>OW971890.1:0-1318571 GCA_943193645.1 Acentria ephemerella
AATCGAACAGTGCCATCTATGATAAAGTAATAAAGGATCTTTTGACGATAGCTGATTAATATTTCTATTGGAGAGTGTACATTATAATATTAATAGAGGCACGTAGGCAGGGGCGTGGTGTGACGTTTTCTTTAACATATCTCACTAACCAAATCATTGACATTGAAATTCATATACATTACTGTAAATAAGTCAATGGAGATCGAGTAGCAATAGTAATATTTAAATTCATTTGTATTTGCATGCATGCATTAGAGGCCTAGTGAAGACTACTAATAAAGATCTGTGTAAATCTGTGTTTTGAATGCACTGTAAAACAAAACATGTATATGTTTATAATACTAATACATAATGACATAATTGATTTGTAAATGTCATTATAAATACTAAAGGCTGAGAGTTTCTTGCGCCGCTTCTTCTCTGCAGCTACTAATTCGTCGAAGCGGTAGTAGGGTTGATTGGGAATGTGCATACTAGTGGTTTTTTTTTTTTTTTTTTTTTTTTTTTTTAATTTTAAGTATTATTTTGAAATTAAAACTAACAATTTATTTAGTACATATTGAAATACTATAACTGGGACAATTAGTAAATGCCCGGTTGATACCCAGTAAAATTATGAGTATTGCCTTTATAATTATATTTATTTATTTTCTTATACATATTCCCTGTTGTGACGATTTAAAAGAGCTTAGTAAATAAGTCTATTTAAATAAAGTTATTTTTGACTTTGACTTTTTTTTTTTTTTTTTTGACTTTGACTTAAGCATTGGATGTGAAAAAAAAAAAAAAAAAAAAAAAAAAAAAAAAAAAAAAAATATATATATATATATATATATATATATATATAACACTTTTTTTTTTTTTTTTTTTTTTTTTTTTTTTTTTTTTTTTTTTTTGGTTCCCTGTAGCCACGCAAGAATTATGGTAGAATCATTCCATCCATACACATTATTATCAGATATATTTAGTGCCGATTTAACTTTATCTATTAGTCTAGCACATAACATTGTACCACATAATTCTAATCGCGGAATAGATAATTGTTTAATTGGCGCTACTTTGGTTTTGGCTGCTACCATTTTTACAATAATACCAGACTCATCTATAATTCTTACATATATACTACACCGGCGAAGGCTACATTAGATGCATCACTAAACCCATGAACCTCAACCCTATAATTAATTTTATTAACATATTTTAGTTACAATAATAACCAACCTAAGGGGGGGTCATAAAATTTTCACACCTATCATATTTCGGGTTCCACTTAATACCTAACGCTTTTATATGACTCTAAACATTGTTCATCACAATCACTAATATTGCTTAACACATGTTTTGAATTTGAACCCCACTTATGTAATCCAATCCATACCAATCCCCCCCGTTGCAATAACGCAATCAAATCTTTACAGAGAACTATAGAGAACTATAAAAAAAAAAAAAAAAAAAAAAAAAAAACCTTTATACGCTAGCCGCTTTAAGAAAAGTATCATTCGCTAGTTGCTTCAATACTTTGATCGCAAGATATGACTGTACATAAACGATATTCAGTGATAGGATCAGCAGAATCTTTTCTCCACACAATGCGTTGATAGTCTTGATCTTCTTTTCGCACCAATATCTGCCGATACATACGCTGGATATCAGCTACGACACAAATCTTATGTGTGCGCCAACGTAAGAAAATATCTCTAATGTCACTTTGTAAGGCTGGACCGATCAATAGCTTCTCATTCAAAGAATTACCTGTGCTCGTTATAGCTGAGCCATCAAAGACAACACGGAGTTTTGTTGTTGTTCTCTCCTCCTTAAGAACTCCACGATGTGGAAGATCACAAATGTTTGGTTTGTTTATTTCAGAGTGAGGCACCTTTTCCATAAGCCTCATACTCATCCTTAAATGCTTGATAACGTTCACAAAATACTTTATCTTTCTGGAATCTTCGTTCCATGTGTAACAAACGCTTAACTGCAAGAGCCCTCGACTCTCCGAGCGTTGTACCATTATAATTTGAAAATGTATATACACGATACAACAATATAACGCCCCGAGTCATCACGAGAATGTGTCACCTCAAATATTTTCTCGCAGTCTATTTTACTTGCAGTTTGTAATCTGACTTTTGAATGTAGCTCCTCACTTTCCCAAAATCCCTGTAGCATGTCATCTGTCTCAACTTGATTGTGTAACAATGTAAGCTCCTTTATCTCAGTGTATTTACTACCCACTACTCACTTTTCCTGAGATAAGCCAACCAAGATGCGAATTCTGTGCTAACATTGAGCCATACCTCATTAAACCATCAATTATAATTTGTGCATGAATATCTGCTCCCAATAAAATATCAATACCACTCGGTTCACTGAATGATGGATCTGCTAAAGGCAATGTATCTATCTCTGATGGCAACTTGACTTGTATCTGTTTCCGAGGCAAAACCGAAGCAAGTGTTTTTAAAATATGAGCCATTACACTAATGATCGGAGTATCATTGTTCAACGAAAATATATTAAACATGAGTGGCGAGGGTGAGACCCAACACATACGGATGGTTGAAATCTAATTGATTTTTACTAACTATTGTCCACGACTTCATCCGCGTGGAATTCGGTTTTATTTTTATTTTTCTACGTTATTTGACTTATGTTAAACTCATCAAAGGAAGCTGAATCATTTAATATCTTAAGACAAATTAGCTATTTAATAAAAAAAAAAAAAAAAAAAAAAAAAAATCGTTGCTTACTGCTTAACGACATTAAAATAATGCTAGGAAATATATATATATGGTGTAATAAATACACACACCGACTGTGGTCGCTATAGAAGTTATACATCAATTTTGAGCATTATTTTAAGACAGGTACAAGTTATTCGTAAGTCATTTTAATTTAGAATTTTTCACTTATTAGCGACACTATTGAATAGTGAAATTTTAAAATATTCATTTTTTTTTTTTTTTTTTTTTTACCAATCAATAGGTTCGATTCTGGCTAGGAATATTGATATTTAGAAAATCAATATTTTCTTATTTTACAATTTTTTATGTCATTGTATTTAATATATGTTTTGTTTTTGTATTTAATATTCATGTTGGTGTCAGATATACGTTTAAGTATACGCATAAAAAAAAAAAAAAAAAAAAAAAAAAAACATACAGAAGTATAAGATTATACTAAGAGTAAACTTCGGTTTGTCAGGCGAACAATATTATATGCGGACGGTCATCAATTATGTTCCTTACTCTATAATAGAGTATATATATAATTAGTGTCCAGTGGCGGCGGTGATCGATACCAGGACGGCCACGTCAGGCTCGCGAACAAGGTCACGTGAAGTATTCTAACCGGAACCTATGTCAGTAGGCAGCGGGGCTCGGGGGCCCGCAGTGCTCTGTCTTAGAAACGTTACATGTCAACAGCACTCAACGCACACAATCGTAAAGTTCGAACACACGGTGAGATCTCTCGGAGTGATGCTGCAGTTTACATCGATCGTGAACTTTTATTGACTTTAGTAGTTTTTGCCACAAATATGTAAATGTCGAAGCAGAAAGTTTCTGAAGGTAGCTTGTGTGTGCCGCTTGTAACGTGTCATGTCATAGCGGCCGGTCCACGAGCAGGATCGCTGGGCGCCGGTAGTTGAGCCGGTAGCTGAGCCGGTAGCTGGGCCGGTAGCTGGGCCGGTAGCCGGGCCGGTAGCTGAGCCGGTAGCTGGGCCGGTAGCTGAGCCGGTAGCCGGGCCGGTAGCCGGGCGCATGGAGGTGCGGCAGGCGCGGCTGGTGCGCGCGGCGGGCGTCACGTGCGCCGACCTGAGCGGTGCGCGCCTCGCGCTCGGCGGCAGCGACGGCCGCCTGCAGGTGTACCGGTGCGACACTCACACTGACACTGACACTGACACTGACACTGACACTGACACTGACACTGACACTGACGCATCGACTCAACAAAACCAACGTCAACCCAAGTTACATTATTAACTATTTTAGTAACAACGGTTAACTCAACATTTGTGTCTCGCAATTTTATTTTGAAAATTATTTAAAACTAAATGAAAATCATATCCTCGAATAGAATTCGGATATTCGAGTAGATGACATCTGATGCAGGGTTTCGACCATCTAAAATGGATGGTTCAGTTTATAGGGTGTATGGGGGGTCCATACATAGAATTATTAATAAAAATAAATAAATAATAATAATAAAAAAAAAAAAAAAAAAAATATTAAAAAAAAAAAAAAAAAAAAACAGGAATACTGTTAATAATAGTATATTGCAAAAGCGAATGATTTTAATGTAATATGAGAACGCGCGGCGCGTTTGATGACCGATGGCGAACTGGACTAAAGTAGCTGCCTTACTTTATTAGTGAATTTACAATATTCAGGTTAAAACAATAACTGTTGATGTGACAATACAATGTACATGAGATGCCCTTACACAGGGTATTAAATTTATAATTACTATAATAATTATTAGACACATGAAATATGTCAGAATGCAACGTGTCATAAATAGAAGCATCCCAGACAGATTGTTGAAAGTTTGTATGTTGGGAGCCAGGTGGCGGCCGGGCGAGGGCTGGGGCGAGCTGGGCGAGGCGAGCGCGGAGGACGCTGGCTGGGCGGGCGGGGCGGGCGGGGCGGGCGGGGCGGGCGGGGCGGGTTGGGCGGGCGGGCGGCGGGCGCACCGGTACGGCGTGACCATGGTGCGGTGGTCGCCGGCGGGCGCGCTGCTCGCCTCCGCCGGCGTCGACGGCGCGCTGCGGGTCTGGACGCTGGCCCTGCCGCCGTCAGTATGCCGGCTTGATATAGTATACACGCCTGTTGTCAGGGTCACCCAAACATCGAGTGTGTACGAAAGTGCTATTAAACCAACATGTACACAACGAATAATCCTTAAGTCTATATACCTTCTAAGACTAATCTTCGCTTGCGCGATTCACAAAGGTGCAGCGCCATCTGTTGCCACCGTTCGAAACTAATCATTTACTACGGTCGTACAATTAACATTGCTATGTCCAGTAACCTTTTCGTGAAACAATCACATTTTTTTTTTTTTTTCTAAATTACACCATAAATTAAATTTGTTCCGCGTTTATAATTCAATGAGAGTAGGCGAATAGTAAATACATCTTTATTATCATGTCACGATATTGTGACAACTCCATCCTGTTTTTACTTTGATCGTCGTACGTCATAGATGCTGTTAGGTTATAACAAGAATAAAACAAATACTTGTGTACTTTTAAATTCATTCATACAATAGAGGTACATATTTAAAGAGTAAAGTGCTTGCTGCTATGAAAGTGAACATTGTAGGTGATACAAGCCGTTCACTAGATACTAAATAGTTTTATATTTAGAAATTCATTAATCAGAGCAGAGAAAGACAGATACACAGATACACAGGCAATACAACAAAATCTGAAATGTTCATAATAATGTATGGGTAGTTGATACGAGTCAAGGGTAAGGTGCACAGAGTGACTGTAACTGTCTCGTGTGTGTGTGTGTGTGTCAGAGGGCGCGGCGTGGTGTTGGCGCGCACGCTGGCGGCGCCGGCCGTGGGCGCGGCGCGCTGCGTGCTCTGGGCGGGCGGGCGGCTGCTGGCCGGCCACGACGGCGGCGAGCTGCTGGCGTGGTGGCCGCGGCCCGCCCGCCCCCGCGCCGCCCGCCCCCGCGACGGCCGCCCCACCGGCCGCGCCCGCCCCCACGCCGGGGCGCTGCATGCGCTGGCGGCCGTGGGCCCGCTGCTGCTCACGGCCTGCACCGACGGCGTGCTCAAGGTCTTCGACCTGCAGGGTCAGTGCCCTTACGCCTACCTTACGTCGTGTGGTATTTCATAAAACAATTTCGAGGCTCACTCGCTCATCTCCATGACTGGACATTCAATAAACAAAGGAGTCTTGATAACTTGACAATAATACATTTCCGTGCAAGTAATGAATATATCTCATTTTCGCACAAGGGTCGGTTCATCACCTAACAAGAAACCGACAAAAATGGTAATGAGTGGAAATAACAATTGCACGCAAACATTGAACGACGATTTTTAATAAATTTACTGAACATTTGAATCGATCTCATTTTAAAATTCAATATAAACTTACATCTTTATCATACGAAAAAAAAAAAAAAAAAAAAAAGAAAGGTTGTCAGAGAGTTGTGTAATATCTTAAATTCACTCACCTGTAAAGACAAAAGAAACAACATTTAAAGCCTTTATTCCATGGTTCTCAATCTTATTAAATTCTACAAATAATTATCTTTATATTAAGTAACATTCAATCAATAAAATTAACATCTGACAACTGTCAGTTTACACACTTAATACTGCGCCGAACACAACCAGTACTAAATTAAGAAAAGAGGTTTTATATCAATAAAACAAACTATTTTCTTTACATAAATTGTCACATTCATATATATATTAAATGTGTGTGTGCCGCCTTTTTGTTAATGAACCGGGACACTCGTAAGTTAATAATGATTTAGAAGTCACATTGAAATTACAACCATTCGACGTAAACTTATTGTATAATAGATTTTAATCATCTATCTTCGGATGGTTGCGTTGTTGACGAGACGTCTAATCGTCGATTACAAAATAAGTAATCGTAACTTATCACGGATGTGTGTATACCATTCCAGAGATGTTGTCGTGCGGCGAGCGGGCGGCCGCGGGCGGGCCGGCGCCGCTGCTGTGGCTGGACGGCGCGCACGACCTCGGCGCGCTCTGTGCCGCCGCCGCGCCGCTCGCCGCGCCGCTCGACGCGCTGCTCGACGCGCCGCTCGACGTGCCCGTCGCCGCCACCGCCGGCCACGACGCGCTCATACGTCTGTGGCGGCTGCGCAGCGTCCCAGGTACCATCACATATTGTATTCGTGCGCGTGTGTCGATATGGGCTTTGCTTTAGTTTAACTAAACAGTAGTAAATACTATTCCGTAGGCATTAAAAAAAAAAGGGTGTAACATATTTAAGGAAGTGTATTAGAAATTAAAAAAAAATAATAATAATATTGAAGTTACATTATTACTAATATTTTTATAAGTCATGTACATAGATATATTGACATATTTAGTGGTAACCATTTTGCTTACGAAAGTCAATAGCACTATTTACTGTAGCTTTCAGAATTTGATATCCTAACTACAAAATAGAATTTGGTTCATTTATTGTATTTCGAATACCAAAAACGTATTTGTATTGTAATAAAATGTAGGAGATCCAGAGTGTAGCGGGCGCGGGCGGTGGTCGCTGGAGGCGGCGGGCACGCTGGCGGGGCACGCGGGCTCGGTGACGGCGCTGCGCTGGGCGGGCGGGCTGGAGCCGGAGGGCTGGGCGGGCGGGCCCGGGCGGCTGGTGTCGGGCGGGCTGGACGGGTGCGTGCGCGTGTGGCGGGTGGGGCCGCGGCCGGCCGCGTGCTGCGTGCTCGCCGTCAGCGCGCACCCGCGCCTGCTCGCCGCGCTCGTGCTCGCGCCGGACCTCTCCTACATGCTCACCGGTACCACTGACACTGACACTGCCACTGACACTGACACTGACACTACCACTGACACTGACACTGCCACTGACACTGACACTGACACTACCACTGACACTGACACTGCCACTGACACTGACACTGACACTACCACTGACACTGACACTGCCACTGACACTGACACTGACACTACCACTGACACTGACACTGCCACTGACACTGACACTGACACTGACACTGACACTGACACTGACACTGACACTGACACTGACACTGACACTGACACACACTATTCATTAATTAATCAATAAACCGTTTATATCTGTGAAAGTTACGAAACATATTAATATTACGAATACATTCAATCGACATAAATTTATTCTAGTCCCGGTCATGATTTATACATTTTCTAGTTTGATGTTTTCGTCGGTAGGGTCCAACGATAAGACAGTGAAAATGTGGTCTCTCGGAAAATTCGATTTAAATGAGGAACTGGAACCGCCGTGTGATCCGTTGGCGCATTTCAGTCTGGATCTCGAGGTAAGTTTACGTTATGTTTTTTAAATTATTGCAAGAATCACTCATGTTATTTCTAGTAAAACGAAGTGCTATTTTATAACAAGTGGTATTTTATCTAAACTTTAAAAGCATTTAAATGGACAGAGAGTGAATCACAAAGTACGAAATCGTACAGAGCATAAATATTACTACTACCTATGGTATAAAGAATAACTAGTATTGCCAACCTTAAACAACTATATTAACATTGCACATATTACTCAACAATCACATTTGAAGTTTATTTATTATAAACTGGTGTTCTTTCGTTTGAAAAGGGTGTAGAGCCAGTGAACGTCGAGAACGAACCCTCAGACCTGGAGAAGGAGTTTGATACGAAGGCGGGTGCGGACGGAGCGGACGACGCAGAGGGTGCGGACGATGCGGACGATGCGGACGATGCGGACGATGCGGACGATGCGGACGATGCGGACGATGCGGACGATGCGGACGATGCGGACGATGCGGACGATGCGGACGATGCGGACGATGCGGACGATGCGGACGAGACCGTCAACGAGACAGGCGCGCGCTGCGTGTGGCGCGTGGAGCTGGCTGCGAGCGTCACGTGTGTGACCATACAACACGACATGATCATTGTCGGCACCAGGTTGACCCCTCATGGCATTACTACCTTTTATTTATACTCAACGAAATAATTTTTAGCCTTTATTGAACTTGTACGTCAACAACAGTGGAATTGGTTATCTAAAATTCATTTTTCTTAAACAAAAAACAATGCTGCTTATGTAGATATTATCGAGTGAACTTAGATAAAACTATGGGGGCTTACCAGATACTACCACAAATCAAACAGAGCTGAAGATATGGATGATGATTTTTGTGATAGACCACAAATATATCTAGACATTGGTTTCTACGGTTACATTGGTGTACGATGGTCGTACATGATTTTTAATTCTATAGTAAGACTAACTGTCCAAGACAGACACAAGTATTTTGTACTTTGGCCGGGACCTAAATAATAGAGAGCATTGTTGAAGTTTTTTACCTTTGTAAAAGTCAAATAATATAGTCGAAGATATCTGGTGATGATTGATAGTGTTTAATAACAATATAATCCTTGGCCACAGCAGTGTCTACGGTTTACATTTAAATAAATTAACAAAATTCTTAACATCGCCAAGTAGAAATCTTATTATTTTGTACAGCGCCATCTAATTATAATAAATAAAACTAACAATTACTATGACAAAATATTATAACAGCACCATGTAGAACTTGCTCATTTCGTGCCAGCGCCATCTATGGGCAACATCAAGGTAGGCCAACTTGTGGGGCCGTCAGGGCAAGTACCATAACCATATAAAAAGGCAACAGTAATGAATTTGGTGATGAAGCACAATGTATTTCGGTGTAAATTTAATGTAGTGTTGATGACGTCGTTGTCAGTGACGGCGCGGCGAGCGAGTACCGCTGGGGCGGGCGCCGGGAGCGGACGCTGGGCGTGGGCGCCGCCCTAGGGCGCGGGGAGCGGACGCTGGGCGTGGGCGCCGCCCTCGGGCGCGGGGGGGGGGCGCGCCTGCTGGAGGCCGGCCCGCCGGGGGGCCCGCTGCTGGCCGCCGGCCGCGCGCCCCGCGTCGTGCTCTGGGACCAGCAGGTGGCTCTGTGTGCTACGGTGGCGCTATACGCGTGCCTTATTATTGTGAAAGAATAAAATCGCCTTCCACTCCTATGAAATATTAAAAAGGTAGTAAGAAAATCGTGTTTTCTAGCTGGACTCGGAACTACGGTCTCTGTCGGTGCCGCCTTTGGTGAGCGGCGTGAGTGCGGGCGAGGCGGGCGCCGTGCGATGTGCGCGTATGTCGCAGCGGCGGCCGATGCTGGCGCTGGTCGTGGACGACGGCCGCTTGCTCGTGTGGAGTCTCGACAGCGACCGGACGGAGCCCGTCTAGTGAGTGAACCAGTGAATCGGTACACCTACATGAACGCTATATTGACGAGTATTGGGCTGAGATAGGTGATTTGATTAAAAAGTGATAATGACGAGTCATAGCCACTGTGGTATCGCTCGACAGCACGTTCGGTGGCGACGACGGCGGCGGAGGCTGGGGCGAAGCCGTCCAGTGCTGGTGCTGTGCGTGGGCCGCCGACGGCAGCATGCTGGCCGCGGGCGAGGCCGACGACGAGGGCGCCGGGGGCCGCCTGCTGCTGCTGGCCGTCGGGGCCAGCCGGCCGCTGGCTCAGAGCCACGCGCATGACTCAGGCACGGGGCAGCTTCGCCCGACACCTGGACGTGACCCTGGACTGGACACCGGATGTGATCCCAGACATGACGAGGTCCGTTTGTGTGTGCAGGTGTAGAGTGCTGCGACTTCTCGGCGGGCGAGGGCGCCCCGCTGCTGGCCAGCGGCGGCCGCGACGGTCACCTGCGGCTATGGGCCGCTCACCCGCACCAGGTGATGATAAGCAGAAGAAGAGTCCAAATGAAAAGTGCGAGTGAAATCATGCATTGCACTAGCCATCTTGATCTTGCCAACCTGCACAGTACTTCATCACGCTTTTTTTGAATGTCCCAGGAAAAACGCGTGTTGGTAAAGAAAAAGGTTTCTTCATTGTGCAATATAGAAATTAAGAAATAATGAGTTACCAAATTTCTTTATACGCGTAGGAATGATCGTCACAGTTTGTCGGTGAATTTGTAGAATAGGCCCCGTAGTCCTTAGATGAAAGTGAGAAAGTGGGATCAGGGAGATAAGCTTCTCGAAACACTCGCCGTGGTATAGACGGTAGAACCCGATAAGTGAAGTAGGTGACAGCTCAACTTTGTAAGTAACCTCTATGTCGCCTATGACGCGGATTGCGGACGCTGCTACCTATCCAAAGCATCGAGTGGTTAAACTTGGTGGAACCATCCCAGAGGTGCGAGAGGAGCTATATTCAACGCTGGGACGTACTCGTGTCTTGTATACCAGCTTTACGGATACCCGTGTTAAAAAATAGTTTTATTAACGTTTTTGATGTAGTATTTCGTATTAAGGTACACAGAGAGATTTTATCATTGATGAGTTTTTTAAGTTATTGAAGAGATAAATATACTGAGTAGGAGGGGAGGACGCCCGACTGGCCGGCTCGATAACGTCTGTGCGTCTGCCCAGCTGGGTGAGGCGGCGCTGCGGGCGCTGAGCTATGCGCGTGCTCACGGCGGCGGCGTCACCGACGTGCGCTGGGCGGCCGGGGGCGGGCCCCTGACGGCCGAGGGCGGGCCCCTGACGGCCGAGGGCGGGCGCCGGGCGGCCCCTGCCCTGCTGGTGACGGCGGGCGGCGACAGCTGGGTGCGCGTGTGGCAGGTCCGGGCGGGCCGGCTGCAGCCGACGTACTCGGTGCCCGCGGCCGGCGCCGGCGGAGCGCCCGCGGTCGGTCCCTATTATTGCTCGATCAACAGTTTGCATTATATACAATAATTATTTAAATAGTCAATTTACAAAACATAGACACCATATTTTTTCACCGAAATTGAGAATAACACATACCTTTATTCGTATTCTTCGATTTCAAAGAAAGGTTTGAGTGAACCTTTTAAATAATTCAAAAATGCCGATTGAGTGTACGAATTTTATTTATTTGTTCTGTTTTGTGCATGAAACATAACCCAACTCAAAGTAGCACAAAATATATAAGTGCTCATAAAGAGAGCCATCTACGCTCGTTTCTCTGTCCCACATTTGACACCGTAACGCCATCTAGTTATTTACATTCTGTACCACAAAATAAATATCAAAAATAAATTCTCACTCAGCTTAGATTCGAATCCTGAACTACTGATCGCATAGTGAATGTTTTGTCGCTGCGCTAGATGACGCCATTACTTTGACCTCGAAGAACGTATTTTCATATCATCTACAAGTTTTTCATTATTAACTTAAATTTCTATTGAGTGTACGGGCATAATTATAGCTTTACAATGATATTTATTGACAAGGTTATAAAGTTTATAATACAGCCGCGGCCTGTTGTCGCCAGGTGTCGCTGTTGGCGGACTCGCGCGGGCCGCTGCTGGCCGTCGGCGCGGCGCGCGCTCTCACACTGTGGCGGCTGCGGCCGTCGCCGGACGACTACGACGACAACGACGACAACGACAACGACAACGACAACGACAACGACAACGACAACGACAACGACAACGACCACGACGACGACGACGACGGGCCGCCGCGGCTTTGGGGCACTGCAGGCGTCGCGCGCTGGTTGTGCGACTACGGCACGCGAGCCCCTGGTACAGTACTGGCCGACACACATCGGCATCCTTGTCACGGAAGCGGTATCATTAATCATTGATAATAATTCATCATTCATTACTAATTTCTTATAAAGTAATAAATGGCGAATCGTTCATTGAATTAATAACATGCAATGAGAATATCGGGATATCCACGCACTTCGGCTCAAGTATTGAACTGGTCCCGAGAGGAATTTCATTCTAGTTACATTACATATTCGATGAAAGTGAAGATGGAATAATATAAAAATATGATTATAATATTGAGTAAAATATTATATGGAACTTGAACCATACCACCAGAGGCGTACAAAGCAGTTTGACATGTGTCTCAGCAACTTACTAAAACAGCAACCTCCCTCGGTAATGTACCGAGGGAGGTTGCTGAGTTTCTGTGTTTGATACCAATACAACCATTGCATGTAACATTCAGAACGCCTCGAAGAAGTAATTAAATGAATTAATTTTTATAAGGGATGTGGAAGTTGGTCGACTCAGAGACGGAGGCAGCTCTGCTGCAGCGGGTAGAGAGTGAGGGTGTGACGGGCAGACGGCTGCTGGACGACCCCGTGGACGACCTGCTTGCGGCTTTCGGTTATGGTAAAGACTGCAATGGCATCTGCCAGACTCGTAATGATAGTCGACAGTGATTAGTTCTAACTAATAATCGACGGATATTATTATTACTACTCTACTCTCTTTCTTTTATCATTAATAATTTTATTAATCAAAGCGAGTAACATTTGGTTAGACAATTAAGTGAAGACGCAGCCGACTTCTGGCCGAGCCTTGAATGATTCCAAATCATGAAGGTATATCTAATGAGGGTTCCATTGATGCGTTATCACTGTACACGAAGTGGGCTACAGTATCAATTAACATTTATGGAACTTTGCGACATTAATACAAAGTATTGTTGAATTTCAATAGGTTAGGCCAGTCGTACTTATATGACTGACGATGAGAATAACTATATTTTTTTATATGAATTATTTGGCAATCAATCATACGGCCCATCTAATGGAGTGGTAACCGTAGTCTATGCGACGCTTACAACACAACGTTTCAGTCCCTATGAGATTTTTTTCGCATCCTTTCTGAAGAACCCAATGTTGTACTCGTTCGGTAAACCTCTGCACGAAGCTTATTGCACAGATTGAGCGCACGCAACGAAAACTTTCTCTAAAGCCGTTTTGCGAATATTTTGATTCCAACGAGTTTCTCCATTGTAGTCAACCATCGGATGGGTCAACCAATCACATTTTGTAATCTCCACCTCCTTCCAATATCCAATTAATCCTCCATTGAGCCTTGAACCAGCGAAGTGGTGTTATGGCCCAACAAAAGTTAAATGTTTACTCTCGTGCAGGAAACCCTGTGCCCAGCAGTGGGGCGTATACACCTAAGTCTGTTTTTACACGGTCTTTTTGTACACGGTTTTGATATAACACGGTTTGAAAATTGGTTTGAAAAAAGTCAATGGGCGAGAATGTTATTAGTTTATCATGTGATACCCGTTCATAGATTACGGTAACCATTTTCTATCGTGTGGGTTGCTTGCTAGATGGCTAGCTCAGGGTTTTATTGCTTTAGTCTATATAACTATTTATATATGACTATTTATATACAGGTGAAGAACAGAATGAGGATAACGTTTCATCGGCAATACGGAGTCACCTCGCCGAGGAGCTGCGGTGGTTACGACGACCGACGCCGTCGGCCGCTCTCGTCAGTATACCGTCATTTTATTGTTTATAAATAATTCAAATTATTGATGTGATGATGGGGCTGATATTGTTGTTTATAATTAATTTATTGTAAAAACAAAGTTAAAGTGTTACAGCATACAAAAGACGAGTCCCCGTCGCTTACAGCAACACGCTGTTTAAATTAACCCTAGAAACTTAAATCACCGCAGAGACTATACCGCAAAATGGTTTTTCGATGTTCACGCTAGCTTTAGATTGAACATTGCAAAACCACCGTCACAGGTGGGGTGGGTGGTTTAAGTGATTAAATTCTTCAAGGCTGGAAAAGCACTTATACCTGAAAGCGTTACACTATTTTGGTGTACACGAGTGGAGGTTTGTTTTCTAGAATATAGTGCATTATTAGTGAAATTTGAAGTGGTAATGAGTCGGCTCTGGGTTAGACAACGACACTAGTATTTGTAATATATTTGGACCTATCAGTACAAAAGTGAAATTGGAATGAAAATAGTAGATAAGTTCCTTTTAAAAGCCGGCCTGTGGTACGTGTGCAGTAAGTAAGTAACAAGTAGTCGTGCGTGCAGGCGGTGGTCGCGCCCCACTGGTCGCTGTGCGCGATGTCGCACGTGGTGTGCGGCGCCAGCGAGGCGGTCCGCTCGTCCGACGGCCGCTCGTACTCGCGCCGCGCCCTACGCGAGCTATCAGTGGTCGCACAGCGTGGACCCGCCGGCGGGCCGCTGCCGCCTGACCGCGCGCTCACGCAGCGCCTGCGCCGGTTCCTCACCGCCACCGACCAGCTCCACCCTGACGGCTGACTTATACCGGAAAGGGCCGAATTACAGTTTTATACCCCGTACAGTACTGTATTTGTACTCTAAATTTGTACATAGAATTGTAATCAGTCATATCAATCAGCACTATTATGCGATCGAAATAAAAGTAGCATTGGATATCTAAATGGTAACACCATCGCACCTGAGCCCGTCGCCGTAACAATAATGTTTTTGTAAGCACGTAGTCATTGTTTCTTCTCTTAGTTGGAGGTCAAATATCTAGTTTAGATATAGCCTTGTCATTTCTTACCATCATATCAGGTGAAAAGCACGAACTAACCCGTTAAATGATGAATCATTCAGTCATGGGTATTACTTATTGTGTTAATGACATTAAATTACGTCTTCTTGCAATACGCGTGTTTTATTATATAGCATGTAATGGTGCAGTTCAACAAACACTAAGTCACCACGTCATCATGGTAGGAGATGGTGCCACGACCTTTGTATTGCATAATTTTTTTAATGAAAGTGTATACTAAGACCAGAACATTTACTTAATGAAAGTATAAGTACAAGTGACGTATATATATACGAATGTTTCTTGTTTTAAGCATAATTCAAATCAGTAAAATACTTGATGCGAATGTTTGTTACAAATAGAAGACAAATTATTATTATTTAAAAATCAATTATTATAAATAATTTTGTAACTCTTCCCAGTCCCTCGACTACTTGAGGGACGGGAGAATACCCTTCGGCAAAGGAGGCCAGGCGATCGAGAGTCAGAACGATATAAAGGGGACAATCCTGGCGTTATCGAGCAACACAGCCCGCTGGAGCCTCGCCATCATTATTAATATATTGATGTTAGTAATTAATCCAACTCTTTTTGGAAGAACATTGACACGAGACAGTGTTCGTCGTATTTTATATATGTATCATTGATTTGTTTCATTTTACTTAATTCTTGAAAATCGTCGTTGGGAGCACTTGTTGCTGGCGTTGAGCTGACGCGTACCTTCTTTGCACCTGGTGTTAGAACAAGTGGGGTTGTACAATTTTACTCTGATGAATATTTGAGACACAAAACAAATTAATGCAGATTGATAGATTTTTAATATGGACCCTACGACTATTGTGATTAACTTAAAGATGATAAAACTGTGATAACGCACAGGGTCCACGCGCGGGCCCCGGGGATTGTAATAATAAACTCTTTGTTTTGGGTCCAACTTTGGACTTTTCACTTAAAATTTATTGAGATACCTACTTACCTTGAGTTATCTTACCTTTTATAATAATCACTGTATTAATCGAAGGTTTATCTATTGATTCTAACGACGGTATTTTCAGATATGTTTTTAAGATTAAACCACTTGCATAATTGATTGCTGCATCATTGCATCATTGATTGATTGATGACGCCAAGACATCAAGACCAACTTCCTCAATTCTCCGTTAGATATCCAGGGATCTGTTGATACTAGGGCCTAATCTTAGCCCAAGTCGTTAGCTACCACTGTTTTGTTTCCAAGTTTGTCGCCGTTACAATAATTAACAAAGCATTCTTGTTGAGGCACAGGGGTGTAACTTACTTTTTTATTTAGGATAACCTACACTTACCATCAAGTGAGATGATGATCTTATCATCATTAAAAACTTCAAAGTATCGTGCTGTTTCTAATATTGATTATCAGATGAGCGTGTAAAGCGACTTGATACACTTTCTGTATTTTTCCTTGTAACATGTACATTACTCTTTTAGATTTCCATTTTTTTTTGGAATGTATCAGAAAGGTACAGAGGACTCGTTTAGTTATGGGTGGAAAAATACATAAAAAAAAACAATGTAAATTAAAACATTATTAAATGTTTCAACGATTTCATCTTTATTTGTATACTTACATTTAGTATTTACAAGTGAGGCAGTAACAGTGTCAACGAACCGAACTTACTTAAAGCGGGACCACTGTTTCACATAATAACTTAGTATAGTACAACTGAAGTAGACTCGTAGTGTCGGCCGAGTCCTGCGCCCGCGCCGTCGCCGGCAACATTACATGGACCCGTCGCCGGCGCCCGGGCTAACACAACGTAAGGGTATCTGTCACAGTCGTATTTATATTTGCCTAACTACAGATAAATTAAATCCTAAATACAGAGGCGCAGAACATGGGTGGTCCCGCGGGCGTGCCCCCTTCCGTTATCCCTTTGCACGTCGCTTCGTAATTAAACTAGAATCAATAGCAAATTTGAAATAAACATTAAAATTGCTCTGCGAGGGATCCACAGGGCCGCCCGCGGCACCCGGCCGACTGTACAAATTATAACATAATATTTTAAATATCTCGATCTTCGTTACCTTATCAATAAAAGTCGATCGGTTTTAAAAACTCAATAGGTACCTATGCAGTAGCTGCAAATCAACCTTAGACGTTCGTAAGGTAACGCACCGAGGTCACCGACCCTCCCAGCGCTCACGGCTGAGTCACCGTAGTACGTAGTACGTAGTACGCTGCACAAACGCTGAGAGCGACACGACCGTTACGAGAGAGGGCCGCCCTCCCACTGACGCCCGGCTCCTATATTCAATGAACCAATACTTTTAAAAGTTATAAAATAATATTTATTATATATCTCAAATATATGAGACACATGAGATGCAATAACACTTGGTATATGAGCCAACAGTCTTTATTTATTTAACTAATGGATAGTATTTCAATTTAAGGAGTCGGGCGTAAACAGATCAGCTAATAATTAATCACACGCAAAATGTCTTTGTTCTTGTTATCAACGTTTTATCAATCTTAGCAAGTGTTACATTGGTAGAACTAACATGAACGGAATAATATTTGGAATTGGAAAAACCAACTTTGTCTGTTTTCATAATGAACTTGAATAACACTGCCTTTAAATGTTTAATAAACTTAAGATATTTTCCGTGTGGTCAAGATGGCTGGCTGGCTAGGCAAGAACTACGCACCATAATAATAAATCTCGTAAAGTAAACTCGTAATGGCGTGTATAGTACACTCGCCCCCCCCCCCCCCTCCCCCTTCATCCCCCGACGTTTGTACTGTCCGTAAGTCCGCCTGGCTTCGATGTGTCTGCTACGTCCAGTTACCGTATATGTACAACTTCCCGCCTCCAGGCACCGCCTATGTACATAGTTTGTTTCCCATAATAATATATACTTTAGTATCAATACAAATAATGTCAGGACTCTCCGGCCGTTATCGTCCATATCACATCACTTGGCGGATCGTCCGTTACCTAATCAATATATTATTTGAAATTTTTACAATACGTTATGAGCGTCGCTAGCGCCGCGCCCCGTCGTGGCTCAGCACTCTGCAACAACAACGCGACATCAGTATCAGGACCATCAGGGATGTGACATCTAACAACTACACACACAATCTTCGGGCCGATGTGTTTAATTTATTTTATTACAAATTCAATTCACATAAAAAGAGCATATGATTTGATTGATTGGTCTTTATCTGACTAAATAAAAAAACAACTTGCTTAAACTAAAAAATAAGGGGTATACTCTCACCAGCGTATATGACATATGAAGGCCGCTGGGGAGAATTCCACGAGTGGCGGCCGCGTACAGCTGTACCTTTGGTAGACCTCACACAGGGTACCTTTGGTAGACCTCACACAGGGAGGACCGACGGCCTGGTCAAGGTGACGGGATCCCGCCGAGGGCGGCCAGCATCGGCCGGTCGGTCGACATGTCGGTGGTCGGTGAAGATACTCACAGCAGCAGCAGCGCGCAGGCGACCAGCAGCGGGCCGAGGCCGCCGGGGGGCGCGCGCCGCCCGGGGGGGGCCGCGTTGCCGTGCTGCATGGCCGCCGGCTGCTCGCCTGTGGACACGGACACGGTCACGGTCACGGTCACAGCAAGTCTCGTTACCGAGATTACTGTTCACCCGGTATACAAACAATTTTTTTTACCATTTGAAATGTTGATTTTGTCAACATGGATTTATTTTGTATTACATTATATTCTTCTTACAGTACATTCCAATAAAGAAATACAATTTTGTCCAATTATTCAGTACCCTAAAAATGATTCACTTGCGATAGTCTAAATCGGTGAACAGTACATACCACTGAGCACGTGCAGCACGACGGAGGCGGAGTCAAGGTTGGAGGGCGAGCACGAGTAGTTGCCCGAGTCCTCGCGCCGCGGACTGTAGATCACCAGGTTGCCCACCTGATGACACACACACACACACACACATTGTATTGCATAGAAAAGGTTTCTAGTATGATATTTCATCATTGCAGCTCAAAATAACAGCCACTTGTATATCAAAATTAGCATTGGAGATCTTTTACATAAAAACTTCAAATAACTAAAATTACTTCAATAAACAAAAACTCGCTAAACAAAAAATCGCAGAAACCTTCCATCGTTACTTTAATATGTGACGTAACGATTTTAAGAAAGATCGAGAGAACTCAATACATTTGCACACCATCTGCCTCTGGCAGGAAAACGATTAGTCAATCTTTCCTCGCACAAAAACGAAATATCACAAACAGATTACTCATAGCGATGAAGTGGGCGTAACCACCACTTCGATCACCAGATTCTCGTCGCTTGTCTTATCTTAAAGCCAGAATTTGTTAGAAGACTGAAAAACTAACCCCTGCATCATAGAAAACCTTCTAGTACATCTTCCTAGTAAATATTAATAGTAATTGAATTAGTAACAAAGCCACTTTGTCCCCGAATCAACGTCTTCATTCAGGTTACCATAGGTAAGTATAGCAGTACCGTGGTATCCGGGGCGACGCGCTCCATCCGGATCTCGACCAGGCTGCGGTCGTAGTTGAGCACGCGCTCGTCGTTGTGGTACCAGAAGATGTAGGCGGGCTCCTCCAGCGCCTGCGTGATCACGCACTTGAGGCTCACCGTGGTGCCGGCCTTCACGTAGATGTCTGACTCGCCGACGATCTCGATCTTTGGCACTGGAATACACCAAATATATTTATTAATTTATGACTTTTAATATATTAATTATTAAAAGATTGATTGATACTTTATTGTACTTAGATAACCGGATCATACAAAAAAAAGAATGTTTACATATTAGATAATTTTTATATGATTGGCGGCCATATCGGTATGAGAGAGATAAATTGCAGCCAAGCGCAATGAACAATTGTTCTGTCTCTCTCTCACAATGAAATATATATTTTACATTACAAATTAGTAGGACCACATAAGCATTTGGTATTATGTTAGAGTTTTATGTTGATCTTGTGTCCATATTGTTTACAAAGATATATTTTAAATAAAAGTAGAAGATATAATATACCATTCCATTCATTAAATGGGTCAAGTAGTTTGCCAAAATTTTCCGTGGCTAATGCCTCAAGTGTTTTTGATCCATGCCTTTGAATTGAAGTTTACGAAATTTGAAAGTTTATGGGATCTCTGGAATTCATCATTTGTCTTAACTAACGAAGTACCTTACAGTCCTACGGCCGCTTGAGACTTACCGACAACGTTGAGCTGGACGAAGTGGCTCATTTTGGGTTCAGTGCCGACCTGGCACTCGTACACGCCCGCGTCGCGTGCTTGCACGTACTTCACCTGAAAACATGGACATTGATACTTAGGATATTACAATAGATATCATTTTAACTGAAACCATCTTACTGCAGCATGTAGTCAGGTAAAATATTTATTATAGAAGACTGGCTCCCACCCGTGTGGAGTTCTGTCTCTCACAAATGTTATACAGCCTTGTAACCTTTACCTTCCCATAAATGAACTATTCACAAAATCAATTGTCAGTTCCAGAGATTACCCCTTACAATCTCACAAGCTGTACATCTTTATAATAATAGGATAGATTAATGTACTATATTGCTGTAAAATATATTTAGATTGTATATATTACATGAACAGGATGTAATAATGAACTCGGCCACTCTGCATTTAATTTAACATTTTCAAAAACACAGCCTTTATTCTAAAATTGGTATAGTGAGAGAGGCGGACCTGCAGTGTCCAGGTGTCTGTGGCCTCGACGAGGAAGGCCTGGAAGCGCTCGTCGGCGATGAAGGTGAAGCGGTCGACGGTGAGGATGTGAGCGTCGCGGCGACGGATCCACGACACGGACTTGTTGCTGAGCTGGCGGACCTTGCAGGGCAGGTAGGCGTGCGTGCCCAGCTGGGCCGTCAGGTTGTTGGGCGCCGCGGGGTCGAAGTACGGCCCAGTGTACAGACCCACGTAGCGCTTGCCCACGCGGCCGCGACCCCCCGCGTTAGCCTCGCCGCACGACAGCACTGGAACAGTCAGCGAGAGACATTATAGCAAAATCAATTAATTTGTTTTACTTAACAATTTACACTATGCAATAATCAGATACTTTATTATTATTATTTCATTAATTTGTTAGTCGACGATTTATATCGACTATTAAAATTGAATGAACTGTATGAATTGAGGAAATAATCGTATAACCAGTCACGTCAATTCACTATTGATTAGCAAATATTTGCCGCTCACGAACATATTATTTGACAAAGTTTTCTTCGGTTTCCGTTATGAAAACATTTTATATTTCATTCACTGGTGACGCGGAGCGCCGTCGCCCGCCGGTTGTCATTTAATATCACTTACGTTTGCTTAAAGTATCATCTCTTTGATATACCGCCGGGACCGAGGGAGTGTTTGTATAAATCCCAAGGGCTGAGCTTAATGCGGCGAGCAATAAGTTATTGCCGGCGATGGAAGTAACACGTCACAACAGACGCGTGTCTGCGAGCGACGCGTCGTGCTACAGGGTGCCCGGTGCCCGGTGCCCGCTGCCGGGTGTCGGTGGTCTTTTGGAAGAGCGGCTTCATTATACTTCAGGAAGTTTCGTTGCTGGTGTAAATTCGCTTGGCCGACAGTCGTCCGGTCCGGCGCCGGCACCATTTCCATCCCCGATTTCCGACGGCGACTCAATAAAAACGAGATTTACGGCGAGGCCGCCCGCCCGCCTCCGAACACAATACACTTAAACGCGGACCTGCTCGTGAACCCGCATACATTAAATGAGACCTTCATCACGTGGATGGTTGATTGGGCGCTTTTTCTTTTTGACAGACCAGGTTAAATAGTCCGGACTGACTACTAGCCGGTGAAGCAGTATTATTTACGTTACACCACGAATGCGTGTTATGTCCATCATTTTAAATATTGTAAACTATTTTTATATAATATATTTAGTCAAATATCTAGAAAAAATTCAACAAAAAGAATCATACAAATACAAAAACAATCAACCTCATAGGAAAGTTGCTTATATCTTCGAGGTAATCGTTGCTTCCACATTATTTTCGCTAAAATTCTCTTTTCTATTGATCCTAATGATATTACTCAGCAGTTTTCATCGTTTAGACCGTCTTTGTCTAATGCTACCTACTTTTATAGGACAGAGAGATCAATTGGCCACGCGCCAGATTCCTGTATTATTTATTTCCGACGGACACTACTGTTTTCGAGTGAAAGTGAAACTTTCACATGGCTTCCCTCGAGATTGTCCTCGTAACCACTTTTAATACGTATCGAGTGAGAGGCATCCAAGTAATAAATATGCAAATTGATTGTACGCTTTAGTAGTTGTATTATCTTATTGGCAACGGGTAATTTATGACCACTGCAGCAATAAATTTGCATATCTTTAAACTGTAATATTACATTATAATATTATACTATAGTATTCGATATATTTGTGATTCCTTCGTCAAAATTGTGTAATTTAGTCCAATCACATGTATTCGTGGTTCTTTTAGTACGGATTTATTTATGAAATCTAAGTTTTGTAAAGATATTTTGTGAGTACGTAAAACAATAAGTCTCAGTGCTCAGAGGTTCAGAGCCATAGGCATGTTCCTGATGAACCAAACGTCTTTAAGGTTTCTTGTGAACCTGTCCAAGTTCGTCCTGTCACCGGTAGCGTGAGCGCGATGCACCGACTGCTGCAAGTGGATCGATACTGATTCACAACTAAATGGGTCTGTGGGTTGTTCGGCTCGGAAACATTAACATACGGCAATGGCGCACAATTACGATCACCTTCGTCGGAACCGCGATAAACAAAAACGGACCCAGCAGCGGATGATAGCTGATGGGAAGGAACTTGTGGCAGCGGTTTTTGTCCACAGATTATAACTTGTTCTAAATACAGTGTTTTTTAATGATGTTAATAAAAGGGTTGTTTATTACTTAACAAGCTATTTATTATTCTTTAAATAAACTTCACGCTAAAAATTTCACGCTTTCTTTTGACCTAAAATAGCAAGTCCAGGTAGAAGGAATTAATAAGATCCCCTTAAGTTATAAAGATCAGTAGGTCATGGGTTCACATCCTAATACTTTCATAATAACGGAACAAACTTAAGAATATCTTCGTATTTTGTGTTCATTTCGTTTTGGATACAATTTATTGTGGTTTCGTTCAGATATCGTTGGGGTTATCAATCACGTGCTGTATATCTAGCAGATCTTGTAGACGTGGTATGTCCGCATTGGATTATCAATTCAACTAAGATAGTATCCCTGTAAGAATGACGTTACATTTATTTCAAATTCACTGGCGAGGCAATAAACGATTTACTTTGTTTCACATTATTTAATGGTCGTGGCCTGGTCGTGTTACCGTGTACGCAGCCTTAAACATCACCTTTACATTTAGGTTTAGTCAACGTATATAGATTTTTTATGTACAGGAAGTTTTAGGGTTGATATTTTTTATCATGAAGTTGAAATGAAGTATTTCTGTCAAATTTGATATGATAATCTTTGTTTTAATTTATTGATGACCAAATGGTGAAAAGATTATAGTGCTACTGCAAGGTTATAACAAACTACTGACGTTGGTGTAGTGCGGTCCAGAAGATTCATCTTGAATATGATAATAATATTATATATTATAATATTCATCTGTTTTAGCTAATACTGATTACCAGAACGCTTTGTCATTTAAATGTTATGTTCGCGGCAATCAAGATCGCCTAAGTTCATTAAGAAAGCGATGTTTTCTTTGTTTTGTCAACATAACGGCTTAGTATGAAGTCTGGCCATATGGTTGACTAGTTGGTGAATTGCTTCGGCTGAACCTAGGTCACTACCGCTAAGGGCAGCGGAGTTACCAGGTCGAGTTTATTACATTTAATGCAGTTTATTACGTAAATAAATTATCTACGTTTTTAAGTAAATACATCTATCAGCTATAATTGTGGAAAATAATTAGTCGTCAATGTAATATTATCACATGCTAGAGATAGTTATAATTACGTTATATCAAACAATAGATATACAAGGAAGTCTGTAACAATAAATCTTGTGTCCCACACGTCCCTTCACCCGAGAGCTCCGGCCATGTTTTATTACCATAATAATGGATAATGTAAACAGAATAATATAAATAATGTAACAGTGGGTAATACTTTTGCGCCGATCAATGATAGAGGGTAAAGTAGAAACTTGAATAAAAATTTAGGTTCATAACAGAGGATTGACTTCATTGGAGATTGACTGTTCATCGCCGGTTCAACTCAGTGTCACGATCGCACAGTTAGCACTGTTTAGAACAAGTCGATACAGAGTGATATCCTCCGCCGATTCAGTCGTTAGCGGCTGAATGATTCAGCCGAAATGTGCCATCAGTCTCAGCGCCGACAGCTCGCGTCCCCCAGAACTCACAAAACACAATGGAGTCAGACTAGAATTGAGCCAAGCTAAGTAATAGCCGCCGTAACAATGATTATTTAAGTAGTCATTTGTATGAACAAAATTTATCGAAATATATTACGAGATTTTTATTGGGACTGCAAACCTCGTAGCCTTTCGTTTGTGATACTTCCTTTGGGACATCAGGTATTCGTGTTTGTTTATTAAGTAGAAGGTGCAGAAGATTACAGGAGAGGGGGGGACGGAGGGGGCGGTGGTCCGCGGTAATCAATCAGAGGCAGCGTTGGCGCTGCGCCAGGAGAGAGCGCTATGCTTAGGACGGCCGCACACGAGATGATTCATAATATAACACTTTAAAGGCACCGTTTCAGATGTTTGCTGGTTCTCCAACACCAGCCTTTAAAAATAAAGTCTGCATTTAAATTTCCAAAAGCGCTAGAGCTACTGAAATTAATACGACAATGGTTCTGTTAAATGACATGATGCACATACTCCATCATGTACTTGTAACTATTGACGCACACAAGCACTCTACAGATAGACGTTGTATCTAATTTTAATAGCTATAAATATGTTGGTCTTTTTGACCCGTGTGTCTGTGCCACGTGCCACGAGCTCATAATGATGACAAATTTATTTACAACCGACTTCACAAAAGGAGGATGTTTTATGTTTTATTGTTTGTATGTTCACTGATTTGTCAATAGATTGTGAACCAATAGTCACCAAGCCAAATCTGATGAATCCCAGCGAGATCGAGGGCAACCTTCAAATTTTATAGATACGTGTTTCATATTTTTATCTGAGGCTATTCGAGTATCTTTAAGCAACGACAATCATACAGGCAAGTCCACAATATTGACGGTCACCCATCTAACATTACCTTACAAACTCGTACTAACGTAAACGTCGTGAGCGAGCGCTGCTCTACGACTAATCGGTGAGTGTGTGCCATCGCATCCGTCACAGTAATAGTACGTTTTTTGGATCCGTACGAACAAATAATATTGAAGGCAACAGTCCGTCTCGCTTTCATCAGTGTTGAAGCAGCGACAGAGAGGTCAACATAAATATGAACCTAATATTATTGTGTTTCCAAATTTGTCAAATAATAGGAAGGGAAGTTTACAATTGATAAAAGCTTTAATGATACTTAACAAGAGTTCGGTTCATTATTTAATTGTATAAATTTGCTAAAACAAGCTTTCACTTAACTTTGTGTTTATTTACTGGTATTAGCTTAGGCGATAAGATTCTTCGAATACGATAAGTTAGCCATGGCTGCCGCCATATGCGTCAATAAGTATTTGTAATCTCCGACAACCACTTTCTCCCACCAACCTGGATTGGGCCAGTTTGGTGGTGTTACGATCCAAAATGTGTTCAGTAATAACTAGCTATGTGTTTCACTCATGTTTAAGGCTTTGGTGTTTCTTTAAAAGCACTTTTGGGTGAGTCAACATCATCAAACAATTGTTAACATAATGTTATGGCAACATTGGGATGGGTATTCCGCTCTCTCCCATTTCTTAAGTAAATGTACGTAACACAAACAATTATTATTTAATCAAATCAAAACCATTTGTGTTTCCTAATAAACTACGCCTCACAACAGATACTAGTTACACTATACAGGAACCAAACAGGGTCAAATCCTAGTATTTGTTTATTCAAAAGTCAACAATTGGATCAATCACATAATTAATACAATATTTAAAAATACTAATTAATTCCTCGAGCATAATACAAAAGTGCTGTAACATTCAACCAGCCGTCCTAAAACTAAGTATTTTTCTTTTATATACTGTGGGACGGGCCACAGTATACACATTGATTTACTTAGGCTGGGATTTATATATGGTTTTGATTATCAGGCGTTGAAATGTGACGTACATTACAATTGAATAATATGTCGAAAAAAATGTATCTTCAGCAAAACAACCGTAAATAGAACATTGAAACCCAAAATTAGTGAAAAAGAGGTTGGAAGACGGTTCTTGGCTTAGTAATAATTAGTTCAGAAATCTACACTGCAATTCCGAGCTGCAATCTAAAATGGAAATAGCAGTAATGGTGGGCAGCCTCCGGTTGAAGATGGCGGCGGCGCGGAGAGAATTACAAATTAATACACAATGTTATAATTCTAAGCAATACATTGCTGTTGATATGACTAACGCTGAGGAGAAGCACTGACAGGTGTTTGCCAGCGTCAGATGTCACAATAACGCTTGCCCTTAATATCATTTTGATTTTTGTTTTTATTGATAAAGCTATATTTTATGTTGATGCTTCCATAATAAATAAACAAGTAGTGTAAAAATGTATCGTTTTGGTACGTCCACGAAATATATAGACGTTTACGTAAGTCAAAACATAGATCTAATTATAAATAAAAAGTCAGGTTAATCACACATTGTAGGCCCAGCTTGTTTCGGCGGCGCCACCATGCGATGCAGGAGAGAATAGAATAGAACATATATAACTTTGTAAATAGGATTACGAATGGTGTCTTAAGAACTACATATTTCTATTCCATTAAATTACCAGGCATCCATGAGTTTGATGTAAGTCAGTCAAAAGGAACAAATGGTGTCTTCTCACAAATATTATTGTACAGTATTTTTCAATAAATGACCTGACAGCTGACATCTTACAAGTTCATTGTGCCTGGTACTTTATTGAACCTTGCATGCACACAAAGGTACTATTTAAAATTGTTTTATTGAAACACACATTTATATTTTATTTGTTAAAATAAAGAAAACCATATTTATTACAACATGAAACAATTAACAAGCAAGTATGATTTCAACCCTAGTTATGCAAACAGTGGCCGAACCGGACATAATTTTATAGCTTGGCATAAAATGATTATTTCCGCTTGAGGTAAGTGGAATACATTTAACATTGCACGCATTCTTTAAATAAATGCACAGTAGCGAGCAACAGTAGGTCTGGCTGACGGCGCGCGGTCACAGCGGCCTCCAGCGGTTTACCGTCGAGCGTCGCCGCTTGCGGTCTGAGCCTGATTGATCTCGCTAAATAACCTATTGCTTATCAGTTCATTCCTCTAAGACCATCGCCTCCACTGTATACAATTTTACCTAGTAGTATTGGTTTCAACATTGACGTGAAGCTGGATTTAAAATGTAATATATAAATCAATACCTGTGTTTCAAAGTCTTTCTAACGAAAGGATTGTTAACAATCTATGTATGAATGAACTGAATAAAATACTTTTCAACATCAATTTATTAATGTATTTATGTATTGAAGCCAGCAATGGGGTTAATAAAATGAAATCAGTCGATAATTATAACGATTAGTACGAAGCTCGATAAATAATTTATCAATGACGTCAGCTAGTGTATAGAACACGTACGTAACAGACCGCACAAGAGCTAAGAAGTAGGCTCGAAGTGTTTGTGGCATTTTAATGTTAGAGAGACGATCGATGGCCGCAGATATACATTAGAAGATACCAAATTACTGTAGTTTGAATTGCCCCAGTGTATTCCTAAAGATACAAGCGTGTATGCACAAATACAGAGTGGCTTAAGAGAAAGACAGGAGCATAGATAGCTTTGGGAACTGCGCGGAGGCAGTGAGCCGTGACACAACGCGCGCACTTGACCCGCCAGCGGGAGAACTATCTTGGACATGTCACATCCAATAAACATGCATTCAGTGTATTACAGGGACAACTTTAATGATGATAGGTTTACATGATAAATTCTCGATTGATTGAAAATGTATACTGCCTCTCAATTAACCTTAAGAAATGCTTTCTTCTTGTTATAAAATGATAACAAAGCTAAAAATTTCGATAAAGGACCACCAATTGTGTTTTGTGTTTAAAAAAATTTAATTTATTATTTGTTACATAATTGTCAATTAATTAATATTAAAAAAGTAAACTGGTCCCTATTTATTTCTCTGTTTTAATTAATTGATGTACAATAAAGATATATTCTATTCTATTCTAATATTGAATTCATTAATTAGTATGACATCAAATTATAAAAGCATAATACAAGGATTTGATTAAAAAACTTTATTCACATTTAATATTTTTTTTTAAATTAAAAGGATTCTACGAGACCTTACAACATTTGAAGAATTAATAAAGATACCAAACGGTCATTTCGTAGAACCTCAATATAATATTTATAAACTGTTATTTTCACTTAGTTTAATGATAAGTTATTTTTTCTAAATCATTACTTTAAAATTAGAAAGGGGTTTCAAATTGAATGAAAATAAGAGTATAGTTATCATATATACTGAGATTCATGTGAAAGACCATTTCGAAGTAGCAGTCGAAAAAGTCGTAGCAGTATTAAATGTCGTAGCATTATTCTATAGTCAACAAAGTCCAGTACCTGCTACGTGATTTCGTAGCACTGTTTGTACTACGTTAGGCAGAATTACTCTGCTTCATCGTAGCGTGATTCAGCGCTACGCTCAAAGATTTTGCAAACTTATGTCTCAAGGCTAGTTAGTTGCTTTGGCTGTTTCTCAACTGGGTGAACGCGGGAGAAAACTTTTTATAAACAAAAAAAGCCGTGATAAATGGGTGCACATTTTACCAGGAGCATTAAATTCTCATCTCCAGTGCGATAAAGAGAAACAATTTATTTGTTACTTTGTTCTTTCCGATTAAAAAGATCTTGTGTGTTATCTCTAAAGATATTATTATCTAAGAATAAAATAAGTTTTGTACTTTTAATAAAAAATTAGAGTAAACATATATAAGGATATTAATTTAGTCAATCATATGCATTTGTGTTGAATTTTGATGAGTAAAGTATAAATTTATGATATACCTGATTTTCGGTACATATTAACTATAATATTGTTATTGTAATATAAAGAAGACTGTGATATAGTTGTATGACTGGACTCTCAGTAAACTATGTATGTACATTTTGATGGCACACCCAACGTAGTTCCCCAGAGATAATGACGCCGGAGCCGAAGGCGAATCGGTCTAGGAGCTCCTCCCTAAGTGCGGACGACCACGTGCGCCATAACCAAACATATATGGATCATGATTGTTATTTTCTTTCGCCCTGGAGGAACAAATAATATCAATATTTGTATATAAAAGATACCTTTAAAGTTATTATCAAGATTGACAAACAAGTGTAGTTACTGAGATATTGTTATTATTTATAAATTGTTATATTTAAAAAAAAATTAAAACTAGTTTATTAATTGTTACTTAGGATAACTAATGATTAGTTATTTCTTAGAATTATGTCGATTTGTTATTATTATCGTGAAGGTATACTTTTTATGACATTGTTATTTGTTTTATCATAATAATGGTATATGGTAACGTCAAACACAATTTGGGCTCCCCTGTTCCCCGCACCCTGCCCACCGCCCTCTGCGAGTAAAGAGCTAGTTTGTTTTATCTTGTTAGAATAATTATAAAATTTGGTTTCTTTTTGTTTATAGTTCTCACATTATTACGTAGTGATCATTTCAGGCATTATTTTATTTGTAATGTTGTAACAAAAGCAGGTGTTTGTGTCGAACATATGTGAGATAGTTATTATTAGATAGAAACTGTTTTGTTCCATTGTATTGAATAACTTCTCTAGTAAAGTAATCACTAGAGAAGGTACTATATTTAATAATGTTAACTTGAAACAAAAATTTATTTAACCTTTTCATAAGCAATCGATGAAATACAGCACTGTGAGTGCGCATTCCTATTGTAACCCTTCGGGCGTTTGATCTCGCAACAAGGAAAATCTACAGTTTAAATGGAATGTTACAATTACTTTGACAATTTGAGTCGAAGTTGACCTGTTTGAGTTTGTTCCTGAGGGGCCGAGGGGGAGAGGGGAGGAAGATGTGGGGGCAAGGCAGGGAGGGGGGAGGAGGTGAACCGGAAGGCCGCAGTACATCGGAAGCGTATTTGTTCCGGAGCGCGAGCGATGAGTGGTAGCGGGGTCGGTGATAAAACGTATAGAAATTATTTAATAATTCTTGAATTATTACTGTTTTAACGCAAAGATTAAGATAAGAGGCACTCAATGGACGCATTCTTCCTTATACAAAGCTAGTCACCAAATTTAATAATTGTATCGTACGTAATTTCTTCGCACAGAAAGAAATGGTGTGGATTAAAGGTTACCTATAAACAAACTTTAGACTACGATAAAACTGTGCTAAAAAGTTTGCTGTAAAATAAACCGCAGTATAAAATTACTCAATGGAGATTTATCAAAAATATTAATGTTGTTAAACAATATTGACGAGTAATTTGTACGTGTAACAAAGACAGTCGTCATCTGTTTGCTCCGCCTCTTTTCCGAAGCTATAATAATGGTCGAAGCCGTGATGGAGTTATTATTGGGACGATTTAAAGAAATAATACAATAAGTGAGACCATTTAAATAGATAGCACTTTTGATTATCGCGGTGGATTCATTTAAATTGTAAAATCAACCAGACAAATAAATCATGTAGTAAATGCAATCATTTTGTCTGACTGTACTGAACAGCTCACTATTAGTACAGTCGGCTTGAACGGTCTAATTACCGTTAATTTTACCGCGTCAGCTATTTCATGAGCATTCTACTTATTATTTTATTAATTAATTATGATATTCCGATTAATTTAAATTCGTCATACAAACAAGTTGTGTGTTTATCAAGATAAATGAATCGAACAAAGTTTAATATTCTATTTACAAGGATTTCTTATTTATCAATATGTACGCGTGTTGTGTGACTGTGGCGAGGAGTCCCACAACACGCAGTGGTTACATCACTAGCTTCAGTTATTGATTATTTCAAAGTTGGAACATTTGACAACAAAAAATAAATAATAAATTCCTAGTAAATAAAAATATATTTATTTAAATCTACAATACACAATGATAACCGAAAGACGACAAGAGTAGTATCTAGCATCGCGGCTTGATCTGACTGGTCTACATTTGAAGTTGTGAATCACAACACACTTTAGCTGCTGTGTTCTTTAGACTGAGGTTTGTTCTGAGTCTGAAGGAAATTGGACATTAATCAAGATCTGTTCTTACGGTTTTCGCCATTTTATTAGTTTTTAAATGTTTATTATTTAATAAGTTATCTTATCTTATCTTGATGAAGGGCCAGGATTACTCCCGGAGCACGTCGACCCAATGGGATCTTTTGTGCTTCCCCAATCCTAATGTCCGCTGTCCTGGAATACCTCCAAGATGTACTTACTAAGTACACCCGGAGACAGCAGCCTTATATCTTCAGGACTAGGATAGCCCAGTTCAAAGAGACCTATTCTTTTCCTAGCAAGAGCATCACAGTTACATAGGATGTGTTCCATTTGTTCGGTGTGCTCCCCACAGGCCAATTTAATAAGTTATAAATACTTCAATCATTATTTACTTTCTTGCATTTCTCTCTGCATGTGCCTTCTTTTTATTTCTATTTACTCTCAGTTTGATTGCTGGAGGAAGGAGGAAGGGATTGCTTCCTGAAGAAAGCCGTCTATTATTGTATTTTTTCCAATTATTTTGTATGGAAACGTTTATTTTTGATTGAATAATAGTTTAGAAAATACAACTTCATCCCGATTTCTCCGAAATACCAAACGGCCAATTTTTGATTAGAAATACTCGTAAAATCGCAACAGCATAAGGAAATCAGGAAAAGAAATTTGAATAGAGGAAAAAATCCTTCGCTGCACAAGCTCGCGTTGGAATTCGTTTGCAAAAAATGTGTCAACTTTCAGCTGACTGGTTCAGTCTGTGCGCAGTCTTCAGTCAGTGTTAGAGGTTTATAAATTGAGCAATGTAAAAGTAACAAATGACTACACTCCTTTGTGTAAGACAAAATTAAAGCTACAGACCGTTGCCATGTAAATAACGAGGTGTAACAAAGTATACCCGAGGTAATTATTGTAGGAGTTAATTATCCTCGGCGGAGTGGATACGTCATAGCGGGCCGGAGCGAGTCGCCAAAATGGAGTCATAAATCTGAAGCGGCAGCACCTTCAGTTGTACAAAGGTTACGCCCGGAGCTTGAGACTTAGCCGAGGCCGGCAGATCATCTTGTGTGACCTGTATACATCTGGACGAGAATACAACGGCCAAATTAAGAGATAATTCATTGAAGAAGACACTTAACAAAGTTTTTTGTTGTTTTTATTTACTTAGTTAACAACTCCATCGTCAATCTCCATCAGATAAAATATTATTAAGCATATGTTCTTCAGAAGCAAACCTTCTTTATTTCATAAAATAATATTTACTGAATAGCTGTGAAATTGTTATAATGTTTTCTCATAGTTTAATTTTAAATATTTTATATATACGTTAATACTAAGCTTACAGCGCAATACTTTTCACTATTATTATAATATTCTTAATTTTAATAAGAGGATGTAATGTGCCTCGACTAAATAAATGTATTTTGACTTCATCATCGGGCCTTCGTCAATCTGTCAAGTCGTATAAAATAAAGATTAACGCTTCTGTTATGCAGTGTCAACCACATTTTAGGTGCTCAGATAATAAAAGCTACTTCTAACGCATATTTGAGACGTCTGCGGACGGAGGAGCAAGCGAACAGCAGACTGAGCACGTTACTCACTGTCAGGACACAAATACTGTAATTTGAATTAAAATTATCGGCAAACTTATCTCTTGACTATGCTTATTAAAGTAACACTTATTCAATTTGCTATCTCTCTCATCCGAAAATCAATGAGGTACGTCATCACCTTCGTGTATTGGATACAGTTGTACACAAAACATATTTGTTGAACACGAACAACATGCAAGCAATGTTATTTCTTTATTCAATTCTGTTGTTCATAATCACTTAGAGGAATCAAACTCCCGCCACTCTCCCACGAGATTAGATTACAGGGACCTCAAACTGAATTACCCGCGTCAAAACCTTTATGTAAAAGTTAACAACTACAGCCAAGACACACCACCACTTTGATTTGTATATTTAATATTTATATAAAGGGTATTATTTAAGTATTTTTATACAAATTGTATACATATGTAGTGTTAGTAGATATATCTACTAGTCAAAGTGTTTTATTTTATGTTGTATGTGATTCTAATACAGTCCTTTGTTAAATCAAACTGTTCGTTAAAACACTTAAAAATGTAACGAGTTATCCAATTTAAAATTACTTTTGGGGTTGATGCTCAGTTGTTTCTTAACAAACACAAGAACCAGAAAGTCCATTTTAAAAAATAATTAAAACATGGAGAACTTCTTAAATTGACTTATATTTGCTTTTTTAATGTTTTTTAGCCGGATTTTGAATTTGTTTTCTTAACAACTTTGTGTAGTAAGTCTCAAAAGGGAAAAGTGAAATTGTTGTACTTTTCACCGATAAAACTTGAGATAATACTTTTGAGTATCAATACGCACTTTTATATTTAACAAACTAGGCTGTAACTAAAACTTAAGGATCTTTTCATCATCAGCTCAGCATTATGTAAAAATTCTTGACTGCCGGATGCAAATATCTGAATAGCTTCAGAAAATAAACGTGAAATACTTTGGGCGTGCCTGTTTAATGTAAGGATTTTCCCCCATGTTTCTGGGACCCCTCATCAAATCCTTGCTTGGTGACAATGCTTCCTTTACAAACAAGAAGAGTATTTTGGAAATCAGTTCAGTCGTCTTCGAGTAGTCGGGATATATAAGACGACGACGAGTTGGGAACTAATCCGTATTTTAAACTCGGTTATAAACATTAACGTTAGTTCGTTTTAGAAGTTTTATTGAGCTAGTAAAATGGTAAACACATTGCTTGTATTCAGAACTGAACCGATCATCAAACCCGTCGCTGGAGCAGTTCCTTTGACGCTGCTTTTGTTTATGTAAACACATGACTGGCACTTGTTTGATCTGCACTTCTATAGATTAAGCCGTTTGAGAAAAAGCTGTGTAAATGTTTGTGTTAGTGTCGCAAATAGTGGAGTGTTGAGTGAGTAGCGTCGAGAGCGAACAGGGCCCACGGCGGCTTCTACAGATACAGGTCACAATTTTCGTGTACCTACGCTTACCGAAATCAAAGACATATCAGAAAGTATTGTTATAAAATTGCAAATTGAGTATCATTGCCCAAAAGGTCAATGACATGACATTCAGGTCCTCAGTGTCAATTGCAGCTTGTGCAAGTGGTTCATCTGCGTGTGGTTGTCTGAGCTATCAGCGGTGACAGGTCCACATCACGGCTACACAGCGTGGCTCGCTGGCGGAACGCTAAGTACTCACAGGAGGCTCACCGTCAGCGTTGTTAGCAATTCTCACAAACGGGTGGACTGACGCGTTTAATCGTCCTCTGACACTTGAGGCTTGAGTCCTCTCGTCAAGTCACTACGTGCAGTCACAATTGATTCTGATTTGACTCGAGATGCCTGGGAGTATATCGCGACTCCATCAAACAAGTTGATTACTTTTTTTAAATAAAGAGACTAAAAATATAATATTCAAGAAATTTATATATCATTATTTTATATATATGTTAACATTTAATGCCTGTTATATTAATGTAAGATTTAAGCGAAAACTGCTGATAAATTTATAATATTTGAACTATTTCGTCTTTGGGACACTTAGTACTTTTTTCAATCTAATTTTGTATCCGAAAGTACAATGAAAACTTCTGTTATGACGAATCCATAATTCTAAATTTATTTTGGTATTTCTCAGACCTTAAATAATCCTTAGTGGAACGATATTTACCAAACACTGAAGAAAACATCATATCAACTTGTTTTGTGTGAGATAAGTGAGCGGCGAAGACGAGGTCCAGGTGAAACAAGGACCGACGGGCGACAGAAGGTGTAAAGCGTCCCTGTAAATCAGGCTCCGGTACGAGTGCGGGCTTTAAACGCTCACTACATGCAATTAAGGAAAAGAATCTAATGTAATAAATAGCTAGGTAAAGCCGAGCATAAAGCCGGCGCCCGCGCGGAGGAGGTTCGCCGAGCAGTTATTACCACCTCTCGCTCACTAATGGACACGAAGGAATAACATCGTGCTGGTACTTTAAGTTACTTTATATTTATAATGGCATTTAGTTTAGAGAACGCGTTTCTATGATTGATATACTTAAGACTGCTAGGGTTGACAAACTACCTTAGATTTAGAGTCCGGGGTTCGGTTTCCAATGGGGGCAGAAGTTTTCTGCTTGATTTGATTGGCGGTAGGACTTTTCTAAGTTCTAATGTTGGAGGTAAGATAGCTTGTTCCTTTGTAGTCGAGGAATCTCTTCTATCTTGAGAGTTTCCTCGTTAAGAACAACATGGCAGCTGGTGAGAAACTTCTATTTATTGAATTTGGTCAATAATTTTAAGATTTCAATTTATTACGATATATACACTTATATATGCTAGTATTTGTAATATATGCTCGAAGCCGACGTTCACCGACCGCCGGCAGCCGCTCTCGCCCTACAGCACAGAACACAATAGTTTTCCGACTCATATTTTTTCTTAACACGCCAAGATTTCCCTTCGCGAGTAATATTTTTTAGAAAGTAATATTTGTCACGACGCGACGGATTATTGCGAGTTATTGCGAGTTATACAATGCAATAACACGTATGTTACGTTTATGCTCTCGTGTCTTTGTATGTACCTGGAACAAAAAAGATAATATGGTTACTAACACAGTAGCTAGCAGAGTAACGAGAAGTCTTTAAGCATTTATAATTTTTGGACAATGAAATGTAGTGAAATTTAGTTTTTGTTAAATGAACAACCAGTATACAGAGCGCCTGATGGTAAAAGGTAATGATAGCATGGTGTGGTCGGTGATCATCGCTGATGTTAATGTAAAACGAAAGTATTGTATCATGTTTGCCCCCAGCCTCATTTTGTTACCTAACAAAGGTAGCAGGCGCGCGCAAAGACCAGAATACAAAAAATATGTACCTTGGAGTTTTATTGAATTTCGAGACAGAAATTCGTGCGAGAGAAAGGAGTAAGTCGGTAAATTATTTGGTAACACACATTCTTTGTTCGGTTACCTATTACCATAATAAATGTCAGTCTAAATCATCGTCTTTGTCAAGATATGACAGATATTCACGCCAAAAATAAAAACGTGGTGCCTCGACCGCGCCGCCCGCCCGAGCCGCCGCCGCCCGCCCGAGCCGCCGCCGCTATAATGAATTCCATCGTTATGCAAATTCACGTTTCGACTTCTGTTTCGTTCAACTATTTAGCATTTCAATGCTGTAATTTTCTTCCAATTATGTAAATTAATTACTTCTGATCACCCTTAATTGGGACGAATCGAAGTAGACACTACCTTCGGCAAATATTTTGGTGGGCAATTACGAAGTTTGGGACGTGGGAAATAATTCAATAAACAAAAATATATTTCTGTGCACCCAACATCTTATATCAACACAAAATTGATGAATGCTGTAATAAAGTACAGTTTATTTAATGTACCCATAACCAGGATAGCAATAGTAATTAATATTAATTTAAATAAAACTTGTAAGTACAACAACCAGATTTTTATTATTAATAATTTTCTAAAAAAGAATATATAATATAATAATACTGATAAACTTCTGTATCGTTTCAAGCGTTCGATGTGTCGCCGTTCGTGAATTTTATATTTTGTGTTAATAATTTCTTGTTACATTCTTATTATAAAAATAATATAATAACTATGCGTATCCCAAAATATTACACGGTGTGTATTTGTAACTCATTCATTTTACAGTTTTAGACATTTACTTATTCTGGTTCGCATGTCCACGTGTCCACGGTTGCTTCACACTTCAAGTAGACACCGCCGGCACCGTCTGGTCGGCCGGCCGAGTCACGTCATTGTGTCATCGTCACGTCACGGTGCTGCGAGGCGGCCGCTGTAATAACGGCTGCAATCAGACCCAATCTATCCCCCCCCCCCGTCTACCCCAAGCCTCGTCTTCCCTATCAGCTGGTGTCGAGGCTCCCAGATGATTGGACAGCTAATTGAGCCCTGACCCGGTGACTGCAGCGCGCAGTGCTCGCATCAGATACCCTATCATATTATCAGGTCATTACTACGTGTGGTTACAGATTGGATTCTGGCCCGACACAGAAATAAGTTTGATGGATAAGCTCTCGCTCAACTGGGAATTGAACATTCACATACATATGTTACATATATATATAACGTGTAACAAATACGGCCACGTTAACGATAGAGAACGATAACTCGAAAAGAAAAGATACACACACAAACACATATTATTGTGCCGATCGGATAATAAACGACTCCCGTCCAATGTGACGCAGCGGTGAGGAAATTAAGAAAGTTGCGCATTGTCTCCTGTCGCGGCGACACGCGACACTTTGTATGACTAAATTATTATTTGTAAATTTTGTGTGACGTACTATGTTTGTATGCGGTCGATATCTATTTAAATACGTAAACGTAAGAATAAATAGAGTATATTTCATGTCACTATTCAGATTTATTTTCAATGTCCCCACGGTCTATTAATCTCCCGCTACGTCACAGTAAATACACGTCCTTTTTCAATCTATTTGAATCCTGCGAAAACGATTTATTTTTGTGTACCAATGGAATATCAGAGCTATCAGCGAAGATATCAGCAAATTAGCTAGGAATTGAGAATACTGGTCAAAATTATGGTAGTAAGCTACCATAACGTTAAAATAAAACGTGTGTTTGAATAAAGAACTCTTCGATCAAGGAAGATGATTGGTTCCTTTAAGTAGTTAGGTAGTTACAGCAGCAGCGACGCAGAACGATAATGAAAATATCGCTTAAACTGTGATTCGACGCTGTATAATAACGTTACAGTATATTAATTGTGTAATGTGACAGTGACAGCTCGTGTTTGATGAGCGCGTCAATCACGTGGTCCGTGTCGGCGGCTGGTCGGACCTGTCACACTTTACATAACCAATTAGATACTGAAATGTCCATTAACTCGAGCCGCGTCTCAGAACATTGACAGATTTGATTTAAACATTCACAGTTGTTAAGTTGGTTGGAGAACCGAAATCCAATTATTGTGGAGCAAACGAAATCGCTGGCGGAGTGGGGCGGGCGGCTTACATATTTAATGCGCGGCCGGCCCACGTTTGTTTAATCAGGAAAATATAATTTGATTAACATTTACAGACCAATATACCTGTTATGGACATCTTTTTTGAATACATATTAATACACATACAGTCCGTTCGTATGTCGGCTGTCAGAATTAATTTAAAATGTCAAATTTGATATTATCTTGGTCAAAGATTTTAATAGAAACTTTTTAACTTGTGAATATATATAATACTGTTGTAGTTAGCATACGTGTATAAAAACAAATCGTTATATGAATACACAATGTTATTAAAATCTAACGTGAGATAGTGAGTTCGACTTATTGAAAGGAGTGTGTGGCCCAGCGGGTTGTGCAGTTAAAATATCATGTTTATTAACTTTTAGAGGCTACACTTCGTGTAAGTGGTATAATACCAATACTACGACCGGAGTTACGCCGGGCGCACGCCGGTGCCCGTGGCATTGAGGTAAAAAAATTTTGTAACCCAAATTTTTGCATTTGCTTGCCATGATTATTTGTAGACCCGATGTACAGTAGCTCTTATACCGATTTTGTCAAATAAACTGAGTTGCCAAGCGACCAGCCTCCATCGCACGTCACAAGATGGCTCCACTGCGTCCAGAAATATGCACTTGTCCAATAAACTTTGGCTGTGTTACGCACCTTAATCAATATCAATCTAATTTTGATAAATTCTAATTAAATTGACATTGATACAAAGAAAACTAAATTAAATGGTGGCAACATTGAATTTAGTAATCGCCGAGTAGTTATGTTCTATACACACAGATTAATACTTAAAAGAAGAAATCAACGTTTGAATTTTTTAAGCGGATTTTATTATTAACCTGATTATCCAAAGGAAGAACAACTGTAGTATTTTACAACAATGTCGTTTAGATTAAATATTATTATAAAGGTGGTGGACCACTAGACATTCGTAGTAATGAGTAGTACTTGTAAGGAAGACTTGTTCGATCGGCTTTACGAGATCCTGTGTATACAATGATGACATTAAAATAAATACTAGACAACTGTTAATATAATATATTTAAAAACTGAATTATTTTAATGTAATATAAGATGGTTGAAGACCAAATGCGAACTGAACTAAAGTAATTTAACTACTCTATAAGTAATTTTACAATATACTCGTAACGACCATAACTGCTGATGTGACGCGTACATCGCGCGATGTCCGTACATCGGTGATTTGTGTAAATCGTATAATATGTACTGTAACAGTGATAAAGTTAATTTCGAGAGTATTTGATTTTAATTTACTGACATTTTCAATGTAGTTGCCTGGGAATGAAAAGGAGGAGCGTACGTTGAATTAAGTGATGCCGATATGATTGTTAATAAAACTATAAAACACAACAGTTTACGAGTCGACCATAAAACGGAGTATTCATCAGAAAACGACTCGTAATTAAATAGAAATTAGGCAGAGCCCGCGGCGTCCTCGCAGACCTCTCCGACCAAATTTATTTCCCCTGTATTGTGCAACTTTATACGATTACGTAACAACACTCTAAATCTAGCACCGTATGTCAAGCCGGTAGAGTCGAGTGTCGTGTACCTTCACCGTTTTAAACTTATACCAGGGAACGTTCTAAAACGGATTCCCTTTACAATATTTCTTTTCCAGATCGAATGAGCATTTCCCGCGGCGACGCGAGCCATTCATGCGCCCGACACGAAATTTATCACGGGATTTTTAAGTTTCATTCGAATTCAAGTTTAAATGTTCAAATGAGATTGCCGATCAATGCGATGCTATTGGACCAGGTCTAACACACGACCAAGTATAGCAAATATTAAAATAGACTATCAACAAAAACAATATTGTACATTTGGTTTTCTTTCTTGACAGATTGGTTATATTCTTTGACTTATATAAGCAAGACCTAAAAACTGCCAGTTTTTCTTAATTTTAGTAAACGTTACCCTGAACGTCGTGAGCTGTTCTTGAGATGTGTGAAATACCACAAAGACGATGCTAAACTGTGCACTCCGGGTGAATCAGGCTTAGTATGGCTTATTAAAACTAGCTTAATCAAATTGGTAGATTTTTGTTATTTTATTATTCGACCCGAGCAGTGAAGAAGCGTAGAGCCTAGTATGGTAAGAGGCAACCAGTAGACTAATTGGCTGACGCAGGGCAGAATGACGACCACGTCCACCTAGAAGACCCCGCTACCCCTGCAGATGGGTAAACAGTAAGTTTTGTACAACTAGAATGTGTCGCAATGCCCCTATCGTTCAATTGTTCAACCTTTCTAAAAGTATACTTGAAGACGTAAACTACTATTGTTCTTTTTAAGTTCAATTTCTAATATTCTTCATATTTTAAGTTTTTTTAATAGTATCTTTATAGTAAAACATTTAATAAATGGTTACCTATAATGATAAGAACACCCTCCACCAACCCATGGTCCTGCCTACCTTGCGGCATACGGACCGAATCACGGGAGAGCGCGAGGGTACTTGCATAGGGCTCTTTCCCCTTCGGCGCTGATAATGATAAGAACAGTTATATTTAATTATTACGAATATCTAGATATATAAAAAAACATTGTAACTTATAATTTTTTTGTGACGCTGAGAAGTTCTACCAGCTGATCCTCTGACCACCGGGGAGGAGGAAGGAGGGTATGTGTGTGCTCCTCAGCGACGCACCCACCTAGCCGTTTCCACCGACAACACGGGATGGCCCGAAGACATTTTGCAGTAGTGTCGATGGAGCGGCCTGACCGTGATTTAGTCGCACCTCGGAGTACTTTGTGGGGGACAAGAATGGAAGGGTGTGTAAAAAAGGACTTGCCCTACCCACCTTGCACCACCAAAACCACACTCTATACCGCTTGTTTTAAAGAAAAAAAGCTGGTAAAAAATACTACGATCTGGCTTGGCGACAAAGAAAGTCACGAAATCTTTCTGTGCGTAAAGTAGTGAATGCGTGAAAAACTTACGAACCTTGTTTAGGTCTCCTCATCCGAGGATGGTTGGGTTTGAGTTGATTTACGTGTCTCCTAATTGGTTTGTGATGATACATACGGCTTCGTTTGTAGACGAGAGGTCCGCAGTCATACAGTAGGTATATATGTAGTTTCCTTCTTTTAACATCTTGGAAGTAGTAATGTTTGTGAAGTCCGATCCACAAAATTCAATATTAACCAAAAAATAAAAGATGATTCTGAATTATTTATTGTAATTCTATTATTTTTGTTATTTCTGTTATTTAATTATAATGATACATGTAGTTAATAAAAACGTATCCTTACAAATAAATAATGTTAATCTTTGAAAAAACCGATTTTTTATATCAAAAGCAGTTAGCGCAGTTGATGGTAATTGGTAACTATGGCCTGTAGACATACAAGTGAGCACTTAATGCTGCTGGTGTGTCGATGTTCTGGAGACAAGAGATGTTAATGCCTCCAATGTCCTGTAATTACAATAGCTATCTTTCCTTCATACCAAAACAAAGCGAACTGCTCCACGACTGAAATATTAAGTCCGGTGGTGTCTACCCACGTGACCTTGCAAGCGCCTCTACCGCTTTGATGGTCTGCCACTTAGTTTCGTCTCACGTTATCTACTTCGTAAAGATCATTCGTTACGTTGAAGGCAAAGATGATGTGTCCGCCGGCTCTTAACAATTATGATAGGAGCTGGGGGATACGTCGTTAAAATATATTTGATAAAAATATTATTGAAAAATTTTTCGGCATGCTTACATGATGTCTGTGAGAGAATTTTATTTCGTTATATATCAACCACAATCGATATGGAATTCTTGGCGCGTTTTTCGCTGTTTGACAATTTCTCTGTGATTGGTCGCGCCGCTGCGAGCAGTATCCCCGATTTCCGCTCAATAGGTCGCTACCCTTTGTTCACCTTTGATCACTCGACAGAGCGTTTTTCTGTTTGCGCTCAAAGTGTCTTGATGGCCTGTGAAGTAGAGGGCAGCCGCCGCCGGCGAAAATGGCTAAATAGCCCGTCCTTGCCCGTTGCTAGGATACGGACCGTTACTTATACTCACACAGTCGGTATTAATACTTGAAACGATCATCTTTCTTTGGTATTTATGGCTGCAGTTACATTGAGAACTTTGAATTAACAACCAATAGAAATATTAATATTATGTAAATCGGATCAGTTGTGAGATAAGTTGTACAGCGTATCCAATTGCAGTTATTTCCTTATATATTGTCAGCATTCGAAGAATCAATTCAAATAGAAAGTGGACATAGCGATCAAAACTATGAACTGTTCACCAACTGATCACCTATGCTGCTGCATATATCTAGTGATTAGAAATTTTAAGATGAGAACGGGCTTCATTCTGAATGTTCACCTATGTTAGTTCTCAACGAGCAACATACAGGCTAAACCTCCATGTACATTCAGTATAGTGAAAGCCTGACCCCTCTCGTTGATATTTCCTTAAACTCGGGCGCTATTATACTAGAACGTTCCGTTCTACCCTATCGTTAGATCCATAAATTAAAATTGATTGTTTGCTGAAATAATATTTTAATAGTTTACCTACTTAAAATATCGGGTGACCCTCTGGGATAATAGTTGAGGGCTCTCCTCGGCAGCTTACAAGTTTATCAAATACTTAGGCAGCAAATTATGATGAAACAGGCTTTTAAATTTGAGAGGCAGTCCGCCCCCCTCCTGCCCCCCTCCCGCCCCCGCGTCACTCCGGTCTCCCAGCGGGTCCGAACTTTACCGACCACTAACAATATATTATTATTCCGGGTTTATGTAAAATCGCGTCCTCTGGGCGTCCTAACATTGGCAGAATTATTGGGTGGAGCAGCACCAAGGTCGCTGAATGCCTTCATGAACATATTACGCTTTGTAGGCAGCTTTTATTTTATATTCAGTACAAAAATAAATATTTGGGTAAAATTTTCATTTGAAAATAAATAGACAGGAAGCAAAGGAATTATTTATATTAATTACATGTTTGTTAGTTAGAACCTTTCATCAGTTTTGAATGAGGTATTTTTTTATTCTGTGGTATTTCTAGGAGCGAGGGTTTTTGGCGCGTAATGGCGGGGTCGGTTGGGTGCTGTATGTTGTATTTTATTTCATATATTATGTTGTAGTGTTGTTTTTGTCATAAAATTTGTATAGTTTTGTGACAAAAGGAATCGTTAAATAGTGCAATATATGAAAATACATCATTCAGCGTTGATTAGTATTATGATTTGAGTTTGTGACGTGAGATTTTTCATCCATAAATAAAAATAAACACTACATTAATGAACATATGGCTTAAAGGTCTTAGTTACCAGGCCAAATAATTGGAAAAAAGAGGGAAGCCACTGGCCCGCTTTGATTTGATTATTAAATACAGTTTTCTCCTGACTGACAGTTAACGTATGTTACATATGTTACAATTAATCGTGAGTTCTACGCGATCTTTGGTGTAGCGCTTCAAGTATTATACTCTGATTTGTTAACAAAAATATACTAACTTTCACCAAAGTTGGTCTCTGGATGGGTCAATTAAAATTGTATTAGAATGAATGAATGAAAAGATAAAGTACATGAAGAAGTTGGCGATTTGTAAGGAATACATACATGATAAAAGATATTACATACAAATATTAAATATATAAACATCAATTTTTAACATATGAGTATATTATGTAATAATTACTTCTAGGTTACTCATGAACAGTTACATCCGCCATACGCTAGTTACAATATCTTATCTCTGGTTAGTTTGAATAACCGAGTCTTTACTTATGAAATTAGTTGTTCCCTTTACGATTTATTAAAACTTTTACACGTGCTTAAGTTACTTTAATCGATCTACCATCAAAAGTACCATTGGCAGTTCACCATAGCTACTACACCAGAAAAATTGTGCTAAAAGTATTTCATACCATTTAAGTAGGGTGTCTCAGTATCCACATTAAGCTTAACATTAGAATAATCATTCGAGTCCCGAGGGCGAGGGGCGAGACGCGAGGGGAGGCTGGAGGTCACCGAAGGGAGTTTGCTCATTTTGACAGAGGTACAAAGGACTGGTCGTTGGATCCGCATAAACATTGGAGCGCTACAATAATACAGACTAATTGAATTCCATGATTACAAACAAGACCGTTGGACCGCGCGCACGCACGCCGCGCTACCGCTCACTAAGGACTGGTGGCGGGGCCGGCGTCGGCTCCATCCACACATACTTAACAGTACATTGAATACTTTTACAATATTTCGGGTAGATTTTCTCAAATTACTATTCAATACAACATTTTTATATAATTTATGTTAAAAGAGACACTAATTGAGTCCTCAGGATTCCTTTGGTACTCGTAGAGTGACGTCATGTTTCAAAGCATAGTTTAAGAGGGAACAGTTTATGTAATATAACATTATATAAAAAGAATTTAATAAGGAACCAATCTGAATACAAATTGGCTATAATATTTTTTCTAATGCTCACTTACGTATGATTACGTAAAAATAAGATCGCATTGAATTAACATCCGATAAGTGTACATAAAATATACAAATATTGAATAAAATATTTTCATGATAAACGCTTAGTAAGTTGACGCAACGATCGCAAGAGCAACGTTGACGAAATAAAAACTATCTAAACCAGTCTAAAGTGTAGGCGTTAAAAAAATACTCGCACAAAATTTATAACTACAAACTGTGAAGAAAGAAAACTATGAAAAGAGTGAAAACCAGGAAAACTGGTTGAGATTGTTGAAGCCGCGCTCGGTCGGCAAGTTTTCTTGCAGTTAAATATGAAAGTCTAACAGCATTGAGCCGTTAACTAGTCGCACTAGCTGACCGCCCGGCCCGTGCTAGGACGCCCCATACAACTACTTCATTTACAATTTAAAATATTTTTGACTAATGTATATACTTTTTCACCTTTTATCTTTGTTCTATTAATTTTACTAATAGTAACCTGAAGAGTTATCTTACAGAAGAGTAGATATTGTTTGCTCCTTTGAGTCATTTCACAGAGCATTGACTCCTAAAAAACATTCCCAAAATAATTTTCCTTTGTAACTACATGCCGTACAATATAATAATATTTCTCTATCTATAATATATACCTCAAGCAAGATAATTGTAAAAATGTTGTACAAGACAGGCTAAAAGTAGAATTTTTACGATGAAACAGGAAATTTGTTATTATCTTATTGCTGTAATAAGTGTAATGATTATTAATAAGTAAATAAAGATTACATTTTGTGCACGTTACGGTAGGTTTCCAGGTGACAATCTAATGGAGAAACATTATTTTCTTGTCTCAAACAGTTTCAATTCGTATTTACAGTAAAAAACTTAATAAAATCTCATAGAAAATAGTGTGATTTGTAGCGAGGATCGATAGTTAAGAAAGATCGTCTTCGTTCACAGGCTTCTCTCAACGTGGATTATAGAACACGATAGATGGCGTTAGTAGTTTTGAAACATCATTCTTTCATGCTTAACAATTTTTAATTTTGCTCTTGGAGAAATGCTATAGCTCTTTACGAAGCAACAACCTATAATTATAATTAAAATAAGAAAGACTCAAATTTTAAAAAATACGCAGTTTAGGTATCACCGAGATAATTAGGAACTACCTACAAAATAAGAAAAAACTTCTCTCTTTATACCTATATAGGTATGTACCATTTTATCATGTTATTTTGAATCTAGCATTTCCTATTTGTATTCTCAGAACGTTTTACTTGTACACATAGATCAATATTGTTTGTATTCTAAATCATAAATATATATTATATGAACGCAGTAAACTTTAATATTATTATTCTTTTGATTTGATATTGATTTTATTTATATTTATAATAATAAATATAATTTCACCCGGAAAAACCCCTAGGGTATGACAGAATAACAGCACTTTGCCCATATATCGTGTAGGCAAAAATAGACTCTGAGTTATAGTCTTTTCGCACGACTACAACACACATATTGTTCTATAACAATTATTTTCCACGTTCAACTATCTTTTGTTTTATATTTTTACAAATGTATGTGTTATAGAATTTTTGAATAACTGTTTTATCTATCTATCTATGTACCGCCACCAAATATAGTAGATTATTAATTTTTTGCAATGATAACTTTAAGTTTAGGCTCCAAAACTCCTAGGTTCTCTGATTCCTCCGTGCAAGTAAGCAACACGTTCGAACAAAACGTTACAAAGCTAATGACGTCACCTGCCTACTACCTAGTTTACAAAAATGAAAGGAGAAATGATTACTTGAGCCAACGAGACTTAAACATTCTCAGTGATCTCAAAATGTGAACATTGAGTGCGATTCGTGTTTCGATATGGTTAACATATCCATTATTTTATTAACTTAACTAAAAAAACAGGAAATTGAAAGTGAAAAATTCTTCATGATCATCAAATAAATGATTTTTACAAGAAGCCTTCAATCACATTTTTGAGCTTTAACGTAAATACTCTTCAGGTGGTTCTGTTATCTTTTAGAGAAAAAAGGTATTTTCCTTTCGCTTTTCGTTAAAAGTTCTTTGTTTTTCATAGTTTCTATTTTAGCAGTTTGTGAACTATATTGAAATTAAATACTGAAGAGTCATTCAAATGTCACCTTTTATTATCATCAAAACTCTCCAATAATTGGATAGTAACCAAACGACATATTCCTGCTACATTTACTACAACTGCGGGCAGCAGTTAAAACGTTTTAATTCTAAAAACTCTAGCAAGAAGCCCCGATAAATGTAGGACATAAAACGTTGGCGTCGTAAAAAAGTTATGCAACCACGTTCGGCGCAGTTAGTTAGCCGCTACGAGCGCTACGGGCTACGACACTACGGTACTACGGCGCTACACCGCTACGACACGAGAGCTTGTTAGAGCTTGGTTTTTGTTCTCCGGTTTCTGTGCGACTAATTCTCCTTGCCGTGTAATTTGACTTTGTAATCGAGATAGACTACAGAATTTAGTTTTAACGGCACGGACCAGTTGAACCCGTTCTTTGACGAAATTGGCTCACTTTGCAGGCCTGTAAACTTTCGTACTTGTTTTTTTTACCAACGGAATCAATTAATCGTTTAGTATTCGTAATTGATTCGATGAACCTTAGATATGATTCATTTTTGTTGAATCATTTATAAATATTTTTTTTGCGTATGTTGGTATCTAGCATTAGGCGGGCCGTATCTTACTGATTACTCTCTATGTTATGATTATATAGCCAATTGTATCACAATTCATTATATGAGGTATTTACTCGGTTATGTAATGTTAGCAAAATATTTGTGTGTAAATATGTTACGCCGCAGTAACATTACTGTGTATCAAATAGATATAAGTAACATTAATTTGAGAAGTGTGAATACTACAATACAACGGAACAATTCTAGGTATATCGTGCCCGTCGGCGTCGGCGGCGCGTTTTGTCGTTTTCAATAAAAATATTCCATACATCAGAGGGTCCGTGGAATTTTGTTTTATCTCGACTCTAAATCAGATTCCGGGCAGAATCGATAGCGGACCTGCTCCGAGCTGACGAGGACTTTTTATGTCATACGTTGGGGACAGCGTGCGGAGAAGGGCCTTTGTTACTGAACTGACCTTTCAAAATATTTACTGTATACTGTAGCAGAACTTCAAAGCTTTGTTGTGAAATAGCCTCTATACACAAAAATAGCAGTTTAAAGCAAGCACTGAGTTTTCGTCACAGTCAAATATTTCAAAATAGTTTTTTCCTACACTTATTAATATCACTATATAAAACCGCTTCACAGGAAAAATACCTTTTCAAAATTGGTTTCAGGTGTTTTTAATGTAAGGAGCAGAATATAAACAAAAGAAAGACATTTTTTATTTATTTTCTGTAAATCCTGTTCGTTTCATATTCAAATGACTTTCTTATATCATGTGAAATAGGCATTTTCTTTAATAATAGTAAGCAATAGTTATTATTCAAAATGCTTTACCAAATTGTTTGAGTGTAATTTAATTTAGCTAACTTAAATGGTAATAATTTAATAATATTCATAAAATTATCGTTACTAAATTTTAAACTACTGCACAGTGTGAACATCGTCACGCTTCGACTACCGCTAGGGGAACCTTACCTCCCCTTATTGTTTTTGCAAAACATATTCGCTCAAATGAACATCAATAATAGACATCACGTAACTCCCAACACAGAGGCTCAGACAGTACGGGCACATTTTTATATAGAAGTATCTCGCCTCCAATTAACGGGCGTAATGTAAATCGGAACTCGTTTATAACATTTTTCGATGAAATCGTTTGAGTCAATGCGTTGATTTAGAGTCGGATATGGAATGTCGGTGAGCGACGGCTCCATGCGGTCTGATTGTCGCTGGGTCGCTGGTCGGGGGGCACGGGACACGGGACACGGGGCGAGGGGCAAGGGGTGCGGAAAATACACAGTGATTGTTTGTGATTTCATAACGAGCAATTGAAATACAGATTGAAACAAAAGAGACAATCTCTTTATTTGCTAGAGACAATGTACGTATGTTGTAACGGTCTCAATTGTCCGAATTCAAATTTAATTTATCTGGATATGTCTTGACAGCTTGAGTTTATCATAATTATGACCTTCGGCGTCGGTTATGTATATATATATATATATATATATATATATATATATATATATTGAAGGACTGTCGTCGATCTGCCGTCTATCTGCAGTTCAACTATCGCCAGTTCAGTTTCTCCAACAATCTCCTTATATAATGGTTAATTTAACTGTTTTTTCGTTGATATTACAGGTGCGTTGACATTCTGCAGACTAGAGATATGATACCCTCCCATGGATACCTAATCACCGAGAACTACTTCATGACAAAGATATTTTCATGAAGTAGTTCTGGGTGTTCAGAACACCGATGACCCCGCATGCTGGGCTTAAAAATTTAAGCCTCAAAAGACGTGAAGGTTTTCAGCAAAGCAAGCAAGTAACTGTGCTTTTTCGACAAGAAAGAGGTGAGTCTGCCATTGACAAACTCAAGCCACGCGAGTGACTTAGAGATTAATTGAAACAAATTAATATTTTGACTATCTCTCTTTGCTGTATTTATTATTAAGTAAAAGCCAAAATATTTTATTCAAATTTGGTACTTATTGACTGTTAACCTAAGCCATCTGTTTGTAAATCTAACAGGGCAACAAGTTCTAATTATCCACAACTCAAATGTCTTAGTAATATTTAAGTTAATAACCAATTTATCAACCAAAATAATTACGCAATTAAAGTTTAATCAAAACGTGAACAGAGCATTCGATGTTTGAATACAGCCCATAATACTGCCTAAAGCTCGTTGCACCACACTGGGTCGGTCCAGTGACGGGCGACAGATGGCGGGGGAGCGACACAACCGGGCACCACAAGTAATCGGCTTTAAGCATCAACGCTATGAGCAGAGGACACAAACACATACAATAATTGATACTGAAACTGTCGAATCAGATGACATTATTTAAAATAAATTTCCATTAGACATAAATGTATTAACTACGCTGCTATTTGACACAGGCGGAAATAAACGAAAATAAACCACAGACGCTTAACTTTTAAGCACACGTTACTGTGTCATAGAAGACTATGACAGCCGCTTACAGCTGCGTATGTCATTAGTATTGTAAAGACCGGTGACTTGACAGTACCTTGACATTTAAGGTTTGAACGTAATAATTACAAACAAAGTATACCTGGGCATTTCAAACTCAAGTTGATATAGACTGTGGACTTTGAGTAAATACTTTTTTAATTAACGAACATGATCAAACGACTATCTTTTAAAATTAAAACTCTATGGAATTACTGGCAAAGACTGTTTTTAAGCTCTTCCTGATAATTCCAGAAAATTACTTTTACACTTTACTTCTTAGGTCAATACCGAAGGAGAACATTACCAGGAAAATAATGTATAATTAAAATTGATGAAAACGGAGTGGTGTTTTTAGTCTTTTGACGTTTAACTTTAACATTTCTTAATCTAAAAGATAAGTATGTGAAATGACCACATTAACCGATTTTTAAATACATCATCATCATCATCACCATCATCATCAATCCTTCCTCAGCTTATAGAGGTACCACTGCTGGTTACAGAGCTTCCCACGTGGTGGCTACACGTGAGGAATGTGGGCAAAACACCATTACGATGGTTCATAGCGGATTGTTGGCTGAAAGCGGCTGTTCGACAAACGGTACCGGGAGCTTTGTGACGATGAGGTCTCCTTAGGTCCATCGTTTCTCTATGCTGGCTGATGTGATTTGGAAAAGTATACAAAATAAAAATATAATTTATAACTTTACAAATAAGCTTAGATATTATATAACAGAGCGATTCGCTGCGGACAGATAAACCATACAGTTAGTGAGCCGCCGCTTGATAATATAATGTACAATAGTACAGTTCTGTGAAATAAACATAAAAGAAATTTAAACTTGAAAATTTCTCAAGTTCTCACTAACATTTTGATATTTCATTGGAAAGGCTTGTCTTCACTATATGTAGTTACGTTATACCTTTAACTTGTCGTTGCTAAACAATCTTGTATAAGTCACAATCTTCTAACCGTCACTAACATCATAAGTCCTCATCGTTAATAATTTTGTATGTAATAATTTATAAGTTACCTTCTTATTGTTCCAGTTCCACATTATTTCCTAGTTATTTTTGTCTTGACCTGGTGAATTGCTCGTGCAGAACCCAGGTTACCCCCGTGAAGGGCAATGGAGTTACCGGGGAGTTTTAGTGGGTATTCTCAGTGCCGCTCTATTGAGGTACTGAGTGAGCCCCACACACGCCCGTCGCTTAGCCAGTGGCGGGTAGGTCCGTAAATGGATTCCTCCTCATAAAAAAAGTTATTTTTGTCTCTCACTACTTTATTCCGTCTGTACGTCTACAAATAAAACGATAAAGTCTTCATCGATCGATCTTTTTATTACGTTGTCACAACACCAAACTCACACTCAACCGTAGCCCACGTGACAGATTAACGTGTCTTCTGGAGCACAGAGGACCTGGAGATACCTAATTTAGATAGATCAATAAAACTACTGAGATTTGCCTTGTTTTCATAATTAAACGAGTGCACTCGGGCTACTACGGCAGCGACCTCGTCCTGTTAAATAGAAACGAGTAATATATCTTAGCGCTATTATTTTTAGGCCTTAATATCGATTTCAAACCAGTCTTAAGAACTCGAGCCCACTCCGAAACGTGTTTTTCCTTACAAACTCAATAGCGTTCGCTTTCATTAGTACCCATATTAGTTTCACGAAGTAATAAGCCAATAATAGCATTTACATAAAGAATTAGTACACCCTAACGCGCGGCGTCACGCGATGGTGCGGGCGACGGCGACGCCTCCGATACTGTCGTGTTTATTTTATGAATATTGGCTAAGGTCGTATCTACTCGACAGGCTATTTTCACGCGACTGAACTTGACGATACCGCGTATCGCCCACTCTCGATCACTGATCAATGTAACATAACGTATGTACCTACACTGTACACAGTTCAGCAACAATTATAATATGCTTAACTTTTCCTGTCTGAGTTTGAATAAACATCCTCTTCAGGTCTCACTTCTAGTAAGCACCGGGACCGAATCGGAGTAAAGTTGTTAATGGACACTCATGATTATTTTTAACATACGCTTGTATCGAGAATCAAACCCGATTTCTTTTAGTTTAGTATGCGGTACAACCACTAGCGGTACAACCACTTGTCTTTATATATTTTATTTGAAATATTATTTGTAAGTAAATTTTATTCAAACACAAAGAGAAAATCTAAACTTTCAAATCCAAATATATCTCAAATCATAGAGCGCGGTATTTCTTTACATTTATGTATTGTGTTTTATTTATATTCACTCAAATATCTTGTACGATATGGCGGCTACTTTTGGTAGTCGTTGGGACATTGCTCGTTTCGAGTCACATTACGAGAATACATGTCGAGTGGACCGCTTACGACCTGTCAAAGGTTAAGGGGTTCAGCTATTTAGACAATTTGTAAGGATGATATTAAATGATTTGGTGGAGCAGTCCATTGAGGAGATGGGCTTGTCGCCGAGTGATAGATACACGCGATAAAGGCGCGATCGTAGACGAAGGCTGACGAGTGGAGGGACTTTGTTATATTATATGATGGCTCTTTGATAGAAAAGAGCTACCTTGAATTTGTTTTATTTGTTTTTCGTCCAATTTAAAAAGTATATAAATAAAGCCACAGACTGCATCTAGCCTCAAATGAGATAACGGACTTTGTCATCTAGAGATTATTGTACGGAAGGTTAATGTGTATATACATCATTAATTTTTTAGTAGGTTTAGAAAAAGTGTAGATAGATAAATAAAAGTGAAATTTACATTTAAGTGTTGTGTTTTTATGATGTCTGATAAGGCGCTCCCTCTGTATATCTAAGACATTTAAAAATATTCAAACTAGAAAAATGATAATCAAAATTATCAAAAAGAAAATAAGTATAACATATTGAAGCAGTAAACGCAATTCAAACTCCTTTGGTAGCTCAACGAGCGGAGTTGATTCGGTCTGCGGTAGGTTCGGGGGTTACATTAAGCCAAAGGACATTTGGTAAGAAACTCAGAAAAAAATATTAAAATGTAGTCTAAAACAAAAGTTACCAAAATCTGTTATTACATAACTGACGAAAAGAAAAAATAAGTAGTTTGTGGCGTCAAAGTTAAAACGTGACGCGTGACCTGTGGCCGTGATGCACGCCTCGTCGGACAGGCGACAGGCGACAGGCGCGCGGCAACAACGCGACACGCGACACGCGACACGCGACACGTAATAATAGTACTCTTGGAATATAAAGAGCATTATATTGAGAATGCATTGGCGTTTCCACATGAACCTTAATGTTGAGAACAAATATCGGTATAGTGGCCTCCTGGCCGAGTGATTAGAATCCGTCTCTACTTAGCCACATGTCCCGAGTTCCAATTCCGGTAGAATCGTACGTTTTTGTACCAGGCTGTCGTCGACCATGCGAGGGTATCCCTGTTTATTCTTCATTTTAAAGCGGAGATATCTTTAACATAAAAAGACTTGACTGACCAATCACACATAGCTAAGGTCCACCTCTGTAAAACTGTATTAAAATCCCACCTCATCAATGATTCACTGAAATCGACCTGAAACTGCAACAGAATAAACGTGTAACAAAGAAACTATTTCAGACGTAATCATACATGGCTAATGAGATAAACACATCAAGTGTTGCCAGAACTAAACCCTTTAGAAGAGAAACAAATTAATTACAGCGAAGATAGGAGCTCGCTCGGTGTTTACTTATTCAGACGCGCTCTGATCCGTACATTGTTAGTATTGTTTATTGTCACGTCAGCCCGGTTGGTGCAGCTGGGCAACGTGACGAGCAACACGCCCGGGGAACACGACTTGGTTATTGTAACAGATACTGATATTAATATCGAAGGTCCTCAAATTAACGCCTAATATCATTCTCCACCAGTCAACCAGGGACTACACAGAGATGTTTAAATGCTGTGCACAACAATCAAGCAATCAAAATTATCACATACACAATAAAATACAGAAAACCATATTTTCCATAGATACGTATATGCACGAGGAGTATATAGTGAACCAATTTTGGGAGAATGGACTGAAGTTTGTTCCACAAAATCTTTATTATCTAATACATATATAAGATATACTTTATAATTTGTCGGATTAAAAACATCTCTAAAGCTGCTTGAATTTGAAGTCGTCCTATATTATGCGAGAAAACTCGTTAAGTGGAAACGTAAATACTACACAATAAATCTTTAATTTTGTTGAACATATAAACTGGGAACAGTTCAACAGATACACCTGTTCCGTTTGACGACCTTTGTCCGATCAACTCGTACGAACTTAATAAGGGTCCCGTCAAGCTACATCACTAAAAGACAGATGCGTCACAAGATGGACGAAATACAACAACAACATTGAATGTTTTTCATGTCAAAAAAATGTTTTAATATTATAACCTGCGCTCTGTGTCTTATATTTTAATTAAATACTTTAAATAATTATGTAAGCTCGAGCTTAAATAATTTGTTTTCATGTAAATCTTTTGTTTCATTTTCATCATTTAGTCATCGAAGGAATGAACTGTTATACAAGTCTATTATATTTATAATATAAGTAAAATTATAAGAACATATCATATAGTATCATATTATACTCTTAAGTACAAGTTATAAATTAAACAATGACGTTATTGCGTTTGCAAAAGCTTTATATATTTAAGATCATTAAGATCTTTTTTTAGAACGTTAAAATGAAAATAATTTATTTCAGAGTTCTCACCTAATCATATTTTACTAATATTTTATGGTTTTAATAATTATTGTTACATCATAAATAACATTTTCAACAAATAAATGACAACCGTCAGTTTAGATATTTATTAGGCTGGGTTCGATTAGTGGTTCAGACAAGCAGATACAATTGTTTTTTTAATCAATGAAGTCTCTGCAGTAAAATTATCCATCTACAATATTTAAATATAATTTTCCTCCGCGTGGCGCATCCTCTAGAGATTCTGTATATAAAAAAACTGTATACAGTTGTACAATTAATTGTACAACTTTGTCCGACTAACAATACAAATTAGCTTAAAAATATTTGAACTTTTGTTATACAGCACTGAAATGATTTGTGTCACCAAATAAACACTTCACAAAGAAATAAACTTTGTGTGTCGCTGGACGTCAACCGCTGCTGGCGCTTGTTGTTACAATCTAGTTTTGTAACTAGAGCAGCAAGTTACAGGAATTAAAAAGATTAATACATAATTATTATGTATACAATATTACAATAAAGTTAACTCAAGCCTTCTGTGTCTTCTTAAGTTACGTTTTGTATTCATTTATACAAAACACACCGAATGCATCAACACCAACTGATTTAGTGCAGCGTGCGACTTCTTTTTCACGGCTCTCATTAAAAAGCCCAAATCCATGTTAATCGGCACGCCATATGTTTAGAAGACATAGTGCTTAGTATATGTAATAGTTGGCGACTTTATAATTATGAATATAAATACAACAAACATATCTAGACTCACGCGTTGCGTAATCAGTGAAGACGACATGTTGTCAGCATTAAAAACTTATTCCTTGCATACTAAAAGCTTTCTTTCAGATATCATATCTGGTGATATTACTGGAATATTTTGAAAAGATAGAGGTACTTACTACTCATATATATAATATGAGTAACAAATATTCATTTCTCTCACTCACTCACTCACACATTCATTGTGATAAGTATTTTTACGTGGTGCTTAATTATTGTTATGACTTCGATAGAAATACTTATCAGAATTTTAACACTGGATTAAATAGCAGTCGACTTTGATAGTAGACATTACTTTTATTTACGTAGTATTACTATTGAGCACTTATCAAGTTGAAATATTTATTGTAGCAATATCTCCTTATAATATTTCATACTATTAAGTTGCCGTAGTTTCAAGAAAACAACAAAATGTTTTTCTTAACGATCTCCTTAACTGCCTCCGCGACAAATTAAGATTTCATATAGTGGTGCAGTAATTAAGTAACGAGCGGGGCGGGATTATACTGCACCTCGGAGCGGTCGAGAGGCGGGTTGTAAGGTCATACACACAGACACGCGGAAGTAAGCGCGTGGCGCGTGGCGCGTGGCGATATTACCACAAAGTAATACTTATAGATATTTTTAACAAGATGCAATATTTCTGTAATTAATTAGGGTATGGTTTTCCCAATAATTAAAACTCTGGCTGAATCTTGTAAATATTTAAATTTGAGGCGGTTAAAAGTATTTGAAGTATTGTCTAACTTAAATATTTCTAATATAGTATAGGCAAACGCTGAATTGAGTGCTTTAGAAGGTTTAATTCTAGTACATTTTAAGAACTGCTTCTTAAAATTTAATACATGTTGAACTTCATTGATCAGATGTATAAAATTAATAATGTGCACAAATGACACGACCAACTACAACTTTTAAGTACCTATATTAATACATAAAAAAAAATACAGTTTAGTTTAATTTTAATATTATTAAACTTACCACTTCATAAGTGAGTAACTGTAACCTTTAAATACAGTTAAAATAATAAGATGATATTTAAGAATTATATCTTAATGAATTTAACTCTAGATCATGATAATAATATCAGTATTCATTAAATTATATTAAGGTAGGTGTAAGAAAAGTGTTTTAATTAAAACAAATCTTTTATTAATAAATGTATGTAATATAAAGTAAAAAGGGACATACATACATGTATATTTTAGATAAATATTCAAATGAGAAACGATGTCCTGATGCAGGAATTAAACCTATCTCACTTAAGAACTGGATGACTGTAAGTACTGAACTGATGAGCTACCTAAGACTTCAGGTGAATCCTCAGAAAATTTTTCTAGTCATTTTGCTTTTGTGTTAAATTTAATAAAACGTGTAATTTGATCAGTTTTGTTTTATTTAACGAATCTGTGCTCTCTGACTAGTAAGTGAATGGTTACGCTCCTCTATATCCGCTCTAAGGCTCAACGCGCTCAGCGTCTCATCGAGACTTTTATCGGGACGAGACCGCTACTCCATACAAGGATTAGGTGTGCAAGTGGGGGGAGCTAGCCAGCCGGTAGTCTGACCAATTATTTATTTAACACATTAGCGTCCACAGACGATGTCTGAGGACAATTACTAAATTAAATAGAATGCATTTTAAAATTAATAAGATATTTGTAAATTAAAAGTATAACAGCTCGTGACCAAGAAGGCGACCAAAAAGGACACAAATTATTATATTGTTCTGTCAGATCAATATCAGTTAACTTCACTACCTTTCACTAGTTGATTGGATATCATAATACTTATTAGCGAATAAGTATTCTTCAAATAGTAAAAAATTTAAATTTTTAATATTATTTGGTGAGAATTGTCAATTTTGATTTTGCTATAGTTCTTTGCCCGATTACTGTAGTTGCTATGTATGTTAAATTTTCTTAACGAATACATATAAAATGTAATTTGTAATAACACGCTCCAGTAGATTCATATTAAATAAATTTTTAATATTCATCACAGAAATGAGATTCGTCAATATCCGCGCTAGCCTCCGGTATTGGGGGAACATGATCAATAATATTAATGCGATTACTTTTGATCGCGATCACGTAACGTAACGTAACGTGGCTTGCTCACCGATGACAAAATGGTATTGAAATACTGTTCAATTAATCTACACTCGTACCTACGTATGAAGTATGGTACGAACGTGCTCTTAAGACTATATATTGAACTGTCTTAAATTACGTAGAAATGACCGCAGTGGCACAATTAAAACGACCAAAGAAAAAGATATTAATCTTTTCCTTTGGTTCGTGTGTACTATTAAATATAAAGTACTATGAAACTATGAATATATTTATTACTATATTTGTTTAGTTCATTTATATTTTATGTGAATTTGTTTCTTTAGTATTATTTTTCAACAACAGATGGCGTTATGTTTTTCATAATCACGCTATCAAAGTTTTCATATAGATGTATATAAGCCTAAGAAAATAAATATTAAATGAGTTTCTTGTTCCTGTCATTGGTGGTTTTATTCAAAGTAACGTTGTGTGTGAACATTTTGGTCCTTATCGTGCCGGATTTAGTGAACAGTGAAGTGAAGTGGTAAAAAAGTGTTTGGATTGTGCATAAAAACTGTAAGTAAGAAAAAGTTTAAAATAATTAATATAAAATAAAATTGAGTGACATAATTGACAGTTTGGACTTAGAAAATTTGTGATTAAAATTTATATGAAAAAATAACTTAGTGAAAATTTGAATAAGATATGTATGAAAAAAGGACTTAGTTAAATTTCGTTTCAAATTTGTATGGGAAAAGGACTTAGCGTATTTTGTGTTTGTTGTGGACTTGTAAAATTTTCAAAAGTGAACATTGACTGTAGTTGTGCTGTGATATGAAACTTGTAATTTGTCGATCATTATATGATATTTTGAATTAGACTCAGTGAAATAGTGACAATGGGTATTCAAGAGCTAATTAATTCACAAGAAGAACTTTCTTCTCAAATTACGAGGGCTTTATCAAATTACAAAAAGTCAAAAACAAAGATTACTAAGTCTTACATTGAAACGAGATTAGAACTATTGGAATCGAATTTTACAATTTTCAAAAACAACCACTTGGAAATAATGAAATATGTTACTTTAGATGAAAAGAAGAATTTGAAATATTTCAAAGAAGATATTTATTATATTTGCGAAGATGAATATTTAGAATTGAAGACTATGATGAAAGAGCAACTAGAGGAATGGGCTATGAAAGCTATAGGGACTACTCAGAAGGGCGAAGTGGTTAGTATTGCTCCAGTGAAAGCAGTGAGAACTAAGTTGCCAGCTATAAACATACCAACGTTCTCAGGAAGCTATAATGATTGGTCAAGCTTTTATGATCTATTCAAATCTTTGATTCATAATAATGAAGATCTAAGTAACATAGAGAAGTATCATTACTTAAAGAGTAACTTAAGCGGAGAAGCAGAGCTATTGTTGAGACAATTTCCTCTCACAGATGTAAATTATGAAAAAGCTTTAGAGTTGTTGGAAGCGAGATATAACAATAAAAGACTTATTGTACACTCACATATCACACGTTTACTTGGGCAGAAGAAACTCCTGTCAGAAACAGCCAAAGGAATACGCACATTGTTGGACACTACTAATGAAACGTTAAATGCACTTAATAACGTGGGCGTATTAACTACAAACTGGGATCCTCTTGTGACGCATATTATTGTAGCAAAATTTGATTCGGAGAGTCATCGTTTATGGGAACAACAGCTAGGAGGGACAAAGGATATTCCAACTATTAAGCAGTTATCAGAGTTTATGGAAATGCGATTTAGAACTTTAGAGGCATTGAATGTATCTCAGCAACGGGACGTCACTAATCGACAACAGCCTATTAAAGTATTTAAAGCCAATGTTGAAGCTGTTTGCATGATGTGTTCTAAAGATCATTACATCTATAACTGTAAAGAGTTTGTGAATCTTAGTCCTGAAGACAGAAGAGAGCTTGTAAAAGAAAAACAATTGTGTTTCAACTGTCTTTTTCCTAAACACAGTGTAAGATTTTGTAAGCAAAATACGTCTTGTAAAATATGCAAGCGACGTCATCATTCTCTTCTGCACATAAAAGAGATTCGACAAGCACATGCGACACAAATTGATAATGAGGAAGAGGAGGTTGAAGAAGACACATCTCAGTTGGCTGTACACAAAACTGACATTACGGATACACAGGTGTTACTAGCTACGGCTTTGGTTAGAGTGTTAGGCAAAGATGGCAAAAAACACACGTTACGAGCGTTGATTGACCAAGGGTCACAGGCGTCATTTATTACTACATCAGCAGCTCAATGTCTTGGTTTGCGCAGAAAAAATTGTTATAGCAAAATCATAGGGATTGATCCTAAATTATCGGCTACATCAAAGGAAGCTGTTATGTTTAATATATTTTCGTTGAACAATGATACTCCGATAATTAGTGTAAAGGCTCATATTTTAAAAACACTTGCTTCGATTTTGCCTCGGAAACAGATACAAGTCAAGTTGCCATCAGAGATAAATACATTGCCTTTAGCAGATCCATCATTCAGTAAACCGAGTGGTATTGATATTTTATTGGGAGCAGATATTCATGCACAAATTATAATTGATGGTTTAATGAGGTATGGCTCAATGTTAGCACAGAATTCGCATCTTGGTTGGCTTATCTCAGGAAAAGTGGGTAGTAAATACACTGAGATAAAGGAGATTACATTGCTACACAATCAAGTTGAGACAGATGACATGCTACAGCGATTCTGGGAAAGTGAAGAGCTACATTCAAAAGTCAGATTACAAACTGCAAGTGAAATAGACTGCGAGAAAATATTTGAGGTGACACATTCTCGTGATGACTCGGGGCGTTATATTGTTGCTCTGCCATTTTCAAAGTATAATGGTACACCGCTCGGAGAGTCAAGGGCTCTTGCAGTTAAGCGTTTGTTACACATGGAACGAAGATTCCAGAAAGATAAAGTATTTTGTGAACGTTATCAAGCATTTATGGATGAGTATGAGGTTTTAGGACATATGGAAAAGGTGCCTCACTCTGAAATAAACAAACCAAACATTTGTTATCTTCCACATCATGGAGTTCTTAAGGAGGAGAGAACAACAACAAAACTCCGTGTTGTCTTTGATGGCTCAGCTATAACGAGCACAGGTAATTCTTTGAATGAGAAGCTATTGATCGGTCCAGCCTTACAAAGTGACATTAGAGATATTTTCTTACGTTGGCGCACACATAAGATTTGTGTCGTAGCTGATATCCAGCGTATGTATCGGCAGATATTGGTGCGAAAAGAAGATCAAGACTATCAACGCATTGTGTGGAGAAAAGATTCTGCTGATCCTATCACTGAATATCGTTTATGTACAGTCACGTATGGTACATCATGTGCACCGTATCTTGCGATCAAAGTATTGAAGCAACTAGCGAATGATGAACGTGACACTTTTCCTAAAGCGGCTAGCGTGTTAGAAAGTGATTTTTACGTAGACGATCTTTTGTCAGGTTGTGATTCAGAAGATGAGGTTATAGTACTCTGTAAAGATTTGATTGCGTTATTGCAACGGGGGGGATTGGTTTTACATAAGTGGGGTTCAAATTCAAAACATGTGTTAAGCAATATTAGTGATGGTGATGAACAATGTTTAGAGTCATATGATATTATAATGGAAAATTCTATAAAAGCGTTAGGTATTAAGTGGAACCCAAAATATTATAGGTTTGAACTAAAACTGAAGTTAGAAAATGCGCTTAGTGCTAAAATTACTAAATGCGTTGTTTTATCAGATATTGCAAAATTTTATGACCACTTAGGTTGGTTATCTCCAGTTATTATTGTAGCTAAAGTGTTCATACAGAAATTATGGTTACTTGGTCTTGGTTGGGACGATGAACTACCAAATAGTCATAAAATAGAATGGTTGTCATTTCGGGATGAAATTAATTTAGTTAATGAAGTTTTTTGATACTGATTTAGAAATGAAATTAGTAACTTTTGTTTATAACTTAAATGAATTAAGGGAAGAAGAGTACATTATACATAAATATTCAAAATTGAAAAGAATTTTAGCTTATTGTTTAAGATTTGTCACTCTTTGTAAAGAACGTGTTAGAAATAAATATACTGTCAACAATTTATTAGTAAATAATCAAATGTCAAATTATTTAACTACTGATGAATTAAGAAATTCTTCCGCAGTAAATGCTTACTTTGCTATATTTATTTGTATCCTGGTAATGATGGACTGGTACGAGTTTCAAATGTAAATGTGGCAATAGTATTTTAAACGTCCTATTATAAAACTGTGTCAGTTGCCTATCGATACAAGTTCTTCTTGAAGGACTAACTAGTCCTTGGCTGGCGGTAATGTTTAGTTCATTTATATTTTATGTGAATTTGTTTCTTTAGTATTATTTTTCAACAACAGATGGCGTTATGTTTTTCATAATCACGCTATCAAAGTTTTCATATAGATGTATATAAGCCTAAGAAAATAAATATTAAATGAGTTTCTTGTTCCTGTCATTGGTGGTTTTATTCAAAGTAACGTTGTGTGTGAACAATATTTAAGACATATACTGAAGAGATTTCTTATTCTATCTATTTGTTTGAGTTACAAGGTCAAAATTCTTAATGTGTCAGTGAGAAATTTTAACTAATTCAAAGTCAAAATGGCGGATTAAATTGTCTCTGTCTAACCGAACAGACACAGAGTTTCATGTAGTCATATTGACTGTGGACGCTCGCAAATAATGATAATTGGACGCAATTTCTGTGATGTATTTCTCTGGACTACAAATTTAATGACAAACACTGGTAGGCTTCACCTCTCATCCAAACAATTCGTTGGCCACGAGCCAGAATCAGCTGGCCTATATAAGATCGTTTTTTTGGTCTGCCACAGCCTCCCAACTTCTTAATAATGTAAAGAAGATTCGTTTTCGAAGACAATTTATTATACTTAAGAGGGTTGATCTAGTCTATCAAACCGAATCAGTTTCTCCATGGGACCCACATCCTAATCGGGAAACATAATCAACTGTTCCATACACAACTTAAATTCTTACTCGACTCAAATCTATGGGACAACTATTATTGACGAAATTCATATCTATTACAATAGAGTGGTGTTTTTTTCGACACACACTTTGATTATTTAATTTGATTCGTGCGGTAAACGAAAGAAAATCTTATATGATGTCACGAAACAACTATGATTATATTCCTCTTCAATTTGTTTGTGTGTGTAAGAGTATTATATAACAAAGAAACAAATACTACAAACACTTGGAATGATAATACAACCGATAGTTCAATCTAAAACGTGCCATAAACAATTAGATAGCAGTTCAGTGGCTCCAATAATAGGGTCTATAATGGCTCACTCGATGGAGCGGATTCTCTGTGGTCACGACGGTTGTGAAATGGCTTAGAACTGATACGGAACTAGGTATGTTTGTATGTTTGTACCAAGATTGTATGGATGTTGAACTATAAGAAGAACTTGGTGGAATTTTTTATTTTATTAATTTACTTTGTACAAACAACAACACATTTAATGTTTGCCGATGCAGTATGTCACCTGCTCTTCACGCGTGTAGAATGTAACGTACAACCGTCCGCACACCACTAATTGAGAAAAGTAAAGATTAAATAATACATTACACCCTCATCCGAAGAGGCACACAATTAATAAAAAATCTTAAACTTAAGCACCTTGAAATCCTTGAAAATAATAGAATTATATTTCTATTATACGAGTAGGTTCAACAAGGATGCCCAAAAATCTGTTACCGCGGTAAAACATTTACAACACCAATGGTAAAATTCATGCGTTATCTACTCTATGGACATCAGGAGAAATGTTAAATGATTTTATTTATTTAGGACAACAAACAACTGTACAATAAACTAACTAATGGAGAGGTACAGTTAACTGTCAGCATCCGTTAACTACGTATAGCTACAGTATTATTTTAATATGAGCACAAATATTCAAATACAAATCTAACTAAGACATGGAAGAGGAATTCAAATTGACAACAAAGGAAAAAATCCTTGTATCAATGGAACGCTGTTGTGGTGATTTTATGAGTATGAAAGAAGTCAAAGTCAAAGTCAAAATATCTTTATTTAAATAGACTCATTTACTAAGTTCTTTTAAATCATCATAACAAGGAATATGTATGAGAAAAACAAACAAATGTAGTTAAAGGTAATAACTTTAAGTGGGTATTAACCGGGTATTTACAAATTGTCCCAGTTATAGAATATAAATATGTACTAAATAAATTGAAAGATGTTACGTATTCTATGTGTCTTGCACCACTGCACGTTGCAACTAACACGATACAGTTATATCGCTCTAAGTACTTCTGTGGTGGTTAAGGTCAACTTCCTCACATCAAGAACTCAGGGATTCTATTCAACGTTGATGGTACAGCTTTTTCTAAGCCAGCCGCCAGAACAATATTTTAAGTTCGGGGTTTCAGAGCCAGTATCTCGGTGGTTGTCGAAAGCGGGTGAATCTGTCTTCTATATTTCCATAAAGTGAGACATCATTACAAAGAACAAAATAATATACATGGTCGGCCACACCTCAACAATAGTTACTGGGTTTATTCAATGTTAGTACGTTTTAAAAAAGATGTTAAGCTTTAATAAGTAACGGCTCCACGTTATTAATGAGACATGTGTCGGCAGCACTCCACAAATCGCGACGAACCGCTGCTTTGTTACGGTTACCTTTCTAGCGCTTCCTGATTTTTTATTCAGCAGTACTGGAGCGAGCATAAATTATATGAATAATACAGCAGCCGCAGCGCTAACCACCGGACACGATCACCGCTTTATGACTAGACTGCTAGCCTTTAGTGGTTCGTACTCGTGGCTTTACTGCGATTCTTGCTAGAAAGCTACTAGATGTTTTACAGATGATATTTGAGTTTTTAAAAGCAAAAGGCTCATCTGTCATCGACACTTCCTTCAACATTAAACAAGGCGGTGGAAAGCTGATATTGCTATAATTCTGATATGTTTTCAGAACAAAACACAAGTTGTTTTATCTTGTTAATCAGACTAATTTCACATATCGTATAACTCAAATGCAGTGAGATTATACTAACAAACCTGACACTAGTACCGTCGTCGTCTATCACGAGAATGTGTTTCATTATCAAGTTAAAAATAATTATAAAAATGTAATACATAATAAAGATTTAGCTCGTTGAACTCAGTACCAAATAAATAAATACTTACCTCAAATACTTAAGCTACCAATTACATACCAGACTTCCTTTGAGAATTCTCTTTGCGATCCAGTTCATTGAATATTCACAATAAAGTAAAAAAAAGTAAGCTAACTGCAAAATTAAGACAGATTTTTTTATATTGGAGCGTGAACTTTTCCTCCGCCACAGCAAACGCTTTATTCATACGAACGTAAAATTATATGGTTGGAATGTATGTGCATGCCATTATCGGAGTTGGCGCGTACCTTGCGCCGTACATCAGCACAAGTTGGCCTGCGTGGCGCTCATAGCGAGTAATGTAATTCATGTTAGAATAACTAATGAACCCATGGCTTAATGTGGCCATGCATCACTTGCAGAACTTATGAAATTGTAATGGGGTGGAAATTGTTACCAGAAACTTTTTATATTATAAGGGGACTAGAGGAAGGATGTTCTGATCACACCTGGACGTTGAGGCAGCTGCTGTAGCTGAACTTGGAGAAAGTGCTGGGATAATAAATATTTAGTAAAATACAGCCAGTATTTCTCAGCAGACAGACGCTCTAAATTTTAGTGGATCCCTTGAATCACTGCTACATAGAATATAATAGACTAACTTCACCAGGTAAAATAAAAATATACATTATTATATTAACGGCTCGTTCTCAGAAGGTGGCGCCGCCCCACCGGCTTACCGTTAGTACATCCACGACCACACTAACGATAGCCTTTTATAATTTAATGTGGTATGTTTTTACAAAATATTATCATTAAATAATTGATTAACTTAATGGCAACAGATGCAATATTTGTGATTATGAGAAAACAACATTTTGATATAGAATTAAATAAAAATGACACACGACACGACAAACGTTGGAGAGTAGAGAGTACAGAGTAAACATCGCGGTACATAATTATAATTACATCGAAGGAGTTATGAAATTATACTATTGACCAGGGACTTGAAAGTACTATTATTTTAAAGGTTGCTTATATAGAGACGAGGTAAGTTGTCTTATATTGTGTTTTTAAAGCACAAAGGTTGTCGATGATTGCAATTTATTATGTTTTTCTAATCTTTATACAATTATTTTCTAGGAATATTTACTTTGTCATTTTCGTCTGTCTGCACAGAGACATGAAGTACAAAAAAGCTATAACTGGAATATTACCTAGAGTTTTTTAAACAGTTACCGGGAACTAATTGCGTCACTTTATATCTATCACAATAGCTCTCGTCTTTAAAATCATTGCTGCGAACGAAAGCGAATCGACGAAACGATAAACAGTTAAGCGGTATTGGAAATATGGCGTATGTCAATTTGAAAGCGATAGCGATAGTATCAAAGTTGGACGATAAGAGGGCTGGCTATAACAGGAACTTTATTGTATAACTTTATATCTATTCGTTTTGAAAATAATTACTGCGTACACAAAGCGAAACGTCACAATAATATACAGTGAAGCGACAGTGGAACAATGGCGTACGTAATAATGAAGTCGATAGCGATAGATTCAGAGTTACGAAATAAGGCTAATAACACGCTCTGACCAAAACTGTTTTCATACTAGACACATAATTGGCGATTGCATTATTTCATATTTGTAGTTTCAAAGATCGTTCAAGGATCTTTTATAGAAATAACTTGCGGCTTCAACACGACAGCGACACCGCACTAATATAATAATTTAAGCTGAAATCATTGAGAACATTGCCAGCGTGCCAGCCTCAGCGTAATTATTGAAATTCAATCAGAGCGAACAGCGGGCGAGGGTCCTGCGCGTGCCGGGTCACATCAAAGCGGCCTTTGATGTCGCCGCGACGGCCCGCGTTAGGAACACACGCCAGCAACCTCGCAGCTTAAAGGTTACCCGACGCCGAACGAGGAACAAGTAAAAATAAACTGGTTTAACGAGATTCTACCCAAAACATGACGTAAATATTGTTGAAACACAGCCTGCGAAAACGCCGTATCAATTCATATTTAAACAGGTGGCGTTGAACGCAGATGTATACAGGAATTTTCATTCTGGGCACGCCTAAGTAACATTGTGTTTTTTTGAAGAGTTTGAGCAGGTGCGAGGTGTTCCTGAGGCTTTTGGGTTATTTTGGCGAGTGCAGTTGATGTTTCGATTAACGTTTTGGGCTGTGAAAGGTCGCCGGGTGGTGGGGAGAGGAGGGGAGGGGAGGTTAGGCTTTTTATTAGAGGTATTTTCACGTATTCGCGTCACGCGCCGGCGCGGATTCATTTCACGAGCCTGCCTTTTATAATTTAATCTTATGCCTTGTTACAATCGGAATGATAAAAGAGAAACGTGTGCGAATATTCATGAAGGCCGTTTTTCCGTGTCGTTAGTACCGCGGGCGGGCCGGGCAGCGCTGCCGGCCGACAAATTGGTGCAAGTAACGAGCGCCTCCTGCGGGTGTTGACGTCATTGGCTTTTGATGGACAACACGATTGGATGGTGGTTACGTTCGGTCGACGCTTTTGGTGCACACACCAATACCACAGTATAGGTGATGCCCGCTACAGAACTGGCTACAGTACACTGAAGGGTATTTATTTATGTAAAAGTATTATATTCAGAAGTTAGAACTAGTGTGGTATCGGCCATTTTTATACGTAAAGTTTAAAACTTAGCGCTCACAGATTGATCAATATTTATTATTTCTTCTGAAATACAAAACTAGTATACCCCGGCTTTTCTCCAAATTTAGGAGATATATCATATAATAAGGAAAATTTCAGAGCAATTAAATAATGAAGTTCAAAAAATCGACTGTAATTCTGACTCAAACCTCAAACAAACAAGAAAGCAAGTTAAGTAAAAGTACTGATAATCATAGTTATTGAAAAATATTCAAATGTTTCTCTGAATAATAAAAGAAATAAAAATATGGTGTATCTACACCTGTGAGGTCAAAATTAATTTAGCTGCTTGACATAAGGACTAGTAAATAATCAGACCTGATTTGACAAGGCTTTGTATTGCCGTTTTATATGTTGCAAGCTTTATATATGTACATATATATATAATAAGTACTTACTTTATAAAAAGATGATGGTCAAATGAACCATTGACATTTAATCCTATTATTAGTGGGGCACACCAAAGACGAACGTTCGTCTAATAATCGCAGCCGGTGTCTGATGCCCCAGTGAGAGCTTATTCCCTCGTTAAAGCCATAATTACTACTCGTCAAGGAGACGGAATGGCGTTAATCTTCATCTCTTTGTTTACTAATAGACACCTCGTAGTTATTATGAAAATGTTGGTGTATTGAGTTAATGCGAGCGTTGGAGCCGCGGTATCTAATTACTGTACTGAGCTTCTAGGAATCGCTGTACGCGTGACGAACTAAATGATCTTTATATATAATGCCTTTCAAAGAGAATATAATGTATAGTGTTAATGGAATAAGTGGGGAATCTCAGTAGGAATTAGAATAAGTCAGTTGAGATTCAACAGCTTCTGTTCTAATTTTGAATTCAAAAATACATTTTAGATTCTTTTTTCAGATGTGAATGTTTTTTCGTCTCTTTTAAATATAACACGATGGAGGCCAGTTTATGTCACATAAATCTTTTACTTTTTATCTTCTATTGCCTTTTATTTTTGAAAAGCAGAAGAAAATGTTTTTGATTTGTTAAATTGGTCAAAAGTCTAGGCGGCTATATTAATTGTCCTGATCTTTTACCCAAATTTATATGCACGGTTTCCACCAGACTTCCCAGAAGTTCCATTGATCTCCAATCTCCACCTTTCCGTAGAACCGTATTAGGTTCCAACTGCCCTGTTCCAAGACTGTGCAAGCGTTACAACAAACATAAGACCCAAATAGACATATTTTGTTCATCCTTATGCAAGCTCAAATCTTCATCATTCATCGTTATGTAAGCCAACATCATTGACATATTTCATTTGTAATTAAAGCTAACCTGTTAGAATATGCATGTAGTGTATACCGTTTTGATATTGTTCACTTAGAAGCAATTTATACATTATTTATCAGAGGAACAATTACTGGTAAGTCAAATGAATGAATTGAGTGAACGTTGTGTGTTGGTTCGACTTGCGCATGTCTTAAAAGTTTCTTGTCTGTGCTGATTTAAAAATACGAATCAACCGACAGAGACTCAGTATATAAATCATGAATGCAGCATAAAGCAATGTGCAGCAATTAGTTTCATTTTAAACTAGGTTATTGAATATACGTTTGACTAAAGTAACGGCGGGTGCGAGCTATATAATAATTTATTGAACTATAAAAGAGCGCCGGCGGCGCATGGCGGCCATTTTGGGGCGATGGCGGCCGCGATTTTGATCGACTATGCCAACAATTTGGCCGTGTCAAAGAAAGTATTCTCAAGAGACTAAGATAGATTCAATTTTTAAAATATTGAGGCATCAAAATATATAAATAGGAAAATCGCGTTCCTGTTTCTAAGTTTTGAAAAGTTTGAATATAAGGTATAGTCACAAGCGCAAATTAGGTAACTCGCAAAGATTTGACGCAAACGATTCGCGCTCTTCAGTTCATATGGCAAATATCTCAAAATGGTATTGTCCCTCTTTTTGAAAATAACTGATTTATATTATTTTTTGAAACTTTAATTTCATGGTCGCTTAGTAATAATATCATAATTTCGGGATATACATACTACGATAGTCATGTGGTTTCCAAGAGAGTACTTCTTCGCACCCGCTACCGCTCGTGTCTTGAGCCTGTTAGTCCACGGTAGGCTGGGTGACAAACAAGGTAAGATGTTTTATTATCTAATTGGCTCAGGCCTATGCAAATTGTCCGCTCGTTGGTCCGCGGCTTACCCGGGCCGGATTACGAAGCGCGAGGCGCCGGGTGCTCGTACGCTTGACAATGTGTCCACGCGTGATTAATTAACTTGTTTAGGATTATTGCCTTACCGGATACAAGGTAATTATAATTACTGGATTGGTTTAGAGCAGCGTTTTGTTGAACAAATCATTTTGAGCGGTAAATGGCGGTTTTTACATTCTCTCTTAGGTTATACTTTCATCTTACAGAAGATTGTAAGTTAATTTTTAATATATAATAATAGTTCTCACAATCGTATATATATATATATATATATAGCCAAATGAAGCATCGCTCAGAGCTTGTGTCATGGATACTAGCTAACGAACACATATATATAGAAATTCCAGCTAATTTTATATAGTATTAATATTATTTTATTTAGTTAATTATTTAGTTTTTTTAGTACTTGCTCTGTTTATTTCTCTACTAATTATATTATATCTGTATTACACGCTCCTTCTACCGTTCTTTATCTCCTTCTCATATGTGTACGCTATAAGTTAAATATAACTGTGTCACGGTCATTAATGCCACCACCTAGTTTTAAAACTGTGCGTTCAATAACATCTATACCATTACAATATCGGATATTATAAAAAATCAAATCAAATTAATTACTAGTTGTGTGTGTACGCGCACGCTGTTAGGTATGTATGTATGTGTGTGTGTTTGTGTTTGGGCGTGTATGTGTGCATGTGTATTAGAGTGCTTGAGTGTGTGTGTATTTGTTAATTTGTGCATCTTTTAGATCTTAGATACAACTATATGAAAGAACCTCCGTTTGATTAAATGTCCAACCCTTCAGCCATGGTATAATTTTAGAATGGATAGTTTTTGCGTAAATATTAAATAATTATTGGAGCAATATTATTGAAACTATACCGTATTGACTGTCAAACGGCTGAAAGCTATTTTTAGATTTATACCTAATACGGGTGCTAGTTTCCTACAGAACATATAGTTAAGCACATATATTCTGTCCCACTCCGGTCTTATTATATTATACATAAACTATTATTTTGAAAGGGAAATATATATATACAACTAGGCACTAAATTGCGTAATCGCTGGCTGAAATCCAGACCTGAATTGATGTAATGTATATGTATATATGTTAAGTATTTAAATATAAGAACTCGTAGATATAGCATACCACGGAACACTTTATGTTATCACGAAACTCGATTCTTTTGTGTTCTTAAAAGTTCTTTGCACAGGCGGTTGGCTTCCCGGAGGCGCTCGGGTTGCAAGACCGCCTCAATAGTATAGATCATTGCTACTGCTGAGGATTACGAGCTAAGCTGGTGCTGAATGATATTTTCCTGCTGAAGATATACAATTGAAGCTCATAAATGGACAGGAAAAGCTATATTATACGTTTAAATACCAGATCTGTAGCAGTATAAATGATATGAAAAATATTTTGATAATACATAAACACAAATATTATAAAATGAATAAATAATTTATGGATTAAAATGAAGCATATTCTATTGTATTTTTATCTATTTATCTCAAAATGCGAAGACGTGGCTGTCATGGTGGCTCGAGCGCTCACCAGTTCTACCAAACCAAACAAAACAAAGCTACTTTCTCCATGAAGGGTCCTTGGGTGAGTCAGTCTAATACGTAATCTCGAGGTCCACGAGGTGTTGTGGCCCAAAGTCCTCATGTGCTTTACCATGTAGGTAGGCCTGTGCCCAACTGCAGGACGTATGAGGCTTTTGATGAAGATAGAAGAATGTTACATTGTACGAATCCTCGCTCGTAATATAGATTGCTAAAAAGCGATCTCTTCTAGACAACCTATCGATAAACAGAATACACTAGAATACTATAATCACAATAATGCATTGTATAGTATTTAATTTTTAATACCCACATTATCCTTCATCTCATCAGATAAAAGCAAACGAATCCCGTAATCTTCAACCACAGAGGAACAATTAGGAACATTTTATACTTACTACCGTAACAGAACAGATGTCAACATTATTGTTATGTAATGGCGGCAAACTTAGGTAAGATGGTGGTATCTAGCCAGGTAGATTTAAAGCCACCACCAACCAAACTGAGCAGAAAATTTTGGCTAACCTGGGAATTGGACCAAGGGCTTCCAAATCTGAAGTAGGTGGTGGTATCAGTCACAAGACCATAGAGGCGCTTGAAGGACGGATCTTTGGACTTACAAGGAACACCTCCCAACCGCCCGTCGCCGATCTATATGTATATGGTATCATTTTAAAGAATGGTATCATTTAACAGAATTTTATTTCAAAGTTGAAAACTTTTTCAGTGTGATTTTTTGTTTTTAAAAAAAAAATGATGAAGATTTTTGATGAAAAAAACTGAATCGAATAGCCACTATACATATATCGCTATAATTCATGATTTGCGCGAGTGGTTGGTTTTTCAGCCCATTTTACCGACTGGTTGAAAAATTAAAACCCTACCAACACATATGATATGGGTATCAAATGAAAGCTTATGAAATAGTTTTTAAATTCTGGTCGAAAAACCCAAAACTGGCACGAGATTTTTATATATTTGTATTCAGTTCACCAAGACCTTTTAAATGATACCATATACATATAGATCGGCGACGGGCGGTTGGGAGGTGTTCCTTGTTAGACGCTATCATATCTATGAGCATTAATAAGAGCTATTCATTATGTTTTACAGTATATAGTACAACCGTAGGTAATTATAGAAGTGAAATACGATATTTTTATTTGTTAATACAAATAAAAATATCGTATTTCATTAATTCAAGGTTTGTATCACACATAATGGAAATAATATATCAAAGTGAAAGCCAACTAAATGTAGAGCTTTGAATTCAAGAAGGGTTTCTTTCGAGGCAGCTGTAGTTTATAAATAAGGAATATTAGATATGAAGAACTATACAATCAACAAGATTCGTGTCCCACGAACGGATGTATAGAAAAAGAAGGACGGAAACTTACTGCAAATAAAGGCTAACGATAATAAACGTATACAGTTAGTGCGAGACTACCGTAGCTGGTGCGTGCGAGCGGGCGGCGGACGGCGGACGGCGGACCAACGGAAAAAATGAGATTAATTTGTCCAGCAATGGCCCTGAGTGATGGCGTTTAATTTAGCGGATGAAAAAGTGCGATTTGTTAAAAAGAGAGACCGCTCTCCGGCATACCGACTACGGCGCGACCAATCAACGCGCTCTACGTACTGCGTACTGCGCGTTTTTATCATCATAAAAAACCCTTTGTGCTCTCGTGGTCATACTTTAAAAGGATTTTTACAAAACCACCATTGCTCCACGGCTCGTCAAGGTCAATAGTATTGATTGCATCAAGGAATTACGATATTCAGCTTCTCGAAGGTCTACTACCTAAAATACAGTACATAGTGGTACGACTACCTGAAGTACCGAGCATTCCTAAAGTAAGGTAGGGCATATTGGACACACTTTACATTCAATGCTAGCCACGGAACATTACTATAGGTATTGAGAGCTCATTGTAACAGGTAAACGGCTTGACACCGCCTGATGGTAAGCAATAGGATGAGCCGATACGTGCAGACAGATAGTTCAGCACGCGGCATACTACTCTAGCCACCTAAAAAAAGAGCCGTGCTGAAGATTACCTTCGCTTAAAGCTGCTGTCAGCAATAAAGAGTAGGAAGACCATCAACACGCTTGTTATAACGATTTTAGTGGTGCAAGCGCAAAGAGGTTTCGTTTACCGTTCACCATCAGGCTAACGCTGTATGGTTGTTCGCTACTTTTGTGGTATAAACATTATATCTTTAACGGGCCAGCCTTTGATCTTCATCTCACCTGATGTGATAATGATCTCACCTAACCTGAAGATAAAAGCGGGTTTGACCCGGATTCCTCGACCGTTGCAAGAACACAACAATGTTGTTAACATAATTGTTTAAGCAATAAACTGAAATAAGATGGCGGCACCAACCCAGACACATATAGAAATAGCTCTATCATATAATAAACGTTCCTCACCTTGTTAGCAGTCACAGTCACAGGGAAACCTTTATTTTTTTAATAGAATGCACATGTCCTGAACTGAATCAAGTTTTAACGAGAATTATTGATTAAACACGATATATGTGGAGATATTGTAACCTGTATAGATAGACCATTGTTATAAGACCCGATCAAACGTATTCGTTAGTAACAACACACGCCCTTAACGATATGTGATGGAACATACCGTTACGATATTCCTTCAAATGCACGAGCTGGTTTGGCTCCGACATACCTGTAATTAAAACATTTCTGATCAATAAACGGTATTTATTTATGAAATATGAAACAAGACGGAGGCATTTGTCGATAGAAATATAACAATCATTGGATAGAAAATGACCTTCAGATTAAAAGGAATAGAGATTATACAAAAGTTGTTAAAACCTATTTTTATTTTCAAATCTCTAATTAAATTCAGTTAGAACAGATGTTTCAAGAGTCATATTTAATAACACTACTATTAAAGGTAATTAAGGAAAGATCTTAAGTAAAGTTGTATTATTAAGCCGATAATGAGTGGGTATGTATACCAGCGTAATTATATATATGTCCGTTAGTTAATTGTACGCCGCGAAGAAGTGAAATTTCATTAGTTTTTGTTAACGTTTGTTTATAATGGAGCAGGGAGTTCTCAATTCGGTTAGTTCATATATTTTATGAATGGTCACCGATTACTTCACCCGAATTTCGAGTTTTTTCTTCCCGACAACCGAGATCCCGCTACGTAGATCAAAAGGACCAAAAATGTGCGGTGTAGTGTGGAGATTACTGATATGATTTCCTTTTAAAATGATAGACTGAGTTCTTTAACACTGTTTAATATAAAATATAAAATTGATTGTTTAATTATTTACTGCTAATGATATATGCTGATAATGTCGCGACGCGATTGACAGTTGATTTCGAACTGATTTACAATTTAATTAATACAAATAATTATAAATGAATTGCTTAATAAAGTGTTCGGTTACATTACACCGAACAAGACTTCTGATCCGATGAATGTGATTCTATTTTTCTTCAATGCGGAATAGTTGGCATTTGGTCCAAATAATATTTAGTTTAATTTGTACCAGTAACTTCAATCTTAGGAGCATTTTTGCTAACTTGGACATTTTCTTCAAATTTAAGTCAATATTGTGCACATCATGAAAAGCACAGCCGTTTAAATTTGGTTAGTACGTGGTAATGTGTAAGTAGTAAGTGGTTAGTACCCGTCTTAAACAGTAGGAAATTGAACCCGTGATTTCTAACAAACCGCCACTAACGCCATCTATTAAATGAAACCTGAAGAAGCGATGCAGGAATAACAGTTTTAAGATTTAGCATGTCAGTTAGATCATTATCCATACTAAAAACCAATCTTCAAGATTTTCTGAAGGATTTTGTGTTTTTATTATTAAACCACCTTTTTGTAATTTTAATGGTGTTAACCACAATAAAAATAATTAAAAATTGTCAAGCCGTGTCCTAGTTTTACCGAGACTAACGAACATCAATCCATTTTTATATAAAACAAGACTACTGTCTCTATTATATAACATTTCTCACATTAACAGATTGTGTTATTGACACTAGATAACGGAGAAATATAGGTAGTAATATGTATGTAAATATCAGAAATATACAAAAATCCATAACTCGTGAATATTCGTGCACATTATACAAATATTTGTTACTACCGGGATTCGAACTGGTAGATAGGGGTTCTGACCACTCGACCATAATCCATATCACAAGCTAATATAATCAGGAACATCTAAGTCAAAATGTGTCACCACCAGTTCCGGCTCAGGGACAGTCATGCGGACCAGACATAACGATTCCGTGTCGTAATAGTAATTAAGTTATTGTCTTAATTCTACAATCCACCATTTAGTGGTAAACGCAAAATTTCACAATTTCTATTATGAATAACTAAATTGTAATAGGCGACCAGGTTCATCTCGATATCAATTTACTTAGACAAAGTAGTCAGTATTAATAATAATAATAAAACTTAAAATAATAAATATATTTGTGCCTTTTTGCAGCTGTATATATATATATATATATATATATATATATATATATATATATATATATATATATATATATATATAAATATACTGAGATTAAAATATATTTATTATTGGTTACTTTTCTTTACATACTTACGAACATTAGAACTAGTGTTTTGCCTAATGAAACCATTAAATACAAAAAACCCGTTAATCAGTTAATTTTAACGAAAAAATAACTATAACCTGAAACTCTGAGCATACGTAACAATATCCATCACTGATAGCGTGCAAAGAATTGACGAAACTTACTACAAAATCACTGAATCGAATTAAAAGTTAGACAGTAGAAAGGTGAACTTTTTGGCCAGAACAGAAGCAAATAATAACGTTGATTAATACGGCGGGGGTTATGTCAAATGAGGCGGTAATGCGGCGCGTGCGGCGATATCATCAGCCCTGCAGCGCTGAACCAATCACTCGGCCCGAAAATTGCTTTTTGCCTTGTCGCTGTGAAGCGCTTTTTCGGTCACGTTAACTGATTACCTACACGTGTGTTAATAATTGTCCAGAGAGTAAAGAAGAAAAATAACAGGTTGGGGAAAAAGTTTCTTCGAATTTTATATGAAAATTCTATGAAATCTGAAGGTGCAAAGTAAGGGCTCTATGGCGGATGCATTAACACCTCCCAGCCAAACTCTTTTAATTTTTTGCTGAGTGGCTAAAAATGTATGTGGTCTAGCGTTACTGTGATGAAAGACCACACTCTTTCTATTAATCAATTCCTGACTGCTTATAATGAACAATGCCCTTCTCATCCCACTATACATACAGTATCACCTTATTGTGAGTTAACCCAGGTTTTTCCAGTCTGTGAAGCCTGACCGACCTTTGACCACAACCTTTTTCGCACATTCTTGTCATACGTGATCCACTTTTTCATCACCAGTTATCAAAAACGGTTCGGTTTCATTACGTCTTAATAAAGAATCGTAAATAAATACACGGTTCATTAGGTTTCTTTCAGTGAGCTCGTGTGGCACCCAAATATCGAGCTTTTTTGTGTACCCAGCATTTTTTCAAATGGGTCAAAACTGTTTTGTGGTCAATAATAAAATACTGAGAATAAACATAATCACAAACCTATCAAGTATACTTCCAAATCGTTTGAATTTTAAATTTAGATAGTTAAATATCAATATTTAATATTATTTTTGTAAACTTTTAGTAACCCAGTTGCCCAGCGTTGGACCTCAACTTTGCTTCACCCCGTAGGATCATGTATTTGGACACGGTCCACTTTTGAACATTATCAAAGTAAAAACGTGTGACATAAGGTTGGTGTACGTCACTTGTTACACGTCCAAGTATTATATAATATAACGGAGGGCTCGGCCTTTTGTCCTGCGCCTTTGTTATTATTTAATTGCGCCAGGACTAAACAAGAGTGATTGGATTACTGACAAAGCGAGGAAAAATTGAATCGACAACGAGTCCGAATATTGTGTTGAGCGCTACAATCGTCCGATGCGAGGTAATTCAATACAAAATTCGCTGTGAGCTTTTAGTCCGTCTAATTTTTTAGATTTAACGCGTCAGAGTTGATGCGGCGTTAGGCGAAATGTTACACTAAAAATGTTGCAAATTATCAACCATCAGAGATATAACTACGGGCGTATTAGATATCCGACAAAAGTATACTCAGAATAGGAAATTTTGGGACAATTTTATAATCTTGGATATAGCGGTTACCCGTATTGAAATACATAACATTTTCCATCGTAAGCTGTTGTTGTTGCACAATGTTGATGGCAACACAACAACACTTGGTATAACAATATCCTTATAACATAACTTCATTACCAAGGCATTACATGGCAAAAACTTCTAAGGTATAATTTCAAAAAGCTTAACATAAAAACGCATAACATTTATTAACGCTTAGTATACTATTCAAAATATATAATTTGTAAGCATAACTGTCAATTAATACATACATAGTTATTAACGGGCTTTACCCCATGTATCATCTCACCCGCAAAATCGTCATCTATATACATGATCAACATTGTCAAAATATCAGGAACTCAAGAACAAAATGGTATAAATCCCGTTAATAACTATCTATTTAATTGACCAAATCTTTTCAAATTCTACAGAGAAAGAAAGCTGAATTTTTTAATGCTAAATGATGCAAAAACCATTTGAAATTATGACATCAATTGTCATTTTATGTTCCTGAGGCTCAACAGCAAAACCGCAACTAGATAGCACGCGAATGTGTCGGTTGAAATGTTTGCATTTGAATGACTACCTTCTAGATTGAGATAACAAGGATTTAAGGTTCTAAGAAAATAGATCTTCATTTGGATTCCCAACTGACAAACGCAAATACTACCGGCTTTAGTTAAGAGGAAAGTAAATATTTGGATCACGATGTTCAATCAACTGCGTTGTTTAGTATTTGACTTGAACCGTTTGGCGAAGTGCCATAGTGTTTGAAAATTTAAAGCATTTTCGGATACGACATTTATGGGCATATACTCAATTATTTGGTTCCTGATTTATGCAACCAGTTTTATTGTTATAAGCTTTCTACAACAAAATCAACAGAAACAGTAAACGAACTAAAGTCCTATGTTGCTAATCGAAAACAAATTACTCAAACGGAATCAAGTTAATTGTAAAATGCGATTAATTTAGTTGATTTATTTTTTACTAGATGGCGGTTGTAGTCATGTGAATCACGTTATCGTTTTTAAATTCTATTGTGGCAATCGTAAAAGAAAATATTTTTTAAGATTCCTGTTTAAATTGTGGTTCAACACAATTTTGTACAATAGTATCACGTGGTTCCATATCTCTGTATGTCTTCCACGTTATGTTGTAATTTTGTAGAAAATTATTACGTGGTTACATTTCTTGGTTAGTGTACAGATATTAAAGCCTCAAAAGTTTATTTATTTATTTTCATAAAACTTAAAACAGTTGATCCTAAAATAACTAGAAAATCTTAAACTTTGCTTTTGCCGCTTTGTATGTTAATTAATTATCAGGAAGTAGTGTTGTTTTGGTAAACAGTAGTGAGAGAGAGGGTATTCTAATATCTGTAATATGGAACAAATATTCGTAGAATATATAGATATAGGTAATGTATGCAGTAAAAGGGAATCTAGATAAATAGTTTCATCTCGTGTCCGTCCAAATGCTCGTATCAATTTTGTCTGAAGGGCATTGAAGGCAGTTAGGATAACCTTCACGAACATTATCTTGGAAATTGAGTGGCCAGCGATAGTAAACAGTCGTTTGTATGAGTAATGACCTCACACAGCGCCATTGTCTGCGGAACATATTTTATGTCCTCTAATTTAGAATCTCGCACGCACAATAGGCGTTGAGCGAAGCCAGGCCTGTTTAATTGTGGCTGACTTATAGAGACATTAATGAGCGCCGATAAGGCACGCGACCGACGCCTTCCAACGGTTTTATTTAAAAAAAAACCTTAGCTGTTACTTTTGCGGTCGATAAAGATCTGGGGTATACTCAACTTTATTTATAATTCACTTTGTATTTTATTTTTAAATTTTCTCTTCTATTTATAGGTTAAACTTGGTATCGTGACAATTTTTATAAGGCGTTCTGGCGTCTATTCTCCGCAATATCACTGTAATTGTATATAACATCTTTCCTTATTGAAGAGCATGCGCAACTATAGCCCCATGTATAACAAGCGTTTACACTGTTTTTATATAAAAAATAAACAAGTTACAAAAACTCAAGTTATTTTAAATGAAATCTAGTAATATGAGGCAGGGAGCTGTGCAACTTTTAACGTGATAAGTTTGTACGACACAATTTGTAAATAATAACGCGCCGGCTCTAGTATTTCTGCCCAAGGGTCGCACCAACCCCGCGGTGTATGGGCCGCGCCCGCGGTGGCGCTATCGCTGCACTTACCATATTTCTACGATAAACACACTTGTTTACTGACGATAAGCAAACGATGGACACACCAATCTATATTGGGGCTTACACCTTAGAAATCTGAATGAGTTTTGTTTAGAATAAGTAGATAAATGTGTGGTCACAGAGACATTAACCAACCAAGTTTAACGTTTAAAGTAATCTTGAAACTGAGTAAATTAAAAGAAAAATGGAATTGGGGTAAAATACCATCATGACTGTTGTTATACTTTCAAAAAACTGGCCAATTTAGTTTGCTATTTTAATTTAATAAAAAAAAATCTCCCCTTTGTTAAGAGGGTTTAGTTTTGGTGATTTGACATAAGACAGAAACAATTCACTAAAAATAGCATCAGTAAAGTCGAAGCCTTGATAAACTATCTGATATAATATAACAATCCAATTGAATTACGAGTGATTTCATTATTTCAAAATCTTAATGCTATCTAAGCGTTACAGTCACTAGAGCCTAGTTAAGATTTCTAGTAGGAAGGCAGAGACGTCTTGCGCAAATATTAAAAAAAACGTTTCTCAAATTTACACTACTGCTTGTTATACAAAGATTTGATTGAAGACAATTGACTGAACCACTAACGAAATTTATTATTCAGGTGGTCCGAGACGGCGTTAAGCGACGCCGATCAATTAGATGTTGAGCACTTTATGACTTTCGCGGACTTAAACTTTAAGAGCACTTCCCTCTAATGTCTCTGGCGGAACTATTAATAGCCTCGTTAAAATAAAAACAGTTCCCCACTAGTAGGCAAAAAAAAAACGATTTCTATAATTTTCTTGCGAGGAAGCAGTTTATTTAGAAGCAGATCGTGGAATAACTTTTTTCCACTATCATTCTCAATGAAGACTATTGATGATTAGCGCATTGTCGATTTTATCGACAATAAAACTGAATTCAAATTCGTTTCACCAATTCGCGGCAGAGTCATCAGATCGATGTAATGGCGTGAATAATATAATAATGTGACAACATTCATAGCGCTAGATCAACAATATGAAACTGTTATATGAAGTTATTATCGACGGTTTGACATGTGGAGTATACTCGATAACAAGTTACGTTGTCTAAAAGTTTATAAGTTTAATCTAAAGTATTTGTTTGTAATCTTCATGTTAACCAAAGCTATAACCCTGTAGGGTTGAATATCTGCTTCATTGTACCCTAAACCAGAATATGCTTATTCTGAATTATAATGGAGTCTCCACTTTCTTGCAAGTTGAAGTACTTAATGGAGTGTTTCTCAGAACTCAAATAGGAGAGGAAAACGGTGAATTTGTAACGAATCAGCTAATTTGCTATTTGTTAAATATGTTTGATCGAGGGCTTCGAGTAGCCTTGCAGTGAAGTATTTGTAAATCTAAAGTTGTATAAGTATTTGAAATGGTAAACGATTTTGGGTATTGTTATTTTAATCGACGTTAAGTCTTTGTAGAAAGTCTTAAAAAGGATATTCGAGGAAAAGAAACGAACAAAATCCAAAATAAAGGTACGATTGATGTCGTACCAAGAGAATGAAAAAGGAAATAAAATTTACGATTAAACCTAAACCAACAACCTATACATACAATATTACATTTAACTCAAGTAAAAATAACATGTTTTTACAGCTTACTAACATCTTTAGAAACAATTCTTTCAGCATTACTAGGGCTACTGATTATTTTATCAGTATACACTAAACAGTAACAAAGCTATTTTCAGTCATAAAAGCAGTGATCAAATAAATAAAGTCTAACGTCTAACGAGCCTAAAGCCATCTAAAGAACGTCTCAGAAATACACTAAAAGAATGTATGTATTTAACTTACAAAAAACCTGGTAACTTGTAAGATTGTAAAAAAGTAAGTTACTGTTACGTTATTGTAGAGATAATTAATTAGTTCGCAAGCCCCGATAGACGTGTTGAAATTAAGAAAACTCGCTATCACGAAACTTTAATTGCCTTTGTTTTTATTTCTTCAAGATAAGATAAGGGAGGAGACAAAACTCATCTAGAGTGCTCAATTGTCTAGAATTGCAGCTAAATTTTATTTTGTGGACTTACAGAAATCATTTCAAACTTTATATCCAGTGGACAGAAGTCGTCGATTAGTGATAATAGCAAAATAAAAACTTCATATGAGATATTATTCTTGTCCGTAATATAAATCTATCTTTTATCATAACCTCATACATTCGTCATCATAATTTAAGAGTTCCATTCCTTTTCCCCCCATTTATTTCCCTTTTAGTGTCATAACTACAGCCGTGTTAACAAATACTACTTGACACCAATTTTCACCGTTCGATTTATGCTAGTATTTGTAGGTGTCGTACCCATTGATACTTCCACATTGATATCAAATAAACCAATGAAATTAATACAAAAAAGGTTTAAACGTAAAAATTTATTTTATATCAATACTTTTGTACAATTAGTACTTCATAAATGTGTAGCGTCGCCTCCTCAAACTCACAAATGACTCACAATTTCCAACCGTTATCCTGGTAGACACAAAAGGCACAATTATTTATCTATTGTACTCTTTTGAAGTAGTTTCTATTTTTGCTGTTACGGCCATTATCATTATTGTTACTTTTATTCTTTTCAAAATAAAAATAATACGAGTAAATCACTTATATCTTACTGATAAATGAAATCTTAAATTAATGTAAGTGCTCACAATATAAATAATATATAATGTAATCAGTGTTTCTATATTTACTTTAAAAAACATATATAAACCTAAGATATTATAACTATAACTGTTAGTCCACATCGCATGCCGTGGCTGTCTGTAATTAAAAACTATACTTAATTTAATGTCTACGCTACAGTTCAATATTTTTTGTTAGTATGTGTTTTTGTTGACTGCCCTTAAAATAAATAAATATATAATAGTTTTAATAAAGATAGCTGGCGAGTTGAAACATAAAATCTCAACTTAGTACAAGTCTGTGCCCTCAAATCACGTTACCTAAATGAGCAAATTAACTCAACTTTGTCGACATAAAAGTTGTCGTGGCGATTTTGGTGAGGCGGGCTTAGTACCTCGGCGACAATGCGAGGCACGTCCGCGGCTGCGCGGCCTTCCTATACACTCGCTCACAACTTTGTAGAACTTAATCAAGTTTTTGAGGGACACGGTGCAAACTGAAAAGAGATTTGAAGAAAGTTCCGATCTATTTTATAGTTTATAGATAAAATGTTTGGAGAACTTAAGGTCCGATGTAATTGAATGTAAAATGTTGCCAAAATTGTTCTAACATTGGCCACAGATTTTATAATTTTAAGTCACAATTTTTAAACTAACCTTATACAGAAATGTGCAAATTCATTAATTCTAACATTGGTTTCTTTAAATGCATGAAAAAGCACTTTTTGGGTGGCTAGGGCAGTATGTCGCATGCTTCACTAGCTATCTTCACATATGGACTCCACTCCTGCTTATCATCAGGTGGAGTCGAGTCATTTACTGAGCTTAATATAAAAAAATATAAATTTAACGTTCTTAATCACGTAGTCGTCTATGTTGACCATGTCAAATAGATACAACAATATAGTTTAAGAATGTGAAATAATATATTAAATACTAGTCACTCCAAAAAGAGTTATGCGAACTGTAATAGAATCATGTCCTTGATAGTAAAAGAACATTTTCGTAGAATATTTTATAAGTTACACCTAGTTTGGCTAGAGCCACAGCCGAATACTAAACATTGGAAGAAGGATCCCACCAGTGGAGTGTGTGCGAGGGAGGCGTGTGTCTGCGCCGCCGTGTTGGGAACACTTTGGATACAGAAATGTCGATAACCTGTTTATTTATTTAAAAGAGCCATATAGAGAAGAGATTTGTTGAAAATAAATATAAACATTTTCAGTTTTCCGCATTACGTATAGCTCTTAATGTTGAGACATAAGCTAAGAATATTTAACTCATTGCTTGTCAGTTCGTACTCGTGGAGAGTGCTGATGAGTTTATATAAAGTGTTAAAGCTGCGTGGAAATGGTATCATATGTTGCATCAATAGAGGTTGCAATAATTGTGAGGGCGACGGTGGAGGTAAGCCTTTATCAGTCACTACAATCTTCTTGAAAGGCTCGTCCTTTAAGGTAAGCTCATTTTTGAAAGTCAACTTGGAGGATGGACGTTTAACAATAATGATGTAATGTAACTGACACATTTTGGTAAAACATTGAAATTGTATCTACAGTTATTGTACCGCTCTATAAAGTTGTCACTGGTACTTCGTAATGGACGCAAGTACTGATGTAAAAATATTTCAACAATAAGGCACCCAATCAGCAACATGTCCTGACGATGGCTCTGCGTCACGAACTGCTTATACACAGATGCATCAGTAGTGTACCTTGAACTAAGACTTCTATTTGTCTTCTCTTTTAAAACTGTTTCTAAATGAGCATCTTGACTAAATTTCTTTAATAACATTTGATCATACGATGCAAGGAACATGTGATTGATAAAAGCTGTGTCTCCGCTTTCTTGGAACATACTAGAAGTGCCTGGATTTTTTACTTCTTGCATCGGAAAATGGTTTAATGCCGTGACAGTATCTTTTGTTTATTAATATACCGACCGAATTTAATATACCGACTTTTTACATACTAAACTCATGAAAGGAAACAAAAATAATAATTTGACCAAAAAAATTAACTTTCATAGTTCTCTAATAGGTAATGTAGCGAATAACAGGTAATAAATGTGAGGATATCGAGTGTTTCGCCCGTCACTAGAGCCGGGTCGCGTGGGCGGGCTGAGCCCGTGATTAATTAGAACAATGCGCGCGCCCGGAACAAAGGCTCTCCTCTAAATAACCGGCCCGCAAAAACCGACCACTTACTTTTGTTCGCACAACTTTTCCAGAAGCAGGTGGAACGTTCCCCGCGTGCGGTCCTCGCCTGACCGATATTCATTATGGCCCGAATCACCTTTGCACATGTAATGTAGAGGAAAGGAATCGATGAGAATATTTATGGTTCGCCAAGTCAAAGGTTCAAGTGAGTGAAATATGTTAAAGAACATACATAAAAGACCAAGGCATTGAATGAATACATTATTACAACAGAAACCTTTGTGGCTGACTACATAAGTGTTTGAATAGTCTAAGTTATTCATTCAATTTCAATAATATGATTCTATACACACAAATTCTAAGCTGTGTTGGACCTCTGCGGGCATTATACAAGATGATTGTTTTAACTTTTCTACATTGTCAAATTCAAAGTCAATAAAGATACCAATTTTTTTTTTGTGTGTAATTATGAAGAAACAGTTAAATGTATATCCATATCAACCAAGGGTCTTGCTAAAACTTCCACGCAGCTAATTAATCAATATCAGAACAGTGTTACACTTAAGAACGTACCGGGTGATCGGGTCGCGTGCGTCGCCCCACTAACCGCTAATGCACTATAACTCAGCGCAAACTGCCGAAACACAAGTATTTTTCTTACAATTTACGTCGATTTACATACCGTTACAGAAGCCACGCCTCGCGTATTAACACATAACGTATTGGAGTCTTCATAATAACCGGCTAAGCACTATTTGACCCGCTTATCGGGCACAGATCAGAGGAAACATCCACAATACAGTTTTCCTTTAATAAATACGGCAACAAAAATCTAAGCTATATTTTTCGTATAATTTAATCGGCATACATTTGTGTGGAGTTAATGAGGTTAATTTCTTTTGTTTCTCAAAGGACTTTGTTATAAAGCCAACTGCCTCTTGGATAGAGAGCGTCCTTATTTATGGCTTTATAAACAATGGCTTTGAAAATTAGATCTAAGTATTAAATGGTTCCAACTGAAATAAGATGAGATTGTTTAAGTTTCTCTCGTAGAACCTGTAGCGGCATGTTCTAGTGAGCAATCTAAATTACTAAGTAAAATATTTGCGCTGGTATTTGCGTCAGGACATAAGGCAGTATAAGAACACAAAGCTTTGACGAATTGCAACATTTATATCAAAATTAGAATATACTACAATAAATATGAATCATACATACATACATATAATAAACATATAGAATCATTGTCATCTATTAAAAAATACTTTTTTTACTTTGTTAAGTTTGTACAAAAAGTTTTAAATAATAATAAGAAGCATTGCGAAAGTATTTCTCAGAACTTAAGATGAAATATACACCAGTCACGATTTGTTTTTGTTAAAAAATAATTATATCGGTGTTAAAATTGATGCCGCGGCGAATGAAAGGAGCTCCAGTAATCCGATCGGGGGTGCAAGAACGCCGATAAGAATCTGTTTCTTTGACTCAAATCAAAGGTTGTCAAAGGTTTCTAATCCCTGATACTTTAGAATGACGTCCATCTCGTTAGAGAACGCCACCATTAAGTAGTAAGTTTCAGTGTTGACTCCCGATTTAGTTAATTAAACAAAGAGCTCTCTCGACTTTATCTTAGTTTTAGATCCAGGGACAAGTAGAAAGTAAGCAGTGTCGGAGTTGGTCACATGCAAGGTGTCATAACTCATCCGAAACGTTCGTACAATCATCGTAATTAAACTTTTAAAGGGCATTTAACATAATATGTTTTGTTAGAAAAACCACCACGAAAAGACGGTTTCTGATGAACGTTTTTCATATATCTAAGATATGAAAATAATGAACAGAGACTACCCGTCGGTTTATTTGTAACTGTAACCTCTATCGATTAAAAACAAGTTTAAATACATTGCTGGTTAAGAAATTAACGACAATTAACGTTAAATTGTAATTATGCAGATAGATAAATTAATTTGTGGTTTGTATAACATTGAGAAATTAATAACCGAGTCTGAGAAGGTAATCAATAATCGTGTTATATGTTAGTTTGTTGTGAGCCTTCTACATAGAGTCTGCTTGATAGGGACGGATCAGTAAATCGATTGGGGACGGATTGCACATAAACTTGTAAATTAACTTTTACTGCATTGCACCAAATTGGGATGAATTTAAATTACATCACTATTCTAAGAGAAACACATTTTGTATTTAGTTAGTCATGTTTGCTAAAAATACATTCAAATTAATAATTAATAACGAGCAAACAGTATTAACGCATAGGAATTGCTATTCCTATGCCTGTGCTATTGAGTTTAGTTATTATTCTGTTGAAATTAATATTAAAAACACGGATTGTACAACATTGTTGTAACTGGACCAATATTTTGATTTGATGAATAGATTACTCAGTATTTAATTATCAAGAAGAAATAATAACTTTCAAATTAAATTGACCTTAACAAATATTAATAGTTTAAATAGAATCCAATATTGAACATGTCAAAGTCTGGTGACTGTGTTACTCGCTTATAATTTATAAGTCAAATTCAAAATATCTTTTTTTAAATAGATTCGTTTACTAAGTTCTTTTAAATCGTTATAACAGTATGTATGACAAAAAATTAACAAATATCTTTAAAGGTAATAGTGATAATAAGGTAATTAAGCGGGTATTTACAAATTGTCCCAGTTATAGAATTTAAATATGTATTAAATAAATTATTTTAAAATTAAAACTTACACTAGTATGAATATTCCCAATTAACCCTACTACCCTTTCAACGAATTAGTAGCTGCAGAGAAGAAGTGGCGCAAGAAACTCTCAGCCTTTAGTAATAAAAATAGTATATATATATATATCCAAATTCTTTAGAAATTCACTATTGATTTCTAAAACCTTTTGGTTGTCTTTGCTTTGTAACAAAGTACTATGATGAGTGAAACAGAAATCCTGTGTTCTGCGTGTCGCGGCCGCGTTAGGCGCGCACTAGACGCCACGACGCCGGGACAGATTGATGACACGATTGCGACAGCCGACTCGACCAGCCAACACTTAATTGGTGATTCTTATACTGAGACTAAGATTTGAAAATCAAATAGGCAGTTTTACAGATAAACTTACAATATTGTCAAAATTTAATTTTTTTAAAGTAATAATTTAAAATTAAATTCATTTAAAAAGATGACTTAACCTACTAAGTATTGAAGTTCTACAAGCTGTGGAATGTTTTGTACATTCTGTGTTAGTCGTCCTAGTGTGTACAACGTTATTCCACCTAATGCTGTAGTATAAATTGACAAGATTATGCTGCTTGACCTCGTGACAGGAGTCAGCGCGACAACCAGCAGCGAGAAACAGCCCGGAGATTGGTTTTGTTTAAGACATATAAACTCATTGTATAAGCTATTGGTACAAGGAAATGAAATTTTTTTTTGATACCGCCTGATGATAAGCAGTAGAGGATATGTAAAGATAGTTAGTACAGCATTCGCCATACTGCCCTAGTCAATTCCACCTTGCCTGCCCTTTACATGCCTCTTTTCAAGGAAGCCATGCTGTATGAAGAACGGAATACGTGTGCTGGGAAGGAATTCCACGATCTAGCTGTATGACAGAGAAAGGAATCACGAAATCTCTTTGTGCGTGAAGGAGACGTAAATAATCTCTTTGTGCGTAATCTTTCAAAAATTTGTTAATAAGACGTCATATAAAAATATTACAAAATAAATTATTTATGGAAAAATTGGAAAAACTCTTAATTTATATCGTATGAAGTATTATGTGGAAAAGAAGGCTTTAGGCTTTAGGCTAGTCAGAATGTGCTAAGTTCACTTCATCAGGGTTTTAGCAAGTGTTCCATATATGAAAGTTATTAAGTATTTACTGAGCGTGTCAGTTAAGTTACCCCTCAGCCCCGGCTTAACCACCTGCGGGAGTGGGGCGGATTAGGAGCCGGACGACTTACCGGGCTTACGCACCGACGAAAATTGAAAACGCCTTCCCAGATAATGCTAATGTCGTCCGACCTTAAAATGACGAACTGAATAATCTATCACTTTGTTACGAAGGAGTAATAAGGAGTGATGAACGTTGGGCGCCTTCTGGTCGGTGACGATGCCGATCACTTATTTACGGAAATTCTTACTTGAATGGTATATTCGGTTCGTTCTATCTGGTTGGTGTGACTTTGGTAGGCTTTCATCATCTACAAGTCAAAATATTTTAATAGTTCTCTAAGTCGAGTACCAATAACAATAGTATCGTTGTAGATTCATGGGCCGATCACAAAACTTCTCTTGTATTATAATCTGAAGTTTAAGTTTGAATTAAAACATTTATAGTAATTCAAATATTTAAGAAGAATCATTCATTATCAAGTTTCTTAACAAGAAACACTTTACAAACAGCACTGTGTGTGAAATGAACTTTAATTTAAGCACTCAATCCTCGACGAGTACAATTAGCAGCATATTTAAATGTGCAACGTCATAATATTCAGTCTAAGCTCAGGCAGTTAAACTGTGACGTTGTAATATCCGCTCAGCAGATCTGAGAGAGTCAGTCTGAAAATTGAGAGGCAGATATTAAATCTAGCCGTCCCCAGTCAGCGTTAGGTCACGACGAAGTACTCTTGAGGCGACCTCTAGTGAGAGAGACAGTTGTGATTATGAATATATAAAGCATGCAAACTTCTACATATAATTGGATTAATATGCCAAAAGCATAGGCATAATAAATTTTTTTTAAATAATATTTCCAGAGCTTTAAATTTTTGAATCGCCCAAAACCGCTCCTAAGATTCAAATACTGTAGTATGACGTCACGGCGTGGTAATTTGTACGCATCGCGGAGTAACTCTATTCGACGGCTTCATTAAATATAATGTAAAGGATTCATAATAAAACTAATTATAAATTATATGTATGGCTTATCCAATAATATTGGTTTTTTTATAGATCTAATCATTTCATAATGGACTTGCCGAACTTTGAATGACTATAAAACTAATCACACACATGCTATCAAAGTAATTACTGTTTCATAGTCTTGTCAATCTCTATTATGTTATGATAATATATTATTAGTACAATCTGTCAACCCTGTCATCATCCCTATTATAATTTTTGATATATCAACTCTACTTCTAATTATACTTCATTGCTTCGTTCTCGAGATTAGTAATTACTTGTAGTAGCGCGTACTGGCTCGCCATTCATCCACTATAGTTTAAGAAGCGTCAATAATTAAAAATAAAATTTTTAAGTTTAAGCTGTGTAAAAAATAAAAATAATTGTAGGGTGGATCTACAAAACTTGCTCCCAACGAATAGACGCGCTTACCTCATTCGCGTTTCTAGTGCCGCGCCGTTCATCACGCGCTCCCAATACAAAAACATTATACATACTTTTTTGTTCCATTCCCTTATATTCTTATAGCTCAGTGTTATTTTGATAATATGCCAAAAAGAAAACACTCGGTAGATGGAGACAGTGATAAAATAAGGAGAAAAATTAGGCGAATGGAGAAAAAAAATTGAAAAAACACCGGAGGCGATTACGACGTTCTATTTCCATTTCCAGTGAGGATAATGTGTCTTGTAATATAACAGTTCCGTCAACAAACGAAGGTTAGTAACAGAATCATAAAAATTTGATTTTTGAACTAGTATCTTTAGCAATGTGCATAGCTCGTTACATATTTACGTATGTTAAGTGGTTATTGCCTTGCTTATTTAATGGTTGTGTTCATCTGAATGGATGTTACCTACCAATTTAATAATTAAACAGTGTATAGTTCTCTGTGACTATTACCGAGTTATTTTATTAAACTTCTTTACAATATATATGAATGTGCACATCTTAATTGGATGTTGCCTTCAAATATTAACATATAAAAACAATAGGTATCTATCTATATACCTTTTTCTACAAAAGCGAATATATTTATTTTTCGCTTTGAGACCTTGAAGCTTCATTACCAGTCCACGAATTAACTGATGGTATAGAGGCTGTTGAGGCCGCTGTCACGTCAGCATCAGCACCACAATTACCACCCGACCAGATAAGGTCCAGCCCCGCAACATTGAGGTAGTGCCGACTGTCCCTACTGAATGCACAGCAGTTCCAACTACCTGTAATAATGTTGACAAGCCTTCATATGATGAAAAAAAAATGATTCTCTTGATGAAGAAATCCTAGTTTTTTTTTTAGGAAAAGTCCCTAACAAAAAAAAAAAAAAATTGGCTCAAAAATCCAGAACGATGTAGCAAGCAGATAGGAATTCAACATATAGTTGAATAGTTACAGTTAGTCGTTCGTACGTACGTGGTAGCAACATATTCACATCCCATTTGGGCAGGTGGGAGTGCGTTGCTGCGTCAGGTAGATACCTGCTCAAGGATGTACGAATAGACAAAAACAGATATCTGCAGCAGTCTCCTGCATAGGCCAGGCATTAAAACGGGCACTCTCTCAAGACCCTAAGGATTCAGAAATGATTAAACTCTTCATTGATGCCGGCCGCATAGTTTGTGTTGTGCAACATACGGAATCTACGTTGAGAAGGGGTTTCATTGGTTCCTTCATCAAGAAAGATGTTAAAGACCACCTTACTGAATAATAAATTCTTATTCGGCGAGAAACTTTCCGAAACGATGAGAGCGACAAAACCAACTCATAAGCCTGGAACTGAAATTAGAGCTTCTAATGCAATGCAAAGAAGGCCCCGTGACAACGAACAGGCCGTCGTCAGCGGAGAGCCGCCTCGAGGAGGCTACGCCTGCGCCGCAATCACGGGCGCCCCGTCGGCGCCCACAAGCGCCGCCACCGCTGCCACTGCCGCCTCCGCGGCGTTCGCAGCAGCAGCAGCGAACGCGCCGCCGATAGATACGAGCTTTGCGTCTCAGGCGCTGTATCCGAATGCGAGATTTGTGATGCAGAGTATTTCTTTTTTAGAGTAAAAAGAAAAATGGAAATACGAGAATTATATTAAATCTTAAGTCCTTAAATAAATTCATTGATACTCATCATTTTAAATTGAAAGACCTAAGAACCACTATAAAATTAATTTCATGAGATTGTTACATGACTTCTATAGATTAAAGGACGCTTACTTTCTTGTACCTATTTGCGCAGATTATAAAAAGTATTTACACTTCAGATGTCAGTCAAAAATTTACAAATTATTAAATTCGTAAATTTATTCGTTTGTTTTCACCAAATTGATGAAACCCGTCATGTCGCATCTTAGGTCACTAGGTTATTCATCTACTGTCTACTTAGATGACAACGCCAATGCAACAGTACATTGGCGAATCTCTCCACACCAAGTCCGTTGTCGAATCGCTAGGTTTTTTAAGTAATGGAGAAAAAAGTTCCCTCATACCTAGCTACGCTTGTCAGTATCGTGTTTTTATAATCTATAGTAAAAATTTCCACGTGTGCCTCCCTGAAGATAAGAGGATTTTAATAAAATCCGAATTTTTTAAACAGAACATTCGAAATTTCGCCTGGCTGATAGGGCTTTATATGCTTGCCCCGCAGTACAATACGGAAGGAATCATGTAAAAACACTAGAAAGATACAAGTGTTTAGCCTTATTAAAAAATTATAACTATGACAGTCCATATGGATCTTCTTTGGTGGCTATAAGCCTGTACAAGTACTGTCAATCCTATAAGAACAGACAATTTTGTCATGGAAATTTTTACTGATGCAAGCAAAACTGGGTGGGGGGTAGCATGCGACCAAGATACTGCCAGTGGTCAGTGGACCGATTCAGAACGCACCCTACACTTTAATTGCTTGGATCCTTTAGCAGTAACATTTAGTTTACAGGTTTTTTGCGGATCAATTAAAAAACTGTCAACATAAACCGTATGTGTGGTATAAGAATTCCTCATCTAAATATAATAGACAAACGCATATGGAATCTTTGTGAAAAGCGTAATTTATACATTTGTTTCTCCAATACAGAATGGATGTTAAGTGACGATGCCTTCACGCTTATTGTTAATGGTGCATTTGGTGCTCCAGAAGTCGATTTATTTGCGTCTAGATTAAATATTAAATGTGATACCTATATATCTTGGAACAAGGATCCATGTGCTTATTTAATTAATGCTTTCACAATATCCTGGAAAGACATAAATTTCTACGCCTTACCAAATTTTCTGTTATTCTAAAAAGTATTAAGAAAAATAGTATCGGATAAAGCAGAGGGCATCGTCGTCCCATTGTAACCTACACAAACTTGGTATCTGCTTAATCAAAAATTTATAATTTCTAAGGCTAACAACATAACATAACATTTCATACCGGTAATAAAGCTTTAGTTCCATCTTACAGCGATCAGTATTTTCTAAGGGTCGCGCTTATGGCAGGCAGATTTGATAATCTGCCTGCCATAAGCGTGATTCTGAACGCCGTCCTGAGAGGCGGAACGTACCTCTTACCTCATCAGTCTGTTGAAGTTATCTGTGCATCCTTATCCAATAGCACCTTGCGTCAGTATGAGTGCGTATTCAAGCGGTTGGTTGAGTTTTGTCATAATCGTAAATTTAACCTTTACGATCCGTTAATTGATCACGTCATAGAATTTTTTGACAGAGAGCTTCGTAGGTCTCTGTCGTTATTCTGTATTATCATTAATGGTGCTCAATACGGTACATTAAACAGCTACCACTAGCCCTATCATTAATTTCAGGTGCAAGATTAGGCTCATCTGATATCCTAACCAGATTATTTAAAAGATTTTATCGACTTCGCCCTCCAACGCCAAAGTACAGTGTTACGTGGGACATATCGATTGTTTTAGATTTATTTTCCAATTTTTACCCAAATTCAGAAATTGATTTAGAGTCGCTAATAAAAAGATTAATGACTTTATTAGCAGTTGTCACTGCACATAGCGTACAAACCTTATCCCTTATTCTTACCTATAATATCGACGTAAGCTATAGTAACATCTCTATAATAATTCAAGATATCTTAAAAACATCTAAACCTGGTTCCGAGCAACCAAATCTAGTAATTCCCTTCTATTTGCTAAATTTTACCACAGGGATACAATTAATCATAATGATTCTGAACAGTTTGCTCTTTCGATATTAAATAGTAGCAGAATAAACAAAGATTGATTTAATACTTGAACTTAATCTATGATTCAAAGTCAAAGTCAAAGTCAAAAATAACTTTATTTAAATAGACTTATTTACTAAGCTCTTTTAAATCGTCACAACAGGGAATATGTATAAGAAAATAAATAAATATAATTATAAAGGCAATAGTCATAATTTTACTGGGTATCAACCGGGCATTTACTAATTGTCCCAGTTATAGTATTTAAATATGTACTAAATAAATTGTTATTAAAGTAATTGTTTAAAATGGAAGATATTGAAAGAGCTTGGTCCTTTAATTATAAACACATGATTATAATTACTTTAGACTTACTTATGTTCTTTCCTATTTACCCTACTATAAAATTCAATATTCTACACTGTTTATAGTTGCATTTCAATGGATCGTCTTTTTCTTTCAAAATCTACAAGTAATTACTAATCTCGAGAACGAAGCAATGAAGTATAATTTGTGATTAAACGAACTTACCTGAAGTGAAGTTCTATCATAATTATACGAGTTGCTTCGTTCGAAGAGATTAGTTCCCACCCACCTCCAAGTATCCCAGGACGAACCATTGTTGAATTTTTAATTAAGCTTTTTACTAAATGAGGTAAGCGCGTCTATTCGTTGGGAGCAAGTTTTGTAGATCCACCCTACAATTATTTTTATTTTTTACACAGCTTAAACTTAAAAATTTTATTTTTAATTATTGACGCTTCTTAAACTATAGTGGATGAATGGCGAGCCAGTACGCGCTACTACAAGTAATTACTAATCTCTTCGAACGAAGCAACTCGTATAATTATGATAGAACTTCACTTCAGGTAAGTTCGTTTAATCACAAATTATTAAAGTCTAAGTTTGTGTTATAGATGAGATACATGAACACGACTCTGTGGACAAATAGGTAAAGGTTTTAACGACAACTTTAACTCTGGAGAATGTATTTTGGTCATATTTTTACGGCTTAGCTGTCCAATTTTTAGATGAATTAAATATAAATTAATTTATTAAGATTGTTGCACGTGTATGCCAGAATACTATTGCCCTATTTATATTATGATTGGTGTACTTGAGTTTTAAACGTAGCAATTCCATTTTATTTAGAAATAGCAAAACATCGCAGAGGTATATTGAATGTAGAAAATTTTATTCACCTTTTTTAAACTAAGCTCTGCCATATTCGGTTTGAATTGACAGCGCTTTGATGGAATAATCGTATTTGAGTTTCTAAAATCTCTCAGGTACGTTACAAAACGTTCGTTAGATATTATTGATTGATGAATTTTTACTTTACCAAAATAATATAATTCGAAAATTATTCTTATTAAATTGAGGAGACGAGAACCTTCGCTGGCGTTTTGGATTGAATGAAACTTGAATGAGCTTTTATTATGATAGCGAGTGACTTTAGCCATCGTTAGTCTAAATCAGTTCTTCGAAAAAATAATCCTAAGCTCCACCTTGGTTTTATAGACATTTTTAACCGTCAAAATGTCAATAGAATCCAGAATGATTTAAACCTTCCTCAATAATATTTCAAATTCATTCAAATCAATGGGTTACTAACAGAAATACAGACAGTTTCCTCCATATTTCACTACCCTCACACAATTATCTCGACGTATTAATGTTACAAAAGAGGAAGCCCGCTACTTCCGTTAGGGTTATTTTAACAGCAGTTATCCGTCTTGATGACAAACATTGGTGGTATTGAAAAGTGGTCATCTGATTTAAAGTTCTTCATTAGATTGAAATGTAAATAAATTTATCTCGATAAGAATAGAAGAGACACACACAGACAATAGCAAGCTAAGACAACAAGGAGTGTCTCCCGGACGCACTGAAACATGAAACCACAAAATGAGTTACGCATACACAACGTTGTATGTAGTGTATATCATTGTAAGATATACACATGAAAGTAATAAATATTTGAATTAAAGGTATTTCACAAATGTTTTCCTCTTATATTAGCCTTTAGCAAGGTGAAACCTTAAGCCCGGCGGCGCCGCTAATGCCTTTGATAAATAAAAACTATAACACCTCTAGGGTCGTGGAGGGTCCCGGCAGACGTCGAACTGAGCCGTCGGCAACTTGTATTGACTTGGAGGCTTTTCACACGGAAATGTATTTCAACCTAGTTCTCTCGTTGACGCATTCTTTAATACAACTAGTATCTATTTACGGCTGAAAATAATCTTTTGTGAATTGTATGAGGTTTACAAGGTGACGACAATTTATCGAATTAATATGAATTATTTGATAAATTATAATTAGTAACATTAAAAAGGTGTAGTTTACAAAAGATAAAATAAAAAAGCTGATATCAGGACAGAGAAACGATCTATTTTCGGAAGTCAAAGTAATTAAAAGATGAAAAGAGAGATAAATTTGGACAAAGTTAATAGTATTGACTTCTTATACCTAAAACTATTCTTCATAAGCTACTGCTAGAATGAGCATCAAAAGCTATAAACATTGAAATTCCTGTCTCACAAGAATACCATCGATATTATAGAAATTACGAGCGAAATAATTACGTGCACTTAATAATTAAGTAGTGTTCGAAACGAGTAATTTCCATTTCAGAATTATGGCGGAAAGTTTTGAGCTGTTGAGGATAAATTAGTTGGCGCGCCCTCTCGCGGGACGGTTCAATATTCATTAAAACTAGTGTCCGGATATCGACGGTGGAGTTGTCGCGTCGAGGGCGCACAAGCTTAGCAGCAGTGGGTCTGACGGGAACTAATGCTCGCACAATGACATATTCACTAACAATTTTTTTAGGATTGTTCACCAAACCAATTTTTTCTACAATGTGGGTAAGCATTATTCAGAAATTATTTATGACACCCATTTCATTATCTACAATCAATTGACAATAATGGTAACGTTGATTAACAATTAAGAAGCACAAAAGATCTCATTGGGTTCTCTCAGTGCTCTCGGTGCTCCAGGAATAATCCTGGCCCTACATCAACAATTAAGAACACGACTTAAACACCAAAAATACCACATATATAATATACAGCGCTTCATTAAGTTGTCACTTAGTCTGCTGCCATAGCAATAATGTCATCAGCATTGCTGGGTTCCGGCCGTCGGAAGTAACTACCATAAACAGTTCCTCAGTAGTTGAGGAATGCGGCTGTAGTTCTCTCTTCGAAATTATCTTCATTTACCATTAGTCGAGACGACGGCCAAAAATTACCCAGTTCACATTAAAAATATTTAGCTTTTTACGGGAGATCTTGATTCAACTATAAGCCACTACAGAGTGGGTATATCTAAACTTATAGGACAATGATTCGTTCGTGCCCCAGAACGAGGCATCGTGTCTAGTGGCGCGGACACAAGCGGGTGTTTATAGCCTCTGTCTTCATAGGATCGCATCTAATGGGCCGATGTGCTCCCTGATGGCTATTTCCCCAACCTTTTAAATATTATGTAGTTTGTGTATATATACATCGACAATTAGATAATGCTATGATAAGAACCCTGAAGAAATTACTTTTAGTGAGTTTATTTAATTTTGTGGTATAATGTTGGTACTTTAATTTAAAACTGACTATTAGCTAAGTGCATTCTCTCGTGGGATTACAAAATATAAGGAGGTAATAATTTTTCAATACACTTATGAATAACTTATAACGTGAATTTAAGTCTTCGTAAGAGCATATGATATAGATACTAGATAACGGAGAAACAAGAATATTAATATGTATATAAATATTAGCTGCTACTATCGGGATTCTAACCCAGAACCTCTTGCTAAGTAGACAGACAGACCGTCTTTTGAATATGGTTTGTTAGTACCAATTCAGTAATTAAATTCAGTAACTCGAGACAGACCCATCCAGGGACAAAAGGTGCTTTGTTACCGTAATCGACACAAGCCATAATAACACGTATACGCCACTATTTGACGCGTGTGTGTTCCATGCCAATGTTTATGGACGCCACTCGAAGCATCCATTAGCCACTCGTCGCTCGCGGTGCAGTAACAACTTAACATGCTCCTTGGGATACAGCTCGTAGAGTGCCTGAATCTCGTGTATGTACATTGTTATCGTACATCTGGGGTTTCACCATTTCCATTTCAGTTCCACTCCATTCATTAGTTTTATTTTTATTGTACTTAAGTGAGTTTGCCTTACCAATAAGTTCTAACGTTACACGTATATATTTTATTAAACAGAAAAGGTTATAGTCAACGTTAAAAGATAGACTTTAGCTGCCTTCGAGTATTTTATAACTTTTGAAGGAGAACGATTCATATATGATTTGGTTGTAGCCGCTGTGTAAACAACCCACCTAGCGAAAGCTCAGAAAAAGAATATTTTTTCCCGTTATGCACCATTTTTTATTAATGCTCAGCTCCTATTGGTAGAAAGCGTGATGTTATAAAGCCTATAGAGTTCCTCGATCAATGGACTATTTAACATTTTGAATCAGTACTTCCTGAGTAGTTCACGTCCAACCAAACAAACTCTACAGCTATACAATATTAATAGATTATAATTTATAAGTTCATTATTACTGCATTGTGTGCCGTGTACGTCATGACGCGGAGACAGAAGTGAAGATTGTTCAAACTAAATTAGAAATGTTAATTTTTATTTTTCTTAAGGATTTGCCCCATTATGGAGGGAAGTAATAAATAAAAATAACAGTAATATGAAGCGGTTAAGCATTTTGATTTGTAGCCAGAAATAATTTAGTTTTTAAAACCGATCCATTTCTATTATAAACATAGATAAATAGATTATGAAATGTAAAGTTTATTTTTCAATTACTTTTATTATCTAAAATTCTTTTTGTTATTACTGATTAGCGACGAATATAGGTAATTACATATTAATTAAAGTAGTCAAAGAACATTCTCGTCTATGAATAGAAAGCGGCGGTAGTCCAATTGTTAAGCTGTTTGGTTTAACCTTAAACATTTAGTTTTATCCATACACTAAGTTTAATTATATTTACTTAAATACTATCTAATAGATAGATCATCGATAGATATTAGCTTCAGACAGATTTGACAGAATCTATCAAACTTGCGCGACAAATTCTATTTCATTACTTTACTATTTGATCCCGCAGATCTAAATTAGCTTTAAAAAAATGAGCAAGCTGTCGGGTACTTCACTAGGAATACTGCTATGTTTGACTGTTTTATGACCTGTCTAAGACTTTCAGATCTGGTCGTGTATCACAATGCTGTGGAGAAATAAAGTAAGATGGGAGTGCCAGGTGAAATTATTGTTTTATTTAGGCTCTAGTGATATTTATGAATAATAAATAAATTTATTAAGCTAACAATGGATGCTTTTCCTTACAACGCATTAAACTTCAAAATATTTCACATAAGAAATGTCTAAATTCAACGCTACGTTAGCAAAACCATCCGTTAGTAACTTATTGAAATGCAGCTTAAGCGGTTCATTAACTTTTTTCTGCTGACTTGATTATTTATATAAATTATATGAATATATCAGATAAGTATTGTTACCGCTCGCTCCCGCTCATGTCTGGGTCCACACGCTACCGCTTTCCACTTAAACGCGCGGCCTACATACAGCGGCACGTACTCGGGCAATTCAGCTCTAATGTATAGCGCGGATTAGTATTTTGATTAAGTCTTTTGAAGCAGATGGATCAATAGATTAGGCGATTGCTGCCAGGACTCCGCCCCGGGCCTGCGCCTCGCATTAAAATGATAGCTTCGTTCGCGCCTTTCTACCAGAATCACGTAAATTCATAGAACTCTCTATATCGAGAGCGCGGAATTAAAACACGATTTTGATAAAAAAAACGTAAGTGGTTTGGTTTCGTCGCTCAGTCTCAGAGGATTTCTTTTTATAAAAGTATAAAAGCCTTAGAAAAGGTTTACACGCTTATTATTTTGCTCACGAAGTATAGTACCAGATTACAGTACCTATTAAAGATCTGATAAAAAAGATCGCTACAGTAATGTAATAATTAGAATACTAAACAAACCGCGGGTTGGTACAACCTCATTATTTATTATGCGTTACGTTCTGTTGGAAATTGATTTTTACTTCAACGTATAAAAGGTTCCCCTTTAACTGCATGATGTGTTACTTTCTTAAGTAACACGATAGTTACTTACTATTTTTGATATAGGTACTATCAACCTGAACATACATTCAAGTATAGCATTCTTCAATCTTTATCTGCCGAATACCAAACCGTGCCTTTAATTATTCTTGCGGAAAAAATTTTCTTTATGTTTTGCCGCAAAAGTTAGTTTAAATAACGTTTCGACCAACTATTTCTGAGCTGTCTGATTATCAATTATCTATCTCTGTCTATAAATAGAAGATAGAGGGAGAGAAACATAACGAAAGTCTTGTATAAAAGTACCTTTTAGCATTTGACTATTATTTATTATTCAGAAGCATGTTTAGTTTAATGGTAATAATAAATGCAAAGAACAAAATCGAAAGCTTCAAATTTAAGCAGCAAGTGAGTAGTTGTAGTGAGTACTTAGATGTATGGTGTTACCTTTGATGAGGTGTGCGGCCAGTATGAGCGCGGCGGTGAGCGCGTGCCGGCGCCACGCACCGCCGCACATCGTGCGCGCGCGCCGCCCGCTGCAACAACGACCACCGCTTTAGGACAGAGGACACGCTGACGCTTAATACATCAATAGGAATAATGTAGACTAAGTCGGTTCAGGGTACATCTACTGGTAAAGGTATTTTGACTATCATTTAACTCGTCTAAGTGGCGGTAGTGAGGTAATTCATCGAAATAACAAAGTAAAAAACGTCGTATGGAAAATTGTAAATGCGAGTCAGATATTAAATGCGACTTTACATTTATTTACTTATTTAATCATTTACTTGTTTGACTAATATGTATATATACAATTGATTAACAAGGAAGAATGAATTTTATGCTTTCTAAACACATTTACTTTTGTAATCATCTGAATATTGAGGTATCTCGTATTAAAGAAAAAAATTGTTTCTATATGTGCACACAAATGGATCGGAGGTAAAATTGAGAAATGGCAATACAATCCTCGTTGAGTTTGTTAGGTCATGCCGCGCCTCATGAGAACAGTCATGCTTACACATCGTAGAGAAACATTGTGTGTCTTCCCAGAACTATAAAACTACAAGCAACATTAAATGAAGTCTCAAGACGCTCCATCATCAAAAATTGGTGGTGTTTACGTGGCACTCAGTAATTATATTTGTACGACGAGAAGTTGGAGCTTCGCGCGGAGACGAGGCGACTTTAAGCTGAAATATAAACACTCCCCCAGGCGCTGCTGCTAATGAGACATGCCTTCTGATGAGGCGCAGAGCTCTAGGAAGGGTTGCTTACAGAAATGTCCAGATAAATACACCATTCATCAAGACCAAATCAAGTAAAATAATGACGGATAAGCTTAATAAATGGTATTCTTATGACTTGGGTCAGAAATAATTAAATTAAATTCACCAAGAGAACATCCCCTGGCCAATTTATTTTAGAAGACTTTGAAGGTCTAATGAGATTTGTGTTCTGAACTTTAGAACGAGTTGCTGATCGTCCTACCAGCTTTCAATGTTAGATTAAATTCTTGTTTAAAAACAATTTCAAATAAACCACAAGAAAATCAATTCAATCTGTTAACAGGCTGCGGTCCGTTCCGTGTTTTTCCCAGGAACGTATCATCAAAGAGATTCTGGTGTGTTTTACGGTTTCAATCTGGCGGCGGCGCAATCAGCTCAACTAATTAATTAATTCCATAAGTCCGGATGTGAGGCGGACGATGACTCCCGGGCTCTTAGATGAACACCTCTCAATCAACACGAGCGAATTAATTAAAGAAAATCTTCTGATAGTTATAAAGATAAAGTTATATTTCTCAAGGCCAAATAACTCCATCTTTAAACTTTCAATATCATCTGAGATCAAGAAGATACACTCCCGCGGCAGTGTAGGGCTTGATGTTGGTAATTCATATTCAGTCGCAATATCCAATGAAATAAGCAGACCGAAATATGTATCTGATACAAATATTATCCATCGTTCCGTTAACTTCGCTAGGAAATGTGTTAGTAAAGGTTACTTCAATAAAAATATGACGATTCTAATGTGATTTATGTGCTCCCGGTGCTTTATTTGTGGACGGAGGCGCGTGCCGTGACTGCGCCCAATAAAAACTCGATTAATACCTGGCCGGAGTACACGCCGCCCGCCGCGCCGTAAACAATACACGAATCACCGACCACATTAATACCCTCCCAATTCCACGGAAAATAATAACGATTGAATTGTCCACTCTGTAGTCGATAAATCGTTACAAGGGCGACGATTTAATATCAATTAATATTGATAGAGGCTATTTCGGAACGTTCTTAATAAGTGAACGTATTTAATCTGAAAGGTGAAGGTCAGGGGTGGAATTAGGAAAACAAGATAATCACGTTGTTGACAATGTCAAATTTCATAAATGGTGTACAATGAATACATTTATTTCTATCATTTCGTGCAATCAATTACTCTTAAATAACCTAAAAGGTGTTTTAATACTGATAAAAAAAACTTCTAAAGTGCAACTTTTTGCTCAACACATCGCACTTTAGATAGAGCGAGGGCAGTATCGCTGTATCGAACGATCGCAGCACATTACATGGTATCACGTCGAGGTCGATATGTGCCGTTTATCGACTTGGTCGGAGCCAACGATACAGATAATACACGGAGCTACACTATAGCAATAATGGATAATGAAGCAATTGTTATAGAGAGATAAGCTTTAGAAGAAGAAAGTAAAACTACGCCAATCTCCAGTCAGAACCTTGAAAAATGACGCTGTAGCAAATAAAAAAGTAGTAAGGAAATCAATCTCTTAAGGCTTCCTGAATTAAAATTAATCAGATTAAGTTTATTTTATTCAAAATTTTAACGTGGATTCTGTGACTATTCCAGATATTGGTTGCTCTCGGTCCTTGCTATTACTGCTTGATAAATTTATATATATTTATTGTATTATTATTTAAACACTCTGACACAGCTATAATTCCCCCGTTTACCACTTTAATATCGGAAAACTTATCTTCATTAGTATTGTACCTATCACACTCCATTATAAAATATGTAAGGGGCGAAAAAAACGAAAAATTATAACTAAAATGTTACTAACAGTTTCTTTAATTAAAATCCATGAAAACCCACTTAATTGAAATTTTGATACTCCTAAAACTACACTAAGTATTAAAAAGGTTTTTGACTCAGAACAATCAAGATATATCATATTTTATTTTACTTTATTTTGATATTCAAAAGAAGAGAACATAACCCTCATGGTATCTTGCATCAACCCTAGCAAATACCTGAGAATCCTTTACGGTGCTCCCCAGGCACTTTCGAAGCTTCTACAAATCTTGTGAATTTATATTTGACAGAATCATAATAGTTCAGGATTCGTACAAAATACTTGCGCTGTGTCTCTACTGAGACTTGTCTTTCGCTAATTTGATAGCTAGTTCGCACGAATTTAAATAGATTATCAATTACTAACAAGTTCACAGACTGAAATGGAAAGATTATGAGTATTACAGATGATAATTTATTTCATGGGGTTTTTTAAATGTTAGATGGAAAGCATCTGCTAGTGAAACAAAATAAGTGACACTTTCATGCATCAGCTTTAGTGGCTTTGCTAAGAAACCCATTTTATTGAATATTTTAAATGAAATAACAACAGAGAACTGCGCCTCAGCTCGACAGAGCGCTGCAGGTGACAGCAGCCTCCATTTTCAAATGACGTTTGTCAATAACGATTACAAATTCAATGGCTACTTCTAATACTGCTTTTAAAATGTTTTATTCTTTAGCAACTCATGTAAGCCTCACTACCACGTGATGCAGCCAACCAGGGATAGGCTCCTGTCAAACGTCCCTATATTCCCTCAATAGCTACCACTGTATCTTTGTGCGAGTGCTGTCCGTTTGAAACGGATTAGGGGAAATGAATTAACGGAAATAAAGTACTAAATTCTCTTTTGGCATTTGGGAACATTTAAAAACGTGAATGTTTAGCTGGATTAGAGGGGTGATAAATGTGGGTTCTCCATCATCGCGTGCTACAGGCTGTGCTGGGTTTTTAAATACTGAAGTAATTGTTGCTTGTTTCCTTCGCTTTGAAATGTTTTTCGAAATTGAAATGGATGCCACAGAGAATTGGACGCGATGAGATTTGTGTTCTAAAATAATTTTTTTAGCAACGTTTCCATTTACTGTGAAGTTATTTTAATATAATGCTAGATTTTTGTAAGAAAAGAACGTATGTTTCTTTGTCACTTTTATATAATTTTAAATCTTTTATCTTAATTAGTGTTGATAAGGTAAGGTTTATATTTGAATATCTTCTTTAAACGAAGGTAACCCAAACATTGCCGTACTTTGTCAAGGCTCAACTTCAGATTTAAATCACAACAGAATGTATTCTCGATGATAAAGTTGGAGCAGCAGATAACCTGATTCGGCTCGTTGACGCCGTACTCGTGGGCTCTCTGCGGTCGCCTTTAAGACCCGCTTTAACTTTTTTATAAATATAAATATGGCACACTCTCGGAATAAACAAGTTTCTAAATTACGACTTTATTTGATTTGTGATATGAAATCCGTTGGAATATTTTTATAAATACAATTTGAATTAATAAAGTATAATAAATGAATATCGCAATGTTTGTTTTTAAAACTTTATCGGATTTTTTATTTATCGGTTCCAAAGTATATTTTATTTTAACTTTAAGAAGCATAGTATTCCCCAAATGCGCCAAAAAATGAATATATTACAAAAGCAAGTAAACAATATCTTTTCGTGAAGGTAAAATAATTTCTTATTCCATCTGTACAGATGTTATGGAAGGGAACGTCCCGTAAAAGCGTATTAGGCACTCACGTGTATCTACAAAGTTGGGATTCCCCAATGAGACAACCGCCCGCAGCAAAATCAATCCGATTTGAAAATTGGGATATATCGACGATAATTTATTGCCATCCCAACTAATCAAAATGTAATACGACGCATTAGCTTGATTCAGAAAAAAGGTAACTCAAAACAAAACAGGCCTTTGTTCAAAAATAACTATAAAGAGATTCCATTAAATGATACACGTAATATTGTTTGTACATCGAAATTGAATACCTAGTCCCTGGAGTCTGTTTGATCAGAACTTAATACAATGAGTGGATTCGTAATTAAATTAATGTTTCGTGTTCATTAGTACACTATCGAACATTTTGCACGAGCGCACCGGTGAAGCCGAATGTATTTGGAAACAAAATATTATCGGGGAATTACATGACTTCCTGTTATTTGAGATTGTGTACGAAACTTTGGCTGGATATTTTAATTTCAGGCCCTCTGTAAGATATCAAATGTAAGGATGTAATAAGCGATACCTGTTTTATAGCACTCTATACTTCATAGATGATAAATCAAAAATCCGATAAAGTTTTAAAAACAAACATTGCGATATTCATATATTATACTTAATTAGTTCAAAATGTAATTATAAAAATATTCCAACGGATTTCATATCACAAATCAAATAAAGTCGTTATATAGAAACTTGTTTATTCCGAGAGTGTGCCATATTTATATTTACAATAAAGTTAAAGCGGGTCTTAAAGGAGACCGCAGAGAGCCCACGAGTACGGCGTCAACGAGCCGAATCAGGTTATCTGCTGCTCCAACTTTATCATCGAGAATACATTTACTGTTGTGAATTAAATCTGAAGTTGAGCCTTGCAAATGTATGCCAATGTTTGGGTTACCTTCGTTTAAAGAAGATTCAAATCAAAATGTATTATAACAGAAAGTAGAAATTGTAATATAACAGGACAAAACCCGTCCCAAGCCTATTTAAACCAAACCTTACCAACACTAATTAAGGTAAATGATTTAAAATTATTTACAAGTGAGATAGAAACATACGTTCTTTTCTTACAAAAATCTCTTGACTAATGTTCATTTTAGACAACAGTTCAGAGAAAAATTTATTGATTTTTGACAAATATTGTATTATTGTACACTAAAGTTTTAACTACCCCCGTAACTGCAATCTTGACGGCGAGCGGCGTGTACTTTAACTTTCAAATATAAACACAACTTCAATTATAACGATGTAAAACGTTTACTTAGTTGGTAGTTGGGCCGTATCTGGGCTCACGTCGGGACCATCGGGGACCTGGACCACTTAGCGAGTTCTCACGTGGCGGATACAACAGTTAAGGAGGAGCGAGATGTCAACTGTAACACACGCAATGTGAATACGTAATTTGCGTGACTTAGAAGATGCCACTTAATGTTGTATTTACACTATAAAGACATCTGTGAGTGAATGCACCAAGTAGTCTTTATAGTGGATTTGTATTCACTGCTTTTAATCCCAATCCCATTTGAGATAATTAGCACGATTGGAGCAAATCTGGCAAAGGAAATAGAATTGGAAAACGACGTTCAATAATCCGATTAGTATCGTTTATATTGAATGAAGATCTAATTACAAAGTTATAATATACATTTATGTATAATATGAAATACTGACACCCACGCCAATTATTTAGTCTAAATAAAGCAGAGCTTGAGATGATTTTGGATTACGTAAACCTGTAGAGTTATTTATAAATACTTATGATTATAAAACTATCAACATTTGAATACCAGAATGAACGTTCATAAACTTTGGCTCGGTTAAATAGCTTAATTATTTATAACCTGCCGAAATTCTCATCATCTATGCAGTAAAGGAATTTCAATAATACGATTATGGGGACCAGAAAATAACTTGTATTTATAGCATAAATAGGATTATTAGTGTAATAACGTATTAACTGTCAAGATAATTACTTTAAAAGACTAGAGCAAGCCATGATCACTCACCATCTCCGTGTAAAAGCAAGACTCGTTAACTTAGATCTTCAAGACGAACATGATCATCTCTTAATCGATGTGGTTCCTCTTGCAACATGTATATAAATAATTATGTACTCGTCCGCAGAGAGTCTCCGGCAGGTAGTTGTGATAACTTTACCGTTTCTGACAGACTGGTAATTGCCTCGGGCCACTTCATCGCTCCATTAAGCCTCTTAGGCCTTCATATTAGTTGTGTAAGTGCTGGGATATAAAGCAATACTCGAGCGATCGATATTGATAACTCCTTTTAAGGATACAAAACTCCTTTGGATTATGTCAGAAGAAAATAACATACTTAGTAAAATGTCATGCAAATAACGTTGTAAAGGAAACTTTTGCTTGATTTAAACTGTACTCTTTTATTTTTAAGGTAAGGTAAAATTTTATTGTGATTCTGAGTACAATAAATAGATCTTACAATTTCATGCATAAGTTACAACATATTGCCATTTTCGGGCGTACAATATTAACATTTGGAAATATAATTATTTAATTAGTACTATAATTTAATTTTATTACAATTTCTAAAGATAATTCCAATAATAGTATTCATTTAAATTGTAAAAGCTTTTTTTGTAATAGCCATTCTTTTAATTTTTGTTTAAATAGGTTTTATAATTAAAATAAATTTTTATTATTATTATACCTAGGTTTTTAAGCAAAGTGTAGTGTCCAATACATTTTGGAGAAGTCTGTATCTTATCCAAAATGTATTTTTGAGAATCAATTCTTGGCCCACCTCGGGCTTAGTGAGTCGAACGCTCTGGTTTCGATAACAACCACCTAGCAACCGTCGCCATGGTTGTCGATGGATTATTCAATGCTAGTTATTATAAGTCCAAAATATTCAACGTTTTACGTCCAATTATTGGCAAGTATACACGTTCTTATAGCTATGTACTCTGATAGAGATACTGTAATAGCAATCAGTTGTAATGGAGCTGACATGTCAGAACTAGCGCTCGCACCTGACACGACGAACCAATCGGTCCTCATCGTGAGATACATAATCGACCTAATTGTAACAATACTGTCCACTTGTCCTGTCGCTTTCATTGAATTAGGGAGCAGTCAATGATTGTTTTAATTTTGCGATCAAACGAATTGTCGGTTTATAATAGAGTTATTGTTATAACAAAACATATGTATAAAAATACATAGTTTATAGGTGAGTTGAACTTAGACATAAGTTGTATACATGCAATCTATATCTGGCTGGATCTAGATTTAATTTTAGCCAGGAATTTGTTTACAGATAAGTAACTTGTAGTTATGTACTCATTCATAATTAGAGGTTCGTATTTCTATTTATTATATCTATTTCAACATTAATTCATGTAATATTACTTTAAGTTAAACGTATAAAGGACTTCTTCGTTTAACGTTACTGTAATCGTTGTAACAGGACACACATTGTACAGTACAGTGTATACAGAGCAGGCGATACATTAATATAATAGTATATATATTAATAAACACGCTTTTGTGACAGTAATGTGTTAGAGATACGGCTAGAATACAATAGCAAGTATTTGTTGCCTGCTGCTCCGGAGGCGGTGTACTGTATCGCAGCAACGAGATTGTAAACAGCTTTTGTTTCTTAACACCTAATTTTGTTAATAAGCTTCGTACTTGTTTGATGTTTATTTTAGGGAGAAATTAAGTGAAGATTTTACACAATTCTAAAGACTTTTCAAGATTTACAAAAGAAAATGAGATGTGAATATTTTTAAATAATTTATTTTGACTAAGTATTGGATAACTGCTTGAATTATTTATGCCTTGTTAGCGTGTTGGAGTCGGTTTTTAGAGTTGTTTATATGTTTTCACAATTTTGAGAGTGGTCAGTGTCTATGTCAAAGTAAGATGGGTGAGCGTCAGTATTGTCAAGTTGCCGGTCTGCTTTTTGTTGGTTTAAAATACTAAAATAAAAAATAATAAACTATAAAACATTTAAAAAGTAATATTAATAATATTAACAATAATTAAAGAATTGTTCCCTAACTCCTTACTTTTGAGGAGTTTTGAGGACCACCACCTCACTGAAACAACTTGAAAGAATCTATAAGAACATTTTAAACGAACTAAACCTCTGACTTGTAAATTCAAGGATTATTGGAAGAATCCTTGAGTTTGAATACTGGAGTATCAGCTCAGCATTGTGGAAGATCTGATAGATGGCTGCTGGACTCAAATATCTGAATAGCGTTATAGAAATCATGAAACTCGTTTGAAGGGCCCTCAACATTCCTTGGACCACATTATCAGATCTTGATTTATCGAAGAGTTCACAAGAGTGACATTGGTTCATGCGTATTCAGGGATCATACATAGAAAAAAGAGTACTAAGAACTGATAACCTCCACCATTTTTAGAAGTCAATTAAAATAGCAATATGATATTAGAAGTGCAATCAGCAAAGTACTCATTAAAGTAGTATTAAATGTAATTTTTTTATGTAATTATGACCAACACTAGACTCATTGATTTCTTCTTAGAAATTCTATAAGAAGAGTGGAAAAGTATATGTCATAGATGCATCACCATCGGCCAGATATACCAAACATACAGTATATATGTTAATTATTGTGTATATGTACATTTGTGGTAATATAAATATTGTATCAATAAGTTGTTCAATATTAATCATAAATAACAAACCGTGACATCGGACTGCTCCATAAACAATTGAATTATGGACTTCTGACTAAACACTGTGGTTGTCACGAATGACATATGAGGTGTCGCGTACACGTGTCGAACACGACGTACACATGTAGACTATTTAATAAGTAATCAGGCTTCGTACAACGGGCTTGTGTTTAAGCGGCCCCACAGGCCGCGCGTGTACGAGTTTTGTTTATCAAACACTACATAAAAAACCTTACAAGATTAATGGGGGTATTTCTATGAATGTTATACTAGTGTCTATTTATTCCAAAAGTTGTCTATTTAAATCCAAGGACTGCAAATAGTAATACGTTAACCAAAGCGATAGTCCCGAGAGATTAGTTTGCGGTGAGATTGTATGTATCACCTAATGTGTTGTAAGCAACTTCTTGACATTTGTACGCTATTTTGTTACCAAGATTACTGCTTTGTTATATAGGAAGTTGTCAAAGTATTCATTTCTACGGTGATACAAACCAGGAAAGACTTTAATTTTACTACGTCAGCTTTTTGAAAACGTTTTAACAAAATGGTAAATAAATATGTATGTACTCGATTCAGAACACAATTCTTATGTCCTGAGTTAATTTTCAAAGGAAATTGAATTTTTGTAAATAACGACATTAAACCGTATTTCCGTCAAAAGAGTTAAGTTTATTTAGTTAACCTTACCTAACAACCTTTTGAGCATACGTTTGTAAAGTAATTTTAAGTAGATTTGTTCAAATATGAGAATGTTAAAACTATTTTATAACATTTTGGAAACTCACAATAACGGTTGGTAACGCTCGTATCTTTAAACTTTATGTATATGAAATAAGTTGAAAACTGTGTATCTATGGTTTATAATAAGTTTGCCTTCCCGCACACATTGTGTAAGCGTTGTTCAGATGTTGAAGAAAAAGAAATACAACGCGGCCATTTTGAATTACGAACAGAAGAATATACAATTTAATAAATATTTAGAGTCCTGCGCAGAGGTGAGCTTAACACACTAATGAGTGTTCCACCAGAAAACCTTTAAATCAAACTTTAATTTTGTGATTTAAAAATCGAGATTTTAATAAGTGTCCGTGACTTAAATTAGCCCTGTGTTTTGTATTAAATAATGAATTAAATTTTTTTAAACTTTCTCCTGTATATCCTAAAATTTTATTGTCCATAGTGTCATTAGATCTGCATATTATGTAACTATGTCTTAAGATCTGCATATTATGTAACTATGGAACGCAAAATAAAGAATTGAATTGAATTGATATAATTGTTAATCCCTCGTTAAATATATTCGAATTAGCAGGCATTGAGTTACGGATTTCCCTTGACATACATACCTTTCACAAGAGAGCCGCAAGTATAAAGAAGATTTTCATAACTATTTTCACTGAAAGCTATAAAGAATTTCCGCCTGCATTGCTACGGGATGCAGCGTCAACACATGGTTAGAAATATAAATTTTCTTGTGAGCACGTTACGCGTCTGCTTCGTTTTCTGACGGGATTTTTGGTCAGCAGAAAATAAAGCTATTTATTATGAGTATTGTTGTTTAAAAAAGGTATAACAAATTAAGGACTCGTGTTCAATAATTTCTTGCTAGTAACTGTGAGGAATGTTCAGAACGGCTTTCACGGAAAATCAAATTTGACTTGAATAAGACCTTAAACACTCACTGAAAGTGTTTTGAGAAAATATTTATATAAAATATTAATTCTGAACTCTTCGATAAGTAAGTGCCTTTTATAAGGACTATCAGTAAAAATGGTTAAGCCTACTAATCATTAAACATGATTACTAATCAAATTGAAATATCGAACACGTTGCTATTGATTATGAGCAGGCCACGCCCCAGCGAGGACGCGACTAAATTACTCAGCGATCAATCATTCCCTATTTATAGTAAGTTATAAGCCAATGTCAATTCCGAAAGTTCCCAAACTTTTGAAGTTACGCTCGATGAAGAAAGTTCAAATTATTCGGCTTAGTGGGGACGATGGCGGCGGGAAGACCTTCAAGTGGGAGACGAGCACAGCATTTTTATAATTTCTTACAAAAGTGTATACTTATTGAAATTAGTAGCGTCAATCAATAAGAGAAAATTTTTATAAAGAAAATTATATTTGACTTAATAATAATCTCTCTTCCCTTAAAAAGTTTTCTTATCTAACACTAGACTAGATTACAATCAAAATTTAAAGCGATCGCCTAGAATTCTGATTGCATAAGTTAATAATGGAGATTGAAAATATCTCTATTGATGAGCTCATGGAACTTTTAAAGAAAAGAGCGCGCTTTTATAAAATGGGAATCAACAAATACAGTAATGGTAATACATATCATGCATTATAATATCGAAGAATTGTAATGTGCATTGTATGTTGAGACTGCAATATTACAACTTGTGAACTATTGAGCTGGAAATAGATTTTATTTTGGAAATTTCCAGAACAAAATTTATGTAAATATGCGGCGTAGTGAACTAAGCAGCTCTGGGGGACAGTCGCGTCAAACGGCAGAATTACGCGAGTGACGTACGCGAATTTAGGCGATGTTATATTTATTTATTCAGTAGGCGTTTGGAGCCTGCGAACTGAGACGAGACTTACGAAATAAAAGGCAGTATTTTTGTAACCGAGGCACACTTTCTTATTTCTTGGCAGGTAATTCTCCTTTATATAGCTACATAACCTGTTTATGTTCAAACATTTCTCGTGTAGCCTTGATAAAGAGGAAATTTAATATTTAATTATATAACTTAAAGAAAAAACAAGGGAAACGTCTGTTACATACAGTTAACTTAATAATAAGTATGTAACAAGTATAGTACCATCATCCTAATCATCATTAACAGCATATTTACGTTTAGTGCTGAGGACAGGCCTTCCTAAATGAGAGTAACAAAGGTTTCCATAACAACCGGAACCAATTGTTAATTGCGCAGTCCAATTGATGTTTTTACCGACTTCCTTTTTAAACTGTTAAAATATCAAGCATCTTTAGTCAAACTTTGAACATTGTATTCATACAACCTACAAATTTATATTTCAAGATCAATACTTTGGAAATCTGCCTTACCTTTTCTAACTCAAACAATTCAATGAAAAAGAAACCTCCTTTATTGATAATACTACTAAGACCCAGCGGAGTTTGTATGGAATCACAATAATTTTCTAACAACAGTGTGACCAAACTTCGCCTTTGTTCAACGCTTCATGGTTTTTCTTCTAAACTTTCGCGTAAAGAAAATGTTACCTTCATTTCTTTGGCTTTGTTTTAACAGTATAAATCGGAAGTCAAATTTGCAAGGCCATTGACTTGGATAATTTATAAAATTTATGGTTTAGTCAGAGAGCATTTTTAAAACTGTGAAAAACCCCGTACTTTACTCTCTGATAGAGAAACCCTCCGCAAGAAGTTCATTCCACAACTTTAGCGTACGCTGGACAAAGTAATGCTATTATAGTATCAAAGAACAATTTTTAAATGCTTATTCCAAAACAAAAATTTGTTTTCAAAAACTCCAAAAGCATTATTAATTCTAACGTGTACGGAATAAAGCATATTTTGCTGATGTACGCACAAAGTACACGAAGAAAAGTTTATTATTTTTGTGTATTTACAATGGGGTGTGTCGAGCGAGTGGTTTATGTGGGCGCTAGTTTTTCACGGCAGCTCTTCTATTACAAAAGATCCTGCTGGCTTGGTGACAAGTAAACACATACAGCGACATTTCTATTTTTGGCTTCTTGAAATTGTGAAGCTACCACTTATTAAATATATGAAATTTATTATATTTTGTACATTGACAGCCGAAGCCAACACTAATGTACATAACATAACCTTAAAAAACCTTTATATAATTAATTTTACAACAGCTTTATGACAGTGAATGTTGCTAGTGGAATCACAAATTATAAATTACGTTGGATAAATGTCTCAAAGATAAACGTATGTAGGCGGATGTCCCTTTTGTTACGAATCAGGATCAGGATGGAATTAGGATCGATTAAAAACATTTATATTGTGTTATTTATGTTGTTATATATAAAACATGTAATATTGTGTGTGCTGAGGTTGCCAATAAAGTAACGTCAAGTCTAAGATACCTTCTGTTCTAAATCAAACATTTGTGTGTTCCTCAACATTTTATGTATAACTAGTTGACCCTGCGAACCTCGTATCACATCATCTATTATAAGTAGCTGTGTGTAGCATTAGAAGCAATGACAGTTTTGAATAGCAAGCCAGTGAGAAGAATGTCTCTCATAATTAACACCCCCTAATAAAAGCGAATTGGACCTAATAATAATTATTAAAATCGATGAAGCCTTATTTGAGTTTATAGACATCAGCAATATCTAGGAGCTGCTTCATACACCTAGCTGGTGCATTGACGGAGACAGAAGATTTTAATTTATCCCCACTAATATAAAGGTTAGTATATATCTATTAATAAATTAATCTGGAAATTAGCGTAGAGCCAATCCAAGTATTCAGTTGTTGCTCTTAAATTGAAAAAAAAAATATATTTAACTGATTTTATACGTAAGTTTATTCAAGATATTATTAAAACTATTTGGTGTGTTCCACAGCACGAGTCTGCTACGAAAAGATTATACTTTTGATGTGCCCTCTACACAGTCTATTCAAAGTTCCGTCAAGAGATCTTAAGACTACGTACTAACAAACAATAACGCTATTTAAACCATTAATCTTAAGCGTAAGATCAAAGAAGATGTTCACGTGTAAAGCGGCTATTTACCGAACTGCCACCTTCACAGCGACACGTATTTAGATAATTTATATTCGTCTAGATATATTTCTATATTTTACTTAGTCCTGAAGTGACCTGTCAACGTGTACTTTCGTCGACAGATGAAAAGAGCTATTTACGGCGAGCGGACACCGGCCGCCGACACTGACGTTGCGCGAGATGACTTATAAGAAAATAAAGAATGTATTGTGAACAGACATATCCTAATAATTAAAGGAAGATTTATTAAGAGTACCAATGATCGCTGATAACGTTCGTCCGTTGTAATAAGAGTAGTTTCCCATGTGATATATTTCATTTATCTTTGGCTGTCTAGATACAAACAATATCGATAATCTTTGAAAAAACCCTTTTCCTAAAATCAATTTGATGCTTAAGAAAATTCTTTTTCTTTCAGTAAAGGATAATTACAATGGCTCACTGTAATAACTTCGCCTTGTTCAGTTAAATAAAATCGATTTTTGTATTATAATGAACGAGGAAACAGTATTTCATATTGCTAAGAAGATTTGAAGTATTCCTCAAGAAAGATTAATTTAAATTTCACGTAATAAAATCAGGTCTAATGGAGAAAATATTACATCATTTCCGTTTCAATCCACGCGTATTCATTTATCACGGGATACAATATTGTGTCTCGTTGAAACAACAAATATGGAACGAAATGATGGTTCATCCCCTCCCCCTTCCCCCATCTCCTTACCGACCGCAGTCTCAATTATGGAAAGATCGGTAAAGATGGATTTGTGATCAGAAAAATCCTTTGTTCTTTAGAAAATAAACGAGAGTTACAGATGTGGCTAATTTGACGTAATGATTCCTTATCTTGGAATATTATTGATAACGAAAACAAAAATAGACAGTTGTTTGTGAGCAGATTATTAAACACCATCGGTTTTTATAAGATATACGTCTTAAATGTTGTCCAACATTTTTCTTACAGAAAAGGCTGCCTTTATATTAAAGATATCTCCATTTTTCAAAAGCAGTCACACACAAGTTTATCCCCGTCGTTGAGATCTAGCAAAGAGTGTCTCACTCAGAAGTGGCAACATCTTTTTCTCTCAACAAAATATTCCCTCTATAAAGCTTTACTTTGTAATAAGTACTTACAAGTTCAAAAGAACAGCGGATCTGGCCGGGAAGCGCGGATTGTTCAGCGTAATGGGGGCTCGCGCTGAGTGGACACAATGCGCCGGTTGTTCAGCGGTTGTTACAAAAAGCTACACGACTAAGTTTAGAGGTCACGCAGTTTCTGTGACATGCCCTTGCATGAACTTTTCATTGTGTTTTAATGGATGTTTTGTTTTATTAGCGTCTGTGCAATTATTTTATTATTAGTTGATTCTAAATGAAATATTTCCTTCATCTTGGAATTATTTTCAGTTCACTATGGTAACTATATACTATTATTTAAAACAAACTTATAGTTTTTTATGTAAGAACAAATATTTATTTATAAGAATAATTCACTATCCTTTTGATACACTTTATGATATCCACTTAATAATATCTACGTCCTTTCTTCATTCATTTTTAGGAAAATTGAAAGTTTTTGAGATTTGATGATTTTGACTTGGTCAGTACCCTTGTCAGGATCGCAGTCAGATTAGACTGCCCCTACATACGGCATTGCGTCGATACACATGTTACAGTGCGTATGCCGGAGAGAAAGTACTGATATAGTGTATATTTATTTTATTAATTGTAATTAACTTGACCTTTATAACATTGTTTCTTAATGTTACCTAATAGATTGTTTGGATAAATTTGTTATATATAAAATTAAATATATATGATTAAATATATAAAACATTAAATAAATATATACAATATATAAAATTTGGTATTTATTGGGCTTATATGTAATTGGAATTTATTATCTATTCTATAAAATTTATTTGAATTCTGTAAAAAGAAACTGTAAATTTAATTTGGGCGAACTAAGCTTGAAATAAATGCATTTATTATTATTATTATAATGATGTTTAATTTGGGCTAGTTAATTAAAATATAATTATATAGTTAGGTAAACAATTAGTTATTTAATTAATTTTAATATTAATTTTATATTATTATTATTATACAATTCTATTTACATATGTGTAAACCTGTTAATAGCGTGCTTTATATTAGGCATATGTCCACTGTGCAAATCCAGGCGTATGTACTATACTGCTGTACGTGTTACCGAAAAATATACAAATAAACAGTATTATTGTTAGTAAACAATTTTAAACAAACGCATATAACAGTAGTACCTACTCAACTGGGACTTTCTTTTAGAACGACAATAAACATTAATGCACCTTTTGTTCATAAAATGCACAGAGCGTAAGGTACAAGTGCATCAATGTACGACGTCGACGTTGTTTCATACGATCACTACAGTTACTCTTACAACTTTAACAAGACATAATCTTGATACTTTGTCTCAAATAAAAGTTATGGCTGTTCCAAAACTGTGCGAGTTTTAGGAATAAATCAGGGCGACATTGTGCGCGTCTTGAGAATGTTGCATGACGTAATGACCCTCGTTCCTAGAGTTTTGCCGTTTGCTCGCAGCCACCTGGCGGCCAGGTGAACGCTGTTTTTCCCATGATATAAACAACTTTATGACAATTTTCTGTATTATCTATCAATTTTATTGCTTCATTATTAAATGTAGAATGTCGTCTGCTTCATATATATACTGCTGAAGCTTGCAATTGCTTCGAACTGTTACAGTTAAACAATAAAATCTCTTAATCACTTCACATTCAGAAAATTATGAGGAGTTTCGGCTATAACACCATCACACTGGCCTTAGCAGCTTGGTGGGTGAAGTCGGTATCAGTAACTATCTGGACCAATGGATTACCGTGACATCAGAAGCATTTAGAAGCTGGAAATAACAAATTTTGTTTAACCTATCCGGGGACGAACCACCGGGGAGATCGATGGCTATCCATCGATCTACTAAGCCAAAGAAGTCCTCGTATTTTAAAATACAAACATAATGATATCTTTTTTGAGAAAAAAATGTGCGTAAAACATTTTTCTTTAAAGTTACATAACGTTTTATATTCCTTCATAAATTATAATAACTTACCGAGTCCCGACACTTAAGAATTCATATTTTTAACGTTGAGAAAGCTTTGAACGAAATTCTCTTAACGTCAGCTTTTTATATTAAAGCAGCAAATACGATTTTATTATCCGGAACATTATCGTGTTTACGTTGTCAATAAACTGTAGACGTGTGGGCGTTGCACGCTGTACTAAGTCTACTCATACGAAGTTTAATAAATGTGCGTTTGTATAAATTAATTATTCGTCGTCGACAAACGCTCTCGTAATTAACATTATTGATTTGATTTTGAATTAATAATCGTGTGATTTCGACTGAGTTGAAGGTCCTTACTACATTACGGTGGAATGTTTATGACGTAAACAATAATATCCTGTCTTTAATTTATATATGAATGAGTATGAAACAAGAGAACATATCGATTACTTAGTTCGAGCGGTCTCGATTACGAAAACAAAGCAACTAACGCCGTAGTCTGTCCCTGGATGGGTCAATCCAAATTTTTCATCTTGAGCTTCTGAGTTCTTTGGAAGGCGCATCAGGCGGTTGGCCCCGATAGTTATTGAATTCAAATGTTTCAATTTAATTTAATCGGGGTGTCTTATATGTCAACAGTTGCCTATTTATTTGTCCGATTAGAATGCAAGTGTACAAGAATATAAAATTACTCAACTTAAATATAACTTAAGTCCATGTCCATCAGAATCGGGCTCAGTAAACGACAATAATTTTCAATACAACATAACACTCTAACGAAGGTTGCTAGAGGACGCCACCAGCGCGTAAATCGTCACGAGCTCGCCGCATGCACTTTATTTTGTCCATTACAGTAATGAACCGTGAAATAGCGCCTTCCATTGCGCCCTGAAATATAGCACAATTATATTTTTGCGAAGCGGCACGATGCCGTGGAGACGTGGCCCTCCTTCACGCCCGGGACTGCCTCCCACACGTGCTACGTATAATGCCACAAAATGGCATTTTACACCTTAAGCCTGTTCCAAACTAAACGAGTTAGCTGCTTAGGTACGTTTGCGAATGCTGGGTCGATTCTGTGCTTGTACGAGGCTATAATTAATTAATACAATGCCACCAATTCCGTTGTACACGGATTAAATTAAATTTATGTTATTCGCATCTCTTTCATAACAATTCAATAAGAAAGTATAGAATCATTTTTAGGACCGTCAAGTAAGTTGACACTTAGAATATCCAAACAATATTTAATTATTTTTAATCGGTATCACATCGGATTCGCCATTTTGAAACGTCAAATGACGTCACCGGTCTGCTGTCTTTTTTGGTTGTATTGAATCGGGTTCAAAATTGTTTCTTTATACCGCTTGATTTGTATATAATATAATCAGAGCTTGAGTAAGCCTTTTGCTTGTATATAATGGAATTAACTAAAAACATTAATTTAAGTAAAGTTACATAAAAATATGAAATTTTATTTGCTAGCTTCGACCGTCGACAGCTTCACGAGCTTTGATCTCCAATGATGAGCTTCAAAAAATTAGGAACTAACGTTTCTTCTGAATTTGCGTTTACTAGTGCCTTCACCAGGTTTGATTTTAAAAGCATTTTCAGTTTCCCATAGTTCAGTAAAGATTGCCACATAATACACGAAGTCCTTTTGCTCGTATTAGTAGTTAATTATGTTGGTATTAAGTTAACTAAATACCTAACTAACAATACTTATAACGTTAAAAAAATGTCAAATTTTGGTTGAAGCGTATCTTAAATATTAACCAATTATGAAAAGCAACATTAAAGTATCTGGCTATATACAATTCTTTCAATTTATAATGAATTATTTTTATAACAAACATACTTAGTAGAAATATCTTTATAAAAGATTATAAAATGACGTCCCACTGGCCAAAGTTGTAATTTAGTTTTTTAATAATTGAAATGCAAAAAAGCGTAAGTTTGCGTAGGTAGAAATATAGTTAAGGGCAGAAATATTAAAACTGGTTTGGCCTTTGGAACAAACTGAAAATCATTATGGCCCGAAGGCTTTAAAGTTTTGAGACCTATGGTGTAGAGAATAGATGCTTTGATGCTTCGATGGCTTTCAACCTTTGAGAAGAAATCTAAACATTGTTTTAGTAGACGTTTCTATGAAGGTTTTTATTAAAAGGTCCTTACAAACTTTAAACGAAAGCTATGAAACTTTTGTAGATTTCCAATTAACTTTTTGTTCATACGAAATTTATCTTTTAGAATTTATCTTTTCTACTCAAGTAGTCTGAATTGAAGCGAATTCATTTATACTTCATTTAACGGTTTAATTTAACTTTCAAAATTTTGTAAGTTTTTTCACTTCTCTTTTGTTTGTAGTTGGTTAAAATTATAATACTCGAATAACTTTAGAAAAAATATGGCGCACGTAATTCGACCATAAAAACTTAAGTTTGCCCTCGATTCCCCTGGGACCCCATCATCAGATCCTGACTCGGTAGATATCTCTACCTCAAGAGTGTAGTAACTCTATCGAATCAAAATTAAAATTTGAAAATCATTTCGCAATCATATAACGTCCTACATTTTTGAAATCAGTTAAAAATGATTTAAAAATACAAATTCAGAAATAAAAACACTGAATAATTCTCGTAACGTAGTTTTTGACAGTTTATCATTATTGCCTCTTTGATAACTTTTGTGTTAAAAATCACAAGATATGATGGGGTCTTACTGTTAATTGGAATTTGAATTGGAAGTTTTAGTGATGCGAAACAAGATAAGTAAGGTTACAATAAAATGAAAACCCAACATTGACACAATCATCGATACCAAAAAACAAACGCCATGTTGTAAGTGTTAATGAGAAATTAAAGCTGATACCCAAAAACGGATACCTGATTAATTATTCGTGGCACAGTGTCCTTAAAACTCGTCGTGTCAGCGTCGATGCATAAATTAAGTGACAAGATCGGTTGAGGTCTAACAAGCGTAGGATCAGCGGGAACCGTTGAGCGGTTCATTTGAATTAACTATCACATACTGTTAATGATTAATAGTCGAACCATGACAAAGGTTTGCTTCAGCATCGATTCAGATCTAAAAGATCTGTTGGACTTCTGCTGAAACAGCAACGTCCACACATATGCTTTTATTTTTAACGGGGAAGCCTTTGGCTTTCATCTCCCCTGAGGGTAAGTTGAGATAAGGCTGAAGTTGTAAGCGAACTACACCTAGAATCCTCAACCACATAAAACTGCCTATCTCGTAGTTTTTATATTTTTTCTTTGAATAAGATATCTTTCGTGACTTCAATACTTTCCCTTCCTCTCCATTCCTACAAAGGAGTACGCGTGCTGGTCTACGGAGTCACTCCTTCACTGTAGCAACGTCTACTTTACGTACTAAGAGATTTAGTGACTCCTTTCTCTGTCGCACAACTCTCCTTCTTATAACCAATAAAAGAGGCGTGAAAAAGCACTTTTTGGGCCAGCAAGGTGAGGGTGGCTAGGGCAGTATGTCGCATGCTTCACTAGCTATCTTCACATATGGACTCCTCTACTGCTTATCATCAGGTGGTGTCGAGTCATTTTCTGTACTTTATATAAAAAATAATAAGATTGCACATCAACAATACTTTCTATCTAATCCTGAATTTAATGTCTTTATCTCTTATACAATAATTTAATATTCCAGAAATAATTATAAATAGGTTGTTTATTTCAAGATCAGCTTAGAAATTCTATAACAAAAATATTATGCTCGGCAATATTCTCTTATCACAAAAGCCGTCAAAATCAACAAAAAAATCCAGAGAATGAGTTTACCGAATTAATTTATAAGAGATATCAGTATCAAAGCAAAGGCTTTATGGAAATTAATGCTTATGTAAGCAGCTTCTAGTAAATTGTTGAGGTAAATACCAATGGCCGCTTTTGTATGGATTCTGATAATCAGAAGCCCAGCGAGTTCCAAGAACTGGAAACATTAGGAAACCATCTCAGTATATCACGACACTCGTGAACATCCTATTATAACAACGGCCCACTTATAATAAAGAAATGAATGGACCAAGCTTTTATTTTCTCTGACAGTAAAAATACAATCTAATCCCTTCGGCAGTAAAACAAATAGCGTGATGCTTATTTTTTCATCGGACACTTTGTTTTGAGTATAAATAGAGTCAGCAGGGGTGGATCAGGTCGTCGCTCGTCGCTCTTCGAAGTCTCGTAAATCATGCAATGAAACTTAAAATCTTAACGACTTGCGACGGATCATCAACATAATATATTTCATGCAACGTATGTTTTTGTATCTCTAATGGATGTTGTTAATGTATGTGTAGCTTCGGATATGCTTAATGTTCTGTTGGAATCATAATCCTGAATAAATTATAGGCGAGCTTGAGACGACGATTGTATTAGGGGAGAGTAAATATAAAAAAAAAATACTTTTCTACTTTAACAATACAAATGATTCTGGAAATAGTGATGAGCATTTCTTTCTGAATTCTTGATGATTTTATAAATTCGGTATTAATATATAATATATAATATTGTATTTCATGTCTGAATAATCTATTTTTTACAACTTCCATCATTATCTTAACGTTTATAATCTCATTGAACCATTGAAATCCTTAAAGTTGAAAAATAATTTTGTTTTCGTATTTTTCTGTTTCAGCTTTGGTTTCATTAATTTTCCTCAATCAACTAAAATGTTCAGCTAAGACTTATCTCGTCTTTTATCTTCATAAATGAAATTTTCTTTGTTATTTTCAAACATTTCTTTGACTGATCTAATTTTTCCTTTAATTTTTCTATAGCGATATTGTTTACAATCTTAAATTTGATGTAAAATCTACCTACAATGATTTGGTAAATGACAACAAATATATATCCCACTATCACTGGGATCAAATCGTGGGAAAAAAGGACTAAATAATAAATTGTCAGTTATAAAACGAGTCGTTTACTGGATTCGAGAGCAATTTAATGTTATCATGAACTCTTTCAAAGCCCATTTCATTTTTATTAAAGTGTCAGTTGGTATAATTGGAAAAATCGAAGTCGTTTTGATTTATGGCACGGGGGAGGCTATTCAATTTGTCGTTGGGGTTATCAGGGCGCCATCGGGCATGCATTGGCTGCGCCGCTTCCAAGTGTGCTCCTGAGGGACGGGCTTGAGTTTTTTGCTTTGACGGCAAAAACTGAAGAAGTCCCTTTTTATGATGATGAGGTAATAAGGTACATGGTTCTTTTTAATGATATTGCGCTATTTAACAAATCAGATGATAATATTAATTGAATGGGGGTTTTTAACAGTATTGATGGTAGTATAAGACTCGAAAGCACGATTTTTAGAGTGATCTTCTCTTAGTTGACAGCTAGGGTTCAACCAACAACAACCAATTTGTATTATTTAGAGGTTTTTTATAAAACTACCCTCTTATTACTTAGGTAGAATTAAAGCTTATATACAACTATGGAATCTCACGTGTTGAAAGCATTTATAATACTCATAGTTCAAAGAGCAATAATTTATACGCACAAGGTCGAGGATGTCGTGTGGCTGTTTCGTGACGTTAAAGTAGCATTTCCTGGAGGCATTCGTCATGTATGTGACTGTGAATACGGCAGCGATGTGATATGAAACATCCCTATAAAGGTATAAAGGCTCGCTTAGTAGAGCCTTCGAAGGTTCCTTGTTTGAATTTAGTGGCGAGCGTGACGTGGGTTATTACGTGAATAAGACACAAAGCAAGGTCTCTGTGTAATTGTAAACTTACAGTAAATCACTTTATAACATGAAATGTAAAATTACGATCCCTCCACATAGGAGTTTCCAGCTGAAAGACAGGATTGAACATAAAGCAGATAAAGAGCTAGAAATGTTTTCCTCCGCCTGATAGATCAGCATTTTACAACCATGCTGACCATAGTATTTGAAAGGATTCTTTGTAAACGAAACCGGCTAATGGAATGGAAAAAACATAATGTTCTAATTGATAAGAACCCTTAAAGATTCCTCTGAGTCACGAATCAAGCTAAGAAGTCCCCGCAGTGTCATTGCGTTAATTTTAAATGTACAGAATGAATTTTTTTTAAAATGAATGCTGTTATATTCTATTATATATTATTTTGGCCATAGCTTTTCTCGTATGCTTCGTAACACCACTGTGTATCTTTACCTACTATTAGTATATATAAATTGAGTAGCATATCATTTTGATATTCTACAAATTGGATGTTAAGCTTTTTGTCGCTAGCGGGAATAAATTTGTATCCGATAACGCAGGGCGTGGTCGTTCACTGATCTTCGGCAAAGTCCTTTGGAGCTATTAATACTGCGTTAGGCGTGTCTCAGACCTTGGCTTACCCAGCGCCTCGGATACGTGTTTTTATTCATATAGCCTGCTATTCGTTTATCGTCAGAGGTGGAGTAAGAGGTAAATAGGTATTGGCTTTCTTTTTGCAAGGTCGAGTTCGTAAATAATATCAAAAAATACCTATTTTTCTTTAATTGAAAAGAGTACAAAATTATCTCAATATTTATGCGTAATTACTTTTTATATATTTTTAAACTTTTAGGAAAGCGGACGGCCAGATGGCTCTGTTTAAGCAGGTATGTTAGGTCGTTACTTCAACGTAATTATCATAAGTCTATCATCTTACAAGTTAATTTCTGAGGCTCGGACCAAACTTTCACCGACTTATTACAAAAGTGTTTTACGTCCTTTTTTGAGTCCTAGTTTAGAACCTAGGTTATCTCATATTGTTATTTAAGGTAGATAGAGACAGTATGAGGTTTAAACCAGGTTTAAATTTAGACCGCGTTATCTTATAAGGCGTTTAATGCTTGAACAAAGAAGCCATTTCGTATTATAGTGTAGAAGAAAGATGAGGAAATTGTGTAATAACATTATTTGGTTTAATTTCACGAGAACTTCAGTAAACACTAATTGGAGTTAGATTTGAAGGACTCACGGATAAGATCTGTAAAGTACGTAATCCAGTTGCGGGTCTATTCATTGTTCGTGCTTTCATCGACAACTTGTTCACGTCGTATTTTGTTGACGTTACGAGACGGCATTAAGCTTTGCTGGTTGGTTCTATCCACTTGTTAATAATTACTACTCTTTTAATTGTGACGCCAACTTTGTAGTCTGTTATCGAAAGTTGAATTTAATGTTTACTTTATTTTAAAATAGTCATATCACAAGGAGCTCGACATGGATCCTGGGACTCCTGGATGGGACAATCGAATTTGATGTACTTTAGGAGAAAAGCAAAAGAATCTTAGTCTTTATGAAGTGTTTTCAAAATAATCCGAAAGTAAATAGATGATTCATGAATCATGAACAAATAAGTGAAATATCAGTTTGAAAAAACAATGGAACCAAGTGTACAAAACTAGTTTAACGTCAAAGTCGTAATCAACTTTTACCGCTGTATTATCCGGGTATACGAAGTGCCTACGATATAAACTTGTATTATATATATATAAATTAGTCTTTCGTATACATTAATTTTCACATTAAATGGTTGAATTGGTTTCAAATATTAACTTCGACTAAACATTGTGAGAAAGTTTAAGATAAACGGATTAATATTACTTCAACAATTAAATGTAAAACGGCGTAATATTCTGAAACTAACGATAATAACTTTATCAATGAAAAAAAGAGATTTTAAAAGATTTTCTGGAAAACAGCTTTTAGTATCCACATAAAGGTTATTTTCTTATATGGCCTTATGAACAAAGCTGCTTTGATATTATTGTTTGACTTCAATGCAAATAAATATGGATGATGATGACGATATAAGCATGCCGAATTTTTGAAAGCATCATAATCCTATATCATAATTAATCAAATTGAGAGTGAAAATGACACGTAAGTATTTATCCAAAGAGCCCCATTAACTCGTACATTCATTTGATTGGAGTGATAAATAGCTTACTTGACAATTTACTTTAGCTTTAAGTATATATGTTATAGTATTATCCATTTCCCAAAAATTAAAATAACACAAGTAAAAGTACGTTTGTGTCGATCACAAAAAAAATCGGATCTACCAATAAACACACTGAGGTCATCGCTAACCAGTAACTCATTTCACTGGTATCTTCAACTTTTCCGAAAGAATTCCGTCATTAAGATATAAAATATTAAGTTATCACATAAAACAAACAGCGCTAAAACGCATATTCATTTTATGTCTTTCTATTTTAACACCTAATTCTTATTCAAGGAAGTTGTTTTACAATTTTCATGTCACCATGCCTTTAAGTCTAGTTATAACTTAAATAGAGCAGAGCTGTTAAAACTAACAAGACCTGAAGGTGTACAGTGCCCGGTAATCGCGGTTCGTGACCGTAAGTAGCCATCACGAGCAATCAGCCTGTTGACACGGCGCGCTGCTCACTTGTTCATTTACTCCACAGTGCACGCCCAAATACCAACGCTGTGTACTTATTTTTTCCTTCTTGTTGAGTTACGTGTTTACGGTAGAAGTTTCAGTTTGTTAGTATTTGATTTAGCATCTTACTACTTTTACTTACTTAAAGAAAATTAAAAACGACAATAAAATAACAGAAAATTGTACAAAGGTACTGCTTATGTCTATTAGAAATCTATATATAATAATTAGATCGGTAGAGAAATAATTTAAACTTATAAATATATTTTGATATAATTATAATACACCTTTATCATTCATATAATAAAGGTGCTATTGAAAGGTGTTTAGTGGGGGGAGGAGAAAAGTGCCAAGAACGTCATTGAGTATATTTTGTCCAAAAAGTGTTAATATTAAAGTTTATTTGGGTTGGCAACTAGACTTAAATAAGTTACAACAAAACTGACACCTTGTAAACAATAGAGCCGATGAAGCGGTGCTCTTTTATAAGGTGTAGGTGTATCAAACTTCAAGAGAAGGACAGCCATTTGTAGCGGAAAATTGAAATAACAATTACTAAAATTTCACTTTAATTAAATTAAGTAGACACTACTTACCACTAACAAAGACTCTATTACTTTATACACAATAAACGACATAATATCTTTTAATAGTAAGAGTCTTTACCTAACTCCTTTCAAGAATATTCCAATTGAGTTACAAAATATTTGGCCAGAATTCCCTTGACGCTTACCTAGAAGGTATTTACTATTTATTGAATAGATCCAAATTGTAACGTTCGGAAATAGATTGGCCGAAAGTTCCTCTTTCTTAGCTATTGACATTATAAAAGAGTTCTCGAATCACTCTGTGTGTGTAGACCTCAGAGTGAGACCCTATTGCTATCCCAATGGGGAAAAGCAGATGTTGAATTAGTGAAATATTTGTTATTATCAAATATTTCTTTAGTCTTGCCATCAGATTCATATTAACGTTGGTCAATATCAATACCTAATATAAATTCATAGGTAAAAAGTTTACTTACAAGCATATTATTGACATTATCACCAAAACCTTAAGCCTCAGAGTTCCTACGATCCACCCCAACTTCAAGTTACTATAGCACAAACTCCTCGAGCGGATAATTCCCGAAACATTTTTGCGAGTCCGAATCAGGAGGATATAAAAGGATTTGTAGGAGCGAAACTTGGGACGTTATTATTTTGCAAAGACTCGATTGTGTTCTTTTAAAGACTTGTTTATTACTGGTATGTGAATAAATAGGACCAAGAATCCGTTGAGTTTATGGAGATTATATATGTATAAATGTTAATTGGAATACTTTTGGCGGTAAGTTATGTAGCTAAAAGCTAAAGCTTCGTAATTGTAGGTAGATTATTGCAACCCAGCATAAGTCAGTACACCCTTAAAAGCATTGTATTGAGATTAATATAAAGATCACCAATAGGACAATAGGATTTGTTCCCATTCAATTAATAATGATTAAACAAAACAGGCTCTCTACCTGGCTCGATCGCGACGCCGGCACTCTTCGTCAAAGCCACGGCCGAGAGTCCTCAAGCCCGCCTCCCCCACCAGACACCCTTCAGTACGTGACTACAACGATAAAATTATTCGAGAACATTCCTATACAAGTCAAGCATATTTAGGAACACTTTAAAAAGAAATGACTCAGGAGAGCCGAGAAAGAATTGGTGTTACAGTAACGCTGACTGGAATTATTATTATGAGCTTTCGTGGTTCCAATTGAAGCCTCTTTATGAAACGATTGGTTCATTTATATTTATCTTTTTATAGCGGGGTTACATATTAAAGGCCTCGTTAAACTCTACGCTTGCTCAAACTTTTTTATTTTTTATAAAAAGCTCAGCAAATGACTCGTCACCAACCTGAGGATAAGCAGTAGAGGAGTCCATATGTGAAGATAGCTAGTGCAGCATGCGACAATCTGTCCTAACCATCCTCACCTTGTCGGCCCAAAAAGTGCTATTTGTATGAAGGAACCCATGTTGTATGAAGGAGGGAATACGTATGCCGTAAGGAATTTCACGCTCAAGAAAGGAGTCACGAAATCTCTTTGTGCGTTAAGAACACGTGGCGGCAGTGAAAGTGACTCCACAGACCAGCACCGGAGTACGCGTGCTGGTCTAAGGAGAGAAAGGCATAAGGTCAAAAAGCTCTTCAGAGCACTGTCCATGGTACTAATGACAAAAGGCACAGAGAGACGCAATGTCGCGATGCAATTTTGTTTGTCGCCACTTGTCTGGAAGACAAGTCAACTGGCATGATTGCACTCAATCGCTCGTATGTTTGGATATGTTATCGCACGCCATGTGCTGTGTTTGCTGTTAACGTGCGATTTTTTAATTAAGGCTGACAAAACAAAAACAAAATTTAAACTAAAATAAAAGTATTTCCGTCAATATTACACGAGAGAAGACAGCTTAGAGGTGGAGTAGGCGTTTATTTTCGTGACAGAGGCTTCTGTGACCAAACGAAGGCGAGTCCAACTACTACAGTCTCAGTACATAGGTGCTATGCCTTTAAATTTTAACGCATGTAATTCGATACAGTAGTGTTTCGAAAATAAGAGCTCGAAGTACAGCAGCTATCTACTATCTAGTCAGTAGTTTGCATAACCGCGTTAAATAAAGGCATGCAGATCTATTTGGGAATATGAAATTTAAAAAATGCCATGTCACTTTACTTGTGACATCACTATAGTTGTTGGAGCTTACTAACTGGGATTGATTAATCCTAAAATAGAATTTTAAGTGAACGTATATTTTTATGTTAGTTTAAAAAACTACAATCAATTATTATATCCCTAAGAAGATTATTAATCATCTGAATCAATATTTTTAAGGAAATACTCAAAACGAATTAAGCAAACGACTGTTTTGTTTATTCAAGAAGGCTTTTGCCAGTCACGATACTTTATTTGACATGAAAATGTGAGCCCGTAATAATCGTATCGTATACGATACAAATGGAACATGACCAAGTAAGCGAATAAGCGGAATTTTTTTACTACAAAGCCTAAAGTAACGTAATCAGGGGTTAATCCTTCAAGCGAGCTACGAGGCGACAAACAGCCTTTGTGTGTGAGTGACTACGTTTCGGTTACACTGAGCACAAAGTGGTAATATTCAGAAGGTCTCTTTAAGCCGCACTACACGAAAGTTATTTCAGCATAACTTCATCCTCATTCTTAAATATTAATATTATTATTCATTTATAAGTATATAGTCCAAAAGTACAATAGCTAATATGTATAATATAGCAAACATAAGCCTCTAGAAGGTTTTCCAGATGGCATATTTCTTCTACTACTATTAATAGTGCATGTGTCGATAGAATCACGTTATATAAACCTATAGATACGGCCACTATTAATTGCCTATTAAGTTAGTTCTACAGTCAGTGCTACGGTTAAGGATCGGATAGACTCAAAATCAAATGATTAACCATATTTTTTTATAGTAATTCCTCTTCGAAGTATCATGTTTGTGGTTCATAAGTAGATATTATAATATCTTGTTGTGGTCTTTCGTCCTCTAGATCCATTAAATTTTGTATCTAAAAACGTACATTAGCTTTGAATGTACTTTAAACCGATGTCAAAGGTGACAGATTCACTGGTAGAGGACATCCTTTGATTATTTATTTACGTTTAGCATAGAGCAGACCTTCTGTTTATTAATATATTACGATGTTAATAGAGTAGAATCGCGTGTTGTTGTAAAATGTTGACTCAAGATTACGAGTAAATACGTTTAGTCAGTGGAAAAATGTGGAAATGTAAGTAAGCGTTTGTTTTGGATTAAGATTCAAAAACTCTATTTTAACACTAGCAAAATTAGAAGCTAAGTAATTGTTGTTGTCTGGTTATAGACGGGTGACCGTTTAAAACTATTCGCTTGTTTTTTAGTAACTGCTAAATATGCCAGTTAAGTGTTTAAATTTTCCGATTTCCGATGGTCTCGACTTTACGATCAACTCACCATAAAGTCGCCTAAACTGGACATAAGTCTTTCTGTGTATATAAAACTTTTAAAACATATTAAAGCGTATCTCAGTCACTGAATCAGCTGAATGCCTATATTCACAAATTATTTTCTTATCAGTTAATCCAAAAAATAATTGTGAAATTGTAATTCTAAATTACACCCTGAAATGTAGATTATCAATTGTTAAGTAAAAGTTAGAGCTTACATTATTTTCTATAATCAATTCGTCTTGGGTCTGAAAAGTAATTTTAACAGTTATTACTTTTCAGACCCAAGAAGAAATAATAACTTCTGCTCAAACAAAATAAATAGTTATAACTTTGTAAATAAGTGTAGAATAATCACTTTCCGTGGTCAAAGCAATATTATCAATGGTTTGATCCTTAAATAAAACTAGAAATCAATCATAAATTCAACGAAAGCAACGTTAATACCAAAAAAATTGAAGTTGATAAATTGTTTTAAATTAACAAGACAATTTTGTTTGTGGTTCAATAGATAAGTGATGGCTACGAGGAGCCTGATAAGGTCTCGTAACTTAACCAACCACTGATAGCAACAAATAATCGAAATGTAAGTGCTATAGGTAGTTATAACAGGCGAGCGGTCATTAGGGCGATGGACGATGATAATCTAATCAATCATTGAACAAAGCTCGCCTTGATCGTGCCGACTCACGCTGCTGTATTAATAAACCACTGATTTTATCTACAGCCAAGCTTGAAGAGCAATTAATGTTTTGTGCATTATTTTAATTCAGCGTCTCTTTGTTTTGAGACACAAATACAAGTCAGAAACAACGGAATCAATGGTCGTATAATTCGGAATCTCCGTGAAGATAGAAAATGTCTCCGTCATAACAAACATTTTATTTCCTAAAATAAACTTAAAGTCTAGTTTAGTAAATAATAAAATAAAGAGCCGAATACAGAAAATAAATAAGAGTCTTGTTATAAATGTAATCATGGCTTTTAAGATATTTTATCTTGCTGGTCTGAAAATAAATATAAAACTTCTGAAATACTTTTGAATTTATATTGTGGTGTACAGATTAATTATAATAAAATTAATATAGTTGAAATTATGAAATATTGATTTTTATTCTATAACAAAGCTTCCATCGCTTTGTTCAATTATTTTTTATGGTTATCGCTATAAATTTGCAAAGTTCTCCTAAAATATAGCAATGTGTGTTATGGCACACAGTAATGAACATCGTTCATATCATATGATTGATTAATCCTTAATAAGTGTAAGATTAAGATCACTTTACTTTTGAATATACTGCAAGCCAATAACAGGATATATTACATTAAATTTCAGCAAAAAATATTGAAACTAAATAATATTGCCCAAGTATAAAAAGTGTACCAACATTTTCAGACGGTAAAATTCTATGGAAAACTCTATATTTTCAAACAAGCCAATTAATAAAATGATGAATATTTTAAAACACTGCAGTGTTTTATTTTCATTGAATGTATTTTATTCACAAATGTTACCTGTATTTTGATCATTATTTTGACGATACAGTTAAGTAACAGATATATATAAGCCACCATGAACCGGGTAAGAGGTAAATTGATTAACAATATACCTGAAATGCGGAATTATTACATATTAGAAAGTCGTATATGCTATACTACGTAATTATACTTTTTATTTATCAAAATCAAAAAGGTCTTTATTTAAATGAACTCTTTCACAAAGTTCTTTTAAATCATCAAAAGTAAATCGTCGTTTCGAGGAACATAAAGTATTCGTAGAAATGTTGGTAATATTTAACGAAAATCTTCACCTTTAAAATATTTTTAATAAATTATTTATGACATCGTATGTCGATTATTAATATTTTTGGAATTTTAATTTACTTTAGCATCATTAACATGATCGTCTATTTAAAAGTAAGCTTTCTACACAGTTTTGCGTTTGTTGTATTTAATTAAGCATCTATTCACATATCCATATCGATTATTGAAATAAAATATATTGTAACATTTTCAATATACTGAACGTTTTGTTCCAACAAGGTAGGTCAATAATCGTTTAGATCCATTTGCGCGGTAACCCGTTAGACTCAAGATCAAACTGGTAAACAAAGGTAGTTCCAAGCAAACATCGCACTTACTGAGAACTTATTCAACTGCATAGTATTAAGGATTTAGCGGGAAGCTTATGATATAAAAGCACAAAGAACACTTAAGACTATAAGGGGTCTTAGCTTGATATTATAACGATGTTATGACAAACGTACTAGCGTTCAAACTCACTAAGACTAGAAATATAACTGTAACTTATATAATTAAAATAATTCGCCATAAGCGGAAAGATTTTCCATTCCTTTACACTTAAAATATGCAGTAGACGAACAAGACGAATGTCTTCTATGCGTGTGCATTGCCAGTGATGACGAATGGAACCAAGACGTGACCATTTACTGATTTTTTTTTTAGTTTTTTTAATGAAGAGTGTATATGTGCAGAGGCAGAGCACATTGCAAGGAGGACTGATGGTTATTGGGACGAAAAGGTCTTCGACTAGCGGTCGCATACCAGAAGACACATCGTTGGATGGCTTCATATAAGGTTAACTGATGATCTGGTACAGGTCACGGAAAGGCCGCTAAATGCAGTTAGCGCAGGACCGAACAGTTTAGAGAGCCTTGGGGGGAGGCCTATCCATCAGTGGGTGTCTATCGGCATGATTGCACTACAAATTGGTGGCCTGATAAAGAAAAAACCAATTACTTAGCTTAGATAATCATTTTCTCAATATTTGCTAATATAATTTATGTAAATGTATTACAAATTCTCAAAAAAGATACAATTCATTTTACAAATTCATCGAGACCCGCATCTTCTTGAAAATAAAACAAAACTCTTATGTCTTATTATATTAAAACCTTATGTCTGAAAACTCTTCATAAAGTAACTATAATTTCTAATATTAACAAAGTTTCTCTCAGAGTAGAGTTTTTGTTTTCTCAAAGCTTGCGACAATGCTATTGTGGGGCTACATCTCACGAAGCATTGTTGCCTTCGACTTGGAATTATGTCACGTCTTCTAGTGCTTCTGAGAAACATTGAATCGTATCAGAAAAATCTGTATCATTAAAAATATGTTCACCAACTGATTCCATTACCAGATGAATGGTTACTTTATAATTTATACTAATAAGGTCAATACGACCCAAACTATCCATGACACTGAATTAACTATTCATGGAATCTAGAATATTACTGGTGTATCAGGAAAATTTCGAGAACCTTTGCCTCACATCATAGTAATTGGATAACCAAAATGTGATATGACAAGGGATGATTTAGTTTTATGACCAAACTACATTAGTTTAAAATATGTTGTCTGAGATTAAAATTGTTTATGCATAGGATAAGTCAGTTCATGTGATATTCAAAATGAAATGACCCACTTCACATAATAAACATAGTTAGTGGCAACTATTCTAGGGGTCCAAATTTGAGTTGATGCTTCAGTAATTTGTAATGTTGAATAATTCAAGAGCGGAAAACGGAGCTGTGTGGAGAATACGGCAATGAGTGATGGCACCTCTCCGACAATTATTTAATTACTCAAATTAATTACTTTGCTACAGACCACTCTAAATTCTCACTGGCTCCTGCCGATGTTCGTTCAATCGTTAATTAATCAAAAGATTTCGTTGTCACAGGGTCTGTCCAATATCAGATATTTATTTAAGGTGGGCCCATTGTGGGCGGTTTTAATATAACAACGGGCTATTTTCCCCAACAACGAATTTTATTTTGCTAAAATAAAGCTTTCCTTTTGTATTGTTTTGAATTCTAACTGCTTCAGTTTTATAAAGTCTTTTATTATTTTCAAATATATAGTTGATTCGTTTTGAAATCATTTCTTAACGGTAGTATTTTACCTCAGAGTCATTGACAATGGTTTTATGTACAATTTTTCTATTTACATCGGCTTCAGGCACTCAAATTTTAAATATCTAATTCATTCTGTTAATTTATAGTTTTTATTCGAATCTATTGATCTATGGCTGATTTTAATGTTCAGTACACCTAAGTCTGTTTTTACACGGTCTTTTTGTACACGGTTTTGATATAACACGGTTTGAAAATTGAATATTTTTAATTTTCAAACCGTGCTAAATGGAATAAAATCGTGTAAAAAAATTAGTAGTTTAATATTTACGAAGAAATTTTATTAAACCTTAAATTTTATCTTAAACGCTTTGTAATAAGTCCATCATAGGGGTAATAGACTTAAATGTATTTAATAATGTGTGTGTTCAAATTGCTACGATATATATTATGAATCACAATCAAATTTTACTGCGTCAAAATCATATTACTGACAGCTCAAGCTTCATCTTTCCAGAAAATTCTGAATGATTGCGAAAAAGCAAAATTTAAATGCTTGATGTTATCCATAGTGAAACTGCCTCAATATCACGTTTGGTAACACATTGTGAGGTTTTCCTCTTTTAGGAAAATATCACCGTTTTACCAAAATCCAACCTTGTTTCACTGTCACGAAAAAATCACAGCAGCAAGTAGTTCATAGGAACCTGCGTGGCGCTAAATTGCGACATAAAGTAAAGGAGGTTTATACGGCGCTGCGGGATTGGCTTATCAGCTCCCGAGGGAGCGATCTGAGATCGGCGACAGCCCTGTTACGTTCTCCGCACTTACGGCACCCGGCTTTCTATTCTCTCACTTCCTTACTGAAAATAATCTGTTTCTTTCCTCCCCTGTTTCATCATTTTCTACTTGGATTTGTTTATCTGTTGGTTTCAAAATCAGCTTAGCTTATCGCTTTCACAGTGATTAGGTACAACGAAGTTACCCGACACCACAACCGACAACACTCCAGCCGTATTATTCAAGCTTGGTCAGCATTGGCGCAGGGTCCGGCGGTCGAGCTAAATAGGGTTATTCCAAGCCAATTCAAGTCCGCATATTAGTTTATCGCATCCCTTCGAAGGGCTAATCCCATTGAACCCTCGGTAAAGCGATTCCACCGCCGTACAGACTACGGCGAAAACACTTTGAATGACGTCGCCAGAACCTGAGTTAAGAAGGTTGGCACTATTCTTCGGCCACTCTCAAACCATTTACATCGTCGTATTCACTTTGACATTGGATTATAAAGTATCTCCTGGATCCATTCATGCTGTTCTATGAACAACTTATAGTTCCACTTTTTTCTTTGATGCAGCGTAAGTTGGCGATGAATTGAATTTGCGTCCGCTCTCCAGTTTAAGTTTTTAATAAATGAAATTTTCTCCGAGACATTCTGTTAAAACTTTCTTTTAATAGCGTCCCAGCTTTGCTTTGTTCCTCCGAGAACAATCTCGAGAGTACTCTTGATTATTTATTTAAAGTTGTAGCACGCTTTCCGAGTTGGACTCGAATCGTTCCTTATGAATTGTCTGGTGTTGTATGTGTGAGTAATTAGAGCATCAATCGAATAGAGTGGGTTCTCAATGAGATTAGATGTTTTATTCAGGGGTTATCGGAGCTCGTCAGCTAATGCACGCTTTAAATCGCTCATAAAGTTGTCGGGACGTTGCAGACCACCGCCGTCGGCTGACGGCTGTCTCTGATCTTGCTGTATTCTTTATTGAGCTCGTAAACTTCACCAATGACCACAGGCAAGTGGCAGAGATAGCTATGAAAGTTACATTTTCAATTTTACAGTTCGCTTTGCTGAATTACTTTTAAAGCCCGGGAACACTTTCTTAGATTAGGAAATTAATGTTTCATTCGATTATTCAGCGTTTTAAATTAAATCTATTTCTTTGTAGGTATTAACCAAAGCCTCGAAGGTTAAATTTATACTTGAACAGGTTATTATTTTTACGTGTCAGTTTTATGGCTAAAGTGGAAGCAACTCTCGAGTTTAAGAACAATTTCACACAAATTGGCAGTTTATTTTGGGAAATATTATTTATTTTAATTATTGTCTTATCATCATGAGCAGACTACATCAATAGCTCCAATTAATAAGCCCGTATATGACAGGTCTTGTTATGTGAGAGAAGTTTGAAAAAGTTAAATTTAAATGTAATATAACAACTCTTGTCTAATATCTCGGTAAATATTTAGCCCAAGCCAGTTCATTTTGTGTTTTAAATAAATATTATACTCTTATACTTTCCTTTTCATACAGATTATAAATTCAAAGTAATTAATGTTAAAAGTAATTAATGTTGTTAATGTTAAGTTTGTTTTTCCTAGGTATTGTAAATACAAGGTGAAGATCATCAAGTTACAAATGATAACAGAATAAATTCAATTGTAAAAATCAAAGACGAGAAATTCAAGAAAGGATATTAGTTTCTGTCAAGTTGTTTTAAATGTTTTAATTTGTAATATTGCTTTATATGATAACAGCCAGTCGTAAAGTTATGAAATGTAAAAAGTTTAATAAAGTTTATAATAAGTTCACATCTACAACACACACACACTTAATCAGTAGTTACCTTAAGCGCACAGGATATCCAACAAGTATCTTACCTCGAAACTTAACACTTTTTGCACTTTTAGATATTCCAGTAACCGTCACTCTCTCTCATGAAACGATTCGTTTCCCGCGAACTTTTGAAGCTCACTGGCCCGCTGTACGGACATTAGTCCGCGCGGCTCGCACTGGGCGCGCTCACTCGGCCGAGGGCGAGGGCGCTGGGCGGGCGGACATCGCGCCCGCGACGGCTGACGGTCCCGGCGCTGACGCTCCGTACGCGTACCACGTACCACGTGTCACGTGCGCTGCGCTCACACGCCCGCCGACACTGGCGCCCGCCGACAGCGCGCGCACCGCCCCCGCCCCCACCGCCGCCCGCGCCCCCGCCCCCGCCCCCGCCCGCGCCTGCGCCCGCACCGTACAACGATCGTGAGCCTCCGATTTTTACATCTGCACTGTTGTGACATTGAAATTCAATTTTCGACGGAGAGGCCTCGTCTCGCGACCACTTCCGAGACAGAGTTCCGAATGCGCCCTTGTTGAGATTTTTGCCAGCTGAAAATTATGGACCGTCGTTAACAGGCTGATAAAAAAAGCACTGTACGCTCGAAGCCGGCGAGAAATTATCGAGATCGCTTTTAGTAGTAAGAATCGAGTGGAGTCGGTGCGATGATTAGATGGAAATCAGAAATCGCTTTTCTTTCGCAGTAATTGAATCCGTTGCGGCATCGGATCTAACGGACTCATATTTCATAGATGCAGATTCTTGTTACTTTGCCAATAAAAGTTTGAACTTCTAACCAGGCAAGAGTACTCGCTGAGTAACTTGTAGCGCTCGCTATACCAATCCACACGGGTGCGGGCGGTATGAACGCGGACTAATCCCGCAGTTTTACGAATCGCTTCGCTTCGGAATTTAATTTCGCGCATTTCTTTTACGCTATTGGATATTGTAGGGATTTGCGGATTCCATTTATCCGACGACATACGGTGGAGCGATTTTTTCCGAGCAGTGAGTGCTTGTGGAAGGCGCAGCGCTAGCTCGGGAGATTGTGCGTAGAGCTCTGAATAATGGGAGGTGGGACATACGGCATAGTACGGTATAGAACCTTCGATTCAAAACTAAAAATTCTATAAACACAGTCAAACCTTTGGAACGCTTTCTCCTTCGACTTCGCTTGGTCCTTCGAGCTTGCATAGTATTGAGTTATTTGATTTTGAGATAAGGTAAGGTGTCGTTCTGTAGGTGTGTATTGCCCCTGTGTGCGGTTGGAGGCCGGCCCGCTGAGTACTTTTCAATTGATGTCTATTGTTACGTAATTGGTGGTACAATGAAGTCCATATATTTCAGTGTTATTATTTACGCTTTTCAGATGAAGAGGGTGAAGAGGGGATCGCACGATAGCTATTAACGAGCGTTTCCTTTATTGTTCCGTGGACAATGAAAATAATAATTATCTCGATAAAACGGCCAAATGGAGCCTCTGTAGAACGGTCAGCCCTGGCGAACTTTTGAAACGATAAGAAGATTATGGAAATCTATCCTCACTTATGTGCATTGTTGAGCGCCAAAGTAAATACGGCGCGTACACGGGCAGAATTAATAAAGTCGTAGAAATAACAGAAAGGTAACGTTTGTGGAGCGCGGACATGAATGTTTGATGTCGTACGCGCGCAGAATTAGCGCGGGGACACGTGCGCGAGTAACCACTTTAATTTTGTTCAACCACGCTGAATAGTGGCCGATGGAGTACAGCAGAATAGTAGAATGTCGTCTGGAGAAATATTAATAATTTAAGAAATATATTTATCTTTAACCCCAAATGGAAATATATATATCTATTATATATAGACATATATGTCTATATAGACATTTCATGGTTAGTGGTTACCCAAATAAGATTCTTATACCGAAGTATTTTTAAAAATTCAAAATAGCATAAAAAAACAGATAGCAAACCAAAATTTTAACTTTTTTATTCCAATTTAGTAAGTAGCTACACAAAATATTCTTATTCATGTTCTCTGTCAAGCCCTAACAAGCCTACCGGCAGGTCTTGTTGGGTGAAAATATGGCCTTTACTTTATACATCAATATTTACATTAACTATTTTTTTTAAACGGTAAGCTCTTGAATGTCATCTGACCTGCATATCTATGTGTTCTGTTTGCATTTCTCCCACCAGCATGTAAAAGGTAAAAATTCATAATTTTATGATTGTAAAAAAAAATTGAAAATATAATTCAATATAAACACATTTCAATATTCCTTAATACTCTACCTACATTATCTATACCTCCTACATAATACCTCTACTTCCTACATAATCTTTTTTGTATTTTCTTGTATTTTGATCATTTTAAACATATTTTTAACAAGGAAAGTTCAGCAGTAGATATTTGGAATAAAGCCTCACAAAATAAATCATACAGAGTGGAAAAAAACAATGGTCTCTTAAGGGAAAAAAAAAATTTTTTTTTTTATTAAAACTTTCAAAGAAAAAATAAATTATTTAATAATAATATTTCTCAGACTCACGCCTATTATCTTGTCCAAACTAAGCATCATTAAGAGCTTGTGTTATAGATACTAGAGAACGGAGAAATATAATAATTAAATATCAGAAATATGCTAAAGGGATTTCATATCGCGGGCCCGGGGCCACTGGTACTGACTGCTCGACCAGACGACTGTTACATGAAGGAAACATTCCTGTATAAACCGATTTTAAAAAAGGAGGTTTTAGTTATGTTCTTTTTTCTTCATATATAGGTTCACCTATTTCTCTATGGATTGGAAGCTGATTAAAAGAATATTCTTAGATTCGATAGAGCATACTCATTCAACCCACGATAAATCGTCAGGCAATTCGAAAATACTGATCTCACGTGTTACTAAGACCTTAGAAACTGACTAATTAAAAATGTGAAAAGTCAGTTCTAAATAAAACTAGAAACCGACTTGAAAACACTAAAAAAGGCAGAAATAATTAAATTTTAATAAATTTTTGAACTTTGAGCTAAGTATTTTGTATTTTTAAAAATAATAGATAAAAAATAGATTGTGTCCTATGTGGATTTGAAGTGGGTTCCCTTCAGGCCTATTGTTTTTTGGATACAGTATAATGACGTCAGAAGTGTTGATGAGCGCATTGAAGGGCCGCGATCCGCGGCGCTGTAATATATCTTCATGGCGGCTGCCATCCGGCTATAACGCCCAACTTATTTAAACTTCCAAATTCTATTTAAAACTTAGCTCCGAAACCGAATTCCCTTCAGCTTAAATGAATTTCAGGAGGGAATAAAATAAACACCGGCGCGTCCGTCACGTAGGATTAGCGGCGTCTTTCCCGATTCATATCAAGATTAGCGAGCCGAGCGACTCGAGCGAGCGCAGCGCTGAGCAGTAACCGAGCGAACGATGATTTTTTTATAGGCCGCTCCCTTGGGACGGCTCCGGGAATGATTTAAAAAACAATCCGACTACAATTGGAACTTTGCACAAGTTCGAGCTCAGAGGAAATCAGGACTTGTACAACTTTTTGTTTTATTGGTCAATTTGTTATACGGAATTATTAAACGGTGACCGCGGCCGCGTTAATTAAGTGGTTTTCTTTTAATCGTTAAATTTCTCGCTTCTTTCGTCCACCGTTGTTTATGAGTTCGGAAACAGAGTTGGTTATATTTTTTTATGGGTTTGCTGTCACAGTTTTTGTATGAATAGCTTGTTAAATTACTAGTTATGTAGCTTTAATAAAATTTTATGATTTTTTGTTAAATGAATAAGAATGAAATTTTATATATTTTTCATTTCACAAAAGCACAATTGGTCGACTTAATGCCTATGTCATTCTCTACCAGTTAACCTATACAAATAGTAGAAAAGGTCATGTATAGCGATAAAAGGTAAGAAAAAATATGTTATAAATAAATCCAAGAAATACCGTAACATTAACACTAAAGGATCACTGTACCAAAATACTTCAATATCATAAATATGTAATTAAAATGACAAAAATGTGAAATCATTATAAAATCTTCATAAATCTGTAACGTGATGTGACCTTGAGGAGATCGAGCAATATGCATGTCAAGGTTTGTCTCCCATCAACAAATATATCACAATGTCAAACATTACAAAATGTAAAATTTGAATGTTAACAATGAAAATCTACTTCATATCTTATATTAGAAATACGATACAAAAGTACCTACGTACATAGAAAACGTTTGATTCCAACATAAGGAGGCAAGCCAGTTAATATCATTTTAGTTTAAAAATTAATTTGATATTTGTAGCTTAGTCATATCTATAGTTAATAAAATAAGATCAATTTTTCTGTACACATGAACAGTTAACGAAACTGACATAAAACAATGGAGTACAAAGGTACTGCTTATTTCTAACGAAATTTCTACCAGAAGTCCTGCGAAGGGAACTTGTGAATTATACAGTAGATTAAGTGTGCATATAATTTACATCTACATAGATTTATATTAAAGATTGCATATAATTTATTTTCTAATAAATTCTTTGCTTAAATATAATTAACAGTATGAAGTAATTGAACGAACTCATCTTTAGAGAAATTTAATATTGCCAGTCTGCTAATACACTTTAAACTAATCAAACACACACTAATCAAAGACGTTTATAAAAATTATTCAGCATTCAAAATATATCAGAAACAATTTTCGATAGGAAAATCGATAAGTTGTTCACAAAACGAGATCCGAAGCTTACTCGCAGACCAGATGCAAACTTAAATTAGCTAGCCCTGCCCTGGGTGTGGTTCCACCAAAGTTCTACCAGACTCAAGTCGCTCCAACTTAGAAGTGACGCTTTACTATGAAATCAAAATGAATTCCCATATCTGGGAGCGCTGCCGCTGTGTCAAACGAAGGAACGGCTATAAACGTGGCAGTAAAATTCTTACTTTGTCTGGTTGAGAGCTGCGAACGTGAAACGTGTCATGTTTTAACAATTTAATGGCGATCGTTTATTGCAATTCATTGTTTAGAGGCGTCTGGAAGATTTAAAATGGAATTTCAAAGGAAATCTTTAAGTTTTTTTAATTTTTTATATAAAGCACAGCAAATGACTCGACACCACCTGATGATAAGCAGTAGAGGACTCTATATGTGAAGATAGCTAGTGAAGCATGTGACATACTGCCACCCTCACTTTGCCGACCCAAAAAGTGCTTTTTCACGCCTCTTTTTTAAATTCTTATCACTGAATTCAGGTTATCTGCATCCATCGGCAATTAACACTTAACGTGGTTTGTATATGTGAACCACTCGACAAATTCTAATTAATAAGTTTAAAACGAATCTTCCCGTGAACATCACAGGTTTCTAAAGTTGTTATTAATAACTAAACCAATAATTAAATTGAAAGTCCTATTAAATAAGCTCCCATCAAATTTAAGAGGCTTAAACCCGACAACTCGCAAACAACTGTTTGTGATTCCACAGCCGAGGGAACCCAAAGTCAGTAACAATGAGCTGGGAATCTAGACGTTGGCACATCCAATACTATGGAAATCAATTTCCATAGTATTTTAGTTTGAAATTATAGATGCATTTGCGGGTTTCTGGGTATGTTATAATATATTTTAATGGACAAACTATAGAAGGTAAAATCAACATTGTAGATAAATTTCCAATGAGAGAGTTTAGATTACCAAAACTTTTTAGTATCCATGATAAATATCCATAAATAGTTAAATTTTGGCTGAAGTTATTATAAATATTATATTTAAAAAAGAACTTTACACGTAACTACAATTGTCGGAATGGTGTTGATTCTGTTTATATTCTCCAATAAAGTTATCATATATCTTTTTTCATTCTACTTCCATACAATTACCGAATGGATGGATACAATGACTTTAAAAAATATCAAGATTTTTGACATTCATATGATGTTATACTTTTGACAAGTTTTACTCAGTATTATGTTTAGATAAAACAATATTTAACGGTCATCCATTAAAAAGATCGGAATGGAAAATGTCCGTAAAAGGGTTTGTCTACGCCAATTTCAACCTTATTGTTAACCAATGAGAAGCGCCATCTCGCCTCCATCACGTGACTTTGTAGCCAATAGATTTAATTTATATATACTAGTGTGATGAACATGCACATTTCTAATTGTCTCCTTATTAAAATAAAACCTAAGTTGAAACACTGAGTTTTACTTTGTTCCCATCGTGAACAAAGAATTTGGCGACCGTGACAGGACCTGCAGAATCTTCGGATTACCAAACCAGCAGGATTATTCTTACTTATAAGGCGGACAAGAAGGACAATCGAGGTCATCGGCGTTGCCACGACTATAGCTCAACCCAGCGCCTAGATTGAACTGGAGGAAACCCAAAGTAGATTGGCTGTGAATCCATCGAGCATCGTGCCACCGAATCTCCCTTCTAAACCCGTAGCGGTATCAAGACTGACAACCTCCGGGCCACGTAGCAGACAGAAACCAAGCTACAGAAACCAAGCTAGCAGTGAAGACTGTGTTTTCAACAAACATCGAGCGCCTGCCTTAAATTGTGAGCTCGTTCCTATTATTCCTATTTATTTTATTTACTTACATTCCATTGAAACCCTGTCAATTTTGTGCTAGCGTTGTGGGTAGATTTCAAGACAATTTTATGTGCGAATATAAATATTATACGATAATATATTATAGAAATCCAAAATATCTATTAGTACTATTATATGTACCTATCCGCCCGCTTTAATTGTTTTTGCAAAGTCACTAAATTTCACAAACTTACTTAACCTAAATATTTCATTTTGAAGCTATCAATAAATTCTTCTATTCATTCAATATTTACCTACTTATTTCCGTCACAATAGTAAATAAATATAAATACTACTTCTATTATTCCTCAATCTCAAAAACCAAGTTAAATTAATATTGGCTATTAAACATTTGAACACAATTAATTCCAGTGCATTGCGGTCATCGTTTCGCTCTGAAATTGGAGCTGTGCAAGCCACCGGCAGTCGACCGCCTGATCGCCTGCTCATTCACTACTGCGTCAGTGCGGCTTGCTGTCAATTCCGGCCGTGCTAGCAACAATTGTGAAGTGAGGAGCGTATCGTATGCAACTGTCATATTTTACTAGTAAACAAATCACTTATCTTTTTTGGAGAACTTGATTGTGATGGATTCTAATACCTCAGAAATAAGTATTAAAGAACTTATTGTCAAGCGTAGTAATATAAAAGGCCGATTAACTAAATTTAAAAATCACTTAGATGCATTGCAAATACAGGACAATTTAACAGATTTAGATTTAAGCAAACTCACGATGAAGTTATCCAGAACCGAAACGTTATTCATAGTGTTTGATGAGTTGCAATTACAGATAGAATCGTTAAACTCCTCGACCTTGGAAAGTGAATTAACAATTCGTGACACAATTGAGCAAGACTTTGATCACTATATCTCATTAGCAAAATCGATATTAAAAATAAATTCCTCTTCCAACACTATACATTCCGAGTATCATACTAATCCTTCAACTCAAGCCACAGCAATACATGAAGACTTTATAGGTTTTAAATTGCCAGTCATACAAATTCCTAGATTCGATGGGACGTATTATAAGTGGCTGGAGTTTAAGGAGACCTTTTCTTCGTTAATTCACGACAACAATAAGATTAAAAATATTCACAAATTTCATTATCTTAACTCCTATTTAGAAGGGGAAGCTTCACGCGTAGTTTGTAACCTAGAAGTCTCGAGTAAAAACTATGAACAGGCCTGGCAACTCTTATGCGAGCGATATGATAACAAAAGACAGCTTATTAACAATCACTTAAAATCCCTTTTCACTTTTGAAACAGTGCGAGAGACTGATAAGTCGCTAAGATTTATTATTGATCATGTTACTAAAAACTTACGGGCTCTCAGCACCCTAGGTTTACCAACAGAGAAATGGGATATTTTAATAATATATATGGTCACAGCAAGGTTAGACAATAGTACATGTTTCAAATGGGAAGAACACAGAAATACTTTACCTGAAATTCCCAGTCTGTCAGACTTCTTTACCTTTTTGAAAAATCGCGCAGACGTGTTAGAGATAGTTCACCGCAACAAGCAAGATAAGCCCAAACTCCCATGTTCTAATCCCACTAGCAAATCTTATGTCAAGTCGTTTGTAACTACTACTGCTATAAAGGCCAAGCCTGCAATTGAATGTCTTGCCTGTAAGGGTACGCATCGTCTTTATGAATGTAATTCATTTAAATTAAAGTCTCCGGAGGAAAGAAATTCTTTTGTAATCTCACAAGGCTTGTGTGAAAACTGCCTCAGGAGTGGACATAACTCTTCAGCGTGTAAACTGCCTGGTTCATGTCGTTTGTGCAAAAAACGACACAATTCATTGTTACACATCAACAAGGAAAATGCAATGCAACAGTCGAGTGACGTAATATCACATGCGGTAGCAATGCCTGCTTTTGTCCCAGTGCCAGTGTCACAGGTCTTATTATGTACCGCGAGAGTCAAAATCGCTCATCCTACAACTAATAAAACTATTATCATTCGTGCCTTGCTAGACAGCGGAAGCCAGTTGTCCTTTATAACTGACTCTGTCAAGGTATTACTTAATCTCTCTCCTCAACCGTCAAGTGTCAACATAGTTGGCATTGGTTGTTCAAAGCTTAACTTAAATACAAAACACTGCACAGTTCGTTTACATTCTAATATTAGTTCCTACAGCGTAAACATGACTTGCTTTATTTTACCTAAAATATCTGATAAATTACCTAGAAAAACAATTGATTTTAAACCACTAAAACTACCTAATTATAGTTTAGCGGACCCTAATTTTTATGAACCCTCCTCTATCGATATGTTGATCGGAGCTGACCTTTTTTGGGACTTAATTGGTTCCGAACAACACTCACTAGGAGATCAAATGCCAACTCTTCGAAACTCAAAGCTTGGGTGGCTTATTGCTGGCCCCCTGCCTATGACACTATGTCAACAGTATCCTAATAAAGCTGTTGTATGTCACACTCAATTAAACGAAGATTTTTCTAATATAGAAACTCAAATTTCCAAATTTTGGGAATTGGAAAATTTCCCACAAGCTTCTCCATACACTATGGAAGAAAAACTATGCGAACAGCATTTTTTGTCTACGTACACTCGAAAATGTGATGGACGCTTCTGTGTCACTTTACCGCTGCGTGATGACCGTGTCTGCCTAGGCGACTCATATCAAATGGCAAGAAAAAGATTTTTGAACTTAGAATCACGCTTTCGTAGGCAACCTAATCTTAAAAAATCTTACACAGATTTTATCCATGAATATGCCCAGTTAGGTCACTTATCCAATTTTCAAATACAAAATCACAAAAATATGTATTTCTTACCCCACCATCCTGTATTAAGGGAAAAAAGCGAGTCGACTAAGCTTCGCGTGGTATTCGACGCCTCTGCTCGCACTACGTCAGGGTTTTCTGTAAATGACTTACAAATGGTAGGCCCTAATATTCAGGATTCATTATTCAATATACTGATTAGATTCCGTAGTTACCAATACATAATTTCAGGTGATATTGAAAAAATGTACCGCCAAATAATCGTTACAGAACGAGACCGCGAATTACAATTGATATTGTGGAGGGATAATGAGAATGAAGATATTTCTATTTTACAGTTAAATACTGTAACTTATGGCTTTGCAAGTGCAAGCTTCCTTAGCACTAGATGTATTAGGCAGCTAGGCGAAGAATGTAACGATCTAAAAATTAAAAATATTATACAAAATGATTTTTATTGCGATGATTTGCTGACTGGCTGTAATAATAAAGACGAGCTACGTTACATTCACCGCACAGTCACCAGTGAGCTTGCTAAGGGATGTTTTAATTTGCGAAAATTCCGATCGAATATGCCAGATATCTTTCAGAATAGTGACATCAGTACAGAGGAAGGGAATCTAATAATTAGCAATTCCACCAGTACTCTAGGTATTGGATGGTCCCCACTTTGTGACAAAATTCATTTCCCAGTAGAATTCACACCTAGTAACATAGCCACGAAGAGGTCAATTTTATCAACCATAAGCAAAATTTTTGACCCTCTAGGGCTGCTTTCACTCTACACAATTAAGTTCAAAATCCTTTTACAAAATTTATGGTCTCATAAACTACTTTGGGACGAACCTATACCTCACAATTTTCAAGCCACATGGTCAGATTTTCAACTTACTTTAAACATTATATCCAAAATCAAAATTCCTAGACACACTATAATTGATGATGCTAATGAAATTGAAATGCATTGCTTTTGTGATGCTTCTCAACAAGCCTATGGATCTTGCATATATCTAAGGTCTAAAAATGAAAAAGGAGCCATTCAAATCAACCTTTTGTGCGCTAAAGCTCGAGTAGCTCCATTAAAGGCTGTTACTATACCGCGGCTGGAGCTATGTGCTGCTGTGCTTGGAGCTCAACTAAGCTCCGTTGTAACAAGAGCTCTTCGCGTTCAAATTAATCGCCATGTGTACTGGACCGATTCACGTGTAGTCTTAGGTTGGCTAGGCACGCCTAATAAGGCTAAAACATTCGTTGCTAACAGAATAAGTGCAATTCATGAGTTGACTGAGGTCTCCTCTTGGCGTTATGTTCCTACTTCTAACAACCCAGCTGATATTGCTTCACGTGGCATGGATGCAAGCCACAAGCAGGACAGGTTGTCTCTTTGGTGGCATGGACCCGCATTCCTTTTACAGACGGAGGCCTTGTGGCCTCCTACGGAATATGTTACACCTGAATTGCCTGAAATTAAAGCATTGTCCGCTTTGGCCTCGGAGGCTGATCCTTTCACATCAGTAATTGACCTTAAAAAATTTTCTAAATTATTAAAAATTAAAAGAATATTTGGCTGGATATATAGATTTTTTTACAACTGCTGTAACCCTGACTCAAAAAATTCAGGTGAATTAAAAGTAAATGAGCTCAATAAAGCTATGGTATACACTATCAAAATCTCCCAAAAGGAATCATTTCCTGGAGAAATAAATAAATTAATTAACAATAAACCCTTACAGGCAAAATGTGCTTTATCTTCTCTCAACCCTTTTCTTGACGGACAAGGTCTGCTTCGAGTTGGAGGGCGACTTGATAACTCTAGCCACTCTTACGATAAGAGACACCCTATTCTGTTACAAGCAAGTCACCCTCTCACTAAACTCATTTTTCGGCAGGAACACGAGCGCTTATTACATGCCGGGCCTCAACAGCTACTGGCTTCAGTTAGAGATCAATATTGGCCTATAGGGGGCCGCAATTTGGCTAGATCTATTACACGTAGTTGTAAGACATGTCGACGGTTCAAAGGTCAAACATTAACTAATATTATGGGAAACTTACCCGCTGAACGTGTTGAACCAGATCATCCCTTTAGTGCTGTTGCCACCGACTTTGCTGGACCATTCTATATTACAGACCGTAAGGGTCGCGGATGTAAAATAAGTAAATGCTATTTATGTATATTTGTGTGCTTCCGATACAAGTGTGTACACCTTGAAGCGGTAAGCGAGCTATCCAAAGATGCCTTTTTACTGACCTTGCGAAGGTTTATCGCTCGCAGAGGAATGCCTAGTCTAATCTATTGCGACAACGGTCGAAATTTCGTTGCCGCAGCTAAAGATATTGGTGATTTTTTAAAATTAAATAAGGATTCTATCTGTGATTTTGCGGTTTATCGAGGCATAGAATTTAGATTCTCACCTGCATACGCTCCCCACTTCAATGGCCTAGCGGAAGCCGGAGTAAAATCTGCCAAATTCCACATTCATAGAGTTTTAGGAAACTCACACTTGACCTTTGAGGAACTATCTTCATTGTTCGCACAAATTGAGGCAATCCTCAACAGCAGGCCCCTATGCCCTCTTAGTCCCTCGCCTAACGATTTCCAACCCCTTACCCCAGCTCACTTTTTAATTGGGAGGCCGCTCACCTCTCCACCAACTCCGAGCCTTATAGACAGCAATACTAGCAGACTCAATAGGTTCCAGCTCCTAGAGAAAACCAGACAACACTTTTGGCAGCGTTGGACTTCAGAGTATGTAGCCGAGCTACAGCAGCGTACTAAATGGCGTACCAAATGCAGGGATTTGAAACCAGATGACTTGGTGCTATTAAAAGAGGACAATCTACCCCCTCTCTGTTGGCGCCTAGGAAGAGTGGACAAGCTGTTTCCAGGTTCAGACGGTACTCCTCGTGTCGCTGATATATCTACTGCCAAAGGAACTATAAGAAGAGCCATCAACCGTATATGTCTACTGCCAGCGTCGGAAGATACAGTTTCTTAAAATCTCTCGCTCTTAAGGCCCGGGAAGATGTCTACGCCAATTTCAACCTTATTGTTAACCAATGAGAAGCGCCATCTCGCCTCCATCACGTGACTTTGTAGCCAATAGATTTAATTTATATATACTAGTGTGATGAACATGCACATTTCTAATTGTCTCCTTATTAAAATAAAACCTAAGTTGAAACACTGAGTTTTACTTTGTTCCCATCGTGAACAGGGTTAAATAAGTTATAAGTACAGATTGGTATATCCAGGTTCTTTACCTTCTCACTTGTTCAGTTGTGGGTGGGTAGGTGCAACACTGATGGCACTAGTTTATTGTTCTGTTATACTGATGGGCACAGAACACGGGACAATGAGGGCAACGAACGCAATGTATGGGTACCTATGTCGGTCAGTCAAGAGTCGGGAAGAAAGTTAGTAATTAGGTGGAAAGTAAAACTATTTAATGAGCGGGTTAGGTGTCCAGGCAACAACTAAGCTGATCCAACGGACTTTTTGATCATAATGTAATTGCAGATTTTATTCACCAAAAACACATTATTGTTATATTTTATACAAGTATTAGTGTTAAAGTAAAATAAACGTATTTTATGCCATTACTTTTAAGAGCAAGTTCAATTTGAGAAAATATGACGTACAGTCAGCAAGGGAGGCTTTAAGGGACATCTAGAAAATTTAATCCTGAAAACTGTACTGCTCCCTCGGGGTCTATATAACTCCTAATTTAACAGAAAGCCAGTCACTATGAAGTTTGGACTTAAAGACAAAAAGTGTAACAAATTGACTAGGTATTAACTGAAACTATTTAACTAACCGTTTTCGTTATTTTTCAGGTGGGTGGTCCTGAGGTCGTGTATGATTTTTTGTATCGAATTTATAGAGTAAAGGTAACTAAGAAAATTTTCTCAGCTCTGTGTATTATGTTATTTAGGGAAAATCAAAACTTATATTCAGTTAGAAAGCAAGAATCCAGTAAAAATCAACACCAATTTATATCACAATCAAGTAAGCCGGATTAAAAAGGCAGGCATGACCAAACTATATGACAAAATTTTTGCCCTCAATAAAACGACCAGCCAAATGTAAATGGTGTGCGTTATTATAAAATTTGCACACATTTTTTATTAGGTCATAAAGCCGGAATGCGCGGGACAGTTCTGAGCTCCAGTTGTAAACTTAGATGGAGTGTCTTGTGCCTGGCGTCGGGCGGCTCGGGCTACTGGGTCGCCGCAACCTACCCCACCGGTACCCGCTTTTGTCATTGTAATTTCACTGACACTATTGAAATACATCATATAGGCGCAGCTGGTGTGGAAATTATGTGAAATGTTTTCGAACTTTTTGCTTATTATAATATAAAAATTTAAACATTTTAAATATTTCTCTGTTCTCTCTCGAAAGTATTTTTTAAGTAGGTCATGAACAGAAGGCGGCATCAAAAGCATAACATCCCAGCTAAAAATGTTTCTGATTATAACTTATTTATTTTACCTTCAGGCTAGTACTAAAGGTAAACCCAAGTTCATCAAACTCAAATTAGACAAAATATTTCGTGATTCATTGATTATTTTAATAATGTGTTTAGGAGTAGGATACAACTCTCAAATAATATTGAGACGACACCATCATATATATAATACTTAATATAATTCTACAACACGGCAGGTATCACAGCGTCGAATTAATTGCAGCCTAATTTCATCATATCAGCCGAGTTACTTCCACTGTAGGACATCGGTTGTAGGATATATTCAAACCAATTTGTCCTGCTCCGTCCGCATAAAGTGGCTGGCCGCGACTGTTACCAGATCGTCGGCTTACTTTGAGAGAGGCCTACCAATGCTGCGTCTACCACCACTCGAGGACTTTTTCGCAGCAACGGCAGTGAGACCTTTGCAATGTACCTTGTTCAGGGCTACTTCGGATGCACAGTTCTTTAAGCCTAATTTATTCTATAAAAATGTCCTGTCTTCTATGTTCCTGACTCCTTTTACCACGTTTCATCACGCGGTATAGTTATAAACATTATCAAATTATCTTTAATAAAGTCACGGTAAGAGCGGATCTTTTTTGTGATGAAGATGGGCACCCTAAAACTAAAAATACAATTGTTCTAGTAGATGAAATAGCCTTAGGAGATGTTGATAATGCAAATTAAAAATAGCACGTTTCAATATAAAGGATACATATTAATCAAGTTATAGATATTCATTGACATGCAAATGAAGTTAGATATCTTGCTCCGGTGTACTTAGCTTAATAATATCCAAATTTGATTATAATATCCAAGTATAGGGTTCGTGTATCCATTCCGCGATGACATAGCAGTCATAAGTTGCGATGCGAATTATTTTCCAATCACAGAGTAATGTCGTGCGGGCAATAAACGAAATTGACTCTGAGTTTAGTAAATTGATTAGATTGTGAAACCTTACAATGTTGATGTGTTTATGTTGTACATATTTATAGCTTTTAATTTAATACAAGCAGTGAAAGAAACACGTCATTTTGATATCAGTGAGTGGTCACTGTCACTATACTTGTGGGTAAGGATGGTTAGATTTAACCATCTTCTTTTGAGAGGTTTTTTTATTTTAGACGTTTTGCTTTTCTTTTTAGATTTATTTAAATATGAGATATATTATTTGAATTAAACACATCTTTTGGGATAGTTCTATAAACTTAAATACCTACGTAAATACGACAATAATCATTTCCATTTCTCCCTTCATTTTTAAAATTAGTAATTATGTCAACATTATCGGGTTTAAAGCGCTGTCTTATATGAAAATGAAGGTAGTTCTGATAATAATTTTTATTAATAATAGCTCTCATATAATGTTACCATGTGCTTTGAGCAACAGGATCCTCTCTGTGAATATCATTCATAATCTAAGTGTATTTTATAATTATGTATCATTATGGATGTGAATCATGAAAAACGTGTGTGTGCTTGTATATGTGTTTGCGTGTGTGTGGGTGGGTGTGTATGGGTCTAGGTAAATTTATTTTATAAGTAGTTTTTGTTAATTTATTTTAACATTGTTTCAGAGGTTTAAAATTTTCTGAGACAAAAATTTCTACTCACTGTTTAACCATGATTAAAATCTTCCGAATTTGAAAATTTTCTCAAAAGTATTCCCTCTAAACAATTTCTATTTTCTCTAAACAAGTTTAACGATTCAAATCTCAGTTCAAAGGTAAAGTTATCGCGGAACCAATGTACAGCTTTAGTAGCATCGTAAATTGCGACTGAGGGGAATTTCTGCAGAGCCAAAATACTCGCGTGATCACCGCGTCTCTTTGAAACCGTCACTAGACGAAATCAGATTCAAACAGTACGACTTGCAAGCTTAAACCGGGCGGCATTCCTCGCGTCGCATGAATTTTTCTTGTCATGTACTATTTGATTGGTCGTCCCATGTGGTACGATAGGGTTGTGATGCTGTATAACATATACATATTACAACTTCTAAGATTTTCTATCCAAAAACTATGGTCGAGAGTGACAAAGCGAATTGTATTAGTTAGAGAAGTACTTAAAATAATAACTTAATTTATCAATTGTACAGAATTAGCTATTTGGCATACATATATTGACCTAGCTTTACATATATACTAATATTATTATTTTTTGTTTCCATAAGAATATTATGAATTCCTCCGTAGCTTCATTCTTAAGCCGTTGAGTGTATAAACATAGGCATCATTTGGTACTTTTTACACAGCTATAACCATTATACTGTAATGCCAGCGAATTTAGGTCGTTAAGCAAAGGTTATCGATGACTTAGCACTATACTGCCCCATTTCTCCACTTCTGGACTAATTACTAAACAAAATCGTTTCTATAAAAACAAACGCAGTTACAAGAATCAAAACAGAAGATTAAATTGAGTTGATCAGTTTACATATATGTTGTTAAAGTTAAAATAAGTAATTGAAGTTTTTTAAAATTGAAAAGTAAAAATATTTTCATAGCACGTAACATCACAGAGAAGTTGAAAGGTATTCATAAGTCCTAATCAATTCTTGCGACGAATAGCAAGAGAGTGAAATCAATCTGAACCTTAACGAGGAGGAATTCAGAATCAAAGTTCAGATTTATTATTCAAGCTATATTAATATCGAGGGCTTTGGGGTAAGAATATTAGCTTTAGATGATGATAATTATGAATAATTTAAGAAAAAAACAATAACAGATATGTTTAACATGAAACTTAATAAGAATATTAATTTATACCTTTAGTAGCCCATCGAGGCTAACACATTCGATAGTTTCATAAGAAGAAAATACATCGAAACATTGGTTGAATTAACTCCTACATAAAGTCTATTTTAAGTCGTTTCGTATTTAGTTACATATCGCATATCATGAAATTAATATGCGGTATGTAACTAAATTCTCCTAATATGTTATTTTTAATTTTGGCCCAATTGTCCAAAAGAATATTTTCAAAACAGCCATCAGTCGTCCCTGCGCCGTCCGTATGCGCGGCGCGTCGGAATGCTCCCAGCAATCCCGCTGCTCGCCGGACGAGCGGCTAACATGCTTTAAATTCAATTTCACTGTCGCAAAAGCTTCGAGATACCACACAAGCAAGACAAGCAGTAGATCAAGATAGAAGAAGACAAAAATTACTCGTTTATTCACGCAGCGTGTTAACAATGTAACATTTGCAGAATTAATACCTGTTACAACAAGCCGGGTGAGTGTAACTGAAACAAAAATCGTAAGAAATGACTCACTTGAAGCTGAAATTCTAAAGCAAAACCAGAGATAAATCGATATTATGACTAATGTTTTAAAATTTAAATTGATACACGAAACTAAATCAACATAGAGACAAACGTGACTAGAGAACAACTAGTAATGATTATCATACAAACATAGCCAGGAGTCGAATTCGGGACTCCTTGTCGACTCTGCAGGTATAGGTATAAACTACTTGACCAGCCGACAGTCGAATGATAAATACCGTATTTTAGAATAGTTGCAAATTTCCTTTGAGTTAATTGTATGATCGTTTTCAGATCTTTCCAATGTCCTTTAACAGGTTTTTATTGGACTATGATCACGTCCACATTAATTGCGCGAGTCAGAATGGCAACGTACCATTACCGATTATATGATTCTCAGCTCATCTGCTGACTACAATTAAACGCATCTTACTGAGTGTAGAGATTGACTGTGCCCGTACAGCTCACATTCGTTCGCTGAGATGAGTCCGCTTTCATCAAGATAAAACATACATTGTTGTAAGATAATGGAATTTCCACCGCTTCATAAGGTAACTGTATCTTGAACATGCCCCAGTCTAGAGGTCACACGGACTTAAAGAGGGTCATGTATTTAGACTTGTGTATTGTAGATTGTAGCTTTGAGTGTTGTCATTGTATTCTGATAAATAGCATTCTTAACAATCGGCAAAAGCATCAACAAATAAACTGGTCACTGATAGGTAATTGAAATCAATCTCATAAAAGAAACGATTCACTACAAAATATTTAATTTACAAAACGAGCTTACGAAGGGGCTTTGACACATTTCAATTAAATGATTCACAGATTTATTGTTACGATCTCAGGGTTTTAAATGATGAAACTCATAATCTCTATGTAACGGAGTAAATAATAGGGTGGACAGCTCAGAGTAATAATGTATTTAAGTAAAAGAAAACCAATATAAAATAAAGCGAAATAAAATACAAGTTAACAAGAAGAAGAGAAACAGAACAACAATGACAACCTTCTGTCAAAATAAAGAAAAAGTAAAAAACATTAAAAACTATTTGTGAACCTGCCTGATGGCCAGTTCTTAACACTCTAAAAATGAGAACTCGTTTTGTACCAGTAATATTATTCAAATCACAGAAGTTTTTACAATTAGATTATATTAGAAATGTATGTAACCATTGTTCGTGGTCATATCATCGGAGTTGACAGACTGGTAGAGCATGATTTTATTTCATAAGGTGCCATTTTTATTTACAAGGAGACTTGTTTTCATCCAAATATTTAATGTTAATAAAATGGCAGGTAATTTAATATGATTCAGTAACTCACACTGGAAGACAGTTTCATTAGAAGGCGGCGTGTGAAGTGAATAGCGCTGACGTTTCAATACAAAACCCAAGGTCGAAAGCGGCACGTGTGAATTTCCTTTGATATTTATTTTCCCTCAATATTATAATGGGAGTTGTATCGTGGCGGGTTTCAGCTTCGTTTACAGTTATTCTATGATCTGATGGTTATAAAATTGTTTACGAAACTAGATATTGTTGGGCTCCATTTTATACTCGTAAGCAATAGCTTGTCAACTTGTCCTACTGTTGAGCATACGTAGGAGTAGAATAATAATCGTGTTTTAGATAATATAACCCTGCTGCGAAGAAGTTTAAGTACAAAATTGACAATTTTAATTGACTCATTCTTAGTTTAATGGCAAATGTTGCCTAATTATTGTATTCAAAACTAGACCTCTTGAATCATAAACAACTGAAGGGTGCTCGATTTTATGTGAAGTCAACGGATAGATTTATTTAATCAAAGAGAATAACTAGTAAATATCAATTTACTGTCTCTACTTCAAAATCACACACGACAATTGTGATTTTTCGTCGAGCTCCAACGTCTGGATTTTTTGCCAAATCCATTATTAAGAATTTATCGAGTACACATAAAAATGAAAAAGATGACTAAAGGTGTCGCTTATTCCTAAAAAAAATTCTTCCAATTTATTTCAAATCGTATGATTTTCATAATAGTTTTCTTGAAATGTTGCAGCATCTTGGAAAGTACCAGGAGTTAGCACATGTTAATTGATCAATGGGATTTGGATCATGATTGGGGTTGATTGGGATCTGAAATGAAATTCATTCGCTGTATTTGATGTAATGAATCTGTTGTTGTCATCTGTCTGCCCCAGAGAATCTGATAAAGGAATTATGTAAGATATAAATGAAAATGTTATTTATTATACAGAATTGTGTAACTCTTGTCTTTCATATCACCTGATGATAAGTGTAAATAAGACAGAGATGGAAGATAACTACACCCGGATTCCTCAACCGTAGACGAGTTCGTCTATAGACATTTGTTTATCTTACCTACAACTACAGGAATACAAGAATGCCCTTAACATTATTGTTATGTTGGTAGACTTAGGTAAGATAGATAGCCAGGAGAATTTACAAAAAGCCCTACCACCAACCAAACAAAAAGTATTCCGGTCCTCCAGATGTAAAGCAAGTGATCTCAGCCATTAGATCACAGAGCCGATTAAATCCCAAAATAAGTTCTCAAGTGTAATTCCTCATTTGTATCCAAAAGTCTTCTATATTTCAAACCCAAAGCCTCGACAAACAATGAGTAAGTATTTTACTCGCCCAATAATCGGGGATTATAGTTATCGTCGTATAAAATAACCGGCCGCCATATCGCCGACACCTAAACGGGCCGTATTATTTACAGCCTGTTAACAGTTCGGGGCGATAAGTCAGCCGCGTCGTTTTACGGCGTCGATTAATAGCGCTATCAAATATACAAATGAAAGAATTCCCCGCAGACATATTCTGGGTCCGTGTCTTGGATCGGCACACTTCATCATTCAGCTTATCATACACCCACATATTTCCACGTCCAGGACATGTAACGATGACGTAGTAACGATCAATTTTCTTTGATGCGACGACGTTAGCAACATTGTAATTCGATAGAGAGGTATCAATGGCGAGGGGAGTTCGCGGGTTAATTTAGGCAATCTCGCGAGGGGACTACGCCATTCACCTCTCCGGTGAATACACGGGGAATACTTTGACGTAGCCTGCAGAGGGGAAGCAACTTTTATTTTATTTGAGACTGACTTGGGATTCATATAGCAGTCCTTAAAATCATACATTTCTGTAGCTCTATGAAAATCATGATAAATTATATCGACCAAATCAAGAATCCTTGATATATAAGGTTATTGGTTAAGGATAACAACTAGTTGTAAAAAAATCGAAAATCAATATGTTTATTAAAAATTCTCTCCCATCAAGATTCGAATTTCTGGGACCTTCCCAGAAATTTTTGGATCATGGTGCTTTGAATTGTTATTAAATATATAATAAGCAGTAGACGAGTCCATATGTGAAGATTGCTAGTGAAGCATGTGACATACTGCCCTAGCCACCCTCACCTTGCCGGCCCAAAAAGTGCTTTTTCACGCCTCTTTTAAAGGAACCCATGTTATAAGAAGGAGGGAATATGTGTGCTGGTAAGGAATTCCATGCTCTAGTTGTGCGACAGAGAAAGGAGTTAAAGTTTACATTAAAAAGTTACATTTAAAGTTTCTTGACTCTTATGGGAAACCCTACCTGGGGTTTCCCCGCAATTATTAATCTCGTCGGCATATTAGGGTTCCAAAGCAAAACTTCATATTATATCTGTATCAATGAGTTATTTTTGGTTACATCTTAAGTTCATTAAAAACTCTTTTTCCCTTTCAAATCCAATATTTCGAAAACATTATAAGTTACTTCTCTTAATCTCTTCAAGTCACCAAATTGACGGTAGAATAATTTAATTACACATAGGCTCCAATTTTATACGAAAGAAAGTATACGTACGTGGATATCAGAAAGCAATTTAATTATTACTGAACGATGATTACTTCAAAAAGTTTTATATTATACCAACCTAACATAACTTATTATTGCAGATGTACTAGGCAGTCATAAAGTGCAGGAGATCGTTGTGTGTTCGATTTATATTAATCTAGTGCAGCGGGGACCAAATTGAGTTGTCCCCAGGACTAACACGCTGTGCTCGCGCCTGATCAACAACGGAACTAGCTTCACTCTGACTGCTAACTTGGGTAAGTGCTATGTAATCGTGATAAAAAAGAAAAAATATCAAATATTTTTTACAAAAAATCCTTTTTCACCAATGTATATCTGTGACGCTTTATCCTCTTTAAATTTGTAGAAGTACTATTTTAAAAGAAAGAATATAACAATCAATTATAAATATGTTATATTTATAGTGATCGTATGAAATGATAAACACATAACGTACCTATATATTAATGAGAATTATTCCATAAATAAAAGTTTTGTCCAACTGACACAGCAGTGAGTATCAAATATCATGGGCATTGGCACCCCTTCGTACTTGTACGTGTGAGGGTGCCGTCACCGTAGGGAGCGTGACCTCCACCAACACTCGCGATACGTAATCAACACACGATTCTACTAATAAATCATTGGGGCCGCGGGGAGTACTATGACCCCAAAGGTATAGTTAAAAGTGAATTTGACATGTTTCTAATTCGAGACATTATAATTGGATAATGTACATTGCATAAAGATGCACCCTACGGAATGAATTATAATTTCTAATGATAATCTCAAAATGAAATTATTTAAAAGTAGCGATTGCTTCTTCTATTTATTATTTACATTATATAGAATAGAATATAATAGAATAGATTATATCTTTATTGTACATCAGCCAATTCAAGAAGAGAAATAATTTTGTATAAAGGGCGACCTTATCGCTAAAAGCGATCTCTCCCAGGTAACCTTTGGATGGACAGGATTCACGATAAAGTACTTGAGGGAAGTTGGCGACGTATAAAATGATAAAACTTATTACATACAAATAATAAATATATACATACATAAGTACTTACTCAATGATAGCATATATACACTACATAATACATAATTATATAAATATATATCCACTAAAATACATATAATCACAGACTACTAAGGAGATGCAGTATCAGTACAATTCAAGTATATAGAACATTGTATATTTTGTCATTTTTATAACAAACTTTCAATTGAATTTAGAGAGCTTACCATAGAATAAATGATTATCTTATTTTATTTATCACGTTTTCATATCACAATTATACAAAATGGTATACATTAATTGAATATATACAGAATAATTAACAAACAATTAACCCTAAACAAACATTTTAAACATTCAAGTATATTATATTTTAAACTTTTTTGCGACAGTAACAGTGACTAGGTCAGTGATAGCTCACGCCCAGAGCATTAATAGTGCTTATAATAAGCTAAGATCTACAAATTCCTCATGTTAAATTTGTATTTAATGTAATCACCAGCGAGCCATTAGGATTTGATGATGAAAATGGGGCAAGTATGCAAATAAATTAATGAATTAATAAAGGAATAAGATTTTAGTTGTCAAATTATAGTCTAGTTTAGTTAACATCTATTTAATATTCATGTATGGTTCTACAAATTGGTAATAATAGGAACATAATATAGCATATTGGCATAGTTCAAATGTCAATACCACAAGACCGCCTCTAATCGTAATTCAATCATAATGAGCCATAAATTAAATTAAGGACGTGCATATCAATGGTTAATTAGTAAATTAAATACCCAAAATTTGATTGAGGCTGACTGCGTGTTGGTTTGAGTGGTTTCTATTGGATCAACGTAGCAGTGTTTTAAATAGCACGAAGCATAATCGGTTGTGGCTAAACATTCAACAGCTCGTTCACAAGAACTGTACCAGAAACAAGAATGCTTTTTCGAATCATTTTCATGCAAGGTCATTGAATAGACGGCGGGATGTCATCTACCACTAGGGACTTAATCAACCAGCCAATTAATCTTCGTCCTTATAACTTATCATAAATAAGGTTTGATTTAAGACCAAGCCAAATTAGCTAAAACCAATGTTCAAATGGTGTACTACAAAAATTTGCTTTTTGCCAACGATAAGCTAAGAGAACTCCTTAATGGATAGAAAACTTATGGTTTCCTTCAATACGTTTGAACTTAGAACTACAGACAGATAAGTTAATAACTATGAAAGTAACTGTCACTCGCCATTCGAAAATTGAAATGTCGTTTTACAGTAAGACCTTATTTTTCTTCTCTTAGTCCTTAAATAAAGTATTTTGCACTGATTCAGTGTTAAACACAAGATATCTGTTTTGACTTAGACCGCACTCGGAGTCATCGACTGTTCATGGTCGTATTCAGCCCGAGAACGCAAGGAAACCTAATTTGGAGAGACTAGAGAAAATTGTTTAGTTTCAGGATAAAATAATCGTATGTACAACTCGAGTCTTTTGTGGGGTAAGGTGCAAATTGTGTTTGGCCAATTTGTTTGATAAGACTACACTTGGCGCAGATTAGGTTGACTGGGTAAGTTTTGAAGAGTGATAAAAAATAAGCGTGTGGCAGATTCTGAACAAACTTGTAGAGCAATAGCAAGAAATAAAAACGTGTAATGAGTTATAATCTTAAAAATATTACTACTTTACTAAATCGGATCGAATTTTTTATTGATTGCAATCCAACTAAATTTTGTAAACGTGACTGTGAAATATTAAATTTTTACTTTTTTACAAATTTCTCAGATCTTTAGTCTAGAACTGAGCTATGGCGTAGTTCTAAGATATAAGTTCTTCCTATATAAATAGACATTTCACAAACGCAGTCAAGATCAGTGGTCCGCGCCTCCCCCCTCCCTATTTCTGACGTTATTGATAGCTTAACGTTAGACGAATGTCCACAAATAGATTTACGTTAAGTATTCCAAGTTATTGTTTTCATAGTTTTTAAGGGGCTTTTGGAGACATTCCTCGACTAAAAACAGACGAGGGATTTTACTAAAATGGTAATAAATTTCAAAGTTTAATTTTAGATACGGAACTAACTAAATAAAAGTTATTTGCACCTGTCTGTTATAGAGAATATAAATTTTGAATTGTTTATTCATAAATTAGGTTTTTAAGCGGCTGCCTAAGAAACGTTAATGAAGTCACTTGTCGTTTTTGGTTAGTTTGTAATGAAAAGGTTAAATTGAACTTTGTTTTTTATTCATTCAAGCGAAGCAAAGAACCGGACCAGACCAGTGATGGCGCATAAATTAATCATTGTAAGGGACGAATCCCTTAAAATGTTTTATATACCGTTCTTTGTATTTATCACAACAATATATTTTGTAGAAGGTCTATTTTCCTCTCTATACGTCTACATTTTAAATGTATTCCTTCTTCAGAAAATACAAAGAAAACCTATTGTGTCCTATATTTCAGTACTTGATAGATGACGTTATATTTTTTAACTTATTTATTTATCTGTACAAAATTACAGATCAAACAAATTGGCTCTTGATTTGAATATGGAGCAACATGGCAATGATAATGTTGGTATTGCAAAAATAGCTTCTATTCTCTTCACAATAAATCGGTTGAGCTTCATTCGCATCTGCTACGTTATGTTGATTGTATTTTGTTTCTTTTTTGAAGAGCGAAGACATAACTGTGATTGGACGAAAGATGATAAATTGGACAAGAACGTCACGGGAGCGATCCCGTACGAGTTCCGTAGCAAGAACGAGACAACTAGATTTCTTTACTATAATTACTTTCTACATAAATCACAATTTCTTTTAGCAATTAGTATTATGTTGTAACTAGCGATGGAACAGATCTGTTGAATTAAATAGTGGTAATTACATGTTTTTAATTCATACCAAGTTCAAAAAAAAATTATTTATTAAAAGGAAAGATGCTAGTATGGTAAAAATAAACAAAATGAAGGAAGGTTAGTGTTAATATGTAATATGTAATCTCTGCAGTAAATCTATTTTACCAAGACAGTAACAAGTTAAACAGTAATAAACCAACAAGACGATAATAGTTAAAACCCCAGTTAACTTTTTCGCTGCGTGTCTTATCCAAAACTAGATCTTGGCGAAATTGTAAAAGTCCAAAAGGTAATTCACAAACGGTTTGGAACGTTACAAATTGCGCTTTCATTATTTCAGTTAAAAAATCCAAAAAGCCGAATGAAATGTGAAAAAATTATCGAATATAATTAAAATTGTAGGCCACGTGGGGTCTGCACCCACTTCGGTGATCGGCGCTGAATCACTCCGATATTACCAGGATTGGAGAACTCATAAGCGTTCGAGATTCAGCGGCGTGCTGATGTAATATTGGTTTTGTGATACTTAGCAATTAAGTATATAATCCGGTGCCTGAAGCACTGGGGATTACGGCCGCAGATTGGACGATCGGACAATTGTCACTGCTTGGTATTGCATATAGTAAAGTTAGCTGTGTCGCGGTGAGAGCTCGGCGCCAGATTTAGATCTCTTGAGGCAACTCGGTCTGATTAATGGCAATCACAGTCGGCAGGGTTTGTGTTTGGTAAGTTAAGTTGAAATTATAGTTTTAAAGAAAATTTTCTCTTACCTTACGCATTTTTGAACCTATTCATGGAAGATAGTTTGATAAAGAAGGCGTGACAAATTGCCGATACCTATATTTCAGTATAATCAATGGGAGACTCCTGATTATGTCAACGAATCAATAATATCAATTAATTCTTTGATTTTCCATCAAGAGAGCTATCTACTCGATTCGGAATTCATACATAGAGAAATTTTAAAGGCACTTCAGATTTATTTATTTTATTTAGTAATATAGATGCACCATCGACAGTATCAATGTACAAACAAGATAAATAAATGCATGTGTATAAGAATAAAAGATATGTGTTTGTAGGTATATATAACATTATCAAAAAACTAACAAACCGAACGACATAAATAAAGGATGGAGGATCTGGAGAAAATGACTTTAATTTAATAACAAACCAGGCGAAAATAGCCATGGAACTATTATTCTTTGGTGTTTCATTGTTTTCGGAATAAATTCTGGGGCTGTTACCTTCAATTAACATGAGATCTTTAAGGAGACGTAGCTATACACGTTGCCAGCCCAAAATGAACCCTACGTTTGGGAATGGCAAAGTGTACAGGGGCTAAGGTTGTATATGTGTACTGCTTTAAGATCAAGCAGTATCAAGTCAGTCGTGTGTATTATACCTTCACACGCCTCATTTCGAAGGACTTTTGGTTTTAAGTCACTAATTGAATGGTTTTGTAAGTTGGTTGACATTAAGTGTGAGAGTTATTCACACCAATAACCGTAGGATTGTTTCCAAGTAACAGACTGTGTCGAAAAAAAAAATTATTTTTTTGATAAGATTTTTTTTTGAATTGAAAACGCTGTTTTCTTTAAAACAATTATGTCAATTATAAGCGAATGTTAGGAAAGCTAACTTATTATTAATATAATAAATAAATAAATACATAAATATAAATATGTAATTAATGAATAATAATAATTAATTATTTTATCATTATAAATAGTACACCTTTGTACAATTCTCCAATATTCTGTTGTGTCCTTTTAAATGTCTTTGTGAGTACATAAATTGTTAAAGAATAAATAAAATAATTAATACTGGTAGAACGTTCACTTACGCGTCATTAATTACCTGATGATCACCAGGCAGATACGCTTGATACCATACAATAAAAGTATCCGGTCTGAAGCTGTTCATTTGTCAAGACAACAAATGCATTACCTTTGCGACCATAAAATAAGCATTAACTTTCATGAGTGACCCGCGGCTCGGGGTTTATTGGGCATTTTATTTCAGCAAAGAAAAAGTTAATTTTGTATTCTCGTTTAATTAAGAGTGGGAAGTGGACATGAAGGTACAAGGCACTCCCGCCTTTATATCATTACCAACTGTAATATACAATTAGTGTTTGGATTAAATAATAAAAACCTCTGTTAGTTTTTAATCTACATTTTTCATAAGTTTGCTCAAAAATTTGACTTCTAAGGAGATGTTAATTTGTGTCATTTTGGTATAATTTGTGTGATTAGCTCACTAATGTTTTATGCTTTCTCCTGCTCTAATATAAAATAAGTTTATTTTTACAATGTTTTCTCGTTATCGTATTATTTATAACAGAAGTTCTTAATGGTGTTTACTTTGGGATTACAGAATATACTATAATTGCGATTGATTTGTCTATGCTTTGTTCTTTCATTTCAGGTATTACTGCCTCTTTGGTATTCGTTGAGACGTCTATCTAGAGTTCAATGCATCGTGGGGCAGAAATATTGTTTTTGCACGGTTTGTTTGATGGTATATAGGATTTTCTTCTCCGTACTTAGAGATAGCACAAATAACAGTTGAATATGTATGAAATAAGAAGCGAATTAAGCGATATTGTTGTAATAATATTATGAAAAAGTTCCACTCCAGTTATTTAGAAGCGCACCAATTTGTCATCTGCCCGAGATTTACGTACGCCACCAATGACAAATATCAACGATGTTTTTGCTTTGATGTAAGCAATTGCTCACCTGTCGAGCGCTGTATAAAATATTATTTCGCTATCTTTATCAAAGATAGAAAAATGTATCAAGATTCTACGGATTCTGTAATAGTAATAGAAAAAAAAGGAATTATGTAAAAATTGAACAGGCTTAGTTTTAAACGTATTATGTACTACCAGCTACGAAAACGGGCGTTGTTACAAATTGTTGTGTTACCGACGAGAACTAGGATGAAAGTCGATTTTTAAATTATTTGTTTTCTAATAAAGTGGTAGATGTCTCGATATCCCGGGAGTATGTTGTGATTCAACACATTAATAAGTAAAATATATTTCTTCCTCTAATGCCAGAGAATAATCTTTAAATCAAATGTATTTCACTTGTAAAATTTTATGAACTCAAAGATTAGATCATAATACGCTATTTTTCAATGAATGCTTGTCCCACACGATCTTGGCGAGTTCTTCGAGTCAAAATTGGCAGATTACAAACAAGATATTTCGTGTCGTTACGGGCCTTACGGATGGGCTGAAGAGCGGGAGCCTGGAGGTCCCAGGAGAGGCCCCGGCCGCCGCAAATGACGTTACTGCACAAAGATACAAAGCCGACCTCATAAAATATCTTGGATAATAGCTTATTTTGTGGCGTTCAGGGTTAAAAAAGGATTTTAGTTGGTATATATATATAGATACATTGTATATAATAGTATATTAATCACAATACAAGGCATGTGTGATGTGTACACAGCATGATAAGTTATAATAAGCAGAACATGATAAGTTATAATAGAAAAACATCAAACTTAAGCATTTATTATAACTTTTTAATGCTTACGACACATTCTAGAGTTTCAGACATAAATCGATTTCATTTTCATTTCATTTAAATAAAAACAAATAACTATCTTATCTTAAATAAATTATCTTATCTTAACATTTAGATAATTATCAATTATTAATTTAAATATATCTCATATTTTTTTGACAACTACTGAAATAGATTAACTTGGTGTATGTGTTCTGTTTCAAATTTGTTGCTGGTTGCGCATACACATTGTTAGGTGAAGTCGGTTTGAGAACTTTATACTTGTAGTTTAACTAGTTCAATCTGATCTCAGCTTTTTACCAAAATTCTGCAGCAGGAAAATGTGGTCAATCTTGTATCTGCTTACTATAACAATCACAGATTGTGGTTGACGTGTTGATTTTAACATCATAATTGAAAAAAAGTTTTATTTTTTATTTTACATTGGCTTTGATTCTGCTGTGACTAGACTAAAATTCTTAATATTTTAAGCCGATTGTGAGGTTATTCTGACATCTCTTCAATACATCTACACTGCTGAGCTGACAAATATGACAAACAAGCAACCGCCAGAACGCTTGTAACACGAAAAAAATCGCTAACGCATTGCACAGTCTGTGAAAATCAAGAAATTTTGTTTTCAGACTTCAATCTAAATTAAGCTTTCAAGTAACCATATTAACGTGAATAGTTTCTAATAATTATGGAGTGGAAATGTTTACGTCATAATCAGAGTTGTCCCCAAAAGAGCGATTCGCTTAAGAAACATTTCGTGTCTCGCCAACTGCGTGTTCAGCCCGTTTTATATTGCGGAGACATAAATGCTGATCGTCACTCGTCCGCATCTCATTGGGCCCCGAGCTGGAGACACGTTAATCGGCCTGTACACCTCGTAAACTCTGTGTCGCACTGCGGGTGGGGGAGTAGGGGGAGGGGAACATACCCCGTACAATTGAAGCAGTAGTATTGGAACGATTGGCTGAGCAGCATTAATGAATAGGCATCATACTCCGCCTGTGGTCAAGTCCACTTGCCGGGTTAAATGAATATAGTAAAACCCTACTGTAAGTTAACTAGTCGAACTCTATATATATTTTATATATCTCAATAAATCTAAATAAGCACCCACACACTAACATCCGAGTAGAAGCGACTATCGGATCATGTCTGCATTATCATATCATCCATGTTGTGAGCTGAAAATGTTCGATTTGATATCGAAACAAAAAACAAACTATAAGTGAATGTAAATCCTGGCGCGGTGCGGATATGGAGTTGTGAACTCGGAGTCAGATGCGAGGCACGCGGCCCGAGGGATTTACACAACATGACTTTCGACATACTCACTGAGTATTTTTGTCTTTTAGGTAAAAAACCAGTTGTAAACAACAAACTAGATTTCGAAGGCAGTTTATTTAAACATTTATATATTGATCCTCAATTCAAAGCAAAAATATATCCTTAAGGATTTGGAGAAGTAGAAATGTATCCAACTGTTCCTTTATTAGAGGTAAATCTTTTCTGAGTAGAATTAGCAACAAATTTTGATTATTTACTTGCACCAAATATGACTGGAGTCTGCCAAACAATATTGTTATATCTAACGAAATAATTTCGTTAATATCTACATTTATTTAGAGGAATGTGTAATGTAAAGGTAAGGGAGTTAGAAAGATTGTATCAAAATGCTGTTAACTTTGAAAATAAGAACGCAAATAAACATTAACATTTAAAAAATAAGCTTTCAAAGATGCAAAATGATTGACATAAAAAACTTAAATCAACAATTTATTTTTAGAAATCCATTAAACTTGTTGGAAACAATATTAATATTTACTTGTCTCAACTTTACATCTCCAAATTTTACTAACAACTTCAAGAATATAATTAAGATACAAAAAGTTACAGGTTGCTTGATCGCTGAGCAAAATCTATTAAACTTGGTAGCAATAGCAATATCTCAGTAAGTACTTTTGTAACTAAAACCAACCACTGTGTTACTGATTTAATATTGAATGTTGATGATGTCGTCGCTTCGTTCCAATTAATTGTTAAATTACTTTTTGAATATTATTAGTATGTGCACTCTTAAATATTCAAAATTAAAATAAGGTTATTAATTTTCCTTAGCTAATAAGAGTTACTTATAAAATTATCGTGCAAACTACCCTCAGATGAACTAATAAAACAAGTAGAACAAATAATATTTTTTTTTATATTGCATAGTAAAGGACTCAACATATGTAACTGTGATGCTCTTGCCAGGAAAAGAATGGATTTCTTTGGGCTGGGCTATCTCAGTCCTGAAGATATAAGACTGCTGACTCCGGGTGTACTTAGTAAGTACATCTTGAAGGTATTCTAGAACAGCGGACATTAGGATTTGGGAAGCACAAAAGATTCCCATTGGGTCGACGTGCTCCGGGAGTAATCCTGGCCCTACATCAAGGTAAGATAAAGGTCTCAACAGCGTCTGATGATAAGCAGTGGGTCCACAACAGAAGTCCATATATAAAGATAGCTAGTTCGGCATACCACCTTCCCAAATGATCGAATATAAAAATATTGAATCAGTGATCTGCAGTTTAAATATGAAGCAATGATTGGAACCTATCCTTTTAAAATTTCCATAGAATTATATTTAAAGAGAATTCTCGTAAACTTATGGAGCGTGTGCGGAGAAATAAGTTGTTGACCTTAATGCTTATATCCAGTACGATTAAGAGTGTCTCGTTATTTATTCCGGGTAATTGTTCAAAGACTAAAAGACTTTGTTCTTGATACTTTACCTTTATTCAAACTAAAACTTACATGTTTGCTTAAACGATAGAATATTATGAGTTTTTTTGTGTCATAAAATGTCATTGCAAAGAAATTACTATGAAACGTTTCATAGTTCATTATGAAACATGTAATTTTGTAAATTTTTAATTGATTTAGACGAGGCGTGACATGATTGAATTGCATTTTGGGTAACGAGGAGCTAATTAACGTAGTGCAGCGAATATCAAAGAGGTCGACCCCTGGTGGTAGAAATTGTTTTCCCCGAGGGCGACATCAAAGAAAAACTTATTTTATGTTAATTTTTAATTAGTATTTTGTATCCAAATAGGTAAAAGGTAAAAAATAACATTTTTGAAATTAATTTGGCAATGAGGGTGTTGTTTTGATAACGAAAAGAATGTAATTTTCGCTTCGTTTAGTCCTTGGAAGTTCAAACCAAAATTTTATTAACTGTTCCTCCCTTTTTATCGAAACATGTTAAGCTATTGGTCCATATTTCAATATATTTCACCCATCCAGCCGCATAGGACCACCGTGATGATGTTATGCCATTGTATTACCATTGTTGTCTCTCATGTCGTAAGTTCGGTGCTCAGCGTGGGATGGATATTGTCTGTTGATGATGACTTTGTGTAACACAATTAAAATAAAAAGGTGAAGTTTTTAATGAAACTATTCTAATCTTTCTATAAGGGTTACGAATATTGAACGTACTTCTAAAAAAGAGTAGGTAATATGTTTTACTGTATATATTTTGTTTTGTATGAATATTTACTGATTTATGTCGATTGTGAATTTTCCAAATTCCTTTTTTAAAGATTCATTCTGTTGTGGACATCATCTGATGATGGATCCCAGAGAAAGCTATTAAAATAAACACACAGACAGGTCGACAATACTGTCGGTTACCCATCTAACTTTGACCTAAGAAACTTACTACTCAAAAATGAGAAAAACCATCTTCAAAACACAAAAAAGTCTAAAATAATTCAATTTAAGAAGTTCTCCAATTTTAAATGAAATTATTTTTGCCGTTTTGACTTTTGAAGTCGATTTTTAGCTTAATTTTGTTTCGTTATATTAATAGCTACAACGTTGAAACTCTACACAGAGATGTAAATAAGAAAGCCCGAAATTGTTATACAAAACTATTCGGACTTGTTACTTTACATTTATTAAATTAATCTAATTTCAATTACTTTTATTTTATTTCTATCACTCGTTGAAATTAAAAGTAAGTCTGTAAGTTTGAAACTTGAGTTGCTGCCTTAACTTTAAATATCAATACGAGCCAGTCTTAAAAGAAGTTTTGAGACTTCAAATATACACCTTATTGTTGTAATAATATAATACATATTTTCTTGGAGATGCAGGCTAGAAAACACAGAAATTCATCTATTAGACATATTCCTATAATGACCAACGTTGAGAGATTTCTCACGGAGTAAATAATACTGATTACTATTAGCTTATATGTCATTGATATTAAGAGGATTCTCATTATCATAGTATATATATATACATAGTACTATTTACAATTTAAATATAATACTAGATATCTGGACTGAAACTTGTCCACGGCATGTTCCATTGCAAGTATTAAGTTTGCTAAGTGCATCGGTTGCGGCTACGTGATCTAAGTTAGTCGGACGGCCCAAGAGTTGTTGTCAATATTAAGCTGTTAATCTTTCTGGGGTAGCTTGTTAGTGACTGTGGTTTCATCAGGTTTGTATTTAACAATGTTATTGTTTAATTTCAAGTTGTTATTAAAGAATTATTAGTATTCAATCTGTTCTGTGTATATATTAAAACTGTAAAAGTGTATTGGGTTAAAAATAAACATATATATACAGTGTTTTAGTTAACATCCTCGCAATATTTAACGAAGACGTTTTATGAATTAAAGTGAACGTCTTCTCGTGACTGGACCATTTGATGTATTTTAGAGTGACATACTCCGTTTTCGAATATCAAAATTATGTAAATTTTTTTATTTACTTTATTTATTTTGTTTCTCATTTTTCATTTAGCTACAGTTATTATATTAACACATTTTAACGCATTATATGTAGGTATATTTACTTTGTCTGATAAACATATTGCGTATATCTATAAAGAATTTAATTAATCAGTCGTATCTTTTTCGTTATTGTTTTTGTCAAAGAAGCTCTATTGTATGTAGTTGATTAATTAAATAAATAAATTTATAGCTATTACAAATATTAAATAGCAACATGTGTTAAATACTACAACTTACCTTCCTATCTCCATATTTAATTATTGTGTGGTTCCTTAACCGATCCTAAATCAATAATGACAAGTTGTAATGACATCGCCCACAATCGTGAGTCATGTCATTTGATGATTTGATAGAAATTTCACGTCTAAATTTATCTCACGACCAATACTTACACTAATTATGCTTCAACGCGTAATTCCTGAAATAAAATAGCCTTAAGTTTATAGTATAAGCTGTATGTTTGTTTGTGTGTCGCTGGGCAGCGGGCCCCGATGGGTGTACACATACATCTTGTCTGAGACGCCGCTCGTAAACCGGGGCTATTTGGGGCGAGTTTCCCTCATTACCCCACCTACGTCACTCCCGGTGACTTCTTACGGGTAATAATTACAAAGGCCTACGCTAAAATATGTACAGGGCACAACGCATCTTACTTGACACTGACAAGCAAAACTAGCTGTAATGTTGAACTTAATAAATTATCTTGTATAATAAAACTAGGGCTCTTAGATATACAAGAGTTTTAGTTTCTGTTTGGTTTTGGGAAAGGTAAAGGTTTTTAATTTTGTTTTCCAGTAAATTTCAAACATTACAATAATCACTTTATTGATTAGTTTCGTAAAAAAATAAATTTATATTTATAGACATCAGAGATCACTTGGTTTTTCTGTTTGTTATAATGATGAGGGTAATTTCAAACTTCTTCCGTTTATATTTTATCCTTATTAATATATTCTTTATTTAAGCCCCATTACTTTTTGCCCGCGGCTTCACCCACGTGGCCTACAGAAAGGAAAGTATTATTTTTTAAGAAACAAACATTCGAAGCGCGCTTACTCTATCACATTAAAGTACAATCTGACAAGATCATTACAATGTTATAATGAGAGACGAGCGAAGAGTGTGTATGAAGGCAATCACTCCTTGTAGCCACTACACATTTTTTCCATGAACTTGGATTCGGACCTGATGGAACATGAAAATGAAATCTAGTAAAGTAGTATATTTAAGTTACTATTCGGTTTTAACGGTCTTCATTAAAATCATAAGAGCAGTTCCAACAGAATCACTGGACTCCACTCTAAGATACCCTGTATCAGCATTATCATAATACTATGCATTTATGCTTGTGCGAGTGTCAAGTTGTGTATTCGTGCGGGTGTGTGTGTGTGTGTACGTATTACGTAGTTTTCCACGTGTGAATGAGTGAGTGTGTGTGTGACAATAAAAATACATTTAATACCATCAAGTAAAAATCGGTTTCAGTACTACATCCTAAACTTAGTTGGACTTCTGTTTCCTTATAAGTTTTTATTTGTAGATTGCTCTGGAGCTGGCCACGTGTAATTTTCAAAGGTCAAAAACTTGCCAACTTTAAATATAAAACTTTAGTTATATAATATATAGCCGTGAGATGCCCACATATAACACTTATGTTTATATGTTCGCTCAAAGTTAACAGCAGGTTGCTTTTGTGTTGAGTAAGTCTCATCGGCGCTCATTCAGTGGATTCCTCAATTATTGTGTGTTTTCTAAATGAATAAAATTACCGAACGTGGTAATAAAAAACACTGTTGAATATTTCAATGAAAAATTTATAAAAGACCGAAAAATAATGACAATAAAAACAAAAGACAAAATATATATAAAAGCAAAAGGTAAGGAAAATATCTAAAAAGTTTTTATGTGCTTTCTTGCACAGTAGACTTTATGTTTAGTGTTACAAAAAATACACGTGCATATACATTTGTGTTGGTACGATACAGTTTTAGGTGTGAAATATAGATAAAAAAGTCTCTAAATCGTATGTACAAAGTATTATTACAGTTTTCAGTTTTACAAACACTGAGTGCATTCCATTTTATGTACAAATGAGAGCTCTGGCGTTCCAAGTATTCAACATGCAACCATTTCACATAAAGCGAGCGGTATATGAATTTAAAAATAAATTTATTTCAGCATTATGCCCGTCGAAAAAAAGCAATTTCACCTGCAGAAAACAACGCGAACAAAACAGAAATATATCTGTGTAAATCTCTAGAAACTGTTTAGAATGCTAGATGCATTTGAATAACGGAGACAAATCAAAACGGTGGAATCCTGGAATAGAAGGCTATGCTCGTGGGATTGTTAGATCAGGACAAGCATTGTATAATAAAATTATGCATTTTATCGTTACCTAGTACGTAGTAAATCCCTATCTGCAGTCAATATTCCATTCACAGTTTGATTGAATATCTACGGAACATTTTTTGATTTACATACTTGAACATTAAATTAACTTATAACTAAAAATAACTTCCACCATATTATTACACTATTAATTTTCCAACTGTTTTCGTTTATTTTGTCAAATATTTTGCTCTTTTCAAAACAATAATAATGTCACTTACGTTTTCTTATATTCTCAGTTACTATTTTTCAGTGATATCGTAATGATTGTACCATTTCTATATTACATGACAGTTATGAAATTGCATTGCTACTACATACTACAGATATGGCGTTTTGTTAGACGCTAGAAATTGCTTAAATACTCATAGAAGTATTAGTTGCCAGTACAAGAGACAGCATCCACATTCCAACACAATGCTAACCTAATCTTGTTTGGTGTTCGATTCCATTAAATCTCGAGAAAAATAGATGTACTAATATGAAATTGGTATTTTTGTAGGACATTATATTTTTTCACTTCTGTTGCTCATAAAGGATATTTTACCATGGATAAAATAGCATATTTCGCTCTAGGGCAAAAAGATTTTTTTTTAATTATTGTCTGTTACCAACGACACTACATTTTTAATTAATAATTAGAATAATCACGAATAAAGACTCGACTTACTGATGTTTTAAAAAATGTGTTGTAATTTTTTAAAACATCAATAAATTTTTAACAAAATAAATTTATTAATATTGTATTTTCTTACAATCATTGTGAAAAGTTGAAAGAGACCTATTCTAAAACAGATTCTATTTAATGTATTAGTATTATAAATATATATGTTATGTTTTACAATGCAGTCAAAAATCTATTTTTAAATATTGCAAAATATAATAAATAAATAAATATAATGGTTGATATCATCCCCTTCTAAGCATCCCTACTACAACAACAATCATATTTCAACTATTTATTTGTAAAACTTTTGGATTTCAATCATCTATTCCTAAGTATAATATTTTTCTTTTTAAATATTCAAAATACAATTTCTCATTTACCTTTGCTCTGAGAAATTCTAATAACATAACAATAAGTTAGTTACATTTTTATTATATGCTAGTTTTGTTCCATCACAATGGTCGCAGGGACAAAAGCATTTCACGTCGTAGCCAGGTTACGAATGTCGTCTTCTGACGCTGTAGACCATAATAACATGCAATAAGAGCTAATTTAAAATAGCAATTGTGAGCGCGAAGGTGACAGTACGTATTCTTAATGAATTTTTCTGTTTTATCCAACTTGTAAACATGTTTTAGTTGACGTGTGTATCGTTACAGGAGAAAGTAAGATAGAAAATATTTATAATACCTATTTGAGACAAAGCGCTTGGCTATATATGAAGGTGGTCTACTTTGAACCGTACATAAATGAGAACACGGTCGTTTCTTTTATTGGCTACCAATTTAAACTGTTAGTTTTTCTACATTGTACAAAATGGAGGGTAAAAAAGGAGAGGGAAACTATAAAGAATCTTAGATCAAGACCATATCAGGAGGCGATACTCTTGGCAAAGATTCACATAAAAGAGCATTGGTTCTTAAAAAGAAGAATATATATAATACATAAATACTTCTTTTAAAATAAATATTGTTTGCCCAATTCAGAATGTTAATATTCGTTTGAACATGACCAAATACCAACTATGACGATATAAACTAGACGTATACAAAATTGTAAGCAGATTATTGCACACTCACATTTATTAATAGTTTCTGAAATGAAAATATGTGATAGATATTAAACGAAGTAAAGATTTTTGCATACAAACAGTCTGGAAATAAAGAACATTATGAAAAAAATATAACTATGTGTGACCGCTAAATGTTTATATTAACTTTATCGTGTACATAATTATAATAAAGACCCGCTTAATAATCTAAAGAGATTCTACACAAAAATTGTAAATTAACTCATCAAAATAAATTAATAATAAAATAAACATCGTTTATTCTGAGAAGATACACCCCGGTACTTGACGAAAGGCTTTAAATTTCAATTAAAAATAATATATTATTTAACTGAGATAAGTTTTATTTTTTTTCTTGGCTGTTATTTTAAGATCATGGCCTCGATTGATGGTACAAATAGATGTTATATAAGTGTACATATACGTAACAGTTGAATAAATAATTGACTTTTACCATGATGGCTATTAACACTTCATGTTGCTACGAACTTCTATATATATATATTGTATGAATAAGTTTCAGATTGGAATAAACAAATAACACAGCATGTGCGGTGTTCAAACAAAATTAATGGATCTTAAAATGATTATAAGTAAGATTAGCTCAAGCATGAAGTTGGAACGAAATTAAAATATATTTAACATTATAACTTTCGGAACTAAGTTACGCACATTTTAGCGCACCAAAGAGACCATAGCCTATAGTCAGAAATAAAAAGAATATTACATGTAGTACTTAAGTAATACTAATTATTGGATGTGAATAAAGAATCAAACAATATTTGAGTTTTTGAAAATTGCTCTTTAGAGTCTATTTAAAGTTCACTACCATATGTACAGTGCAGTGAGTGTACAATACCAATTTATTAAAGCTAACGTTTCAAGACTATTGTTAAAATCATACCGAAAAAGTCCAATTGCTTGCACCTTCAAGCATCTGGCGCTCCTCCAAGAAGTCCATATCCGCAGCCGAGGCGGACGGCAAAAAACCGGACTTCCGGTTCCGGACAACGAGCCGAACTTGGGCGGTGACAATGCTCGTGGTTCCGGCGTATTGTTGCTGAAGGATTAAGTGCCCGTGTGCAGAAGGTGCTTTTTATTTTACAATCAAACTTTTAAATAGGTCGATTTATATTATTATCAATAAATAACATTTTATCTTAGACATTGAATCTGATGAATTATCTTTGGAAATATGCCACAGAATTCTTTAATAAACTAAGAAACGCTATCAATACATTTACTCCAGCAAATGATAGACAGAATAACAATCTGAAGTTAGTAGCTATATCGTGAAGTGATTTTTTGTGCCATTCCTAAAAACTAACTACTACACAGAATTGGCAAGATACAGTGTGTATATTGCCTTAGACATATTTTTTATTTTTTTTAAATGGTATATTATTTATTTAAAGATAACATGTATGCTAAGGTATACATATTAGGTATAAATATTAAGAAGAAAAAAAACTACACTGGATAAAACTCACATCAACCCGAATTCTTTCAATAGGTGTTTTTATTATAGAGTGAAGACAGGTTAATGTATCGTAAACAAATATTCCTGTCAAGTGATAATTCAACTGCCACTACAGGTGTTCGAACCTGAAATTGCTGTTTTAGTAAACAAGGTTAACTTCTTGGCCATTAGACAAGACGGCGGTAACGTTATATCTACCAACATAGCAGAATTACAAAAATATCCAAAAATCTATAGAAAACAAACAAATAAACTAGATGAAATCAAACGCTCGCCACCATTAACAAACAAAATAACAAGGAGAATTTATCAACAATCTCCGCTTACGTGAAAAGGTACAACTCTGAGATAATAATATTTTCCCGGCGCGACTTTTTGGGATGAAACAATACTCTGTTACTTATACTTACAATGGTTAAAATAACACAAGAAAATGGTAGGTGCCACCATTTTGTTGATAACTTACATAAAAAAATGAAGTGTAAGGTAAGTGATGATTACGATAAAAAGATATAAATATAAAAATGAAATGATACAGTAATTTTGAAGAATTGAAAAATACCAGCAAATGAATAAATGAAAATTGAACCCTAAAAAATCACAAAAGTCAGCAATCGATGCTGAAATTATATTCCATATATCACGTAAAGTAACGATCCTTTTGGCTTGAAACTACACCATTTTACAATATACAGCACGCACCTGATCTCGTTTAATGAAGCGTCAAAATATAATTCCTTGTTACTTTATTTATTAAAATTTTATTACATTTAAATAAAAGCAAAATGAGTAAGCCATGTTTGAGATCTGCATATCTTTTATCATATTATTCACATTTTTGATGCGTTGGCAGTTTGAAGATAACTATTCCCATACCCTCTAATTACAATTGGTACCTTGTCCTTCGAATCGGAACATAGGTAAGTCGTTGTACACTTTTCTTGATCAAACTCTATATTCTCGTGGAATATGATTGTGTTGTTTGATGAATTTTGAAATAGCCATGTAGAAGGCCAGGATGCAACTCATTAGACACTAATCTTATAAATAGAAGTAAAAATATAGAAAAAATAATAATAATTAAAAATTACTAAATATACCGAAGCGCGTTCGTCTTCATGTGTACTTGTGTTTACTAGTGTGTCTCATTAACGTTTTATTTATAAAATACCGCTAGCTCAGCACGCGTGCTCTTGATTAGGAAGGGAGAGGGATGGAAGATAAGGACAAAAACTATTCCCATACAGATATCTCTATCTGTGGTTCGACATTCACAGAGTTCACTCCCTTTTCCTGTCAGCTCAGCTATGAAATACTTCTATATAAAACGTAAATATTGAAAACTAATTAGAGGTTTAGTACTAATACAGTACTAATCAGATGTAGAGTTTAATGCTCTATTTTGAAGTAGAGCAATACATACTTCGCTGGCATCTCTGATTCTTTGTTTTATTTACAGCAATATATAGTTTCATATACATAAAAAACAGTATATATCATTGATGATATATGTGTTTAGTTTCGACATTGATTATATACACATAACCAAGTCTCGAGTATTTACTTCACAGATTTAATCATCCAATTTGCTTACTGTTTTTGCTGAAAAACACTCAAAAAGGGGTTTTTGTTTAATTTTTTTTTGCATTTCATAATTTTTTTGTTTTGTATTGTATTTAAATATAATTTCATTTCATTTTTAAATAATTACCGACCTAGCTAAAACGACGAGTAATAAATACTTTCCATGTATTTCTAATGCGACATTTTATCCTGGAAAAATATTTGTTCTTTTCCTTTTTCAGAATGCAGAGTCACGTTATGCGTATTATTGGCGATGCGGAGGTAAGGATGGATGGAGAGTGCTCTAAATAGCTCTTTGTTCTAGTCCCTCCCTCTTCTTTCCTACTCAGTAGTACGCGTGCTGGTGCACGGGGTAACTCTTTTAATGTCGCTCCGTGTACGTTGCGCACAAAGAGATTTCGTTAATCTTTTCTCTTTAGCACAGTTAGAGCGTGGAATTCCGTCCTTTATATTGTTGTATATAGGACCCTTTAAAAGAGGCGTAAAAATGTACTTTTTTGGGCCGGTATCGTGAGGGTGGCCAGGGCAGTTTGTCGCATGCTACACTAGCTAACTTTACATGTGGACTCCTCTACTATTTATCATCAGGTGGTGTCGAGTCTTTAGCAGAGTTTTTTTATAAAAAAAATATATCTTCTATCTATAATAAAAAAAAATATCTAAGTATTGTTGTTAAAAAAAATTAAAAACATTACCAACCAATTTTCCCTATCTTTTATATACTTGATATCGTAGCTTTTTCCAAACTCTGTCCTTAGTTAAAGGTTTATCGAATGACAAAGCAATGAAGTAAAAAACAACGTGCTTATATTATTTTATACGTAATACAACTCATAAAATTATGTTCAAGTCAAGCTCCACTTTATTTTATACCCTATTATGATACTAAATGCACATCTCATTGGAATTAAGTGAGCGTGTTTGTTTAACCGAAGTGAGCGAGCGATCGGTGACTTCAAAGGGATGTTATAACACTCGATATACCGATATCAATTCGTTGTACCTTTGTACCTTAACACTATTGGAGTTTACTCGCGTTAGCGATAGAACTCTATTCTATTGAAAATAAATTTAAAATAATTTTGCTGTACATTAAATTCGACTTTTTTAAATTTCTTCTGTAGTTCGAACATTGAAAAAAAACTTTTACTTTAAACGATATTATCGCGTAGAAAGAAAAATAATAAGGTTTTCTAAATATAAAATATTAAAACAAATCTCTAATCTATGTTTTTATTATTTATCTCTGTGTTTTTGTGTGTAGACTGAGCGAAGTTAAATAATATAGCCTAAAAAATCTAGTAGAACCTTAGACTCTACTCGCGCTGCCCTGTTAATTTTAAGAGACAGCCTTATATTGGCAGCATTGGAAAAAGTCTCTTTGCCCCCCGATATAAAAATATCTCAAACGCACTTGTGACTTTGAAATTGATTGTTGATGCACCAGAATATGATAATACGCAGCCACGAAAAGAACAAGATTAAGCTTGTATCGAACCATAGTCACATAGTATATTTATGTCAACAATTATATTATTTATTTAATTAAGTGGAGGTAGCCGTAATACTTAGTTCGGCTCGGTATGGTCTAATGATATTATACGGCTGGCTAGACCTTCCTGGATGAAGCTGGTACAGAGCCATGAGGATAAGCGCAGTAAGGAAGACAATTTTCACCATCAAACATCACACACCATACTTCTGCTGGACTAAAAGTTTAAAGCAGTGAACACCGAGTCCAATCAAAAGCAATTTAATTATTTGTCTCTCGGAGTGTTCAAGTCAACAAGCGGCGGGCAGTCGCAGCCAATACTGAAGATTGTAAAAGTAATTCAATAACTCATTTCGGGCATGTTTGCTGAATGTTCGCTTGGTTTGCGAGGACGAGCTTTATTGAAGTTTTGTGGATTAAATGCTATTGTATATTGTGATTTCAACAGAATTAGTGACAGATCGAAACGAATTTATTAAGGGAGTGTGTCAGTAGTTTTACTGTAATGTAAATTGTCTTTCTCATTGTTTGTTCCTTGTATGTTCCACTTTAGTTCTTCATGAAGACCTTAGGCTCTTTCTATTAAGTGTTATTGAAGTCTGTTTTTGGTAACCATAACAACAAAAAAATAACATTCTTGTCAGAAAATTCGTATTGCATTCGTCCGAGCCCGTTCCCTTTGGTGAGCAAACCGCCACCATCTCACAGATACCTGTCTCCTATTCCAATATATGAGTAACTACCTTAACACAGCAGATACTAACTACAACGGCAACTACCTTTATACGTTTCACTGTTAGGGTAAACCTTCCAATATAGTGCAGGTAGATGGATGACAGAGGTGCAGTAACAACAGAGCTCAAAGCCCGAAGAAGCTCAAAATTAATAAAAAAGATTGTCCCACGAGGGGACTAAACATTACGAAAGTTTTCGTGATCGAAAATAGATCACTACACCAGCATTTACTTATTAATAATATTTATTAAGTAATTCCAACGAGAGGGATCTTTGCGCATAATGAGATAGAGATTGCCCATTGGAAATTCATAGGATAAGCAAGTGGCAATGGGCAGGGCCTGTAGTCGACCGATACAGCCTTAAGTAACGTATTGCAAATAAGGGCCACATGATGGACAAAAGGTTTGGTCAGGACTGCCGCGAGCTGATAGATGTATTTTTTTATTTATTTCTCAAAACTTTGCAATTTTACAGTATATTATATATATATATATCAAGCTACGGCTCACTAACCATGGTGAATTATCTGCTGGCAGCGGCGGCGACTTACTATGTTATATAATTTCTAAGCTTATTTTCAAATTAAACTTTTTCCCTCTGCATATAAGTTTTGAATGTCCGTTGAAAGTTTATTTATATAACTAGGAATTACATAGTCTATATAGGAATTACATAGTATATATATTACTAGTCCTCGTAAGCTCTGCAATATCATTCCATTTTGAGAGTCACGTGGTCACATCATTAGTATCTTTATTTTGTAATCATTGATAAGCCAATGTATATTATTTAATTGTGTTTTTAACTGTAGTCGATTATGTAAACGACAGTCTAAAATAAAACCAGTCATTTAAGCATACAAAACAAATTGTATACCATTTCCACGTGTAATAAACACAGCAAGTTAGCCATTATTAATGCAGCCAGCCACGGCAATTCTTTGAGCCCGTGACGGATACCCGCTATAGACCGGATTAAACGAAGCTTTGAAGTGGCGCGGCATACCACACGATTTTGATCGAATCTAACGTACTTACATATATAACGTATTTACACACATAACATACATTCCACTTGAATTTAAAATCTTTTTTCAATTAATTATAATTGAAAAAAGATTCAGTCAAGAGACGTTTATTTCTGGGCATAGGTCTTCCCCTTCCCTTCTAACAGCTTTCAGCGGCTAAATCATTAGTTCATCTTGTGGGAGGCCTTCGAATCCTGCTTCAATACTGTGTGCTGTTTTTTCAATATCCGTCCAAATCAAAAGTTGAGTAAAGACTATTGAATAATATTTATTTATTTATTTTTTCTTCATTACACAAACGCATAATTGGTGGACTTAATGCCTAAGGCATAGTAAGGTTTTCAAACAATCACAATTTAAATTTCTAATTAAAAATGAATACTTATAGTAAGAGAAATAAGACCCAAATTTGAGTATATCCTACAAATATTCGAGTGTTGATTCGACAACATCACAGCAAGTCGAAAGATGTGAAAATTGTTTTAAGCTTCGACTGATTTCACACACCTGGGCCGATGATGTATCGGCGGGTCCTGGGAGGAGGGGGAGGACCCGGTACACCGTGATAGAAAAATGTGCCAATTCCTTACAAGGAAACTAGAAATGTTTTTTAAGAAAAGGGTTTTCCTTTGGTCATTTTGAATAATTTTGATTGGGTTATTTATTATCAAAGTACATTATTTTTTAAATGAAAAAACTAATCAGACGATGCTTAATCTATTTTTTAAGTGTTTAAAGTTCAAGTTGTTATATATAAAATAGTTTTAAATTTTTATCAGATTTCTATAAATTCTATTGCTTTGACATTATATTTACTTCCTCAACACAAGGAAAGACTTAACAGCTCCCTCTTTTCACTAAATTTGTAACATATCGTGTATTCCTAATATTCCATAATACAGTTTTGTTAAGTGTAAAAAGTTATGCCATTAGTCATTGCTAAGCACGCTACAATGCGTGACGACGTACAGAATACAATATAAAATTGTAACAAATATATTTAGAAAATTATTTTGAATTTTGTCAAAGAAATCTATCTATTTTAACTAATACTTACAATCATAAGGAACTCTTTTCTAATGATTATCCAAGTTATTCATTTCTCTTCTATAGATGCTACTGATTAAGCTGATTTGGCATCGAGGTTCTGGTAATATATTTAAGATATGGTACAGTCATTTACAGAGTTATCTAGCTAGATCCCACCGTCTGTAAAGCAGTTTGTCAGAATATGACAAGAAACAATAATAAGCCAATCATAAACTGTTTGTTGCAACGACTGCTGCACAAGTCCTTCTACGTGACAAAAATAAGTGAGGTTTAATTAGGTTATAACCATGTCAATGTGATGTGGTTCCTGAATGCTACAGGTGTCAGGGTCAGGTAGCTCGCCAGATCTTTATTCTTGTCTACGGGACAAGCGCAGGAGAACATATAACTACATCACTCTTATGTTACGTGTCATGTATCTTTACATGAAAAGTAGATTTACTACCTAATCAAATACTATATCCCACTCCACTTGACTTATATCTCAAGCTTCAGACGCTCAAGTCATTACTCAAAGAGAAAATCATAAAGGTTATATAATAAGCCTATCGTTTACAAGACTAAAACCAGACTTAGTTGCGGTCAATAATGTTTGGTGTAAATGTAACTGAGCCACTGAAGGCGCTTACATTAGCCGCTTCGTTAGTAAAAGAATATTCACGGAGCACACTCGCCTGATTTAATTTCATGTTGGACGAGACTACAGTACGCGGTCGGCATAGTTCACGAATGGGCAGTAGAGAACATAATGCTTTGTGCTTTTAATTAAAAAATGAGAAATTTTCTCATCACATTGGAAGGTACATTATTCTAAGTCCGCCTGACTTTCTACCATCAACCTACCTAAGACTGTCGCCATTACGAAAATCTTAACAGTATTGTGTTTCGACAGTAGAGGAAAAATAACCAGGTCCACTATGGGTGAGAGTTCAAGGTCAAGTTCACTTCCATATTTGGCCTTATCTTTACTTACCATTAGGTGAGATGAAGGTCTATAGCTACCCCGTTAAGAATTTAAAAAAAAGTAATAGCTCATATACAAAATAATGTCAAAATACTCTACCTCCTCCATCATTCATACATCTACAATATGGTTCTTTCAGTCATCCACTCCTGGCTATGCCTCTTTGCTCCCCTTCTACTCCTGGCGATCCTGTGACTCATCTAATGCTATTAAATGCTACTTTCTTTGCCTTCGTTACAGCCGTTGAAAGATTGTTGTGTTATCTCGACATGAAACATTATAAATATGTAAACAGTTGCTTTCTATATCTTATCTTAATTTGAACAATGCATGAGTAATTTTGTTTGAAAAGTAACATTAAAGGTATACATAAAACAACAACGAACTAACAGCACGTCGGAATAACTAGTCCTTACAAGAGAACAAAAGCTTAGAAATTTGGTGAAATTAATCTATATAAGATTTATAATTTTTAAGTTATGCTACTGTGTACAATTTACAGTAAAGGGGGCAGTAGGGCACGACCGACGAGGGAGGGCTAATCTCATTCGGCGGTACGCGCACCGATTTTGTTAAGAGAAACTGTTTTATTGCACCCGTATCGCTACAGTCCTACAATGTGAGCTCGCTTTTATTAGTGCAATTAACTTTTTTGACTGACTAAAGCTGAAGTCGTGCGTCGGGAATTTACATTTTTTAATTAAAAGACAGTGGACAGACTAGTGATTGAAAAACTCTAGAATAGTCTAAAATGTACGTATATTACAAAATTTACTTTAGAGGCTTTTCCTCATTCCTGGCTGCTCTTGCCATGCTGCATGTAATACAGTAGACTACAACTATGACTGACTAGCTAAACATTATATGGACAGGTGTGTTAAACTCCACAATATAATATTCAATATATCACTTTTAGTTCAAATAAATTGTAAAAGTAATTTTAAGTTATTAAAGCAATATAAATATAACATAAATGTATTTTCGATTACGTAGCAGCTACGATCCGTAGCTCAATCTACGACGTAGCACGTCGTAGTGGGGTTTGTCATAAAAAAAATTGCGACATATTCCGCTCGATATCGCTCCGTATCGGTGGCTTGACTGATGGGGTCGTGAGGCATCCCACTAGATAGCGACATGGATATATAATATGAAATATTACAAAAAAAGAGATAGAAATACAATCGCTGCCGTCTTTTAAATATATTTATAAAGTTATTATATATTCATAAAACTTTTGGAACTTGTTCTTACAATTCATCTTTGAATGGATTTTAAAACAATGTACAATTTACATTTTCAATTCAAAAGATACTTTGAAATTGAAGATGTTTTTTAATATTCAATATTTGTTTTATTCAAAAATAAGATTTTTACTTCAATGCAGAGTTTTTGTCTTATTTTTTTTTGTTCATTTACGATAACTAAAAACTGTAAAAAGAACTATCTAATCAATAGAAGCAGCATTCAGTACTGACAAGAGAACAAAGTAAAGGATATACCAACGGGTTAAAACCATAACTCTCCTCTTAGATTTTATTATTAGATTAGGGTATAACTCACTTCTTGGGATTTGCTGCAGTCGGATAATAAGACTCATCTTGGGCTTTGCCATAGTCAGATGATAATCCTCCTATTGAGTTTATCCGTATTTGGGTAAGAAGAAAAATACAAAAACTCAAAACATAAGATTTCTAAGAGTGTTCGGGACTCCTTCAACATTATGTTTTTTTAACATTTTTTATATATTTTGACAATGTCATTCATTATTAACCACTTCTTGAAAATACATTTTTATTAATTTTCTATTAATATAATAAATACTAACCGATTCAGTAAACCCACGGGTTTTAACTCGAACAAAGAGAATACCTTCTCTTCTATGTTACAGGATGAAATTTCAATTAGCTTGACAGATTTATGTAGACTATCTGGTTCCTCGTGTAGTCAGTAATTATCTGTAATATTATAAAAAATAGCTATGTTTACTTTATTTACATTAGCGATTTGCCATTGAATATGTTAAAAATAAGTGTATCAGCTTAGCTTAGTTCAAAAGCTCATATACGTCCCCACCGGGGGGCTCTATCGGAAGGTAGAGTGAAAAAAACGCGCCTGAATTATGTCGAATATGCCTTAGTCAACCACGCTGGACAAGTGCAACTCGCCCTTGGTTGATTTAACAACCTAAAAATTTCTTTATAGGTGTATGCCAGTTTCTCCACAATTTTTTCCATCACAGTAAAAGGGTTGTTTTTGAATTCATATGTACGTTTACGGATATCTATAAGATTTCATATCAAAATTTGAAATCACATTGGTACGTGGCGAGGTTCGAACTTCTGCCTCCAGCATGGAAGATGGATCAGCGAAGGATTTACAGTTATTGTCAAATTTGACAGATATCATTACAGTTTAGACTAACAAAAAAGCAAAAGGGAAATATTGATAGTTAACAATAAGACCATTCAATTTTCTTTTCTTTAAGATATATCTTTAACAGACGCCATTAAAAGAAACCCTAAGTGTCGATGCAAGAAATGACAGTTTCAATGTTTAGCGTATCAGTTAGACGACTTTCCATACTAAAAAACTAATTTTGTAATTTTTAAAGCTTTTTTAAGGTTTTTTTCTGTTATTTTTTTAAACCACTCATAACAAATCAAATTAGTACTCAAATAGGTCAAGCCATTTATTTAGTTTTAGCGAGAACAAGGGACACTAATCATTTTTATATATAAGAATAAGGTTCCTTTTACGATATAAAGTGTAATAAGGATTGAACGCTATAAATAATTTTGAGAACAAAATCAGTGTCTGTTAAATGCTATATTTTCTTAAAATTAAACAGATTCTGTAACGCTGTGTGTATCAAGAGAATTATGCTTCTTAGAACGAGAGGCCGATTTACGACTAAAACTCACAATACAAGAATAATGTAAAAAGATGAACAAAGCGACAGCGAAACAAAGTTCCTTCGTACTTCAGTTTATTTTCACGTGGGATTGTTGCTTATTATTAAATATAATTTTCGGCGATTCTCAGAAATACTTTGAAAGGTAATGAAGTCTAGATATCTGACTACTTTCCATTCAAATGTAATAAAATAGTTTCCAAATGAAGTGATTCCCACTGAATTAGAATCTGGTGTAAATATAGCGATTTATAATGGAGTTTTTGATAGCATTGTTTTTTTGTAAAATAAAAAACAGTTGATGAAAGTTAATGGTATTAAATTTTTAAAGATAAATTTTTTTTTGATTTGAGTTTGATACATAAACTCTGGGAAGTAAGGAGAGACTTTTGAAATAGTGAGTGTAACAATAAATAGTGCAATAAAATGAAATAGTTTGTTTGTTTTATTTATCCTTTTATATTTTTTTATTATGTCAAGTTCAAAGCAACATGGACCTGTGTTGTGATTTGAAAAATTTAATTAATATCATCAATGCTGTACAGTTACTTAGTTCTTTACCCGAAGAGCCTAGGCTTAAAATTTTAAAGGATTTATTTGACAACGAAAATAATATGAATATGTAACTAATGGAGGACGTATGTTTGGAGCAAGTCAATTTAAAGTTTGAGAAAGTCAAAATAGTTATTTACCGATACGTCTACTGTAGTTTTAGTAATATTATTATGATTAAAACTAATTAATCAACTTCAACTAATAAACATCGAAAATCTGAATAATTAAATTCCACTACTACTTCTACTACGCCACTAGTCAACCTGAATCTTAAATGTTGTATTTTACTTATCAGTTTAAATTAAATTATCATTGTTAACTTGTACTGAAAAACTTTGTATTTGTAAAATCAGACAAAGATCAAATTCAAAATGTTATCATGGCCCAACAATTAAATCTGAATTAAATGGCTTATTTAAGATCAAAACTTCCGTCGTCCTCCGCTTGTGCTGTCTCTTCTGGTGTAGAACATTCATTAGATTCATCAACGTTAATCCAAAAATGCTGTTCATCTCACAATTATCGGGTAACAGAAGCCCTTTTATGAAATCGATCTTTTTCATTTGAAGTTATGAAACTCTTGTACCTGGAAATTTCTAGAAATTTCTTTTGCTGCTGGTTTATAGAACAGGAGTTGAAAGTGAAGTTGGTAGATGCTATTGACACAAGTTAAATTGACCGTTGAAGTTAGTAAGGACGGCTCCCAATGACGTAAGCGTGGAATACATAGTTACAATAAATTAGAAAGAACATATATACACAATTGGTTAATCAGGAATATTATACGATTCCAGATATTAAACTAAGATTAATTAATGGATTAATATCAAAATAGCTATCTATATACAGGGTCCAGAGTTTAGTTAACGACGGGACAAGCACGATATTGATTGTTGACTGTATGTTTTTAGCATATTTTGGGAAAAAATTGTTTATAGTTTTTAGTTATTTAGTATCCATGTTTCGTAATCACTCAAATATTTGTATATCGCGCCATCATGCTACACTTATTCTAGAATATTCTCAACGTCTGGTGGCACTTTGCATAATTTACCAATGGCAGGGCATTAATTTCAATTTTCACACACTAGAGCCAATAGGAAGCCGTGCGCCATCTGGTGGCGAAAATGAGAAAAAACCTACTACAATGACAGTTATCAATTTGTTGTTGTGATATATTTTCTACGAAAAAACGAACGATCGCAAGTGAAGCTGAAGTTTTCGTTTTATAAGTTCTGTGAATTACAATTGAACTGATATCATCAAATTTGTATGTTGTTGTGCGTTAATAATAAACTTTCAAGACAAGATATTCAGAGGTGAAATTAGTTATAGTTGCCGTCGCTGCCTGTAACCAGCCGGCAATACCATATCTATTACTATTTGGACCTGGACGTGAGTACCTTTGGTGTTATTAGTCTTAGTGTCTTCCAGACGTTGCAGTACAAACCTTAATCTCATTCGTATGTTGCCCCTAAAGTGTATGGGATTTAACGATTCCTATACAATCCATATTACTATAGTTTTTAATAATGCTTTCAAGGTCAAAGTGAAAATACTTTATTCTACAATGGTACGATGTGTACACTTATTGAAGAACGATATAAAACAAAAATGTTATCTGTTGTGCACAGAATCCGTTTCATCGTTCAAACTTCGTCTAATGGAATATTTGAATGAAAAATCCAATAAATTTAGTAAATAGTTTCACAAGCGATATTGAAATAATAACAACTGCTTTGACTTACATCCGGACTAATTTGACCTCTCAAAGCTACAGGTAATAGAAAATAGTTAAATTTTATTTATGCCTGCTTATTATTCTAGAAAATGTATATTGTTCTGAATAAATAATTGAAATTAAACCAGATTTAGTTATGTAAAACATTTCGGCGATTGTGTGACGATATTACCTGAGTTTTTTCCAGTAACACACCTTTATATATTTAATAAGAAACTAAGTTATTCTACTGAACTTCCAAGGCACTCCTTGAGTGACTCTGGACATCGTGTACCTAAACGAAGCCTTCATGCGGGGACAGTCATTATTATAACAGCAGACGTCCACTTCTCGACTGGTACTGCACAGTATACCGTGACCTTTCCTGGATCGTCGGTCCACTTTGTCAAAGGAATTTTAATGCTGCGTCTCCTAGTACGAGGCCGTATAGAAACGAAGACGAGACATATCCGAGAGATTTATAATGCACCCAAACTTAACTGAGATTCTTGAAGTTGGGAATCTTAAATCCATAGAAAGACTTCAGTTTTCCCTTCTCTATCATTTCTCTTAGTCAAAAAAAGGATAAAATATTTTTTAGAAAAGTCAGTACACACTTTAAAATTTTTTATTTTAGAATGTCACTATTTACCATATAAAAAAAGTTTTGTACGAGTTATAATGAAAAAAGCTAAATTACTATGATTGAGAGGCACAAGGAATCTTTCCATGGTGTTTATGTGAAGCACCAAATTCAAAACAAGGTGATCCGACAGAGAAATGAAGTCTTCGAATTAGAATAGAATATATTATTATTGTAAGCTGAAGTGGGCCGACCACATGACCCACAGAACTGATCACCGCTGGCGTCAGAGAATGCTGCACTGTCGAAAGTTCTCAGACTCGGTGACGTAACTGGTAGTGGCTGGATGGAGCTATCCAGAGCTTGAGCTAAGTGATGATGATGTATATGAAGAAACAAATAGTAACAGAAGCCATTTTAAGTTGTTTTCAATACGAATTGTGAATTTATTGATCGTAGCCAATAAAAATTGTAAATATGAATATTCAAATTCAGTACGACAGACTAAGACCACTTTCAAAGCAGATGAAAGTCACAGATATGAATATTTTAAAAGTAAAATCTGTAAGATTAAATAGGACAATTTAATCCAACCTTATGAGTTTAATATTCACGGACGGGATTACCATATCCAAGCAGATTTTTAAAACGGCTCCAACAAACTGAAATAATTCGTGACAAGTTTGCAAATTTGTTAATGGAGTGGAATAATTTTGGAAAAAGTTAAAAAATATAAACGCTAGGCTAGCTGTGCTGCTAAAAAATATAAAAAAATGTATGTATATTAATGGCCTTTAATTAAGAACCCATTTAAGATGCAATGTATATTTACGTATCACTTTTTAAAGTGAATAGTAATAACATTTTATTTTAAATTAAATAAATACAATATTTAATTAGAAAAATTTAGGTAATCTATATTGTAATCGATACCATTTGATTATAATTTCTCTGTACATGTGGACTATTCGAAAAGGTAATATTAAAGAATTAGCAATCTCTATGGTTTTATTTCACAAGTAATCTATGCTATTAGTTGTGTTTTCTTAAATATGAAAAAATCTGATACTCTACTCAGCTTCGGTTGTTATATATTTTCTGATACGTACCATATGAAAGATGAGTAAAACATAAAACATATTATGTCTATGTTAAATGCTGACCTTTATTTTTCCCAAATTCGATCCAAATCAAGCATGCTTTGTATTCCAACTTTGGCTATTAATTTTACAAGCGAGTAACATTTTGTAAATATCTTTTAAGCAACCGTTTTCACGCACCAACACAAAAGTTGGGGCAGATAGTATTCTGTACTAAAATTCTCGACGGTCCACCCATGTACGAGTTGTATATAGACTGTGTATATAGATAATAATAACAATGACAATTTAACTATTTAACTCTGGAGGTCTTCGATTATTAATTTTCCATTTTAATGAATGAAAGTAATTAACTGTTCCAATGTGTTCGTTCCAGTTCTGTTAATAACGAAGGATCGTTGAAGCTCTTATATTTATGTTTGATTTATTTTTTCAAATTAATTTTATAATTTATACTTGTAATACCATTCTGAATTATAATTAAGTATATTGAATTAATAATCTCGACTGTCAGGTGATATTGTCCAATAATAATGTTAATTAAAAAGAATTAAGAGAGTCATTGAGTGAGTATATGAAAATATTTGTTATTGTCAATGAATAACGCTTTGCAAAATAAAGTTCTTGTGCACAATATTGAAATATAAAGTTCCTAAATATCAAATGGAGAGGGCAATGAACGGAGTCTCTGTGTTAGAGAACTAGGTTCACCGATGCAGTCCAAAGAATTGCTAGCCTGAAATGGTAGCGGGCTGGGCACATTGCACGAATGAATAAACGGCAATTGGGACAGGAAGGTCCTCAATTAGCCGCTGCGTATAGGGAGACGTAACGTTGGTAGGTCTTGCACAAGGTTTACCCACGAGCCGGTAAAGGTCGGAGATCTTCGGAGAACTCATGTCCAACAGTGAACGTTTCTCTGCTGATATGATGATGATACAAATATCCAAAAGTGGTAAAACAAAATTGATAATATTTATACTCATAATACAAAACTAAATATAGTACAGCTATAGTTATAAGCATTAAAAAGTAATAAAATATAAATGCGTCCATATATTTCTTTAGCTAGTTACAAGCAGGTGACATCGCTTGAACCGTGTCATCGAATTAGAAAAATGACCCTATCGTGTGTAGCATTAAGCTTAAACTACTATAAAACCCAGTTTTCTTCTACAACATACTTAAAGTTACTCTTATAGAAAATATGATCATAATTTTATTAAGGTAATAATTATACTAAACAGTAGCTGATGGAGATTTAGCTTATCTTAAGACAAGCTTATTATAACAAGTAAATGTAGGTAATCTGTCCTGTGAAAGTTCATATTTCAAATTTACATAATTTAGGCTTGAGTGATCGATTTAAGAGGTTACTGGATTTAAGAATTTATTAAATTGTTACGGCCGCGTTATTTGGTGAGTGTTTTAGTATCGGATATTGGAGAGGCGTTAGAAATCATTAAGTCTGATGAAGAGGCTGTCGGTTTAAGAGAAATTTGGTAAGTTGTGCTTAATGAAATATTCAATAGTCTTAAAGTTATAGAACGGCTTGATTTTCACAGAAATGTTTTGCTACAAAAGATACTGATAATAGATTGATTTCGGCTTATTGAAGTTTTGTGACGACATGAATCCGTTTACAGTTCTCCTATGACATGTTCTGGTGCCTCCAGCTGATGGGACAGGTACTATGCTTTATTGGTGTGATGAGTGGTCAATATAGCTATCACCAATTTCTCTATTCTCCTTCATTTTGCGTCGAATGTACAACTCGGTTCTGATATTGTCTTACTCATTTAATATTCATTTTTAATATTCACTCTCGAATTTATCAGAAGTTTTAAGATGACCCCATGTCGCAGTGATCGCGTCACACAGTGTAGACAATTGTAGAGCATGAAGTGATTAGATAGTTCTTTCATACTCATATATATTATTGAGACGAGTACACATACAAATTGACAGAAAAAATAAATGCTATTCGTAAAGGTTAAAATTAAAACCTTTCTTTCGGAAGCTATTATATCAAATGTAACCATTTCATATAGACATTACTGATCTAAAAGTAAGAACAGCATCTCCTGAAACGTTAATACTAGCGTACCACCGGGGGTATCCCTTGAACTTAATACACATAATATTTTATTCGTTCCATTATTCTTCGATATATTGACGTCATTAAAATATTTTGAGTAAATAATTCATCTTCCGACTATATTCTTGTGCCTGACCTTTATAACTTAAATCTGACTTAAAATAATTTATGAATATTGCGTAGATAATGTAACAATGAATAGGATGACCTAGGTGAGACATTTGGACACATTGAATATACGATTGGTCACCATACAAATACTCTAACTGCTAACTTCTATAAAAATAATTTTATTCTTATAAATTTTTGGAATACGGTTCTGTGCCCTTGCTACCTCAATATAGGAAATAGTGTAAAAACATTGAGAGGATTCAGAATAAATTCTTTAAGCATTTAGAATTGTCAAGGATACTGAGTTATATTCTTCCATTATATATTCATCGGCGTCGTATCAAATGGAAAAAGATCGATTATTTCTGTACAATATCTTAAATTATTGCATTGATTCCGATTTTGAAATAAAGAATTTATGTTTGAAATGTTTCTAGTTCAATTCTCGTCACTATCCACAGTTTAAAGTACCATTGACTTCATCTAATTATAACCATAATACCTTTTTGCTGCGTGTCGTTATTACAATAGCAATTTTGATAATTTAGACATTATTCTTTGATGTCAGCGATAAATTGTCTCATAAATCAACTTATGAGCTAATACTATTGGGTTTTTAAAATATATATTTCAGTAGCTTTAAAATTAAATAGCATGTTGTAGATTATATAAAATAGTTTACAGATGGGAACCTAATTAGTCTAACGATTGGTATTATCTTATACTATCTTTATACAGAGCCAAGATTTATTCCCGGAGCACTTCGATGAGATCTTTTGTGCCTCCCTTATCCTAGTGCCTGCTGTCCTGGAATACCTTCAAGATGTACTTACTGAGTACACTTAAAGTTAGTAGCCTTATATGTTCGGGAATGGGGTATATCCAGTCCAAAGAGACCCATTCTTTTCCTAGCAAGAACAACACAGTTACACAGAATGTATTCTATATGTTAAGTGTGCTCCCCACAAGCCCTACACAGAGGCGATTCAACTTTCTTAATTTTGGTATCTGTGTTAATTACCTAATTTTAATAACTGTTATAAACAGTTCATTTATCAATTTGTGGTAAACAGTTACCACAAATTTATATGGCTCAAAATATTTATTTGTGTAACTTCTTGAAACTGCTTATTCTTATAAGACTATTGTTACAGATTGTGAAATAAATAATTTTTCAATATCAATTTATTACAAGATTTATAGATGGGTAAATAGTTCAAGGGAAAATCAATGGTTAAAGTAAATATAAATAATCAGGTCATCTTCGATTGCGATCGTAAGATCGCAAGTAAGATGACCTCTCAAAGATAATCGTAATGTTAACGAGGAAAAATTTTATAGGTCATATAGTGGATGAATTGTTTGCTTAATATTTATCAAAGATATTGAAACCGCTTTTTGATGAAACAGTAGTGGCTTTGCTTGTACGGATTTAATCTGATTTAAATGTACATCCGATACTATTTTTAGTGATGCATTGAAATTGAATTAGTGACTTAAATCAGTTTAATCCCTCTGTCGTATTTATAGGTACGTAGAAAAGAGATTACATTAGTACTCGCTTGTGAGGTGATGAAACCGTAAAAATGCTTGATGTGATGATAAAGAAAAAAATTACGTATGGGCAAATGATTGGACCTTAGTGACGTGATCATATGTATCGATATTTAGTGTTTACTCCCTATAAAAAACCTTTTAAACATTTTTTGGTCGGAGTTACTTATCTGCTGTAAAAATATTGCACTAAAATTTCAAGATGAAATGGAATTTTATGCAAATTTTAAACGTGACAATCATAAAGACCCATTTCAAAACAACTGAGTATGTATATTTAAAATAAACGGTGAGATTGTGTAATTACTTTTTCTTGACCACTATTACATAATAGCTATGGTCCTTTTGTATTATTATTAGCTTGCCCATGATCTTACTCTTCCTCGAAGAGATTATAGGGAATCGGTGATGTAGCGAGCTTACCCAGAAGGTGCCAATTCAATCTTGATTTGGAGAAACCCAGTTTATATGCTATAGGGAAAAAGTAGTAGGTTTATTTGAACTAAAATTGAAAAAAAGCTACTAAGCATGGCATGAATGTTAAACAAAAGTTGAATTTACGTTATATAAGTGATATAAAAGTCTTCTGACTGTATTTTTGTTGGTTGTATTGTTTAGTTTTCGTTAAAATGTATTTTTTTACTGAAAGCTTTAGTAAAAAGTTGTTATTAACAATCAGTAACGCCAGACGTCCACTAGTCTATCATAACCACATAAAAGTAAATACTGGGAACACTGGCTGACATATGTTTTTGTGTCAAAAACTTAATAAATTAAACCATTTCCCAGTTACTTCACATCAACTAGTAATATTATATTAGAACATCAAAGTCAAAAATTAAATCTGTGCGAAGAAAATTTTAACTGAAATTTAAGAACACAATAGCCTTTATAAATAACAGTTTTGAATTTTAATGAAAATTGTTTCATAACAAATTTCCATCCCTTCGGACCTTCATCGATTACATTTGTTTAATAGTACAGTCAGCGATTTCGTTGAGCCTTTAATTGTGCTGTGCGTCGGTAAAATTGACTTACGTTACGGAAATATTCTGACAATGGTCGTATACCTTAGTGAATTGCAATAAGAGTCTTTTTTGAAATATAGTATTAATATTAATAAACGGTCGACTGTTCGGAAATTACCACAAGTTATATAACACATCTGAAATTTCTAAAACACTAGTATATAATCTTTTTCACAGTCACACCTATTATCTAGTAAGCATCATTTCATCAAGATGCTCAATTTAGGCTATTTGTATATATATTGACCTGGTGATTGCTCGTGCAGAACCCAGGTTACCCCCGTGAAGGGCAACGGAGTTACCGGGGAGTTTTAGTGGGTATTCTCAGTGCCGCTCTATTGAGGTACTGAGTGAGCCCCACACACGCCCGTCGCTTAGCCAGTGGCGGGTAGGTCCGTAAATGGATTCCTCCTCGTAAAAAAAGGCTATTTGTATATATATGTGTATGTGTCATAACACAAGTAAACAGTAATATGTATATAAATATCAGAAATCTACTAAAAACAAATAAACATGCATTACTCGAGAACAAATATTTGTACTCAACATAATATCATCTGAGAACACTGGGGTTCGAACCCGACAGCTCTGGATAAGTAGACTGGGGTACTGACCACTCGATCAGATGGTCATCATATAAATGGATTAATCAATTTGTATCGAAATAACTGCTAAATGTAATTATCAAATGAAAAGTTTTTTTTCGTTTCTGCTCTAGTTGCCTGTAATAATCTGAGTAGATTCTTGACGTTGTGTGGACTTTAAAATACAATACTGATAAAGATTTTTTTTTAAATAATAAATTCGAGATTATAATTAAAGATATAGCTTGCCAGATTTTTATTATTTAGAAATTACCAAGATCAAAGTCAATTTAAATCAAATTTAAATTTTGTACTAAATAGTATCGAATTTTAACAATTCGATACTATTTAGTCCAAAATAAGTAATTTTAAATGGTCATAATTCTATGTCACCGCTGTCTGAGAAAATATTCTAACTTTGTTCCAAAATAAAAAGTAGACATGAGCACTTTGACCATTTTAATTGCAAATTACTTTAATTTTTATGCTTAAAAATATTATTTGGTTAAGACTTATCGATAAACACAATGGACTGAACACATCACATGCTTATTTAAATCTTCAGGAAGCCATTGGTTGTGATTGAATCCAATCTGTCGGCATAATACAAACGCACATGTGCCGAAGACCGCCAACTGCTTCTATACAAATTAACAGTTAATCAACTGCAATACGAATTAGAATTTCGATTGAAGCCAGACATTTTGCCTTTTATGAGTCGTTGACATGATCGCAATGTCACGTTGACGTACAGTTGTTATTAGAATATTAATAATATGTTCTCTCGCTCACACCTATTGTTTAAACTCATTTGGGCGTGTATTTTGGATACTAAATAAAGGAGAAAATATAAATATATTATAATTGCTATAATAAATTTATTTTTCTTCCTTTATTTACAGAATACTATATAAACTTAAAAACTTATATGACTCCTGTACAATCGAATACCTAGACAGATGTTTGTTCGATGAGTACATCGAACAAACATCTGTCCAGGATTCAAATCCAGGATATGAGCTTATCAAAATTATAGTTGTGATCACTCGAATAGTCAGCCGTCGTCATCAACACCTTATATAAAACAATAATAATATATAGTATTTTGTATACATATATATCTACAGTAAGTTATAATTTTAGGTTCTACATATAAATGTATTTATGAAAGTACGTAAAATGTAGTCGCCATTATTATATTGGTAAATTATTATATCATCAATAATATAATTTTATTCAAATGCACTGATCACTTTAAAATGGACAAATAACTCACACACCCATGGCGGGTTGACTGGAAAAGATCTCTATTATATATAACTGCGCCATTGCTTACTACTGCCTACATTATTTTTTATTTTACTTCATGCAATAAGGAGTATATACAAAAAAAAGTATTTTTTGTAGAACACGTCAGATTTGAAGATATAGTCTTCAAATCTGACGTTACTACAAAATTTTTTGTATTCTACAAAAAAAATCAATGTTTTTTATATTGTCTGCCTTACTTAGAATTAATATACATTTAGAAGACAGTATTTTATTAATTTAAGTTCGAATTTACTAATGTATTTAACATTAGTAAATTCGAACTTAAATTACTCTAATATGAACTAATAAATTTTGATTAGAATTAATATCCCGACAGATTATTTCAGTTTAAATCTAAAACTATTATGTTTCGTTAATGTCAGTGTCAAATGATAATAAGATTCGTTAGAAAGCTACTATTTATGTTCAATTTTAAGCCGGTGTGACGTGAAGCCAATTGATTAATTAACTATACACGATACGCTTAGTTTAGTTAGTACAGTGTTAATCAATATTGCATTAAATTTTAATATTTTTTGTATCTTTGGTAATCATAACCCTATTTAATAATTTATATTATTTGGCTTGACGGGTATTACCTCGACTGCGAATTGTATAAACTAACGTGCTTATCAATAAAGAAGTTATTTTATTTTTAATAATTGTCTCTATCAGACAAAATTATTAAAAATAATATTCTTAACTTAAGAATCATTCATGTAGACATTTCAACTGTGCTTAATTAAAAATTAGTATTAACTAATTATTGAACACACGAAACGTACAACAAGGTACAAGGTACATATGAACATATATAGTGTATATGTTCATATGTAGTATTTACGACTGTTTATATATGTTTGTATATGATCTAGATTTATGATATGTTTTTGTATAGGCTTAGTCAATTTTTAGTTTTCAATATATATATTTATTACTACAATAAAGCTGTTATATTGACTAGCCTGGTGTAACATATATACACATATAACACTGATATAACGAAAACAAACATTTGGAACTTCGAACAGAACTTCGTAACATGAATAGTGATTTAGTAGTTATAAATTAAAATGTGGTATCTACTGAGATTTAATATTAAGATTCATTTTATCTGTGTTGATTAATAAGTAACCAGTTGACCAACGACTAATTTGACGCGATCAGATTAACTGTTGAGGGATATTTATTTATTTGACAAACTTAGAATAGAATAGTATATATCTTTACTGTACATCAACCAATCTAAGAAATACATTGGGAACAGTAAACAGTTACATTTAGTTAGTTTAACGTAGCACAATAACATTCTAAAAACTACTAATTTCGTAACTTAGAGCCTTATACGATTACAACAAGGTTTATTTACATGATGACAATGCGTAATTTTAATTTTTATAGAGCACTTTGATTGTACTAAACATTATTTGTATTTATGTACATTTCCGCGATTCAAAACGTTAAAAACTAAAATCGTTTTATTTCGTTATACATTCATAGTTTAATTATTGAATGAGTAACCTGTGCTTCTCAGTCTTCTTCAATGAGTAACGTTCAATAAATTGAAATATACGTACCAAAGTTGAATAAAAAATGTTGCCTGTGTACTTGTTAATTAAGGTTGAATTTACATAATTTCTTGATTTATAAAGCCTTGAATTTAACGTAGTAATTTTAAAAATGTTGTAAAAAATATCGTCTCATAGTTGCGTATTATATTCAGTAAGTGTGAAGGGCCACCTAAAAATATTGATGAAAAAACGTTGTGTTAAAATGTCACGCGAAAGCTCAATCATGGCTGGTGCTCGTTCGATACGACTGCGGCCGTAATGGTTCACGCCAAGCTAGTTTGTTGGTTATAAAATTCAATCATTTGTTTTAACATGCAGGTCCCAGGTAGTTGACGTTAGCCAATTATCGAGTGGCTCCACTTATTATGTTCCTGGTGGTAGAAAGCTACCGAATAATTCTCATAGATTTAGTTTTATCACAGGTTAAAGGTTATTTTAAATTGATTTGCGAATTATCGTATGGAAACGCACTCTTTTATACAAATTTTAACTTATGTAATTTGACGTATTTTCACAATATCAGATAATATCTGAGTTTACTGTATTGTCTAAATATTAATAAAAAATATTACGACTGTATGTTTCCTTCATTTATTTAATTTATCGAGTCACGATAGACGCCCGAGAACCTTGAAACAATTATAAGTTAATTGCCTCTAGATTGTTCGGCTTTCAAGATAAACTTACAATTTTAACGTCTCTATGAACAGACTTCAAAAAGGAGAAGTTTTATATTCCACTGAATGTATTTTTTATATGTTCATCGATTTCTGTATCAATTCTGAACCGTTATTTAAAAATCTTTTTTAATTCGATAGAGTATACTTGTGATGTCGTCCCAATGATACAAAGTAAGAATTTTGGGATCCCAGGGAGATCAAATTTTATCAGCATATATTAAATATTTCATATTTTTTCTTAAGCTATTATTTTTAATAAACAAGACACAGCAGGCAAGTTGACAATGCTGACGGTCCACCATCCCAAACTTATGAAAAATAAGTTTTAAATAAAACTTCAAAACTCAAAAATAATTAAATTTAAGAAGTTAACCAATTCAAAATTATTTTTTGGAATTGGTCTAAGTCCAAGTTGTTTCCAGAAACATTAACAAAAGTTCCGATTCCCAAAAATAATTTGAAATAGTAAGTCAAACGGTTTTTTTCAACAAAATACTTACAGATGATGTAAAAGATACTACTAATTTTATCCAGTTTAAAATCATTTTTCGCTGAAACCTTTTATGTAGAGTATTTTGTGTTGTGACCTATTTAAATATTTATTATCAAATAGACTATTAAATCACACAAGAATTCAAATATCAGAAAAAAAATACTAACTTTAATAAATCACCAATTTTCGTGTTTCTGACTGAACATAAATTTCAGCCTAAACCTTACGACGGAACACAAGTCAAATACAGTGGAACAAGGTTTCAGATAACGCTGCCTCATGAAGCCTTTGTCCCGTTATCAGGTTCGACAGTCGCCTGTAATCCCTCCTTTGATTCCCACAACACAAAGACACAGGAGTGATTAGGGGAAATTAATTCTTCGAGGTGTGATTGCAAGAATTTGTTCATGGAAATTGAAGATGGTTATTTGGACTACACGAACAATTATGATTGAAGGTAATATTTAAGGTGATATCTACAATATTCCTCAAAAAATATTGGATAAAGGTTTAGGTGAAAACTTCAGATCTTGGCGTAGTTTTTCCACTTTTACCAGCGTATATGATGACGTATGTACCACGTCATATAGATACACGACACTTATTGGAAATTGTAGGAAATTTTAATTGATAAGAGACATTTAATATATCCAATTAGGTAAAGGTTTTGTGTGAAAATTTTGAAAATTTGTTGTATAATTTCGTTTGACATTTTTGTTCTCTTCTTTTTTTATTTTAATTATTTTCTGTGCAGGTGTATTAAATTAAAACAAATGAACTGGGAATTGTAAATAAATATATTTCTAGAGGTAGAATAGTATTTTTTATTTTTCGAAACTATTTAAAACACCATATTAAAGCGAATGTTTCTTATCTCCAAACTTCTGTGTTTCTCACTGGTAGGAATTAATAACAAATTTTTAATTAAATCTTCCAACAGTGGACGAAGCAGCAGTCAGAAGCTAGTCACATCGAAAATGGATCATTCCATTCTACAGTTCTATTTACATAAGACACATTCCGTTTTCGAATCATTTGACACACGCGGGAACTCGTAAAAGGGCTCATTTGATGTTACGACTTGACATTGACAGTTCATTGGGACTTAGTTATTTGACTCTACCCTTAGGTAGCTTATCTAATCTATGAATAAATGTTTTTATCTATTTTTTATTGTGGTTCAACCGGTTTTTGCTAGTTTTTGATGTCCACAATTGTCCAACGCACCTGCTGTATAGAGAGATGTTTTAATATTGAGCGTGTGTATAAATTTGTTAGGACTTCTTCGAAAACAACAAAGTTTTAAACTACCTTACATCTATGGTTGGTCGTATGTGTGACATAAGATTGTATTTAACGTCTCGTACTAAAACAGGGATTCTGAAGTACCTACTTACTTATTTACTTTGTCCTTTCTTACAGTTTTTATTATAAAACTGGTACTACAGTTAATGATGAACCATTTAAATATTGTATAGCCAATAAAATAAAATTATTAATAGTATTAAGATATCCTTATTACTTACTTAATGGAGAAAAAGATGATTACTTTATCTTACAATGTTACAGAAAACTTACTTTAGATATCTGAATGAGACTTATGACTTCGTATCTACAGTAAAACGTACACACACAAACGACCGCGATTACTCATACACACACACCCATATAAAATTTATTATACCAATTATCTATGTAAACGCATAAATTACAAAGATATTATTAACTCTGTTCTGCGCCAACATATTTTGGTAGACACTTCCTTGCGTGTCATGTGACATGGAAGTATCATTTAATTTAATATTGACTATGGAGCGATTTATTTATGGGCCGACTTTGAACATGTCCTCAAAAATATAAAAAATATTAATTACCGATATATGGTTGATTTTGAAAAAAAATCCTTATTATATTTATTCATTTAAAAAAACGTTGTCAAAATCCATAAACAGCTTGCACGTCTCTAGATTAAATATAAGGAGACACATGCATTAAGTTTTAAATACGAAACGGCAGTTTGTAATAGGAAAATAATTTTAAGAGTATTATCAAATTTCATTGACCTTTAAACGCCCTTCACTAGAAGAATTCACTCATAGAATTAAAACTACTAAGGCAACCTTCATTATTTTTTTGAGGGATCATACAGTCATTATTCAGCCTCAAACAAAACAAGAATCACGTCAGATCAGAAATATTTAAATAATCAGTGTACATATAAACATAGTATTGTGAAAACATCGTCCGAGTTAGTAAAAATGTTCATAAAATGAGAAATACTAAGCTTAACCGAATTAAATTTGTTCAAATGTCAACTATTTCAGATATATATATATTATCAAAAACTGAATTGAGAACCTCCTTCTTTTTGAAGTCGGTTAAAAAGATGGGTGTTACAGATGCATGTTCAATACATTTCAATACATTAGTTGACTAAACTTAAAACCAGTAAATAATTTTGAATATGTTTTACTGTGCCACAATATTAAAAAATTATTTTCTCAAATACCTATGATATAATCTGCATTCGAACTTCCTTATTGTTAAGGCAGAAAAGGTCATTTTGCTAAATCCTCCAGTGGACATCCAATCCATTTTGTCTACAGCACTTTTTTAATCTTTTAATGCGCAAAATGTTACCCGCAAAGGACTGAGTGACCTCCCCAAGATGGATCACCTTGGCAACTGTCATTCATCAATAGGGACATTACACGAGTACAGATAGCGACAAATAATAATGAACACAACCTGCGCTTGTATTAAATTGTTGTAAAAACTTAGTAGTCTGTGATTATATGTATTCGAGTAGAGTAATGATCTTGGGAGCAACACAGGAGTTGTAATAAGGAGGATATAATACAACTACCGTCAACTCTTCTTTCGTTTCCCCATGTAGGAAAACCTGTGCCATATATAGGCTACGATGACCAACACCTGGTCCATTTGGGCCGTAACAGTCGGGAACCATACGAGCCTACAGAACAGATTCAGAAACAGAAACTATTACGCTTTGTTTTGATATTAAAACTAGATCACTCGACCACAACGTCACTATTAGTGTTAATAAAAATAAATATTTTTCGTTATACGTTAGTTCTGGCGTAGAAGGAAAGGTCAGTAATAGCGATTTTTTATCAAAAAAAAAAAAGATTTTCAATTTACAATTGAACAAAATTGAATTTTCAAAATTCAATTTTCTCAGAAATTGTGACAATATTTTTAGTTACTAAAAATCAGCTTCAGACGTTAAACGAGATACCATCAACCGTTTATTAGTATACAAAATTATAAAGGCAATTTATTTATGTTGATGATCTAATAATTTATAATTTAATTAAACTATTCTCAACGAAATTAATTTAAAGTTTATTTATTTGAAATAAAATGTTTATTAGTTTTGTTAACTTTGAGGTTTAATTAGTGATTGTTAACGTTTGCAGCTTAAAACTCTCCTTTCATACTTATTTTTATCAAAGGAAGCATTTTTGCGTTAAGTACGAGTTTGAATATGAGAAGAGAAGACGAGATATCAGTAAGAGAATAGATAGAGTAAGAGATGAAAAAATCCCTCATGGCTGACGAGACGAGTGCCCTGGAGAATCTAAGAGACTTGCCGTCTCTTAGATTCTCCAGGGCGCTCGTCTAAGAGACAGGAAGTAGGTGGAAGAGTTCGGCACCGATGGCGCCGGCGCAACTTAACGGTGGGGTGAGGCGGCAAGCAAGCTCGCCTGGCGTGCGGCGAGACGCGTGTGCATCGGCAGCGTACGGACCAGCCAGGCTGGCTGAGCGAGCTCGGCTACAGCGGCCATGTAGTGTGTGCGGCGGTTCGCATAATGCTTCAGGTTGTAAATTCAGCCGATACGTGTGTCGCGTGTGCAATATAGTCCAGGGCATTTACGACGTATGTAAGCAGTGTTTTGTGTGTGATTACAGGTTTCCATTAATTATTATTAATAAGATTATATAGTGAAGTAATTCAGTGTCTTGTTCCTTAACCCTTAACGTTACAAGTCGTAATCTACAAGCCCTGTTAAAGTAGATACCTATACTTGTTATATAACTGAGCTTTGCCAATAATTTATTTGTTTGTGAAAGTTATACCAGCATTGGCAGAAAAATAACAATGTTACCAAAACCACTCCTTTTCTATATCCTTTAATACGACAATTTATTTATATGTCGCCCAAAATACACATCAAAAGACGACGGTGTTCCGAGATCGTGTGACGAATCCGGCGATTAGTTTACCAAGGATCATTTGTTCTAAAATTACGGGAATAAAGTATCCTTCGCTTTGATCATGGCTATCATTAGTAACAGCTCTTTATAGGGAATGATTTTTTTTTGTAGGATATGTCATGGTCGTCAAGCCGAGATGTTTGAAGTAGCGAGTTGAGCGTTCTAATTTTGGAAACAAAGTTATTGCGTGTGGAAATATTTATCCATCTGTTATATATCTACAATTTCTATATAACATATAATATCCATTGTATGTTTTCTCTTATACAGAGTGTTCAGTTTGTTTTTACAAAACTTTCCGGTTTACTTGAGACTCCCTATAGAAATGTAATGGTAGGTATTATTATTTAAGAAAACTTTTTTGTTTATTTTGAGGTTGGCTTTCCATAAACATGCATAGGTGAAAACTAGAAGGCTTCAAATGTCAAGAACGATAATATTAAAAAAACAGCAGTTGTTATATTATCAAATGTAAATTTTATACATTATTTTAGTACTATACATCGTGGGCATGCGTCAATAAATCAAATAGTTATTTTTCAATCGGAAGAATATTATTCTTATATTACTAAAAAAAAAGGAAATTAATATTAAATAAGGAATTGCTGTTCATTGGTCTTGATCAAACTCCAAATTGACTTTACAGTTTTGAGTAATTTATTTATGTTTGGTCCGCTTTTATTTAAGCCCTTTAAAAAAAATACAGAAAATGAAAGCCAAAATATTATAAATGAAAATTGGAAAATTGTCTAACAGATGCGATATTCGAAACTATCGTTACATCCATCGTTACCTCACCTTCCTTTCAATAGATAGCGTAAGTGGCAGTTTGTAGCTGATACATAGTTCTCAGGGTTAATTAATACGTATATATAAATAAAAATTGAATCTCTGAATTGTATATATGCGAATTACGGTAATAATAAAGCTATATATATTTTAAAGTCAAAGTCAAAGTAAAAAATAACTTTATTTAAATAGACTCATTTACTAAGTTCTTTTAAATCGTCACAACAGGGAATATGTATGAGAAAAACAAATAATGTAATATATATATACATATTCATACTATTAATTCTATTAATTCTCTATATGTCTATTAATTCTCCAATATGCCCAATTATAAGCCTGTTTTGTAACCATGGACGAAGTTATCCAATATCAATTATATTGCTTTATCAATAGATTTTAATTCATTCTAATCGGTATGATTTTCGTAACGCAATATAAGCCACGACATGACTTTTACGAAAAATGTTGATTGAATTAACAAATGAAAAAAGTATAATTAACTCATCGGCTAACGACAAGATTGTTGGCTTGTTACAACGATATCAATTAATACAATTAATTTACTTATTCGTTTACGTTCGTGATGTAGATCTTCGTGATAGCAAGACGGAAATTGGGCTTAAGCTTGATCGAAACAAATATTTTAATTTAGTTAAATGAGGACTAGGAAGTGTCTTTATGTAATAAATAAACAAAAATCTTACAGTTAACCTATTGATTGATGCCTTAAGTAAACGCACTCTACAGTTAGCTAAAAGATTTTTTTAATTACAAATAGTTTAATATGTAATTAGTGTGATGTAACTATTAATGTGGGTAAATAATTGAAATTGAATTATATCGGACATATATCGAAGAAAATTCGAAAAATCACATAAATTACTTTCACCAAATCTTTACATTTACTTAACAACACACGTTGTAAAGTAAATGTAAAGTAACCTTTGCTTAGTAACGTAACCTTTGCTTAGTCTGGTTCTTAAAACTAAATGTCCACAGCAAATATTAAACCATTTTATCTGATTAGGAGTAGAAATCTTGGAGGTACTTGGAGGTTCCTACTTAGAAATATTTCAGTTAAAAGGAAAAGGTATCTTCTAGGATTACTAAGAAGGTACACATTACACTCTATACAGAAACGAAGGTTAGTTTTTAGGTTTTTTGTTGATAAATATCTCAATGATGAAATATTAGAATATGGCTACACAGTTATCTCAGTATTTTTAAAACTGCTTAATTGTCAAACTTTAATATGCCATTTTTTATAATTAATTGCTCCATAATTTCTATAATATTCTCAGTAAATCAAACAACTACATATAATATTAAAAGAAAGATTACATTTCAGTGCTCATTTTTGGATTTTAGATAAAAACTCCTCATAAAATATTTTTCTTCCTGTTACGATGTTCGTACATGCTATCTCTTTTGCACTCGTCATAATCTTCTGACGTTCCATTTCACACATTTTACGTGTATAGGACTGTCGGCACGTGCGTGCTTTTATGTTTGTAATTTGAGATATAAAATGTTTTTGCGGAATGCGAGAAAGTTAAAATACGTATTCCCTTTTGATACAACATGTGCTCTTTCAATAGAAGCCACATATGTCACCTTTGTAGTGGAGGTACCTAGGGCAGCGTCTCCAATTCAGTATAGGAACTCATCCTGTTACTTAACATCAATCATGCATCCTGTATGATGGTACCATTGCTTTTATACCTCATCAACTTGTTAAAATCAAAAGCAAGCGTTATGTTGACAGCATATAGGACAGCTTCCCCCATATGCAACATAACATTTTCTTAATGAGTTCTGGCGACTTTACGCATCTAAGAATGCCAATACTACAAAGTAGTTTTATTAGGCCACTTTACGTAACGTCAAGTTGCTTCTTCTCAATTCTCTCACCAATCTATAGACGTTCATATTATAGTGGGTTATATCATCATATGTTAAGTAATGATAAGGCCTAAAATGGAAGCTATCTTACCTCTGTCTACCGGCATATAACAAAGCTATTAACATTTGTATTATGGATATACTTAGGTAAATGATTCCGGCACTTTCAATTAATTTTAGGATTTCAACATCAACGGTTTTTTCTATTGTCTTCACATGACGGCTTTGTTTATGGATGAGAGGACTCAATTGTGTATACTAGTAGGATGCGGCAGTAGCTAGCCAAGAAGATATATAAAAATCTTTGTACGAACTTAACTGAACAGAAACTCTCTTAACTGAAAAGAAACTGAAATATATAGTCTCAAATACTCGTCCATATATGGAGTTAATAAAACGTAAAAGCACAAATAATTTGTGATATTGAAAATTGTGAAAAAAAGATACATATATATATATATATTCATTTAACAGAAAATCAGTCCAATCGTCCTGTACTAATATTTTCCAAATCAATAAACCTTTTCGAACTTTTATACACAAACACTAACATAAAGGATGTTTTTACTTCGCACAAGTCTTATGAGTTGCTAAACTTAGATCAGAGCGGAATCACCCGAAGCTATCAACCTCCCAAATCAATTTTCTGAAGTCCCCAACTGGATTCCAGCGTGTTGTGGAGACGCTGTCGTAACTTTAGCATTTCGGATAGCTCGTCGAAGTTACTTGCTGTCATATTCTGGTATTAATTTCACTATGATAATGTGAACGAGACAAAGTGAATCTGAGGTATTTGACTCGGAGGGTTCCGTACAAATATTTATTTATTTCCATAATACTTACAATATTCAGGTAATATAATACAATATTTCTCATCTAGATAACAGAAAAATACATCAGCAATATACTAAAGATACATAAATACTCAAGAACAAATATTTGTACTCATCTTACAAATATCTATGCCTACTTCGAACCCGGGAACTCTGGTTAAGCAGACCGCGGTACTGTTCAGTACAGGAGTACTTTTCGTTAACGTCTACCATCGATGGTAAGTACTTAGTTAGTTCGGGCTTATCCCAAAATCCAGCTCCTAACTTAAATAATTACTATATTTTATTAGATTTAATTACAAATGTAAGTAGAAGTAGTTACATTTATATTATTTATTCCTATAAATTTTGTTTCCCTTGAGAGTGTCTTACGAGGATTTTTCCTATTGATATGTGGAAGCCTAAAATTAGTTGTAAAAAACAATTCATGGATGGATAAAAAATCAATTCCATAAGTGACCAAGAAATCTAATATTAATGTATATCTTTCAATAATCATTATTTTAAAATATCATTAAAATAGAACACCAACCAAGTTAACATACTAATATTAGGCACACATTTTCATCATAAAATTCCTTAGCAAAGTTGGTCGATAGAATGTCGACTCTAGCGAGTTGCCGAACGATTTAGACAATTTCCCAACCGAAAGTTTTCTTGTAAAACAATCGAGTGAGCGACTTAGGAAAGATGATGTGACGGAGCCAGTTTAGAGACGAGATAAATTGAAAATGATATAATAACACGATGTAACGTGCGCGGTTACATAGCAAATGTAAAAATTACATAAAAGCTTGCGGTAAAATGATCTAACTTCTTCAACTCTGTCACTTTTGTGTAATAAAAGTTACGAAAGAACTTTCGTATGCTAGGTTAACTGACACTGAATACTGACCTTGTGAAGGTCAAAAGGTAATTTCTATTTAAATCACACGGAGCTAGACGTTTAAATAACACAGTAACTATATTGAATTATTTAAATTTACAACTATTTATTATTTACTTGATAGCTTGATTTAAATGAAAGATTCTGTTCTACGAGTAGGATTTAGTAAGTCGTTGATTTCTAAACAATTTTTACAGAAAACAACCATGTTCTAAATAAATTGTAAATAAGAGTGTGACAAATACAATATATATAAATGTTGACATACGGTTGACTTTTACATAAAATACGAAGGAAACTTACTGCGATCATCAATTTATTCATAATTATATTTTTACTATAGTGTATACCATGTTTTCATTACTTTGTTTTGCATTATTCTGTCTCTGTCTAATAATGATGATAATAACTAATTTTTTCAATAAGTCTCACCAGTAGCCAACTAAGTAACTTTCAAAGTTTGTTGGTAGATCATTAATACAAATTCCTAACGTTATCCAAATTCCATAGAGTAGAGAGTTGAATTGGTTTTCAACTATGAGTTCGTCGAAAGAGTTTTGAAATCCAAAATGCATTACCATAAAATTTATATATAAAAATGTATGTTACGTTTACCTGACACATCTATATATAAACAGTAGTGTTGAGTATTCATAACAGAGGCACTGGTGTCGTCTTCACATGATTCGATAGCTGACGACAAAAATGAACGAGATGGTTTAAAACATTTCAAATCCTAGGTGTACTGGTTGAAAACCCAGCGCAGTTATTGGTGAATCTGTTTAGAATTGTGTTTATTAACTCACCTACAATGGAATTGATTTTTGTTGTTTGGCACTTATTGATATTTCACTACATATTTTCTTAACGGTGTAGCCTTTGATCGGATCTGATTGGAGCATTGCACCCGGATCTCTAAACCACAGAGGAACCGGTATCTTACCTCCAACTGCCGGAACTCAACAATGCTGTTAACAATTATGCTATGGTAGTAGACTTAGGTAAGAGAGTGTTAGCTTGGCAGGAGGTCTTAAGAAAAACTCTAGTACTAACCAAACCGAGCACAAAATGTATGTATGCACTGAGAATTAAACGCGGGACCTCTTTATCTGAAGTAGGTGGTAGGTCTCAACCGCTAGACCATAAGGCGGTTAATGATATATATGATAATAAATAAATATACTCTAGCTTGATTTTGCTTTGGTCTTTATATTAGATATTATTCAAGATACCTTTAAATAAAAAATACCCCTAGCTTCAGGCTAAACACACAAAAGGGAACCTTAAGTGGCAAAAATTAATTTGCACAAACGCTTAACAAGAATTATGGTAAATGTCAAAAGCACCCCTGGACTCACGTGTCCCGGATTCCCGTCTGTCACACGCACTCGGACATAACTTTTCCACTTATCATTTGAAGAACGTATATTTTAAGAATTAAAGGGTTTGCGCTACATCGGGTTTGTAATTGTACAAAAGCGTGTTTTACGTTTTAGGTAATTGTTCTATTCGAAGGTTGAGCTTAGCCACTTGCTTAAAACTTGAAGCATGCCAACAGACGACACACATATCGAATGAAAATTTATCAAACGGTATACTGTGGATATACCTTCAAAAGACTGAACTAATAACCTCAGGGCAAGGAGCAAAGTCACGTTTGGTATACAGATGGATCAAAACAACAATGCTCACAGTTAGTGTCAGCATGGGTGAAATGTCTCAATCTTTCCGGCTAAAATAATTACCATCAACAAATGCGCAGAGATAAATCTTGAAAGAGACCTAAGTCATCAATACACCACCATCTACATGAACTCAAACAGTGGAGCTGCTCTGCTGGCACTGGAATTTTCGGAGGCCAAACTCCAAACTTGTCCAGGACTGCAAAAATAATCTTCGTCCTGGCAAATTCCAATAAAGTTAAACTTAGATGGGTACCGTGGCATCCTGACATTGACGGAAACGATGAAGTAGATGAACTTGCTAGAAAAGGAGCTGACACTCCTCTGGTCGGCCCAGAACCCATTTGTGGAATTACAAAAAGGGAAGCCTATTCTCTGCTGCCGCTGTAAAAGGACAAAAACATTCGAAAGTCCTAATAAAAGGATTCAACAATGAGCTGTCTAGAGAGATACTACAACTCAAAATACACAAAACCTGCACAGTGACAAGAATCCTTACAGGGCACTGCGGATTAAACAATCACTTGTTCCAATGGGTATGAAGCAAGACGTGGTATGTAGGTTCTCTCAGGAGTCAGACGAAACCTATTGCATGTTCTTTGCTCCTACGGTCTTTTAATGCATAAACGAAGCATTTACCTAGAGAAGCACACAGCGCATCTAGAGGAAGTGCAACATATCACTACTCAAAGAATCTGGAAAATTTTGGAATCAACATGGCTAAGTAGTGAATTCTATATTCTCTTCTCGACGCCAAAAAAGATCAATACTGGTCGAAGTAGCCTATGGGCCCAAAACAACTGAATAATAAATAATAATAGCCACTTACTATGTTCGTAGTGATCATGTGAAAAATAACCGGCGGTTCACTTGTCGTCAATTATAGATAAGATTTACGAAGGCTTATTTCCTTGCTTATTCCGTTCCTTGCATTATTTCTTTGTTCATTCCATTGGCTCAATCAAATTTTCTATCTCGAGCTTCTCCGTGCTTTGGTTTGTCCCGGTTGTCATACCAACAGCTTTCACCCACCATTCTGTATTAAGCCTTGGTAGTGTTAAGGCCTAAACTTCTCATATGTTTTTTCCACTCAGCAGGGCCAATGCCCAGCAGTGGGACTTATTTAGGATGATAATGATAGGGTTTACCTTTCATTCCATTATGAACCGAATAAGTAAGCTTGCAAAATCATCTTGGGATCATCACCTTTCCTACTCCGGTCTTGTAGTAGTTCTTAGTATTTTGAGATGAAGGGAATGTTAGTGTTATTACAGGGCTACGAAGACATTAACAAGGATTGTAAATTTTAATATTGCTGGTGTTTATAAGTAATGCTTATCACTCCATAATCTAGTAAATCTAATCTAATATATTAAACCTAATCTCTATCTCTTTATCTCTAAATCTAATCTCCCAAATTTTTTTATAAATATAAAATTGTGCTTTACGTTGTGCACATGGGGTTCAATACAATTTGTTAATTCTTACGTAAAAATCTGTCATGACATGTGGTTTTGTACAAGATCCTATATTTCTTATACGAATGCAATCAATGGTAAAATTTGCCAAACTTATAAGTAACAAGTCAATGTTAAGTAAAGGAGGTTTATGTCAACTTGAATATTCAAGTTAAGATATCCATAATTCAAAGCAGCATTTGGACGGCTGAGGCGTGGATGATAAACAGTTTGATGACACCATTCGTTCACAATCAGCATCGTTCCGCGCCAGTTTTACGACTGGCTACAACATTGTGTTTAGCTCCCTATCTGTACGCAATAAAATCGGAGACTTCAAAACTGTATGGAATATACGAATGTCATTTAAAATTATATAATTTAGGATCTAATTCACTTAATAAGTAATCAGTTATATACTCATTATATTCAAGGGACTGTCACATGGAGACTGTTATGTCATGACGTTAGTTGTAAGAACAAACATTAAAACAGAGTTCTAAACAAAACTAAAAACAACAAAAATTTAATAAATCACAATTTTATTTAAAAATTCATTATTGAAAGAAAAAAAACAGTAATTGTCCTCGAATGTACAGTCAGCGGTTTTTATGTTGAAATAAACATTAACATCAACCGATGAACGCATTCATTACGGTTTATATGAAGGTTTTGACATAACGATGTGGTACAACCGGATTACAGAGTAATGGCGATTTATTTGTATGATTTCTGTACTTATAGTGGTCTTGTATAAATAATTATGTGGGTTCGTATTTTTCCCAGACAAATATGTGCAGCGTTGGCGGTGACCACATCTTCTGGCATCACCATCAGCTTGGACCAACTAGTTCCTATAATAAAATCTAGAAATCTATTAAAAACTTCATCTTCATGGGTGATTACGTGAAATATTATTATAATTCTGAATATATGTGCATAGGTGGTATAAGAGACATCTCTTCGCAAGGTGCGTTACCGAAAACTCCTAACGTGTTATTATATTAAGGAATGAAAGTAAGCAGACAGTATCAAGGCAATCAAACAAGGTAACAAAAATACAAAAAGATACCTTTTGGCTTCTCAAGAGTAAATCCTTTCGCACTGCAAACCCCCCATTGCCATTCTTTCTCTAATTTTATGTATATACGACTGACATATCAGTTCAATTCGGAAAAGGACTCAATTGAACACCAATTTTAGCTATTTGTTCTTAAATCTACCTGAGTCTCGTCATTAAGAATGGCTTGAATAATATTAAAAACAGAGTAATTAAAAAAAACTATGTACACAAACAACAACAAAAAAATTACAATTGATAATGTGTTATTAAATAAAGTGCTTATGAGATTCAATAAAGATTTGAAATGGGAATTGAATAAGCCAGTGTGACCATGTATATTGTCATATTATAAGACGCCCGACGTTCCCCATACCACAATAAACATGTCAACCATTTTTCCAATAATTTTCCATATTTCTACTCACCAGAGCCTTGTTATTCACCTAAACTCTAATATTTTGTACGTTACGCATATTTTGATTTCTCAGTAATAAAATTTACTAAAGCATAACTTATAGAATGATAACTTAGTATGTTTGAAAACTAAGAACTTTGGTTGTTGGTCACCTAAATAAAATATTAATAAACTATATCATTTAGGTGACCAACAACCAAAGATGAAGAAAAGTCAAAGTGAAAGTCAATTGTCTTTCACTTTGACTTTTCTGGTGAATTTTGCCAGAGAAGATTAGGAAAAAAAATTGTAAGATGTCCAATTGTGTCTTACTTTAAGTTTACGTTTACATGATTCATAAAATAAATACTGATTTATCTGTCATGGATAAAAATGTCTTTTAAAGGGTACTCAATAATGAAATCAGGATAATATTTGTCGCAATCTCTCAAAATAAACCCTCCCCTAGACAAGAATATTCCAACACTTCATCATCCAATATAACGCCATGCTTATATTTGTAATGATATAACAGACGCCCGAAGTGTCAGTTCTTAACAATCGCAATGACAGATGGTCTTGAAAAATATTTGCTCTCCCTTCAAAAACAGAGCGACAGAAGTAACGCTCCCAAGTAAATAATACATCAAAGGGATAAGTGATTGATGCAAAGGCGAAGAGGGCGCGCGGGGCGGTGAGGGAGTAGGGTGCGCACGTGGCAAGACTTGCGGAGAAAGATTATAAATAGATTTGGTGATCAGGCAGAATACATTCTGTTGATTAGATGATGTTTGTTTGGATAAGAAGGAATATGTGTCTTAAGAAACTGTTAAATATATTGTTATAATGACTAGTACATTCGAAACAATAACTCACGTATCATTTGTAAAGATAAGTAAGTTTGTGATTTATTTAATTAACGGTCTCAAATGATCAAGTAACGATTACATTTAACCAACCGAATATTTTATGAAATTTGAAAGAAAATCTAGTCTTCGTCCGTAACAACACATGTAAGCATTACTAATACAGTTATTTAAGTCATAAAATGTCACTAATTATTATTTCTCTCTATAACTCAAATATTTTTCCAATGATAAGGCTTTGGTATTAATGCGATCTCTTAAGGCATAATCCTCAAAATCAAACTCCTGATTTTATTGAATAAAGCGTTGTAGCCAGTTTAAAAGGAGGAATCTTTTTTGTACGGTCGGATCAATTCACCGGACCTCTCCCAGGTAGTTCACAAATGAAAATTGCCTGGAGTTACTTAGGCAATCCTGTGGCGGTTCACAAGCGGGCTGATCCGAGCCCAAGCCAACTATGATTTTACACAAGACATCAACTTACGCGGTGGGGGTGATTGTTGGACAACTATTCAGGCTAATTACGTGGTTTATGATAAACACTCCTCAATTCGCAGCTCTGATCAATGAATTAAGGAACCCTCAACACTGCAGGCACCTTATGAGTCTGCTGTTCATACCCTGGCCACTAAAAAATCTATTTTCATTTGTACTACGTCTGAAAGTGCTATTAGGATAGTCCATTATCCTATGTTGAGGAGAATAGTTGGTGTTCCTACCCACGACACGCCATTAATCTTGGGCTCGCGAAGTTCCGTGTAAGGTTACCGATGGCTGTTTTGACGGGGGCCCGCCATTTTTGCCAACGCTACCCGTAATGGACCCCGATTCTGACTATCATTCACAGTATTGTTCTAAATCTGGTTACTTTGTTAAAGTGGTTTAATTGAAAGAATGTTGTGTGGAGAAACTTGTTGTTAACTTTTAATGACTCTAACGAAAAAACGATCCCTGGAAATCTGCTACAATGGATACCTATCAATATATTTAGTAATCGAACCAAAATATCTTATGTTTCAAAAGCCCAGTTTGCAATTGATATAAAATACCCTTATTCTGCATTGTTGTACAAAACGGATGAGGTCAAGATGTATGTTCAACGCAGATTACGAATTGTACGAATATTATTTTATTCACAAATATACGTATTTTCTATTTGTAAGCATTGAGAAATAGAAAAATGTATCAATTTGTATACTGAGTAATTCACATTGAACTTGAATTACAAAACCTTATAATTAAGTTACTGGTGTCAACTTAACTGTGACAGTAGCTGATTACAAAGACGGTACAATTTCCTATTTACCACAAAAAATAATCGGTACCATTCCCCTGGACCTTTTCCAATTAAATTTGAAAGCAATGCAAGATTTCTATCTCTTTTATTCTTTTCTTCTCCTCTCACTTACTTTTCAGTTGTTAATAGTCTGGCAATCTTTTCATTTGTAATTCTTTTTTCCAAAACAAAATAAAGAACGAATCCATTTTTACGTATAGAAAACATAATGTTGCTTAAAAAAAACCTGGAAAAATATGCCCTTTTACAATGGTAAGCCAATTTGAGAAATGTTTTTTATATCAACTAGAACTCATATAAAAAACATATATTATATAAAACATTGGAGCGAGTTCAAACACGAGTTATTACCGGTGATACAAACAAAAACAAACAACGTATACAGTTCCAATGCTATTGTCTTACACGAACAATTCCAATGTTTCAACTACACAGCAAATAAAACGGTTTTGAGTAAAGCGTCATCAAGAAATACCAGTAGTCCAAAAAGTTGTACACAACATATTTTAGTCTGTGACATTTTCTTTGTAAGATGGCCACTGTCGTTTTGCCGACATCAAAAGGAAGCCATTTGTTCTGTTAATGTCTTATTTCAATCGCGAAAAAAGTTGTGAAAGAAGTTCTTTGTAGTGAAATATTTACGGTTTTAGTCGATGCCTAGCTCCGTGCTCCGCCTCATTGTAAGCATAATTGAGGCCACGAGACGGATGACTGGCCATTTTAAATCGGGCCATTTTTAGAGAGGGTTTTTGACTAAAAGGGGACATTACAATGTTGATTACTCGACAATTTGTTTCACTTTAAGGTTCTTTAGGATTCAATTATTTTATTCAATCGTCTTAATTTACTTTCACTTTACACTGATAGACTTTAGTAATATAGATGTAGTGTTCTTTAATGAATCGGAAATAAGACTGAAAGCTAACTATAACTTCCTACAGTCGATCCCTTCGCCAAGTCCATTCGTTACGTCCAGTACGGTTAATATTATTGAGTTAAAAATATAGAGCTGGTAATACAAAGTGCACTGCGCTCTTCGCCAGCTTTTATTGAGTTTATGCCTATCATATATATATTTGGTATACTCATCATAGAAACAGGAACAGAAAACAATCATAACAGAGACAATACCTCATTGAAACTCTTTAATTTAAAAAGTTTGAATTGCAGAATGCTCTGAATAGCTTTTTCACCTTATCCCTTCTTCTCCATTCCTACTCATGAGCATGCGTGTCAGTCTTCAGCATCACTTACTACTTTCAACTCTAACAAAAAATCCGTGATTATTTTTGCGAATTGTTACCAGCATATGTATCCTTCCTTGATTTTAGAATCCTTGAGAAGATCTTGTTGGTGTGGTCCGGCAAGCTGTAGATAGGATCTTTGCGTAGGGTTTTATCTTACTTCTTCGCATTAGGCGTAATATAAATAAAATACTATTTGATTTATGTGTTCACAAACAGCTTAAAGCTTTTAAAGTATAATTTAAAGTATAATTTAATAAGTTCATACTAATCATACTGCTGAGCACACTTTATTTGATGTTTTAGCATTAAAAAAGCTCTCAATGGCTCTAGAGCATTTTAAGCAAACATATTTTTGTGTGGGTGGTTACCTGAGTATAAAGAGAAAAGGTAGATTGTATAGCAACCGAACTTATCTAGAATTTCATAGAATTCTTGGAAATATTGTAATAATGCTGTATAACAAAATAGGTACCCATGTACTTAAAATACATGGTTACCTATTTTGTTTTGATCTCACAAATACTGATATTTAGAAAACAAGAGGTATTTTGTACAATAAAATAAGCCCTTGACTATCAAACCTTTGAAAATAATTTACTTAAAAAACAGTAACAAAAAAATGAACCAGTCCCAAAAATTTAATCTGTTCCCGGAGGAAGCTCCTTCAGTTATAATAAAGGTCATGCGCTCAACGCACAGATATAGACGTGACGCCTGACATGTCAAATACGAAACGCGTTGGTAAATACGCACTCGCGGGACTTGATCATAGTTTGGCTGTGCTCAGTAGCTTAATTCATTGGTGAATGCCTATATGTTTAAAATGATTAAGACGTGGAAAGAGATCAAGAATTAATAACAGAAACTAAACAATGTTGTTTCTGTAAATTATTCTTGTTGCAATGAAGTACATTTGTGAAACAATAAGGTATTTATTGATTGATGAACAATGCGAGCATGACCAGCACAACAAGGGTATCTCGATTATTTTAGATGGAGTTGGTAACATTTTCCTTAGCTTCATTTTGGAAAATCTTTCAAAAAGCCAAGATTATATAATAGCGTAGCCAGGGGTGAACAGATGTTGAGAAAATTATCTACCAATTCCATTATAAGCTAAGATATAATAAATGTCTTAGATAATGCACTAGAATGAGTTTAATAAATGAGTAATGTTTGTAAGCAGGCATGAACATTATTGTTATAATATGAAAATCAATAAAAAAACTTCTAAAATTACTAAAGAATTTAACCTCATTCATGAGCATAATGCATTAGTAAGTTTTCTTTTTTCATGCTTGAAGAAGCTATTACAAATAAAAAAGAAAACTTGCTGTCTCAACTTGCACTATGTACACAAATATCAAACAAAAGCTTGTCAATGCATAGCACATGGCGGGAATTATAATGTTACCACGACACATGTGGAATTACAGTTTTTGGGTACAATGAGCGCCAAATTAGGCATAACACAATTCGTAACATTTACCGAACTTGCGTTTGTGGTCAACGCTATAATTGTACAATATTACGAGCTTATTCATAAATGCTAACTAAACAGTTTGTTTTATAACAACCCGTTGCAACATAAAAATATGTTACATCGGAAATAAAACAAAGACTTGCATATTAAATGCATTATTTAGTTTTTAACATTCTATAAGGTTTGAAGTGTGAAATATGGCGCTTATCATCTCCTATAAACAATATGTCCATATTTGAAAGAGCCTTGAAAAGACGAAAGTGGCTTAGACATCGTATATAAACTGTTCAATCGTTTGAAGCTCAGAAAATAAATTGACATCTTTTTTTAAAAAAAATGCCACCCTTAAATCCGTTATTAAAAAATGACTTTACTGTAAAAGTTCTTTTATATTTAACAACTATTATGTAACAGTCTAATAAGCAAACCTATATTTCTTGTAGAAAACCGGTGAAAATAGTAACTACATATAGCTGACATAATATTAATTTATTAAAGAAAGCTTTTAATACAATAGGGATGACGACAGGGTCGACAGATTGTAATAATTTTAAACTATCATTATTGGACCATGATGAATCGTGACTATTATTTAAAGTCTGACAATGTCTTATCATATTATATTATATTTATTTATGTATAATCTTATGTGTTTATAATGTATTATGTATCATATCATTATAGGTACTTGAGGAATGTTACTCTTCTAAGAATTTGTGTCATTTTGTTTTCGTGTATTTAGGGTCATACAATCCTTTTTTTACTATTTTGACTGGTTGACTGGAAGAGAATGCCTTAGGCATCAAGTCCATAAATTGTCCTTTTGTGCAATGAAAAATTAATAAATAAATAAATTAATTAACAATTTGTTTACTAAAATATTCAATACAGGCGTGGAACAGAGTTGCTCCGCGATGCATACAAAATACCACGGTGTGACGTCAGAGAAGAGTTTGGGCGAGTCAAAAAATGTGCGATTCTAATTTTAATGTACTATCTCAGTGAGTTTTTACCAGTGTTTCTATAATCATACTGCCTTCCAATAACACACGTCACGTCTATTATGCGTCTTATCTAAAAGCTCAAAAGATAACGTTCAAAGTTCCCACCCCAACATCTCATTTTCATCCTCGCAATCAGCCGTCTAACTTCGAGATTCTTACTAGGAACGAATCCTTCAGTGTCTCCAATTTAATAAACTGATAAGGTAACACTTACAAAAACTAAATCTCCGAGATGAACAGACTGGACTCACAAGCCAACAATATTATTTATTTCGTAAAGTTTTTTTTATTTGTGAGAAATAAAAAAATTAAAATAGAGTATGGTAACACCTCGAAGCGTTGGTTGCTTCGTGTATAAGATTATTGTCTTCCACGTGGGAGGCAGAGATTGAATTCCCCCCACGAACCAATATATTTTCAAATTTTGAATTTGTATGTACGTGTATTCAACGCTTTTACGATGAAGGAAAAAATCGTGAAGAAACCTGAACACATCTGTGAAGAAATTCTGAGGATGTGTGTGAAGTCAACCAACTAGCACTTAGCCAGCGTGGTTGACTAGACTAATTTAGAGTAAGCTTGAGCCCCTCGATGGGGACATACATGAGCTGTTGATACTAATGATAATGGCAACACCTGCTTGACCATTTGTAACTTGGATCAAAGAAGTGTTGTTTATCGAAATACAGTTTATCTATTAGTTCGTTAATGGATGCTTAATATTATTCAATAATAAAATTAATCAGTCCCCTCATATCTAAAAAAACCATTTTTTCTACTACTTACACTGTCACTGCGGCGAAATGTCTTTGGACCATCCCGTGTTGTCGATGGAAATCGGCAAGGTAGGTGTGTCGCTGAGGAGATTAGTGTCTGAGAACCCCACATACCCACCTCTTCCTCCTCCCCGGGGGTCAGGGGATCGGCTGGTAGAGCTTCTCCTCAGCGTCACAAAAAAAAGGTAGCCTGGAAGAAATAGTTTTAAACGGAAAGAATAATTTAGAAATATATTGGTACTTGAAGATATTATTTATTAAAATATTATCTTGCTTGCCTATAACATATTATAATTATTAATAATTCGTAAGTATCTTAATCATATCGAAAGTAAATTCTAGACAAAAAATACTAAACTTTAACGGCCGTCTGATCGAGTGGTTAGTACCCCTATCTACTTAGCCAGAGAGGTTTGAATCTAGGTAGGAGCAGATATTTCTGATATTTATACACATATTAATATACATAGTTCTCCGTTATCTAGTATTTATAACTCAAGCTCTTAATGAAGCTTACTTCTGGATTTTTACTTTTTAATAGGTGTGTGTGAGAAATATTATACTGTAGTCTAGCATGGTCACTTAACTTCGTGTTGTTTGTGAGTGAAGCTACATGCCCAGCAGTGAGACTTGCACAAACTGCTGTTAATAATTATCACGTTGTGGACCCAAAAATTGTGCATTATACAGATATAATTTATTTTTATGACTCAACCCCTTGTAGAATACGCTTAGCCTTGTGGATACGGTCTTTAAAGTATAAGCTGTTTAAAGCAAAGACATAGGTTCGATAAAAATTATTTACTAAAATCATACAATAATAAAGCAGCTCAACCATCAATCTGACGCTAGTGACACATTTTGACAAATTAATGTTAAACTTTTTCTTTTTTATTCCATCGTAAGCACGGAAAAGAACTCATTGGTCAACGCATGGCAACGATTATTAACAGCATATCCCACTGTTGGGGACATTGTCTTATTTTAAAAAAATCGGAAAAAAGACTCACTGGAGTTACCTGGTGGTATTAAATGTTTTTAAAAAAAATTAAGGTTCTTGACAAATTTTAAATAATTACAAAGAAATAATTCCGAATGTTATTTTCAAAATTTCCCAAAGCTTCAAATAATACTTATTCCTATGGAGTCACACGTCTCTATTGATAGAATCGCCAAATTTAATGTGTCAAAGGTCTGATAATGGAGAGGGCTTAGTACCAGTTGAATCTTTTATTAGGATCATCACGCGTATGAAGGTCTCAAGGGTATTAATTATCACCTGTGTAAAGATTTCGCACTCCGAGCGTTCTTCAACCTTTCATCATCATATCTTATCTACCGAATGGCTTTAACATTTTGGAAGCAAGATATATGAATGCCTTTATGCGCTGTAATTTCATTGGCATCCCAGCACCCTGTATCAAGTAATTTCTTGTTATTTTTGGTATCAATAAGGCGATGGTTGCTTTTTGAAGATGTACTTTAGGCTTAATTTTATGTGACAACGTGAGGACTGAAATCATCATATCATAAAAGTGACACATCCAAAACTACATTAAAGGTAGAAGATAGAAGAAACGACAGCTTTTGTTTGATGTTAAGGTCCGTAGTAAATAAAGTTACCATTGCTTCCTCTGTAAGGAGAAGAGCCATTAACTGATACAGCAAATTGAGAATAAAATTCATGTTTTTAATTAGGCGTCCTGAATCAAGATACCCTTGTGATAAATATTTTTAAACTTAAGTAACCGTATATCAGCAGGTGAATAGGTCTTTTATTAATTACATAAAATTTTGCATTGTGAAAATATGTCTTATCATTTAAACTTAACCCAAAATCTCGGGACAACAGTGAACCCAATTTACAGTTAGATGAATACACGCTAACATGACACTTAGTCCAAATACCTCTCGATTCTATTACTATTAAAATAAGGGATAAATTTCCTTGCCTATTAACAGAAATGGATGTAAACTTGACGGCAGCCCCGTGGACAAGATCAGGACCCGACTTTGTTAAGTTCTATTTATTGGCTTTCAGAAGTAAGTGTTGGTTGTCGTCAATATTTATCGATAGACATAAAAAATCTTAAAATGTTTATTCTCAACTGTACATCATATTTGATTAATTAAAATGCATAAAAAAATCTTGACTCGCGAAAAGGTTTTATATAAAATGGCAAAAACGGTACGTTTTACGATTGTAGACTTTCTTCTTTGTTGACCACAGATCAGTATCATATTGGAAGAGTTCGCAGATAAAAACCTTTTAGAATTGTGGTTTATCTACTTTGGTTTGGATAACGAAAACAAATACCTAATGAATTAATATCAGTATAAAATTTTTTAATTGCAACAATTTTCATCTACATAGCATATTAGTGATGTGACGATAAATTTCTTGTCTTCCATTTTAATCAGCCCTTGCACAGCAGTTATAATTATACAAATGATAAATATGTATGTATCTTGACTAAAGTGTTTTTCTGTCTCGAAATATGTAGGAAGTGAATGTAATGTGTGTTAATGATTATGAGTCAGGCAATAATTTAGACTGTTCTAACTAAAAATTTTATCTAAAACAGAAATAAGATAGAAAAATAAAATATTTATAAAGTATCGATATCGACATAAGACCAGTCTTACGGCAACACTACATTTTTAGCCCGGGATGTTTATGGCGCGGGTAGAGAGAGATTTGTGACCGATTCCTTTTGTGGCACTATTCCGGGTTATCGGTGCTGACTCATGGCGCAGATGTTCCAAGGATTCCGGAGCATTCCTGAACATTCCGTCCCAAAGTTTTCGGGTGATAAATCCGGTTCATTAGTTGCCATGCGAGTGGGCTTTAAATCTTTACATGAATTCCTATTGAATGACGAGCAAATAATGCTATATTTGAAATATACTTAAATATTGTAAATATCAACGTTTTTTGTGCAAATGACAACTTGTTACAATAATTCTATTACGTTTAAGCTCCTGAAGCTAGTGACTGGCTTAAGCGTTAATGTATACTTTAACAATTGTAAATGTTATTTCCGTGATAAGAATTATAACCTTGATTTGGTCGTAGTGTAGTGTTTGACAGGTGGTATTTTCTCATTAATAGTCTTTAACTTTCTGAACCGTTTTTTCAATAACATTCTATACTTAAAATTATTTTAATCAAGAGCTTAAAGTATAACAATAAATTTCAACCAAATTGAAGCAAAGTTACTCTTTTTAATAGTAAGTTATGTGATACAGTGGCTACTTATGAACCGCTTATTACTGAACAGACGGTTTCCTGAGTTGTACGTTTAATTCTGTGTTTGTGTGTGTTTGGATTGGTATGTGTGCATATGTGTATTAAGGAAAATGTGAATATGTGTCTGTTGGTGTTTGTGTGATTTAAATTTGTCTACGCCGCATAGTTTCTATAGAAAAATACTCGGTTTCTATTATACTATTTAACATTAGATGACCTTACAAAAGTACATATTAGTTATTTTTCTTCTCTAAAGTTAGTAAATATGGAAGACTTTGATATAAGTTGTATATAATAGATAAAAATATGATTCATACTTTGGGAAAAAGCGGCTACTCTTCATTGAAATATATCTTAGAACATGCCTTCATGCATGGACGATGGTGATCATTAACCATCAGGAGACCCTAATGGTAGTACTGACCTCCGACACCTATAACCAATAATAGGTACAATACTGTAGTTACCTGAACTGTTTTAGGTGTTTGTATAAATATTAATTAGATTTTTCCTTATCCAGGTTTGAGTAGATTTTCTTATCATTTGATTAAATTTACCATCAAAGAGTTTTAGCGTAACAAAGTCGTGACACAAATATGTCGCTGAATGTGAATTAAATTATTTTCTCCAATATCAGCCGAGAGACGCCCACTACTGGACAAAGGTCCTAAGGACCTCCGACGACCATATTCTACTAATTATTATTTTATAAACAAGCATAAAGACAATATTAAATAAATAAAAATTATAAAGTACAAACCACCTGCCCATACCCCAAAGAAGTCTTCTCCAGATAACTTGATATCTTCGTGTTATCTTTAAGCTTACAAATATATTAAGTCTTAATTATTTGTTCATTGAGATGTACATAAAAAAGTATATGTTTGTAAATGTATGCATTTACTTTTATTGCTGTCTATCCAAATGTTTGCTGAAAAGATAGCTCCTAGCGATAAGGCCGCCCATTATTTTATTATTCATTTTATCACTGTATTTTAATATAAGTGAAAAAAAATTATCCTTTTTGAAGAATAGTTGGTTAAAAAGGATACGGCTCATTTGGAGGTAGGAGGCATAGAAATTGTGATTTGGGTAACCTTTAAAATGGAAGAGCAGCGTGCCTCTTCCATTTTCAAGGTTACCCCCGCTACAGACTGTCACAGCACGTGATAGCCTCTGATTGGTCGTTGCTTTTACGACAATAGATAGTTATTTTCAGATACACTTAGTCATGAACATCATTATAAATATAAAATTAATACAATTTTTAGCAATATTTTAATATTAAATTATTTTAAGACGCATACAAATATTTATTTATATATTTTTGCAAATCATAATCAATAGAAAATCTTAGAAGCGAGCTCCATATTATATTCATTTTATCAATATATCAGACCGATATAGCGTAACTTTGCTAATTTAATATCTGTCGATATCAACCTGGCTTAAAGCTCATGTTTTTACATAATACTTAATATCTTCTTAATTACTGAGCCGTAAGTCATCAGATTTGGGCAAAGTACGCCATTTGTGGGAAAACTCTCCACGTAAGAGGTATTACAAAATTAATTTTCGAATCCCTGGAAATTTCCATAAGAATGCTCGTACTTTGGTTGGGAGCAAACATCTTCGTTTATAATTAAATTCTTGAAAATATTTCACTCGAAACATAAACTTCATTCAAAATTATTTGAACGCTTCTATCTTGATAATGACTGCATTTTCTTTTGGAGAAAATTTATAGTTATTCAAGCGTTGAAAAAAATGATTTATAGTGATAAACGAAGTAAAATGACAATTTAAATTTGATACCAACTCAAGACGAGACAAGATCTCAACAAAAATTCAATAATACAGATGCTTCGAGACGGTGATTAATTCTCACTCCAGTTATCTAATTCAACTTTGTTGAAAGTTATTTAAATAATGTTTAATGATATAATGAAATTTTATATTCTTTTATATTTCATAATATCGAGTTGAAAAACTAACACGGAATGAGATAGGTAAGATAGATTAAGTTTAAGTGGTTTAACCTGTTTACAGATTAGAAATTTATAATTTAGTAAGTATAGTCACTTACAAACCCTTCTATATGAAATATTTTAATAGAGCTTTTATTATAGATTATAAAGGTAAGCTCTTGACCACAAACCCACCTGATATTAATTACCAATGTGGTCGACGGTGTGGGTGACGGACATGCTTACCTAGAAAGCCGTTGCACACTTTAGTCAAAGTCAAAAATAACTTTATTTAAGTAGACTTATTTACTAAGCTCTTTTAAACCATTTACTTTTGGACCATTATACAAATTTAAACACTTAACTTAAACCTACCTTGAAATCTACCTTTCTCCTGTATAACCTAAAATTTTGTTGTGCCCGACAGGGTCCATAGTGTCATTTATAGTCTTAAGATTCATATTATGTAACTATGGAACGCAAAATAAAGAATTGAATTGAATTGAATTGAAATCGTCACAACAGGGAATATATATGAGAAAACAATATAGTTTTATGCAAAGAAAAATATATTAGTTCAAATCACAAATGATTGCGTAAAATTTTATTACTTACTAATTAAGATATTATGCCTTATAAATAATTCAGAATTAAAAAGTATTACTCTTAATGTATATTATTATGCTGGTGGCTTGTATATGTATACGTAAATTTCAAATTGTGACATTTTATACACTTACTAGCTGACCTAAATATAAATATTACTTAAATAAATGCACCTTTATCACTAAGAAGTATTAAAATAGCCTAAGATATATTCCCAGAGCTTCAAAATTACATAAAAAATCGTATCATAAAAGACGGTTAAGCTGTTTCGGAGTTAGATAGCTGTGACAAGAGATTTATTTTTATTAGATTTAGACTTTTAATTTGGATATATTTCTTATAATTTAAAAAAGATTCGATCTAGAATCTATACCCATGTTACATTCAACCAACCATGGAGAAGGTCACTTTAATTCCACACTATGCCAGCAAGTTGTAAGCGATGAGACTCTTTTACTTAAAACTCTGATGATAATTTTTCTTTATATTTCAGTAATATTCTGTATTTTTAAAGTGAAACACAACTAAGAGCGATCCCATACACCGTACATTATCCACATTCAGCAAAAATCTAGTATAATAGTAAGTAAGTAAAAATGTAGTAGTTAGTTCGGTATTAAGTTAACATGAAATAGGTCATAATGTGATGATTTTAGGGTGCCATTCCGGCATGTTGGTGAACAAACGGGCGCGTTGTGTGCTGAGGCGATGTGGCGCCGCGTTTGACGGCCATATCCGTGTCCGGTTGGTGGCATAGTGAAATAATGATGTCAGCAGACAATGTTGATAAAAGAACAAACGGGTGTAATAATCTGATGAGGAATGGCTTTAGATTTCACAACCAGAATTGTACCTGATTATCGGATGTAAGCAATATCTTCTAATCAGAACATAAGATAAAAATTATTTAATCAATAATTGTTTAATCAAATAAAGAATTTAAAAAGAAATAACTAGAAAGTCCACTGACAATAACATAATACAAACTCGATATTTAGAGATATATAATAATGTAACCGTGTAATTCAATTAAAACTGTAAAGAAAATCTTCGTACATATACTAAAAAGCGCACTATCAAAGTTACTAATTTTTCCGTAACTTTAAACGTATCTCAGGCAACACAAGTTTGGTCGACGAAGGCTACAAAAATAACAGAATATTCGCGGGATAACTTTCTAATAGTCTGAACGTCCATAGTCGTCAATTTGAGTGAAGTATACAAAGAGTGCTGATAACACCACCACTTTAAGTATTGAACAGTTTTTTGTCAGGAAATGTTTTATTTTTATTTTATATTACTTATTGCTTATTATTTCCTGACATCTATAATACTGTGTGTTCTGAGGAGCTTACCCCGTCTTCTCCTTTCCATCTAAGGAAGACTCGTGCTGGCTTGTGGTAGGTGATACCTGGACGATCATTCCTACCGTACAAAGAAATTTGGTAACTCATATCATTGTAGCACAATCTAAAAATGTAATTTGCCAGCACACGTTTTCCCTCCTTTTTACTATTCTGAGTCACAATAAATGTCAAGTCAATAAATGCATATGAATTATGCCTCAGTTTGATATTGTCATACTGTTAAACTGAACACTGTGGTTGGACATCCTTCTACGGAAGCGCGCAGACAATGTTTGCGTAGAGACATCAGCGCCTGTTTAATACAGCCTGCGAACCCTGGTTTATTTTGAACTTAATGTACTCTTCGCGTTATATACACCTAGCTAGTCATTCAATATTACATTAAGGTACTTTGACATTATATTGACTAGATCTTAGTGATGTTGTATATACTAGATTAGGTAGCTTGTGTCTATCACTGAAAAGTTAAATTTGTATATACTCATATATTAAATCGCCTCTCAAATTTAAAGAAACGTTAACGTCGTGGTTTGCTTAATTTGACGTTTAATTTAGAGTTTGACAATACAAGAATATTTAAGACAGTCTAAAATTAAAGAAGAATGAATCCACCACTTGCTTGCCTGCCCAAAAGGTGCTTTTTGAAGCTTATTTTGAGGGGTCCAGTTAATAATGATGTGATAAAGAAATGAGTCACCAAATCTCTTTGTGCATGATATTAAAATGGTAATGTGAACTAAAATAACTCATTTAGTAATTTTTATGTTATAGATATGAGGAGTCTGACGAAAAATTTGAGAATTTTGACTTTAATTGTTACAAATATGTAGAAGGAACCCCCTTACTCGCTATACAACGCCTGCGAGCTCTAGAGAACCGAATAACAAAAAAAAAGGTCTACTTGAAATTCTCTACAAAATAAAAGTATATGTTCTTCTTAATTTTTTACTTAATTAAATCATAATTTTTTAATATTTATGAAAATGTTGGGCTACAAAACAAAACAATAGTCCCAAAATCGAACAACTCCAATAATAATTTTAAAAACAAAGAAAAAATATATAAAATACAAATATCAAATATATCAAAACTAGCCAGTCCGCAAAATCTACCTGCTTGTCTATTAACTGCTGTTTGATAAACGTAAATATTTTGGTCACAATGAGAAGTAACCTCTATCTAATTCATCACAGATTAGAATCCAATCAAAGTTGAAGCATAAATCAAAAATACAAACAAACACCATATAGTAGAAAATTTGATACTTCCTTCTTTTTGAAGTCGGTTAAAATTACGATTACCATCACTTAAGAAGGAAACACACTTGATCATGGAACTTGGCATAACATTATGCACACTGTCCTTACAAGCCAGTTTACACCAGTTTACATTCCACAAGATGGCGGCGCACTTGCTTCTCGATTTATTCCGTAAATGAACAACATAACGAATAAAATAAAATATCATGGCCGATAGTTTAATTACTAATTACCACGCGAAGAAGATAACATTCGTTAACTTTTTTATTTGAGTGTTTACGAGCAGCGGCTGAAAGCCCAAAGCCGGCCGTTATGTCCGTGTGTCACGGAAATTTATAATTTATTCAAGTAATACAACAAGAATCACAACTCCTTCATTTTAAACTAGCAGCAAAAGTTGGCGCTGAGTTGATATAGTCCAGCCACAGTCAAGATGAGACAGTATAATATTTAAATATATAAAAATATAATAGAACACAATAAAACTCGACACTCTCTGATGTATCATCAGGCATCAAGTAGTCAAGATGTATGCTTACCAGCAGAACTTCCACCATGCTGGCCTGAAAGTTGCCTTAAAATACCGTTAAATACTTTTGAAGGTGCCCGTGATACGTGTACGTCAGTGGTCAAAGACACACTCGGAATATGTTAATCAACCTTGGTACATATAACCTATTTAACGTAAGTCTAAGCCATCTGTTCGTAAATGTACTGGAGGGTCTTGTCCTAAGAAGAACAGGCAAGGCAATCGACAAAAATTATCCCGCCTTTACACGTCATTGATTATGTACGTAGAAACGTATGTAATTATTATGGTTTTAATTTCCAATCACAGATATGTATACAGTTTAATAAATATTCCATAGATTAAGCGATAATGCCTATGAATTAAAAATTAAAATTGTCCAAAAGAATCAAATTCTCCACGCATTTTTACCATCCAAATATTACTGAACCTTATTATAGCCTCTCATCTGAGCTGAGGTTCCAGCCTTTAGAGGTACCCTTATCATGACTCGAGAGCCCTGGAGACTTTTAAAAGTATATATCTCCCTTGAAGGTACTGCTTGTTGATTAGAAGAAATCCAGTGAGACCACTCTTGAAGGTTGAGGTCTCACCAAAGTTACCGCCTGACAGTAGAAGGCAGTCCAAAAAACCTATGTAGGAAATGTTCAACAAACCATTTGTTGCTATTTATTATTTTTCTAGACGTTTGAACATTTTCAAACAAAGGTCTTTCTTTATTTGTTTTCAATAATGATTTTTACCTTAGTAACACCAAACTCCTGACAAGCAAGGACTCTAAACGAATCCAGCATAAAAGAACATTAGTTCATTCTGTATAATAATCTCCGCTTGGGAAGGTTTCTCATTAGTTCGCTTGAACGAACCGCTCTGGTGAGAACCTAATTAGTTAGCCTATATACAATTTATTGGAAGATATTGCCTGCTTGCCTCCAAAGGTTCTGTTATTAAATAGATTTTTACGTAATATTTTGTTCGGGTTTCGGAGAATGTCCGATATAAGCTATCAAGAATGTTACCAATACAAAAATAGTAATTATTGCTACAACGAGTGGAAAATAGCATTTCTCAGTTCGGGTTTGATTCATTGTTTTTTTTTGGTGGTAAGATTCGTTTTAATCTGGCGTTTACACCAGGGTGAGGTACACCTAGATTTCTCAACCACAGAGGTGACGGCTATGTTACTGCTGGAACAAAACAGTGCTGTTGACATTTTACAGCAGTACAATTACCAACAAAAAAACCAACAAACAACCATACAAAGCAGAAAATTTCTATCCCCACTGTAAATGAAATCCTAGAAGTCTGGAGTATGGAAGGTGGTCTTTAACACTAACTCAAAGAGGCGGTTAATTAAGAAGTAAGAGTTAGATATAAGGGTGTAATTTAATGAATATTTTATTGTGTTAAGCGTCATTCTTATCAACAACAACCTATACACGTCTCCCTGCTTAGGTCTTCTTAAATTGGAAAAATACACGAAGAGTTTTTTGGCGCTCTTTCCATGAGGGTGCCCTCAAGTCCTCAGCAGCTGGCTAAACAGTCACGATCAAATCCCGTCCTAGCCAGACTTTTTTGTCTTTTAATTTGTGAAAATTTCTTTCACTGAACTCCATAAAATATTAAATATGTTTTTTAGACTTCACAAATCAGGCGCTTCTGTGATATTTCTACAATTTATAGCTAAACAAAGACGTGATAGTATCGTTTTAGAACCATTAAACTCGGACAAGGGCCTGTTACGATAAACACGAAAGCAACTTAACCTATTAAAGCCCGAAGCTGATTCATATTCCAAATATCTTTAGTGCTAACACTTAATTAAATTTGACATTTGTCCTTGAAAGCTGATCGAGAGTTTATGTCAAAATTCATGGCTAATTTGGCAATAGCGATTATCAAAAAGCGTCATTGACACGGGATCGTGCTTTCGTTTTGCCAATTATTTTTAATAGTGAGTGTTGCCACAGTGCTACAATCCATTATATAATCAGTGTTTACTATTGAACTTCTCTGAAACATAAAATTTGTCAAGCCCATTTTTTATGTCTTTTTTGTATATATTTTTGTTGTATGTTGTTTTTATACCCCTAGGTAATAGGGGAAGCCCTCTTCTTTTTTTTCAATTACATATGGCAAAACAGCGTTTGCCGAATTAACTAGTAATTTATAATATTCTTTTATTAGTTAAAATGTATGAGTCGAAATGTTGCTATACCTTCTAAATATTCACAGGAGTTGACAGTAAACTATCTAACTTACCAAAATATAATAATGAATATGCAGCGTCTAGAAACAGTTGCATTTCAAAGAACACGCTTATTAAGACCACAATAAGGTATAAACAGTCTAATTTACAGACAGTCGACAGTACTGTAGCGTAGCAAGAAGTACGCACACAGACAACTGATATTGTTATAAGCTAAATCATCGCTGCGATACACAACACAGTTTGTTGAAATACGTAACTGTTCCTCGGGGATACATTAACGCTAACTAACTATACAGTATAGAAACACACAGTATAAATAAATGAACATATTGCTTTTGATAAATTTATCGCCCTAAGCTGACGTTATAAAATTCAAATTGAAATTTCTTTATTGCATTCATGGGTGTATATAGGTAAGTCCTTGTTCCAACATTATAATATTAGATTAAATATCAATAAAAATAACATAAATGATAAGCGATTCTATTAAGAATGTCAAGTTTAATTAATTCAATCCAATAATGTATGTAAAATCTTAATTTACACAATATTCAGAAAATAATATTCAACAATTAAATTTGATTTATTTAAGTATGTCAATTCCAATAATACCATTATACTAAAAGAGATAAGGTGGAAGAATTTTACAGATTTTCATGGTAACAATTTACATAGAGTATTTTTTTTAATGAGTATTGCCGAATTAAATAAAAACGTTTTTTGTTCTCAATCACTGTGGTAAATAAATTTAATTTTCCTATATCTTAGAAGTTCATTTAGAAGATTGTAGCGGATTTATATTTAAATAAAAAATTTATTATAAAAAAATTGAGATTTATAGTTAATGGGCAAAGAAGCTAATTAATGAATGAAAGCGGTAAATGCGGTGTTTATTTTATAACTTACATCGGAGTTTAATCTGTCAAATATAAATGTTGAGGTAATTCTTGCAATCATATTGATTCGATACTCTAGACAGGTTGCGTTGTATTTTGGTCTCAAACTAACTATTATTATTTCAGATTCATTTCTATTTATAATTCATATCTGACAGAACCACTACCATTAAATGTTACATTACTTCACTTAACAGCAAATTAAACTAATCTTCAACAATTTTTCAAGCACCTCGGTGTAGTTATCCTACTGCACCCTTCCACGTTTACTATGACTGGAATAGTAGCGCAATGAATTAATATGTAAAATGGGGCCAAGTTCTAATGGTTCTAGGTATTAATGTTCCTGAAATTAATCTGTGTATATTACCATTCATACGTTAAGCCACTTATGTAGTAATCCCTTTCATATAACTTAATTGAATGGTGTAATGACAGACCGCTGCTGAGAGCTAAGCGGTACAGAATATTTATGTTCAATTTTTCAGTATTTTATTTGATATGATCATGTAATTTATGAACAAATGAGATATTAACACTAGATATACCAGCGATTTGAATATATGTCAACAACAAAAATTATATTTGTTACTAATGTATATAAAATAACATTAAGTTTATAAAACGTACTCTCTAATTATAGCTACAAAAGTCATAACATCATTTCTGAAAAAAAATATGTGTCGACCAGTTTAAATGACTGGTCTGGTAAATCTAGTTTTAATATTACTGATAGTAATCTATCAATGTCTATACATATTATAAAACTGTAGAAATTGAGATTCTTTACATTGAATATAATCACCAAAGAATTAGGAGAATACAAAAAAAGGTTTTTAAAATTCTTTTTCCGTCTGCCTGTCTGTACGCTATAATCTCGGAAACTACTGGACGAATATCTATGCAGCTTTTGACTGACCACAAACAAGGCTTCGTTTTATCAAAATCTTATGTCGCAAAGAAAAGCTATCATCAATTATTAGTTACGATATAATTTGGTTAGAAGCTAAAACCTATTCGAGTTTCTTGCTACGATAAACAGTTTGCTAGGACGAAGGAAATTTGATAATAAAGTAAAATGCTGTTTGTCATCATAAATAGCTTAGTACCTGTGTCATTCAATCACCAATGTAGGTATTTTATATACGTACGTAAATAGGTCCTAACTACGATATAAAAACAAATACGAAAAGTATGTCAACATGAAAGAGTCATATTGACATGGACGTAGATACACTTAAAAGCAAAATGTGATTATATTCGCAGATGGTTGCTATTTTTCAAAAAGTGGAACAAGATCGGCATATCAGCAGTTATGACATAGCCGAAGAACTGGGAATTGACCACAAAACAGTTTTGACCCGTTTGAAAAATACTGCGTACACGAAAAAGCTCGATATTTGGATGCCACTCGAGCTCACTAAAAGAAACCTAATGAACCGTGCAGTCATTAGAGATTCTTTATTTAAACGTAATGAAACCGAACTGTTTTTGAAGAGATTGATAGTTGGCGACGAATAGTAGATTACGTATGACAAGAACGTGCAAAAAAGGTGGTCAAAGATAGGTCACGCTTCACAGACTGTAGAAAAACCTAGGTCAACTCGCAATAAGGTGATACTGTGTCTATGGTGGGATTGGAAGGGCATTGTTCATTATGAGGTTTTAACGCCGAGTAGAACCATCGATTCGGATCTCTACTGCCAAAATCTGATGAGATCAAAGCAAGAAGTTGAGAGAAAGCAGCCGGAATTGAATAAAAGAAAGGGTGTTCTTTCATCACGATAAAACTAGACCATATACATTTCTACAGCAACACGATCATGTCTCTACCTACAATATGGCAGAAACTCTACGAACAAAATGGCACATATATACTGTAATTAAATATAAATAAACTTTGAAAACTAATGTATTGAATTTTTATATAGAATGCGACGAAACTTTTCCTCCAATAACTAATATAATGATAATAATATTTCTCACACTCCCTCCAATCATCTGGCACAAAGTTAGCATCATTAATAGCTTGTGTTATCGATATTAGATGATGGAGAAATATAGATACTATTATAAATATAATCAAAAATTAAATGAGAATCTTATTATATACATTAACACCATATAAATTCAAAAGAATCTGTCCTCTTTCACTTAGCAGGACATATGTAAAATATTCTGTTGTGCCCAACAAGATACCTAATAATCAATTGTTTAACCTCAAGACCTATATGGCACATTCTTGTACGCAAAAATAATTTGAATTTGAATTAAATAACAGAAATATACTAAATAAACATAAAAACATCAAAGACCCGTACTCATTGTACCAGTATCTGTACGGGATTCGAACCCGAGACCTCTGGCTAACTAGACAGGGGTTTTAGCTCAATATAATGAATAAACGCAGTGTCTATCAGTGTCTATGTACGCATTCTCTGCATTAATAGTTTTTTATTATATATTGCTGTGAGTGTAGCAATATATAATGTATAAACGAGTGTATGATAGCGTCAATAACATCGAATATTCTATAAAACATACGAGCGAATTTCAACAATATTAAAACTCTATCGCTTCAAAATGAATGAAATATGACTACCTCGATATTTCTGCTACAAATCCCGAATGCTGTAGCAAAAAACATTCAGTGTAATTGTATTCTTAAAATAGAATATTACAGAAGCAATGGAACGTATGAATGATTTATAATAAAAGTCAGAGGCGTTATTTACGAGGGCAGCAACAAGCCGGCTCCAGGTTTTATAATTCTCGGTATTTGTATTTACCATTACAAGTTTCAGACTTTTTTAAACAATACTGTTTGTAAATAACTTGTTCTGCTAACTAAACCGTCTTCAAAACACTTGAAAGGTAATATTTAATTCATTTTCAGAAGTTATCCAATTTAAAATTAATTTTTGGAGTCATAGCTTGGGTTGTTTCTGGAAAACCTTAGCACCAACTCCAAAAAATGATTTTGAATTTGATTGTTTTCAGTTTTGTTCAATATTTTTTTACGGACTGTTCAGTGTTCAGTTGCTAAAGTTAATGTTAGATGGGTCGTTTGTTAAATCTGGAGGTTGCAATCGATTTTCCTGGGTTCCCATCATCCTATCCTTAACTTGATGATCCTTAAATTGGAATAACATAGAACTATTTCTTTATTCTATCCGAGACAAAAAATTGAATATCAGTTCACAATGATATGTGTCAATTGCGTAAACATACAAAAAGAATAGTTGAATTAAGAACCTTCCTCCTTTTTGAAGTTGGTTAAAATTGATTTACTATTATAGTATTTAAATTGTCAATATTCTAAAACTGTTACTGACTGTTGCTGACCATTTTGTTCGGTTGAAATTAACACTATTGTACCCATGTTAGAAAATTAAATAATTTCTTTATTAATACTGTACCACAGAAGTTAATAGTTTTGTTAACACTCAAATAATGCTTTTAATTCTAAGAAAATTTAATATTGTATAGAAGTAACTGACAATAATTTTTATGCTGATGCAAAACACAAAACAAACAAAGCTCCCGATGAAACTTCATGTACCAGTCAAAATTTCTTTATTTAAATAGACTCAATTACTAAAATCTTTTAAATCGTCATAACGATTATATATATGTATAGCACTAGTAATAGAGATAACTTCAACTACGTATAAACATAGAGAAATCAGGAAAAATAATCAAAACTTATATCAGATATACTAACATATACGATTGTTGATTTCAATCAGAGCACCGAAACGACTCCACAACCAGAAGGGAATATTCCAAAAACTTAAAAACAGTTAATATCAATTACTCTGTCGCCCGAGGTCACTCACCTTCCAAATTTTCTCAGCCGTTATAACTACGGCACAAATTTTGAGTGTTATTACATTTTTGTCCGCAAATGAACGCTTTCTGGGCAATTTTCCGAACGGGCGCGGTGTAGAGCGCTGCTTTACGATCTACCCTCCGCCATCAAGGGAAATATTACTGCATTAATTTCGGAGAGTACTACGTTTATCTTCGGTATTAATATGTAATTCTTTACTCATTTTACTTTAACTCGAAGTCTGCGTGGCAAGGATTCTGTTTGAGCACATATATATATATATATATTTGGCATTAATTTCTAGACACACAAATTGATTTAATCGAAGAGACTGATTGATAACAAGCAAAGCTATATTTTTTAAGAAAAATTAATAAAACTTTTATACAGTGAACAATTAAAATACAAAATAAGTAATAAAATTCAAAAACTGTTTTCAAAACATTAAAAAGGCATAAATAAATCGATTTAAGAAGTTAAAATAATTGAAATTATTTTTTGAAGTTGGAGCTTCTCTTTTACAGAATAATTTTAATTAGGTTAACTTTTTTATTTTATAAAATCTCAGCAAATGACTCTGCGCCACTTGATGATAGTAGCAGTAGTGGAGTTCATATGTGAAGATAGCTAGTGAAGCATGCGACACACTGCCCTAGCCACACTCACCTTGCCGGCCCAAAAAGTGCTTTTTCACGCCTCATTTAAAGGAAACCATGTTGTATGAAGAAAGGAATACGTGCGCCGTCAAAGAATTCTACGCTCTAGCTGTGCGATAGAGAAAGGAGTCACAAAATCTCTTAGTGCGCAAAGTAGCCCTGGATACAGTGAAGGAGTGACTCCATAGAATTATAATTATAGAAACCTGACTGCTAATGACGCAGTCGTGAGGTCTTTTTTTGAATACGGATATAAATAGTTCACTAAAGAGGTACGCATACTTAGCATGTGTCAAATATTGGCCTTTACTTCTCGAGTTAGATTGAAGCCACTACAAGAACAACAGATAATTACAACAATGACACAAAAGATAAGAACAATAAGTTTTTCATATTTTGTCTACGAATAAATAATTTTGCAATATTTATATGTTTGTCTGCGATCCTTATTAAATAAACAAAACTTAACTTTGCGAATATTTCCATTTAATTTTTAATCTTGACATAAATACCCAAATAAATAAGCGACTTTATATACCTATTGAGTAAGCTATATAATTAATGCAAGTAACGTTGCATCGAGTTAGAATATAAATCTTAATCTCAAAGATAGATTAATGATAAAAGAGCTTTAGTCTCGCAAATTACGAGCTAACTTGGACTATTACAGTGTCATGGCTCTGTTGGGTAAGAATGAAGGCTTTTGCTTTAATTTAAACACTTACTTATACTAAAATATTGAAAAATACAAGTTTTGTCTGACCCTATTAACGTTGTAACGGCACTAATGCCATCCATAATCTATACTGAATTATCAATTAGGAAATAATACAATTTGCAACATATGACAACATAATACAATTCACAATGTGCAGCATGCAACATGTTGTCCTAGCCACCCCCACCTTGCCGTTCCAAAAAGTGCTTTTTACGTCTCTTCTGAAGGGACCCATGTTGTATATATGCCGGTAAGGAATTCTAATGTGCACGAAAAGTCAAAAAATTTCAAGGTGCTAAAACTTTTCCGCACACATTTCCCTATTAAGCTGTCATAAAATTGACATAGAAACTCAACTATATGTTGATTAGAAATGAAGTCCAACCCCATTAATTTGTGGCAACGCCATCGCAAAGCGCTGGCAACATCTATTAAGATATGACGGGCTGACGCGGCAACTGGGGTAAGCACGTTTTGCCATAGTAATAAAATCGTAGGAGATTCCCCCGTCGCCAAACCACTGCATTTAGTAATAACTTCCTTGACATATAGAGGATTGCACCAGTTCTAGAATATTTATACTTTGAGTGCACGAAGGTGCAGAAATTTGACAACATGGCTGAAGAAAAACTAGTAATGGTTTTTATGGAGACAGTTTAGAATATTTTAATCAATAATTTATCATGTTTCCTTTATAAATATGTACTATTAGTTTACTCACATAAAATGTAATAGCTTTTATTATGTCAATTATGTACTTAAACGTAAAAGTCATAAACATTATAAAATATTCATTGCAAAATGGTGAAGTCATGTTATAACATAATATCATTGCTATTTTAATAAAAAAGTTATTCATTTCTTTACAACTAAAATATAATACATATATGTATTATATAATAAAATTAATCAAAAGCTAATATACGTCCAACTGTAGGGCACAAGCCTACCTACATGTAAACAACACAAGAGGACCATTCTTGAATGGAATAAAAAAGATAATGGTCATCTTATACCATAGCAAATGATAGGTATAATTTATATCTGAAGAAGTAGTGTTTTCTTTTACTCTTAACGGGCCTTCATCTTTCACTATCAAAGTGTCCTGATAATAAAAACAACTGTTTTATAATTCAGAGCAGAAAAGACTAGAAAGTGAAAGAAGCTTGCAGCAAAATAAACTACCTCGTAGTATTGGGCTCTTGCTTTGAGTGAAGTTGCCGGAGATCTTAAAGGAAGCTTTATTTTTGCTGCTGTTTTTAGTGCTGTAGGAGTATATTGTCAAAATATCGCTTAATTTTGATTTTCAGATAATGACCACTTGACAAATACTTACCAGCAGATAATCAGCCTGCTTCAAAAGAGAAATCAAATTTGTTCCCATAATTTCATTTTTACAGTGCTTCAAAGATATCAACGTGTCATGGATTTAGATTTAGTAATTGTCTCATCCAAAACTTTGTTTGTCGTGGTTATGGCTTGGCTTCCGAAAACCAACTACTAATAGTGCTGACCCCCTGCAGTGTAAGTTGATCAAGATCTAGTTTCAGATTTCTAATGTAAGTTAGGTTGAAGACGCTGCTCCATGACCAGACCATTCCCAGCGGTGCATGCCCAAATCAAATATAAAGTTATGTTTCAAAACTGACTTCAACTATGGTTTAGTTAGTAACTAGTTTTCCAGTTCAAAATGACTGAGGGTAGGCGCAGAAATAAAAGTAGACCTTTAGATACAAGTCGAAGACTGATCAGTTCGACTTTTTAATTGTTTTGTTCGATCTAAAACGAAAACAAGTTTTAAAATGCAAATATAATGCGTTACAATCAAAGTGCTTTTTAAATTGTATGCTTTATAGATTTATGTATTAAGCGAAATTTAACTAAATGTAGTTTTGTATCAAATAAGTTGTTTAAAATGTCGACGGCGCAATGTCTTCTTTTTTAATGATGAGGTAGCTTCCTCGACTACATAAAAAACTAGCCTGTGACGTACCTCTTACTGCTGGAACACAACAATGATGTAATCATTATCATGTTAAGATGGTCATTTTAGAAGTCTAACTGTCGAGTGGCATTAGAAAAAGCCCTATCACTAACCAATCCGATCTGTCGAAAGTTATGCTTGTATAGAATTCATTCAACCACGTCATGGTTGAAAATTCTGCCCCACTAGGAAATGAATTCCAGACTTCTAAATCTGAACCACTAGACAACAAAAGCTCTTAAAGGAACTTAATTATTATATTATACTTTCCTTTACCACCAACATCCCAATAAATATCTCATCATTTTAAATATGAATGGGTATTAACAAATATGGGCGCGATTAATATCGAAATTGTTTTTTTTAAATAACGCTAAAAAGAACGAGTTCCTGGCTCTATAGTTTAGGTCACGAAACAAAACCACTTTAAAAATGGTCCGAATGAATCAATATGTTATCTCGAGTCGTTCTCTGTGCTTCGGATGGCACGTTAAGGATTTACTCTTGGTTGTTGCGGCAACCTTTACTCACCAACTTGCATCGAGCCAGCGTAGCGGTGTTCGATAAGTCTGCTTGCCTCAGTTTGATTTATTTTTGTTTAAAATGTAAAAAGGTCGTGTTTGAAAATTGCGTGTTAAAAGTCCAACCCTTTAGCAACTTACGCTGAGCTGACATTCTCTTCCTTTTCTATTTAGTTTTATTATTTAGTGGGATTAGGTGGGATATAGGTGGAGGTGGCTAGGATACTGTTTCGATAGTGTACTAGTTACCTTCACATATTATAGACTTTGAAACTTAAATTAGTCGTATATTATTATCTGAAGGCTTGTAGGTCCTGCACGTGAGGTCGCCGAACTTTAGTCCGAACTCTAAATGCGATTACCCGTAGATCTTTTGTTGGTTGAACCGTTAGTACGATCAACTTGTCCACGGAATGTTGATTCAATTTGCCAATTAAATGAATTCTCGAAAGTGAATTAAATACGAGACTTTCTTGAGGCTCTCTTAAAGAAATAACTTCTTCGGGTTATTGACGTTGAAATTTATTTAATAATGCGGTTTGTCTTGGAGATTCTTATTTAATTTCTGTACTGAGTTTGTACCTTTTAGTCAGTGAATATTTTATTTTAGACAGTTATTAATTGAAGATGTAGTGATGAGTTCAATGCGGACTTATTCTTGATAGTGGTCATAGGTGTGGGTCAAAAAGCCTGAGCAGCCCACATATAAGCCCTACCTCAGACTGCACGCGTCAAACTTGATCACAGACATATTTGCGTTTCGTGGTGTTACTAATTTTAATATTTATTTTTTATACCAGCATAAAATATACTTAGTGGATTAAACACGGAAGAACTACGCAAATTTTTCATCTTATTACGAATTATAATAACAATAATAAATAGCAAAACAATACAATATTAATTACATGAGACGAAATTTCAAAACAAACTTTTCACTAATTGGCTCCATTGGGAACCAACCTAGAACCGAATGTGTATTGGGATAAGCATCTACCATTACGGAAACAAAGTTAAACTGTAATCAATCATCATAAGTTTCTTGGGAAAAGATGTTTATTTATGTAATTCTAGAATAAGAAATAATTTAATGTCAAAATAACAACCAAAGCAAAACGTGGTTAATGATACAAAATATGGAGTCTGACGGTAAATTAAATATAAATTTTAAATGCATGCCAACGCACCCGCCCCCTTATTATCCAACTCTGAATCTATCGCTATGGCTTTCATTTTGACGTTTGCTATATTTCTATTGCCATTGAACTTTATCGTTGTATCTTTCGTTACGCATGGTGTTAAAGATGCTATCGCGACAGATATGAAGTTACAGGAAAAGAGCGATAATTGCTACTAATTTGTGTTAATGATGTACAGTAAGTGGATTATACACGTATAACCCAATAACTAGTCTTAGAAGATCCCCCACCATGTCCGTTAACACCGGTCAGATTCAAAACGCGCCAGGCGTGAGTTGGCGTGGTGGCCGCGCGCCAGTTTGGCTTCAACGCTTGGACGTAACGGACGTGTATTCTAATTTGTTAATTTTTTTGAATAAATTGCTCTTGTAGGTTATTTTCGTTGGCATCTCAATAAATCAATTACGTTTCTAGTTTAATACTAGTATAAACAAATTTTTAGTGTTTGAAAGGTAACAAAACTCATTGATTTGACTTAATACTCAGTATCAGCTTGCAATTAAGTATTAAGATAATAAGGTCAAGTATTAAGCGAATAATTATTAAAATGAGTTCGCTAGGTACTATAAGAAAAAATGGGCATGTATTTTATTAGATCAATCAGTTTCAATCCTTGCTATCCTTTTCTAATAATATAATGTGAGAGCGGGATGTACTGAAATGAAATTATACAGTATGCCGTCAGAATTAGGCTCTGTATAATTGATATTCTCTATAACAAAATACGTATATACTTGTGACCAATAATGGGCCGGCGTCATTTTTCCTTGAACACAAACATATTAGGAGCCATTCGTAGTTTCCAGTTGTCTTCACGCTGAGAACGGCAGAAACCGTTGCAACACACTGACAAAGAAAATTGACTCGACACAAACACGAACCCACACGCACATGCAAATGAACCTTCTGAACCTACTTACTTTGTGTTAGCGAGTAACTCGAAGCCGAGATCATCAATTACAAAGCGCTATTTACATCGTCAATGAGTAATGGTACGAATAGGCCGCACCATACAATCCGAGATGTCTTTGATTATTGTTAGTTGTGCGCAGAACTTTATAATGAGCTATCTATTATAAAAGCGAATATCTCGGATACCTCACCATGGGATTGGTGATTTAATAATGTTTTTATTTACTTAAATGTAATATATTCTATAGTAAGACAGAAACAGTTGCGTCCACTGACATTGAGACGAATAAAATAATTTAACGTAAAATCGATGATTTGATTATTAATTAGTGGAAATGGAAACATAATATTAAATAGTCCACTTTTGTAATTTGAAAGCTACAAAGATTTATTTTATAACAAGAACTCGCTGATAAGAATATTAATTTTAATACTGTCAAGTTTAATTACCTTCTAAATAAATGTCAAAGCCTTTCAATTTAAATAAAAGGCGAGCTAATACAATACAGTTCAAACTTACTACATCAATAGCGACAATATTATTCAAATTGAATCTAAGGTCCCAACAAAAACTATTTCCAGGAATGTCTCCTTGTTAACACAAAGGGAATTCTAACCTCGAAAGCCTGAAGGCTCCGTAGCAATTTAGGCGCCGACGACAATTCCTTCTAAAGCTATTTTGAAATTACACCTTCTGTTTGTAATGAATAATGTAGAATAACAAATCCTGGTACTCACGATACGGATTCTGATTACTCAACAGATTCTTAGAGAAATGTTATTGAGAACTACTTCGATATGGTGTGATTCGTCGAAATTACTTAATTTGCGGTAATTGTATCTTTTGTAGGCATTATGGTTCATCTAATTCCCAGAGATCTGAAGATCGAGTGACATTATTAAGAATAATAACCGTTAATAGGTTTCTAGATCTAAATTTGAACAATAACTACTGAAATTATTAATCACGCTTATGAAGTTTTCGGTGATTTCGAAGATGTTTTTTCCAAAAAAAATATCTAGCTAAAGCGGTCAAGGTTTTTAAGGAAATAAGATTTGTGGGATAAGATATTAGCATTTAGATAACTTTGTAAATGTTTTTAATAACTTTACTCCAAATTAAGAATGTTATCCTAATTCTAAATGGGGTAGTTCTTGGACTTCATCGCACCCGATGGTGACTAAAGATTATCTTCAGTCACCATCAGGTGCGATGAAGTCTGAATTGAAAATGGGAGCAAACAGCACTCAGATTCCTCAACCATAGAAGAGCTCGCTATCTCCAACAAGTAGATAACATTATTGCTATGGTAGAAGACTTAGGTAATATGATGATAGTTAGCTAAACAGATTAAGATAAATCTCTACCACCAACAGAAAGAATATATCTGAATATATCTATAACCAAGCAGAATATATCTACTCCCATCGAGAATTGAACCTCAGATCTCCAGAAATCAAGTAGGTGCCTCTAGATCCAATTACGGACCAATTAAAACAATATAGCATCCTGATAAACTTTGTAGGTTCAGATCACTTCAGGCGCTTCATGTGTAGTTCGTTCACGAGAACATATTATACATATATATGAAATTTAAATAAAGTTTTAATTATGTACAAACCCCAATGTTTTATGTTTACTGTCTGTAAAGATTCATAGAAGAAGTTCCCATGTTTTATGTTGTTCAATGTGAAATATTTGATAGTGTACATGGATCACGTTCAGGTGTCCTAATGGTAATACCTCTCTATATCGTAAGGTTTGTTTGATTTGGTACCTCCAGTGTTCAAATAGCTCAAATAGTTGTACCAATTGCAAGTTCAGAAACTAGCAATTGGTACAAATATTTGATCTCCGTCGTTGTCGTTTGTTGTAGCTGTTGTTTATTTAAATGTATGTTGATTGATTAATGGTTTTATTTTATATTTTACATAAATGATAACTATAAATACACCAAATTTTTTCTTAACCTAATGAAGTTCTTCTAAAGTTCATTAAATATTATGAATTCTATTTTCATTCAACGTCTAATTTATATGGTATGAGCTGTGCTGGCAATCAAGTCCATTTTTTATGAATTATAAACAAACTTTCTTATAATTAAATATATTATATCTTACTAAAAGTAGAAAGATTCAGAATTAGTTATCTTCACGCTCAAATTATGACTTAATACAACTTAGAACTTGATAATGCGCAAAACAGAATGAGGTAAACAGATGCAGAACTTCAAAGAATTCGGAATTATTTAATTCCTATTTAACAATAAAGATAAATTATTCGAAAAATTGAAATAGCCAGATTTAAAATGAATACTTTCATTCAATTAAACTCAAAACTTTTCTATGGTTATCATTCGACAGTATCTCTTCCATTTAAGGAGCGCGTTAAGTAAATTACCGCCATTGTTTTAAATTGTAACTGTTTTAAATACATTACAAGAAAGAGAGACAACTTTACTGGATTGTGTTAGAAATTTAACTGATTTGTTTATTTATAGTCATTAGACGGGACAGTGAATATCGTCAATAATAAATTTATAGTAATGTCTTAAAATTATTAATTTTCGTGCCGTAATGTATTTTTTTATTGTTAAATAAACAAACCCAAGACAAGTTCCACTAATAAATTGATTCAATATAAAGTTGATTCCTTCATGCCAATACTTCTCATAAAATCTTTAAATTGTACACCCATATTATGAGTGTTTATAATTTACTAGATTTACTACGCCATATGTCACCTGCACCGAACATAACCAACTGACCCAGCAAATTTGTATTGCTATAAATTATTTTTAAATAAAAATAGCTTCTGACCTACCAAATATACACAAACAGATTCAAAAAAGTCGATAATAGGTCCGTTTTGGAGGAGTTCGATAACAAACCTTGTGACATAATATTAATATATATTAGATGTCACTTCTTTAATCTTCAAAAGCCTAAATTCTTCACCACCAGCTTGGGGACAGTTTCCGCCGTTTGGCGGCCATTTGCAAGCTCCTGTGTTATTAATCGTTCTGTCGCTTCATTCCGCTTTCACGATTCATCAGTAGACGGTAACAATTTGTTATTTGTATCGTGTATGACATTAAGATCTTTATATATATCGAGCGTATTGAATTTTTCCCAAGTATTTCATCATATTTCTTTAAGTAATAATAACTTTTACCAAAAAATCCTGCTGTAACTTCGAAGACGAACAAAACAAGTAGCTAACATGAAGTATGTTCAGATTTAAAAAACTAAGAAATACGTGAGATACATGAAAGTATTGGGAAATTCAGAATCATGGTACTAACGCTAATTCCAATTCTGCCTGACGGAAAATTGATTGCACTTTGAACTATCAGACCTTGGGTCCTTTTTTACCCTTTCAATATTCTGATTAAAGTGGTAATTAACCTTACTTTTTAGCATAAAAAGCCTTTGTCTTTGTATATGCCAATTCTGGTAGACACATTTTGTTTAAGGCTAGAGCAACTTACCAGTGTTAGGCATTCCACTGATTTCGACCTGTTATAATATATGTTCGGAAAAGCTAATTTAATTTATACATGCTTGCAAAATGTGACTCGTATCCTGCCAAATTTGGTAACCCTCCTGAATTGTTTATATTACTAATAGATGCAAAATATGTTAAGTATTCTTTATACTCTTTCACTAATAAGTAAAAATATCAAGCTATTTGAGTGATCCAATTGAAATTGAACAATATCTATAGTAATATAAAATAGTGCCCATTTTAGCACAAATCCACAAGAAGAATTCAATGAATGGAGATTAAATTCTAAATCCTGATGAAATCTGAATAAAACTTTAAATGTCTAGACTTTTATTGCCAACACTGACTAAATACGATGCTCTTTAATTTATTTATCAGAGAGAAGACGGACCTAAAGTGTTTCTGAGTTGAACACGTAGGACTCAGAAAAGCCTCCTCATTCGAATTCAGTTGAATCTTCGGTTAGTTCTTGAATATTTGAAATGAATTTAATCTGTATATAAGAAACTGCAAAGTAAGGATGCTAGATGTTAATCAACGGGCATTCATCAATAACACGGTTATAAACATTACTTGAAGTTGACAAAGAACTTATAATTTTTAAACTTTAAGCTTTCTTCTTTATAACCGTGGTATTTCTGATCTTTGTTCAGTAGCTACTTATTTGTATGCAATTTGACACATAGACAGTAACTTAATAAGTTACCAACCTGACCTTAGAAGTTCACCTACTGCAGTAATTAATTCTTTTAATTTAATAAAACACAATCGTCCATATAATATGAAGCCATATAATTTAAACAGAAAGCTTCTGTTCTTGTTATTTTAAGATGACAACGCTAACATTAACAAGGCACTTGTGTCCCTTACATAGGTATGTACATTTCCATTCCAAACCATTTAATATGGAATGGTTACAACTGGATCGAAACGATACCAACTTAGCTAAGTCCCCGCTCGACCTCCCAACTATCGCAACAGGCACGTGTATACGGTCTTCTTGTTATCAAATGTGATATTTATATCTGCCCATGGACTACCTCAGTCTCAATTTTGTGTCCGTATTTGTTTACTGATATTTGCGGAGGAGGGTCCCTAGCGTCCCCATTCCCTATTACTTAGGGCGGAGCCCCCTCTATCGAGCCGAGGTTTGAAGAGGTGTGAGGGAGGATTGAGCTAATGTAATAATTCGCGGAGACTGATCGGTACAGATTTGGGAAATCTTGAAGAATTACTGAAATCTTGAAAGGTTCGCTTGTTTTGTTTTCCTCAACTCGACAGATTGGAGTTGCCGATTAAGGGAATCGGATAAAGCGGTCCCAGTCCGTCCTTTTCATCCAAAATAGCTGCGTAATTCGTCAATTTGTGAACAACACTCTATTTTGTAAATAAAAAAATACTTCAAAAAATCTTCGTTCATAATCATTTTGACCGCTGATGTTTTGTCAATGTCGTCACTAATTTATAAATCTCTTTATATTTTTCTTTTGGTACTAGATGAACGTACCCATATTTGTTAATAAGTTTCAACAACAAGACAGAGAAGACATCATAATGTTATACGTTTCTTTGAGGATCCCAATCAAATTTAACATCATTAATCCTGGACGCACGCAGTTACGCTCAGGATAATCTTTCAGAAGTATAACCTTGCCAACAGGTTTATGAAAGGAAAATATATTGTACGACAAGATCGTTAGAATATCGCACTGAAACTAATTCGAGGTAAATCAAGTAGAAATACAGCGATACATCGGGTCGGTGTTGGGGTGCCGTATTAATAACTTGAAGCGTCGAACCGCGACATTATCAGAACTATTTGGAGTAAATGATTTGAAATATTGTATACGCAATAGTGATGTACAGATTCATATACATACGATCGAATACGGAATCAAATAGCTCGATTTCGAATATCAAATTGATTTCAAATAAACGTCAATCAATGCCTACATACTTTTATATCAGTACATTAGGTGTAGTAATCCTACCTTATGATGTTGACTCATAAAAATATCCAAAAATTGAAATTGATACATTTTAAATTTCAATTCCTGTTTGTCTATTATGCGGAAAATTCTTATAACTCTATTTTGTAGCATCAGAATTAGTTCTAAGACCGCCTGTTGCTGTTTTATTTGTGGATTATTTAATAGGAGTAGCTCATTTGCCTTGATTTGTATAGACTACAAAATTAGTTTTCAAGAATGTAGATTAAAAAATTAGTGTATAATGGAAGAGTTGTCTACACTGCATCTTGGAGGTTAGCTCAACATAGAGGTTTACTTTCTTAATTCTGTAGGGTCGTCGATAGATCTTCTAATTCTACCAGCTAAACATCACGTGATTTGTCTCTTGCTACTAATTTACCATAAAATGCAAAACATATAACACAAACATAAGTTATTCAAGGTTGATAAATTTTACTACCATGAAAATGATATCAGGTACTGGTACATAATATTTATAAACTCTCATTTGTAACTTTAAATAAAAATCTAACGTGAGCATTGTATTGAGAAAAGCTCTCTTCAGTTCTCTTGAGTTAAGCTTCTTTGGGAACTTACAATATTTTATTTTATTTCGCATTTTTTACAATTCGGTTTAAATTTCAATACCGCATCTTTGAAAAAACTTAATGTTGTTTTTGATGAGTTGGAACTCATGAGCGAATTTGTATTTCATCTAATTCGAATCAAATTAGAATCCAAGAAGATTTTTGATTAGAAAATTAAGATCCATTTGTCGGATGTTTTAGCCGTTGTAAGTGCCCATTCTGGTTTTGAATTTACATGAACTGATTACAGACATAATTTTTATACGAGATTAGTAGACGAGAGTCCTTCTCCTCTTCCTTAGGGATATAAGCACAGCATCCTAAAAAGACTATGGTAGGGAATTAAATAAAAATTGTAAGAAGAACGCATTCAATGTAGCGAAGAGTGTTGAGCGTTACAAATTTTGCAAGGAGCGAGTGTAAAAGCTTTTCTATTATGTCGGTGCACGAGGACCGATACGTGGCGCTTTGGAATTTAAACTCAAAAATGTATAAAGCAGATAAAATACACTTTGCCATTTGAAATTGTCTTATATCTTGTTTGCTTACCATTTTAGTTACTGTAATACTTCAAGTAATACTGACACATTAATTCATTCACACCCACGAATGGCATTGAACAGAAAATTAATGATTGATATTCCCAATATTAAAGCTGGCCCTTGATGTGGACATACACTGAAGTTTAGACAGTGGTAGGAAGCGCGTAACTTTTAAAAAATATTACTCAGGAGGTGTAAGACTGAGTGTAACCGTTCTCGTGACAATTGACAATTTAGTAGGTAATCTTTATATTTAGAATACTCTAACCCGACACCAATAGTAACATCACAGTGCGCTGGCTCACACAATTTCCATTATTTTCTGCTACCATTGCCACCCTGGGCCTACTTACACTGAATAATAAAAGCGGATCCATGACTTTGATTTATAAAGCCGTCATATTTTATCGTTGAATGAGAAATGTGTTCGCACCGGAAACATGGTGCGCGAAAACGAAATGTTAATCACTTTTGACAATTAATCTTTTATTGAAAATGAACTGGTGCTGGTGAGGTGGGAGATGTTACAGTACATTGAAATGGTAACAAAAGTATGCTAATTAAATATTTGGGTAACTTTAGTTATTCGATTATTGAGAGAGGAATTAATGGAGAGTTCAATGAAGAATTTCGTCAAAATAGACTAGAGGCATTACATTGGACTACTGATATAAATAAAGATTCACATGAAAAACCTGAACAAATATTGGACATATAATTTAAAAGCGTTGTTAGTTATTGTTCCCTGTGGTTTCAAATTTTCAAAAGGAATACGTCCCAACATGAGGTACTTTAATTTCTTCCGTTATTAAGAAAATCTTTAAAACTCCAAGTACTGTATGTTGTTAGTAGTTCATTGTTTCGTTTAACTTATCATCCGTAATAATTTGCCTTTTAGTTATTGACTTTTCTAGCTCAACAATACTGCAACAGAAATCGTGTGAAAACCAGAAAAATATACCCAAGTTTAGTATTGAAATTCAAAACATAACCCATTTATCTTTCGCAAATGCAACTCGGGGAGCGCAGCCGATATTTTCTGAAACAGTAAGATATTTCCAAGAACACTCAAGAGTCAAATAACTTGAAACTTTCTTGTTTTAAATAGATATTAATTTTATGAACACAATTTCCACGTTCCCAGAATTCTGGCCATCTTATAAACCGCCTCTCCTCTTGCAAATATCCTTTAATTAATATATTGGGTTAGTTGATTGGATAATCGAGTAAGTAATATCTTTGTAATTGGTTAACAATCAAACAATAGCGAAGGGTTCTCACTTAGGAGATAATTTGATAATGTCTTATGGGTACGGTAAATATTCTTGTGTCAATATAACAGCAAACGAGAATACAGTGGATCCACTACATATTTAAGGTGCTTTCTAGTTATACTATGACTCCTGTACTTATTGCGTTCTTCGTCTTCTGCTGCGTCTGTTAACACTAATAAACTATTGGCTACTTACGAATCGTGTTGTTTGTATTTATGAATTTTAATGTAATATATATTGTGGTAATTTATAAGTATCTTAATATTGAGATTTAACAAATTTAAATTTTGAAATTTATGTTGGTATCGTAGATCCGGACAAAAAGTTATCAATTGTATAGAGACTTAACTCTGTTTGATATTAAAAATCTGTATATTTGGTACCCTCTGTTTAGGCGTAACCTACGACACCTAGCGGCAATTGGGTGAAGCTAAGCGCGCAACCAACTACATGCGAAAGCTGCGGGCGATGACTTCACACCGGTCTTCACGTCCCAAACATCCTCATTACGAGTATGTACGGACCAAATGATGATACAATTAAAATATCTTCTTGTTGTTCGTGATTCTCGTTGGACGATTGTAACAATACCTCAGAACTTATTCTAATTTTGTGCATTTTTTTTATTGTGTTTTATTTTTGTTTTGTTTTTTTTTGCTGTCCAAATTGGCAACATTATAAATGTTGGTCCCGCTGTTCTATCCCGCCAGGAAACTTCTCTTTTCTTCTTTTTGGTTCTCTATTTCCCCTTTTTATATTTTTACTAACACTTAATATTACTATTAAAATTTTGAGTCGCGTTTCCAATTTGAATATGATATTTGTTAATACTATTTATTCTTACTCTGTGTGTCAAGACCTTCAAGTCAATCACTACCAACCGCCAGCGGTTGAGTTAATGACGTCACAGCTCAATAACACCAATATTATTTAATATGCTTATGGCAGATATTACTAGAATTTCATTGGTGTCATTGATGTATGATAATTTAGAAAGTCACCTTATACTTCTACCAATAGTATAGACCATAGGTCTCCAAACTTTGAAGCCTTCGAGCCATAATGATTTTTCAGTTTGTTCCAAGGGCCAAACCAGTTTTAATTTTTCTGCCCTTAACTATATTTCTGGACTAGAATAGTCGCAAGGTGCGCGACCTAAGCAAACTTACGCTTTTTTTTGCATTTCAATTATTAAAAAACTAAATTACAAACTTTGGCCCGCGGGCCGTAGTTTGGAGCTAACTGGTGTAGACAATTACATTAAATTAAAATTTCATATCAAATATTATATCCTGCTACTGGGAACAGATTATCCTACCTGAATGAATAACGCTAGACGTTTTAGCCACCAAACTGAGAAAAATTGGTTATTAAGTGGTGCAGTAACGACTAGAACCAAAACGGAGACGGGGATCAGAAATTTCAATGTTAAAAAATTTCAGTAAAAAAATGTATTTTTTTCCGTTAAAGTAGAATATATGCTAAAATGAATTTGAAAGATTTGTTGTTAATTTTACCAGGTGTCTTCTTTTTAGAAGAACAGTGAAAATAAATAGGAGTGCGCGAAAGGGAAAAGAGTCCGATGGTGTACCCCGCTCTCTCGCAATTTAATTCCTTTGCCAATAGCATAGAGGAATCATGGGTTGGAGAAGAGATATCTCAGCCGGAGCCAACCATTTTGCTTTATTTTTAATCTAAATCTCTGCACGAGCTTAAAGGTTGTATATTTTCTAAAGAGATTGGGGGGCCTAAAGAGGAAGAGAGGGTTATTTGTTGTTTCGTGATTGAATCAGAAATATTAAGATATACAAGAGAACTAGGATCACTGAAATAGCCCAAACAATGGCGAGCCTGAAGTGGCAGTGAGCAGTTTATTTTTCTAGAAGAACTATCGGCCGAACGAAGAAAGAAGCGATAATTTTTTCAAGTGATAACCACTTGACGACGCTACATTGATAAATCTCCAATAAGGTAGACCCACGAAATGGTGAAAATCGCAAGAGGCCACTTAATACGGACACCGCAGGACCGATCGGTTTGGACATTCTTGGGGAAGGCTTTTGTCCAAGAGTGAACGTGTCTCGACTGATATGATGATGGTCACTTCACCTCTATCTTCATCAGACACTTCAATGAGGGCTATCATCATTAGATAATCTGTTTAATGTTTCAGAACTCGTTAAAAATATTTATTAGCTCCTTGGGCAACTTTTCTAAGAATATAAATAATAAAATAAAATAATCAGTTGAAATAAATACAATTACTTTTTGTTTTATTCGTGAATCCATTAGAGTATTTTATAATAAACTGAAACATTCAGAAGACAAAAATAAATCAAAGTTCCGCTTGGCTGTGTCAATATGCGGGGTCGGAAATAAATACATGGGTTTTGAAATTTAAATCATTATTTAAAGCTATTGGAAAAGTTGAATTTATTAATAAAGTAAGTATCAGATTGATAACTGTAACAGTACACATGGGCAAAGTAAAAGCCCGCGACACAAAAATCGCAAGATGTTTAAATCAACTTTTCATAAATCAAGGCACACTTATTTACATAAGCAATTTTAGGTTACAAACTTTAGTTACACTGAATAGTAACATTTTATCCAAAGCAAAGAAACACTATTTTCAATTTGAACAGGACCCTAGTCAGTCTATCGCGCACGGCGTATATTTTAGTAATCTTGACAGTCAGACGGACGGACAACAAAGTGAATCTAAAAGGGTTCCTTTTTTTGCTTTTCAGGCACAGAACCATAAACTTAACGAGGTAGCTCTAGGCCTGCATGTCACCGAATCATAAGTGCGAAGACGGATTCTTTGATCACGTTTCCGTGATCTTCTCATATAGCTGTTGTTTTGTTGAACCCATCATTTTATTCTGCTCCGACTTGACTTTGCTCCTTTATATATATATTATTTTGTTTAAAACTTTTTTCATAACAAAGTTAGATGGGTGACCGTCAGTAATGTCAACTTGACTGTCTGCTTGTTGTTGGTTATGCATACTCGAATATTTTTAGAAAAAATATGAGACACGTAATTTGGGCTGTTAAACATATCATCAGGAGTATCCTCAATTTCCATGACATCCCACTGTCAGATCCTGACTTGGTGACAATGTGGCTACTTCTGGATGTAGTATGCCTATTCAATTGAATGATTATAAGAAAAAAAAACACCAATATGCATGCCTATAAACTTTGATGAGTTCCCTTTATTCCTGATACTTCCCATCATCTGAACTGGACTTTTAACAATGATGAAATCAAATTTGAAGTATGTCCGTTCTTGTAGCGAAATCGATCAGCTAAAGACGGAGTTCTGTGGTGTGAAATAAAAAAATACAACACAATAGATTCTGCTTTTTTTAAATTGGTTAAAATTTCACATGTCGGAAACGAGAGAGTGGTATAAAGATCTCTGGTGCTGCTAGTGCAGGCTACTGTAACTACTTACCATCAGGTAGGCTGTATGTTTGTGTATATAGTACCGAAGAAGTAAATACAAGAAAATAGCCAGATATACCGATTGAAGATTTATATAGGATAACAAGAGAAAAGAAGCAAACAATTGTTATAAAACATATATTCAAAATGGTGTCTCAACAGGACACATCGCTGCTGCTATTTCCTACAGCGTGCGAGCGAACAGAGTGACGTGTGTCATCTGTTGCATCTCGCACAGTTCGACAATTTATCGTACAGAAAATGTGAGGTTCAAATTTTAAAAACGTTTCTAGTGCAAATCATATTTTACTGTTTTCAAAGCGAATGAAATTGATAGCCGACGTCAGTTTGCACTTCCAAGTAAATATACATGTGAGACCCCTGGGACCTGTACTCTGGTACGTACTCTTCCTCGGGTAATGTTAACATAACGGTTTAAATTTTAACCACGGCTGAAGTTTACTGAATTGATAAAATAACAATTATGAAAATACAATAGCAAAGTTGTCAGAAAGCTTACTTTATTATAAATTATGATATTAATGATACTTAAGCGTGGGGAAAGATTCTTAATGACGATTTATCAGAATTTATAAATGTCTCAGTTTTTTGTCCATTTAAAATAGGAGCATTTTATTTTGATTTTAGATATTTAATTTCAATGTAAATCCCACTCTTAAGTGGAGTCACTTTCACAAATATGTTAATACAGAACCAATCAAATTTAGAGTTATATGGCACTAATAATTTGTTTACAAATATCAACTTTAATGACCGAAACCTGATAACATTCTGTGATGATTAACATAGGTCTTCAAATGGTATCCATCATCAATAAATACATTTTTATTTTAAATGGAAGGTTCTTGCAGCATTGGAACCATTTTCTTTTGGATTCTTGAAGAGTTATGTTATTTCTTTGTATTTAGTATTTAAGGCCTTTGTTTGGTGCATATCCTAACAAGCAAGAGACTTAAATTAAAGAAATACTAATAATAATTATTAATTCCTGCAAAATAGTAATTTATTGATTTCCTGAAAAATCTTTATCTATGAAGAAATATGAAAATTTTTTTTTTTAATTTTAGTATTTATATATCTAAGCATCAGCGTGATAAACAATCGGGTATTTGGCAAACACTTTATATAATGGTAATAATGGAAGATACTTCTGTCATCAAAAATATGGATATTATGGTATCGGAAATTTCATCACTAGCAATGATACCAACGAAATCTACACAAGAAGCTAAATACGTACAATAGTTGTAGGCAGTAACTTTTCCAGTCGATTTAAGGTCAGTCAGCTGAAAGTGAATCTTACACGGAATATCGTGTGCCGTCGTCGGTTCAAATCCCGGTAATTTTGTATGAAACCTTTTAAATATTTGTTCTATAAATATTTTAATGAAGGTCATTTATAATTTTTAGTGCTTTTTTAGTCTTATTTTATAGTATTATCAGTAGGTTATAATTAGGGTAACCTGATCTACTATTATCCTGGGTGGATACAGTCTTATCGCCGAAGCGGTGGTTACCAAGATCTTATGATTATAGACTAGTAACAGACGACTATGAGCTGTCTTGTCCTCAATGATTAACATATCAATAAAGACGAATCTCGAATGCTATTTCCGTCCACTTGCACTGTTTGCCCACTTTACCTAAACTAAGTCATTGTCAATCGATTTGTGACCGTTCTCCTAAAGCCAGTTATAACGGAACCCAGTCGGAAGGCGCAAGATGAAGCGACGGATGTGACTGCCATGAATATGCAACGAGCATTGACGACCATCGGCCGAATGCGTGAATTGCATTAGGCTGCAGTTTGCTCTGGTGAAGGGTTCGCTCCAGATTAATGGGGTGCATTAGCTGGGCGTTTTGATAGAACTACGATGTTGGTTTTAATTAACACTGCGTGCGGCGAACACGCCTGGCGTGACCGTTCAAACTGTGTAGCCACGCGGTGACTTATTCACACGTATGACAAACGAATTATTATTATAATATATATATATATTTACTGTAATAAATTAATCTTGAACATTTAACAGAAACAATTCTCGAATACTTTAAAAAATTTTGAGCTTTTTGTGTCAATTTAAGTATTGTAACATTTGTTCGCCACGCGTGAATGTACTGAATATTTTTTTCGCATTGAACGTGTTAAAAGAGTTCAGAAGCAGGTGTAGTTTTTTCAAAAAATTTTGAAACTTTAGCAAATCAAACGTGAAAGTATGTTTGATACTCAATGGGTTAGGTGCACTTTGCTATATATATTTGACTTTTTGAGAGTGAAAAATTTGGACTAAATATATATTTATATTCTCCAAATTTGTCATGAAGAAATTAGAAATTAGATACTTAAGAAAAAATGCAACGCAAGACGCGAAAAAAATTGTAAAGTTTAAGGACCTAATGCAGTGTCAGTAAGAGTAGCACAAAGTTGGTTTAAGCGTTTTCAGTGCAGGCATTTTGATTACCTTACCTTGTACATTTTCTCTGTCTAATATATTGAATTAAATTGTGTGTATGTAAATAAATTTTTAAAGAAATAAACAAATAAAGTACAAATCATTGTAACATTCAATCATGTAACAGTCACTATAAACGAGAACTGAAATATGACTCAACGATCGGAAGTAGCCGATGTGGGCGACACATCGATTACGGAATTATCGCAAATCGATGCGCGGGTTCGTTTGTTGCGATTCACACAACAATCCATTGGAAACAAACCGAATCAAACCCTTTGTGGTGAGGAGTATGTTAATACAAGTAATTGAAGTTGAGCCGTGTGTACTAGAAACTTATTGTATTTAATTTTAACGGTTTAGTCTTTTCAGGATCTCAACGTATTTTTTGGTGTCAGATAAACTACATTAAAATTTAATATCTATACTATATATATTTTGATAAGTGCCTTGAATATGAAGATTAAAAAAGGTATTTTTTTTTTAAAAGATAGAAGTGTAGAACATGGACATTGATTTTTGGTTTATAAATATGCGTAACAATAAATAAATAAAATTTGATATAATGGCGTCTGATAAGTGTTAATAAAAAGAACCTTCTCTGTGGACGGTCAACAGTATAATTTATAGTCCGAATAGCCAAAATGTTGCCAGTATTAATTAAATGTGGTAGCAGTTGTCATACACTTACAATGTGGTATTCCCCAAGTAAGAGGATATTTATCAAGTATCTAAATTTCTTAAAACAAGCCATATATTTTTAAAGGACAGCAAAGAACCAAACTCTTCTAGCTGGTATCTGATGGTATCAGTATTTCTATTTGCCCTACATAGTTAAACGGTAGGTTTATTTTGACACCAAAGAAGACAAATAACCTGCTTTCAACGCATTGCTGAGGCTGAGCATTTTTTATACATTTTTAAGGTTCTGTCTATTCGTCTTAATTAATTAATTGTTTTTTATTGTTATCTTTGACTTGGCATATTGACTTTCTATCACACCTGATGGTTAAAAAGCCTGTCCTCTTGACCGGTCACTAACCATTTACTAGATACACATAGTGTCTTCGCTGTTCCTCTAGTTCTGATGCTAACACAATGAGCTCTAGCCGTATTCATCAAGAAAAGAATGCTTTAGAGTATTTTTAATTGACTGCATTATTTTGTAAAGTGGAGGTACTTCCCTTTGGATTTAAGCTTCATTGAAACGCAAAAGCGTAAATAAAACGAAATTTTTTTTAAAAACTATTCATATACCTCTTAGGTTTGTTTACTAACAAACAAGACAGCCATCATGCAAGCTCTCAGCATCGAGTGAATAACTGCTGTTTATTATGCGGGAACACGGCCTCGACTGCATGCAAACACTTCTACCGCTGAGAGTTGATACAAAAGTCATCAACAGCGGTGCTTCCGTTTATGTATAGGAAAAGAGTAGTATGAAAATTAGATTAAATTGAAAAAAACAGTATGGCTTTGAACTGACTATACTAGTTTCAGAAACTACAACCTCAATAATTGTGGGATTCTTTGGCTTGAATTAAGAAAAAAACACTTTCACCGTGGGACGCCTTACTTAGCTCTGTTCTTTAGAAGGCACGTTATTCCGTTATCACTCACAAACCCATATTGTCCCTGCATGTCAATGCTACGGCTCTAATTCCTCTTGTGTCCACCATGTCCGTACGTTTACATACTGATCGTAATTATGAAGATAATTAGGTATTGATCTGAACCAGAGGTAAAGATAGATTTAAAAGGAAGTATTTTGTGTACTGCAAAGAAATGTCAGCCTTGATGAGTGTAGAAGACTGAAATGACGACTGAATGACGATGAAACAGAGTGAATTTGAAGTGATTTTGATAAATAAGTTATTTACAGAATGTACCCAAAAAATTTAAAGCCTCTACCACCTTGTTTTAATCTACGCTCTAAGCTTGAATATGATAATGATTATAACGCTTCAAAAAGCTTGCATTCGTTTTAATATTTCGACTTTGATAATAATAATGCTGTGACTAAAATATTTTTGTTTGATCAACAGTGCTTTTTCACGCCTCTTAAAGGAACCAATGTTGTATAAAGAATTACGTGTACGGATAAGGAATTCCACACTCTACCTGTGCGACAGAGAAAGGAGTCACAAAATCTCTAAGTGCGCAAAGCAGAAGTGGCGACAGTGAAGGAGTGACTCCGTAGACAAGCCTTTAATAAGTTTGTAAAACAATCACAGCCCTTTATTCTGCGGTATATCTCAATAGGAATATTAATACTGGTCAAACACAATTAAATAACCAAATAAATTAAATCATCCTTAAATAAAGCGGAATAATCTTAATTGTTTCGGCATGAGAACAATTAGCAGAAATTAAAATTGTTAAGGCTTTAATGTGGGTTTAGAGATAAAACTGTTATACTTATAGAGACGATAATGAAATACGGTAATATGCGTTAAAAAACAATCTAAGTTTGCCTGAAGCAAGTCATATTTATTCAGACTTCATTGATTCACGGCACGTCACCAACCGTTTGTTGGTCTACTTGGAACATTAAATATGGCGACGCGTGACTGGGCGCTCAGGGACGACTGTCTTTATAACAAACGTAATACCGTCAATAATTGATGAACCTTATGCAATTGTATTAAAAATTGTATTCGTTAAAAATATTAACGACTCACATGCTGCGAATTGTACTGTGTTGTGTTTTATTGACGATTTTTGCATGGAATTTTTAGATTTTGAGCTAATATCAAGTCCTGGGTTTCCCCGACAGGTTTCCACGAAATTGTTTTGTAAAGAAGTTTGGTCTAATATTTGAATTCAACTAGAAAAGTTAAGGGGTTTACTTAGGTGGTCTCAGGATTCTGGAGATTGGTATCGAACCGCTCAGCGTAGTCTCAGTTGAGAAGGTTTAATCAGCGTCTGAACACAAGTGTATTGTGAGATGTGTGTGATGAAGTCATTTACTATAATGTGTCTAATTTTCATTAAAAGTAGCTATAATATCAACAAGACCTTCGCACAATGTTATTTTAGTAATACGAATATAGCGTAGATGAAGTAAAAAACATTGGGCATTAATATTTTTTGGTTATTTATCGAAACCCATTCACATAAATGTCAGCTCGCATACACAATGCAGTCTTACTGTGGAAACTCGAATAATTTTTAAATTTTTAAAACAATTTTCAGGTATGGCTACAAAGGAAAAGCTTTATTCTCCTGCAAAATAGATTTTGGCGCAACTGGCACTTTTAAAACACAACCTGTATGTTCGTAATACGCAATTTATTGGACAGAGATTTGGGAGGCTGTTATTTCGCAGTTACATGAGAGTAGGCTATTATTTCGTTAGTTCGAAGGCTGTATTAATTGTTAGTGGATGGGTGGAATGGCTAAAGTTGCCTTTAGGAAATAAACTTGATTATAACGACTTGATAGTTCCGTTTGTATGTTGAAATTCTCAATTAAAATGAGGTTAATGGCATCCAAACGAACATTTTCATTACGTATTCAAAATTTATTCAAAGAAATTGTTAAAACCGAATCTTTAATTTCTCACGAGTAAATTTTTACAATATCTGTCTTCCCTTTTCAGTAAGTATGTGATATAGCAACCTATTACATATGCAAAATTTATTCAATGAAATTCGCCATTTCCTTTGGTACGAAGTTAATGTCTTGAATTTTAAATAGAACAATATACTTAAATTTTTATAAAGCCTTCAGATTATTTGTAATAGTTAATACCGGATGAATCACTTAAACTTAATATTTCAATAGTATGGAGTAACCGTCATAGAAATTAACGTTTGTAAATACATTTCACATTTACTATTGCAAATCAAAAAGGTCTTTGATAATAGAGTAAGAATATATAGTAATTTAAATCGAATAATGAATTATATTTGTGCAAAAAACAAATATATATCGATGACTTCATCATTTTAAAAGTAGTATGTCAAAAAAATAATCTGCTACAAAGAGATAAAGTCGAACAATGTTTCTACAAATAAACTCACACAAGTTCCAATTTAAGATTCTGTAATCAAAGAGTGAAATTGAGTTTCACGCGACGGGAAATGTGTGTCTTTACACCATTTGATTTTAAGGCGTTGCGCAAACGTTGCAATATTAAGTTACGAGATTTCGCGATAGCGATCAAACAGCGACCATCTAGTTATTGTTATTGACTTGGGAACTCGTGAATACTAGTGATATTTAGCAGATGTTAATGCTAATTGAGTAAGAAATGTAATATGACTGGTATTAAAGTATTGTTTCTGTCAATATTTATACAAATATATATAACGGAGGAGGAAGTACATTGGAGTTTTTAGAAACAACGACATCAGCCAGGCTGACGTCGTCATCGCTATTTTTTGAAGCACTCATTGCAAATGACAACACACAAGCCAATTAAAATTATTATTTATTGAGTAATTAAAACAAGTCACTTTATAGCTTCTATAAAATCGGTACTCACAATTTTTAGGCTCTGCTCTGCACAAAATCCAAAATGGTAATGTGTCACAATTACTGTTCAAAAGATGTCCTCCAAAAATATAGCGGGGGAATATTATAACTTCCGGTTTTTTAATGTTAATCATCCAAATTAATTTTTATTGATCAAATATTGTTAACGATAATTCTTATTTAATTAAATAAGAGTTTTTAAATAGTATTAGCATTTAAATTTCCTTTACAATCCTAAATTAAGTTATTCAAACATTCATAATAACGAAGCTATCCGCCATTTGCAGACTACTTCGTGAATCCTTACAATTAGCAACTATTTAGATATTGATGATAACATTCTTAAGGAAAATACTTATAAACTCTATTTTTAAATTAAAATAATGATTTGAAAAACATTAATAATGAAATTCCTTTTGTTTTTACCGTTGTCAATTTTGAAAGTCAATACTGAGAATATAAAGACTTTTTATCAATTTATAATTAAATTCACCAAGAACAGTAAATTTCTGAAATAAATTGATGTTATTTTATCCTAAAGACAATATTTATCAAACAATAGTAATTAATATAGTCTTAAAATTATTGTTGTCTCAGATTGTCGTGGGCTTGCGCCGACATATATTTAAAATTTTAGTAGAAGGATTGTTTGTGTTTTAATTAAATATCAACTAAAAATCGTCGCATTGAAATTTCAGTAAAAGAATTCTTATGAACTGAGTAAAGAATAAGATGTATATATCAATCAAATTTTTGTCTTATTATATTTGATTTCTTTATAAGCAAATTATGTAGATTAAGTCCCTAAAATATAGGATTTATATATATTTGTCTATTAACACTAGATATACCAGCGATTTGAATATATGTCAACAACAGAAATTATATTTGTTACTAATGTATATAAAATAACATTAAGTTTATAAAACGTACTCTCTAATTATAGCTACAAAAGTCATAACATCATTTCTGAAAAAAAGTGTAATATAGTAGGAATTTTGAATTGACATTGCACGACCAGTCTAAATGACTGGTCTGGTAAATCTAGTGTTAAAAGAGTATCAAAGATCCCTGCATGTTTCTGTATATGTATAAATGGCTCTAAATTGTGAAGTTTGCGGTCCACCTTAGGCCCGACGAAGGCGGCTGGAGCCATCCGCGGGCCAATCGAATTTACTTACAAAGGTGACTTTCCTTATCTTTTTTGTGAGCGTGCGAGGGGAGTTCTCGTGATAGTGAATACGCTCCACTTATCAGCCTTTCCTATCAAAGGTGAATTTTTCTTTAGTGAAAGCCCGAATAATGTCTCGGGAATGTATTTTTTATTTGAGTTCAATACTTTCTATTCGGGGCTTGGTTTGTTTGTGAGTTTAGATCACATACAATTTAATGAACCTAAAATTAACATGAAATGTTATTCTTTATACTTTTTTAAGGTATATAACATTGTAATGATATGAAACAAGTTCAATTTTTGTATATAACTGATACCCAAGAACAAAATTATTCTAACTTTAACAAGATTAATAGTACAATATACCAAAATACTTATGGTAAAAGACTTGCCGCCATGTTTTTGTATAAAACAATATAAACGCTAAACTCTATATTATTCTGGAACATAAATGTTATTGTTACGATTGCTTGTGATTCAAATAAGAGCCCATTAAGATGATTATAATTATTTTGAAGTGACTTATTGCGAGTTTTAAGTTACGAAGCTATAAATGTTTAACAACCTCTCAATCAATATTTGTTTACAGTTTCTTGTTCTTTATTATTTGAAGCATTTTAATAATAATGTCATAAGTAATAGTAGGACTGCAACACTGAGTAACTTCACATCGCAAAGGAAGGACAGTCAAAATTCACTGACGATAGTTAAAGAAGATACCATATTGATATAATACAATTTATAAGTTTGCATTCATAGAAAAAATGTAAGAATTTAATAAAAATACTTTCAAATCTCAGTCAAGCTGTACACAGACACTAAAGTGAAGGTAGCCTATGACGTCACAGGTTTGAATGACTGATCCGACTTCTTGAATGCTCTGAATAACAGCAAAGCGTTGGGAATATCTTACGCTAACCGTCATAAGTTTTTTTGGATTTTTTAAATGTTTGGTGTCGACTTAATATTTACCTCCTTAGAGAGCTTGAGAATAAGAGCAGACTGATTTGTTTACCTACACTTAATATATTAGTTATTGGCTATAGCTAATTGACACGAAGTAACATGACTGTGATTAGCAACTAAAACATGCAATATAAGTTGAAAAACCGATTCTTATCAATTTAAACTACACTAATTATTTTTGTTACTATATCCGCTCTCTTAAAATCTCTTCAACATGATTACCCAAATCTACATGAACTGTCCTGTCCATTGACGATTCAGTAATGATGAAACAATAATTTAAACATCCCATTCGGTAAGCTCGGGCCGAAATAACACTAGAATAAAATTACATTTTTGAAGCGCTTAATTTGATTGGTCAATTAAGACAATTAACTTTATTAGTATTGTTGATAAAACTCTGTTTAATTAGTACGTAATGCGTAATTGGTTTGTTGATTATCGTTTTTGATGGAGGACTAGGAGTGATTTGTATAAAATTAATTAACGTTTATTTCTGTGTTTAATTAGTTTTTTATACCGGTAACTTAAGGTTTAAAGAGTGAGAGAGACATTTACAAGGTAGTGCTGTAGAAGTGAGTAGGACAGATGCTTGGGAGACACACACTCCATCCATCCAGGGACTAACCATAGAGAAAGAAGCTTTAATTTCGTAATCGAAAACAAAGCCTTTGAACTAATACGCCAATTAGCCTTCACTTACTTTCCAAGTGAAAAGGCCAAGATATTTTTTACAGTGTTGTACAAGCGTCTACAACGAAAACTGTCAGCATTTAATAGACCTTTGTAGTTTCGTTGCAGAGATCATTTTCTTCAGCTTTTCAGACTTTTCACTTAATTTATATTTTATATCAGCCCACTAGCTCACCAGCGAGATAATACCCGGCTGACTCACAAATAAAATGGCGTCTGTATAAAAGCAATAAAACATAGTCTCAAAATTCATTATTGAAATAGCTTCAAGCTAAAATTGGTTCTAGGAAAACTGTCTAACTAAGGAACAAAGTAATATTGTCTACTTTAAAATTTTTCAGTTAGTTATAGAGTTATTTTTGAACACTCTTCAAGGTAAAAAAAGATTTAATTAATTCTGATATTAATCAGCAAAATTTTTTAAACTTTAAAGTTTCTTCAATGTTTATGATAAGTGAAATGAAGATAAAGATTATTAGGAACATGGCTGCTATCATAGTTTTGTAGGTACAAGCTTTTAGCTTTGGACCTGCGTCTATAACGAGGATATATGATGTAATCTTATCACACAGAGTAGTGAATAATAATTATATTTCTTATACTCTCGCCTATTATCTAGCCCGAATCAGGAGCTTGCGTTATGGATACTAGATAACAGAGAAATATAGAGAGTAATCTGTACATAAATAACAGGAATTGACTACAAAACGTATAAAGTATTCGTGGTATTTGTATGATACAAATATTTGCCCCTTCCGGGATTCTAATCCGAGACCTCTGGCTAGGCATACAAGGGATATTCAGAAATATTTAGATGATAACAAATTAAATTTCTTTTGGAAATTTTTATTTTTTATCGAGTGTAATTGAAAATGTTTAAAACCGATTTTGATATTTTTAAAACATTTAACAATAACGAGTAATAGTAAGTTTATTGTGTGTGTGACCGCTAAAGTTTAATAAAATATTTTGCCATTTTATAATTTATTTTCAGAGCAAAAAATTCTTTGAAAGAATATTCCAGTTGCTTGATGTTCTCTAAATGAAAAAATAAGCATAAAGTACAGAAATTACAACAAAAATAAAACACAGCCCCTACAATAGTAAATAATCGCAATTATCTTAACGACTGTAAAGATACTTGTTTCGCCGATAAAGCTGCAAGTCACTACGTTGTCCCAGAACAGCAATCGATAGGACCAAAGTGGGCTATCTGGGCTCCAGCGAAAAATATCGCAGTCAGAGTAGTTCGATTACCGGCCGATCCCGATCCTCACTAGGTGCGGACGGGGAGCAATGGAGAAGGCCTATCAGCAGGGTTGCCACTAATACACTATCAAATTAATTATTAATAAAAGGATGATTATGGAAGGTTTATATTCTAGTTAAGGCTTATATCCTAGTTCAGGTTTATGTCAACCTTTTTTTTTTTTTTTTTTTGTGACGCTGAGGAGAAGCTCTACCAGCCGATCCCCTAACCTCTGGGGAGGAGGAAGAGGGGGGTGTGTGGGGCTCTCACCCACTAAACTCCTCAGCGACGCACCTCGACAACACGGGATGGCCCGAAGACATTTCGCCGTAGGTTTATGTCAACCTGCCATAACCATTCTTTTGCTACAACCAATGTAACTTGGTTATTGATTGATTATGGTGAGGTTTAACTGATTATTATTGTTATTTAAAAATTAAATTTCAACTCTTCCCAGTCCAGGGACTCGAGAGGCTGGAGAATACCCCTCGGCATAGGAGGCCAGAATCCTGGCGTTATAGAGGAAGACCGCCCCCAACTGGAGCCTCGCAATCATTATAATTATTATTATAATGTTTTGAAAACCAAATTTATTTCTGAGGTAGTCTTTTCAGGAATATTTATTATTGAGATGAAGTAAAGAGATTTGTGGTAATATGTCGTCGTAAGGTCGGAAATCGGAACTATTGAGATAAAGTTCGACTAATTATAGTTGATTAAATTTTACTTTGATGTGTCAACGCAAAATTAATGTTGTTTATTTTATTTGTTTATTAAAAATGATTTGTATTGATATCAATACAAATTATTTGATTACATGATATTGAACACAATTAATACAAATGTATTTGTTTTTATAATAATCAATAAAACTATTATTTTTTCTGTTAATGACAAAAAAACCAGTATTTAAATTTTGATTTAACTTTTTATGTCATTGATGCTACTAAATAACTATTAATCTACTGGACATTACATCCGTAGGTTTTCGACTACTATTTTTGGCAAAGCTTTGTATCTTTGAGACAACCCTACATATCACTCCCCTTATTTATATTTATCGGAGTTCGGTATCGTGACGTCGACACTTACACCGATTTATCTATCTACCACGAGCGGTTATGACGCCTCCACGGGATTCTTTAGGTCTTAGTCCATGTTTCTATTTGCAGTCTTTTGCTACTGTTTCGGCAGTTTGGTACAATGACCGAATTATTGAGTTGATATATTAATAAACCATCAAATCTCTCACATTATACATGAATATAACGTTACTGGCAACCTTAGCATACAAATGTATGTTTTATGTTGCAAGGTAGTTGAGTTTTACACAATACAATTCCCTATCCCTATGTATGGAATAAAAAAACATAAATAAACATAATACGCATAACTTTTAGACTGTTATCTCTTAATCTGACAATATAAAAAAAAAATATATTTACTTTTTTAATAGATAGTATGTACTATTCGAACAAGGACTTGCTGGAGGATAAAATTTTGTAATAATTTACTTCTTTGCGATAATTTGTTAGTATTCATCATCTTGTGTCCCTATTAGGAGGCTCAAGATTACTCTAGATTTAATAATTAATCAGACATAATTTAATAGTATTTGACTTTTTTATTGAACTGAAATATAATGAATTTAAATAATGGTAATGATAAATACGTATTTTTTAATATAAAGACAGTATTTTCATGCATGATTGAGAAAAGTAACTTGAGTTGTTAGCAATACACACTTTATATTTTGACGGTCGGTGGGAGAAGATTTTGCGCGATAGACTTGCGCATTAAGGGATTTCAAGACAATTAGCGCCATCTCGTGTCAGCATCAGGTAAACTTTCTTAAAAGGGCACAAGGTGGCGCCAGGAAATAAATTACCTAATGTCTAATGAATATTATGTGTTAAACATTCTAATAGCTTAATTATTTTCTACACAGGGACTTTGTGGGGCGTGTCAATTAATAAAAACATCTTAAGCAACACAAAAATTGACAAGAAACGTGCCACGGAACTCAGGAAATTAACTAAGACATTGAAACTTGGGTAAATACTAAATGGAGATGTACAGACCAAAGATCAAGAAAATAGCACCGGAATTGACGAAACTGAACAGATAGGGTTTCACGTCAGGATACAGGAAGAAAGGAGAATCCTGTGATCAAGATTAAGTGTTAGGTTGGACTACGGGCCGAGGAAATTGTAAATAAAAAATTCTATAAAGTCTATTTCTTACATTTAAAAACACACTGTCATAGAATTCCGAACAATCCCAAGATAATTATTATTTTGAATGAATATATTTGAATTTGACCATAATACAAATTAAAACACTTGACTTAAACCTACCGTTTAATCTACCTTTCTCCTGTACATCCCAAAATTTGTTGTGCCCGACAGGGTCCATAGTGTCATTCATAGTCTTAAGATCTACATATTATGTAACTATGGAATGCAAAATAAAGAATTGAATTGAATTGGAGCCTACTCACTAGCTGGAACCGTTGGAGGATTAATGTTCCATGAAGTTCCATGCACTTGATGACTTTCCCATCCGGTGTAAGGATGGTTCACCAACGGATCCAGACAGCGTACCTTGGGTGGGTCAAAAACGTCGTAGTCGATGAAGCTCCAACAAAAAGCTCACGTACGCTTAAATTTTACGACATGATTTGGGGCTCTTCAAGGATAAAGTGATTAAGCTCTTTTAAGGCAAGTCTGTACAGTCAGCAATGAAATTATAGTAACAAAACAATTTGTAAAAGAAAAATTACTCAAACATGAGCAAAGATAGTATGTGTAGCTTTCCTTATCAAGGTTCATACAATATTACATGATCTTATTACTGTAAATTTGTAGGGTCTGTAAACTGTAACAACTAAATTAAGTACTCAAAAGGTTTTGTTTTGACAAGACAAGAAATGAAAATTTCAACAATTCTTGAAATAATGTTTAAACTAAAATATATATTGTACAGTGGCGTGCATTAGGGAGATCTATGTCTAGAAATTAAACGAGTGTAAAATATGTCGACGATGATGGTGTTGATATATATTCAACCTAAAAAACGTCTTGTTAAGGTACATTATAAATCCATTGACTTTAATTATTATCTAAGTGAATAATTTGTAAAATAATGAATCTATGAATTAGGATTCAAATTAGGAGCTTATTGTTTAGTTTAAAATAAATTATCTCTGTTGGCAACTGACAGGTTAATAGCATAATGTGATTGTATATGAATATACAATATAGTATATTATATTTTAAATAGTATTTCGTATAGTATTTTTGTGTTGTCAACGGGCAGACGTAGTGAACAGATTTATGTATTTTATTTATTTATTTGCATTTATTACAATTCATAAACATAAGTAAGTTTTTTCATTTCATAATAACAGTTCCCTTCGTTTGCTAACAACCTCTTTGAGTTCAGTTTTCAATGAAAGACCTGTATGTTTGGTTACAAATAAGTGTTTCTTGATTTCGTTTATTCAGTTTGATCTTATATCACTTTCTCTCAAGAGTAAATCTATTGTTGTAGAAGTAAAAACCTTTAGGTAATATTTAAAAAAAAAATAAGTCTTGCTAGTTATTTGTTAGTTAAGTCTTTTCTCTCTGATAGTAAAAAATAGGTACTAGATACTCCACTATACTCTTAATACTTTAAAAACGAAGTCATCAAAGCGTTATTAAAATATGATCGCCTACCAAGTTCCAAATAAATCATTACATACACAAATATATCTTACATACACTCACACAAACACACACAAAATAAAATAATAAGAATTGGACATGGTAAAAGAAGCATGAAGTTTGAAGGAACACAAAGTACCTTATGATATTAAAGATTACAAAACAGTTCGCTTGTTCAAGCTATAATTAAAACCGGATGTTTAAAATAATATTTATTGAAACATTGTATAACTGTTCAGAATTTGTTAAAATAAATTTGTTTGTGTGTGTGAGTGGGTATGTAAGCTAATGTACTGTATTATCTGTGATGTGCTAAAATAGTAATAAGTAAATAACTTAAGCTCATTTTAAGTGGACTATGTATGTTCTTTATGAGTAAATAAATTCTGTGAGCCTTTTCCCACCATTTACACTCGCTCGTCCCGAATCACTCCCTGTAAACACATTTCGGCGCTGGGATGGCGCACATTTTCTCCGAGCCGCTCTAAGGGCGTGTAATCCTTTTGCAAACTCATCGTACTAGCATTTTCTTAACGATACCCTATACACATGGGAATTTTGTATCAATGTTAGACTTAGGACACTCGTACACAAGTAAGGGGAATATAAATTGCCTTTAAATAATTATGACTTCACAAAGGAGCTCTTAGAGGTTTCAGGAATACTTGTCCGGTGGTTTTTCTCTTTCATTGGACACACAAAATAACAATATGCTAATATTTTAAAAATACAACAGGTAAATATGCTGCAGTTCTACTAGCATGTGTACACAGCATGATTACTGAAAAACAAAATCCACGCGCGGGCTCTATGTTCCTGACCCAGACGGAAGCGGGCACGGGCAGTCAGCTGTCCTCGTGAGAGGATCGACGGACTGATCTGCACTGGGTCACTGATGGCATCTGGTCTGGTCTGGTCTGGCCTCACAGCGAACGGTCTAATTTAATATTGCGTAAACTTTGTAATTTTTGGATTAATCATTCATATCATACAGTCCACATTATTTAAACCTGTCACCACAATCGAGCTATCTACAATAAATTATATTAAAAAAGAAATATACATACTAGATAAAAAACTATATCGATATATCAAAAATTTTTCAACCTAGTTTTCCATTTTAAATAAAAAACTATAAAGTAGAAAATAAGTTCAAAATTGAACTTAATAAACAGAATACAGTCATAATCCCAAATTCTTAATTTTGATTCTTTATCCACAACAATAACAATTATAGTGCGCGGTTAGCCTAACATTTCAAACGTATGACATTGTATATTAATTTTCTAGTTATCATCAGGAACTTCCTACTACCTAAAAATATTGAAAGTTATCTGTAAACTGTAGCAACATTAGCTGTCGATTGCGGAAGATGGCAGAGTTAACCCAATCAATATTTATTTATTTATAAATATAGTTACAAGATTAAACCTACAACTTTTCCCTCTTTGAAACAGCCCTCCTTCATTAGGTTAATTTTAGTAGAAGATTTTATGAAAGTTTTTCCACTGCAGTACAACATTGTGTTGTACTGTTCGTTCTAAAAATTATGATTTTTTTTACAAGGCCGTCAACACGTTAACCCTTGACTGATATTGCAAGTGTACTACGGTGACCAGTTTCCATCAGTTGGGCCGTATGCTTGAAGCCTTGTTAGTGCTTAAAAAATATACCAATATTACTAATATCCGATGTAGTTACCACTTCCTACACCAGGCTAAGAGTAATAGCATGAACTTGAATTTTGACTTGAACCATTATAAAAAATATTTACTTTATTTAGGTGGTAGTACCTTATATTTTAAACCTTCTAAACTCACAGGCTATGACGAAAGGCTCTATTCATTGATTCAGTCGACCATGCTTCTCGACCAACGCAGAATTTCTCCAGAAAAATACAAGGAAATAAGGAATCGCGTATTTGTTCCGAAACGCGTTACCGGTTGGCCATTCTGAGAGAAATTCTGTTTATTTCCTAAAGTAGTATTTTTTATGTAAAGGAAAACTATATTGAAGAACTAAACGTCAAATACACACATTTCAAACGTAAGAAAATAGAAACTAACATTGAAAAGCATTTGTCAGATGATATTTGTATTAATAAAATATTAGTTGAGGTACGCCCTTAAAAACCAGATGGAGTTCTAAAGTTATTAATAATATTAAATATTTTATGATTAAACGAACTTATCAGAAGTGAAGTTCTATCATATTTATACTATGTGCTTCGTCCGAAGATATTAGTAACCATGATACTACCTGTGTTTTGTATAATTTCAGTTACTAATCTAGAAGGACGACGCCCAAAGTATAATGTCCTGTAAACTGTCTTTGGTCCAGGAACAATCAAAATACTAAAAATATTAATAGTTTTTACCGTAATTTTACATTTCTATCATTATCAAAAAGCTCGTTGTTAAAATAGACTAAATCACTTAGTAAATAAATCGTAACAGTTCAACCACACCACTGTCAAAGAATACTTATAAAAAAGACTCAATTATTATAATTATTTGAAGCTCGGAAAATGTAATGAGATCACAAAATAACTGTTAGCCTTGAATCAGAATACAAATATGGAACTGGCTACAAATCTATCAGATCAATAAATGGTGTTTTATAACGCTAACGTATGGATAAGACGGGACACAGAGCAGACACGTATACAGATGTAGAAATGTGCGGACTTCCGTTAAATAAAGTCTTGTTATAACTGGGAATTCTCAGATATATAAATTAAATAGAAACAGTTTTATCTCTTCATAGTTTAATAATTTTAGGTACCAAATATTTTTACTTAATTAAATTAATTACCTTATTAAATCTACTATGATATACCTCGATACTTTCTTCCTTCTTCAATAATACTTTGACAGATAGATTGAGTGGTCAGAAACTCTGTCTTAGCCAGAGGTCACTGGTTCGAATCTCGGTAAAGTAGATATTTGTATGATGAATACGAGTCGTGGATATTTGAAGATTAATTTTGTATGTATCTGATATTTAAATACATATTACTATCTTTATTTCTTTGTTTTCTAGCATCAAAAACACAAGCCATCTGATGCTTAATTTAGAATAGTTAGTAGATGTAAGTGTGAGAGATATAACTTTACTATTATTATCTAATTTTTGTCTGTTTTGTTAATGTAAACATGCTTAATAAAATGTTTCTTTTTACACGCAAAATATAACTTTTATAAAATAATCGAATTAAAATACCTTCTATAATAATGGTTCATGTTTCCGTTAATAATTTTGAATTTAGTTTGCATTCAATGAAGAATTTAAAAAAATTATAATAAAAAACACATTTATAATAAGAAATATAGATTCATCCAGCATGTCCAACCAGTTACACATTCAAATAATGGTTATGACTTCGTATTGTTTTGGTGAAATTGTTCAACTCTCGATCAGGCATGGTCACCAAAGCGCACGAGAACCGTATATGATCATGGTCTGAATTATTTTTTTCATGTCAAAGGTAGTGAAAATTCGTATTTAATTTAAAATACACGTTTTCGTAGTGAAAGAATAAATTTAATTTTAATTTATTGTCTAGTTCTTCATCTTTGTTTTCATCATATTTGTTTTTGAATAAAATATAAATGATAAATAAATCATTTTTTTATCCTGAGAAAGATGGATTGAAAAATCCTTGCAATGGTTATACTGATATTCCTTAGTCTACACCAAAACCGAGCGACCAGCGAACGTAAGGGGAATTGGAATAAGACAATATTGTCTGGTGAACGTTTGACCCACGATAAATATCACGTATCTTCCATCTCCTTCCTGCACCCAAGCATTGCTTACGGCTATCCTTTTCTATCAAACACCTCATTCCGATATTTAATGGAGAGGAATGTAGTGTTCTCAGGACTTCCTTAAACGACAAAAACAAGCGTTGACAGGTCAACTCTCTCGGGCTCCGGAATGGTTTATTTTTTCCATTTGAAAGACATTCGTTTGTGAAACTTCACAATAGTTGCTATTACTGACGACAATCCTTCTAAATAGTATGATGCGAAAACTAAAAAGGTTGATTTGCATCATAAGTCTTTACTAGGATATGTACCATTTTTTCCAATCAAAATATCTAACTTCATATCATGCTTACTATCAGCAGGACAAATGCTACTATGTAATGAATAAAAAATAAAAATGAGGTAATCTTACTAATCTTTGCATTTGATTGGTTATTGCAGATATACCAAACTGTGATGTCGAAATAAATAATTTGTCATCAACATTAAAAATTACTTCAATGCCTGATGTGAAAACAGACCAATAACCCATTACAAGTTACGAGTATCCGAGATAGCTTTGGTCTTAATCGTTCTTAAGCGAAATGTCACGATAATAAACAGTTAAGCGGCAATGGAAACATGTCTTACATCAAAATAATAAACGTGTCTGGTCGTAAGAATCTACAATGAAGGTTAACAGTACTTACTCTCATTTAAAAACAGTCAAGTCATCCGCCATTGTCTGCGACCGCCCACTCACCACCGTTTGTAACTATATACATTGTCTGGTTATTCCACTTATTCCAGTTGCTTAGATACACTATTAATGAAAATTATTGATTATAATAGTTTTGTGAATCAAATGCATTTTAACTTTGATGGTACAATACTGAGGAAACTTAATGATTCACAAAAACTATCATAGCATGAAAATTCGTTGATTTAACAACTGAGTAATATAAATGTATAAACGAAAGCCAGAGTAGAGATACGAACTAAAAGCCTGCATTTGTATTCCCAATCACAACAATCTATCCCAGCTCATAGATTCTCTATAGCAATCTCATGGGGAATCGAATGATTAGTTTTAAGTTGCAAAAAGCAACAAATATTTATCAACACTTGCCATTACTATATAAAAAGCACGATAACATTGAACAATAAATTAAGGACAAGCCCGAGCACGCATTGAACTCGTATCGGCAAGATTAATGGAAGTTCGCGGAATGAATAAGAAGCACCAATACAAACAACAGCTTTCCATTTGCGGCAAATAAAAGCGATTTGAACGATGCCTTCAAGGGTTTGAGGTTACTGAGTCATTTTGAAGAATAGATCAAAGGTTCTGTTGGATTAATTATCACATGACAGATTACTTGCTTTGAAGGTGATTTCTATATTGTCATCAAACGGCTTTATGTCATGATTATCCTTTTTCACACTTAAAGTGAGTTAGCAGAAGCTATGAAAACTGTTTTGCTAGATCTAATAGTTTTGTTATTTACAATACTAACATCTAAGTATACACCTAAGGATGTACTAATTTATCACATAGTACGCACATTATCGAACGTTATAAGATCCCGAAAGTAGCATAAATGCAAAGTCTAAAACGAATAATTTAATAATAAAATAACTATTTTCGTACACAAATTTTGTTTGTAATACTACAAAGAACGTGCACAACTTTCGTTTTCATCTTAGAGTTCTTTATTTATTAAATTCACATTTGTCCCAAAACACAAATGTTGCACAGCGGTTTAATGACACGCCTCGCGACCCGCTACTGCGCCATTTACGATCGTGCGCTCGGCAATAACAAATTTACTATCACCCAAAACTTTCTAATACTTTAAAAATGATGCCAACCTTCTTTTTTTCTTTTAAAATCAAATCATTGGTTCCTTCAAAAGAGGTGGCTACAGTAGTATGTCGCATACTACACTAGCTATCGTCACATGTGGCAGGTGTTTGTGAAACATTTTTTTTAAACATTTCTTGTCTACCTAAGTATAAGTGCACGAATGACAAAAAGATACAGATCAGTTATCGATTAGCACAGTTGTTTTATTGTTGTTCCAATCAACATGGCGCACTCAGTATAGTCGGTTACTCTTCTATTGCTTATCATCAGGTGGTATCGAGTCATTTGCTGAGCTTTTTATAAAAAAAATCGTTGCTAGTTTAAATTGTTTTATTAATATACTGAACTGACTTCAATTATTTAGTTTTAACCGACTTCAAAAAAGATAAGATTCTCAATTCAGTTGGTGATTCCATTTAAGAGATCTTGCGGAATATATGCACAGTTGTCATTTGTTCTCATAAACATTTGATTCAGTTATGCTTAGTAGCTTTGATTTTATGAGCATTTTTACTTACGTGGACGATGTATTTTCACGATATTTCATTTTTAAACTATTCGAGTATTTTTATATTCAACTTGAAACAGACAAACATGTCGACAAATCTGACGGTCATCCATCTAACTTTGATGTTAGATTCTGTCCACTCAAAATTGTGAAACCTTAAGTTTTAAAACCTTTTGAAATCGGATTTTATAGTTATATTTTTGTTTATTTTGAAAATTCTATCCATTCTTGTACTCATTTATCCAGCTAGTGCTAAGAAATTAATGTTCTGAACTCCCCGTAGTGCCTCTTACGACGGAGGTCGGCATAAATGTATTGCTCAAGTGTAAGTAGTGAAACCGTTAAAGGATACATTATGGTTTTATTATTCTTAACTCAAAATCCTCCAATATAAAAGCAACAAAATTTGAGTTGGAATGAAATATTGAAGAATTTAATTTGGCTTTTACCAATCAACATCATCATGACACCTTCATACTAGAGAGACGTAATTTTATAAGAAGTTTCGTGTTACAGAAACTCAACCTCATACTGCCCCAAGAATTTGATCTCCAATTCAGACAACAAAGGTCCGAGTTCGAGTTCTATGACAACAATTATATATACAACCATTGTGGAGGTAGTAGGCACATTTGTGTGTATATGTATATCTATGTAAGTGTGTATATGTGTATAGATTCCATGCATGTAAGTGACATGTTTTATTGTAATATATTACTCATTAGGACTTAAAATAACTATTGACATTTGAGTTTGACCCTTCACTATCTCATAATTAGTTTTTTTTTTATTTTTCTTTCTTTCTCCAGCTCAAAACAATCTAGAAGTCTGTATCTTTGTCTCATACTAACACAGGTTTGTTAAACTAAGAAGGTTCAAACTCATCCAATCTGCTGTCAATTTATCTGATCTAGAATGAACATTTTCGTATTTTATTCTGGTTTTGTATTAAGTGTTCCAGTAACGGTATGCCATTTTTTAACTCATGGTATTTCAAAGTTTCATTGAAAACCCAATGTATTTTCTGGTCGTGTAAGGACGGTTTTGGATGATACGAATTTTAATTGCGAAAGTAAAAGACTGTGTGAAAAAGTTTGTGACTTTCGTATAATATTTATTTAACTAGTTCCAAAAATAAAGTAGTCACTGCATAAGGTTTCCCTATACACGAAATCAGTTATAGAGTGTCCCTAAGAAAAATAATCTAAACTAGTTAGAATTATTGTTTATTTCGGGGCTGAATAATGATTCTTGATAAAAGGCGAAAACATTTACTTTTGATAAACGCTAAGTAAAACTTACAAGGTCAAAGTTTTTCAAGTCTAAGATTCAACTTTTATTTCAAAATTCGTACTGACTGCACATAATACCTTTCGCTTATGTTTAGGTAACTAATACAAAAGGAACCCAATTTCATGTCTCCAGTAAAAACGACGATAAAAATACAAACACGGCTCGTAAATATATCGGGGCCGGGTCTGAATGAGGTGTGGACTGAGGACTGAGGACTGAGGGAAACAAGGGCGCTTTGTGTTCGGGCCCTCGTACGCATTCGGTGCCTTTCGCCGCAAACTGGTACTAGTGTTGTGACTACTGGTTTATCGATGTGCGAAGTATACAAGCTTCATTTAAATCATTAAAACAAATTCAATGGCCAAACCCCTTTTTAATATTACATTATACGTGATGTGAAATACGAAAAAAAAATATTAAATTTCGTATTTATATCACTCTAAATCGGACCACATTTACTTAAGCACTTATTTACTGAAGTGAACAGCATAAATACAGCATTTCACATAAATTATAAATAATACAAACCATACTTAAGTCAATCAAAGTCTTCCACGATGTTACTTTAGTATTATAGGGATAGATTAAATACTAGTTAAGAATCTGCTTAACCTCACACAATATTTAGCAAGACAAAACAATGTAGGTAGCAAGTATTACAATGGGATACGTTAATAGTTACTTATAAGGAGTTTTTGTCAAATTATGTGAAATGTGTTTGACTGTGTCTGTGATTGTAATAGTGTGACTACGTGTTTGTGTTTAGGGCTGAGCTTTGGAGAGTGAATGGAAGAATCATTCTTATTGATATTGTTATGTTAATACATTCCGTAGTGTTTAAAAAACATTAACAAAGACATAACATTATGGCGATATAACGTTTAAATTCATTTACAGTAATCATTTCAAAAAAATGCTGAAAAATACAGTTTAGCTAAAACACAAGCAATTGACTAAGATGACTGCCTTGCACACATGTAATTCTGGTGCAGATCAGATATGGCAGTACATTGTCGATATCGAGTAAACGATTTGTATCGTGAATAATCCCAACCCTATGTAGCATGATATGTGTCACAGCGTCCGCGCGCTAATGGCTCGGTTATAACAATTCTGTTAGCCGCCAAAATACACCACCCGTGGTCCAACTATTGTGTTACTAACCTCTGTCAGTGGTTTTACTTGCGATGACATTGAATTACTAATAAAGCTTTTAGCTATGCTTACTGGAACAGGCAATTTGATGTATAGTTTAATCTTGTGTACGTTTTAAGATCATGTGGACATTGTGTGGTTATATGTGACAAGTGAGCGATGAAATGGTGAGAGATGTTGATGGTTTTGTAGTGTCAATCCCATCACAACATTACTTGAAGTACTACTATATAATGGTTTTAGTTAACAGTCAGAGTGAATCTCTAAAAACGACTAAACAACAGTATGACTGTGATATAACTCCACAGATGGTATAGCTCCCTCCCCCTCGAATGGCAAAGCATTTCTCTTCTATATAAGGTATATAAGAGGGTTACGCAAATTCTTTATATATCCACAGGATGACTTAAAGTATAATTTTATCTTGTTTGGAGTATTTTGGTCCCAACTATTCATGATTATCTAGAATATCTTTTTTAACTATAATGGTAATTATTAGAACCAGCTATAAAAATAATTTTAAATCGGGTTACTTCTGAAATTGAATTATTTTTGCCTCGTTAGTGTCTTGAAGTCGGTTTTTAGTTGAGTTTAAACTTTTTTTTCACAATTTTGAGTGGCCAAGGTCAAAGTTAAATGGTTGTATTTTCCACCACCAGCTCACCGAAACAACTAAAGAGAATACTACTAACTATACGTGCATATTATTTTTAATGAATTAGCCCCTAACTCCTGAAACTCAAAGATCCTTGTATAATCAGCTCAGTATTGTGGAAAATTTCTTGAGCTTATAGATGGCTGCTGGATGCACATACCTCAATAACTTCAGAAAATACATGAAATTGAACGTGGCCTTTGAATTCAAGGATTTCCCTTGATTTTTCTAGGATCCCATCATCGAACGAGGCGAGCAACTTATTTTTTGAAGTCAGTTAAAGAATTAGATTAAAATCTTACTTATTGATAGAGAAAAGATTATTTTAACCTTACTATGTATTATTTTATGTCAAATTCAGCTGTAAACATTCAAGGAAGCAATGTTTTAAAAGTATAAAGTTAACAGCTAGAGAGTTAAGCCTACCTTACCAATAAACTCTACTAGCTGCAAATCCTTCATGAGAAATTCGAGGAGTTCGTTGGCTGGATGGGTCAGTTATAATTAAGAAGGCACGTAAAGCCGTTGGGTCCACCCAGCAAGCCACATTGGACCAAACACTAATATGTTTCTGTTATATAGCAAGACCTATGGACCTATGTTGTATCTATAGTGGGAACGGCGACGTATGATGTTGAACAATTTAATGTCCAAACTAAGCATAATACTAGACGGCATAGACTTTAAAATTTGGTGTGACATTCAGTTTTAGGTTAGTATAAAAATAATATACAAAACATTTTATGCGTCACTTAAATAGTTTTGTTATTAATTATGTTCTCTAAATAGAAGCCTAAAACTTGTAGTTTATTAAAAACAACGTAACATGACATATAAAAGACCTAAAGTTAGGTTAACTTTAAGTAATGTTCCTTAAGCACGCATCACCAAAAGATGGAAATGAAATATACTGATGCCAATATGTTCCCAAACGGGCCTCTTTAGAGTTTGGTCCAAACGGGCCTCTTTAGTGTTTATTTTTTACTTTATTAATTATAAATAAATTATAAATGAAAAGCGAACATGTTACAATGAACTTATATATTTCGCTAATAATAAATCACAATGACGTAAAACGTCAGTACAAAATTAATACAAAAAAATAAACACTAAAAAGGCCCGTTTTGGACCAAACTCTAAAGAGGCCCGTTTGGGAACACAATATATTTATTAAAATGAAGACGAGGTTTCCTCAGTTTGAGTGTTCGTAGACGTCAATATTGTACAACTTCTCTGTCACAACTAAACAATAGAATATATAAAAATATAAATTCAAAAATTATTACGTAACATTCTATAAAACCGTCCGCAACATGTTCTTTGCTTATATTATGATTCTATTAGGATATACACTCAAAATTTGACTAATAGTAAATGTGAAAAAATTGTTTACCAACCGTTTCATTATTAATCTGTAAAAGTGTCAGTTAAATGCATTTTGATTAAGTTAGAAAGGATAATACAACAGTATTCAATGTTCTTAAAATGTTTCGTAAGATAATCGTTTGAAAAGTAATGTTAACAAATTTTGTTTCGACTGAAATAACTCACGTAGCCAACTTTTAATCGGAACGAGCCTCTAGAGTCAAAGGCTGCGCTTGACATAATGCCGGATGCTTTGTTTGTGCGCGAACAAAGTTGCTAGCGACTGTCACCTGAGACCCTGTTCCCCCTTCAACTACCCTTACTAACAGCATCAATTAAAACTTCAAACAAATCCTGTACGTCATACACTGCTTCACGATGTACTATTGTATATATTTCTCCTTATTATACCAATCAAGCCATGTACACTGAATAGGTGATTGCGTCGTTTGAATATATGTAACGAACCGTTCACAGAAAATGTTTGATCTTTTAAGTCAAATATGTTTAAGAGCTACTTACGCTTACAGGAACCCTTACAAAATTTCAAACAACGTATATTTATTAAGATCCTCTTCAAAAATCACAGACATCTTTTGTGTCATTCCTTTATGGGCAGTTTTTAAATATTCTTTTGATTAAAAATCAATTTTAGGTGGTTTAAGCAATTCTTTGTAATCTTTTCAAATTCCTGTGTTACAACTAAAAAAGAAATATAATTCCTAGAATTTATTTTGTTACATAGTGAGTATTTGTATCTTTATATACTTTTTGACTTCAATAAAAATAAGAGAAAATAAAAGTATTGGAGACGCCATCCACAAATTTGAAGCAGGAATTTAACAGTCTACAAAGTGAGTTTGATTTGGTTATGCATATATTCTTTGGACTTGTTAAGATCTGTCGTGAGGGAAAAGAATAAAGTATTCATATAAAAAATCTGTAATTCAAAATAAAAAATTGATTGGAACCTTTGCAAACGGGACAGCTTGCTGTCTCTCTTGAAATTCATCTTGATAAGGCAGAAAGGTTATCGCCAGAATTAAAAATAATGAATAGTGATTTATTATCTTTATATATATCTTATAATCCTATTTATTATATTATGTTATCTGTAATTTATTTGCATTTATACTCTTACTTAAGTAAATTTACTTTCATAGACAAGTTCATACATAGTAACATAGTGTGTACAAGATTAAGTGTACTTTTAAAACGACTTGTATTTATTACAGCATCAAAAAATAAATCATATAAAATGGTCGTAAATACAGATATACCCAACAACGTTGTACCATCAGGGGTCAGCTTCTATTTACCAGTGACGCATTACATGTAATACCAATACACCCCTTAGACAATCTTTATTTCCTTTATTCTCATTTCCTAACACTGGTGTCCCTCCGAAATTTTCGAGGTTGGCGTAAAAAGTGTGAGTGACAGATCAATTACGCAAGAAACTTCGCCTTTTACAACGTTTTCTGCTTATACTTACTCTGCTTAAGTTGGTGCAATGTTAGTATGATTTGTAAGTAGATAAGCCTTCGCTTTGAACTTGGAATAACTGTTAAAGGCTTGAGAGAAAAATAAATGGTTTGTTTTATTGTGTTACAAAGGTCTTTGATAATGAATTACGGGCTGGGTCTACGAATTAGGTTTCGTATCTAATGATATCAAATTGCTATCTTTTAGAATATTCCAAAATCCAAAAGTTAATTAGTCTGGAAATATGCCACAGTTAGAAATAGCCTGGGCATTGACATGAGGAATTCTAAATCTTAATTTTGCTAATTATAGATGGATTCTAATTGTGATAACTTCAAAACCCATATAAATCATATTGTTGGAATTCTCTTTCGCAAATGAGGATTTGTTCTCTTAATCACAAAGCACTTTTTAACAAAACAGCCTCTGTGTCAGTTGCAAGAAATTGCAGAAAAATAGTTTGACTTTTGAAATTTCTTTGCAAAATAAGCAGATCCTTTGTGCATGCTTTCCATTCTTTTCATTATATTTTTATTTTGTCTTGTATGTCTAAGTCTATGAATAAATAAAAATGTTATACCTCTCATATATGCCTTTAATCTTAGACTCTCTTCACTTTATGTGCATATAAATAGAATTTAAGAGATTGAAACTAAATTAATAAAGTAATACAATTATTGAAAAATTAATTTTATTATGTTCCTTACGCAGATATAAATTACGTACTCACTTTCATTGACAGAAAATAGACAGTTACACGTTGTCTTTTTAAAATTCTGTATATAAAGATAGATTCCTCCAAACTTAACCTTAAACTCCTCTTAAATGCTATCTTCCTACCGAGTTCGTCTCGCCCTCTCCATGTTCTATGCCCCTTGTTCTCACTCGCTTTAAAGAAAATTATCATCATCATCATATCGATCTACTTCACACTCGTCCCCTGTTAGACAAAGGTCTCCCCTAATGCACGTCACTGCTCCCGATTTTCGGTGAGTCTCGTCCAGCTCACTCCAGCCATTCTACGAATATCGTCATCCCACTTTGTCACAGGGCATTCCGAAACTATAGTCACTTGTTGGGAACTGTCTTTTTTACGTTTAAAATGTTTTTGGACTTCGATGGGTTGGGTTTGATTGTCAGGCATAAGGAGTGCACAATCCTAAGTTTTTCTATACATTATAATTCATATTACACAATTTTTCTTTAGTTTCATAGTTTTAATTACAATTTTCAGTCCACATCGATTTGGAACAGTACTCGTAAGTGATTCTATTACTTTTCCACCAACAGTTATAATAAATATTAGGGGCTTAGTGTAAAACACTTTTAAAAATATAATATTCTTTATATAATAAACAATTAACTTCGATAATGATTAACATGGGAATAGTAAATATTTACTAAAGAAACAGCGTATTTGTTGTTGCCATTATATTCCAATGATATTGATACTTTAAATGGCTTTGTTATATTATAATGACATAGTTAGGAGCTAGATAATTCTAACGAGTTAGTTATATTCTAAGGATTTTGATGATATTATTATTTAAAAATCAATTTTCAACTCTTCCATCCCTCGATGGATCGAGGGATGGGAGATTATACCTAGCAGAGGAGACCAGACGCCGAGGGTCAGGAAGACAGAGACAGGAATCGACGGACAATTCTGGCGTTATCGAGCAAGACTGACCGCTGGAGCCTCGGAATCATTGGTCCATCACCTAGTTCCAATCACTTCAAATGGTTGCAAAGAGAAGTTGTGACTAGACCATTGGTTGAGACTACGACTGGTATGATCTCAGTGGATGTCACCCTCCACATATCAGTAACCTCGTGTGTTAGGTTCACATACTTGATCTTTTTATCTGATTCGGATTTCATCGAACGGAATGGTGACATGCACTAAGGACACGCGATTCTACTATGTCCATCAGCATGATATCAGGCACATATATAGAATTAATATTTTACATAGTTATACATAACATATAACGACATTGTCCTATTATTATTACTTTAAATAAGTTTATATAAAGATAAAAAATCATTCTCTTAACTGGGTTACCTTTTAAAATATAATTTATGTTTAATTTTTGGGTTAGCAAATAAACTTTGATCATTTCTCTTTTACTCAATCATTTCCGGTCATTCTTGTATACTAATTAAATTTATATTAATATTTGGGCACAACTACAATAATACAAATACAAAACGTAAAAAAATAGAAATACAATACAAATACAAAAATTTTAATAATACAAAACATGGTCTATAGTTAAACCTGGCTTAAACCATGTGCTGTAACGACGTGTTAAAGGTCTATTCTACTGAAAATTGTTTATATATATCCTGTTATTAATAAATAACTATTTTTTGCTGAAATATTAGACTTTAGTTTTCATCTCTGTCCGAATCTCCATTTAGAATAAGTTACCAATTTGTGATAAATTGGTTTATTTAGAACTATTCTACTTTGAAATGAGAGATCTGTAGTTGTTTTTGCTCTGGATACTAAAACGCTTACGCTAGTTCGGCAGCAGAGGCTTTTACAGGCTAATTAATAAATTTTTTGGTCAATATACTTTTTTGCTTAATTAGGTAGAATTAAAAGTGACTGACAGTAAGACAGTAATCATCATTGCGTTTTACGTATGTCGTCGTACTAACCAAAATAATTTGTACGATTTCAAAAAATGTAACAGGAAATAGACACTCCGTCGTAATGCATTTCAAAGTAAAATATTTATAAATAAAATTCAGCTAAGGATATAAAAAATAAACCATATCCACCGAGGCATTTGCACAAACCGTTCGGAAACATCGCATAGGCAAGACAAACGATTGGACGGGGTCACCGTACCGCCCCTAGGGCTGTCAACTTCGGTACATTAATTTTATCGAATTCATATTTTAATTTATTAGCACCTAAATAAATTTTGTTTACGATGTTTCTTCAATTTTTGGGTTTAATGACTTACTGCGGTAATATAGTATATGGCCATTTGTAAATATAGCAGAGATATAGTACAGACATAGAACAGTTGACAGTAAATTCATTAACTTTATTACGATATGTAAGAATAATTACTTTAGGCGAAAAATAAATAAGTAATTTCTTTAATATTTATTTTAATATATTTACTTTATTAAATTTCTTTCTTTTGTTGTACAAAGCCCAGGTCCATTCACGTATGGAATATTTCTTGGACCTTTCAGATGGCTCCGCTTAGTATCTCCTCGATGCTTTGGACAGATAGGAGCGTCGCGCTATCCGTATAGTTGGCGATGTAGTAGTAGCAAACATCCTTTAGCCTCAACAATTAGACCACGACATAGCGACGCTTAGTACTCATTATCGATTGTACCTTTGTACTTTGGAGAGTGCTTTGAAGAGCGCTTTGACCTTATCTCTCTCTCTCTCCTTTTATACTCAGTAGCACGCATGTTGGTAATCGGAGTCTCTCTTTCACCGTCTCAACGTATACTTTACGCATAAAGAGATTTCATAACTCTTTTCCTTACTGGCACACATATGTGAAATAAGAAGCGTGAAAGGGCACTTTTTGGACTGGCAAGGTGAAGTTAGCTAGGGCAATATATCGCACGCTACACTAGCTATCTTCACATATAAACTCCTACTGCTTAAAATCAGAGGGTGTCTTTGCTGTATTTTTTTTATCAAAAAGTACTCCTTAACAGGAAAAACATTACAAGAGGTGTGGCTTATTTTTTTTTTTAATAAATTTCGTCACTGGTTATTAAAGGTTGCAAGCCCTGTAAATGGGGCGAGGATTTGTTACACCTATCAGCTTGGAGCTCCGTACTTCTCAAGCTCCGGTAACATAACTAAGGTAGAACTTTCGATGTAATGCTGTACATTAAAATTTTTACTGTCTTCTGCTAAAGCGTTCCTGTAGTCTAATCTAGTTATAAAATTTTAGTCAAGCTACAGATACCACTTAGTCTCAAAAATATTATAATCTATCATGATTTCAATTTTTTCAAAAAGTCTAAAATTGAAGGCACCTAATATGTCAAGTGATATAAAAGCTGTACTTATTGCAATAGTGGTGATAAAACAAGGTGCCAGAACTTAAATTTAGTTTCCTAGATTGTACTTCGAAATCAGGTTCAATCCGATTTGAAGTACTTAAAATTTTGTTGATTGAGAAATATGGGAATATGTTATCCATGATACTTTCATATAATATGTTGTAACCTCATAAAAAATTGATTAAAACTACAGCAGATTTTTAATAAATATTATCATAAAGAAAATAGCCTTACATTAGCTTTCATAAAATGTCTCATTCTTGGAAGTCAAAATAAGATACGACAAGTAATTTATCCAAAGTAATTTGCTATGAATTCGTTTTATATTCTTTGGAAGCTTTCAAATTAGATGGCTAAAACAGGATCCCACGCATTGCTAATAATACGACAATTAGAAACATGCATTTAAATCTATATTGAAATGGGGAAAAAATCCGATATTATTTTTTGTCCTACCAGTACATAGTACGCTACCATTCTAATTCGTACATTTATATATATATATATGTAATTATCTAGACTATAATATATCAAAGCCACAATAATCCAAGAGCTCCCGTGATTACGCAGGAAATTAACTAATTATGTGGTTTAAACACTTTGAAGGACAGATTTGTCGTTTACGTATAGTGGATAGAAGCTGTTCACGACCAACTACTTTTATACCACATTTTATACCATGTTGTTATTTATATTTAGTTATATACCACAATTGTAAATAGAAAAATAATAAAATAAGAAAATATATGTCACTGCAAACAAGTGCTTGTATTATTAACAGAAGCATATTAATGTTTAAAATATGACAATTGCTGGTTCTCTTTTTATTGAAGATTTGAGTGATTTTCATTGTGGTCTTATAATGTCCATTAAAAATAATATATAACTTAGTTGCTAACACTATTGAGAGAAAACATATTTTTCGTTTATTTCTAGGAAACAGCATTTACACACAATTATGTATGTTATTATTAACCGTTTGATAGATATGTTCACATGAATCCGTGGTGTCTACAAATTTATAATTAGTTCCGAGAAACTTTTATTAAGTGAAAAGTTATTGATTTCACAATTTATTTTGTACAAATTTTAATGAGAAGTTTCTTTGAACTAACTGTCATAAGAGATGTGCTTAAGGAAACCAGTTAATTAAAGATAAATTTATTACAACTTCTTAATTACACAACTTGTGACAACCCTGCCGACCGGCCGCTGCCTGATAGTGACGCCTCGCCGGGAGCCGGCACAAAGCCACAGTTTTTGTGCCGACGGCCTTTGTGGCGCTCTACCGAATGTCGACCGCCCTACCCGATAACAGTGACACTATTGTTTCTTGTGCTCAGCAAATCAGGGACAAATATGTAATGTATTTTTTATGCAATAAAGAAACCTGTAAGTGCTTGCTCCAAGGATGAACTCGGGACATTTTACTTCAAGTAAAATCGTAGTATCTTGAAGATAAATAATTTCTTTGATTCTGTACTTTGTCCTTTGTAGATCACTGATAATGATCGATCACAAAATACGTCACCAATCTAGCTAGTGGACGGTAATGGACGTTAATTATTTTAATATGAAAAATAACTACAAAACTGTTAAATATAAATTATTTTTTAATGATTACGTAAAGCCTTACCGCATTCTCTACCAGGCATCTCTCTCTTGGTCGGCTTTCACTTCGTTCTACCAGGTAACCAGAGCCAAAACAGAGATCTTAAACAAATAGATTCATTAACCTGTCAAACTTCACAGTCTACACACATTTTTTCATTTTCTCAAGACGTATATCGTGGCTTATTGAGTTATTCGCTTTTTGAAAGAAATAAAAAACATTGACGGATGTTTTATTCGTAATAGACAAAAATTTCTAGCATTGAATACATTTTTATCAAGATCAATGTCGGTAATCGGAGTTGTTTACCCTTTCTCTTAAGGGCAAGTTCCCCTACTTTGACGTGTCGCAGCAACTGTAGTTTCTTTGCCTGTAGTCATAAGGTTTGTTTTGAATTTCACAGTGTAACTTAATCAGATGACGTGTGGAAGTGATCTGGGAGTAAACACATCTGCCATTGAAAGCAAGTTGATATATCGTTTGTTGAAAGGATAAAAGGGACAATTAAAATAAAAAGCAGTTGTTTTTTGACAAACGCAATATTTTACATTAAGATTTAGCCTGTGTTGCGTAAATCCTTTATTTTTAATTAATTTTCTTTATTACTGTCATGTTTGACAGGTGTGGCTTATAGTCCATTCATGTTTTCAGATGTCAAATAAAGATTTTAATTTTTGTTTATTTTTCATCTAATTCAAATTTAAGTATTTAAAATATAATATTATAAAAATTATTGTATCCTTCATTGTTCACAAATAACTTACTAAACAAATTAACCTAGAAAGACACAAAGGTGGGCTTATCACTAACAAGAAATCACTTCCAGCCAATCAACAATTAACGTCGAGAAGGTATTTGCGGGAGTTATTGCTATTATAATGGATATATATTATCTGAACGATTTTTCAATCGACAGATATTATTTATTTTATAAAAAACACAGCAAATTACTCGACACCACCTGATGAGAAGCAGTAGAGGAGTTCTTATGTGAGTGAAGCATGCGACACACTGCCCTAGCAACTCCCACCTTGCCGGCCCAAAAAGTGCTTATTCACGCCTCTTTTAAAGGAACCATTTTTGTCGGTTTTACACATTATCTAAAGAATAATTCAGGTTTTCTTACATTTCAAGACAACTGGCATTATTAAACGAGTTGCTTACAAACTCTACACCACTTACCACGCCAGGCAAATATGAGCCTAGACTCTACATTCCTTTAATTAATACTTCTTGGCAAAATGCATTAGTAAGAACACTTTTGGGGAAAAGGTTTCTTCGCATTATATATGAAAATTCAAGACTTTTTTTCAAAGTTAATTTATATTAAATACTGTATACTCGTATATGTGCCATTTTGTTCGTAGACTTTCTGTCATCTTGTAGGTAGCAACGTAATCCCGTTGCTGTATAAAATTTTGGGATTAGAAGATCAAAAAAACGCAACAAGTAGTTTTGGCAGTCCTCTTGATGTTAACTTAACACTGCCTAAAGAATTCTGAAGAGTCCGAAACAGGTGAAAATCTGAATTTGAAAGGGCAAGGGCTATTATGGACGATGAATTAACACCTCCCAGCCAAACTCTCTTAATTTTTGTTTAGTGGCTAAAGATGTGGTCTGCCGTTATCGTGATTTAAGATTCCGCCGCTTTCTCTCAACTTATTACTTTAATCTCCTGTAACCTACTAAGTTAAGTTGTTGGCAGTATCAGTAGTCTGTTTTGAGGTCAATTCCCAGTTCATCAGATATGTCGTGACTGCTGATATGCCCATCTTGCTCCACTTTTTCAAATATAGAGTCCATTTTATCCGTAACCGGGTAACAAAAATGAATGCATCTTTGATTCCAAACGCTAAAACCAACTTAGTGCTACTCTTACTAACACTGCATTAGATCTATAAACGTCACAATTTTATTTCGCGGCTCACATTGCATTCTTCCTTTTTTTTGTTATGAAATTTTATAAAATAATTTTTATTCGATACGCTCATTTCGACAGAAAGAAAAACAAATGATGTATAATTTTCAACAAACAAAATAAAACTTAATTCAACTTATTACTTTTTAATATCATGAAAACTAGTCTGATTCAAATAGCACAGCTAAAGATATTTTATTACAAGTTTATGTGTACTTTAAGACTTATTTCCCGATTTAATATTATATTTTCTTCAACTTTATGTTATATAAATTAATAAATATATTATTAAAATCCTGTTAAGCCAGTTACTTACTAATAAGTGATCTTAATAATCTATTATAAGAATTCCTTTACTTTGATAAAGCAAGTAAAAATACGTAATATTCTCATAGATATGCACCATTTTCGAAAAAAGAAAGTATCTATCAAATTTGTATATTAAGATAAATTTTAGTCAAACACAAACAACAGTTTTCTTTAACTTCACATGTATAGTGTGTGGGATTATGTTATCAACTCATACTTTGGACCCGCTTTTAAATTAGATTATGATTATTTTGAAGTCACGCCAAACGAATTCATGTTAAATGGAAATGGTAAAGAAAATTGAATATCTTTATCAAGACAAAGGTCGTTAACAAGTTGGTTGTAATTGTAAGTGATGTAGTAACCTATTTTGTTAATTGGTCACGGTCAACATGGCAAACTTGTTTTAATTGAAAAGACCCGCGGCAATTGGTGACTCGTAAATATTCCTATACATTGAAGTGTCAGGTAGAAAAAAATTGATATTAACTCGCATTATTTTTGTCGGAGAGGTCGAATACATTTACGCATCATCCCTACAGTATGGTACCAATTGAGGCGTATGTGAGGTCCTCCTCTCTGGGCTGACGGTCGGCGGTCGGCGGAACTACACCTCAGAGGACCTGGCTATCTTACCAATATCTGCAATGCGCCCCGTGGTAGTGTTAGTACATCTTCTCATGTATCCAGCAGTGGGCCATGAGCGAAACATGAAAAACATGTACAACTTATCTAGGGATAAGGCGAAATTGGCTTTACGATAAGCCAAACCTCTGTAAGTTAAAACAAAATTCAAAACTTACGGTTCGGTTGTTTCTTTGTACTTAAGAAATGTAAATATTATTACTTTTTATAATCCATTGATGTGTTGGCCTAATGGCCCCCTTTAAAATTAAATGGCTCTTCCTAAATTATCTTATATAGGGTTCTAAAAAAGTTAAATTAACAGTCACTGGATACTAATACAATATGGAAGCTAGCATACTTTAGTTTTATTAAAATCTTGCGTCAAATAAAGTTTATTTATTTATTGACTTATTGACAGTGCTAGGTTTAAATTTAAGAGGGAATGTTGCTATTTATGCTATTTATTAGCCAACGTTGGCCAAACACTGGTCACCAATACTGGACATAGTAGCAAGGGCACATTTTACGATGTGCTACTCGAGCGTGACCGTCGCGAGTTTTATTTCTGATCTACTGCTGTGTAGGGTTCACAGCTCAAATGTAATTATTCTATATTAATAGTGTATAATATGTACAGTTTGAGTTTGAGGAGTTCCTTAGCTTGACGAACTTCGCGGGTTGAGCGGTCTAGTTTCGATAACGATAAGAAAGCAACTTTTGCCATAGTTCATTCCTGGATGCCAATTAAATTAGTTATCTCGAGTATCTCTTCGGAAAAACTTACTCACCAGCATTGGGCCAGCGTGATGATGAAATTTAACGGAAATTTGATGTCAACATGAGCTGCTTCTAAACTGCAAAACCCTTCTAATGAAGATGTTCAACAATGTCTGTGGCATGGAACTGACCATTGGAGGAAGATAATTTTTTTCCTTACTACCGACCAATATTACTTCACCCTGAGGCTTGTCGCTTCCTTATTGCTCGAACACCCTGGAAACTTCAAGAGACTGCGGGATACCTCCTCTGGAGGCTTGCGGAATCTCCAATCTCGCCTCCTTAAGACCCCGGTAACGCTTTAAAGCACAACATTAGTCAGTTCAAAGAAAATACCTCACTCCGTCAGTCCTCCATATATAAGATATTGTGAAAAATTTTGATCAACCCTACAACATACCAATTACACATTTACAGCCTGAACCCGTAAAACATGTCAGTCAACGTTGATGGCGGCACTACGTAACCAGCACAAAGTTTTATAGCTATCTTTTAATTTGTTGTTTTCTTAGAAACGAATAACTTTAAGGAGGATATCGTGAAAGTGGATTTCTCCTTTACCACAAAAATGGATTAAGTTTTTATTACATATATAAGTACTACTACGCATTTATTGTGGTTGACTTTCTCAATAATAGCTTATCGTTCAACAAAGGCATCCTCCACAGATTTCTCATTACCTCCGTCTCTTGCAATTTTGATCCATTCTGGACCAGCAACTCTTTTGAAGTCATCTTTCCACCATTGCATTAGTCGACCTTTGACTCTATTTTCCATCCCTGGAGTACGCACTATTATTCTAGATTTTTTATTACATTAATCACAGTAAATAATTGTACACTGGGAGTGCAGTTTGTATAAAGTTCGCTAGTGCTCCGTAGTACATACTGTCCAAGACGCCTCAACTTTGCCCGCTAAAAAGGTCTTTTCACACCACATTTACATTTATGTCATCGGATATGTTAAAAGCCACATTTTATGTTTGAACATTTTTAACATCAAAGTGGATTTTAACATTTTTGAAACAATTCTCAATGTCGTGTAAAATAAGGGACAAATTTTGCTTAGTTTCTTTCGTGTTCTTGTTAAGACAAGACTACTCGGCAGATTTACAAATAAAAAGCTTGACGTTCAATAAGTACCAAAGTCGAATAATATATTTGAGATTGACTCTGCATTAACTATATAGTTATTATTAATAAAAAAAACTATTTAACAAACTCATGCCCATAGATTCACTCGTGTGAACAATTTTTCGTAGTAATTAAACAGCTTCGAGAATTACTAACGACTTTTTATGAGTAGTTAAAATTAAATTATTATACGCATTCAATTGCGAAATGAAGATCTTTGAATTTTTGTTACGTATTCCATTATCCAGCATAAGAACTAAAAATGTATTTTACTAAAATTCAAACCGCATACTCATACTTTAGTAAAAACGTGATAACACAAAGCCTTAAAATTTTCTGCATAAATATTCTATCTTACAGTAAAAAATGCATCAAAATCATTAAAAATTCTTAAGTTAACAGAATGTTTATATGTACACAAAAATGCATTGGCTACTTCACGTGCTCACACTAGATCCTCACAAAATCTCGTATACTGTAACGAATGTTATTATAATGTATAACAAAGGTAAATTGATATGAACCGCCAATCATGGTTTCACACACAAAGGCTACGTGCTTCACATCCGACATCGTATATCTCGTGCATGTCTCAGAGATTAGGAGGTATTATACTGCGTATTAATATTCCTGCAGTTAACGTCTTGTATTAGAAACTGCTTAATTTCAAACGAGGTAGAAGGATCTTAAGTCAACAAACTAGTGAATATATTGCATATTATAAAATCTCTTTAGTCTAGAGGAGGAGACCTTTCTTAAATTTAGAGATCTGGTTGGTGGTAGGACTTAAAGTTCTCCTGCCTAGCTACCACCATCTAACCTAAGTCTGCCATCATAACAATAATGCTAGAGCCATTTTTATGTTCCAGCCGTAGGAGGTAAGATAGCCAGTTCCTCTTTGGTAGAAGAATCCGAGTGTATATCTCAAAAAAGGAAAACAAGATAAAAAGTAGTAACCAAAATAATAATAATCCCATTAATATCCTTATCGTCTTCTTACGACGATTAAGGTCAAAAAGTAATGGAGAAAAACTCACAGGAATGCAACATGAGACTGGTATCATATCATACGTCCTCTTACTTGTAATCTTATTTACTTCTTTGAACATACCACACTTACCTCCAGTTGAATGTTTATATATTTTATAGAGCTTTAGATCCAGATTGAGTTGAGTTGAGAGAAGTTTATAAAGTACATAGCTGATCAAAAAACTCCCCCATCTTTAACCAAATACAAAAATAGCTGAAAAACCTAACCAGAATGCCATAACTATAATACGCTGGTCATATTACGCAACAATATGTCATATTCCTCTCGTATCTAATATCCATAAAACACACAGCAATATCCGTTTCAATACGAGCCTGCCGGAGCATATAATCCGTTTTAAGATTATTCCTGGTATCCATTCTGGTGCTCAACGAGGACGAGTGTAGGAAGCATCGGAATCAGTATCATAATATTGAAAACAGTGATGTAGTTTGATACAAGAATTTAACTTTTACATTCCCGAAACCAGATAATTATCAGTTTTATTATTTTATTGGTATTTTGTATACAGCTTAGTTGAGTCCTTAATAAGTATATCAAATTGATCAGAAATGTGGACAAAATTCGTCGAGGAAGCATTAATTGGAAGCAGGGAAATTATGTGCGTATGGTTTGAGGAATCACAGCAGATTTTCAAAGACGACCTGCCTTTTAAAATCTGGAGTGGCTCGATGTTAGACTGAACCTTAATACCAGAATTTCTCGTGCAAAATTTTCCAAATGAGTGATCCGCCTTAAAAAATCTAGTATTGCTCCTCAATACGCTCGTTCAAACCAGTCGTGCGTTCAATTGTAATGTTAGCATTAGAATTAATATCATATTCAGAAATACAATAATTTTGCATGCTTTCTTGTGAAAACTAAAATGTTTATACTTTATACTAGATTTTTTTATCTTAATGCTTTCTCATAATCTTTTGCCAAAGCCATTTAATTTGAGGGTTGCCCATGATATCCTTGATATCCTATCAACAGATTTTGACTTGGTGACTATGTGATCACCTCAGTACCTGTAGTCACCTGTGTATCCTCGATCGAATGAAAAAGTATTTTGATAATCTGTCCACAATTATCGACGAAAACTTTATGTATACTAAAAAATACGTACAGTGCCACATAGACTTCTTTCGTCTTTAAAGTAAATCGCTATATCTTTAATTACTATAAAATTCTATACCATTTGGTTCGAATCAAATCTGAATTGATGGTAGGATTATAATTTAAAATACTAAATTAAAAACCTTGAGGGTGCTGATTAAAAGTCTTTACTAAGTTAAGTCAAGTCAAAATATCTTTATTTAAATAGACTCATTTAGTAAGTTCTTTTAAATCGTCATAACAGGGAATATGTATGAGAAAACAAACAAATGTAATTAAAGGCAAAAGTGATAACTTTAAATGGGTATCAACCGGGAATTTACAAATAGTCCCAGTTATAGAATTTAAATATATACTAAATAAATTGTTAGTTTTAATTTTAATATTTACTTTAAAATTAAAACTAACACTAGTATGCATATTCCCAATATACCCTACTACCGCTTCGACGAATTAGTAGCTACAGAGAAGAAACAGTGCAAGAAACTCTCAGCCTTTAGTATTTATAAGGACATTTACAAATCACTTATGTTATTATGTATTAGTATTACAAACATACAAATACATAAGTACTTTTCATGCTACAGGACCAAAAACGTAATAGATATTAAAAAACGTAGTAAGTCGCGGACATTACGTTACTAAACAAAAATAAAGATATAGGAATGGTCAAGTGTCAATTGAAGTCACGATTCTGCAACAGCATTTTTTCTGAGTTCTCCCAGTCTTACAGGAAAGGTGCTCGAACACACTTCCCTTTGATTGGAAGAGCTGTTAAATGTAATTATGCCTCTCGAACCATGAGGACGACTCGAGTCGTCTTAAATTATTTTTAAAGTCCAATAAAAGTTCCGTTGCGTTAATTGTGTAAAGGGCGTTGTTATATTTCCTTGTAATTGTATTATTCACTTTGTCTTTTATCGAAATTTTCCGCTTCATTTGTTTTTAAAGAATCAAGAAAACTGGCGATGTCAGGCAGTTTACTAATCTTAGTGGTACAAAAACGTCTTGACATGTAAAGTGTAAATAACAGTACAGATAATACTAGAGTCCATCAGTCTTGTCTATCTATGCCAACCATAAATTCAAGATAGCGGCCGAGCGCTATCCCAGGAGAGGACCGCCCGATTATCTGCGCCGAACAAAACACGAGCCCGTAAGAGCCGAAAGTGACCGTAAATGTCTACCACAAGTTTTGTGGCGAGTTCTTTATGATAAGTCATATCTGTTTACAGAAGGATTACTTTTTCTGTTATTAAAAGCATATATGGCAAGGATATGATGATAAAGATAAAATTGATACCAAAATAAAAGTAAATTAATTTTGTATTAATATAATTTTGTCATCGTTCTAAGCTTCTACTCACGAAGCCGCAAAAGGCGAGCGTGGTTATGACCCAAACATCTCTTATATTCGTCCTATTGAGGCCCAGTAGTGAGACGTACTGTTAATGATCATGATCGATATTATCCACACTGGTGATGGTAAAAATCTGTCTATTTGTTAAAATGTGTTTACAATAAAGTATACTTGCAATAGAATCCATAAAACTCCAGCTTTCACTAAATTATCAATATGATCAATACTGTCGACAGTTGCATGTTATTATTTAGTATCTATAGTTTATAAACAAGAATGTTATTCCTCACCTGTGATTGATACTGACTTATATTCAGAAACTGTGCCTTTTTAAATTATAATTTAGATTATTATTGATTTAAAACTAACATATTATCTGATATTGGTTGCTTAGGTCACTCTATTTTCAAAATGAAGCACCTTGCTACTACTAATAAAGTTATGAATTGCCTGTCTACCTAAATGGGAACGGCAGAACCACAAATTGATGCAGCTCTGCACCACTTAAGTCATATATCTACGCTAAAATGGAACCAGTCCTTCTCCAACTTGCTATCACCTGCAACCAACCCATAAAACCTCCATACAGATGGCTACCGCTCCTCGAATGAGCTTCAGTAATTTCGTTACCTTACGACAATGAAATAGCTTCACAGGTGCACCCGTTTGCTTGTACTAAATATCGCTTTTATTGTTAATTTGATTAACGTCAGTTGGATAGCCATGACAGCTACAAAAGCTATTGTTATGTATTTGTCTTAGGTAGACAGGCCTGTATACAAGCATTAGGACGAATAAAGAATGTTGATACTTGACGAGTATCAAGTAATCATTAACGTCTTTTGTATGTTGAATTTCTAGATACAAGAGCTAGACCGTATTCATGGCTATTTTTCCTTTTTTTGTGTTAAACGATGAGAGCATTTAAACAGCATTTGACTATCTCGACAATACTTTCCCCCACCACCCACTTCATATCTCCGGGCTAACCGTCATGGCGGATGTTGGCGAAGGCTCTGACTCGAGAGAAGTTAATACCTGACATGACCTGTAATTACTTTGGCTAATTTCGTTGAATTAGGAAAGGCACTAGTACCTTTGCAGACGGGTTTTCCAATAAAGTAAAAACTTAACGGCGTAAAACTTAACGGCTCACTTATGAAAGGAATCTTACTACAAACGAATAGCAATACACCAAATTTTCCATTTGATTTTAAACCGTATTTTTCAAAAAATAAGACGTATATGCTATGCAGACTACAGAACGAAAAATTTCCGTTCTGCTAATTGTTATAAAATATTCACGCGTTCTTCTCATAAATGTTATATGGCTATACAAGCTTTGGTAAAGTGATTTTAAAATTAATTTTGAATCACGACCAAAGCGTTTACCATTCTCATTACATCACTTGATCTTACAAAGACTGAACCATTAAGAAGAATCTTTAGGGAGTATCTAAAAATCGTGGAAAATTCTGAGCTCCCTAAAAAGCTAAACTTTTCGCTACAATTTCCCCTTTTCATACATATAAAGTAGACCAGCTCCACATCGTAATAATAGTCATAAAGACGAACGTATCCCCGAGGCACCATCGCGGGACGAGCACAATAAATGCAATAGTCATTATTGAGAATCGGGTAAATAATCTTTTATATGAGGGGTGTTCATTATTTAGTAGTCCAAGCTAAGTAGAGTTTTGGATGTTGAAATACGAAAGTTTATACTTTTAAGTAGTTTTAACTGATTTCTAACAAGAGGGAGTTTCTATGTTTCACTGTATGTATTTTAAGATGTTTGTACACCAATTCCTCTGTCAATTGTGAAACGATTTACCAAATTGCTTATTTGTTCGATAATGTACTTCTGAAGTGGTGACCGAGTCAGGATCTGATAATCGAATTCGAGGGAAATGGAAGGCTACCTTAAAATTTGTCACGAACTACGTTTTTCATATTTTTCCTAAAGCTATTCAAGTATTTTAATGAATGACAAAGGACAGGTAAAAGATAATACTGGCGGACACCCATCTAACTTTGACCTTAGAGACTTACCACTCAAATTGTGAAAAAAAAGTTTTAAATATAAATCAAACACTGAAGAGACAAAAATAATTCAAAATGTAGAGTCTTCTTCAATAATTTTAATTTGGGTAACTTCTCAAATTAAATTGTTTTGTATTATTTTTGCCATTTAAGTGTTTTGAAGTCGGCTTTTAGTTTTGTCCAGAGATATACAGCGGTTTATTGTAATAAATGTTATCCCGTTAAAAACAATACAATTCTGTTAAAATAAGGTATTACGAACTCCTTTAAGGTTTAAATAATATTTTATGATTGAAGTATGGCAATACATAAGGCAACATAAAATTGTATAACCTTTATTTTTTTCATAATGGTAACACTGTCTCTATTGTCATCGTCATAGCCCTGTAAATTGTGTCTTGTGCTCCTCGGAAAACTTAATGATTGAAATATAGAAAACCGTGATTAACTTTTTTTTGTCACCGTCTCATCTTCACCTGCATCTGTCAGCTAACATATTTTTCATTCGATCCATTACAATACTGCGCTAAAGCAATTTTCCTTCACACTGTACGATATTATATGTTATCATATCTCAGAAGGACTTTACCTAGACATTTATTTATTTAATAAAAGTGTTACACCATAGCATTATGCTAATAGGGATAAGGACTATAATAGTATTGATTTGTAATTGTCACTGTCTTTCATATCCATATCCGTTGTCACTGTCTTTCATATCCAGATCCATAATAGAATAAGAACAACAACTTGGTTGTTGGATCAAACTTAATAAGTAATAATTTACTAAAATTTCAAAAATTACCTCAATTGCTTTTCAAATGGTTTACGGATAATTTTACACAACCAATCAGTTTCAAGAAATCCTAATTCAAAGATCAGATAATTTTTGAAATTTTCTGAAATTACAGCATCACTTCTACTTTACGTCCAAATTTAGCTGTATTAATAACCATGTTCTCTAAAATAGATATCTATTAGTCTTCTTTATAAGCGCTCATAATATAATAAAGCTTAGGAAATAGCTAGTATACCTTCAAGCCATTTAATTAGAAGTCAAAATAAAACAGGAAACTTGTTAGAACGATTCACGATATTTCGTATCGTGAATCGTTCTAACAATGAATTTTACAATTTCCAGCGACCGTAAAACTCTTTTTGCCAGTAACCATTGTCAATGGTCCTAATGATGTAATTTCCACCCGAGTGAGGGCTTATGGTACTATTAAGGGCATCAGTTAGAATAACTAATTAGGAACTTTTGCAGCGTGGGCTGCGATAAAACTAAATACGTGCGTTAATGGTTAACAACAATCGGGAATTTCCTTGCTGTGTTTATCGATTACTTAGAAGAGTACGCGCAGTCATCGTATGATGTCGTAAAAGTATTTATTCTTCAGTAAACATCAGTACAAGTGTTTATACATGAAGCCAAACTCAGTGATTACATTTAAATACTTATGTAAGGTTGATTTTATTTCGTACGTTTAAATACATGTTTTATTTAAAAAAAAGTATTAATGTGAACCAGTATTAAAAAAAAAATATAGATGTTTTGACTTTTACGGAATTGTCTATGTTATACTAATAAATTTTAATTACCTTAATATTACATCAATACAAATCTGGAAAATAGCTATTAATAATTATTTGCAATAATATTTAATAATCTTTGATATTTAATCGTATAATCACTTTCAAATGTTTAAAAAATAGTATACTGACTTTACACTTGGTAACCTAAATAAAGAAAAGTATGATGGCGGGAATCATTGGGTGACTTGGGGCATTCTGTGTCGAGCCTTCGAGACGTACGGTTGGTTGTTAATAGCTACTAAGAGTGTGGTTAAATAAACAAAGTGTTATTCAAGGAGTGTTTCAGTTATTTGTAGCAGGCATCCTTACACTTATAAGGGGAGGTTAAAGCCATTCGCAGTGTTGCATCGCAAGAACATGCCAAATTTTCTGCAGCTATTTAGAATCAGCACCTAAATCGATTCACAATAAAACATAATATACTTTTTGTCAAAAATTCTTGATGAAGAAATCAATCTCATTATATATCTGGAAGGGATAACTCTGTACACGAAAATGACAGTTAAGCGAAATAGCGTTAAATAGTAAAGAAAGGAGCGATTTCGATTTTTAAACCAATTAATTTCCCCTATTCTTTTTTAAAGTCGGTTTTGCTTTTTAAGCTAACTGCTTACCTAAATTTTGTAACTTGGTACTCAGAAGGCACAGTATATTCTTTACACGGTGCTACATCTTACCGCCACTCTTAACTGGGATCCTGGTGCTCATCCCGTACCCTTATATTTCCGCTATGTTAGTGAACTTGAGTTTTCCCTTGGATAATCTATTAATGTTGATATACCAAACTTGTTCGATCAGTCTTTTAACTACTTCAAATAACTTATACTAATTCCATTGCTATTGTCGCCTGCAGTAAGTAGTTCCTCTCGAAGGATCCCCAAATATTTGTGAGAACATTTGCTTGACACACGGTACCCTGATGTGGGGAATCGAATCACCCACACCTAGGAATCTGGATTGCGTGCGATCAACTACCGACTTCTCAATTGTCAATAAACGGGTTGTTGCCTTTAAAGTGACATGTGACAGCTAATTTGATGCCTATTTTTTTATCTTCATCTATTTTAGTTACACACTGCGGAGTTCTTTGTCTTAGTGGTTCAAGAGTCCTGGGATTAATTATTAAAACAAAACAAGTTTTATGTTTATACATATAACAGTATAAATAATGCTCATGAAATAATAAAATTCAAAGCCATTCAAAATAAATTTAAATGTCTTTCTTGGTACTTACTGATTTGGTAAATATTGTCGAAGATTGGTATACAAATAAAATTTTAAATGATTGTACACAGCTAACCACATTCATATACGATATTTATATTATTTAATTTGCCTCATATCTTACACACCTTAGTTAAATTAATTTATATAAAAAGATATATGAAGATATAAATGTACAACTGACATATTTATTACATTTATTTTACAACATTACTTCTTAAAACAAACATTAAATATTTCGTTCTTGTTTTCTGTCATAATTATATCATTAAAAGTCCTCGGGTTGTAGCAGAATACCAGTACTTTGTTCACATCCCGATGTGAACGAAATCAGTCACGGAATTGTGATTCTAAGAAGGTCAAAGGTACTTTTATCTCGGAAAGATAAAATGTTAGGATGCGTTGTGTCAAAACGATTTACTCGTCGTCGTCGTCTTTGATGGTAAGCTAGTTAAAATATAAAATGGAAATAAAAATTATGTTATAATTATAATCTTCTTCATACGTATTATCTATTCAAAAGCATTTAGGGCTTGTACTATGAAATTCTGAATGTTATTACACTGTTTTAACCAAACTTAAAGAACTGCTCAATCACAAAGTAGAAAGGATGGTGGTGGTAATCAGACCAACCTACAAAAGGAGAATAAATCCTATCTATTAAAGTAAGTATGGTGCAGTGGGCCACATCGTTATTTAAAATTATAATTTCGGATTATTAAAAATTCTCACCCGTCAAAATTTTACTGACCTGCCATTCAAAAAATATATTTACTATATTATTTTCAATTTAACTATTAATTTTAGGCAAATATGGCATTTATAATTGAAAATAAACCCATTTTCAATTATAAATGCCTAAGAATAAAACATCTAGTGATGTTATGCAGTAGATTACTCGAGTCTCAATTTTAAGGACTCCACTTACAATCTTAATAACAACCAAATTATATTAAGACTGCTGTGAGTGGCGTCCTCGAAATTAAGATCAGCGGACTCTACTACGTAACATCACTAGATGCTTTACATTAATAAGGAATATGAAAGACCAGAAAAAGTTTTCTCTACAACGAAATGCATATAGAATAGAATAGAATAGAATAGAATAGAATAGAATAGAATAGAATAGAATAGAATAGAATAGAATAGAATAGAATAGAATAGAATAGAATAGAATAGAATAGAATAGAATAGAATAGAATAGAATAGAATAGAATAGAATAGAATATATCTTTATTGTTCAAATATTAGATAATGAGTTTTTTTATATGTATTGTAGTAATATATTTTCAAAATTTAATTTGTATTGAATTTCTGATTTAGTAAAATTTAATTCTTGTCAAAATAAGGCGTGAGAGTTGAAGTCCCAACACAAGGATTCAAATTTCAAATCTTTCTTGAGAAGCTCGTATTATGCGCACTGAAAATAACTTGAGTGTTTTACTGGATTTATCTTTTAATACTTAATTAACTCGGTAACTAATATTTTTAAAATAAAAAGTTTGCACGCTACAATTTTGCGATTTATGTAGGTATTAAAAATTGTGACTTCTTCTATTGAATTGAATGTATTCAAGTGAATTAACATGACCAGTCAATTAGGCTACTTTTTGAAATAAAATCAATTTAATTAAGGCACTATATTTACTAATAGTAAATCGAAACTAAAAACGCGATCAACACATAAGACTATTAGTAATTTGGAACAAAAAAGTTTTTATACAAAGCCCGGATCGAGTCTCCGTTTTCAAGACTCTAGGACTGTATAGTTTTACAACACTACAAACAGCATAACACATTACAAACCTGCATAATGTGTGGTAAAGTATGCATACCCCGACAACCGTCTTAAAACGCATTCGCGCAAAAGTAATTACTCGGGAATTTGCTTCGATTATTCAAATCGTTGTCTTGTTTGCTTTAAGTATATGCACATAACTAATTGTTACAGCCCCGAAGAGTCGCGTAGGATGCTGTTAAATAGTGGGTGAACTATGAATATTTATGCACGAGAGCTTAGAATAGCTTAGTTTTGAGGAAAGAATGATTTTGAATAGGTGAGAACATTTTCCTTTACAAAATGTAATTGTTAATGAGGATTTTAAGATAATTTCAATGTTTGTTAATGTTAAGTAAACTATTTAGGCCAAATTTAAAATATTACATATTAATTCAGACACAGTACAAAGATTATTGTTACTAATTATCATATAAATATTAATTGACAATTTGAACACCATTATATTTATAAATAAATATAAAATGATCGTTAATATGTATTATATATGTTATCTATATCTACGTCTACAGCTTCCTATACTGGAGCTCGTTGGCGAATTGTTTAGAGCGCTCTGGTTTCGATTATGAAAACCAAACAATTTTAGTCGTGGTTGTCGCTGGATGGGTCAATCTAAATTTGATATTTCGAACTCCGTGCTTTGGAAACCAATTTAGATGTTGGTTGTTATGACAACAGCTTTCGCCCACCAAACCGTATTGGTCCAAAGTGGTAGTGTTCATGTATTTTTCCCATGTAGGAATATCTGTGTCCATCCCTCGAGCCGTCGAGGGATTGGGAAGAGTTAAAATTGATTTTTTAAATAATAATATTTAATTTAAACAAAAATATCTCATTTAGGTTTAATAGTTACTTTCTACTTGATTTATTTCATATCGCAGCAGTAAGAGTTGGACATTAAGAAGTGATTAAATAGAATTTATTTTATACTAATTATCAAAAGACCATATATACTCGCTGTTAGAACCATTGTTTATCTACACAGATTACAGGTCGGTACAGAAACTAAAATTCCTCAAAATAAGTAATTTCACCAATAAAAATATGATTATTGTATTTTCAGAGTGTTAATAATTATCTCTGGCACAAAGATAAGATATAATTATAAAATTTTAACATATTTTAAAATTTTTACTTTATTAAATACGATCAAAATTTATGAATACGTAATATTGTGCAGTAATTGGTGCCTCAGTTAATGAATCTGCGAAATGAATATCGTAATTTATGCTTTCATTATTTTTAAAATAAAATCCGTTCGTTAGTTCTGCTGTTATAGTTTATTTTGCAATACCAATTTAAATGTATGGAATCCTACACTAATTATATGTTACAAAAAGAGTTTGTGCCGTCTATAAATAAATAAAAAAGGAATCGTCTGAATGTATAAACGCTCATGAAATAACTTGCAAATAAATGTGCCAAATTGGATGATTCTTTTCTTTGTAGAGTTCGGTATTGTCCGGACAAGGTTTGTGTACAAGATAAAAGTATTTTTTCTATGATAATGCTTAATGAATAATGGAATAATGAAAGCTGGAATGGTTGGACCCTGAAACGTATGATGAAATTGAGGCACCTTTAAGCAGGTACTTATTTTGATGCATACACTCTCAAACATACACACACACACACTCTCACATATTACACTTATTTATGTAGACACATTTACACACGGTCTGGTATAAATTAATTAAGCTGTCAATATCTTTTTTAAGGAAACATAGTGCCTCCTGACACAGGCTAATAAAGCTTAGTACCTCCTAGTACCTCCACTGGTCATTAGTTTGGGATTTTCATCTTTTGTGGATTTCATATATTATCTGCAACTATTATGACATAGTGAAACTAATCTTACAATTTATTAAACGTGAGCCAATAAGAAATCTATTTCAGATATAATGGCAAAAGTTATATTAAGTAAGCTCACTGATAATTAGATATGTGTGAGTTTGTGTATTAATGTGTGTGTGTGTGTGTGTGTGTGTGTGTGTGTGTGTGTGTGTGTTTGTGTGTGTGTGTGTGTGTGTGTGTGTGTGTGTGTGTGTGTGTGTGTGTGTGTGTGTGTGTGTTACACCAGTATAAGAATACTTGTTTCTTTGCGTTATCCTCTTGTAATATCTTGAAACAAATAAAATATACAACCGAATTACGAACCTCCTACCGTTTTAAAATATATATTATACGTCACATCGTTATATTCGCTTTTCACTTCCTTGTTTCAATTAACAGCTATGTTTCGATTTGTCACGCGATGTTTAAATTAAAAAGCTTTCATCCATTTGTCATTCGCTATCATTTTAGGAAGATTAAATATCGTCTTCCTTAATTTAAATAATTACCACACCCAAATACCTTAATGCTAAAAACTGTTTGGTTATGTTCAAAGAAAGTTGAAAAAAAAATGACCTGCTACAAGATCGATAACCGATCTCTCCTATGGTCTATTATTTGAAGTGGCCATAGGCCGTCAATGAGGATGAACAAACGTTAACACATAATATATTGTTGATGGTAGGAAGCGTGCTAAAGTATTTTTCTCTTAACATGTGATAATAACGTTAAAAATAATTATATGTATATTTTTTCTATTATTATCATTACCTTAAAGCAATAATTTGCCAGATTAAAACGAAAAGCAAAAGCAATAATCTTAATAATCCCACATCTCTCTCTCTCTCTCTTTCTATAGTCTGTGTTTTAACATAACCACATGAAACACCAACACAACTATTTACTGGTACAATCTGTAATAATCCAAGTTGTATCGCGTATAACGCTGCTAACTTTTATTAAACTTTAACCAAAGGTATTATGAACTGTTTTGTATTGAAAATGATGAACTTGCTATTGTGTTCTGTATGTCAATAGAATTAGCCAATTACTTATATGTAATCATGGCCGCTTTGTTTGCGGATATAGCAGAGCTGTTATTGTTCGTCGGAAGTGTGATAATGTCCAAAGATTTAGTTTGCCACGCAATGTTTGAACATGTTAGAATTATTACTTACCTTTTATTAACGGCTTGTTCACTAGATGGTGTTGGAGCGACCATAATGTCAGTAGATCTTGACGAATATAATATAAATACTGTTGTTGTCATGACTAGATCCTATAGTGTAGTGATAGTGAGTAGGGTGTCTTCAATGCTTGAGGAATTGGATGATTTCATGTGAACGCTTTAACGGTATAAGAAATCGTCGTGAGGAAACCCACACCTGTGAGTGCTAACTTAGGTTATGTGTGAAGTCCACCAACCTGCACTTGGTTAGCATGGTTGACTAACGCCTAATCGTCTTAATTTAAGGTAGGATAGAGTCCCTCAGTAGCGACGTATGATGATTACTCGTTAGCAAAATGGTTTCTCGTTATAATACAACCTCTGACCTAACGTAACTAAACTCAGGCACTCTGGCTTAGTAAACTGGTCACTGACTATTTGACTAACCGGTTTTAAAAAACTAATAACTGCTATGTAAGAAGTTAGTATATTTTATAGTGACCACAATATTCAGTGAAACAAAGTGTGGAAGAAATTATGTTTAGCTTTTGTGATATTCTATAAATAATAACTGGATACTATCAGCGGTGGAAGTAAGGACACTATATTAGTAAATCCTAACCATTTATTTAATCCCAGCCACGACCAAAATGTCAGAGTTCATAACATTTCTAGCTTTAGTTGAACACGAATCTTCGCAACTTAAGATGAGCTTAGAAGGAATTACACTTCAAGATATAGCATACTTAACTAAGTCCTTGACATATAATTAGGAATGTATCAAAGCAAATTGAATTATTTAAAGTATCCCTGTAGGATACTAGTGGAATCTGGAACCACCTAAGACTTACTGTATACATAGTTGATGTATATTGCTCATATTCATAATAGAAGCCTTAATTTAAATCAAAAACTAAATTTTATAATAAAAACAATAATATTTAAATAGTTTTTTTATATTATTGACGATTGCCTAAACAGTTTACTAAATAAAAGAAATGTGACGTGAACACTTGTGTTAGTTTCGTTAGTACAAAGAGTAGAGCCAATGAATCAACACCGCCTGATGGTAAACAGTAGGAGTCAATTTAAGAAGATAGTTTACTCGGCATGTGGCATACTGCCCAAGCCACCTCCACCTTGCCGGCACAAAAGGTGCCTTTTTGACACGTATAGTATGAAAAGAGACACGCGATCTTTTTGCGAGTGAAGTTGAGTTAGATATATGAATGAAGTAGAGTGGGGAGGGGGATCGTTACGTCACGACGCAATTGCAAAGGCTCATGGAAGTCCGTGACTTCTGCATCGCCTATTGTAGTACTGTTAATAAGCACTTTTGCCATATAGGTGAGGAAATTGTTTTTCTGTTCTCGACTGTGTGTGGAGGTAATCTGATTATTATATTTTTATATACAGATGACGGGTGGTTATGAAATAATGAAAAAGTTTAAAACATAACTGAAAACCAATTTCAAAGCAGTCAAAAATTATTTTTTTAATGTTTACTTACTCTCACTTTTGCTTAAGACTCCAAAAAAATTTACTTAATAATTTCGTAAATGTATTATTTGTGATATTTTGGTTTTTTGAAGTCAATTTTTAGTTTTAACTTTCTTAGTCAAAGTGAGATAGATGGATGACCATTACAATTTTTAAATGACACTTATTTTTCATTGTTTTAAAATAATCTTGAATAATAGCTCTAGAAATAATATATAAAACCCTTAATAAGCGTGTATACAATTTTAAATTTACCCTCGAAATCCCTTGGGTCTCATGATCAGTGTCTTGGTGACAATGCTGATCCTAATTAACTCCAGTAGTATACTCTACCAAATAGAAAAAGTCAGGTCTATCTTAGAAATATATTTTATCAACAAAAAAAAGAATTTTCAAAATCAGTTTACAATTGATAGAGAAATCGGTGAACATACGTACGGAAAATACATAAAGTGTAACAACGGCTTCCTTCTTTTTCGAAGTCAGTCAAAAATATAGTATTAGTTAAAATGTTCTTTGGGAGAATAAAATCGTCGTGATACTCAGAAGGTAACTCGAGATCTTCAACTAGATAGACTCGAAGGCAACTCATCCAATAGCTAGTGGAAGAAAAATCGGACTGTTTGTTGAGGATTAACATCAATCGTAGATTAAGAACTTGAATGTTGTGAGGAGTGAGCAGATATAGTTTTGAATAGGATCACGGTGATCAAAGGCTGCTTATTTGATTATGATGATTAACTTGATTAATGTAGACTTGAGAGCATTGCGGCTTAAGGCTGGCTATCCGTCGCTTACGGCCCACGTTGCCATGTGGGTGTACTTAAGCTTAAAGATTGTATCAAATCCTTTCCATGCGTCATATCTTTTTGTCTTTGTCGCATGGCTGGAAGCGATGCATGACGCATGACGCAGGCTTCAAGCCGCAATGCCCCGAAGTAATTTTTGAAACACATTTTTATCAGCACAGCATAGAAACGAGCGGGAACTGTACCTGTACACTTGCCACACCAGGAGCAAGATAAAGCGTTATATTGCCAGCATAGAACCCCCCTTTTCCCAATATTGCTGATTGCACCAACTTCCCCAAACTGAAGGAGGAATCAATGAAGAAGTCATATTACAAAATTGAGGGTTCTGTTACTTATTTCCAATGATTATGTATTGTTAAAAGGCATTAAAATATATATAAGTCTGGCCAGCTCCATTAATTGGTGTCTATTATTCTAGTCAGTATAACACGTTTCTTATGTGCATTATGCGGCAATTCTACTCCTATTAACATCTATCACATTTACATCCATTTCTTAGCTAAGAAGGAGGTTGAATGTTTAGTGGTTCTAGCACTCTTATTCGGATTACAATAACAAAGTAACTTTTGCCAGGGTAGATTCCAATAGCAGTCAGTGCACGCTAACTATCTCAAGCTCCTTTGGATGGCTCGCTAAACCGTTGACCCTGGTTGTAAGTACAACCACTTTCATCCACTCTATAATGGACGTGTTATGGCACAGATTTCTCATGCATTACACCCACGTGGGAAGTCCTATGGCTAGCATCAATAAGAAGTAGACTTGTATAGACTCGTTATGAGTTGAGCCTATTTCACAAAGATCCTCGTCATTAACCGTGAAAAAGTATGAAGTTTAGAATTAATTTTTTGTATAGTTTTTGAGTTCCTGACTGTTAGCGTAAATATTGAGACAATACTGTTGGAAGTCGGAAGCTTGTCGTTGCTCATAATACTTGGATATGAATGCCAATGTTCCTTATAGCCTCAAAATTTATGAATAAAATGGACTAGGTTTGTAAGTTCTATTGACCTTCAATATTCAAGTCAGAAGAATATTTTGATTTAGTGTGACATGGCACAGTATCACAGACGATATCATGGGATACATGTATGCCTTCTAGCAAATATAAAGTTTAATAATATACAAACTCTTTCTAAAGTTTGAACGGAGTTTCAATTTCAAAAACACTTGCAAACATAAAACATCTGTTCTACTTGACAAACAAATGTTTTAAAACTGTTGCTGAATATTGAAATGAGAGAATAAAAGGTAGAAATGTAAGTAGGTTTTTTGTGAGTAACAATTGTTGCAACGTTCCGGCGGTAACAGTGAAGCCTTCTTGTAGTTACTTCCGTAACTTAATGTTATTTTAAGTTTTTCCTTGAATAACATAAATATGTTTCACTACAGGCTTTATTGTAACCAATAAAACATTTTTTTAAAATCCGTTACGGACCACGTGTGGAGCACGGCATTGCCTTTCACGGGGGTAACCTAGTTTCTGCCGAGCAATTCACCAGGTCATCTCTAGGCAGCCTAGCCATACCAGCCATAACCCATATCCTCATACTAGCAAACATAGCATATAACCAATTAAACCTACAAAAACTAGTTTAAACGCTTTAGTTTCGATTCGATCAAAAAAGGTGTGTTTTACTATGCGTTTTAAAGTATTTTAGCTGATTATATCTGCTGTGTGGTTAATGTAATATGGTTATGAAAATTAAAATAAAACGATTCTGCCATATTTGGTCCAGGATCGATCAATCAGGAATTCGTTTGCTGGAGATGCTCCATGCTGAACTTTTCCTCCAGTTGTAAATACAACAATTGCTTAAAGACAAATTTTAAATAACTTGACGTGAACATAAATCGACGAAAGTTATTATTGTGTGATAGATTAATTAATATGACAGAAAAAGTGGAAATAATTTTGTGTGTAGCACAAATTACTAGCCTGGTAAAGTCCGCGAGTACTCAGTGTTATTTTTCTTAACGAAAAACCTAATTAGAGATACAGCCAAATACATTAAGTTCATTTACGATGCAAGATCAATAAATAAAAATTTATATAAGTAAAATAATTGCAGTATTGCCATGAAATAAAATTTTATTGATGCAAAATAATGAGCTCTGCATTGCTAATTAACATTTAAATCAAGTAACGTCAAGAGTGTTTACGACCGCTCCGATAACTTACAATTACTTCAAAAACCATGAGAGAAATGCAAACTGCTCTGAAAGTAAATAACAATATTGAAAGATATTTAAAAACGTTCGGTAAATGTTATAATGCTGGTCACATTACCTTTAAATTTGGATCTGAATTCAAAAAAGGTTATTGAAACAGGTGTAAGATGAGCTACGTATAAAAAATATTCTCATACTTTACTGTTATTTAGCATAAATTGATATTAATTAATTTTTACCAGACGTACGGCTTAACTTACGAGCTTGAGCGACAGTTGTCTTGTTTCGTTATCGAAATCTGAGCGTTCGAACCATTGAGTTACTTTTAAGTATAATAGAAACATAGATTAGACCAGATTATTGACCCCAGATCGTAAGCAAGCAATAAACATTCCATATTCAGCGAGCAAGCTGAGCCACGTCTGGTGACAAATGTAACTATTTTATTTTGCTGCGAAAAGCTTACAGTGATTTATTTGTTTCACTTCGACGCCGGTATCCAGGGCTTTAGGCGGGAAATATAATAATTCTACCATTATTTTTAAAGAAAACTTTGTTTAATCAAGTTGTTAATTTTAAAAACTACACAGTGACTAATTTTATTACGCAATATTTTATGTAAAGAATGCCTAGAACGTATGAAAAAACTAAATCATTAAGTACAGATTGAATTCAAAAGGGAAAACCCTTTAAAATAATCTTCAAAAATCAATCTGTATCTTTTAATAAGGTTTTAGTCTTCAACTACTCTCAAAATACCATCAAATTGATATAAATGCTGTTTTTTTTATAATTTAAGAGCTAGGAGTCGAGTATTTTTGAAGTTTCAATAATAAAAGATAAAATAAACTATATTGTTAAGGTCACCCAACTTCGAAATTACTAGGCGCGTAAGGAAGGCATTGAAAATCACTCGAAAAATAGTCCAATCCTTGGATAAGTAATAATTGATATTACAGTTTGAACAACAGTTGTTGACAGTTAAACGTTTTTGAGGACCATTTTAAGGTTTGATTCGGGTTATTTTAAAATTGATTTAATAGTACTTATAGTATTTACGATGTAAAACAGCCATTTCATACAAAAATTGAATAAAGAACTTTTTGAATGAAAATCTCCTTCATGCATTTGGATGTTATATGCAGGAGGTAATCAATAAGCATTAGTGCCGAAAATAAAATAATATTACGCACGATTAGCACATGGAAAAGTCTAATTTTTGAACAAATGATTTAAATTTAATATTATTATTTAATTAAATAAATGACATCAATAATAAATAGTTAAGAATGAACTGTTACCGTTACTATCTTGCCTGTCAGATTTTTATTAGAATACATAATTAGAAACACAGTTAAGCGATTTTGCCTGTAATTTATTGAAGTTCATTACTATAATATTAATTTCGGCAGAGCATTTCCCGGAAATAAAAAAAATACTAGATTCTGCATTGGGTGATATTACAAAGATATAACAATCAAAATCAAAACCTTTTTTGTTTGAATAAATCTGATTAGACATGCCAATAAATATTTTAAACTTTTACGTCATATAAGAATATTATTGAAAAAATCATGTCACGACGCGGGTATTGAACTTAGAACCTCTCACGTTCAGGTTTATTCCGGTTATTTCCTACATCGACTTTTATCGATAATTAAGTTATTTTACATATCGTATAGTACTGAAATGTGATAGCTATAAATTTTATCAGCTGTTTAAGCCCTATGGTTTTCTTAATTCGATCTGTAACGGTTAAAGAACTGAAATTGGAACAGTTAATTTAATTATTAAGTTCTTTATTATCAAATAGGGTTTGTTTACAATCTCTGATATTTATCTGGTATATAGATAAATAAATAAATACATAAATAGATATTAGACTTAGTTTTGTGTTTTTGTTTTTAGCTCTGTTTAGTCCTTAAATAATGTAAAGTTAAGTACTATATCAATGATATAAACAGGAGTTTGTGTAATTTGTCATACCTTATTAATATCAAAAAAGGGTCAAAAAACCTGTTGAAAATACTAAATTACTTTTTGCTCACCAGTGTACACTGTACTACCTTCGGTCATCAGGGTACAAATTGGCTTAACAATTACGTGGGCGCTTCCATATTTTGGACCGGTATAAATTGAGCGAGGAAGATACGACTCGTAATGGACGCTAGTTTCACGCAGGGTTGCCAACAAGAAAAAACTAAATATGCTGCCAGATTCTGGCTGACGCTCGAACACAGTTTAGGTACAGTTTTTTTTATTTTATTAATATTTTTAAAATTATTTATCCTCAACAAGTTATTAAGAATATTTGCAATTGGTGCTAGTTGTTACACTTTTACGTATTTTAAATATTATTTATAGATAAATTATTTATTATATTATGTATAAAAAAAATAATCGCTGTTTAGCCCTGTTTTTTTGTGCAATAAAGCTTAAATAAATAAAGTATTCATAAAAAAGTGCTTTTAAATGTATTATTAGACGCTAGAACAAAAAATATAACTTTAAGATCTGCATTGTCATCTAAACAAGGAGTCAAAAAGCTGGAGAAAAATGGTGCTCCCACTAGAGAAAAACTTATGAGAATATTAACAAGGTTTAGTTTAAAGAAAATGAAGAAATAAGATCAAATATTATATACCTTATAACAATTCTAAGTTTTTTTTATTACATTTGTTTTACAAGTCAAAATCAAAGTCAAAATATTTTATAACATTATTAAACATTATTGAACGACAACTCATTCTAAACTATAAGATCACACACCTAATGGTAAGCAGTAATTTAACCTTTAGATATGTGTCGACTAGAGACAAGAGATGTTAATGCCACCCATCACATGCCCAGTAATTACTCTGGCTAGCTTCCTTCCCTTCATAACAAAACACGGAAATTAGTAAGAGGAGTTCATTTGCGAAGATAGCTAGTGCAGCACACGCATCTTCATTGCTCCATTCAGCCATCTACACCTTCTCGCCCTAAAATATGCCTATTCACGCCTCTTTTGGCGGTAAGAAGTTCCACGCTCTGGTTGTGCGGCAAATGAAAGAGTGGCTCCAAAGATCAAAAGTATTTAATTTATAAACTTAAATAAAGTCCAATATTATCAACGTGTTAAGGTACATCTTTAAGTATTTCTAAACAATATTAACACTTTATAGAATTGTTAGCAAAAGTCAGTTGGCTAATGTTATCTTTGCGTGTCAGAACAACTTATAACATCGGTAGAAAATAATACTAATGAGTAGATGGCGATGAGAATAAATCAATAGGTTTTCATTTTAAGCGGTGAGAGTTTCTTTACAGGCATACGTAGTCTTCATATAGCATGAGTGAAGAGACACTTTTTGGTTGGGCAAAGTGACTAGGGCAATATATCGCATGCTCCACTAGCATCTTTACAAATGGATTCCTCCTACTGCTTACCATCAGGCGGTGTCGAGTCATTTACCATACTTTTCATATGAAAAAAAAAGATTATATGATCCAATCAGTTTGTATAATAAATGAGCCACAAGAACATGAATGCCACTTCTGTCAATTCTTCACGGGAGATGAGAGATTAGCCAAAGTTGGCTTATTAGTGGGTAAAGAACCTTATTCAATTCAGAGCTCGTTGTCCTAGTGCTTTGGCAAAAATAAAGCAAGTTTCACCACCTGGTGGTGGTCATCTGGACAGGTCAAACAAAATTTGTTATCGTAAGCTCTCAGAACTTAAGATACGCTAAACCGTACGTCTCAGTTTTTCGCAGTCGCTTTCATAAACCAAGTAGTATTGGGCCAGTGTGGTGGTATGATGGCCATTATAGGAAGTTCCGTACCGTAAAGATTGGTGATAAGACCAGAATACCTCCAATAAAAAGAAATACCCAGAAAGACAGCTCCTTATTAATAGACATGTTAAACATGAAGCCAAATTGAGTGTTGAGTTTGTGCAATCTAAGTAATTTAAAGGATTATATTATTGATGCGACTTGAATGACATTTTGAATGATACTTGGACATGTATGATTTGATCTCGCCTGCTTTCATCAAAATGATATTGTAACACAGGTAATCTCTTACTTTCATGCAGGAGACTTATCAGCATCTTCGATATCATCATTGTTTTGGGATATTCAAATAATATAAAATTACGGGTTAACAGGTAATGTGAGTGACATTGGTAATAATCTAACTGATACTGCTGTCCAATCTGCAGCATTATTACAAGCGGTCTTTTCCTACAGCAACTTATCCATCAGTTATATCAAAGGTATCCCAGATATTACCCATCCTTGTTGGAGAGATCGAATGCATTAAGGCATCATCCCTACAGTACGGCGCCCACTGTAGGGTTCTGTTGGACAAGAGGTAAAAAATTTCCTACTACCCACTAAATTGCCATAGCCATGATGGCAACATCTTGGGCTTGACCAGATACATTTCACCAGGTTAACGCTAATGGACTCTCTCGTGGGTCTCTTCTTGGGAAACGAAGGGTTTTGGTTACGTGCACGCCCTGGGTACGCCGTCTAGATCTGTTAATAAGCCACCCCTTGTACCGAATAGGAAGGTATCAAGTTCATTGGGCTGTCATCCAAAGATAACACGTCGAGACTCCCCAGCACGTACCTCATCCAAAAAATACCTATTACAACTAATGACCTTCCACAAACAGGGTCATGTTTTTTATTTATTTTTGAACTTGTTTAATTAAGACTTACTTATTTACTAATTAGGCGTTTGTCAGTTTTCTTAGAACTTTAAGTATTCATTATTAAATTAATACGAGCTCAAAGATAATTAGTCTCTTTAGAAAGAAATTGGAATAGTTCATTATTACTCTGTTGAAATTTTTTTGGTTCTCTCCTTGAAACACGCCTTAGAGTTAGTTATTTTAAAAATACATTTTTAATTATTTACGTTCAATAAATACAAGACTTAATAATTTAAGTAGATATTTTTCTTAACGAAATAGAATCTAACAGAAAATAAATTTGCATGAAAAATATGATATCAAAGTATCAAGATAACTTGTTATACTATAAAGGTCTGAAACTTAATTGATATCATATACGGTATTCTTCTAAAAGAGGCTAGAACTTTGATGCCTGGCTTGTTTTGATTAAATGCATTTTAATTAATCTTCACAATCTCTAGATTACTATATTGATATTATTATATCATGTTTCAGCTACACTACATTTCTGAAATTGGATATTATCAGCGCCTTTTCATCAAACATCTAATTAGGTTATATCAAATAATTTAATCTGTTATATTACAGAGTGATGATATAGCTTGCATATAGTTGTATAACTAAGTATAGTATAATTTGTTGGAAGTATTTTGAAATTTTACTATTATTATTAATATTAATAAAAAAAAACAATACAATATAATTATTTCTAATTATTTATACAAATTTAAACACTTAACTTAAACCTACTTTTGAAATCTACCTTTCTCCTGTATATCCTAAAATTTTGTTGTGCCCGAGAGGGTCCATAGTTGTCATTTATAGTCTTAAGATTCATATTATGTTACTATGGAACGCAAAAAAAAGAATTTAATTGAATTGAATTAAGCTATTTGCCTTAATTATTTTCAGTATTATAATCATATTCTTTATTCTTGACTTTCATAACAGCAGTATCCTATGTAACTACAATGAATATATGTGTTTTGATTTTGAGTATATATTTATACTTCATGCATTAGAATCGTTTCCGTCAAGTATTTTTTTCATGATGGCCACAGTGTTTATTTTCCGATTAGCCCAGACAGGATAGCATCAAATCATCACCTTTCTAATTGATTTTATAACTCCGGTTTCATTTTCAAATGAATTTTATTACAAATTAATGTTTTATTGTAACCACTTTTATTTTAATTACTTTAGTTAAAATATTTAAGATGTATTCTCGTTTAGTGTTATAAGTGTTCGGTCGTAATCCACCTTCCAGGCCTATCAAGAGAGAGAGTAGATCATAACTTGGTGACAGTAGGACACTTTGGAGCTATACAAAAAAAACCAAAATAATTTTTCAAATCTGCGCAGGCGTCTTCAATTACAACGACATACAACATACATAAAACAAGATAAAGACGAATTGATAACCTCCTCCTTTTTTGAAGTTGGTTAAAACGAATGAGTCACGTATAAAAAAACCACACAATCCTTTCAAGGAAGGCAAAGTTAGGATACATGTTTGTAAATATAATCAAAATCTAGATAGCACAATAATAATAAAGGCATATTGCAAACGAATAGGGGTTGACTGTGCTGTTGCCGTGCTGCAGTTATACAGATAACTGGACTTTATAGAGTTTTTATGGTGTCATGTAAGTGGTTCAATGGTGCCATTAAACAACATGGGAGCTGTTACAGTTATTTAAAAGTTGACCACAACTACGGCAGTGACATTGCGAGTATCCGTACCCGGCTACATAACGGGGAAATCTCAAACCAAATATTAAACAACCGAATGTAATTTAACTTCGTTAACGCGATGCAAGAACATGCAGCGCCATCTATTGTCGCGAGTTAGAAATTGCTAGTAAAATTATAAAATTGTCAAATTATAAATAAAACCATAAAAACGTTACAAATTATAGCATTGCAAGCCCAGTAACGTATCTGAGTTTTTAACTGCATAACTTGTCAGTGTGTCTTACACAACGTGATAATGACGTAAAATCAATGCAGTAATATGAACAAAAATATTAACATAAGCATGTACGCATTGGATCTTTTTCACGCTTTAACAATTACTGTATTCCACGTAGGCGACAATTTGAATCCGTCTTCCCGGTAAGAATATTTAAATTTCAATCGCTTGTCGTACTACCCTCGCATTCTAGTATATCGATTCTTCATTTTAGGTTTGCGTAAAACCAGTTTGAATGATTTTGTAGTTATAACAATGTGCAAAAAATTAAAATCTTTTATTGTAAATAACAACAGTATACTTCACGTCTCCAGTAATACAACACATTTAAAAAACTACAATCTTTGGTGCTTAAATTTCTCATGTTTTTCAAGTGTTAAGTTAAATATAAAGATTCACGATTACCTCTTAGGCTTGGGTAAACATTTACCACAAATATACAATTAAAGACGACATTTTATTTGTTCCAACAAATGGTGTTGTACAAAACTATAAATGTTGGAAGGCATGTAGTAATATAGGGGGTCCCGGCGGTGACGAGTGGGACAGGTTAGCTGTTGGGACACTAACTCCCGCTGAGAGTTGTGGCGGGATAGACAGAGGGTTGCATTTGTCTTCGACATTAACCAGTCTGGAACAGGAGAACTTTTGCCGGTATTGAGTATATGAAGTAGAACATTTACTTGCGTTAGTGAAAGCAATAGCATTTTTATCAATTTAAAGTTTTAACTGCCCTGAGATTAGTACTATACTAATAATAATATTGGTGGATATTGAACTTTAGCTAATTATCATAAATGCCAAGAATGTCATTACTCCGGAAGACTATTAACTGGATCTGATTATGTAATGTAACTCGTACCGACAGTTATAAGAACAAGTTATTTAAGTAAAACGTCCCTAAGAAAAGAATCAAACAAAAAATTTATCTTGTATTGGCAATTAATTTTTGTAATTAAAATGTGTTAACATTCCCGATAAGTTGCTTGTCCTCCTCTGTTTTGGAGTAAAGCTTATACTGTCAGAAAGAACGTCATCAAAATAATGAATTACTTCCAGACCCAACAAATATTTTACGAAACACTTCAAAACAGGTGAAGATGAGTGATGATGTAGTACCCTAGGAGCGCGACCTCAAACATTTGCCTTGAACTAAAAAGTTTTATCGAAAAATTATATGATTAATGACTGCGTCGCGCTAAGATCGTTGTGCTAACTCAAAGATTTATTACTGAAATCTGTGGCTAGCTTTTATACCTGCCTCTAATTCTTGTGTATAATAATAGCAGTTATCTAGTGCAGTCTGGTGATATTAAACTGATCACTCCAAATCTGCTTCAGCACCAAACAGGTCAAAGTATTGAATGAGCTGTACTTTGTATAAATATTGGAAATCGTTTAACTAAAAGGTCATTTGGAGGTCAACTAGTTATACATGGTGATATGAGTTTAAATCAAGTATTCTATTCTAAACAATTGACAACCTTTTATAAAGTGAACTTTAATAACTTTATTGTCAATAAGCCTAGGCGTATAGTGACTTAATATATTGTTTCATTCCCAATAGCGTGTATCTAATTACAAACGAGCTCATTGCCACCATTTCAATTGTTGCTCGGCACGCAAATGAGTTATCACCTATACAGTTAACTCGAGTATTTGCGTGTGAGTGTCCACCATGTAGCCACTTCAATTAAGCCTCTGACAATGGAACTCATTAAAGTTATTACCTCTTTTGGCGAGAAAATTTAACGTTTCGATAATTGTTAATATTTTGGCAGTATTTACTGGTGTGATAAAGTATGTGTAAATAAATCGATTGTGCAGTGATGATTAATTCTACCATGGTATATGTTGTTTTATACGTCACCAATATATAAAATACACATTAAATAGTAACTAAAAAGAGATCAGATAGGATACATATACGAAACAAAGATATAACAAATGACGTGATATAATTTATAATGAATTATACTGTCAACAAGGTGTCTTTTCACCAAAGTAACACTGTCTACTTATAAATCGTTGCTGAAGTGTGTAAAACCATCCAGCATCTCAAGTTAAATGTTTATCTGGGGGGACACAAATTTGGTAACTGGACGCTGAGGTGGTCCCAAGCTAAGATTCTAAAATTCATGAAGAATTCGTGAACCTATTTCAATGTCTTGGTGGCTAGTCATACGGATATAGCATAGGAGGAGATTGATATTAATAATGTTCATCCTAATGTTGAAGAAGAACATAATCATGAAGAAGTCGTATAACCACTATTTCAAGAGCGATTTGAGTATTGTTTCGTGCTAAATGCTCTTGCTAAGTGATACGAAGTAACTTATTTATGCGACTAGCAGCTAAATGTATATACGTTTAAGAAACTTAATCCTCGAACAAGATCTGAAGCGCCATTTGGCTGGGAGCGTCGTTTGATGTAGCAATACGTTAACTTTGGATTGCAGGAGATAGATTTGTTTGTTGCAGTAGCTGCAGGGTGTTACCGCTTAAGTTATTGGCAATTGAGTTGAATTTTGATTGCTAAGTTTAAATAACGGTATGTGCCGGAAACATCCCGCAGAAAACTGCCTCAACCTACCTATAGAGAGTACAGGTACTCTCTCTATTATGTCTTTTATGGGCTAAATTCTTTCAACTAAGATTAGTTCTTTTTAATAATAGAAAAATATATACATAAATGTATGAAAACACAATATAAGAACAGATTACAAGATCACCAGCAACAAAACTTCATTTACTCACTAGAAGCAACTCGAAATTGAAACATTGAAAAATTATACTTTATTTGTAAACCCGAATGTTTAAGCCATACCTTAACAGTTCTAAATCAAACAGTAATAAATTGAAACTATTTGAATACATCAGAAGCTTCCTTTGGCACCGATCCGCCATTTGATGACGTAGAAAGCTTTGGGACAATGCATTAAGTTGTGAGCCAGGAAGAGTGATGCCTCAGCTTTAGTGGGTTTAGTACTACAAATGGCAACACAACCAAAACTTCGAGTTTCTAGTTGATTAAAATGAAGGGTATGAAATACAGTGCAATTTTAATAAAATGCACAGTGCATTTTATTCATAACTAACAGTATATTTTTAAGTAAGTATTTAGTTTTTCTTGTCATTTATTCGATGACATGGTTTAGAAGAAAGATCTTTATTAGTCGCTCTAAATGTTCGTTCGTAAGTTTTCAACCTGGAGGTAGTGTTGTGATTTAAACTCCAGATTCAATTATAATGACCTGGTGAAATGCTCCACAGAACCCTGGTTACCCCCGTGAAGGGAAATGGAGTTACCGGGGAGTTTTAGTGGGTATTCTCAGTGTCGCTCTATTGAGGTACTGAGTGAGCCCCACACACGCCCGTCGCTTAGCCAGTGGCGGGTAGGTCCGTAAATGGATTCCTCCTCGAAAAAAAAGATTTGATTATAATATTTCTTCTTTTTCGTTTACATAATAACAAAGTTTAATAATATTATTATTAGTATTAAGTAACATTTTGTTAGTTTTAATTGCGAAAAAAAAGTATTTAATATTTATTACCTCGATTATTTTATATATATGTATGTATACCATATACATAGGTTCTCGTATTTACTTCTCATCATTAGAAATGATTGTGAACACCGGTTTGAAATTGATACATCCATAATAGTTCATAAATATGTGATTCATATTTTGTCACTCATATTTTGGATGAATATAAATTAAATATTTTAAATTACAGATTATGAACTAGTTTACTGAGTTCACGCATTCGACTTAACTATCGGTGTTCGTTCAATCCAGAACTACAATGGTCTAGTCACAGGTGCAAGTGGCTGAAGGAGCAACTTACGACGCTTGTTTACTAGCAAATGTAACTTTCACGTGCTAAGGAAATAGAAGGAGGAATGATATTGCTTTACAAATGGCCAGCGAACTTAAATGTAGAGAACTCCTAGTTTCTTTAGATACAAACGTTTTTTATAAAGTTTTTGTTCGCGCCGTTTAAGATATATCAACTTTTGATTGGCACTGACACTTCCTTTCCCCTCCCTTTTTTATCTACCACCTTCCGCTATGTTCCGTCCGTTCGATCATAGTAGCGTTGTATTGAAGACTTAGGAGCTACCAAACCAGGTGTCCTTAAAGTTACCTATAAAACCATCATTAAATGTTTCTGTAATTAATTTGGTACAGGGTTCCTTCAAAACAGGCTAGCAAGTTGGAGGTGTCTGGGGCACTATGTCGCATATTGTGCTAGCTGTCTTCGCATATGAATACCTAGAGCTTACCTTTAGGCGCTGTTTCTTACTTCACTGTGATTTTTTTTTAAATACATTTATTTACACTATCAAGATTGTGATATTCTCGTCCCATATCAACTATTTCTAATTAGTCACCCTTACATGATCGACTGCAAGCATCAGTCTTATACAAATACATAATAACAATTATATTAGATAATTGTCAATGTTCCAGACAAAAGATGACACGAAAGTGTTTTGTTTATTAAATAATTAACCGGAACGTTGACAAATTCAACAGAACAGCCTCCAGGTGCGTTGATTACGTTTCAGAACGAGTCGTTAGCATACAATCTCGGATCAAAGCACCTGATTTACCTTCTTAGCACATCAAAAAGCCTTGATGGGAGACATTAGGACTAAATGAGCGTATCGTAGCCCTGCTTACGAAGTACGACCAGTTAAATAGACCTTCCCTGCCTCTCTTGTAACGTTGGATTGTGGAGTAACAAAACGAAGTTTCCTTTTGAAGAAAGTTCAAGGTGCTGTGGTGGTATTCTAAGTTCATTACCTTACTTGTCCGCTGCTTCAGTTAATTTTGTTACAGAGTTGTCCGCGACGTCGTGACGTCACTCTAATACTATGATGGACCCTTGATTATTGAGTGAGGAAGCTTTTAGGATTTTCTCAGATTTTTATTACATCTAGTTTTTTATTATTAGTGTTGTTAGGAGAAACGTTTTGATGATTTTATGTACAAAGACGTATTTTGAGTAACCTTAGATTTGTACCATCAGCAATAAAAGCTTATGTTATGTTATTTAACATTTGAAAATTAAAAAACATAGTTTTCTAAATCGCACTGCTATGAGATACATAACAAGATAATGTAGAGTTAACTTTTATTTTCGTTTGTAAATTATAAACAAATACTCTGTGGATTACGACAATGTGCGAGGCAAGCAAGATACACGCTGCAATGTTGAGTGAATGAGACAAATAATGGTATCAATAGTATTATTAATAATCAAAAATGTACATTCTCCTTTTTTATTATCACTTTTTTATTGATTATAAAATTTAAAAAAAACTTTTACACAGGAATGTGTCGTTAGTAACTTATTCGCATCATACGATAAAACTGTATTATTACGCTAGCAACAGGAAAAAAAGAGAAATATAAATGACCGTAATATAACAACAAAAAGACGTATTGTGATGTTTTAGAAAAAGAGGTCCATAACATGTTATTAATAGAGAGCATTTAAACAGAACTTTACATAATCAGTGTCCAATTAATTGCCTGTCCTTTTCACACTCTAAATAGAGCGAGATGTATTGTACATGAAATTATATCTTAGGTGGCATTTTCGGTGTAGAGGACTTTGCTAGCCCGCATTTTTAATTTTAATATGTACTACGCATTACTTTTCATAGATGGCGTTCTTTGCAGATAAATAATAGAAAAAATTAAAAAACCCCAAGAAGTTATTTTCGAAGATTTTTTTAATTAAATTTTTTTCTGTGTAGCAGAGTTACTTATACTAAGAATTTATCAGATGTGTCGTATCAAAGTAGAAAATATATTTTATTTCACATATTTCTCGTCCATAATAATGGCCACGATTAAATTTATTCCAATAGATTTTCAGATAATTTTAAGCATGAGCAATATGTTAGAGAACTCTAAAAGAAAACACGATATTTTTAATAAATGAAGTGTTAAAAGTACTTTTCCGTACTTAAATATTGATGTAAGTTCAATATGTTTTACCATAAAACTAGCACAAATCCAATAATTGCTTATACTCCAAAAAAAAACTTCGTAAAAATCTTTCGTATTTTGTAATGGGTTCACAATATTGTTATTTCGCTTCTCTGTGGAACGAAAATTTTTATAAGTACAAAAGCTTGCACTCGTCGTTGTATAACGAAGATTTCCGAAAATCAACACTTTTACCACTAAGTTCCTTCAGCACCTTTAGCAGTACCTCATTAAGCAAGACGACATCTAGTGATGCGACTACGAAGAAAAGACCATAGGTGTGTGTTCCTATAGAATTTTTAAAATCTCTATATTTTTATATGTTTAGAGGACCATTTTATAGAAATTCTCTTGCAGAATATTTTAAATTTAACATTGCAGGTATTTAAAAATTATATTTACACGGAATTTTTTGAATAGTGCGTGAGTAAAATTCCTTTTCACATTTTTTCGTATTTAAATTAAAATGTCTATTAAGTTGAGAGAAGTAGAAATTTGTGATACTTCTCTTTCGAGTTTCCGAATGCCTGATGATCGCAGCTACATAACACAAATACTATTTTTTTTCTGCACAGATAAAGAACGCCATGTCTTACTGATAGGTGGTTATATTTTCCCAGTATAAAGTGCTTTTTAAAATTAAGATCGGTTCTCTTTACCTTTTTCTTGTTCATTAGAAGATGAATTGATGTAGCGAGTTTACCCAGGATTTGCTTATTCGATCTTACCTTCAAGGAGCTCGTACTGTAAAGAGTGGGGACAGCTAACAGACGCTAGTATTACCTTATTTTCATACCCTGGTGTTGGAAATCTCCATTAGACCCTGATGGTGATCTCCATTCAGAAGATATACGCAGTACAATAAAAACAATGTTTTCACATTACGTTTATTTTACACAGTGACAGCATATTCAAAATTGACATTCGTAACACGATTACAAATATATATACAACCTCCAACACCTGGTCGTGCACATTACTAAAGAATACTAATCATGGATATCAATCATATAAAAGTTAAACTTCTGTTGGTCTTGTGGTGAAATAAATGGTGGGATGAGTCCATGAAGATTTCTTGTAGTTTAAGCTTGGAAGCTTCTTCACCAGGGTCTTGGTCTACATCTGGCCTTGGACCTTCATGGTACATGATTGAGTGTTTCATACTGTAGTAAGTTTAGCTGAAACAGCAGTAGCAGCAGCAGTACTCCAGCACCTAAGGTATTACAAACGTCTATAGGCAACGTAACAATTTGGTTAAGTGTTTACTGTTGCTATAGTTGTATGCTGCCTCGCAAATCATAGGTGCAAGTTGCATTTTGACAAAATCGAGTTGGGAATAATATTCAGATTTCTCATAATGAAATTTACATTTAATAAATAGTTTGAAAAACTAAATTAAATTCTGAACTTACTAAATGCAACTGCAGTAATTGCAATGGAAAATTTTAGGCAACTAGCGCTTTTTACTGTAGTATGAAGGTTTTTAGTTTAAATCTGGTTGGAAAGTAATGTATAGATTTACGCTAGTATTAAATTTTATATGACGCATAATCTTCTGAACGTGACGACACGATGCGGTGCGGTGCGACGTGGCAGGAAATCTTTTTAAGGCACAATAAAATAAATCATTTATTTACTATAGTAGGTGGGCCATAGTTTGTGATATTAGGGGATTACTTTCTTCAGGTGTTTGTTAAACTGATATTAAATCTGTTATGTAGCTGAGAAGTTTAGACTTTGTTCGTATACAAAAATGAAGTACAAGGTCATTTATCTTATTAATCATCATTTATATCATATGTCAGAACATTTATCTTAAGATAACCTAGATCTAGTAATAATGAAAGAATGGCAACAAATAATGTTAAATGAAAAAAAAAGTAATTAAATTTAATAGTATTTTCAAAAAACTTTTTTTTTAAATCTACTGTACATTAAAAATACCGAAGTCGTATTAAAAGGTAATTTTGATAAAATATAGTATGATCACCATAGTTTTACCTTTTAAAATTGATACTTTCACCTATTTACTTAATAAAGACATCATTGAAAAAATACTCTTACCACAGAAACTATACAATATCATAAATAAAACACCAAAAAGAGTTAGTAATTAAACTTCTAATTTAAGAAATTAAAAGCTAATAAAAATTATTGCGATGTAAAGTGGAATATCCTAAAAACCTACCGATTCATGGTTATAGTGCAGCAGCAAATGGACGCTGATTGTGGGCGACAAATCGTCGCTTCTGCAGAGCTATAATAGCTTTGGGCTACGAAAAGAGCAATCATAGTTTACTTATTTAGGATAACCAGCTCACGTAGCATGGTGAGCACGAGAAAGCTAAGACGGGAATTGAAGAATTGAGAAAAACAGCCTTTTTCATGTTTCATACTTTCATACAAGTTCAATTAAAAAGCAGGCTGAAAGTAATGCTTCTACTTAAAAATTAAAAGCTTCTACTAAAAAAAAAAGGTAAAAAACTAAAAAGGCAAAAATAATTTTCTTTAAGAAGTTATCAATTTAAACAAAATTTTGGAATTGTTGCTTCCTTTCTATTGTATCTGGAATCAACACAGTTAAGTTATTCAAACAAAAATATAAAAAAGTTATTACATTTTTTTTTCATATTTTTGATTGGTTAACTTCTTACATTGAATTATATTTGTCTTTAAGTGTTCTGAAGTCGGTGGTTAGTTTTGTTTCTATCTAATGTCAAAGTTAGGTCGGTCACCGTCAATGCTATCGACTTACCTGTTTGTTTGACATTGGTTAAAATACCCGTATTTATACCTTATACCTTATACCCCATCAAACAAAAAGAACCACTTAAATCGATTAAGGTACAAAAAATACCCCTAACCCGGCTGCGTTAGGGGTATTTTTTGTACCTTAACCATTTTCATTGATCACTTTATTAGCAGCGGGGGATTTTATATTTTAATATTAGGTGATAGTTATTTTATCTAGCTTTTGTTTATTTACCTGTTTTGAAATGAAAATTTGATGGTTAATTTTAGACTACGTATTTTATAAAATGTTTTTGACGCTAGTTGTGTGGCCCCAAGCTTAGGTGATGCGAGACCGATTTGCACCTTCATTCTACTCGGCACGGCACTGCTACGACCCCTGAATACTGTATCAGAGGACCACAGTCAATATTTTGCAGAAGTTAACCTCCAATCAATCGCCGCTTGAGCAATTAGTGAAACAGATGTTGTATTTGAGGCAAAGATGTGAAACAATGATAATTATCATAGTTGTTTTTTTAATCTCATAGCAGGCAACTCCAAATAGCTCCAAGGTTCATACCCCATCCTCGATGCCACTATCGAAGAGAAGCTCAGGAGAAGTGACACAACGTCTTTGCGATAACACGATTCTCTATTTATTAACTGACAGAAATAACATGCAATTGACATAATTAAATTTTATCGTAATACCCTAAATTTTAACATACATTACAATATTTTATCCAAATTCTATAAATTAACTAAAGATCTCATCAATATTAGTTTAGGAGTTAGGACATGCAATCAGACAGACAGACACGTCAAATTTTTAACAGCCCTCTTTTTACGTAGGACACCGAAGCAGTTAGTCGTTCTGGTTATTTATGTTACATGAAAAGTGCAAGCTCTGAATCGGAAGATTCGGAAAGAATCGGAATGACTTGGCAGATTCGGTATCGCCTTATAAGAATTAGAGAAGGACAACCGACCTTCCATGCTTGCCAACCGACAGAATTCGTAGTAGTATGTAATGTGTAATGTAGTGATATTAATCTCGCCCAGGGAAATTCCTTGGGCCCAAAATTAAAAGTTGATAATTAGTAATTTGTTCTGTTGCTATTCAAGTTTGAAGTTTAAAAATAGGCAAAGTTTTATGTTAAACGCCTTGTAATTACGGCGGGAGTTTCTTGCGGGCTTTGCCAAGTTTCCCGCTAATTCCCAACTTCGTCTTGCGGAAGCGGCTATGTCTCGGAACGTTCTCGAGTGCGTTCTGTTCGTGAAATGTGTTGGCTATTTGAATTTCTATATATTCTATCTAATATCGTACAGTTGGTGGTATCACCAATGCAAGCAATTATTATAGTATTTTGCAATATTTTGCTATGTTTTAAAATAGATTTTTGATTGCACTGTAAAACAAAACATATATGTTTGTAATACTAATACATAATGGCATAGGTAATTTGTAAATGGCATTATAGATACTAAAAGCTGAGAGTTTTTTGCGCCGCTTCTTCTCTGCAGCTACTAACGAAGCGGTAGTAGGGTTAATTGGGCATATGCATACTAGTGTTAGTTTTAATTACATTTGTTAATTTTTTCTCATACATATTCCCTGTTATGACGATTTAAAAGAACTTAGTAAATGAGTATTATAAGAAAGATATTTTGACTTTAACTTTGAAAGCACTTGTCTTTCTTCCATGGAATTTACTAACTTTATTAAGAATTGTAGCGAGCTTAAATCTAGACAATAAACTATCTTCCAATATAGCTGTGTGCGGTTGACAGTAATAATTTTTAAGTCTTGCTCACCATACATTGTAGTTTCCACTAAACATACGTTCGCATAACATATAATTGATCAGAAAAGTACGATAAACATAAGAATTAACTGTTTTTGAATAAATTATTTTTTCTTCAGTTGTTTTGGTTTTTGAAACAGAAGTATTTCAGGAACCAATTACCAAAAAAACATCCTTTACAAGGGCTATCTAAAACTTAGCTAGAGAATCAATAGCTAATGTTCTATCTTCAAAAGAGGTAGGTCAGTGTAGTATACAGATGAAATGAAGGCAACCAAATAATACTAGAGCTAAATCCTTTGTAGTGTTCTGTTTCTGCAAATTGTAATTAATTTTAAAGCCGATATTTAATCAACAACAACTTCAACAAGCTAACAGCAAAGCTAAATCATTCTCTTTCTTTGTCACACAGCCAGAGTTTGCCTCGTATTCCTTCATACAAAGTGGGTTCTTTCATAGGTCCTACTTCTTGGATTTAATAGTTAGGGATATTGTGAGTGTCTTCAGTGTAACAATAAAACGCTCATAGCATGAAAAATTATTGCTAGGAATTTGTAAAACTTAAAATTAAAAGAAAATGTATGCTTAGCCTAGTTGAATAAAACGAAGTCTGCCACTTACCTGCCATTCATATGACCAATTACTATTTAATGAGAGTGCGTGAGGTGAAATGTTTTTACGTCGACGTGACGGCGGCGAGATGTGAAAGAATTACGGTTTTTGCAAATTTACGTTTTTAAATGTTTTCATTTGGGATCCAAATACTTACTCATTCTACTGAAACATTTTGGAGTTTTGGTAATTTGATTTTTAGATAAATTTGATAATTTTTATTGAGTTAAAAGCAAAAGCCATTATGATATTTTTTTGTTCAGTATATTATTCAAAAAACATGATTATAGAAACATTGGTAAAATAATTATTTCTATAACATGGGAATTCCCTTCATACAATTTTTACAGCACATTTTTTGATTTGCCAAAATCGCTCCTAAGACACGTAATGACGTCACGCTGTGGTAATTTGTAAGTACCGCGAAGTAATTCTGTTCGACAGCCGTATTAAATATTAATTTAAAGTTAATGTTTTATGATAAAATTTAATAGAAATGTAATTGTTTATCCACTGATAAAGGTCTTTTAATTATTATTTTTTTTAAATCAGTATTCAGAATTTCTATTAATAATTTTAAAAAAATATATAACCTTAAGTTAAGTAGATATTATAATTATAACTGTTAGTCCACATCGCATGCCGTGGCTGTCTTTAATTAAAAACTGTACTTAATTTAATGTGTATGTATAGTTATATATTTTTTGTTGGTATGTTTTTTGTTGACTGCCCTTAAAATAAATAAATAAATACAATCTAAATCAATATAAAAAATTATTTTAATATTCTAAAATGATTTTTTATTGAAGCTATCAAAGTGATGGTTCTTTCATAGACTTTTTATATGTATTTAATTATGATAATAAATAATTATTACAATCTGTCATCATTCCTATTGGTGAATTAAAAGGAAACCAAACTTATTTCATTTTATTGGAAATCACATTATGGAAGCTTTTGAAGGTTGAATACTTGGAACACCAAGAGTATCTGGCATGGAGTTGTTTTGACAGCATATATGACTAGTTCTTCTGATTCTTGAAACCTAGTGAGCCTTTGCCTTTGATTAACAATTAATAAAATGTTAGTTTATTAACGAGTTTTGGCGCACAGTGGATATCTTCTACACTTTTCAATTTTTCTCTACATTAATTAGCCTTGTTAAAACTTCTGTTATCTACTTCCCACCTCTTGATTTGTATATCTCTTTTACTTTATCCATTCTTAAGTAAAAATTTTGATATGATTTTGCTTACCTTTTCATAATTTGTCCCGACTTTCAGAAGTCGTCGTCCCGTTTGTTAAAGGTCAGGAACAGATATAATGCTGATAGTGCTATATATTTTGCTGGCTTCTGTCTGGGATCTGCCTGTGTAGAGCTATTATCATGTAACTAATATATTACTATTAAGGAAGAAACTGCCAACTCTTGTCTTTAATGTCAACAAGAGTGTTGAGTGATTCCTTAATTTTACAGGCGTTGGTTTTCATTTACCACCAGGTGCGTTATCTGCCTTTTTGACATGAAAAATTGCAAAATATACATTAATTGGCCATGATACACAAGAAATCTTACAAGATCAACAGATTAACATTGCGATGTCCTAAGAAGCACTTATGAAATAGCCAATTTTCAACAAGAATTTATATTAATGAATTATTATCAATGAAGGTGTTTTTTTTTAACTAATTTAAAATAAGTAATATTGAAGATTTTATCCATTTCATCTAAGAACTATGCAAAATAGGTATATTTTCTATTATGAGGCTTAAAATTTCAAGAAACAATCAATCTGAGGGTATCTTAACAATAATTTATGTCTGTCGTTTTCCGATCAAAACTCACTCCATCTAGCGAGCGTGGACCGTGTTTGGTGCCATATATCACGCTGTCACGTCAGCGTCACGCGGCCCGTATATCGATCACGCAGCTGCCACGCTTGCATGTGCATTGAAAACTGGACGGTTTCGCTTACGTCTGTAGGCTGCAATTTACATTAAAGTTTGTTTGTTGGTGGTAAGTTGTTTTCTGCAGAAACAATATAAAGTGAAGAAGACTCCAAAAATTTATTTTAAATTCTATCATATTTCCTTTTTATGTTTTGTGCAGGCGATTTTTCGTTTTGTTTAAAGTTTATTTATCATTCTCAATACAGTAATCGCAGATAACTGAATCAACCGAATCGCAGTAATTGAAAGTATAAAAAAAATTAATATATTTGTTAAAAAAAAATATTTTAGTAATTTTTAAAAAACATCTATTACAGTTATGCTGCAGATATGAAAAATAGTGTTTTCAGATATTTATCTATTCAACTTGGTATGGCATTATAAGAATAATACCCTGGGTTGTCATACCGTGAAATGTTGTCATATCACTTTCAGATAAAAAATGATGAATGGCTCTCTAGTTGTAGTAAGAAATTCAGATGACCTTGTAAGTCTTGAATGAACCTTCCTGCCCACTGCTCTCTGTTTTCCATTACAGTCTTCCAAGACCATTATCTACCCCTCAATCATAGAAAAAATTCCTGACAAAAGTCAACGATACTGCTTCAATGGCCACGTCAGCCAATCCTTGTAACTAGACTACCATTTATCATGCAGTCACGTCAGTGTCACGTTATCGTCACGTTGGCATCACGTTATTTCCTGCCGTTTACTAGAGCCGATTGTTTTAGATTTATTGTATTACTTCAATTGACCGTGACCACCGAGGCATCTATACGTAGTATTTTGATTTGGTTTTCTGTGGAGCTTTTATGTACTGGGTATTAATTTACAATCAAATCATTATGTCAGCTAATAAAGTATCAATAAGCTAACTCTGAATACCGTAAGTACTAGCAAGCTATTTATAAAAGAAGTTTCGGTAAAGCGCCGTATTATTTTCCTTTATTAAAATCAACGTTTGTGGCGCTTTGTAGTAAAGTTTACTTGCTGAAGAATATTGATGAAATTCACCAGATCTAAGTAAGGAAGCGATTGTTGGGAGCAGGGTTGACTTGACTCTTAAACAGATCAAAAAGCTTTACCCTTTTTATGATAAACAAAAATAGCAGTTTGAAATATAAATGAAGCAAAATGTACTCTAAGCACGAAAGAACACTGTCTTATAAACATATTAGGATATTGATTATATACAAATATTGATATAAAGTAACTGTGCGACGAAAATCGGATCGTATAAGCCCCGTGACACTTTTACTCGTATATGTCGACTACGATAAAATGCAGTTCAAAGATTTACTTGCGGGCGTGAATTGGCATGCAGGCGACAATAGCTCGCTTTAATTTTAAACATCATAAGATAGCTGAATAAATGGATTTATTTTTCAAGTTTATTAGATTACTGAAAATTTATTATAAGAATACAAATACTTCTCACTCTCACGCCTATCATGTAGCCAAAGTAAGAATCATTAAGAGCTTGTGTGGATGCTAGATAACGGTAAGTACATAGTAAAATAACAAGTCAGTAGGTACATAAGTTCTTGGAGTTCACAATATAGCGCCCAATGATCTTAATGTTATTCAAAGTCAAAGTCAAAGTCAAAAATAACTTTATTTAAATAGACTTATTTACTAAGCTCTTTTAAATCGTCACAACAGGGAATATGTATGAGAAAACAAATAAATGTAATTATAAAGGCAATAGTCATAATTTTACTGGGTATTTACCTACCTACTGAAAAAAATAATTAAGTAAGCAAAAACATTTTAATGAGATATATATGTGTGTTTGTAAAAATCAGGAATCTACTAAATAAACATACAAACGCACATAACTCGTGGACAAATATTCGTACTTATTTTACAAATATTTGTCCCTACCGGGATTCGAACTCGGGACTTCCAGCTAAGTGGACAAAGGGGTACTGACGACCACACCACCGTCTAAATAATAAAAATTACTGCTACTTGCAACTGAAAAAATTATATTGCCAGTCATTTAAGTTTTCCAAAATTTGATGCGACTCCCAAATTCCTGATTACGGATAAAAAATCTCCGGATATCTATAGACCTATAGTATGAAGCTGCAAGGCTTAATATCGCGTACCCCGCTGAAATGGAATACAGAAGTAAATAACTTGGGTCACATAACAGTTTTCGTTTCTGATGTGATTAATAAATAAAATATTTTTTATATATATTTTAATAAAGTAAGAAAAAATACGCAATATTCTCACAAAAATTTCACAAAACTTTATTAAGTTAAATAATGTCCATTAGGTATATCGTATGACGTCATTGTAATACCAAACACCAACGCCGGTTATAATATTGATTATCGAATTGAACATCAATGACGTCATATCTGAAATCAATAAATATTTTTATAAAGACTTTAAACTATCGCTAATTAATAATATAATAAAAATATTTCTATGCCAGTCATATTGTTGGACCACACAACTGTCTTAGGTTAGCATAAATTAAATACCACTCAGCGCACTAAATCAACCAATCACCGCCAACCTTAGATTAGATTATTTCGGATTAAGACGATATGTTAATTCAGTTGATGTATTGAATTTGTAATTAAGATAATAAGAATTTTGACTTAAAAAGGTATATTCCACAAAATTTCATTTGAAAGTAACATTTCATTACTATTATTATATCTTTCCAAAAACACAATATAGATTTCATTTTGTTAGTATTGGATATTTCACAAATTAAAAAAGGCCCATTATTTTGTATTGTAGGCTTGAGACTGGGTATTGAGAGGTCGATAAAATCATCTTCAAAAGTAGATTTAAGTACCATAATTATTTCTAATCAACTAATCAATTACCAGTAAAAGTTGAACCTTTCCATCAAAAATGTATAAGTTGGTAAAAAGTGGTACTAAGGCTGTCGTCATGGTTCGAGCTTTCCGGTTCCGATTACGAAAACAAATCAACTTTCGCCATAGTTGGTTTCATGACAATACTTACATCATAAGCTGAATTCATACTAAGTATATTTCTTTTTACAGAGTATCAGATTTTTACCATATTTTACAATAAGGTGTAATATCGACACAATTGACGATGATTTTAAAAATGGCCGTTACGAAATGAATATCTTCACTAAAAATTAATCTGAATAGAATGTGAATCGATCCGTTGTAATCATAAAAACTATCGTTTGTTTCACGTGAGCCACGTGGCTTATAGTATTGAGAAGTTAAGAAAAACAAAAATACTATATCTGTTATGACACAAAATAGCTCCACGTGATCTGAGAATGTACAAATTTAATGAAAATATCTTAAATGGGTCTATCACGAAATGGGCCTTCAAATTATTTTTAGAACTTATTTTTAGAAATGCTTCTATTTTCAGTTAGCATTTAATCTCTGATCTCCGTTGATGTAAGCGATATTCTAATTATTATTAAGAGCTTGCTCTCCGTCCCGCTCTCACTCTCAGGGAGATTAAGAGAGGAACGACGATGTAGCGAGCTTACTCAGATTTTTTTTGTATAAACCCAGGTTATATGCTGAAGGGAAAACTGATAAACCATAAACAATTAAGAGGAAATATTTTTAAAAAAATTTACTAATCAATAATTAGATATAGAATTCGAGACTTTAATGCCTTTTTTGATGAATCCGATCTTGTAGATTTTTGAAGCGACTAGTGTTTGCAATCATAAACAAAGATATATCTATGGTCTTAATAAAAAAAGGGAATTCAAGGATTCAAGGATGATGATTACTTTCCATCACCATATCACAGCTTAATTCATCCTTGATGTGATCTTCTAACACTCACTTTTACTTCATGCTTATGATAAAATCTGACACCAAAATTTTGATGCGTATTTGCTTCCATTCTCTTGAGACCGAAAATTTCTTATAAGCAGCAATAAATATCTCTTAGTTCCCGATCCGATATTATTCTTAATTAAGAAGTTATTTATTATTTCTAAAAAGGTCAGTAGCCAGTTTGTGGACTTATTATGTCTTCTGTGTCTTTCCTGCCATTTCAAAGTGTAAAAAGATTTTTTTGCACTTATTTTTGCTGCTCTGAAAGCCACAAACGTAAAGAGGTAACCCCAACCTTTTAAAAGTCTTCTTTTATTAAATTAAGCTGCCACCTCCGGACTACGTGACTCTGTGACAAAATATCAGTTCCAAAAATACGTTCGGAATACTGCATCAATATTCACGAAGCATCGGCTATCATGTAGCAGTCGACGCTGTCTCACCTCTCGTTTATCCAAATGCTAAACAGTTACGTGCTTGTAGGTCGAACAGGCGCGAACATGACTAATCTTAATACGAGCAGAGCGAAAAAGTATTCTAAATACGAACAAATTCATAATAAAGTAACACGTGTATGGAGATTAAGGTTTTTGCAAATACGTTAGAAGAAAATTATCTTGATAACTGTAATGTGTCTTGCATACCATATGAGACGCAAGTGGTCTGAAATTTTTCGGATACCGGTGGGCTGGTGCCATTTGATGATATGAGACATTTTAAAACGTACTATTTGGGTCAGATATGACCATAAATTTAATTCTAGTCCGTGCTCGACATAGCTTTAGTAAGTCGAAGTAACGCAGTCACGTGGACACTCAAGTATCTGCGTCTGACATGCCCAAGTTGCATCTGCCAATGACAATCTAGACAATTTCCATGAACGCATCACGTGAATTGGCTTGTAGGCTGATTGATATTTTTCTATTTTTTTTCAGATCTCTAACAAAAGAGAAGGCAAGGGAAACGTATGCACATACGGGAATGTGTTATTTGGGTGTTTCTTTGTTAAATTATGACCTAGATCTGCCGGTGTAACGTGCTATCTTTGCTTTTGAAAAATGATGAGCGCCGCCAATTTATCCATAAGTTAAATGGAAATCAAACATAATGCTAACGATAACTACGATACTAACGATACTGTAATAAAAAATCTAATTTGAGCTCTATAATATCACCGCAAGGTACAAGTTTCTGCACATGTTATATTGAAGTGCAATATAAGTTCTTTATATTTATCACGTAAATTTGTGCAACAAAAAAATTTTGTGACTTACGTAACTTAAATCTGTGGTGTATGTCAGAAAAGAGATACGCGATATTAATAGCGTTCCAACCGAAGCTCTAACACCATTATTTGAGATGATAATAACTTAAGTAGATATCTCTAAACTTATGGAAATATAACACTTGTTTAAATTTATATAAAAGTTATAATTTATTTCAACATAGTCATATATTTTACATATAATATAATTGGTCCAAGATTTTATAATTAAAATTATCAAAATGTTTCTAAATTATAGTATTTTGATAGAAAGTGTAGAAATTTATTATTTTAAAGCAAATCAACAATTAAAACATTAAGTTGAGTATACTTATTTTAACTTAATAGTTTATTTTTTAACACATGGACCATTGAGCCATACTGCCTATTTAGCCATAACCTATTTGAGATCAAGTCCTGTACTTGATCTCAAATAGGTTTGTGAAATAAATAAGTAAATATAAATAGATTTTTTTTAAACTATCAAATTATGTGAAAGCTTCTTAGCTTATGTACTTCAATAAAAATGTAATTTTATCTTCTGCTGCTCTAAAGGTAGACCAGCATCCATACAAAACTACAACATGTCATTTACCTTATAAGTGTTGTTTCAACCACCTGCCATGTTGTTCCACAGTGAATACTGTGCCTATTTCCTGTCACCCACCATGCTGAACATGCGATAGCTCCTCAGGAACCATCATAACTTAATACGGAGTACGCCGTCGATCCACGTCTGCTCGTGACATATGACAGGAAAATAATATAAATGAGGTAGGGATGAAAATAAAGTCGCTACTGCCTTTTTTAAAAGTTACGAAAAACATAGGAATAGAATATTCACACATACGTACCACTTCTGCCGAGAATATTCAACATTTAACACTAGATATACCAGCGATTTGAATATATGTCAACAACAATAATTATATTTGTTACTAATGGATATAAAATAACGTTTTATAAAACGTACTCTATAATTATAGCTACAAAAGTCATAACATCATTTCTGAATTAAAATATGTGTAATATAGTAGGAATTTTGAATTGAAATTGCACGACCAGTCTAAATGACTGGTCTGGTAAATCTAGTGTTAAAATTTCTATGAACTTACTTTTGCAGACGGTGGTTCGCTATTGTGTCTGGAAACAATTAATACTAAACGTACTAAAATATTTTTTGTCCTTTTCTGCGGTAAGCTGATTTTCAGTGTGAAGCTTCTAAGGTCAAATTGAAATGGATGACCCAGTATTGTCAACTTGCCTATCTGTTAGTTGCTAGCTGAAATTCATTATATATTGTCAGATCGTAATTCAGAGTCACTCCTTCACTGTCGCCACGTCTACTTTGCGCACTAAGAGATTTTGTCACTCCTTTCTCTGTCGCACAACTAGAGCTTGGAATTCCTTACCAGCAAACGTATTACCTCCTTCTTATAACATGGGTTCCTTAAAAAGAGGCGTGAAAAAGGCCTTAGGGCCGGCAAGGTGAGGGTGGCTAGTATAGTATGCTTGCATGCTTCACTAGCTTCCTTCACATATGGACTCCTCTATTGCTTATCATCAGGTGGTGTCGAGTCATTTGCTGTGCTTTATATATATATAAAAAAATGACGAAGAATTCGGTGAACATGCATATAAAAAAACATTGCAACCACTTCTTTTTGAAGTGGTTTTAAAAAGGTTCTCTTTGACCAAACAAGCCAAGAAACATTTATGGTCTGTGATTCCATCCCAACACGTAGATTCCAAATTAATATCGTATTTATGGAACGATAAGTGATGTAGTTGATTTCTTTTATTTTATTACAGAACTGCCCATTACCTGTCTCATCTGAGAGTAAAGAGGTCACGTTTATGAAGCAAAAGGATAAATTATTGGAACGTTTGTTGGTTACTTCGATGTGAGCTTCGAAAACTATTTATTTATGGTTCAGTAGCTAATCTAAGCTTGTGACAAGGTGATCTTTGAAGACACTTTTGTCTGTCTACTACCGCCATCTATCGAAAGTAAAAAATTGCCAGTTTTCCATTTTTATTTTTTTAAACTGTTTTTAGGAATTTCCCAATTATTTTTCTATTAAACCATATCTGAAATCCCATACAAAAATAAATCCAAAAATCAAAATCATCATCTGTAACTTTATACTAAGTAAGTCATTGACCTAGTTGAGTGCTTTAGTTACAATATATATATATATTTATTTTGCTAGCTTAGTATTTATAGTTTTAATGTGATGAAGAATAATAATTAATATATAAAACATTCAAAATAATAAATAACACCTGTACATACACACGAAACTAGCCTCGTAACAAACTAAAAAAATTAAAAAACAAAACAACTTAACTCAAAACAAAAAAAAATCGTTTAATTATTTTGTTATATGTTACATAATGGTTATGTAACAATTATTTATTTGAAATAATATAAAATTATTTTATTTCATACGATGTATCCATATTGAAGTACTGTCACTTTAATTTACTTTATGGTTTGTTTACATTTTATCTCAGAGTAAAATGAATGCACTATAGACAATAGAGAAATATACTAAAGAAACATTCTAACATCCATGACTAGTAAGCAAATATTCGTTCTAATCATACAAATACCTGCCCCTACTGGGATTCGAACCCGGGAGTTCTGGCTAAGTAGACAGAGATACCACCACTCTTCCAGATGGGCATCATTAACGACGGAGTAGATTGAAGTTAATAACGGTAATAAATACACTTTATTGCATATAAAATTCAATCCAGACTGTTCTCAAATATATAGATGCTATTAAAATTATATATACAGTTGTAGAGCTGTTAACTGGTTTTTAAACATGATACAGTAGTACAATGTTAAGTGATTTATTTACTTTATTTGTATTCCTATATATACTTTGTGTTACTCATTAAACTACTGAATATTTGTCAAAATACTAAACGTGTGAATCATTAGGATTAGGGAAGCACAAAAGATTCCATTGGGTCGACGTACTCCGGGAGTAATCTTGGCCCTACAAGATAAGATAAGAAACGTGTGAATCTGTAATTAGCTTGGTTTCCTATTAAAATATTTTTGTTTGTATTTAATTAAAATATATATTAATATATATATTTTTGAGAGTGAATGAATCTTACCTGATAGTATGTGAAGATAAGGCTGAAGCCAAGACAAACCTAGCAGAAAATTTCTGTGCTCCTGTGAATTGAACTCCGGACCTCCAGATCTGAACTAGGTGATCTCAGCTACTAGACCATAGAGACGGTTACATATTATATTATCTTAAAAATACTACTAACTTATACTAGAACTATAATTTGGTGTAATACTTGTGCTATTTGTACTCATGATAAATTATTTATTATAACACGAATCAAATATCACAATTTTTTAAATTAAATGTTATTTTATTTTTTACTTATGGAAATGATTTCGTTAACTTATGTCATGAAAACCTGTTACCGGTAAAAATAAATAAAAACTAGTAACTGCAGTGAGCGGTACTTCAGTCTTTCTAGAAATTTCGGTCTACTAAATGTAGTGTCGATAAGTGATCTTTTTAAAAGTGTCAATAATTAGTATATTTCTGGTAAATGAACTGTAATAGATTGTATTTACTGGGATTGTTTGATTTCGTTACACTAACAGATAAAATAAAAGAAAAATGAATTCCAATCTAACAATACAAAGCTATAAATAAAACTGAAAAAGCTATTTTTACAGGAAACCTGCGGTGAAAATACTAGTTCTTTACTTTAATAATTTAACCTTAGATGAAATAACTTATAATATGAAAGTTAATAATTTAGCCTCAAGTGTAAATAAAAGAAATTTAAAATTTTCAAAAAGTTCTCAAATTTTTTACTTTGATAATTTTAAGTTTTTATAGTTTTGCTTGTAAATGCAAAATTAGAATACTTGTCTCCTACGTTGACGAAATAAAGCTTTCCTTAACTTTTTTACAGTTTCTCTTGAGTTATTATGGCTAAGGTACTATTTTGGGTGTTGTTTAGCTTTAACCATATAGGAAAAACATTATCGAACTTGTCACCTTTAAATACTAATTAAAGGCAATTTAGAACAGTTAATCTTGCAAATTAAACTCTTGAAACTCTTCTTAGAGTGAAATATTTAATTATAAGATACCAGCGCATTGTTAACTTAACAACTGTTATATAAGTGTATTTACAGATGACGAGAAATTCAATTCAACTGTAGTGTTTGTCTTTCGGCGCAAATAAGGATTTGCGCCGAAAGACAAACACTACAGTGGAATTAAAATCGGAGTCTTTCGAAAGGGGTCAAGATGTATCAAACGATGCCAGTGCAGCGAGGACTCGGATTACGGGTGCAATCACCTAGTGTTCTTCCAATATCCGATTGGAAAGGGGGGGTAGGGAGCTCACGTTACGCTGGAGAAGTTGTGTAAATTGCAACAGAAGTATAATCTAGGGGAGATAGTCTGCAAAATGCAATTAGGAAGCGACGAGTGACGCCTCCGCCGTAGCTTAAGATATCTTACATTGTAGGCCATAGAAAACGTAATTCTTTAAAAAACATTGTTAAATTTTTATCTCCCTACGATAAGCACACAGTTATTTACAAATAATTATTATATACAGTGGTGTAAATAAAGCATGCAACTTTTTGAGAATAATGACCTGATTAACCTATACCATGTACCTTTTCACTATCATAATCATTTGAATACTTTAATGTCTAAATAAAGTACATTTGGTGGACTTAACTTTAAATATAATTCTCTACCATTGAAGTATTCGGTGAAGTTGAGAGCAATAGAGGCAGGCTTGTTAACAATAATATATAACGGCGTGTGATTAAATAAAACGTTAAATGATGATTTTAATAATTGTTTAATGAAGTTAATTTTATGTTTTGTTAAAATGATTTGTTATGATATTGGTATTGGTAATGAGAACTATTCGAATACATTCAAATACATCGAATAGTTCTTATTTTTTTAGAGCGGGTAGTTCCGAATGGAGCTGTGACTGTCGTGGCGGTGGAACGTCAGTTCAGTTGTTAGTCGCCGCTTGAAATGTACAGACACAAAACCATTGGCTCTAATCAAAAGCTAGCATAATAATCTGACGTTATTTTTATTGTAATTCGTGTTAAATCAATATAATAGTAATTGATCATTTATTTGCTGTTAATATTTTTACGTTTATTGTAATATTTTTTAAAAAGAAATAAGTTTCTTTTGACCGATGGATGACGATATCAATATCAACACGCCTGAACTGCTCGGTAATACGTCATATAGAATAATATAAAGGTAATTTTTGGGTTGAAATCTAGACTATTTAGCTGCAAGATAAAGAATAAACGAACATAAACCTGAAGTATACTGCTCGTATTGTTATGTGTAAGCTATATCTGTCCATCTCTAATACCTATGAATAGCTGCCAGTGTACACTGACGAACTCGTCCCGGGTCCACTTAATTGTTATAATATCAGTACTTCATTTCAATCGTATGACGATAGCTGAACAGTTGTGTAAGGTCAAAAGTCAAAGTCAAAGTCAAAATATCTTTATTTAAATAGACTCATTTACTAAGTTATTTTAAATCGACATAACAGGGTATATGTATGAGAAAAATAAACAAATGTGATTAAAGGTAATAGTGATAAACTTAAGTGTGTATTAACCGGGTATTTGCAATCCAAGTACTAGATGACTTGCAGAGAGAGCATGTAGAAGGTGACTACTGTTTTTCGACATGTTAAAACGCGATTAAAACCACATAAATTTCCATACACGATATAAAACTAGAGAAGTTTATATCCGTCCCAATGCTGGGCACAAACACATCAGGTGTTTAAGTTATAACTCCTCTCACTCTGGCTCACTGAGTGCAAGCTATTGGCAGTGTTAAACAAGAATTCCGAATGACGAAGTAGCTCGAGATTAAAAATTTAGATAACCTAGCTAGGAGTTCATTTCATTTTTTTGTTATGTCACGGTTGGGGGGTTAAGGGAGGTGATGGGTGACAATTCTTGTATCTCGGATTCATTTCAAGGTCTAGGATTCTTGTTTTGTAGGAATCCAAGTTTATTTATTTCTTTTACAATTTATGTACACACAAAGACACAACAGAATATTAGAAAATTGTATAAAGGTAAAGCTTGTTTCTATAAGAAATCTCTTCCAGCAGCCTCATATATGGGAATAGTGACATCGAAAGGTAAAGTTATTGGAATGCTTGGGGTACATGCACACGTCACTCTTTGTGGTCACTTTAGTTAATTAAAGTAATGAAAAAATTGTTGCTTATTTTTAATTTACATACAAGACATATTTTAGGGGTATAGTTTGAGCTATTATATGTTTTCAACTTGTTAAATATATTATTCAAAAAACACTAACAAACAAAAACATTTTTTAAAAATTCAAGCGGAGCCACAAGAAAAAGTTTCTATAGTTTCTTTATGAAACAAATTAATATGTTTAGCTGAAGTTAAAGCAGTTTATGAGGAATTACTTCAAAACGTTTAAGTTATAGAGAACCTCCGATAAGTGCATCGCATTACAACGCCCGGAGATGGTTCCCATTTTGATATTGAATTCCGTCGGTACTTCCCCGTAATTGGTAAGGTGACGATGATTGCTTTACGAGCGGTGCCGGTTACTTCACGTTTTATAAGGAATGACGCTTTTACCGACGTTTCTTATTCAATCGACATTTTTACGTGGTATTACGTTACTTTTGTCTGAAAATGGGGGATGCAAATTGTTTCGGCGTTTGGAAGAGTTTAAAAAAGAAGTGCCTGACAGATAAACTTAGCTTCAAAATTAGAAAAACCTTTAGCTTACTTAACAACTAATTTTCATTCTAAGAATGTAGAAATTGACTTTACTGTAAGTTACAAAACAGATTAAGCAAAATAAGAGGAAATATAAATACTTCTAATGTAAGAATATCGCTTTAATAGCCGTAAAATTTTGCTTTCTTAAGCTCCGAAAAATTTCTTTACTATAATTAATTATTGATGAAATTTATTTTATTCCAGGATTAACTTCAACAGTTACGGTTCTAAGATGTATCATTCTCATGTTATTATTATATAAATACTAACTGAAATAGATTGATACTTAAATTATTGATGTAAGAGAGAGACAAGTAAATTTTAAGTACTAGGAGTTCATAAACCATTAAGTGGCTAAGTAGCTCCAAGAAATAAGAGAGGGTAAGTACATATTAACATCTAAAGCAATCCAGAACATGCCAGTTTGTCAAACTCGAACCAAACTCTAAGTAATATACACGAGTCTTGAACTAATCAGAATATTAATCCTTTAAACTAGCGAAGACGCCAATTTCACGGCCGCATGAATATGCACGACATGCGAGGAGACGTTCAAATCATAATCGGTGTGTAAGTCGGCATCGAGAGAATTTGTGGAGTTTGTACGAGTTTCCATTGCTAAAGAATATTTTTATCATCTTAATAGTACAGTCACGAGGCTTGATTTGGCATATGGACCCATTTACTGGATCTGCATTGCACGGCTATTGTGACGAGGATTGCTCCCCGTAGTCTGAAAGAATTCTGCTGTCTCGCTGCGTCTTCTGCTGTGGAAGAAGACACGCTTCCCATGACAGTGTTAGATCAAAGCAGGGGTTTAGTCGATAATTCTGGCACTGTTGCGTAGGTGGCCCACACTCCCCTTCACGGTTTTCCGAAGGTAAGTAAGAAAGAGCGCAATTTATTTTTTCCTACCAATAAATGGGATGCCTAATTTCTTGAAATTTTGGATACTATCTCACCTGATGGTATGTGACGACTCCTAAACCAAGGTAAAAAAGACTAAAACTTAAAGTAGCACTAACTAATTACTATAGATGGTAGCATTAGTAATTGCAGATGGTGTCAAGGCATCACATTGACCTACCTATTACAACCGTGAAGAGTTTCCTTGGAATGAATACTTAGCATAAAAATCTCTCGTCTCCAGAATGAGTATTTTGAAATGACTTCCTTTACATTATAACGGCGAGCACTCATATAGTTCTAATTTACAAATTTATAACCTCAGTCTTTAGAAGCAGCTAATCACCAAAACCATACTCGGGAATAGTTCCGTAGTTTTTTCTTGGATGTGACACCAACTGGAGATGTTTCAATAAACAGCATTTCTATGCCACTTGGATTGGTTAATTATTAAAATTTTTATATACAACTCTTCTTTTCTTTCAATATTCATGTATAAAGTGACGCTAATTTAGGACCAAGGTAGTGTAGTATGTGTAATATGATAATATCTAAAATGAAAATGCCGTAGTACAATGGGAACAGTTCCTCCTTCCGGAGTTTCCGCAGCATCCCGAGCTGTGGCGTAAACCGGAGTTAAATCTCTTTCTGAATATATTTCGGCATATGTCACTGATGAATAATTTGGTCGTCCTTAGCACACGAACTGTTTCTAATGAGGCGATTTGGCTGTCTTGGATGGTGATCGATTCAAATTTATCTTTGGACTCATTATAATTTACATGCTTGTTTATATGTTCAATCTGTTTTTTTATTTGAAATTTGTCTTATTTATTCAAAAAACTGTCAAAGATATTACGGAAGAAAGAAGGCGGGGATGCTTCTCAATTTGACTGTATATTTTTGGGATCTTTGTGTTGCGATTTCTCATAGTGACCCAATTTTTTTTAAATTGATATATATCCTCGAGGTGGTCTCATTGTCCCCAAGTGACATCAAACTGCTAAAAAGTCAATGCTAATAACTCAATTTAAGTAATCTTACTAGTAATACAAAAATAATAATAATATTACTCTCACCATATTTATCATCTAGCCCAAAGTAAGCATCGTTAAAATCTCGTGTTATGTATAACGGAAAAATGTATATAAATATAAGAAATATACTGATAAAACATACGAACATCCTCGTGAACAAATATTCGAAATCGTTATACAAATATCTGCTGCCTAAGTCAAGGGTACTGACCACTCGACCAGACGGGTGTCAATTTGTTCTCTAAAAAAATATAGATTGATCGATTACGTGGGTTTTATCGATTTCCTGGTGGGGGCTGATTCTATTAGTGTTACGATTTACTATCACAATTTTTTAAATCATTAAGGGGTTTATTCATTGCAAAAACGTGCTCATATACGAATATAAAATAACTGAAACGACAAGACAATACCTCACCATCAATGAAGGCCATACACACTTGCTCATACAATGGGGGTAATTAACTAAATGAAAAGCAACAATGGGTCTCAGGACTCCTGAACAAAGCCCAGGCCTGGAGGGATGCCATTAATGATAAGGGATTTGATTAATCTAAGGTAATTATGATTGGGGGAAAATACTTTTAAGCATTTTACTTAGAAATGTTTATTTCGGCTTCTGTCCGCTCAACGTTGCCCACGTTGAGAAGTTTTCGAGGAATTAAAGTACAGGATAAGGTACAGGTTTTGGCTCTTAATGTACTTTCTAAATATAGAAAAAGGTTTTCATGATGTTTTTTCAAATTGCAATCACAATACACTAAGTAATGTAAAATAAACAAAACTCGTCGAATATTAGCATTGATTAATGTATTTTTATACAGTAATTAAACATTAAAATAATAATATTCGAATACTCACACCTATTTCAAGCCAAATATCCTGTAGCTAAGGGGTAAAATGACCACTTGGCCAGCCTGTCGTCAGACATACACGAATTATTTAAATAAATTGTATTTATTTATAAATAAATGAAGAGATAAAAAAAATATTGACCTGGTTCAATTAAAAAAAGTTATTTTGAAAGCCATGTCTTTAGCAACTCTCAACTTAACTCAACTTAAAGCAACTCTAATATACAAAGGAATATACAAAAGAAAATCCTTTGGTAACTTATTGCAAATTGTTATAATATTACTATGACTATTGCATTAAGTTCAACCTTTAGATTTCAAAAAGACAAGACTTTGCCAAGCTAGGAATGCGATCCCTACGTTCATACATATTTATTTAGGTAAACCATTGAGGGGATTCCCGCTTTGGTTAATACGGATAATATGAGAAAGGCCAATACCTTCCTGGAAGGAAGAGAACACATAACTTTTTGTATTGGCAGGGTTATTGTGCTTTTAGATTGATTGTGTGATCAACCTTCGCCTTAAGAACTCGCTTTTTAGGGATGTACAGATTAAAGTTCGAATACCATCTGCAGAATTTGTTATTTTGTATTTATATTTAAGTTTATCGATTGCTTAGAATTTGTAGAATAGTATAAGTGTTCCTTCTTTGCACATTGTTCTCCACATTACTGATGGTCGCGATTTATCCGTGCAAACTGTCTGTTTTGGACAATGCATTGTCTTCTATTTCTAGCTGGGTTAGAAGTTCATCGTGTAGTTTGATTAAACCTTATTAGGCTACGACTTCTAGGTCGTCTACACTCCATTTCACTAGTGACTATCAGTGTTCAATGTCGTCGTTGCAATGTGGCCCAAATACTCCAGGACTATATGAAGGCATACTATGGTCTCCACAATGAATTGGTTCAAAAGTCGATCTGAGATATCTTTCTCTAATACAACATCACAAAAGTCAATGCGATTTCAGTCCACCGAATTGAATCATGACCCACCTCTAGGTAATTTATTTCATTTAATCAAATACAACTAAGTAATTTCATAAAAGGCAAAGGTTTACTAAAAAGATTCCGCCAGTGTCACGTCAGTTTTGGATACAGAATTTTTATTTTTTATATTAAGCTCAACAAATGACTCGTTTACACCTGATGATAAACAGTAGAGGAGTCCATATGTGAAGATAGCTAGTGCAAATGAAAAGATAAAGAAAGAGAACCTAGCAATAAATTGCATTAACTACAACTAAACTAAATAGTAATTATACGCACAAGAGGAAACCTATAACAAGCAACAATATACTTATAATCAACGTAATTTTAATATCAACTCTCTTTTAGGGAGTCTTCGTCCAGCTGTGGGGTGTATTTAGGCTGTAGTTAGATGTTTTTTTTTCCAATTATTTGGCCTGGTAACTAAGACCTTTAAGCTATATCTTCATTAATGTACTTTTTATCTTTATTTATTGCTCCAGAATACTGGTGCAATGTAGCCCTTTGCCCCATGGAGTTTTTGGCGACTAATGGTAGGCCCCGCTATTTTGTTAATGACTTACGAGAAAATTTTTGAAAATGATAATTATAATGATTACGACGAAATGATAAGTAAATGAGAATGAAATCATATATATTTTTTTTAATAAATGAACTTACCCTACAAATGAATGATGTAGTTACTTAATATGTAGTAACAGATGAGGTTATTTCATGATGATCCATATTTAAATCTAACTGTATTAAAAGCATTTGAAGTCAGTTCTAGTTTATTTGACCTCATTTAATAATATCCCGGATTTCAATCAATACAAACACAACAACATTGAAAGCAATACCTAAATAAGATCGTAAAAGTATACTTAAACATCGACCGTAGGCCCAGCGACCCAGAAACCTTGAGCCACATCAATCAATCACGGGATGCCGAAATATGCTCCTGTACAGTCAACAACAAAAGTCGTTGAACGATCAAAATAAAAACCTCATAGAAAGCTTGCAAATCACAAAATGAATATTCTTTTGGTAAGAAAACAAGGCAGATTGATAAAGTGAATACTCACAGAAAAAATACTGGTAATCTTTTAATTTAAAATACATCAAAAAGTTGTCACTACATAAAAAAGCATTCAGTTGTCATTAAATGTAATATTTATCTATTTGTAAGCATAAAGCTTTCACACAAAAAAATGATTTATCTTGAAACTCCCTACCCTATGGTTGTATAGTAGAGATCTCTCGTTGCAACAAGACCGCCTTTTTATATTTTATTTGTTCTATATCTGTGTTGTCTATGTTAACGTTGTAAATTAAGAATTCAAATCTATCTTTAGTAAAAGCTGTAAGTTATTCTGTTAAACACTTATATTTAATTATACGTATACTTATATATATATATGTACCAATGAACCATAAGAAATTGAAGTAAGCGAAGCAATGACTAGTTTACGTTTAGGGAAGTATGTTTAAGTTAATCCTTGTTTCAATAAAGGCTACCTTAAAATCATTAGCAGGAACGTAAACTCCCAGTAATCAGTGTTTCTATTAATAACTTTAAAAAATATATATAAACTTAATTTAAGTAGATATTATAAATATAACTGTTAGTCCACATCGCATGCCGTGGCTGTCTTTAATTAAAAACTGTACTTAATTTAATGTCTATGCTATAGTTAAATATTTTTTGTTGGTGTGTGTTTTTGTTGACTGCCCTTAAAATAAATAAATAAATAACTTAGGTGGTCAAGCTGATTAGATCTTATGATATAACTACCTACTGCAACGTAATACACTACTATTGTGAGTGCAATATTTTTTTTTACATTCCGACAAGGAATAACGTAAATTTCGAAGCTGCTAGAAAAGCTTGATACTGCGTAAAAGTAATCTACACGGGCGTACACTTAGGCTGGATCTGGTTAGAAAAGCAAATATATTCACAGCAAAAAGAGTATTTAAATAATTTTTTGTTAAATGTAAACTTTGCTAATATTTAGACCTAAGTTTTCATATAATTCTAGGAATCATTATCTAAAGTAGGAAAAACTTAAAAGTCAAAAATGCAGAACTTACTACAATTTTTCAATCTTCATGTGAGTTGAATCCAACAAAATAGTTTCAAAACAATTCCAAGTGAGGAATTAGCAGATTTTTTCCCCTTCGAGTTCTCTTAGCACTGCAAAAACATAATGGCTGAACATTAACGCGACCATTAAAACCATTACCTTATTTTTTGTGAGATAAAAATGTTTATTTTTTTCTAGAAAGCAATGTTAAGTGTTTCTGTCAATACATTCATCCTATTAAGATGGATCATCTTCGAACTTGTTTGATTTCTTGTATTCCTACGCGATAAATAAATAAGTTTCGACAACCATTGATGTTTTTATCCAAGAACAATAACCGTAAAGTATACACTGGCAGCAATGTATGGTAATAGGATAAAATGCTTCATTGTTGACCGTCAAGGTCATTTCATGGTAGTACCCAAGTCTTTTAAGTCACCAAAGATAAACATCAGACAAAGAAAAGGTCGCCCCTGTGAAATTTCGTTTCCATTTCGGGACCCTTTTTTGAATGGACCAGATTCTTTCGTTCCGTCGGCATTCCACAGTAGATGATATTGATAAAAGGCTAAGAAAGTTTTGGGTCACTCGACGTCACTTACGTAACGATCTTCAGAAGGATGTTGGAGGCTGTACAAAGGGGGGCTTCCACTTGGGAAATTGATGGGAAATACGACTTGGCCACTTTGGATAATGCTGGTTAGAGACCGCGTCAGCTATTGTTGGAAAACTTTTATTGTGGTTTTGTAATGAATGGGAATTTAAAAGAACGTTAAACAGTGGTATTATGGATATCCGTACTGTTTCAGAAAATCAATCTCAAACTACAATAATAGATCGTCTGTTTTTTATAGCATCACTCAAATCTTAAGTAAAATCTAATCTACAGTTATAGTATTACGTGTTCTATTTGAGTATTCTGAAAACTTAGATAATTCTGATGCTGACTGTACAAGCACAGTCTACAATTAACATTTTTCTCTTGTGTGTGTATTGAACTTAATGAGTGGTCCTCTGTACCTACTGGTTGGTAAAACAAATTCATTTTTTTTATACTTAACAGAGTAGCTCTGGGATTTTTCTCCAAAGATGGAAACCAGCTGCACCTGAATTCCTTAATAACAGTAGAATAGTTCATCTGCCAGCAGCTGGAACACAAAAATGCTGTAAGCATTATTTTTATAGTAGCATACTTAGATAATATGGTGTTAGCTAGCCAGGCGGATTTATAAAAATCCCTAACTAAAGAAGCAGTTAATTGTTTGACCATATCACCTTAATTGAAATTTGCTTTGACTTATGGCATGTTCAATTAAGGGGTAACAGCACCTTTTGACCACAGTACTGGCTTCTCTATTCACCTATTCATTACTAAAATGTTCCAAAATGATGTGAAACTTTTTAAAAGAACCTATTTGCCAGAAAAGATAATAAAATATCCAACTTCTATGTAATTACTCTTAAAAATTATCTGATATAATTTAATTTTGTGTTCAGAATCCTTGTTCTTCAAACATTTCAGAATAATCTTCTAAATCTGTACAAATATGTAAAAAGGTCTGAGTAAAGCTCTTGTGAAAAAATACTTGGTATTAACGGTGATATTAATATCAAATGGACTAAATTAATGTATTATTTAATTTTGTTGAATAATTAGATCTTTTATAATTATTGCTTTCATTTCTGACATTTATTTGAGAAGATAATGAATATTTCCCGGGTAGTAATTAAATGCTAAAATAACAATTATTGTTGAAGCACAGTATACAATCCTCTATAACAAACGAGCTGTCAAACGTGTCGTGTCATGCGTTGAATAATAAAATTCATATTATTACTTTAATTACACTTTTTTTTAAACGTAAAATCATTTAAGCTTGTGCGCTGGTAAAGTCAGCGAACTTCAAAACAGAAGTTGTCCTTTTGTTTTCCTTCTTCAGTCTACTTTTTTGGCTCCAAATGAGGGTCGAATACTTTAGCTCAAATATTCAGTGTTTGCGATTTAATGGGATCTTATACTATAGTTAAATAGTGATCATATTGTCACTGTGCCTTCCATATTCAAGAGCACGCTTGTAAGTGCAAGTTCAGGCAGGGGTTGTCCGCCCGTTTCCTACGGCCTCAGCGCGGTGCCTATGTAACTCTAGTGAATATGAGCGGCTTCGGCTTAACCCAACTCGCGCGAAGAGCAGCGAATTTACTGAAACAAGTATTTGAACCCGGCACGTGAAACATTGGAGCAAGGCAGAACCAACTTGGGATTTGGGATTGCTCTTATAATTTTTAGGATTAAAAACTGGAATCATCAGTATCCAATCCCAAGATGTATGGTTATATTCTAAATTTAATAAGGTTACGTGTTTTTGTTTTAACCTGGCTCCTGTACTACGGACAGTAAGTAGACGGAGGTCACTGCTAATTTATTATGTCAGTAAGTTAGTTTAGTAAAGTTAGATTATTTTGTTATATTTGCTGTGCATATCTTTTGTTTAATGAGGATTCTAAGAATATTAAATAAGCAGATAGCAGTAGCCTTGTTGAGCGAATTAAATTTATTTATGTTTGTTTTATATGGTTTTACAGGTAAAACGCTTGTAATACCAATGTATAGTACTTCTACGTCATTGCCTACCCTGTACCATAGGGGATACGTTGCATTTCTACCAAAACTACACTCAATCAGCTCTGATGAAGTTACACAATACTAAAAGATAATGCTATTTAAACATTTGTAACACAGCTGATTCGACAGCCCCAAATGCAATTTTCATGTTAGCCATCCATAATTTTGAACGCTTGCGCGGAAAGGGGCATCGCAATCTTGTGAGAGTGTCCTAGCAACAGTATTATAGAATTTTTCCCGTGTTTGTTATTTTACGAATTAAATCATAAAACTATCAGACAAATAAGTGTTTTTGGGATGTTCTGACTATTATACATGTTATTTAACATTTTGTTCAGTTCAGGAACTGGATTTCAAACCATAGGAACTTTAACCATGCACGAAATGGAATACTGTCTGCTGTCATACTAGGACAGATTTATTGATGAGTTACTGAGCAAATATTGTTAATGGTAAAATGAACGCAGAGTCTTGTGGATATCTTCGGCAGACCCTAGAGTCGTTACCGGCACCCGGTCGCCTTAATAACGGCCCGGATTGTTTACTCTGCCGGGTACTGTGTGTTTTATAATTATGTTCTCAAACGGTATCGAGTGCGAACTCTTAAGGAGAAAAATAAGTTAAAATAAATTCTGTAAAAAAGGTAGTCTTAAACATCATTAGATAAAATATAACATAACTTGATATTCCAAGTGAATTGGTATTTAACCTTGACCTTCAACTTTCACATCAAATAAAATCATAATCGAAATAAAAAGACGTGATAACAAATACGATTATTTTTATCTCACAAATCTGCAAATAATACAAAATAAGCACTCGTTCCAAGAATCCTGGGCTTAGATACACACTGGATATTTGTGGTAGCTTAACAGCTTGACTTAGAATAGAAGGATAGATTAGAATAGAATATATCTTTATTGTACATCAGCCAATTCAAGAAGAAAAATATACAAAAAACATTTAACTAATGTTGTACAGGCGGCGACCTTAGTATGGTATTTAAAATGTAAGTTTTAAATCAATAAATTCAGTCTAGGTAATACTCTTGTGATAGTTAAGTTAAGAAATTAATTGCTACACTTAAATCTGAAACCAATTGAGTTATAAAGCTTGATATTAATAATGATAGCTAAAATTAAACGCTTCTACGACTTTCAGCAATTTGTAGTTTACATAAAGGTCGAATAAGTATTGATTTTCTATATCTACACAATACTATATTAAAAAGAAGACAGTTTTAAAGCCAATAATTAATTTTAAATGGTACAGTTCATTTGGTACAGCAGATGATTTAAGAGAAAAGTGTTATTATACATTTTTATCGAGGAATACATAAATAAAACATAAATGTATCAGAACCCGTTAGTGGGTTACAACAATAATGCGTATTACAACCTTCTACAGCATAGTATCTATTCTATTAAAGAATGCGTGGAAACAAATATTTTGGACATATTGTAACAGTTTTGTACAATTGACATTATCTTTTTTATTTTGACATTTAATTTTATTATCTCTAATACAACTTGTTATTTACCTGTCAAGTAATCAAGTAACATTTGCATGTCTGCAGACATAAGGCAGAATATTGATAAAACTTTGACTAACACTGTCATTCATCATAATGTATTGTACACTATATGGATCAAATAAATATTCTTATTCTATTTGTAATTCGTAAGAAATATGAATGTAGACTTCGTCAGCTAAATATTTATATTGTCATACCAATCTCCTCAATTCGTATATTGTAAAGGCCTCTGCGGTATTATAATATTAAGTTACAATATAAAATATCATTCATAAAGAAATAACAATTCTGTGGAATTCCGTAGTACTGTTATTCTGTGAGTGAACTACATTTACTGTCAAAGCGAAATATTCCAGCGCTTTCGGACGCGTGTCCAGTTTAGTAGTTTAAAAAATTTGTTCTGCGGTTTCTGTGGAATCTAGAATGGTAAAATATTCTCTTTAGACGGCATTATTAATAATGGGGTAAGGATGGGTTTTCGTTTGTTTTGATGATATAAAATATATAAAAATTTCAAACAAAAATCAAAAATTGTTGTTTTATTAAATTTCATGCTCGAACATTCGTTTGAATCCTTTTAAGATAAGCTTTTTAATTTCATTTTCCTTGAGTCTTTGTTCTGCTTCTATTTTGCTAAAACTGACAGTAGTGTCATCGTTTCCTCGGCTGTTTACAACTCAACTCGTGGCCGTCTATCACATAAGTTTTACAACCAAATGGTTACAATCTTCAAATTTACTCAATATAGGCAAGTCATTGACCCTGGTCAATAAATCTTACTCTATTATTGTACACGATGTTGAATTGGTGAACGATGAAACATTTCTTTATATAAAAAGCACAGGAAATGACGCTACGCCATTTGATGTTGACTTTTGGCTTTATCTAAAAAAAAATTCACACGATCGGTGTTGAGATATTTAATGATAATAAGTATACTTCCTTATTAAATTCACATTTTACTCCGACAACGCAAACGCAAATGTATATATATATACAATAATATCAATGCTAATTCCATGGATTTATTTTGCATATTTCCTATGTTTGTATACAACCGTAAATTAATTAATGTGGGTTATCCTCCCCTTGGGATCGGTGCGAAGCAAATTGGTGATAATTAGTTTTGTGAGGCTGTGATTTCAGCGAGGAATAATGGTTTTATTGCAATAATAACATTTATTCTGAAAGCTAAATAGACGTAGATGTTTTATTAGCGTTATAGAGTTGAGTAGATATGAAAACCTTGTGTTTTAATTACAAAAATCAGAGATATCAAGAAACAAGTAAAGATGAAATTAAAATAAGACATCTCATGGAGCTTTTTGGTGTTATGAAAGGTTACGGGTTGCTTCTCACTTTAAGACATTATATCATATTAAAATCTATTTATATTCTTTCATTAGTGTCACATTAAAATAATATTGTAGAAAATATAAGACGCTTAAGGTGTCTTATACAAATGCAACTAAGCTCCCTTAGTTGCATTTGTATAAGACACCTTAAGCTGTTGATGTTCAGTGTCATTTTCAATCGTTTAAATAATTATATAGCAATAGAAAGCTATGTAATAATTCCAACATGTAGTATATTTATGGCCCAAAATTATATAAAAAATATATATAATAAAATAATATTTATAACCATTAGTGAACTGTGTGCAAAATACTAATCTACCATTTTCATTAAACAACCTAAAGGCAGTCAATGGCACTTCCCGCCATTATTACATAAACAAAATGTCCGCTCCCCTACAAAATGTCGGTCGCATTTTCAATTGAAAACTCTCAAACTATCCGGGCACGCAGGAAAAAGATTAAAACCCGCTTCGCTAACTATGACAGTCATCAGAAGAGGGGAGCGAACAATGGGGGGTGAAAAAAGACAATAAGGGGGAGTTGGGAAGTTGAGTGATATTTCACTAGCAGACGGGTTGCGACCGACGTTCAGAGCAAGTTTATTTTAAAGTTTTACGTACGTGAGAACTTTAGGGCTGTTACCCTATGGCAGTGCAGCCGTTAAAATTTAAAAATTAAAACAGTGTTCTAAATGATAAACGCTTTGATCTATGTTTTAATTTTTAAACTTATATCTGATTGACTGTATTTACAACTGGTTTTTTCATTTCGATTTTTTTTGTATTTTCTTTCAAAAACACTTAGTTATGATTAATAATTTAAACTAAACATAATGAAGCAACTAAAGGAGCACACACGAGATATAGTTTTCAGTCAATTAATATATCTTTTTATTTATATATCTATCTTATTTTTATATCTTTTCATTTTATAAAAACTTAAAAAAGCTTCTTTCCTCGTTCAAAAAAAGGTGATTTTGTGACAGGTTTCTATTTCGGACAGCATGGCGTTGAGAATAATCCAATGTCAAGAAACGCGAGAGCTCATCTCGAAAATATTGAGTGTAGTTAAGTTGAATGACAGTTAGATACTAAATTGTGACATTAATTTAGTAAAAATTGATTTTATATTTTTGACTCGAATAAATTACATGAAATTGTAAAGTGGGTCTCTATTAAAGCAATTATCACAATTGAAAAACAATGAATAGTGTTTATCTCCAATCGATAATCTAGATCTATACCTAACCTATATATATAGACCTAATTGCAACCAGTAGTTGCAAAGATTACCTATATCCACTTATTTATTTAATTTTTTAAACAATTTGTGTTTTAAAAGACAATTAAGAGGATACAACAAAATATCACAGAATTGTACAAAGATACTGCTTACTTCTATAAGAAATCACTTCCAGTAGCCCTATATATGGGAAAAGTGATCGAAAGCCAGAGAGGCGTGTACCAATACTAATATAATTAAACACATAAAAATTTATATTATCATATTTACATATTATATTACATATATATATATATATATATATATATATATATATATCCTTACAAATAAGTATAAATAACTCTCGCTAGCTAGGAAATATGCGCCACGTGCATTCTTCGCATAAGCAACTGCTCGTGACAATCCCCACATGAGTTAGCTATTTTGTCTGGCACGAGGTCTGGGTCAGCTAACTTGTTTAGCTTAACTATGGTACAATTCTTTCTCTTTAAATATTTAAATAAACATGGTAACATTAGTTTTATAGTCCCATGAGCCATCTATTCCAAAACATTATAAATGATTCGTGAAAACGTAGTCGAGTTAAAATGTTTTCAAGTTAAAATTTAAAAATTAAAGAGTAATTAAAATTTGCGTCATTTTGTACAACATGGTTTAACGCTCATGCGTTAAACACTTTAGTAAAAAATTATGTTGTAACATTTAATGCGTTAAACTTGTGTATACCACTGATTGTGGGATTCTTAGAGTTTTCATGGTTACTTGTAGAACTAAGGTTAAGGTTAGTCCCGTCTGCCAAAATTTAAATGTTTTGTTTTAATTTTGAAAAAAAAAAATATTGAGGCGTTGCAGTGGTTTTGATAACAAACACAGATTAGCAGCTAAGCTAATTGGTCTCCGATGAGACAGTATTTATTCCTCTATAACACTGTAAGGTAGAGGCACTATAGTCGTTTTTGTACAGTATGACAGCTAAAGGCAGACACAATTTTGAAGTTTAACAAAAACTTAAATTTGGGTTAGTGATAGACCCTTCTTAAGAACGTATACTTTTTGATTTTAAACTCTAAGGTTAACATATAGAAAAGGAAAATTTAAAATTCATATTATCGAGTTTAACAGCAATACTTTTACAATGTTGCCAAAATGACAAATGATCATATTTTTAGCTTTAATATAAATTATACTAAGTAGGTACAAATAAAATATCTATTGGGGAAAAAGTCAAATCATTCATAATTGGAATGATAATGTGGCATTTATATATTTGGTTAAAAATGCAATTTATGATTGTATTAGTTCCTTTGTTTTATTCTAGATAGCGCAAGTTGTCGACTAAATCACGCAATCGTTCTTATCCATAGGAACATTAGGTTGAATTTTGAAGTACACAATAAAATGTAACGTCATAATATCCCCCAGAACGAAGTTAAGATTTATTTTGTAATTAAAATTTTTACAGTTAAGTATATTTTAAGTTTTAGTTACGGTATCAAATCAAAAGAGATTTTTCTTGAAGTAGCGTAATAATCTTACAAAGATATACCATATGGTGGGTGTATTAAATTTAAAGCAATTAATTTCCCTTTCTTATTATATCCTGGAAAGTATCTCTGAAAAAGCCCTTTACTTAGTTGCTGGACTTTTATACGAATGTAGGGTTCTAAATATAGCCATTGATATTAACACCTTAGTCCTATGAAATAGAGACTAAATTCGCTGTAGTTACTTGAGATAACTTGTCCACTTCCATCCAGACCATTTGTCAGGGATTTCACGCGCTTTGTAGGTAGTGACGTTTCTTAGGAGGCTTCGAAGGTGACAAATAGGGATTGAATAGAAATAGGATTTGATATTCAAAGCGACATTGAAATCGTTTGCTCAAAATATCATAACACTTCTAAATATGTTAAAATTTATTAGAAATGAGAGTAAGCGGTTATGGTTCCTTGTGTCAGCATAAAAATTGAAGGACTACAATAGAAGTTTTAAGCCGTTACACTACCATGCTTGCCCAATACAGGTTTATGAGTGAGAGCGACAAGGACTCGCAACTTTACATGCGTTTATTGTATTTTCGATATTATATTTAGCTTGCAAATGCAACTGTTTTTATGCATCCACCAATTAGACCAGCATTTTGGAGTTAAGATTGAAACTCCTCACGTAATTCTGATAAACTGAGCATGGCGAAATACTTACTAAATGAAATAAATATATTTTATGCTATAAAAATAATCACGGTTCACTATTACCACATTGCAATCAAATGTTACCAGCCTAAGACATTATTTTGAGTGATTTTAGAAAAGGTCGTCTATCTGAATCCGAGATGTGTCAGCTTACGCACGTCTATCAAGCGCCTCCACCTAATGACCTGATAACAACTCACGAGACAGATAACGTAGCATCAATCAGCTGCTCGCTCAATAAGAAGAGCAGTTGGTCCTGGAGCCGATTTCCTTTAATCGTTTACAAAACAAACAGGCTAATATCCTTAGCTCTTAGGACTGCATCAATCCTGGGAGTATTGGTCCTCTTTAAAGATAAATGTAAGGCATTTATACTTGTATCATGATTCTTAGCTACTTTTAACTGTAACATATCGTTGTATAAAAATTTGAAGTGAAGTGAACCGGGTATTTCGTTTAAAAAAATATATTTCTGTTTGTAATAATTTTTTTTTTCATTCATTGTCGGATTATTTAAAATATGTCAAACAGTTTGAGACATGTAAAACAAGAGATTTCAGCTAGTTAGTCCTGTTTTGACATTTCTTCCAAAACGTGATAAAAATACTAGGGTTTAAATAACAATCGACCGTTTAAGCGATGTGGTTAACACTAGATTTACCAGACCAGTCATTTAGACTGGTCGTGCAATTTCAATTCAAAATTCCTACTATATTACACATATTTTTTTTCAGAAATGATATTATGACTTTTGTAGCTATAATTAAAGAGTACGTTTTATAAACTTAATGTTATTTTATATACATTAGTAACAAATATAATTTTTGTTGTTGACATATATTCAAATCGCTGGTGTATCTAGTGTTAAACTTAATATAATAATAACTTAATTGAAATGTTAAATCTTTTGAAATGATCCGATTTTCGGTATGAAATCCATAAAAATTGCCTCCTTGCAGTTTCAATCAATGTATATTTCAATTTCAAAATTTATTGCAAACCAAGGAACATAAATTATGATAAACAAGACATAAGAACTTTGTGGACTATGTCGGGTACAGGAGAGAATAGTACAAGCGTATTGTTATAAATGTTTATTAAAGAAATAACATATATATTAATCATTATATAAGTCCCATATTATTATTTTATTCATTCATTATCAGATTTTTATTATTATATCAGATTTGGGCACAACGCTGTCTAATGTAAACAGTCCCACCGCGTGGTGATAATAATATGAAATTTCTTACGGAGGCATTATTGTATCCATGGCTACATCACTATAAACGTGAAATAACAAATGCATATGACCGAGTTTTTCTTTTTGCGCGTCAAATAAATTGTCAGATATAAAAGAAAGGCTTCTATAAAATTAAAAACTTATTGCTTATTATTTAAGGCGGCCATACACTTGTGACAGCATTTGGTAGATTACGATCGTTATCTGTTTTACGTTCCATTATGATGGTTATGACGTAACCTGTCACTATTTAATACCGTACTCCAAGCGAAGAAGTTCCAATCCTGTTTGGTTATTTCACGGCACATAAACATTTGATTTTGCAGCATCCACCCGGATGTTATAATACTTTGTAGCTGTTTCATTACTGCGGCCGTGGCCACATACTCCGGTATTGGACCTTAGGAAAATACGTTCGCGGCCATATCGGTCGGATGAGCAATCCTTATTATTGGAGATGGCGAGAATGTTCGAGAGGACTTTTGTTATGAATTCTAAGGGTTTTTTAAAAGAAATTGGGAAAATATATTTCTTTTACACGTTACGTATAAAGATTTCCAAATAAATTTATCTAGAGGGTTCGTCTGAGAAATATCTCCATGACTAAGATGACAGTTTAATGGTATTTTTATTTATTTATTTAGAAAAAAAGCAGCATACAATTAAATAAATTATTATGCTTGAACAGAAACTAAGCGCCCAAACTACAAGACTTACAAATATCTATTAGTGAGGCTGTAGGGGGAGTCCTGTGGTGTCAACATAAAAAGCAGGGTAGTTAAAATTATAGTAATTTTTTTAAATATTATTTTGTTTATGAGAATGAAAAAAATAACATACATATGTGTGCGTAATAGTGGTATTAACTAAGGCATGTAGTAGAATTAGGAGTGATATTTAAACGTCAAAAATAAACTAATATTCTAAACTAAAATAAGAGTTATATCACTATAAATAATAAGAGATATATCACCAATCCCGATTAAGATGAAGTTCAAACAAATATGAAATATATACAACAGAAACAAAAGAAATTTATTTATCAGGATATCCAATACATTTTTTCATACACTAAGTACCTGGTGAATTGCTCGGCAGAAACCAGTACACTCCTGCGAAGGGCAATCGATTTACCGGGCAGTGGGTATTCCCCACGATGAGCCAACCAAAATGATTGCATAGCTTGTTCAGTTGCATTTTTATTTATTACCCATAAAGAACCCTCTTGCACTTGCACTCAAAGTGCAAGAGTATTGTGTATATTATTATATTTTTGTACTGTGAATGTTTATATATTCACAGCATCCAAAGATTACAGTCATCAGGTAGGCCGTAAGATGACGTGGCTCTTATTTATACACATTTATTTATATAACATGGATAAGGAAGATGTGACGTAATGGTATCTAAAGTGTTTTGAATCGAGTCATGTTTTCAAGTACTTTTTGCTGAGCAACATATTTCAAGCATCTGTGTGGGGGTCACGAGATGTTCCTGTTCTGATGTTTGTTGATAATATAATTAGATACAAAAATATGACGTCAACGTAGACCACCAGATTAGAGTATCGAAAAGTCTTATGTCACTCCTACACTCAGTCATGGGACGGCAGTTGGAAAATGCCTCTTATAACATTTGAGTAAGATACACACAAATTTCAAAATGATACGCTTAATCTCCAGTCGTATACGTATTAAGGGTATCGATTATTATTGCTATATAGTGCAGTACTAGGTAGAAACTTTCTTCACCATCTTAATTTTTTTTTTAAAGTAAAAAAGACATATCTGGACTAAAAATTTCTTCTAAAAACAAAGCTTTTATCAGATGGTATAGATTTGAAATGCATTTTGTCTTTATTAATCACAAATTAAGTGTCAAAGTAAAATAAATAATTTTTGACATATTCAAGTATATAAATTGTATCTATTTGAGTTCGAAATACTCCAAAACTATTACTAAGAAGATAATCCCAGGTATCATTATATCTCAATATTACAGCAAGCGTTGCCTGTATATTTAAGAAAAGTTCGATTTTGTTTCTAAGCTTAACTATTCAAGATGCCACTGAAAGTATTGACACTTACTAAGTTAGTACTAAAGTTTATTGCATTCGTTTCCGCTCCGACAGATCTTACTGGATTTAAAGTTACATCCTCGGAGACCGTGAATCCACTGCGCGCTGATAAAGCTTTGACCTATTCTGTTCAATAATAAAACTGTCACGTTTCTTTACCGCGATTTACAATTCTAAATTTAAATTACGAATGGTGAAAATTCAATCCATTTATATTATATTTAATTGTTAATATAAAAAAGTTGGGAGTGGTCTGGTTGCTCCAGCTGAACCCAGGTCACAGCGGAGTCACGGGGGAGTTTTAGTGGGAGCATCAGGTGATGGACGAGACTCACTCACGCCTGCCTCTTAGCTAGAGACGGGTAAGTACGTGAACGGATTACTCCCCGAAAATATGATATTGATCTTATTTGAACTTTTCTATGTGTTTCATTTGGCGATTGTTAGCTTTTGTTTAAAGTAGGAAGGTAGGTAGACTCGATTTAAGGTTCCTTTCAACCCCCCAAAGCTCGTCATTTTTCGAAATTCAACGTGTCATATGTATTTTGTCAGCATAATTTGTATTATTGTGTGTGCACGGTAACCTGTATTTTAATATGTTTCCTCTTTCTAAGTAATGTATCATTTGATGCAAATAAAGGTAATATTTATCTATTAATTGTCACTGTTACTGACTGTAAATCAAAAGGGAGATGGTAACAGGGAAGAAGGGCTTATTTTGTAAATAATAAATAACAATAACTATATAACACTTAAAATCACCAATCAAAGCTGACAGCCATAAAATCAAAAAGTATACACATAAACAAACAGAAAGTAAAAAGGCGTAATTAGCTCATATTCAGCAAGTTAGTAACAGGCAGCCTTTAAAGATAAACCGCCTTAATTTAGTTGGTATCAAATTTATGTCCACTAAAAAATTTTTCGCGATATGTCTCATATACATATTTTTGTTAGTTAACCCAGTGAATTTAGAATCACCTATGTAATAATAGAGTTTATTCCGTTCATTATATACAGCAACTTATTTAAAAAAATTTTTGATAATGAACGCCATCTATTAATTGATATCCGAACTAGGGGTGGAAGGTGTGACAGTTTTGCATAGCACTTTAGTAGAAAGATTTTGTTTACTGCTATAACATGCTATAACGCCGTGATGTTATAGCACCTTCTTCCACTTATTCCATTAATTCTGGAAATATTTTAAAACCACCTATCAACAAAGTTTAAAATCTTGACACTATTTTCAATGTTTTGGTTTCATCTCTCAAACAGTTTCCGTCGTCGTCGTTTTATAGCCGCCGACGGAGACGTTTCTCCGTTTGTCCTTGTTACTTGTACCCGACGCCATTTTATCTTATAATTTATTATAGTTATTTCTTGTGTATATTTAAATCAAAGTCCGTACCACAATCTATTGTATTCAAAGCACTTTTGTAAGTATAATATAAGCCTTTTTATATTTAGTTTCCATTCAGTGTTCAGTTTTATATAGTTTTGTATTCGGTGCGTTATTACTTTACGAAATGTAAGTAAATATAATAGTGATAACTTAAGTAGTTATTACCCGGGTATTTACAAATTGTCGTTGTTATATATTATTTTAAAATTAAAACTAACAGTAATATGCATGTTCCCAATTAACCCTACCACCGCCTCGAAGAATTAGTAGCTACAGAGAAGAAGCGGCGCAAGAAACTCCTAGCCTTTAGTATTTGTAGTTGACATTTACAAATTACCTATGTCATTATGTATTAGTATTAGAAACATATTTTTGTTTTACAGTGCACTATTTTATACATTACGTACGTATCGCAAGTTTATTTAAATTGCATTTTTAAATAGTCCATGAATTCTTATCACCTCAATATTCCTGAACTTTGTAGTAGCCTTTTTTATTAAAGTTTGTTTGATATAGTCTTTAAATTTGTGTATAGGCAATTCAGTTATATCTGACGGTTTTGTTAAAAATGTATATACATTGCCACATAAATGAGTGACTAGTTTTGTGAAGTCTAAAGATTGGAACAGCTCGCTTATGATACGACGAGCTTTGGTGGTTTGCAAAGAAACCTTAAAACGAGTCTACCTACCTTCTCGCTTCAAACAAAAGCCGAGCGAATCGCCAATTGAAACTTATAGAAAAGTTCAAAGTAGTAAGCGTTCCACGAAATTCCTTGATCTTACAAGGAATTTCGTGGAACTCTTACTACTTGAAAACAGTTTTGAAAAAACCTCGTAGAAGTGCGAATTTTGATATCTTATTATTGTTATTACACTGGTAAAAAGTTGTCACATAATGTCTGTTATAAGTATGACACTTCTAGCGACTATAGTTTTAAAAGATTTTTGAATTGTGTACACTGCAAGGACGGCGCAAAGCTCACGATCTTACGTACCTACATAAAATTTTGATTAGTTCTATAGTGACCATACTCACGTCGGAAATTTATTTAAAGGTCTTATCCTGGTTTCACTTTGTGACAATGATGTATCTTTTCATAATCCTATACAATGTGTCGAGAGTATAACGCGATTTTGAGCCAGCAGAACGGTCTTCCTGACATTTGCGGATCATCTTTTGTTAGTTAGTAGTCATATATTAAAATAAATATTTCATAATTATATTAATAGTCATATATAAGAATAATTTACATTTTTAATTTTTTGTATTTGTGTAATTTAATATAGTGTTATCTATTTATTATGTTGTCTCTACTGTCTCTACATGCTGTATATATTTATTAGTAGAGTTCTAGTCTGTAGCTGTAAACTATGTAGTCGCGTCCCACAGTTGTACGTTGTTACTCTGTTTAGTGTAGTAAATAAAAAAAGGCTTAATTGAAACGTATTGTCAAAAAAAAAAATTTTATTTAAATAATAAAATAAATTTTTAGTATCGTTTTATTTCGACGGGAGCAAATGAATACCAGTTAGGCTCCTTCGACCCAATTCACTGGCATGCTATGAGAAATTTGGAGGATCTAAAGCTCACCAGCGGCATAGAAGTCTCAACTCCGCGGAGAGACTTTGTCTACCTTTGTAGATTCAATAATGAACTATTCTCTGATCATTTTTTATAGAAATATGAGCAAATGAATCGACACCACCTGATGATAAGCAGTAGAGAAGTCCATATGTGCAGATAGCTAGTTCAGCATGTATCATACTGCCTTAGCCAATTCCACCTTGCCGACCCAAAAAGTGGTTTTTCAGTCCTCTTTTGAAGGAACCCAAGTTTTTGAAGAAGGGTATATTTAATGTAAATAATCTACGTTTTAGCTGTGCGACACAGAAAGGAGTCACGAAATCTCTTTATGCGTAAATTGGATGTGGCGACAGAGAAATAGGGACTCCGACCAGCACGCGTGTCCCTAAGTAGGAGAGAAGAGGGTGGGATAAGGATCCATTACTAGGGTTTAACCACCACGGTGGTACAAATTAGTATAAAGGTTCGACTTGCCTTCAGAAGCACAGAGAAACTCGAGGCATCAAATCTCGACTGATTTGTCGAATGACCAACCATAGCGAAATTTGCTTTGTATGCATAAACGATACCATTGAATATACACTAACGAGGAGCTTCAGCTTACATCAGTTTAAAATGAAGATATAACCAACTGTATTTAATATGAGATAATAAAAGGAAGTTCATTATTGGAAATGTGTAAGATTGTTGACGATGAATGGTTGCTGTATCTCTGTAATCTTTATATAACTGAACAAAATAAAATGATATCATTGTTCAGAATAAAAAAACCCTTTTGGTCTCCCAACCGGCATACCTTTGATAACGTAAAACGGCATCTACAATATGCCCTAAAGCATTCAATCTCATGTTGACGACAGTGGACAGCCAGTCATAGCGAACTAAGCCGCCAATAAAAAAAATCTACTTTACCTTCGTCAAATCACGAGCCCCAGAGAATAGATAACGGTGCAGAGAAGTCACCGACGCATTAATTCAACTTTTAATGGATATCGTGCGGTCGCCTCTCAGGGGAGTAACCTTTGTCATCGACTTCGATGTGGGTCGTTATCATTTGAATTTTATACTCCCTGAGCTATGTATATTTTTATGAACATTCTGATTGTCTCTGCTGCTTTAGAATTTAAATAACATGGTTAGCAGGAGTAGTTTTAATAAGCTTGAATCATAGGAAATTCTGTACTGTCTTTGATTCCTACGGTGTTACAGGGGTGACCTTAACTTTCATTATGAAATTAAAACAGAAATCTTGGCAGAAAAAGAAAATAGCATTACTTTTTTGGGAACATTTATTTTATCGATAACTGATGTTTAGCTCAATTAATATTATACAGAGTGTCGCTTCTTTCACGGTAGAAAAATCATTGCCAATTAAAGGATAACTTTTTTACGAATGAGTTTCGCTCGGTTACAAATTCGGAAGCGAATTTCAATTATATTTTTCTGATTTTTATACGCGCTCCGGTGAAATTCCAATTACCTCTTCCAATCTCAATGTTTAGGGGAGGACCATTGTTTGTAATTCCGCCGATTGAGACACACTGTGCTATGCTGATTGTTTTTGGTCACGTTCCGATCAAAACCTGAAGTGAAAACCTGTTTCTTCTTTCAGTAAAAATGCTGATTAACAGTTACTGTAATATTAAAGGTTGATATGAAAAAAATTTGAAGCTATTGACTTATTCTCTGAGCGTCTAGAAAATTGTCGAGTTTATTGCTATTTTGCAATTGTCCACAGGTATTTCGTTTAATTCTCAACGATGTATCTCTGGGCCTTCATCTTACCTGATGGTAAGTCATGATAACGCGGAAGATAGAAGCGAGCTAGATACAGATTTCTCAACCACAGAGGAAAAGGCTATCTCACCTCTGACGAAACACAATGATGCAGTTAATGTTACGACAGAAGCGGTGAGATCTAAATTATTTAATTTTGAATAAATACTTCCTGATGTTTTTCTCTTAAGCTCTCACGTTATTAATGTTACAGATATACCACAATGTTTGGATATGTAAGAAGTATTGACAGTTGACCTAAGTGATGACGTAATAGCGCATAAAGTATATGACTTTAATGCACCATATGTCGATGTCTGGTCTATTATAACCTCCTGCATCCTTTTTTATCGTTGGAAAAGCTTTTATAGATTCCCATGTGGCGAATGGGGCCTCCACTGGGTTATAAGAGACTCTCCGGTGGGTTAGGACCCACACACACTCACTAAAAACCAACGTGTTCCGCTTTGATCAAGGCTTCGACACACGACAGGGTACTTTTCGCAATCACTGTCATGAGCCGAGAAACATCCTGCATCCTAAGCCGCTCGAATATTTTTGAACACTGAGATGTCTACCGATTCGTACACTTCTGCGGATGTTATAGGCTATATATGGTTTAATTTTATATTATTTTCAGTAGGGTTATTATTGTTTTTTCTGATTGAAATAATTCCTTTTTCAATTTGTTCTCTGTAATTCAAGGGTGGTTTAAAACAAAAGGAAAAACTAAAATCTTTACAAAAAGATTAAAAGAGCAAAATTGATTATTAGTAATTGAGCATGTGAAATCGCCTAACTGACGTGTTAATTCAAACTGTCATATCGTTACTGCTTCTTCGGCAGATTTTTGATAGATGGCGTTAGTAGCAGGTTATGTATGGGCGATACCGGATCAGCTAATAATATATTTATTTAATTGTTTGACTTATTATACTGTTTTAGTACTTTTACAGCTTTATATGAGATCTATATGGGCTGTATAAGTTTGTGTTGATTTAAATGCGTGTTTTGTTAGGACTGAGTAACCCAGATTAAAATCAAATACAATCGACCAGTGAAGCTCAATATTTGCGAGGCTTGAGTGCCAATGGATTTTTATGTTTTTTATATAAACACAAACATTCAGATATGTTACATGAATGATAAATGTGATTTTCATGGAGATAGTACACTTATTTTAAATTTCATCCTTGTATTTACTAATCAACTAAATTTAACTTTGATATCTTTTTTCTTAGCCAAATTTATTCTAGCGGAAAAAGGTACGTGTTGTGTTTCTATATTGTGATTTTCTAAGAAGATCTGAAGAAGCATCAGAACAACAGATTCCATGGCTGGTTATTATGATTTTATCTTTCAATTCCCATGTAACTATCAGTCTAATGGACCCATTTGCTAAGCTTGAGTATTGAAGTAACTTTAGTAACCATCTTAATAATTTTACGGTGTTTCACATTTGTTTCCAAAATATGAAATATTCTAAATGAGAGCTTAGCAAAGTATATTTCAGTGCAGTAATTTGAAAAAAATGTTCATATAGAACAAAACAAATATAACATTACAGAGGTATCATGAATTTGGTATATGCGCCTATGAATTTGAGAGCAAGGAATCAGGCAAGTGACGTCATCAAGATATAGCATTTTACACGGAGCTAACTTCTCAAATATATCTATAGATCTGAGAAATTATTGATACCAGATATTATATTGTGTATGTATAATGTAATAAAGTTGTAAATGCCCTTTTATAAAATAACTACATTCAACAATGATTATAATATTGTTTAAAGAATCAATAGAAAAGGAAAAGAGACCGTCATTGATTCCCTAATACCAGTCATTAAGGCCACAAGCTAACGCCTCTGACAAAAGCAATCAATTAAACATGGATTATCGGGAATTAACTGCCTATGCTTTCGAAATTTCTACATTATATATATTTTGTATTGTATTAACATTATACAGAAAGCTAATTTTTGAGTATTTGATTATCATTTTAGTTTATATTTAAATTAGCTGAGAAGTTTTGCCTTTATGTGTTAGTCATTACATTTAGTCTTATCATTGGATAAGTAATCGAAATAGGCCTTTGGTGTCAGAGAAATAAACTTGGCAGAGATACAATACAATAGTTTAAACAACAATTATTTTGAATACTTTTTTGAACACCATACCAAATGACTCGACAACGCCTGGCAGTTAGTAGTAAGGGAGTCCAAAGCATTATCTATGGATCCATTATTACTTTAAATGACAAATATGACGCACACTTCCTAACATGAATTTATTCTCTCAATTACACTGTACTCAGAATACTTACCGCAATGCTTATTATGATGCTAAAAATTATATATAAAGATTGTTATTTGATTTTATATTCATGTAAATAAATATGCTTTTTGTTTGAAGAAACACAGAATCTTTTGTTTTGAAGTAGTTTAATATTCACTTAAGCTACACATCCAAGACTCAATCGTAGAAGCCTAACTCGTAAAATTTTCATCGGATCTCATAAAAAGCAAGCACTCGAGAAGATTGCTCGTTAATCACGACACACAACCACGCTCTTGTCTCCGGGAAAAATGATTTTCTTAAACCGTTTATACGTACCACTGAAAATAGATAAGCAAATAAACGATGAGGGCATTTCTGCCGAAGTTTTTGTGAGCATAATACATATTAAACAAATCGTTATGTAACCTATACCTGAGCGACGTTCATTAATATATTTTAATGATGCGTATGCTGATCATTATTTAGTCAAAATGTTCCTTTAACATTTTCATCAATATCAAAAATATGTTTTAAGAAATGATCAAACTGGAAATAATAACTCAAGGCCTTATACAAAATTTAAAAGAGCTCTATGTCTTACGTTAAGACGTGGTGATTTTTAGTTTTAAATTTATTCTCATACTAGCATAAAGTTCTTTTACAATGAGATCAACCAACCCAACGGCCTAAGCACGGAGGAGCTTGCGAAAACACATTTTGATTGGCCCATCCAGGAATCAACCTTAGCGAACGGCGCTTTGTTTTCGTAATTAAAACCAAAGTTCGAACCACCACGCTACTCGTCGACATTTTTATATTTCATTTTTAATATTATAATAAGTTTTACTAAATTCATTATTTATATTACATAGGATATATAATTAAATTCTATAACTGGGACAATTTGTAAATATCCACTTAAAGTTGTCATTATTACCTTTAATTACATTTTTTTATTTTTTGTTGTTATGAAGATTTAAAAGAACTTAGTAAATGAGTCTATTTAAAGAAAGTCAAAATTACTTTGACGTTGACCCCCAGTCTAAACAGCCGGAGGTCCCGGGTTCGACTCTCGGTAACAGAATATATTTGTGAATCAGTGCAAATATTTGTTCACGATTCATTAACGTTTGTATTTATTTATATTTTGGAAGAATGAATGAATAAATGTTTATTTGGCACAAAAATACAACAAAAAGATCAATTAACAATAAAATACCTGATTAGTTTTAAACTAAATAGGTTCGCTCAGCAGCCGAAGCACAGATTGCTTCGACGCTGGTATTCTGTGGTTACCAAGACATTACCACGGATGCCGTAATGTTATTTCGACGGGCGACGTTAAGCAACGCGTAACAAGCAAAGAGTAAAGCTGTATATTTCTGATATTTATGTAAATATTTTTCCGTTATCTAGTAGCTATAAAAACTGCTTAATGGTGTTTACTTTGGGAAAGATAATAAGATAAATATTGTTATTACATATTGTTAAATTCCTTTTTCTCTCTCATGTTTAGTAAAGACGCCTTAACTTCCTTTCCTACCTAGTTCTTATTATTATGATGTTTGTTGTTACTTTTTATGCGGATTGGTAAACAAGCAGAAAGATTTTAAAAATTATAACAGTATTCTTGCTTTAAGAACTTACGAACGAGTCGACAAGTGTTCAGTATTACTGCTATTTGCAGCTGTATAAATGTAAGCGGATGTAGGTTAAAAGTCTCCAAGCTTTTGTGGAGTGATCTAAGTTGAATTCCTTATTATTGTTATAATATTTTTAGTATTCTATTGGCGCAACAATAAGCCCGCCACTAGAAGACAATGAGAAACGAAAAATATTTCTTCCTAACATTGTGTATTTTGATAATCCTTATATGTATGTAGTCTTTTGTTTTCTCAAATAACTAAGAAGTATCTTTACTTTTTTCGATAAATTTGTACTGGCACAGTCAGTTTGCTCATTCGTATAGAAATTTACAACATTGATTAAATTCACATTTGAACTATTCTGTTGCATGTTGATGAAGATGGTTTAGAACAAGAAAGAAAAAGAAGATGAAGAAATTGAAAGATGTTTACATCTTGTTACCTCTTTTACCGTACCTCTATAAAGGTAAACATAAGCCACAGACAAAAAAGATTCCCTATCTCACATCAAATGCAAACCCCGTACCAATCTACAAAGTCAAAATATTGTATTCAATTGCGGTACATATTAATATACTTGTTGAACGTCAATCTAAGCATATCTGTTTGTAAATCTACCTCCATTTACACGTCCTTGATAACTATTTGAAATAGGTTTTAAAATGTACAGACAATAATAAAACTATCGATGTAAAAACATACAAAATGATTGTGCTTACTATAAGAAAGGGTACTATGTAACCATGAATCAAAGAAATTTAATAATATACGATAATGTAAAATAATTAATAGTGCTTTTGAACTGTTACATAAAAACAATTGGCCCGCACATTCTTATCAACTTAATATATTCTTAAGCCTTATCATCTATATTACATCTCTATAAAACTACTTAAAACCTCTCTATTAAATTACTTAAAAGTAATTTCGATCAATACTAATATAGAAATAAAAAACTTTATCAAATAAAAGGTTTTGCTGAGAAAAACATGAAAAGACGTCACTACATCCAATATGGCGGCGAAACACAATGGCGCACAAGTTATTTTTAGTCGCTCCCATAATATGGGTATCAAATGAAAAGTTTTTCTGAGAAGAGTACGAACAATCCAACGTAAAATCAGAGATATATACCTGAAAAATAAAACAGGTTCATAAATGAACGCTAAATTTATTGTACCCCGTTATTATATTAAATTACTTTACACAATTTATATGATATAAATTTGTAGCGAGATTAATTTGTAACGATACACAAGATAAAGTAATTATGTAATAATATATGTATATAAGTAGTTAATCAAGGACAAAAAGTAGGTATTATATAAAATAGATAAATACATCTACTAATTAGTAATAAATTATTATATCATATAAATTGTCTAATTAATATATTGATGGAAAAAAGTTTTTTACAAAAAGTTAATTTTAGTTTTTTTTAAAATTTGTGTCACGGATGCCGCTGGCTATATTTATAATAATTCAATCGCTGGCTACAATTTATACCTCCATGTTTAAAATTAACAAGAATGTAGCAGATAACAGACCGTGAGGTGGTGTATATTAGACTTGAAGGCACCATTTTGAAAAGCCATGAACCCACCGATTGAACCATGGAGTATCTTCTGAAGACTTTTCTGAGCTTTTTCCTTCTTACAGGTGCTTGATACCAGTCTATATCATCATTAAATCCCTTACTGATTCTGTAGCACATCCATGAGCGTTGCCAGTTCTCGTATGCCCTTATGCATGTAACAAAGAAAGGCGAAATTTGTAGCTAGAAGAACAGATTGCCCTATTTTAAACTAGCTATCTTCCATTACTACCAATCGGTGTCAACTTCCAGTCTGTTCCTACGGTATCATTCATAAAAAGAACAAATGAATTATGACCGCCTTCAATATTTCGTAAATTACGACTCCCAACTGCTATAGATGACGAACCGTTGATTGTAGAGTATAATTTAATTTTAAAACTGTAACATCACTCAGAGATGCGCTGGCTCTGCCACCTGGGATCCTATCCGTACTAATTGCTTGTAATTTGGACAGAAATGTAAAGCCACTATTGTAAGGCTCGGTCTAGATAAGCAAGTACCCTTTTTTACGCAAGCCTAAAGAAGTCGTGACAAAACAAATGTACGTTAAATAAAGGACGAGAAATACTAGATATTTAAAGTCATGTTTACCTTTGTCAGTTATTAGACCACGATTATATATATATATTTAATATAAAAGAAAGGAAAAATAAAAAGATATATAAAAGAAACTCAATCGGTCGTCAAAATAAAATAACTCAATTATGTTGAGTGAATTCAGATATTTATTAAGGATGTCAAATCACTGTTTTTGTTAAATTGGTTGAGTTTAGATGAAGGAGAATTGACTTGACAAATTATTTAGCGTAGCGTTGGTTTTTCATCTCATAATATTGTTGCAATTCACATCCAGATTCCTCAGCCACAGAGGATCTAGCTAACTTATCATTAAATGCCGTAAAACATTATTTTTCTGGTAACAAACCAAAAATATGTGCCAATTCAACCTCCAGTTCTCAGTGAGATAGTCCCTAAGAGCACAAAGTGGTCATTATGGTAGTCAAAAATTTTCTGACGCTATTTCGAATTACAAGAATGACAATTTATTAAAGACAACCTATATAATTAAGGTGGTATTACTGCGTGTATATCAAAAGCTAAAGTTACAATGTTGTGAGTTAAACGAACTGTGGCGATTTTGTGGTTTTGTTGAAACATTTATACAATAACAAATTAAGTTAGCTACTCGTACGAGTTTACGCTTATTTTATTACGTATAATGTTATGAAACGTACGCTTAAACAAGACAATTGCTTAATTATTCTAAATGACTTCAAAATAGTAGACAACGTTAATATCAAGAAAATATAATATCGGTTATATCTCACACATCTTAGTTGTATTAATGTACACACATTTAATATTTAATTGTTTTTTTTCTATCTATAATTTTAATTATAAAAAGCCCTCGGGTTGTAGCAGAAAATCAGTGTTTTGTTCACATCCCGATGTGAACAAAATTAGTAACTGAGTTGCGACCCTTTTGCACTTCTGCAGCACACATAAAGGTCTTTAATACCTTTATTATAAAATGTTTGTCTTTTAATCTATATACTGTCTGGATGGATTGTGTGTGATGTAGAAATGGAAATAAATGCTTTATCTATCTATCTTTCTATCTATCGTATCTATATAAATGAAACGTTATCGTAAACCAATTTCTTTTTGTTATAGAAATGATAATCTATAAATAATTACTTTAAAATGCATGTAATCTAACAGCGGGTCGGTACAGGGTTACAAAAGCGGTCTTCTACTCAGTTACATCTAAATTTTAATTTAGCATAACTAAGTGTGTATTAAACTAAACAATAAGATCCCGGAGAACTGAGTTGGCATAAGCACACCTCTCCCGGGTTTCAACACTAATTACTTGTAATTTTGTGACGTACATGTAGTCTTATGTCTAAAGTACACCTGGGAGTATAGCTGAGTATCAAACATTCAAATATCACACGTAACACTATGTAATAAGGTGCGAGAGCTTTTAATTGCTTCCGTATAATATTTAAGAGATTTTATTTGAGAAGCAAGGGTCGTTCACTGTGTTATTGATTAAATAATAGAAAATTGGTATCAAATAATTTTACAATCCACATATAAATCGGATATTCACCTCTCTTTCACCCTACTTCAATGAGACTTTAGAAACGACAAATGTGATATATACTTACTTTGATTGATATAGATTTAAATCGCTATATATTAAATGTGATATTACTCAAACGTAACATACAATATATAGGTATGCCTTAAGTGTTTTTTATATAGTTTTATGATACGTTTTTTGTAATGATAGACCTATTCAAATCAAATTGATAAAAATGAAAAATAATAACAAAAAGGCTTTATGTGTATAATTATTTCAATCGATTAATAATAAATTAGTTCATATAATTATAATACTAATTAAATCGATATAAATGTAAATAATTGTATAATATAATAGCTTTTGCCCACGGAAGTACGGTCTATTAATTAAAGAGAATAACTAATAATGACAAAATAAATATGAACTATATATGACGTCAACAAGGAAAGGAACGTTGATGAAAAAAAATATTTATTAAAGGTACAGGGAAATCGAGTTTTTGCTACCTGTATACAAGTTATAAGAATTGTCTAAAAAAGATGTTATATCCTTAATCAGTTTTGCTGTTTGAATAACAGCATTCTAAAGAAATGTTTTAAATTTTGCCCTAGGCATCTTCTACACTATTAGCACCAGAATGGTCGATTGCGGTTTTAGGAACTTCCTCCAGCGTTGTTCAGCTTCTAGGATGTACTGCCTGGGGCGATTTTTATTTTCACTGAATCCCATGGGGTTATACAAAAGGATAAGAAAATATTTTTCTAGGATTTATAATGTACAGTAATGACTGCTCTGAATGTTGTTATTACTATTAGGTTGGATATGAGAGGTAGAAAAATATTCAATTATAAAGAGTAAAATAATCTTATTTAAAAATTTAAAAAAACTAAATAAATGGTGTTCAATAATGAAGCACTTGTATACGGTGTTAACTGTTTGAATATTGAAACTCGGAAATAATGTTTAATCTTTGATTGTCCAATTTGGAAGCATTTAAAAATTATATCGACAGATTGGTAGCTGTCGAATCTTTGTTCGCTATACATGGATATTTATTTAGTATATATATAGTTCTGTTATTTAAATATATATTACTATATTTCTAGTAAACATCACACAAGGTCTTAACGATATTAACTTTGGGCTAGAGAATAGGTTTGAGTGTGAGAATTATTAATTTTAGTATGTAAAAATAGCCAAATATTATCCAGATGTCTGTTAAATTTTAATCTTTAAGGTCTGCCTGACAATGTTGCATGTTGGTTAGATAGGTTTGATTACCCTTTGGTCTAAACAAATTCAAGCCATATGATAACTCATAACATACCAAAAATGTTATCGATAGAAATGTGGACTGTATAAATGGTACTGAATAATAATAACTTGGTTCGGACAGATATAATATATTTTAATTGTAAATTTAGCGTAATAACAAGATTAATATCAAAAACAGGTAACCTAGCAACCTTGGTCAAGAGCGAGCAGAATAATAGAAAAAAGGTAGAGGTTAATTTCAACACATTTTGTTTTTACATAAGGAATGTTTCGTCACAGTAAAATTTAAAAACATCCACTCTGTATAATGTAGGCAATAAGAAAATATGTTACATATGTCACTCCCTCATATAGACCAATCCTTATAACGTCCACAATAAGTTCACAGGACAATTTACTTTTGTTGATGACATTACAACAGAATACGCCGAAAACTCCACGAGAATAAATGCGGGCTTCAGCAAAAGATATGTCATCTTGAGTGATGTTAGATCTTTTAGGGAACCACATAGACTTTCTGGATTATCGTGGTTTCTTACGGAATAAACTATATTTAGGCAATTTATTTTAGTGAGACATTGGTGAAGTTTTATTCTCTGCTGTTTAGAAAATAAATAAAATGGCGTTTATTATTTTTTAGTTCTAATTCCTTCTACCTTTGCAGTCGTTTCGTTTCGACGGTCCAAGTTCATAGCTAGCACGTTGTAGCCTGCACGCAGATAACTTTTATAAGCAGCTGGAGTATATATATATAATAAGCTATTCTCGTATAAATTATAAGCAATAATTTTAATTTCCATAGAAGGCTTTGATCCAAGTAAAACGATCCTGTGAAGAAGTGATACGCTGACAAACTAGCTAGCTAGAAACTGTCTATCTACCAAATGTATTAGTACATCATCAACATATAATATGGCTTCGTCAAATAATGTAAATACTTGTTTATGTCAGACCTAGCGTCTCCATAAAGATTTATTAATATTACTTATTTGTATATTTCTCAAAGAATGTATAACAAAAAGTTATCACGTTAAATGCTCATAAAATAGCACTTATAATCATCCATGCAGAATACTTATTGGTTTAATATTTTTATATTTGAAATATCAAAACATAGGAAAATCTCTAGATTAACATTGTAATGGATGGCACACATGAAAGTTGTAATTAGGGCTGTCGAATCAGCTGTGTTACACTCTGAAACATATTTATTACATTTATGTAAATCTCTTATCCACGTAATTTCGGTATCATACAGACAAAAGAAGGCATTTCAAGAAAAAAATCTCAATAAATGATGGTCACCACCTGGTGATGAGCAGTAGAGGAGTCTATATATGAAGATAGCAAGCGCAGTATGCAACATACTGCCTAAGCCACTTCCACCTTGTTGGCACAAAAAGTGCTTTTTCACGCTTCTTTTGAAAGAACCTATGTTGTATGAAGGAGGGAATACGTACAGAGAAAGGAGTCACGAAATCTCTTTATACGCATAAAGAAAAGTAGAAATAGCGACGTTGAAAGAGTGACTCCGTCATATTTTTTCATTAAAGTGTTATAAAATTTTCGACGTTAAAATTGGGAAAAATCCTATTGCGATGTTACAAGAAATAGAAAATAGAATTGTGGCGATATTAACTGAATTTTGTGGCAAAGAAAGGGACAAGGGAAAAATAGTGTGTGCATGGAGATTTACCTTGTGGTTGAGTTATAGGGATACCTTTGAAGAAATATATATATAACATAAATAAAATCACACGATTACATTACCGAGAGGCTTATTCTAACAGATTAAGTAAATAATGTTGGATAACTCATACATGCCTGAGTAGCAGACTTTATACTTAAACATTTGAACAGTCAATGACCTCAATTCCGTTGCACACAGACTAAATTAAATTTAAGGTGTTTGCATCTCTTTCAAACCAATTCATTAAGAAGGGATAGAATGACTTTCAGGAATATCAAATTACTTTTTTAATCGGCTTGTTTTATGATGCGCTTTAAAATAAGGCTAAAACGGTTGCAAGTCGCCATTTTAGAAACGTCAAATAATATCACGAGTCATCTGGTTTTTTTTCTTGCGTTGTACTGAAATTAAAACTTAATTTTAATTAAGTTCGTGCACTATGAAGTGAGGGTCATTCACGGGCTGCAAAACTATCGCAGTCACCGTAATTACACGTCCAAATACACAATTCTATTTACATATATGTGTGACGTCTTTGAAAGAGCCCCCACAGAGTAATAATGAAATATTAAGGAATTAGAACTAGTACTTCTGTTTCCACATGTTCCTCGACGCGTACAGAGAGAAACTGGCTTATACTTAATTTATATAAGGTGGATACCTACTGTTCGATTTAAACAATTTGATATGTGGACTGTATGAAAATGAAGTGAATCCTGACCAAGGCGAAAAATAAAAGAAGCCACCAACCTTAACCAACACCCTCACGAAGGTTTGTTCTTTTACTTCGTGTTTCAGGATTTCACAATAGTGCACGGCACAGAATGTATTCACTCAATCTATCTCCCAGAACGTCCAGGAACAGATACTTATAGGCGAAAATGTAAAACGTTTACACATTACGCGGCGAGTGATGAAGCAACAGTTCTCTTAGTGTTGAATGGAAAAAATTAAATGGCAAATTCTACCATCAACCAAGGCAAGGATATTCAATACCTACATATAAAAATTAAATAATGACGGTAGTAGTTTCAGTAAGTAATATAAATAATACAAATAACATCTGATACAGAGCTTTATATTTATTTATAAAAATAATAAAGTAGATTTTTTTATTATAGTTTATTTATTTAACTTACCAACAGCTATTATATTCTTACTTATCAACTAAGTACATACAAATTTGCTTTGAATTTAATAAAAAAGCAAAGCTAATTAGTTTCTCTACAATTTTATCTCATTTAAATTTAAGGAATATTTTTATTTCAGAATGTGCTAACCCTACCGGTATAAGTAAACATTACTTAGAAGCTCTCTGTCCGCCTGTTTTCTCTTATACCCTGAAAAGATAGAAAATGAAATTAAAAAACAGAAAGCGACACGTTAACAAGCCACGTGGAATCACCACAACAGAATGCTTATATCATTTATTCATCCGTGAATTCTTTATGAGTTTGCTACGAATTACGTGGTAATATTTTTTGTGTGCGGTAAACATTTTCCTATTATGAACGGTCGCGTTACATTTTATAACTCATTATATTTGCTGTTTCATTATAAATATTTAGAAATGTGTTTCAAATTATTATTTTATGACTTTAATTTGTGTTACGGATAATATAACTTGGTAGCGATTACCGAAAGTGTTGTGAACAATTGATTGAACAATCGATTGTGGACGAATCAATAACAACAATAATTACAAAACTTAGTAGCAGTTACTTTTATAGATAATTAATATGCTAAATTTAATTATTAGACTATTAATTCCTTACACTAATTTCTAGATTCTCTAACATTTTAACGATTGCTATACAGATTTAGATTTAATTGACACAACGTTCATTAGATAAATACACTTTATAGATAATTAGTGTTAATGTTTTATTTTACTTTTGGTGGGTAGAAGGATATTAAATTTAGTTATTGTCAAGAATCACGGTTTTATGACGGAAAAGGGGTGAAGCCAAGGAAAAAATAGACTAAGAATTATCTATGAGTGGATTGAAATCGGGGCAGGAATGTGCTTAGGAAGATTTTTTCGACCCTCACTTTCCTGTATTACATAAAATCTTTTAAATCTTGAAAATGTGATAAATTTGGTAAATATCTATTTGCTAATGGTAGCAGGTATGTTTACAGATTGTTTGCGAGGAAGAATACAAAAGGTGATTGGTGAGAAAGATAGCTGTTCCTACAGGAAATTTTTAATCCCTGTCACCCACCAGGACGCACTTAACCAGCGTGCTGGTGTAATAAACCAGACTGGTCTTCATGTGTTTCTCCAACGCAGAAAGACCTGCCTAGCAGTAAGACGTATAAAGACTGTTGCTGATGGGGGTTTCCCCCACGTATACGTCATTACAAGCGAAGACTATCAAAGTAAAGATTTTGACCCGCAATCATACTAAACACAGCCTGCTAGTTACAGAATATATGAACTCTGTCAGGTGGATCAAAATTTGATTTTTTTGATAGAAATCTATATAATTACTGTTCACAATATTTTGACATTTAGATTATAAACTTGTGATGTTCACAAGAAAAGTACAAAGATGTATTTTTGAAAATGTTTTGGTATCCACTCTTTCATGTGTCACTGCTTACATAGCAGTTACTTTAAACGTTTTTGAGTGACTAGTAACAGCTCCTCAGATATATCGATATGTAAGATGTGCGGCTGCTCTGAAATATTTATTTGTTTTTGACATGATATTTTCATGAAATAAAAAAGAGTTGTCGTTTATCTTATTACGCTTGAGTAAGTGGACTTAGCTTTTCTTTTGAAACTGTTATCATTTATTAACTGACATCAAGCAACAAAGTGACTGCTTTGTGATATAAGCTTGTACTATATAAGGAGCTTAGTCCACGTCATAACAATGATAATACCTCTAACGCAGTTGGTTTTTAAACAATTTAAAATAAAGGTTCTATGTTCCAATGTATACATTCACTGATTTCTCTGTGAATTTCATCATTTCATTTTATTTTATTTTATAGAACATTCTGAGGTGCTGCTATTGTCAGCAAGTAAATCGAGTGCAACCTTAAAAGTTTTCTAAAATGAGCTGTAATTTAACATCAATATCACAAGCTCTTACTGATGCTTAATATTGGTTCCATACTTTTATCTATCACCTCCATCAACCCATGGTCCTGCCTACCTTGCGGCATACGGACCGAATTACGGGAGAGCGCGAGGGATATGCAAGTATGCATAGGGCTCTATGCTCTATGCTCTATGGGCTCTCTTTTATCTATCACCTATGTGAAATCATTAAAAAACACCTACAGCTCATTATACGTCATTATCCTATCCTTAATTAAGACGTTTAGGCGTTAGTCAACAATTCTGCCCAAGTACGGGTAGGTCGACTTCACACGCTACCTAAGAATTTCTTCACAGCTGTGTGCAGGTTTCCTTACAATGTTTTCCTTCACCGTAAAGGCTTTATAAACGTACATATGAATTGAACCACTGCCTTCCACATAGAAGACAATAAACTTACCAAGCTACTGCTTCCTAAGCCACCTACACTTGATTATTAAAATTAAATTAATATATTTTATGAAAAATGTGATACACATAAGGAAAAAAGTTAGTCCCGTAATTTGATTTCCATTGGCCTTAATACCTTTCGCGGAAAAGTCTAATAAGATCGGTTTTCCATTAATAACGGCGTTGTATTGCTTCAATCGTTACTGCTGTATTTATATTTAATACGAACCACTTAATAAAACATAGGTAAGTTCTCTTTGATATAATTTCTTTAACATTCCATTTCGCTTAAGCGATGTTGTAATATTCTTTACATTTATTGCTCCAGTTTTTTTCCTTGTATTTGGATTCTGCTTGTGAAGGTCTATGAAATGAGTTACATTTAGTTGTCGACATGTTGTTATGGTAATACATGTAATAATAACGTTGAAAGCGAATTAATATTGAGAACACTTAAGATTGCTATTTAAAGTTCAGTATATGTCACTGTATGTTAGTATATTTAACTGGACTCGTATCATTTTAAAACTATTCGTATGTATCGTATTTTATATGATATGAAAAAATACTACATTAGCTTTAGAATGAACGAGTGAGTGATTTAATAATCTTAAATATAATTATGAACAGCAAGAGATACGTATGTTACGATACTAAGAAGTATATCTATCCAATCAAAGCCTTAATTGTAATTAATTTCAACGTCATTATTTGGTAGCCAAATAGAAAGCTTAATATGTGGATACTTAGAGTCCACTGCTTAGCCCTGTTGATTCCAGAAATTTCCAAATTCTTTATGCAGTGATATGTTGCACCTCCTCTGGGTGCACTATATGCTTGCATAGATAGATGCTTCTTTATGCATATGTAACATAATCACTGTTCAGCTTAGTATATTTAAAAAAGAAAGGAAGAAAGCTATCTTTATTCCTTAAAAGATTAAAAATCACACTGAGAGATCTATAACTAACGATGACACATTTACTTAGGTTAAAAGACAAAATACACTTTTTTTTACTTTTTGCTTTATACCGAAGAAATGAGGTAATTTACTTAGACGCAATACATCTGTACTAGATGGTATAACATAAAAAATATATAAATTATTTATTTGCAAGATGATACTTGTTGGTCTTAGTTAGTGAAATAAAATATGTTTCAGTATACATAAACCATGTTAATTCACATAGTAAAAAATTATTAGAAACTGATTTCATATTATATTCTTCATATTGTCCTAAGTATTAAATAAATATATTATATTCTTTTGTTGTAAAAATACAATTTATGAACAGCACTTGTTTTTCATTGCAAGCTGTTGACAATTGCGATGAATTTTTTTCTGAAAACCCATTTCAAGAGTATTTTTGTCGATTCGCGTTACTGAGATCAAAAGTAATTCGATGAAACATGAAAATGTTTACTGTTAAGGATTTATTCATGTTTCGATGAATAGGTTCATCGAAAAAATAATAGTATATGAAATAAAATTTAATAAACCGTTATTAACTGGTGAACAAAGCAAGTTTGTAAAATTTTTTCCATGAATCTTGAAACGATGATGATTATATATTCAGATTATTAAATATAATTGATATTAAAAAACGTAAAATAGTTTTTTTTTTAATTAAATTTGATAAAAAAAAATAAGTGTAAAAATATAAAGAACCAAATTCAAACTACCAGTAAGGTTACTGGTAGTTGGTAGGTATTTATTTTATTATTAAATACAGTATTGTCAATTTTATGGTATTTAATAATAAAATAGGACTTTTAGAAGGAATTTTAATAATATTCATTCACATATGGACTCCTCTACTGCTACAGGTGGTATCGAGTCATTTGCTGAGCTTTATATAAAAAAATATTTTTGTGTTACAACACTGTGCCATACTGTAGTAATATAAAAAGATTATGTATAATAAAATTTAAATAAAAACCAAATATTTCAATTGTGGAATATATACAGAACTACAAGAGTGCACCAGAACGTGATCCTGATCGTAACTTGTGAATTAAACTACAACATAACACTGAGTGAAACCTCTGTGATAGCACGCAAACTAAACAGTAATAAGCAATGTACACTTCAGCGAACAAACCACTGGCGTTGAACATAGATTGATATATAGAGAAGCTTATTGTAACATTAGCTTATTTCCGAATGATTTGAGTCGCTCCGAGCGTTGTGCACTAATTGTGAATCACGATTCATAGCTGACACATGGTTATCGCGTGAATCATTGCGGTCGTTATTAATTTCGGAACGTTCCTATAAAGCGAGCAGTTTGTATTGATTTAGGAAGTTTAATTATTGTTGTTATAACATTTAATGTACTTAAAGATACACTAACGATAGAACAGAGTAGAATAGAACTAACACGGCTAACACGTCTTGTACGACAAAAAATTTAAGAGTGTAAAACTGAGATTCATCATTAAAAAAGCAATCCTTCTTAATATTACCAAAAAATGCTACGTATAACTCATACCAAAGTTTCGTAGAATTTTGGTAAGTATTTAACGATTCAATCCGCATACAATTAAATTTTAACTGTCCCGAGATTCCTGGAATATGTAATGCCGATTAATGAGTGTATTTGTTTTGGTGAATATTAAAACTCTTTACATCATACTGGAAATATTGAAAGACACAGTTTAAAGGTAATACCAAACAATACAGTTTAAGGTGACCTAGAAGAAATACATGTTTCTGACTAAGTGATCGTGAAAAGACGGACTGTCATAGACACTATTGATTTTAAATTATATCAACACATAGATTTTATACTTTTTAATATAACGCTACATGGGAAATCTTAAGTTGAATTACACATGGCATTGGATAAATCTGAGTATCTGACAAAATGTAGACTATTAGAAATAGACCCAAAGGACGTTGAAATAAGAAACAAAATATTAAACGTGAAAGTTAATTTAGTGGCTTTGGCTGATTACCGGATTTTCATCATCCCCGAGATTAAGTATATAAAAAACCAAATCATAGTACAAAAAAAACTAGTTAGTAGTACTAACTACTAACTAAACTAAACTAACTACTTAAACTAAAACTAACTAACTAAATACTCAAATATCGAAGGTAAATCACTTATTTCTAGCTACTTTAAAACTGAGCACATTCTTCCGTACTTTACAGGAACGAGGAAAAAAACGAGTAAGGTTTATTCAGAAAACGGTGGAAAAATCGATGGCTTCTCGTCGAGTTGAGGCATACCGGCAAAGATTATTACTGTTTGAGGCACGTATGCTACCTGCCGGTATAGACCTGATTCAAAACTTTGTAATGGACTTTTGGAATTCAAAAACTTTCAGTTGAAAGTTGTTACTGTGGTCAAAGATAAGAGTTTATACAAAGAAATCTATTCATTTAAATTGACGCAACTATTCAATTAATATAATCAATTCAGATTCAGGTATTTATTTATTTATAAATCAAAAGCTTTGAAGATTATATTGAAGACCAAATCGCCTTCAAGGGTATACAGATAATATAACATAAATTAATTCTTAAATACTTGCAAAATACATTTGTATTTGTCACCGTGATTAGTACGTGGCACTTAAGTCCCTATGGATCCTACTGTACAAATACGTTAAACTATCAGCATGTGGGTTAAGATCATCGTACTGATATATCACCGATGATACACAGAACTCGCACAGTGAGTGCACGTACAGCACTTGCAGTGCCAGTAACTAGCGTAGTATGGTGATGTGGGTGGCGTCATGGTGCCTCAATTCCTAAGCTATTCCACGATTACCATGCCGCAATTGTCAGATATATATCCTCAAGTACTTAGTGTGCATCATTATTAACATTAAGAATTATAATACTTAAAGATCTAATCTTCAATATGGCCATTAATTCGAAAATTATGAAAACCATTTCAAAGATCAATTCAAATGTAGGTAGTTATATTTTCGTCAAATGACTTTCAAGGTAATTTTATAATAAAATTGATATGGTATCATAAAAACTACGTTCGAATTTTTATCAAACATTTTAAAGGAAGAACTGCATGCATTTATGACAGGACTCCTGTCAATGATTCTTTTTTATACAGCTTCTTCATATTGAAAGTATCTTTTAGCATTTACCGAGTTTTTTACTTGACGACTGTGCACTTTATTCGTGCTACTCTGTTTTTCTTGTGGGCGATTGTTAATAACCGCGCTAGTGTTTATACTGGAAAGTAAAACAGAAGTGAGCTCTTGTGAGGGAAGGGAAAATTCGTATTTAACTGACCAGTGCTTAATTTCTTAATATTAAAATAATCGGTTTGTTAATTGAGTTACATGGGACAGATGATGACAAGTTTGAGTTGACACCAAGCTAGCCCAATGTGGTTTAGTGGGTGATAATGGTTTCCATAACAACTGGGGTCAACGGCCAGTGTATATTCCTAAGCTCAAGGGAGTTTGAGATAGCAAATTTTGATTTACCAATCAGGAACTAACCAAAGCGAAAGGCTTTGAATTCGTATTCCTAACCAAATCACTCGAACTAGAACGCCAAGGACCTTTTCACAGTAATACTAATTTTTGAGGAAATTTTGGAGGAACTTTTCTCGTCACACAGAAAATTGCTCCACTCCCGAATAATAAAGTCTATGGTACGTGAGTAAACGTCTCTGCAGGTAAGTCTACATTCAAGAAATTGTCTATACGAATAAATAAATCGGCCTTTAACTCATTGAACTGTAAAAATATATCGACGCCATTGCCAGACTCAATTTCACTTCTTAGTGTTTATTTCTTCCAATTATTGCCTTAACTTGAACTGAAATAAATCGTCCATTTACAATGGTAACAACAACTCTATTTCATTTATCAGATAAGCTTTTACACACACATCTAACGTAATGCCAAACTGGGTTTAGATTTTAGACCTTAGTAGGTCGTGATAAAAGTGCTTATGCAAAAAATCCCACTTTTACATACTACTGTTACTAGGTTTACGCACTCAAATATTTTGATTAAAACCAAAAACGTCCAAGCCGTAATCAATTCCTGATACAGTTGACCGCAAATACCGAATTGTTATAATTTACGTTTGACTATTCGGAATGAAGCCGCAAAGTGGGTGCAGAGGGGTCATCCCTAGTCGTACTCCATTTCAATTACCTACCCTCAGTGCTTGTACACGTGATACTTAAACGGTCTATTTCATAGGCAGAAAACAAAACTAAAACCCGAATAACACACAAAAAGACAAAATAATTAAATTCACAAAAATATCCAAATTTAGAATAATTTTGTGGAGTATTATCATTTTTCATATAGTATATTTTTTATAGCTATTAGACTGATCTAAAGAAATTTATTTAATTTAAGAATTAAACAATTTTAAAATGTATAACTTCTTAAAATGATTTATTATCGGCTTTTTTGTGTTTTGAAGTAAGCTTTTATTAGTTATGTTTAAAACCTTGTATTTTACAATTTGCTATAAGTTTCTAAAGTCAAAGTACGACGGGAGACTACCGGATTTCGAATACCGGAGCCTGTCTGTTTTACATAGTTGAACAGCCATAGAAAAAAATATGAAACATGTGCTATTAAAATTTTAAGGTCGCTCTTGATTTCCATGGGATATTATCATCAGATCCTGCCTTGGTGACAATGGGACCACCTTAGGAGTATACTATATAAGATATACGAGTACTTCTAATATTAACTTATCAAAACAATTTTTAAATCCTAATTTACAAAGAAATCTGTAATCATACATAAAAAAAACTTGTAGATATACAACGTTCTCCTTGAAGTTTGTTAAAAAGATATTTTTATATAAATAGGTTTTGAATTAAAAAGAAGTCGCAATTCCTTTAGTTTAATAACATCATTAGTTAATAACGTTATAAACTAAAGGATAATTGAGCACTTACCTTTAAGTATTAAGTAATTACTCTGTGCATGTACCCATAAGGTAACTAACTATGACGCGGATAATTAGTTGACCAGATATATTCTTACTTGATTAAAATTCAATAGGGATTACGTTAAAAAACCCAAACTTCTAACATTGTACTAAAATGTCTACTTTATGGTAGACCTCTGACATTTTTGCAACCTGCAGTTTGCGGGTTTATTGTTACTACACCAAGTAATGATTCGAGCGAATCGACTGTTCTGTGCTTAGTTATTTGGTGTCCAACCAAAAATGGGCTTTGATTCTTTTGTTCGTATTGTTTAAGGTTAACAAGCGGCAATACTGTTCGAAACTTTTTTTAGGCGCTCTTTTTGGCGTCTCTCAACCCACGCGATTCCGAATCATACTAAGTGAGTGAATTGTTGGACTTGTGAAATTTGACTTGTTGGAATTGTTGAACTTGTTGGATCGCCTCTATGTAGGGCCTGTGGTTAGCACACCGAGCAAATGGAACCAACCATAGCACATCCTATGTAATTGTGATGCTCTTGCTAGGAAAAGAATGGGTCTCTTTGGACTGGGCTATCCCAGTCCTGAAGATATAAGGCTGCTGACTCCGGGTGTACTTAGTAAGTACATCTTGGAGGTATTCCAGGACAGCGGTCAGTAGGATTAGGGAAGCACAAAAGATCCCATTGAGTCGTCGTGCTCCGGGAGTAATAGTCCTGGCCCTACATCAAGATAAGATAAGATAAGGGAGTGAATTCATGGTGAGTTGCTGGAAGTCTTTTATGGGTTTTCGTGATGATCTTTTTAGAGCGTTTAAACGGATCCAAACTAGTGATACCTTTGATATAGATATAGAGAAATGCTGCTCGCGTTTTTAATCATTCATATTCTGCTATAAAGATAATTAATTATAATCAAAATTAAATTTGACTAAATAGTTTTTAATATATATGATACCATTTCCACTTGCTCAAGTGGTCAGTACTGTTATTTACCCCTGTACTGTAATTAATATTAGAGAGCGGTCAAATTTTTTAATCTTTACTTATTTAATAAAAACTTAAACTTTAAAACGTGAAAAAAACTCTAAATTATGATTATTAGTGCAACATTTACTGCTATTATATCTTATTTATTGTAAACCAGTCTCTTCATGTAAGTATTATTACAGAACGATCGTAGACAGATACGGAGTACGTTACAGAGAAAAATAATTTACTCTTTTTTAGCACACAGCCGGAACCTCCGTTCCCCATGACGCGTTTGGACGCAGTTTGTTCCGAAGTTCATTTCCACAAGTGACAATAGAGCGCAGTAAATTCTGCAGCTAATCGCGTTCGTTCGTATTGTCTCTGGTATATTCTACCCTCGTTTATGCGATTTTCGATTTTTCTATGCACTCTTGGATGTTACAGTCACAGTTCATGTGATCGGAAACGGTGTTAGTAAGGTTTATAATCAGTATTATAAAAAAATATATTTGTGAATGTAAGGGTTACATTACAAATAGTTACATCTAAAGGTCTATGACCTTAATCACGTGATAGCTGTTGCAAGTGCATTAATATTCAACCGACAAAATATGTTAATGCCTCCCGTCTTTTGTTATTTTACACAAAAACAGTGCGATCCTTCCTGTATATCAAAATATTTCCTATACAATTATTTCAGTAACCCTAGCTTTTAAAATTTCAAATTATAGAAAATGAATCGTTCACGCTAAACTGTGATTTTATATTGTTTTATTGTAGAATAAATATGTGTATTCTAAACGATGGCTCAATTATAAATGTCCTCCTTCTCCGCATCTTCACCCTCTTGTAGCACTTGGATGACTACGTCGTAGCACAGATGTCATATCGTAGCTAATGATGTCATATCGTAGCGCGGCACAAGGTTCTACCGGTATCGCCTATATTACTTCTTGTATATATTTTTTCCTTTTTTTATGTAAATGTTCTTTGATAGAACCCTGTGCATGAAAAATGTTAATCGGTGTTAAGCTTTATTGAAATAAAAGCTTGTTTTTAAAATATGTTTTTGAATTTTATGGTTCAACCTTTTTACTGAAAACCTTTGTTGATTCTTCGATTTTGATATTCTGTGTCCAAACTTATCTTCCAAGCCAATTAATTATTAGTATTAATTGTGATTAAGCATAACATGTTAGCGATTCCAGACACGGAAACATTTCATTAGGCATACGGAGACCACGGCTCACAGAATTAATATTGCTCTATCAGTTCTTGAACTAAATATGTTTTATATTTAAATTTACGCGTACGTGACCGGGCCTTTTAATATTATGACAGAACAGAATATGCTTTTGTTGAAATTTCTTGCGAAGGAGTTTATGTAATGTTTATTGGAAAAGCGACATGTTTATGAGTATGTGCGTGTATGTGTGTGTTGATTTGTCACAATCACCTAAATACACCAGCAATATCAAGAAATTACTTCATACTTCTGGAGCGTCAATATTATGAAAACAAAACATATACATTGGTTATATCCATGTGGTAGCAGAATCAAAAAAAGTGAAATCACGAAACAAATTCAGATTAGACATTATAATTTATGAAAGAGTTGAACCTAAGACTTATGGATATGGGGCTAATGGCAAGGGGCTCGCCATTAGATCATAGAGGCTATTAAAATGTCACCAATAACAATTATTTATAGTTTGTTCATAACTACGGAGTTAGCTCGCAATGCATTTCATTATACGAGAATAATATAATGAAATACGGCTTAACGACACCCTCAAAGCACGAAGGAGTTACAAATTTTGATTGTATATGTAAAGAAATTGTTTTGTATATCTTTATTAAATTTTGAACTGATCGTACGGTGTCGGTAAAGAGGTTTCATAGTGTAGATAAAAGAGTGATATGACGCATTATTTTAAAATTCGGTGTATGAGTAAAGAAGTGACATTTATATGAGAGGTTATAAAAAATATTAAGTTCAAGTTAAAAGATAGGTTTTCAGGTTAGTACTTTACATACATACATATGGTAAGAGTAGTTATTATTGTAATTGTTACCTTGTATTATAAAAAAAAATTAAACTTGAATTTCAGAGGAACTCAACATTGTTTATTTCATAGAAATTTGTCAATCCTCTTAGAGTGAAAAGTAAACATACATATGTATGTATGTATGTATGTATGTATGTATGTCAATCATATTGATTGACTGTTGATATCTAAGTGTGCTCTTCTTTGGGTCTTACATATATATATATGTGTGTGTGTGTGTGTGTGTATATATATATATACATATATAAATGTATAAACAAGAGTTACAAATTTTGATTGAGTAATCTAGGGACCAACCATGCTAAAAGTTGCTTCATTTTCGTAATCAGAACCAGTGTTCTCGAACCACTACGCTAACGTACACCTCAGCTAACGACACTCACAATATAAAAAATAGCAAAAGCAGCCACACTAACAAATTATATTGTGAGGTAAAACACCAAATTAAAACGCTTATTAAATTAAAACAACAAACAATTTACTGCTCTTGCTCTCCTACCATTTTTAAGTACACCCATTTTAGCAAGCATTTGATCAGTCCAGCGGAAATAAATAAGTAAACTTCTTTCTGGGTCGGTGTTTCATTATTCATGCAGTCTCTTTGATGCCAAATCAGTTCGTAGTGTATGCTTCAACTTGACTCTAGGGGAGCGTATGGATGGAATGTTCACTAGTCGGTATAAATTTTTCGTGTTCAACTCATTTTACGAAACTATACAAATTATAAGTTTCCAGTGTTTTTGGTGACGGGATGAATTTACGTTGACTGTAGCATAATTTTTGGTTACACTCCAAAATGCATATAGTGCACACAGACACAGTGCATATCTTTGTCGAGTTTTATAATAAACGAGAGAAAAAAAAGGATTAAAGTTTTTCTAGATTCTAAAAACACAAAAATTTAATTTTGCAACGTTGGGCTCACTTATTTTACATTCCTGCGTATAGCTTTGTGATTATGTAAGTTTAATTTGAAAACTGTCTCTTGGATTTACTTCAGAGAACACGCCATAACCGCTTCTCGCTAATTTGGAAGCTAATCGTAAGGTTTTAAAGCATAAGGAGTTCCAGTTCCAGATAATTAACGATAAATAAAATGTTCAACACAAAAATTAGCAAACCAAATTAAGAGTCCTTTCCATAGTTATGTTTTGTCAGTGAATTTTCATTAATTGTCATTTAATCATGTACAAAAATAGAAATAAATAAAACAACATGTACAAAAATAGAGATATTCGCTCCTACCGGGATTCGAACCTGGAATCTCTAGCTAAGAAGACAGGGATACTGGCTGTCGTAATAGCCATCTATTAGATATTACGGTTTGACCTAATGACGATTTCACTTCGTTAATTCAATCGCTAACTCGCAGAAACTCCGGTCGGAATTTTACAACCGGATTCCACCTCGAATATAAATTGAAACAACAATTGCTTGACCGATCGAACGCCGGTTTAATTATCTATTCGTAGATTTTGGTTTTGTTATAAACACATGATTGTAATGAAATATTTGAAATGGAGTTTTGTAATTAATTTTAAATAAGTTCTGGGTATCTGTGGTTTCAGTGGTTTTATATTTAAAGTTTATATAATTAACTAAATAAGCGAAGTTCACTGCGGCATGATCAAAATAAATCTTTATTTAAATGTACTTAATGACTAAGTTCTTTCAAATTTTCATTATTTAACCCTACCACTGCTACGACTTATAATTTAGAACTCTGAACTCAGTTTTTAAAAATCTACAAATTATTTTTGCCATTTCGTGTAAATTATTCAAACATTTTCGATGACGTCATAATCTTTTTTGTTTTAGTTTACAGATGCGCTAATTGGATAAGTGACGAGTTGGGAGATTTAGATTAGAAATATTGTGATAGTAACCACTTAATTAAAACAAAAAAAATGTATTTCGGCCACAAACATTCAATCAAAATAGTCGTTAGTGGGAGGTTTACAAAGGTCAATTAGCTACTGTCAAAAGACGAAGATAACTGCTACTCTAACATGGATATATATATCTTAAATTTGATTCCACTTGTTTTATATCTTTCCTTGATGTAATGATCACTCCCCAAATTATTAATGCTAGGAACGCATTATATCAAAGAAACTTTTGCAGGATCAGAACTTTTTATAATTAAACATTATTACGTAATCCCCAACAATATAGAGAAGCGATTTCCATAACACAACTCGATGTAGTACCAACTTCTCACATTAAACTCGAAGCTGCGTAATTGTTCTTTGCATAATTTGAGTTTCATATTTCAAGTAATCTCAATTTCGTACTGTGAATAAGTATAATGTTTTTGGAAGGATAAGAATATTGAGTTCGTGAATGACATAAATCGGGAAGGATTCTTGGATTGAATCATAAGGACATGTCACCGTATGCCTTCTTAGCTAGGACTGAAAGTAGGTTCGAGGTTGGGACAACGTAATAAAATTTAGTTTTTAAACGTACAGTAGAATAATGAGATGGAATCTTATACATTATTGTACAAATATATGTAAAAAATAAATAATTATGGAGATTATGTTGGTGGTAATGATGTGATAATTTACCTTTTAACTTACCACAGGTTATGAATTCCTTTATTAAACTGTATTAATAAAAATCTATGCTTATATTCTGCAGACAATTGCAATACAAATGGTTTTTCTTATGTAAAAGTACAACGAAAAACAAAGCATTGGAAAGACATAATTGTATATTATCTTATTATATATAAAAATGAATTGATGTTAGTTATTCTATATAAAATTTTAAAAAGGGCTTGACCTTTTTGAATAATGTTTATTGTGTTTTGTTTGGGTTAATTCACAGGAGGTTTAAATATAAAAAATAACTGAGAAAACTCTAAAGAAGAACTTAATAAAATTAAATTAAAAATTTATTATTTACTATGGGAAAACGTCTAACTGACATGATAAACTTTAAAACTGTCATTCGTTCCATTACTTCCTCGGGTTTCTTTGATTGGATTAATTATAGTTTGTTTGTTGGAACAAAGTTCACTGGGTCAATTTTATTTCAAACAAATCAGAAGAACCTTAAAATTTTCTGTTATTTTGTTAAGTACTTTTGAATTTTTAAATAATATTGATTTTAACTTAAAGTAACTAGTAGCAGGAGTATATATGCGGAAATTTTAAGAGTACGCCTTCCTCCTTGCTAGAAACTGACTTGGTTATTGTTTTATTTTATTTCTTCTACATATCCTGATAATAGCGCGAACAAATCTTTGATGTCTTTGTTACCATAAAGGAGGAAAATAATGAACATAATAGTGTCGTTTGCGATATCTACAAAAGAAATAAACGAAAAACCTTATACTAACGGGCTTACATATATTTGTAGGTATTCTGCGATTTTCTATTAAGCAATATACATACTTCTATTCTGATAGTAATGTCTTATAATAATTTAATGGCTTCACTGGAAGTCGATCTAACATCAGTCGGGTAGTCAGTATCAATGCCTACTTAGCCAGAGGTCCTGGGATCAAATCCCGGCAGGAGACATGTTTGTACATTTACTTTGTATTTCTTTATATATATATAACTAAACTAACTCTCTTAACTAGTAATTTGACATAATGCTCCTTAATTTTGTTTAGATAAAAGATGTGAGTGTTAGAAATGTTATTATTTTTCTTACATACATAGTATTTTGTTATTTTAATGTGTAATGAAGAAATGTGTTATAAAGCCTTTAATTAAAATGAATTCCAGTGATGGTGCATATCAGTTGAGAATTTTGAGCTTAATTTTATTTTTCTTATTCTGATCGGCGAAGTAATTATACCATAGAAAAGATCACACCTAATTAACAAATTTGGCATTCGATCGAGCAAAGAATACTTTCCCTTTCTGGTTTTGATTGAAGTTTTTGTCAAAATTTCTGATAAATGATTCTGAGTCATTGATACATATTTTAATAAAAAATACTTAGCTAATATTGCCTAGAAAAAAATACATAAAGAACTTACCCTTTATTAGAATCTCAAATTTATATTGCAGGTCCATAATAATTATATAGATTCAACACTCCCAAAGGCCAAAATTTAACTGTATTATTAATAATCCCCAAGAAGTAAGTTGAGCAAGATCTCAAATTAGTTTATTATTTAGGTCGTACGTTCTATTTTTGTTTATATTTATTATACCCCTTCTCCCCATGCCTTTCTCCCTTATAGATGAAGTTTCATTGGGGTCAGCGCTAATTACCCCCGACGGTAGTTAAGCTCTGAATTTTTCGAATGTTCCAAAGATTTTACCTTCTTTATTTTATAGTGGTCTTACCGAATCATCATTACCTTTAAGAGCTAAGTAAGTTTATTTCAATAGAAATTTTTATACTTTCATCTTTTTTTCGTCGACTTGAAGAACATAATGATGTTTCTTGATCGGTCTCACCATGTTGTGTAAACTGGGATACGAAGTTAATGTAGATTTATTAATTATGCTACAAAGACGGAGTAAGATTTCCCTTACAATGAAATTGTCAATACTTTGCTGAAACCTACGAGGTCACAGCGCTGTTATTCCATCAAATGAGACTACATCACTCGTCAATCGTCAAAACAAAAGCCGTTTGCATCCCAAATATACGCGAAGTGCTTGAAATGAAATGAAATGTCAATTAACAAGGTAAGAATAAATGTATTTTAGCTGAAACCATTGGTATGGTGTTCGCTTTGTAGTATTTTGTAAGAGTTAAAATTAAAATTATTTTATTCAACTTTAGAATATAAGCCATAGATACGTAACTCTACCGGGGGTCTTTTCCTGAGAAGATCAAGCAAGAAAATCTGCAAGATTTGTCCCGCCATTTACAAGTCATTGTGAGTATTTAAAAAGTGTTAAAACCACAGTCAATAAGAAAACTATGGATTTTAAAATAGGTAAAATCACTGTCATTTTTAACATTTCCAATTACATTTATGTAAAAAAATATACAATAATGTATAGTAATAAAACTCTCAATAATAAATGAAAATTAAATTGGTTCACGCATTTTTATCATCTAAATATTCCTGAACCGAATTATCAGTATAGCTAATACCAAACTAGCTGACATCCTTTTCCCATTAATTTAGCTAAAATTAGTTATGAATTATTTTAGTTGGTACAAAGATATAAGCCAACTCCTCAAACCTCACGGAAGCTGATACCAAGCTTTTGAGGAACGTTCCCGTATTGGTACTTATTTCACAATTTTTTAGCTGGTCAAAACAATAAAAATTTGTAAATTAAATATTTTAATTAGATCCATTTAATAGAACTACGCTAGCAACAAGTCCAAGTACCATGTCTCAGTTAAGGAAAAGCGAAAGCAACCTCTTCGCAAAGTTTCAATCAAATCTGTTAACATGATATCATCTATGCTACGGATGCCACATTGGTACCAGCGTGTTAAGACAACCGTTTTCACCGACCCATCTACATTTAGCCAGTGTGGTCGTATAATGGAACAAAACTCCCCATGTGGGTCTGCCCTGTGCCCAACAGTGGGAACATTATTGGCTATTGTTAATAGTTCATACTTGTATGTACCTTTTCACTACTGTTAAAAATTATAATGAAGTAACTATTAAAGCAGTTAAATTTACATTTTACAAGCATTTAGTTTGCAAATTAAATGAGACAAAAATGCGACGAAGAAAAAACCGTTTACCGCTTAGTAGCGCTGAGCAGCGCCTTAGGACGAATGTTATACAGCTGTCGGCCGTAAAGTTTAATTAAAGCCCGCATAATTGCCCGCTTGTGTCCTATGACGGAAGGGCGGAATTGCTATGAATTTTTTAGGTTAAAAATAGAATTTTGTTACGTATAAGACTTGGAATTAAGAAACCGCAGTTCTTTTCAGACTAGTAGTTTCAATGTGAACTTTATGTAAAACGCAATTATATTATTAATCAACAATATTCAATTACATAACTATACTTTAGCAAATATTTTATATATTTTATTTATTAATTCTTCATTTTCATTTTCTCATATGGAAATGAAAGTTTAATGTTATAATATCAGTTTTATCTATTTTAATATATACATGTATAAAACATACATCATATAATACTGATGAAAAATATAATACAAAGAATTAAGAACTATGATTATACAAAGAATTAATGTTTGAATACGAATATCAGCAATTTTAACGATTGTGTGTGACGGGAGCTCTCGTTGATATCGTGCCTAACAAGTTTTGTCCACCAGCAGGATAGAGTATGTACTCTTGAGGTATTCTTATAATACAGCGAACGTACATAAATATTATCGTTATATGCAAAATACCGGGCCCCTTCACAAGCACTCGCAATCACTGCGTTGAATGAACTTCTCTTCTAGTCTATGAAATGTTTTTTCCAAATAAGCCTTTCTTCTACAACTTTAATATTTTCAGAGGTCCATTCTTCAACTCCATCACTCCTCATCACATTTCTATTCAGTTTAATCAATTTAAGAAGTTCGGAGAGATTTGTACGTAGAAATGCACTTAACCCGTTTGCAGAGTGATTTTTAAAATCTCTATGTGAAGGTTTGGGTTGATTTAGGAGAGTGTAATGAGTTAATAGCGGTTTTTATTAAATAATTAAGAGTTTTTATATTCCAGTGTAAAATAAAATTGGGTATTTTCCAACTTCTAATGTATTTTAAAAGAAATGTTATATTGAGTATGGAATTAGATATTCTACGTTTTGTTAGTTGATTTAAAACACTTAATACCACCACTAACTTAGCTTTTCCTCAAGGGCAATCTTCTTCTGCTACAAAAATTAATTCATCGTGCAATTATAGCCAACTGTGATAGGACTACCTATAATATTTGTTGACCGGATTTCTCATAGTCCAAGCTATAGCATTTTTAATAATAAGCATAGAGTTTATAAGTTTAAACGCTTTTCTCCAATAAATTGGCCCACGCGATATTATCTTGCAACTGGCGGGATTAGCTATCTACCCTTTACCACAAGTAACTGTTATTATTTAACAAGGAAACTTACTTAAGCCAGCGATGGCGGCTAATACTCGCACTGACTTCATACTAAATTGCTACGGATATTTCTGATACAGCTTGTTTAATTATTTAAAGAGAATTTCGGAAGCAACCCCTGCGTTAAAGGAAAGATATTTTGACCCTGTTGAGTTACCTTGCTGGAGTGGACCAGTTCTTGAGCGAAGCTCTTGGGAAATAAAGTTCAGGATGTCCTAAAGGTAAGTATTTATTATCAAATTGGTATTTTATAACATGTTAATTATATTATACTATATAAATTAATGAATATGATATTTCATAAAGTATAAAAAACTCATATCTCATATTATATATATAAACCGTTGTGCTTGATGCCGAAGAACTCTCTTAGTATTTTGGATATTTATCAATAGAAACTATATTCTGATTACTAATTTATTCAACGGAAAGAATGGCAGTATTTCGACGTATTTTTCAAATATAAAATACTGATATTAACCGTATTCAGCCAATCTACGAAAACTCAAAACTGTAGTGTCCATTTCTAAACGTAAAATATGTCACGTACTCAAAGCAGATAAATTGCAAATGCCATTGGTAAAACTGGACGTTTTCATCGATCACCGTACATTCTATTTGAGTCGTGACAAATTGGGTTTATCGATGGACGGATTTTTTGTTATGAATATCAATGGAGTCCTGTCAAATTGGTATTGCTCTGTTTATTAAGTTTATCCAATAAGCCATCAGTTCTGCAGAAACTTGGAGACTCTTAATAGTAGTTTAGCTTTTATAGTAGATTACTACTATAGTAAATTAAATGATGTGCTGTTTATTTAGTCTGGCTCCACCTTGTAGCAGGCTAGGGCAATATGTTTCATGCTGCACTAGCAATACGAGCAAATGGACACCTACTGCTCACTATCAGGGGTGGTAGAGTCATTTACTGAGCTTTATATAAATGGCCATCAACCGGCTTTGCTGCTAAACAGCAATGTACTCCAGGCAAAACAGTGAAAGGTAAATAAGTAAGAGCAAGAAAGATATCAAAATAAAAATAATCTTATATTAAAAATGTACTCATATAAAAATTTTATAACGTTATTGCAATTAAAAACTGTATAAGACTGTTGTTAGTAAGAACCTGTATTAGCATACAGAGTTAAATCGTGATAAATCGAATAACATTATTAATTTATTTATTTTTAATGCAAAAAATGAGAAAAAAATTACATCTTGTTAAACAAAAACTAAGCTATTTGCATAAGCTGCAGGAACATTCACTCAATAATTACTTTATTTATATACCATAAATTACTGTTTTTTAAAATTAATTTCTAACGCATTTCTGGACATTCATTATTATAATCTACTTTTACCTTATGTATAGTTCAAAAGAATACATTATAAACAATCATATTACAAATAATGTAAATGAAAGGTTATTTTTTTTAAAATCTTGTTTTATCATTTCATTATTTCATTACTTATTATATATCCGAGAACTACTCCTGGATACAGTGGAAAATAAGTGATTTATTTGGTGACAATAGCAATTATTATTCCGAATTAAGTGTTTTCTTATAGAAAGGTCAGTCAGTAAATGAAAAGACACCACCTGATGGTAAGCAATAGAGTTCATATGTGAAGATAGCTAGTGCAGCATGCGATAAACTGCATCTGCCACATCAACTTTGCCGGCCAAAAAATAGGAAGGAAGCCATGTTGTATGAAGGGGGGGGGGGGGCGATAAGGAATTCCACGCCGCTCTGGCTTGGTGACAAAGAAAGGAATCACGAAATCTCTTTGTATGTAAGGTAGACGTGGAGGATACTAATAAATAAGGAATGAAACTCCTAGAGTAGAGATCGCAGTATATTTCGACAAGCCAAAAAGATGTGACATAATATAAGTATAACTAGAAAAAATATATGTCACAAACTATGCAGCCAGGGTGTTGTATATTATAAAGTTATTATAAAAAACATGTATTCAGCACACGTTCGTTCCTTCTTATAACATGGGCTCCTTTAAAAGAGGCGTGAAAAACCACTTTTTGGGTCGGCAAGGTGGAATTGGCTAAGGCAGTATGTCACATGCTTCACTAGCTATCTTCACTTATGGACTCGTCTACTGCTTATGTGACTCCGTAGACCAGCACTCGTGCTCCATTACTAATAACAAGCAATTTTCCAAATTTTATCTTCCGATTATTTGTAATAAATATATTCAAAAATAGCCCAACTGAAGATATTACTAGTAAATATTAACAACCATCTAGAATAATAAATGTAGCTTCAAACCTATCCTTGAACATAACAACGAAGTGTCCCCAGCGCTTGACTCGCCACAAATGGCCGGTAAAAATTAAAAGCCAGCTATTCATCATGGCGGCTTTATGGCCTGTATTTCCTATAACGGGAGGGAATAAATTACAAAGTGGGATAATGCAAAAGAGTTTCTATTCCATTGCGTATTTATTTATTGCGTTGTTGTGTGTACCTGAGAATAAATAAAGGTTGGCATTCGTTTGGCCTTCATGTTTAAAAGTATACAAATAATTTATTATTAGAAACTTGCCTAAGGAAATGGTTCTGGGAGACGCATTCAACTGTAGTAACTTCTGTTGTTACGGTATACCAGAACATAGAGGCGACGTTCCTTGTGCTGTTTTGTAGAAATTACTCACCAGCCCGCTGGCATCTCACCGACAATAAAATATGTCATCAAATCCTTAGATTAAGAGCACGAATCTCACATACTTGTCAGTCGCACGTAGCTATCGGTCACCGTTATCATTTTGTGTTTCACTTCACATACACTATCGTAAAATAATAACTTTCTAAAATACTTTTAACAATTTCAGATTGACTTATTTAAATTTTGGTACTTTAAAATCTGAACGTCACATCACAGAAATCTTACTGTATCACTGCAAACAGACGTAAGAAGTCTTGGACTGGCACTCTCACTCAAAACAATGAAGAAAAGTTAGTACCATCATCAACATGAATATACTCGTAAATTGTATAAAAATATGGCACTTTTCGTCAAACAAATATAGGTTAGTCTATAAAGCAATTCATTATTATTATATTACAAGCCATACAAAGCCTTAAATATTCTGAAATAATAAAATTTCTCGCCTTAGTGTCGTCGATAGACGATAAATTATTTCGAAAACTAAATGTTATTTTCTTTCTTGCAATCCTCGTGCAACCTTTTAGCCGTTTTAGCCTTTCGCTATGAGAATAAAAGGTGGGAAACCTAGGAATAACCCTTAATAGAACCTGAAACGAGTAACTAAGTAACAATTAAGTGTTATTCCTAAACTATTATCACTTACGCTTAAGAAATTAAGACGTTAAATAGGCACCCTTAGGCATAGGTTTATTAATCTGATATTCGATTAACAATTTATATTTGATCGTAGTTTCATTCACTATTTGGCTTCCTAAAACAGATTTCGGATAAAGCTTAACAGCTCTCTAACATTCGATTTGGATTCTACTTAATACCAGATGAGAAAGATTTATCATATTTGTTTTAAAAATATACAAATAAACCTCACAAAACTAACGAAAACACTTTCTCCTAATCACAAGTTTTACTAATGCTTGAAATAGAAATAAAACTCTACCTTTCGGATTGCATTAACATATTACCATATCAATTTGAAATACAAAATGTTTCAAGCATTGGATCTTCAGATATCCAATAAAATTTTTCTAATGCCAGTCAGGTCTTAAATTCTTAAAGCACTATCTTTATGTCCTATTACAAGGATCCCATCTATATGTTATTTATGAAATGTCCTATCCAGCAGTTACCCTATATTGGTTATTGACGTATCCAGGACAACCCTGGCCTTTGGCTTGGAGCCAAACCGGGATGAACTTTAATACGCACACCACTGAATATTTATTTATGATAATAAACTAATGATTTATGTTCCGATTCTTCGGTATTGTAATTTATACATGTTTTTGATACTTACACAATTGTTGATAAAATATATTGTGTATCGATTGCAGCGCACTTGTAATGAGAAAGGCGGTTTTGTTTCAGTTTTCCTCGTCATCATTTACAACCTATTTACGTCTCACTATTGGGCACAGAACAAACACAGGACTTCCTACAGTTTGGGTCGTACAACCAATGCGCGAGCCCAATACGGCTTGACGAAATCGGTTATCGTTACAACCCGGACCAACGGGTTACCATATTTTCCGAATCACAGAGAAGTACTCAGGGACCAACCATGTCAAAAGTTGCTTTGTTCGTTTTGTTTAATTGAAATTGTATATGTTAAAACAATTATATGTATCGTAAATGCTCGTAACACGCGTATAAATGCATGTGTGTAGAACAAGTTTAATTTTCCATTTGATTTTGAGTCGTAATTAACCTTAGACTTTGGACAAAAAGACTAAAACGATATTAAAGATGTAATAAGATTTTATTTATTTGGTGCTATAACTCTACGTTCTATTGTTTCTAAAAATAACTTTGATTTGATCAAAAAAGATGAAATTGGATAAAATTTTAAATTAAATTATTTTGAATTTTTTGTTTTGAAGTCGGTTTTTAGTTTTGCTAAGAAATTGTTTTTCATAATTTCGAGTGGTTAGTTTCTAATGATAGATGGGTAACCATTAATATTGTCTTAATTTCTATGTAATTAAAAAATTGATTTTTCGTTTGTTAAAAATACTCTAACAGCTTTAGAAAAAATACTCTAACAGCTTTAAAAAAATATAAAATACATCATACGTGGCTATAAAATTGGAAAGTTGATCTCGATTTCCCCTAGATAACATCATTAGTCTGACTTAGTGACAGTGACAACTTGGAGCCATAGAATAATACTCTATGTAATAATAATAAAAAATTTGAAAATCCGTTATCAATTGACAGATAAATCGGTGAACATAAATACAAAAAACTACACACAGAAAGTCCTTTTTAAAGTCTAAATCTTCTTATTGGCTGGAATTATCCTTTTCTTAAATATCGATTAACTTTAATATTCATTGACAGCCTATTATGCGTCATGATTGAGAATAGCTCCCTCCATTTATGACAGTCGTAAACGGAAATAATGAAAGATGAAACTAATCATACATATTTATTGTCATTCAAAGATTATTATCGGTGACATAACTAAACAATAACTGTTAACATATCTAATGAGATTATAAAAACAATATAGATGCTTTTAAAGGGTGATAGAGTCGCAAATTCAGAGCATTATCTGCTTAAGTCATTTTGAAGATGCGAAGTTTATTTTATCTACATTACACTCTAGTATTATTGAAACCTTACTTCCAAACATTAGAAGGAATACAATAAATAACGCCATTAAAAAAGCAAAGCAACAAAAAAATTTAGTAAACTTCAATTATAGCTTATAAGATGTAATAAGAGAGAGAGGGAGATAGAGAGAGTAATATCTTGGAGAAATTGAGAAAACATTGTTACATCATAACTTTGATTGTACCCTGACTTGATTGGTCTGGTTCCTTTGGTTTTCTTATGTATCATGATTGTATTTTATTTTTGATGCGTATGAGTTCCCTTTGCCTTTTCTTCAAGAGCAAAAACAAAGGATTTTTTTTTGTTACTTTACGTTTCTGAATTACCGCCAATATGTGCTCGGATTATAAGATGAAATTTTATAATTATTGTAAGATGTTGATTGTAATTGTATCTTAAGCGGGAATATCGGATGCTGTCCAATCACATTATTTAACTTTTACTCGAGTATATGATTATTTATATATCAGTAATATAAAGGATTTTGTTAGATTAACCTGTTCACGGATTTATTTCAGCTTAACCGAATTTCTAAGCGGTGTCACCGCGTGTTAATTGGGTTCTAAAGATCTCACGTGACGTCGTCTCTCTGTAAAAAAAAAATTAAATAATTCCCACTTCCAATTTCCCCATTTTTTTTAACGAAATTATTGCATAAAATTATTTATATTTTTTATTTCTCATTTACATTTAATCAATAATTATTTTTCTTACTTTGTTTTTAGTTTATACCTTTACTGGGGGCAACACTCATCTTTAATGATATTTATAATATATTCTGTGATTGTTTTAGAGTACGATTTATTAGGGTAACTTTTAATTAAATAATATAAAATTTGCAAATTTTAAATATTTATCTATCGTATTAATCTTCTATTCATGTGAAAAGAATCAAAACAAAGAAACTTATAACTCAAATATTTTGTGTTTTAACTTTAAGTTACCCTGTGAATTTCAAAGGTGATAACAGCTTTTAGTTAAACCAAAAGTCACAGATTTGAATCCCGGTAGGATCAGGTGTTTGTATGTTGAGTATAAACTTATTCAATAGCCGTGACCGCTTATCTGCGAGAGCTTGTACGGTATTTGAGGTTTTTAGAATAATTTCAATTTGTGAAAAATACATAAATTGTTATCAAAACAAAATTTATTTGGAAGTTTTCAGAAATTCACTTCATAATTTTTAATAAGTTTCGTGATTTACAAAGAAAAAATTATTATTTTCCAAGTTTAATCAAAGTCCTTAAAAGATTTTGTCGTCCAAAGTTTGTGTCATGGCGAGCTTCGTTTTAAATTACAAAAAAAATAACGGATGACGTCATCGGTAGGTCGTCGTAATTCGGCAAACATCGTAAATCTGTCGGACGGACAGTGGCTTCGTGTCAGCGTAATCAGTATATCGGCAACCAATCACGAGCAATTAGCTTGCCCTAGTGACCAATCAGGATATGTCGCGCATTATAAAGGAAATTCCATATTGTTTAAAGTAAGCGAATTCTATCAGATAAGCAAAGTTTATTGGTAAAGTATGATAAAAGTTTACGTGGATATTTTCCGTGATATTGTCCGTTAAATCTTAATTCTGCTTTCGGGTATGTCGAAGAGCATGTCTGCGACCGTTTAGATTTTCAATATCTCATCAATCTTATTAGTTATAAGTTGCAATGAAGATAATGAAACTAGATTGCGACTAACAGTCAAATCAATACAATCAACTTAATTTTGACGAGCAATCGACAGACAGGCTAGGTGATAATGCTAACACCCATAATATTTCCACTTGAACATCAAGAAAATTTTTGATTTCTGACAATCATTGGACTTTGTATTACAATACGATATACCAATACTTTTAAAATATAACTGTTTTGACAAAACTAAACTGAGTTTAAGAATTGACGACAACTCTTGAGAAAGTTTCGCTTTGAAACGAGAGACGCACTATCAAAACTTTGTCTCTTGCCAAATGAATTACGATTTCAAAGAATTTGTTTGTTAAACTACACTGAAGTTGATGAAATAACGAATCTAGATGGAATTCATTGAAGTTTGAAATAAAATAAAGTGTATATTAATGAATGAAAAGAAAATAATCCATATAAGTATATATGCATATATCTTGCATGTATCTCATAAAGCTAGTATCCATCATGTTTAGATTGTATATTTTCAACTTTAAAAACTCAATAGATTAATTTTCCTGTAAAGTATGGGTTTTTTTATTACTATGGTATGGTCTAGTGCCTGAGGCTACTTCAGATCTAGAAGACGGGGTTCATTCCCCAGTGGGTCAGAAATTTTCCGTTGGGTTTGGTTGGTGGTAGTGCTTTTTTTAAATCCACCTGGTTAGCTACCACAATTTAACTTAAGACTACCGCTATAGCAACAATATTAACATTTTTGTATTTTGATAGCCGTAAAATGACCGGTTCCCTTGTGGTTAAATAATCTGGGTGTAGTTCACTTCCATCTTCAGCTTCATCTTCACTTATCATCAGATGAGATGACGACCAAGAGTTACCCGGTTAAAACAGGTAGAAAGAGCGTTTGAACGAAGCATGTTGTAGTATGCTGTTAATTATGGCAAAGCTTACGAGACGCATCAAAACTTAGTCCTAAAACTTTTTACAAAGATATACGGGTCTTGGAAGAGTACGATTAAGGTTACCAGAGTCAAATTAAGGTCTGTAATCTGCCACTTTTTATTGAGTTTCCTTATTATTAAGGTTTTGCGTTTTTGTGATCTGTATTTGCATTCAAACCTTTTTTATTGAATTAGGATTTTGCGTTGATCTAAGAATAATTTTTGATGTGTGAAGAACAGCCACAGATTTCCCAGATCAAGGGCTTCCTGTTGAATGGAAAGAAATATTGACGCTCAATAAAACCCGCTCCGCTCACCACCAAATCAACATTCTCCTCGTATGCAATAAACACAGGAATAAACTCGTTCAGCGTGGTTGATGAAATTCCGTTCCGTTGGTCTGCAATGACGAGCCGTCAACTGTTCTCACGTGCAATTTACTGGGCATTACGAAGTCATTACTGTAACCTACTTTAGTTCAAAACTTAGTGATCTTTAACTTTTACACAAATTACAGCTATTACCACCTTTAAAAGAGGCGTGAAAAAGCACTCTTTGGGCCGGCAAGGTGAGGGTGGCTAGGGCAGTATATCGCATGCTTCACTAGCTATCTTCACATATGGACTCCTCTACTGCTAATCATCAGATGGTGTCGAGTCATTTGCTGTGCTTTACATATATAAAAAAACCAGAATTGTTCTTTTGATAATCACAAATAATAAAAATACTAGTTCACATTTCAAATTATTTACCCAGCTTTACTATATCTTAATTAATAATACGTAAGATCTTATTTTCTTTACATACTATATAACAGAGAGCGGTTTTAGTTAACTGGTTTCCTACTTTGTAGTTTGACTGACGTGGTAAACAATTTTGAGATAAAACTTTTACCAATATAATAAACGCGTTTGATCTTTCGAACTTTTCGAAGCTAGACTGAATATGTACTTTCAAAAGTATGCATATAGTTAACATATAAGCTTTATTATTATCGTTATCACGTGATAAACATATCGTCAGTAGAATATGGTGATAAAAGATGTAACCGTTTATGTGATTTATAAGATTGGTTTTTTACTGCATTAAATCACTACGAGAACATTAAAGGATTTTTATTTATTGGAAAGACATCTCTGCTTAGTACAAGTCAATAGAAAAAGTATTATCTATTCGGCACTTTACAATACCATGAGAGTACAATCACGACGCGTATCGCGCGACCAGCCGCAACTCGGCACATTAATCTCTCGCTAATAAAAGCGCTGTCGGCAAAGTATGCGTCGCTCGCTGGGTGTAATGGCCCGTGGACGAATGGCTGAAAAAGAACCCCAATATCGGATGTCATCTTGGAAATTATTTCAGATAAATAGACATAGTTTTGGATATCCAACCTATAGAAATAGAATGAGATATCCCATTGAAGAAAGCATTGTCGTGTCGTGAACTTATTAGTGTTAATAAATACTATGATAGTAAGTCAAATATTGATCCAAGTTTTATTTAATAGATTTTTTTCTTGGATGTGTCATAAACGAATTCATTTCACATATGGCTTTGCTGCGTGTAAATTTTGATCATTATTATTATTATTAGTGCAAAAGTTAGTCGGGAATTTTTGAAAAAATAACTTTTACTAAAAGTAAAAGTAAGTAAAGTAAAAAAAAGTAAAGTAGTAAAAGTTATTATCTTTATGGTGTGGTTATGGTGTAAAGAGAATTGATATTAAGATAGATTTTATATAGAGCCAGTATTTAAAGTTTATAACTATTTGTTAGACGACGATGTAGCCTTCGTACAAGGGAGAAACACTTTAGAATTCGGAATATGTACTATGAACCAAAGCAAAACAAAACGTTTTGTCTACGGATTAAAGTTGATATTTTATGAGCTGGCATCATCTTGTAGCTTCAGTATTTATCGAGACTTTCTAAAGAATGACAAATGAATTCCAAGATTATAATTTTTGGTCCATTTACATACATCTTTGGATCCAACTAACTTTTATCTATGGAGGTTATTAATTACATACAAAAATATATTTTACCTTTAACTCTAAATTGTAGTAAAAATAAAAATTTCTAAATGTAACAATTTAAAAAACCACGAGACACTAGAAATATTGAATGTCTAGTTATACATAGAAATAAATATTAAAGAGAGTATTGAAGTTCTTATAAATATAAATAGAAACAAAGACTCAGAAGCGATTCTAACACAAAAATGAAATTTGTACGTCCATAGGTCGAGCCGAAGCAAATGATTCTTGAGAAGCTACTTAAAACTTGGATGCCTTGTTTCGCCAAGTTCTTGCTCCGTAATTTATTTCTGTGCTTTAAACTATACGCGTTAATGTTGTTAAGTAGTATATTTAGGGAACGTCTCGAGACGTTACGGACCGTCGGTTGTGTACTTGAAGTTTGGGAGCTCTGATGACTTGAATTTATGTGAATAATATCATGTTTACCCGTTGTATACCCACGCCAATTCTCGTAGCCGCTGCACTCGCGTGCTGTGTATCTGACTGAATATTTGAAATCCTGTTCCATTTTCGAAGAAAACCTTCATTGATATGATTCTATTTTTTAAATAAGAGGTTATAATAAAAAACATTGTGCAATGCAAGAATTTTGTTATCAATTATTTATGTCTATCAGTCTTTCACAAAACAGCCTCCAAATTTTACGTTAACGTTATCCTCAGCGACTAATTCTATTATTGATTTGATTTTTGTTGAAAACTCTTCCACTATTTCGTTAACTGCATTAGCTTGCTCTTGCTCGATATCGCGTTTCTTAAAATAAGCGACAATGTGGTAATTTTATGCTTACACCATAAAATTACCACGTAAACAATAGTTATGACAGACCAATGTTTGCCAAACACACCCACCCACACGTGCGCTACGTATGAATTAAAGTTGTGCACTAAAATGAAAGTTAGCAAGCCAGCCAAAACTTTAGCTCACCAAAAAATAAATTCATTTAAAAAAGTATTTTGTCGGCCTCATAAATTTTTGTAAATAGTGAAATAGTAATAAAGATACTCAGAGCTTTCCATATGGTATCTTTTGATGGCCTTAACCCAAGAGCAACAGCACCACCGCACCTGCCTGGTTCTTACCTGTTCACGTTGGTTGATTAGTGGGACTCTAAATACATGGAATCTTGTCGTGTCGTCACCTTTTATGGGCGGTGTAGAATAGATCAGCTTCAAGCATTTCAGGGCTATAACTGAAGATATTGTATGTATGATGACACCTATCCCAATCTCGTACATGCTTATGATTGATTATTGAGCTACTGTCACTGTGTACGGTTCAATTTCTCAGCTTTTAATTTTTATGACACGAGTTGCAATCCGATTATGTCCTCCCTGCCCCCTTTCCACTCATTATTTCTGAGTGAGTTTATTGAGAATGTTCTTGCTTAAACCTGACTGAGTCTAAGAATAAAATATCATTGTCCTCTGGCTGTCACCGATTCTAGAGATCTCTAGAGATTTTATTCATGCTATGCCATTGTTCAGTCATTATATATCTATGGACAACCTGTTTTATCGTGATCCTCAGTAGCATATGCCTCTAGCAGTTTAACCTATGAATAAGACAATAATATTTTATTTCCTAAGTCATTTTTTTATTAAGATTGCTATGAAATTGATTAACTTTAAACAGACTGATGTTAAGCAGTCATATGACGGTAGAATGTAATATCTTTATTCTAAGAAAATACCAAACCTTGAAATTTTCATTACGTTTTTAATTTAACATTCAAATAAAATCCCAGAAAAAAATATTTTCTCTTTTTCAAATAACTTACAATATCATTAAATTATCAAGTGATGTTTTTATCTTGACCAAAAAGCTCTTCAATAGAAGAATCAGGCGCAACTAACTTATTGGTTTCTACGTTTCTTATACCGGCTGATTTGTAGGTACGATAACGTTAGTTTTGAGAGGCAAAAGGTTTTTATTGTCGTGGCATACGGCACCATAAAATTTTATTAGGGGTCCCGTAGACCCAACTATGTCGACGTTACCATCATAGACAAACTGTGTTTTCAGCCTCATTTATAGTACAGAGTAAACATTGGTAACGGTTGTATTTTTATTTACTATAACTTAATAGAGGTAATATAAGAAAATGGGAGTTCTTTGATAAAATTATAAAATTGCCACCAAAGATTATATCATGCAATGTTTAATACTTCGTTATGGAAAATTCAATGCCCACCCACTGGAGGAGGCATCTCGGATTGTTCAGCTCAATCACAATTCAATCAAGGCCTGTTTTCATATCTTTCGATCGAAATATTATGGAGACGTCGTGAGCAGGGGTGATTTATACGGGCGAATATTCGGAGCAGTTTGTTTGAAGCAAGTCCTTAATGTTAAGTTTCTAATGGAAAATTGATTGCATTATTCTCTCATAGGAACTTTGTCCTGGTGTTTTCAGAATAATTGGAAAACGAGGCAAGCATGATACGACGAAGTTGTTCGTTTTCATTGGAGATTAGACCCATTATAACAATAAAGATTTCTTCTAATTCTTTTTTGATCTTGTTTTCTATAAAACCAACTCCATTGAAATCTTAAATTTCTAAATCCCTTGTTTCCACAGCTATGTTAACACATTTCTGTTTTCCTATATGTAATCAAATATAATTGAAACTGAATTTCTCAAACAAGTGACCGAGCAGAGCAAATTTCTTGTGTGCTTGTAGTATTAAGCAACCCGTATACTTTCACTCTCCGAATGGGTTGCAGCGAACCATTTCCTTCGCTCTATGAAACGTTTTCTTTAAATCCACCCTCTCCAATTTGGCTCGCTTAATTTTTACGTACAAACACCGAGGCGGGAGTGAATGTGATTAGATTTTTTTCTCAGCCGTTTTTTCTATTGAATCGTATTGAGCTTGAATTGGGTACGTTCCGTTTATTCCTAATGTATGTCACGAACGTTCACATAATGAGGTTAGTGCTCAAGACTGATTATAATTGAGTAAACAGCTTTCACATGGAAATAATTTAAAAAGGACGCTTCAAGTTTTTTTTAATAAAGGTGTATGTAAATTGCTTTTCAGGCTCTGTTAACTAAGCAAAGCTAATATTCTGAAAAAGCAAAGATTTAAAGACCCCACTAGATTTTGATACAATTTAAAAGCCTAACTCATAGGAAAAAGAAGCTTGATGATATTTTACCCACGTTTAAAGGCAAAACAAACAACCTTTACAGTTTTGAAGTGAGACCGTGAATTTCATTTAGCTTTTAAATTACGCGAAAAAGTACCACTGGTCAAGGGTTCGCGTGATACGATAATATCGTGTTAACTGCACGAACAAGAAATAATTAAATTTTATCGTTTTTAATCATTACTGTGGTGGGATTTTTTATTTTTACACTGAAAATTATTCGACAGATGAAGGAGTATTATGCAAATATTGTTAGTGCGGTGTGCGACATACTAGCCATATACTAGACATCGCTCTGGTTTGATAACGGACACCAAGCAATTTTCGCCATGGACGGGTTTTTTAAAATGATAAGTCGCTTTTGTTACTACTATCTACGGACTGCATCTTAGCATATCAGTTTCTTTAGGTGTTTAAATCTTGCCGGTAAATTTTTTTTAAGAAGATTGGAGTGGATGTTAAATGTTGAGTAGAATATTTTGTATTTATCCATTTATGGGTTAATTGAATTTGCTAATACGAACCTTCAATTCTTCGGTATGCAAATTAAGCCTTTGGTCCCAGTCGTTACGGCAACTGCTTTAACCCACTAAACCACATTGGGACAGCGTGATGGTTTACCCAAGCTTCATGTGTTCCAGGAAAACCTGTGACAAACAATAGAACATATAACATCTAGAGATGGTGATGATGATATTGTACAAAGTAGAGAATAAAGGACTGGTAAGGGTTTTCATGCAGTTTACTTAGTAGACTATCCTCAACAATCCAGTGAACTCGCAGAAGAAATATGAGTTGTGAGTTTCTACATATCACAAAGCATTATCCCAATATGTCTCACGTGCTTAATCACATATAGCTTTGAGCAATCATGACTAAAACAATTTCTTGTTAAAACTCTACCGCATACTTCCAACCGTCAGATCTCGTTGAACCAATCATTTTCGCTCATAAATTACGTTTCTTACATAAATGAATTTCCTTGTTCAAATCTCAGTGAACGTTCGCTTCTAATCGAGCTCCATAAACCGAAGCTTTTCGAGCGTGAACATTATATAAAGCGCAGAAATAAACTTTCGCAATCTTAATTAGCTTAGACATTGATTGCATATTCATTAGGTGTAGATCTGATTACACTACCGTTCTTATGTTAACGCAGTAGGGTTCAAGTTGAAATTTTAATTTTAATTTTGGTCTACCCGTTGCTGTTCTTTTAATATACGCTATTTTGCCGGCAACAGTTTTTCCTGACGACTGCATTATAAGATTTAAATTTATATATTTTAATCTAAGCTTATATTATAGAATACAATTATATCCCATTCTTCAGTCATTGACATTATTTGACTAAACAAGATCACAATGGAACTAACATACAAACAGTGAGTGTATCAGGTGAAAATATTTGAAGTATGAGACTATTTATATTAACTATCAGATTCCATAACAAAATTTAAAATTTACGAATGTTAATATACTTCTGACAACAATTAAAATTTAATTATTTCGTTACTTTTATTTAAACTTAGTATCTGAACAAATAACGTAAAGTCAAAAAGTAGTCTTCGCTATAAAGCATTCCAAAATCCAACTCCCTTTTTAAATACAACGTCTGCAAGCACCAAAGAAATATGAGCTCATATTTCACCAGCTCAAAAACTGCAACTTCAAACAACGTACTGCACTTTTGAACTGTAAAAAGCCAACCATATTTTAGATCTCTTAATTTAAAAATCCGTTGCTGTAATGAAAATCAGGGGTCCAGGTTTAATGCTACGTTGGGCTGCATATTTTAATTGATGACTACACATACGGGTTTTTATAGAGAACCCCGTGATGGTTGGTTTGAAGTAATGTCAAAAATAACTTTATTTTAAATGGACTCATTTACTAAGTTCTTTTACTATCTAATCTAATGTATATATGACTAACATTTTAAGTAATAATACACCTAATAAAATTAAAAGTTTATAAGATTTATTTATTAGTATATTGTTTAGATTTAACATTTCTAACCCTTATGGTGAATAATTTAAGGAAAACAGTTCAATTCTTTATTTTGCGTTGCATAGTTACATAATATGTAGATCTTAAGACTATTAATGACACTATGGACCCTGTCGGGCACAACAAAATTTTTGGATATACACGAGAAAGGTAGTTTACAAAAGGTAGGTTTAGGTTAAGTGTTTAAATTTGTATAATGGTCAAATTATTCATTCAATATCAACATTTAATTGTATTGAACCACTTTATTAAGTGAGAAGAAAATAACAAAACTAATCTTGACTGTAGACAACTTAGCTGTGTTGCCATCTAGCTTTTTTTGCAGTTTCTTTCGTAGATTGCTTCGAAGAAAACAATAATTACATTTGTATTTTATATATATTAACTCCTTAACGTATTTAATAGCAATGTAGGTAAACTATTTTGTAATAATTTATGTTTTATTTGATAAATAACAATAAAAATTCTTTAAAGTAAGTATTAATTACTACAGATCCTAATAATATCTAAATGGATGCGACGCCATTGTTGTTCCATACAATTTTTATATAGAATATGGGTTCATATTAAATTAAATATTTGTTTACCAGAATCTCTTAGCGGCACCTGTATTTATAAGAACAGGTTCATAACATTTCAATCACTTATTTGAAGCCTCCTTGAAAATTCCACAATTCTCATATCCCAGTAAATGTAACTCCGGCCCGAGCTCTGCCCGTAAGACGAACGCAATGTATATTTCATAACGATCAAGTGGATGTGAGTGCTTTTGATTTTATTTATATACAGTAATCGGAAACAGGAGTTTATTGACGCACTAGAGGTGGAATCATTAAGTTATGTTTATAAAATACCTCCATTATTGTATCTAGGAAGGTTCCATCGTCTTTTCTATTTTGGTAAAGAAAAGATGGCTCATCTGGTCTTGCGCGCCATTAAATATGATTATTAAAAGCGGAGACAAGAATGTTTGCCCAAACTACAGGACTTAGGAAAATCTATCAGTCACGCGGTAGTGCGAGCTCTATGCTGACTCCATTAAAGGCAGACTAGTCTGTGGAATAATTGTAGCTTAAGAATAAGTTGTAATATATAATACACATAAAATTTAATATATATACTATTATAATAAAAAACATTTTTAACACAGCAAGTGATTTATCAATAAAAAATGACAAGATCTAATATTAATTAGAAAATGTTCCCTACGTATTTCACTTTTTGAATTGGCTGATCTACAATAAAGATATATTCTACTATAGCCTATCCTAAAGCATATAGCAGAAGTAAGACTAACTGTTCTTAACAATCTAAGTTTCTAAACTAAAAAAAGTGCGGACCAAAGAGTCCATACATTGTGGTCATTAAAAAAAATCTATAAATATTTTCCTATCCGAAGGAAATCTTCGGCAATATAAGGAATTGCTACAACCACGAAACTTTGCAAGGACCCTAGTAGTTTCAGCTAGATTTAGCACGAAATTTGTCTTTGAATTTGTACTTTAAATAATTATAGTACACATTAAATAAAAATTATATCTCAAATGTTAATATTGTACGCCCGAAAATGGCAATCTGTTGTGACTTATGCATGTTTGTAAGATCTTTTGTACACAGAATCACAATAAAATTTATCTTATCTTATATGATCTTGTTCTTCTCCTATATATAAAAATGAATTGATGTTTATTAGTATCACTAAATCTCGAGAACGGCTTGAATAGTTTTTATTACGTTTTGTCCGGCTTGATTATGGGGCGTTGTTAAAAACGACTGGAAAAATCGTAAAGAAAAAATTAAAAATATACAACTGAAAAAGGTAATTTAATATGGAATCGTCAAACTGACATGCTATACATTAAACCTGTCATTTCTTCCACTGCTACTTCGGGTTTCTTTTAATAGATGGCATTAGTGGTAGTTTGGTGAAACAAAGTTCTCCGGGTCAACTAGTATTCTAATAGAAATAAACAGTCCCTTTATAAAATTTTCTGATATTTTGTCCTGTTTAATTTTCTTTATGTTTACATGAATTGTTAAATAATATTGATTCCACCTTATGAGAGAGATTATTCCTCCAGAGCATGCCTTCCACCATGCTAGTCATGCCTCTTTTAAAGGAGACTATGTTACAACTAATAAATATACAATAAATAGTATGTATGTAACCCCAGGCAGATGTGAAGTACCGAAATTATTTTGTATTGGTATTATACATAAAATAATGGTATAAGACAAAAATAACTATGGTATAGTAAAAAACCCAGGCTCAGGCACGTGTAGCCACGCCAACAGTCGGTCTGACTCGCCACTATAGAGGTTTCACATCATAAACTAAAATTTAAAAAATCTGATACACCAACTGACCAAGGCTTGAGAATTTTTAATCTACATGCTAAGTGCATCAGTAAATCAAGGACTGTGAATATAGCTTAGCAAGCAGGACCAATGCATATTTCATAAGGGTGAACGGAACGTGTGTTGTCGGCTGCTATTGATTTTACCGGGTTACCGTGGCACCATCCGAAGGCTTTTCCGGGTCAACGATTAGTTGCTGCTATATACCGCTGGTGTCTCTTGTAACTGCTTTGTAGGTTGTAGACAACACTTCCTTGATTACCTAAAACTTGTTATTTATTTACAGGAATCGATGGACCTATAAGGAAGTGTTTGAACCGAAGCATAACAGGGTTGAAGTTTCCTGATGCAGTTACTGCGGCACTTAGTGCCCTTGCATATTATGTTGTAAAATTGAAAAATTTAAGAAAAGGCTTTATCTTAAAGAGGTCTAGCTATCCTAGAAGTATTTCTGTACGTCAGCGTTTACTGGTCAACACATAAATTATATGTACTAGAATATCACCTGATGTTGCAATCATCGTTTATTAACATCAGGAAAATAATCTTTCGAGGAGAACAGATGGTAGTAACATTGCTCTGTGTTACATGTAAATAGCTATCATCATGGAATATTAAAACGTTTGTATCTACTAGAAGAATCAGCAAAATAGACACCAAACAGTAAGGTGGGGTCAATGCGCCTAGCAGACTCACAAAGTGCACGTCGTGTTCTTACTTCGGATCCTTGCCTCCATAGGGTTATGCAGCAATTCACCTCAGAGTTCGAGGGGTCGATCCTATCTCCACTATTCACTTTGGCACAGTTCAGTACGATATAGTTGAGTCAAAGAGAGTGGCTCAATTAACTGGTTTTTTTTTTTTATAAAAAGCACAGCAAGTGACTCGACGCCACCTGATGATAAGCAGTAGACGAGTCCACATGTGAAGATAGCTAGTGAAGCATGTGATATACTGCACTAGCCAGTCTCACCTTGCCGGCCCAAAAAGTGCTTTTTCACGCCTCTTTTAAAGGAACCCATGTTATAAGAAGGAGGGAATACGTGAGCTGGTAAGGAATTCCATGCTTTAGTTGTGCGACAGAGAAAGGAGTCACTAAATCTCTTAGTACGTAAAGTAGACGTGGCTACAGTAAATTATTTAGTGAATATAACTATATATAATTAGGTGTATATAAAATTGATATATATTAATAACCCGTAAACACTGTGCGGGTTTCCTAATGCATTAACAAAACATTATGGCGGTTGGCGGGAGAGAACAGCTGTGCGGTAGTTTTGTAAAGTATTTAACACACAACTAGCGCCATCTTGTGATAGATTCACGTAAACAAAAGGAGACAAGGTGGCGCCGAGAAACAAATCACCAACATCTGAATTAATGCTTATACAATACATTGTAATTATTGTCAATAAATATCATAAAGAATATTCTTGACGTTAATTCAATGTAAGTGGTTTAAACCAGAGATCGTCGCGAATCTCATTTCTGATTCGATCAGGCACTATTATTTCCAAATTACTAGCGTACTATACGAATTGACCTATCAAACTCGCATAGCCCACTTCTCTTCTTTTGAGCTAACATTTAATTGGATCGGATATATTGGCATCGGTCGACGAATAAAACAACAAGATTGATCCAGAATTCCTAATGCAGCGCAACAAGGATAAAGAGAGCGAGTGAGGTTTTAGTCTATGACTAGTGTTTTCGAACGACGACCACGATCACGTGGACTTCAGTGCAAAGTTAAATATTAAGTATAAATAGACAAAACAAAGGAAACAGGTGAAACTCATGTTTAAAACACCATTTCATGTTGACTTGATTGTCATATTAGTGATAAAGAACCTGGTGACTGATGGTGAGTGGTTGGTTACCGCAGCCTTAGAATTTTTGATGAAACCGAGGTATCACTAAGGCGTTGTTGGTTTTGTCAAACGTATTCTGTATTCATTTAAAAGTATATATTTAAATAAAGTTTTTAGAATTAATAAATTATAGGCGGTAAGTTAAATGAAGCAGGCACTGGTCTGTGAAGACTAAAAATAGTGTAGGCTAGGTTTGTTATTTCATGACCTGGTGAATTGCTCGTGCAGAACCCAGGTTACCCCCGTGAAGGGCAATGGAGTTACCGGGGAGTTTTAGTGGGTATTCTCAGTGCCGCTCTATTGAGGTACTGAGTGAGCTCCACACACGCCCGTCGTTTAGCCAGTGGCGGGTAGGTCCGTAAATGGATTCCTCCTCGTAAAAAAAAAGGTTTGTTATTTGATAAAAAAATTTAGAGAACCCACACCAATCCCTAGACAATAAGACCCTGTAAATAGATCCCAAATAATTTTCCTATAAGTCATTAAACATAAATTCGCTAACATATGATATACAATCTCTCATCTTCGTATGAATTGTGTTGTATCTTAATATAATTTACAACTTAATAATAATCTTTTTTCTAAGAATCTCTCGTTTTGACGACATCTGTCAATCTCAAACCCGCCACGATAGTTACACTAAGGAGCTAGTAAAAAACATATTAAAAAGTAAAGTACTTACTTTGTTACCAGTAGAAATAAAAGACCCATGTTCACTGTTTCAGTAACTAACCACTGGTCGCATATTTTGGAACATCGCCAAGAGCGCCGGCGGCCACGGGCACGTTCTGTTTCATATATTGAATTTATGCGCTTATTAAGCCATTCCTCCGCTTCTAGATTCATTCAAAAATGATTATACAAGATTTATCTTGCTAGAAAAATTGTTTGACAATATCTTCTAATGGGCGGCGAATGTTTTTTGTGTTATCATTCCTATTAAAAAGGTGTTATTTGGATGTCAACTTGGAATGAGGCTGAATTTGAATTTCACTAAAAGGTTTAAAACTGAAAAATCTTCAACTTCTTTCAAGAAAGAAGGAGCGAGAAGTATATTATATACTGGAATGGATTGGTGTAACAGTTTCGTGCTGGCAACACAGAAGCTACAGCTGTATCTTATAAACAAGGATAAATAAAAATCAGGAGATTAATATCTATTAATTAATCACACTTACCATTGCAAGAAGACTGACAGAAACTTTATTATTATTTATATCTCTTGGCATTTATCTCATCTAATGATAAGTGAAGATAAGGCAGAAGACGGAAGCGGAAACAGAAACTACATTTGGATTATATAGAGGTACTGGCTGTCTTACCTTCAACTGCCGGAACCCAACTATACTGTTATCAATATTGTTTAGGCAGCAGACTTAGGTAAGATGGTGACTGTATAACTGACAGTCTGGCTTGTCAGTCATATTTAGTGTAATTTATTACAATGATCTACAAAATAACTGTATAATTGAAATTTACAATACGAAGATTCAGTATTATAAGAACTAAATCTTTTTGCTAACAATATTTGGCTAAATCATCTTTCAAAGACTCATTAATCGCCTCGACACTCAATTTCAATGGTCATCTCCAAGTGTTCCGAAGAACTATCAAAACACTCCAGTCTGGAGTGTTAGGTCTGTACCTGAGGACCCCTAAAATAGTTTTAATTTAGATTGATCACCCTCGGGTCCGAGATCCAGAGAGAGCAAACAATACCGGCCGAGATGTATTGTATAAATATTTGGACATTATTCATTTATGAAAGGAAATTTTCTATTAATATCTGGTATTTTGTTCCGATAATTTTCTTATACAGGATAGACAATATATTTTTGTTGTTGGATGGAAAGCGTGCAACTTGAAGGTGAAAGAGAACTCTCCGGTAACAACCGTAAGTCGCATTTCGCTTATACTGTAAATATAACAGGAAGGACAAGTTAATAACGTTTTAACGTAATATTGATAGGTTTAATTATTTATTTAGGCAGATTAAAATCAAAACAACACACCAAAAGTATCTCTCTTCCATATTTCCAAACCAATTTTGATATTTTACTAAGCCAAATCTGGTAATATACTAAAATTAGTTTTAAATTGACAGAACGAAGACATCAAAAAATTATAAGATTTGATTCATAAACAAATTAATACATATTTTATAATAAATAAACTAATTAATATTGAAATAAAAAAAAATTGCAATTTAAAAAAAAATGTCAAAGAAGTGAAAAGTAAAGCGGAAGTCACAGATGTGGCTGCTATGAATTTGGATCTCCATGTTTTATAGCTTTATATTAAATTCAGAGTAAATCCCGCAACAGCTGTTAAGTGTATAGTTGAGCTGTGTCGTTAACTCTCGAGGACTCTTTGACTCGCACAAAAACGGATTTTTGTTTAAGACTAGGCCAAGAAAGCAGAATTTATTTTTCTATTGCTATCTTGACTATTCTTAATTTTTTTTTAAACTCTTACGTATGAATAAAGAAAGAAAGATTTAACAATTAGATTATTTTAGAAGAGAAATTTCCTGTGTCAATAAAAGCTTTGGTTGACAAAATTCTAAATAGTTTTGTGAGCCGTGAGCTAGTTATTTAAAAGGACATCTTATCAATCGCTTTGTGAAATATGTATGAGATTCGACACGACTTCGCTTATCTATCGAGCGTAATTATTAAAACTATTCATTAACGCGTGTTTTTAAGGGTGGTATGTGGATATACCACTATATTTTAGACTTTAATTCCTATAATTCTTAAGCTTAATTGCTACCTGTAGGTATTACTCTCGCGTAGTATTATTAACGGAGAAAATTGTAAACGCGAATATCAAGCAACTGTAGGATAATGATATAATGAAATGCGGTATGCAACGGAACATTTTAAAAAAACAACAACTTACTGAACCAGATTAACCGAAAAGTAAAATAACTTGTTCATTTGTTATGATCAGCAAAAATTATCAAATAGTATAGCAAGTTAGCACTTAAAATAAAGCATTATGAGTCTGAAGACTGTTCATCCCAGGAATATTTTGGGACCAGCCTTGAGTTCCCTAGGGATGAGTCGGGTATCAAATGTTAAAATTTTGACTAGTCATCTCCTACCCTCAATACACATCTCGCTAATGACCGAAGAAATGGAAGGTTCAAGAAAAGCGAGGATTTCGTTTTATTTGTTCTAGCTTACTTCAGCTTGTGTTTAAGATAATGGTATTTAACAATGGCAAATGAATGCCATTACGGAACAATTTTATCAATAACTGAAGTCTGTAATAGGCTAAGGAAGTGGAGGTAGGCAAACATTATTTTTATATCTTCACGACTACAAAAGCGGGACTCAGTGCAATGAATAATAATGATTTATACTTATGTCTGTCAGATCATGATCTAGCACGTAACTTTGTATTTTCAGACCCCAATAATTTAAGTACTGTTAAAAACTGCCTCAATATCACACACATATATATATATATATACCATGTTTTTGATACTATTTTATATTATTAAAGACTTTGCTTTATGACTCGTTATGTCATGAGTCAGTCTTGATATTGTGTTCTGACGGATTTGTTATTGTAGTTTAATTAATTATATATTTTCATCTAAATACGTGTTTGCATCATATTCCACGCTCGCTAGCTATTAAGTACCATTCTATATTTGATCATTCATGTACATATCATATACTCAACTGGCTTTCTATTAGGCAGCGTCGGAACTTCCGCGTCTTGTCTTCACCTTTCAACATTCATTTTGAACCAAATAAGTGTCCGTAAAGTCTGCCAATTGTGCTTTTGGTCAATGAAGAAGAATAAATAAAAAATAATGGTAAATTGAGTAAAAGATTCAAAAATATCTGTTTTAAGACAATTGACGTAAAAATTAAGAAAACGCATTTTGTAATTACATTTTTCATTTAACTGTGTGATATCTTAGTAAACATTCAAATATTTCAATGTCCAATGAAGACACTTTAATCAAAAGTTCAATAAATTCATTAACAAAGTTTGGATGCGCAAGTTTCATTTTCTGATTAGCAGATCCTCAATACCCAAGGCTCATAGTTTGCTTAGATTTAAGATTAATTATAAACAGCGTCTGTTCCTCGAATCCTGCTTAAATTTGATTAAACTCAAATTACAGTGGTTCCGATTTAAGTAATTCGGTGACTTAGATTTTTCCTTTGATCATGTATAAACATATATTAAATTAAATATTTTAAGTCAATGAATATCATCAGGATTTAATATTAGTTAGCCTTGTTATGCCACAGATAAATATTTGTGAGGCAAGTGGTGAGGGTAAATAATTATGTAAACAGTATACTCGCGCGTCGATCAGTGATCTGCTCTTGGTGGAGGGTGTCAATGTGTGAACAGGTTGTTTGCGTTGGCTCCGGGATACTAATGTTTCGTCCAGTCTTAGATCGAACGTAACAGCTTGCACGGCACGGCAGCTGTGTGCAGCGTGCGCTGTTAACTTATGAGAGATTTAGTGGATATAATCATTACCAAAGGACTATACAATCTTAAGTGGCTCTGGAATCAGATATATTTCTTTTAGCAGTAACGAAGGTCACAATACTTTCTGAAGTCCACTGAAGAAATAAATAATTTTCTTAAACAACTAACCAGCGCTGGAGACAGTTAATTAATTCCTTAGACCAGTTCACCAATATCTTCTCAGATGGTTAATGTCAAAAACTGGCGGTTAAATAAGTATCGTCTGTTGTTAACACGGATGAGTCAAAGCAATAAAATTTTGATTGACCAGTTTACCAACCAATCATGGCTAAAGTTGTTTTGCTTTCGTAATTAAAACTATAAATTTATTTGCAGTGATGGATTACCGAATTCAATAATTACTGTAAATAATGAAAGCGTATGAAAAATCCCCGGCTTCCGATGCAACGCTAGCTGCTGTCATAGCTTACCCAAAAGACAGCAAGAATTGAGTCATATTCCTGCGACCTTTACAAGGCAAAGAGTGAACTAAACCATTAGACATAGTTACAATATAGCTGATAAAGTTTCTATAAAGTATTTTTTTTTATAAAGCACAGCAAATGACCCGACACCACCTGATGATAAGTAGTAGAGGAGTCCATATGTGAAGATAGCTAGTGCAGCATGCAATATACTGCCCTAGACACCCTCACCTTGCCGGCCCAAAAAGTCACGCCTCTTTTAAAGGTACCCATGTTGTAGGAAGGAGGGAATACGTGTGCTAGTAAGGAATTCCACGCTCTAGCTGTGCGACAGAGAAAGGAGTCACAAAATCTTTTAGTAGACGTGGCAACAGTGAAGGAGTGACTCCACCAGCACGCGTACTCATTAGTAGGAAAGGAGAGGGAGGGATAAAGTTGAAGAGTTCTTCAGAGTACTTCTCTCCATGGTACAAACGATCTAAGGCACTTAGCAACGCTATGTCGCGACGCAGTTGCAGAGGTTCTAGAGTGTTCGTTACCTCCGCATCGCCTATGATACGCATAGCACGACGCTGCAATCTGTCCAGAGCATCGAGGAGGCACTAAACCTAAGGGGCCTATTTGGATGGTAAATTCTAAGCACATACATTCAGCTTGTCCTTAGCAGATCTGTTCATGGTTTCCTGGTTCGTGGGTTAGTAGCCATCAAGCATAAAAATTTAGGCTTCATAATAATAAATCTAACCAGTTTGTACCTAGTACGCTTGTCTCGGTGGATTTATCATCGAGAGTTCAATATTCAATTTGAAACCAATTTATTCCCGATAAAAATGCATTCGTGTGGATTTAACTGGAAGCTTGCGTTTATTGAATATGGAACTGATGAGTTCGTAATTTTAGTTACATACCATTTAAATTTTAGAAGCCATCTGACTTAATAAGGGGATTCCCAGAAATGAAAAAATATCAACATTGAATGACGTTACAACATAAATGGTGTGTTGAACGGTCATCAAGCTGATGTAACGTCACATCAGATGTCATGACATCGAATGATCACAATATGGTTTAGGCCATCAGCAAGTATATCAAAGAATTGTGTTTAATAAAATGATAAATCATAAGTATAAAGAATGCATGTCACCATTATAATAACACCTCTCATTGACAGCAAAAGTTATCTTCAACAACAGGTAGAAAAACAATTAATTATCAAAATATACTGAAGAGCTAAAGACGTAAGAAACAAACGGGATTTAAACAAAACTACAAGTAACACTTCGAAAAATTAGCATTTACATCTCTAGTCATTATAATGTCAACACACGAATGATGAGTGATTTCTTGCAAGGCAATGCTTACCACTTATTACCATCTGAATATTCTACTCTCTCGTATCAAAATTTCATGCTTCGTTACCGTGTACTTCGATGTAGTTTCGCGTACTTTTATCACACATCGTACTGGCAAAGTTGGGAACTATCAAACCTATTTCAAACCATCTTATCTACTGGTATAATTAAATTTACGCTTTCAAATTCTAAAGCAGAGTCTATGAAATTTGTCATAAGTTCATTCCAATACTGGAGTGGTTATTTCTGCAACCACCAGTATGAAATCCCTAGAGTTGTAACCATTATCAGATGTACAGATGATTAATATATACAGTGAATATTTTTTGCAACGAACCCATTAGCATATAGTTATTTTATTAAACCAACTTTAAAGTAAAAACAACGAGAGATATATCAGAGTTAGGAGATACGTACATCGCAATCCGCGCCTTATGAAATTCAATGAGCATTTTGTCTCTTTCAGGCGCTACATATGTGAGCCGCTGGATGTCGTGTTAGTAATCCTGTACTTTGGTTTGTTTATGGTACAAATTATAAGCGATTATTGAACTGAAACATGAAATTGAAAAATCTTGAAGTGTTAGAAATATTGAACTGTAGAATATAATGAAGTGAGTTCGGTTGGTACACCTATTTTATAAAATTTAATTAAACAAGATATACCAATGAGGTTCGAAAGCCAAAACTGAACGAAAATTTAAATTTAATAAAACTGGGATACCAATAAAGTGCTATACAAAAAGCAGAATGAATAATCTGACCTATAAAGACATCATAGTATGCGTCAGAAACTACTTCCTCTTAAGTGAGTATAAAAGGAACGGCAGCGGCCATCTTGCGGCGCGAGCAGCAGACGACGTTCATCTTTGAATGTATGATCCGTTGCTTCATTCAAGCTCACAATATCCTGGCGTACTCTCCAAAATAATATCTGAGGAAAAACTATAACTCATTGGAGGAATTTCAATAAGATGCACTACCACTAGAAAATGACTGACGCTGAGGTTTAGTTCATACAATAAAGATTTTTTTGTATAAATAACACAGCAATTACTCATTACTTCCACGTATAAGCAGTAGAAGTCTGTGTCAAGATAGCTAGTGAAATACACCCGAGATGAGATAAAGCCAAATAAGTTTCTAGTTTCTTTTATAGGAGTCTCTAGTAAGTAGAATTAGTTGCTTAAAAATATGCATTACCTGCTTAAGAAAAACTTCAAACGTTGTTGATTAGATTTTGGTAGTATTACTAAGTTCCCACGTGTATGTTGACAACTCAAAAAAATTAACGGCAGCTCACTTACAGATAATTTATTAAAATAAAAAAAATATAAACGAATTTCCATAGTTTATTTCACCGGTTTAATTTTATATCTTGTACCACACACGCCCTCTAGTTTTCTCCTTGCACCAGTAATCCAGCCTCGGGTTGACACGAACCTCTTTACGTAGGCTAAGTTGCTTGAGAGCTTATTTATATTCGCTAGATCCACCCTATGACGTCATTTCGCGTGAAAAGATTTAAAGGTATTTTATTTTAGTGCTGGTTTGATTCTAATCGATCGGCTGTCTAAATGAAAAATATTATTTATTTATTATTTAACCCTTGCCATGTCTGGTGCTAATATTTTATGTCAAAGTCAAAGTTAAAATACATTTATTCAGTCTAGGTATTCATACTTATGAAAGTGATTATTGAAGTATAAAATAAAAAACTAAAAAGTATTGAGTTATAACCTTAATATTAATAATTATAGTTAACATATACATTTTTTTGAATTGTAAATTGTGTTTTACATTTTTTATAGCATTTTATTAAAATAAATTCATTTTATATAGCTAAACTAAAACATTGACCTGGTGAATTGCTCGTGCAGAACCCAGGTAACCCTCGTGAAGGGCAATGGAGTTACCGGGGAGTTTTAGTGGGTATTCTCAGTGCCCCTCTATTGAGGTACTGAGTGAGCCCCACACACGCCCGTCGCTAGCCAGTGGCGGGTAGGTCCGTAAATGGATTCCTAAACTAAAACTATTATAAAGAAGGACAATTTTAAAACATTTATATAGCCAGCAGTCTATATAGTTGAAAAGTGATGTTTAAATATAAGACGAAATATTTTTATTGACGAACAGATAAAGAACACCTATTCACAGGTTATTATCGTATGTCTAGTGGGTCTATTAGACCCCGAATTTTAATTTTAAATTTGTGGCAATTCTGTCATTTAATGAACTATAACTGTGCTGCATTAAAAACATGCTACGAATTACTGATTCCCATTTTAAATATTTCTGTGGTACTAAGATTTGCCTTTATTTTCTTAAGAGAACTCGAGGATTTATGCAATACATTTGAATAAAAGTTAATATACTTATAAAATTCTTTATCCATAAAAATTTTGTAAATCTCTCATGTAAGACCTAACGGTCTATAATAACTGTCTATAAACCTGATTAATTGCGTCCAGCGGGTCGTAACGGGGATACTGCTTGCTATAGGGAATTGTATTGCGCAAAATTTAAATTTAAATTAAATTCTAATATTTGTATTCAAGTGTGGACTTGTAGCACCCACCATGCATGTCAAGTGTTACAGTTGTCAGTTGTCAAATAACTCAGTACCAAACTCTTTTGAGCGCAGTGTATATACGTTTGCAAAGTTAGTAGAGATTGGTGGACAATCTTTGTGTCGTATGTATAGTAGGTGTCATGTGTTCAAAAACTTTTTAAACATTATAGGATCGGTTACACAAAGATAAAAGGTTAACTAATACAACTGATAGAGAACTGTATTCGAATCTCTCCCGGTTTTTGCAACTAACTTGATAAATTACTCCTGGACAAAGTAAAAAGGAGGCTGACATATTGCTAGGAGTTTCTCTTCCGATGGGAGGCATAGATGGTGTGGCGAACCGACCTCTTTTACCATTTTTAAATTATACTTTTATAAGATTCTACTGTTTTTATATGACGTTGTCTTTATTGTTTTGATTTCACGTTGTGAAAGTAATCAACGAAAATAAATATTAAATAGCATTTAAAATATCATTATTTGGTCCCTCCTACGTCGCTAACAGATGGAAACTTTAGATTTTTGTCTTGAGTGGCGACTTGAAGAATTGACACCTGGTTCATGATTTTCCCCAATTTTATCAACCATTGCCGTCGCTTCTTAAACATTATGTATTTCATCATGATATGAATACATAATGCTTACTTTTGCATTATGATACTCAATATTTGTCTATACAGTTAACTAACAACAGTGCCATCTGAAGTACAAAAAAATAATTTCAATTATAAATAAAAATTAAAACAATACCAATATCAGATTAAATTTTAATAAATCTAATGGATATCGCATGTTCTATAAAAAGTTGGATTCTAAACCTTAAAAAGCGACAACGTAATCTTCTTATGGGAATATTTGCTTTAGCTTTCAATCCTGGGATTTGTATTTACTCAACGATTTAGCAGAAAGCACCGGTCTCTCGTATTTTATAATTTACATTTAAGTAACGTGACATAGATAAATGTTTGTACAGAGCTTACGATTCAACATAACAAAAAGAAACGAGATTGATATTTAATTAATTTCTCTTGGCCAAACTGCGAGTCTCTTAATATAAAAATTTTCCAAATAAACTCACAAGTGTGTATAGGAAGCGAATCATATGTAAAAATAATTAACCATAATGTTACCATACTTCTTTTAAATAATCGTATTTAAAATTACGAACAGACACTCTACTAATTTCTTGTTCCTCGTAGAAGCCCTCAAGTGAATTTATTTCTACAACGATTTTTTCTTTCTCGACTAAGTTATATGATAATGGAATTCCTACACAAGTTTAAAGAACACGACTTTTGGTAACCTCATATCTATATTCTAAAATCATTTTGAGAGGCACTGTGATATTTAAATGTCAGAAGAAAAAATTAATATAAATGCAGCATTTGTCACAAGTCGTCAAGTCGACAACAGCTGCTGAACGTAGGCTCCTCAAGTATCACGACACTTAGCTCGGGTGCATCATCCATTCAGAGCCAGTAACATGGGGAAGATCGCAACTTCACCAACTCTGAGCCAGCTAAAACAGGAAGAATATCTGTGCTTTAACCTAGGCGTGGTCTCCACTTGGGTACGTTGCTACTCCAATGGTCATCAGTTCTGTGGATAACATGCCAAGACACTTTAAACTAGCTTAATTTAGTATAATTTTGCTGTATTTCCAAAAATAGAAATATTCTTGACCCAACTTAAAATTGCTTCTTAATATAATAATATATATTCATAGAGATGATTCAGTAGAGGCCAACTTTATAAGATTAGAGACTGTAAAATCAATTTCCTGTGCAACAAAATATTATGCTCGGTTTGTAGGTAGGATTAGTATTGACCTGGTGAATTGCTCGTGCAGAACCCAGGTTACTCCCGTGAAGGGCAATGGAGTTACCGGGGAGTTTTAGCGGGTATTCTCAGTGCCGCACTATTGAGATACTGTGTGAGCCTCACACACGCCCGTCGCTTAGCCAGTGGCGGGTAGGTCCGTAAATGGATTCCTCCTCGTAAAAAAAAAGGTAGGATTAGTATCGTTATCTTACCTTAGCCTTCCAGCCCTCGAACCGCTACCTCAACGAAATCTCTCCTTGTTAGTCAGTTCAGAAAATATTTAACCAAAACCACAAAGAAAGTACTTGGATTAGCCTTTCTATAAATTTGTTTATTTCACCGAAGATGCATGGCTTTAAGCCTCCACGGTGCATATAAATGACTTCTCACCGGTATTCTAAAACTGCCGGTTTATACAATTACTGGGTTCAAAGCTGGATTTATAATGTAAGCTTATAAAGCTTCGGTGTTTGACTAACCGTGAGTAAGTTTCTTAATCTAATATATGCAGGAGATAGAAATTTTGACGTTTTCTTATCAATTTTTACATGGTCCGAAGAAAAACTCTATTTTGATTCTACGAATTATGAAAACATGATGAGGAAACCTGCACACACCTGTAAAAAAATCTTAGGTTGCGTGTGAAATCGACCAACCGGCGCTTGTCCAACATGGTTGACTAACGCCTAATCGCCCTAACTCAGGGTACAGCTACTATAAGTCCCGACAGTGCCCCTCGGTGGGGACTTATAGGAGCTGTTGATGAAAAATGAAAGCACAAAACAGAGGTATATATTTCATACAATCACATAAAATATAGCAGCCCAAAGTCTTGGGGTTTAGTAGTGTATCAGGTGTATAAAACATTTTAAATACAAAAGTAGGTAAGTATCTACATATAAATAAGTATTTTTTCGTAAGGCAATCTGGAGAAAAACAGAATATACTTAAGCCTATAGATACTTCTAGCACACTACACGCACAATGCTGACCCTGATAAAATCAAAAAGTGCAACTACGGTTACAAAGCCACCAAGAAGCACCTGGAAACTCACCACCCTGGAAAGAGCCTTTTTGCTGTATATTAGCCGAAAGTATTACCGAAACTGGCCCGTGCTGATTCGAGCCTGTCCAGGGTACGCCATCTGGATCCCTTCATACTTTTGATACTTTGACCGCTCTTCTAACAGTTTCAGCCACTTCTAGCCCGTTCCCCGTAATGAACTTAATCTAAATTAATGTATTTGGCTTGATTTTTTGTTAATAAGTAATAAGACCTACTAATATTGTGAAATACATAGTCATAGCGACACCTATTCCACTGTTTCCGCAACCACTGCACGAACGTGCAATAAAAACAGCGATAAATTCAAAATTGTTTATATCTAGGAGACTGAATCTGGCAGACAGTCAACGGTTCCCGCTTTATTTCCAAAGCCACAAATCTTTCAGATGTCAAATTAAGTGTCAGAGTAGTTTACGCTTTGTAGTTAAATAACACACATTAATCGGAATTTGAGAAAAGAAAAGGAAAATCTAGAATCTCGTTGGTGTATTAGTTTGTACAACTTTTGCCGTGGTCGGTTACGGGACACTGCAAAGACCAGGTTAATCACAACAATCACTATTACTATATACCTGCCATACCTATAATTATATTTTTTAGAATATATATTCTCATAAAAAAATATTTCCTGTTGTGTAGATTTAAAAGAACTTAGTATTTGAGTTCATTTACATATAGATATTTTGACTTTGAATTAGGCAATCAAAATTTATTATCGCGAGCTTCTCCGTGCTTTGAAAAGTTAGTTAAACTACAGTCAGGTTTTATTGTATTTAAATAAATAGTAAAACGTTTGTAATATGAAAAAAACGTTAAGGTATATTTAATTTGGCATTTCTACATACCAAATGTTGACTTTCACAAATCCTAAGATATGAGATCCAGTTATGTGCGTATGAACATAGATATTAATCAATATGTCTCTATTATCTAGTATATAAGGCCAATTAGAGATACTTTTGAATTATATTATTTAGATAATTATTTTGAAAATTTTAATATTTGGTCGTTTTATGTAATCTATGATTGTTAAGGTCAAGCGCCGTTGTTTTCCTGTTTACATATTAATTAATTATAAGTGGAATCTTCGCTGGCTTTTTACTTATATTGAAATAGAAAAGAATTGATTTATTTTAGGTTTTTCATTTATTTTCAATATAAGTTATTCCTTTCTTTAAAACAAACATAAGCTCTTAATGATGCTTAATTCAAATAAGATAAGAGATAAGAATGAGAGAAATATAGTAATTATTTAGATAATAATAAGTTAGCCTTAGTAAACTATGTCAGCTTTCTTTTTCATTTTTGTGGGATGTATATTCATTTCTTTTCGACTTAATTTTGAAGCAGAAACTATAGCGTTGACCGATGCCGGTACGATGGTAACAAACGAAGAGTAATTATTTTAACCAAATTTTTTGTCTCTACTCGTGATCTTAATTCTTAAGTGAAAAAGATCATGAGACCATTTGGACGTCTTCCAGCTCTCTCGGTTTGTGGTTGAAAAAGAAAAAAAAGCTTTAATATATTGCCATTGAAACAAAAATTGTTTAAATCTAAATCAGCTACGTTTCAGTACGATGATTAATGAAAAACCTTCATTTATAAACTAAATTGTGTATGCCCCTTTAAGATATAATATTTCTTATCAGACCTTTATTTTCAAATTTATTAAATAGCCACAAAACTTTTCTTACCAACAATAAATAGCACTTGCAAAAATAATCGGCTTTTCATAAAATAAACTAACATATTTATTCATATAGAAGTAGTGAATTTTGTGTAACAAATAGATAATATAACTATATGTGTGCAAAAAGTGGCATTTGGGACAAAATGTTTTTTTATAAAATAAAAAATTATTGCGTATGGAACTAAACGCACCTTCACATCCTAAGAGCCACAGGGTGCCGCTCCCTGATCTAGCCCAAAGAGCAACATAATTGAACTTGTTATGGATACTAGATAACTAAGCAATAAATAATAGAAACATTTATAATAAACTTTACACATAAATACAATAAATAAACAAACAAATATCCATGAGTCGTGAGCAAAAATTCGTACTCAACGTACCTCTGACTAATAAGACAATGTTCCAGTATTTTTCATCTAACTAGCTGACCCAGTGAACTTTGTAACAGCCATACATAACCTACCATTAACGCCATCTGCCAAAAGTAATCCAAGTAGGTAGAACAAATGACAGTTTTTAAAAAAGACCTTAGATTTACGATTATACATATTAAATAGAAAATTTTCTATTTATATTTATGTTTCTAAACCAAACTTGGATTAAAAAGCAAAAATAAAAAACACAGTTAAACTCTTCAAATCGGTTTTGCGAGTTTTAGCGAGATGAACACCTATTTATTAATTCTTATATATATAAAGAAGAAGAGGAAGAACTATTACGAAGAAGAATATTATTAGTTGTCTCTTTTTGCTATCAAGTTCTTATTATTTCTAACGTTCCTATCTTTGGTAGTGTTTTATCTCATGCGCAGTCAATTTAATAATTTATCCTAATGTCTACAACAACACTTCAGTAGTTCCGAAGGTACCAGGATCGTCTACAGGCTCCTTTAGGTGAACCATACGTCATTTTTAAAACAAAGTTTAATTAACAGTTTCATTTTGTCTGAGTAAAGGCCAGGTCTATAAGTATTCAGGGAACGTCCGTCGCCAATCACGCTCCGCCATCAATGAAGATTGATGCGTGTTTTCATTAAATAATGGACGCTCGTTTCACACAGATTTTTCGCATTTACAGTTCGATAGTGTAGAAATCCTTATCACACTTTAATCGACTTTAAACTTACGTAACAGCGGTGGCTTTGAAGTGTTACTGCTGCGCTTGTCAATTATAGTCTGTATATTATATATTTTAAGGTTATTTCTCTAATCCACCCAGGTTATTATCCATTCAGGTTGCCTGAAAGAGATCACCGTTAAGGATAACCGCTTATTGCGAATATTTATACTTTTTTTTCTTTAAGGCTACGTGTACAATATAGTTTTAAATTGATTAATCAATGATGTTAAAAGATTAATGTGAATTGATTAGTTACACGTATTGGTCTAACTCGATTAGGATATTCGTATATTAGTCTGCCTACTCTTCTTCACTAACATAGACTTTCAATAAATAAAAAAGGCCATCTCTTTCTAATGATGCATTTTAGGATTCATGGTTTCCACTCAACAGCTCTTTTGACCCATTAGACACCTGTTCCTTGCACGGTATTGGAATCTTATTCTTGCAAGTTTCATTATTATAGCATACTACGAGCAAGATTTGCCATGGATGAGCACGGTGTCAGAGCACAGACCCTTCAGGTCACTTGGTGGTGTGTTCACCAGTCGACCTGAAGGGTCTGTTTAAAATGGTTGTTAAGTGTGTAGTTTGGGAGACAATTTTTGACTATCACCGTTTATAATAGTTTGTTCTCTATTATATAGTATTTTAAAAAAACTTTTATTATGGATTATTTGAAATCAATCATAAGAAAACATCCCAAATATTGTTTTCCATTCTTTATGTAAGGTAACATACAATGCACGATTTAAAAGAACTTATTAAATGGGTCTATTTAAATAATTAAATTTTGCCTATGACTTTGACTTTGCATCATTGAAGGTGTAAATAATTAATGGAATCTTTTTTGGGTTAAATATATTTTTGTATGTAATTAATAAACTCAATGGAAAAAAGTTTTAATCCGAAAAGGTATATCGTCTTAATGAACGACATCTTAAAAAAGTCTCGATAAAGAGGTTACAAGATGATCCTAGCTCATAAAATACAATTTTTCTGAAAAACTTTGATCCGTTGACCAACTACGCCGAAATGTCATATCAATGATTCAACGTATCGAGATAAAATTAAAATCGTTCCAATTTACAAACCCAAATACCGTTGCGCAGTTCAATCACTGCAAAGGGTTTTCCAACGTTTTATTTTGCTATAAAGCAGATTGTTAGCAGCGGGAAAAGCATTCACGCGTACCACATCACGGATGACGAGAAACCGAAAATGCCAACCCTGTTATAGTTCCATACTATATTGCTAGCTGGTATTGTACCGTAAGAATTGTTTAACACATTCAATGCCCAATAAAAATGCCCATATTAACACTGTTTATTAAATATTTTTTCCAATAAAACATTAACTATTTCGCAACATTGAGTCCCTGTGTATTCATAAACATCAAATTATAATCTATTTAAAATAATTTCCAACAGCGCTACCTATATTTTGTAAGTTAGTAAACCCTTAATTATAGGATGAATACGGGAGCCGTGTCGTGTGCGTGGAGTGTGTTAAATAATATACATCTCCAGCATGAGAGTTTGTAATTATGCACCGGATTAAAATTTAAATGAAAAAAAATGGCACCATGGCAATGTGGGCATCCTAGTATCTCGTCTAGTGAAAATATTGGCATTACATCGTTAGGTATTAAGGTTAGAATTTCCCGCATTCCCAAGAATACCTGCTCCCAAAATACTCCCTGCCACACATCCTAACATTTTCTATGCACGGTACTTAGAAAACTGTGTGACAGGCCATCACTTTTGTCACTACTTGCTTACGTGCAACAACACCTTCGTGTCGGGAAGTGCCTATCGGTTCCTAGTAGTCGAGAATTTCTCCTACTTCGCTTGTACTGAGGTCCCAGTCCACGTAGCGCGTAAAATCTAGGAAAATCATCCAAATATAAACCGAAGAAAGAGGCAGTAAAGCTCAAGCGGCTCGCAAGACCTAGCCGGCGGGCTAGGTTACCGTACCTAAGGAGAACCAGCGCAAAAGGTACAGTGCATTTTCCTCTTTCCTAAGTTTCATATTTTCCAACATTAATTACAGACTGGCATATACTAAGAACACGAGTAATTGTATCCGGTCCATCAGTACGACATCAGGCTAGTTACCTAATACAGTAATGATAGACCGACCGGTCCCAATGCTACCGATCAAGGTCATTTTCGAGCACCTACCCCTGAACTACTTATAATATTGTATCTTTTCACTTATAAGGCCAAACTTGAAGCCTAACTCGAATTGGAGAATTTCGGCTGCTTGGTTATATCTGTGCAAATATAATTATAAATATATATGTAATAATTAAAATATATATGCACAGAGTTCTATATTCAGTCTATCATTGTTTTCTTTTCTTTTAAGTAGATTCTGCTGAATATGTCGGATTCACTACAGAATTCTGTTCAGCGGATTTACTCTTACAAAAGCAGCTCCATTTTGTGCAGAATAAATCAGACAAAGAAATATTAGTCTCCACTGGAAAATAATAAAAATGCTTTTCTCTATACTAAAATAATAAAGAAAATGTATAATAACAATTTAGATTTAGAAATGAGCATAAATAATTCTTACTTTCAAAGTAACTACGTGCGTTAAGTCCTGTCCATAAGTATTCTAACACCTACTCAGAATCTGAAATTATGCGTAGATAATATTAATAAACAGATAATTTGCGGTTAAGGTCATTTGAATATCATTAAATTTTGGTTACAGGATTAGCCCAAGATTTTGGAAAATAAGAAGATTTAAATAGAGGCTTAGTCGTCGTCATTAATGAATAAGAACCTTTACTGCCTGCCTCATGGCCCGTATCTTGTTAGCTACATTATTTTATTTTCTATGTTAATAATAACTTTTATTATTATTTGTACATAAAAATAATGTATAATATAAACTATTTCGCAGTTACTAAAATATAAAATTATCTATATCCCATTTAAATAATTAAAAACGAATATTTTGAGTGTGCGGTGTAAGTTGGTACCGATCACTGCATCCTGAACACTGAGGCTGTGAGAGTATTTGTATTTTAGTAGAGAGAATATTTGTGATAATACTCACAAGTATTATCACAAATATTTTTGCAACAAAGTGGAAAAGAAGCTTATTTTGCCAATGCAATGAATGAATATCACCGTGTAAACTTTGTGGCCACAAATCTGTCACTGAATCTAATTTTTGAAACCTATGCTAAAAGTGTGCATGTCTCCTAAGACCCATAGTTGCTTTACGTACGTTTTTAGTAAATTACAGTTGTCATTACAACCATTTTTGCTCGCAATCACGACTAGTAGAATTATAAACAAAACAACATATTATTGTATCTTTCTTTTAAAACAAACCTGTACAAATCTATTTTAATAAGCGATCTTACTAATTGTTGAAGGTTGTCGTTGCAACCATTTTTTGTATTGATGTAAATAAAACTAAACAAATAACGTCATATTTTCACTTTTATTTATATAATTGTATACATTTCATATTGTATAACAAACTAAACATATCAAGCAAGTAAGTTACGCCGTAATAAATAAATGTAAAAGCCATAATCTTTCATGACGCCGTAAATAACTTTAAGTTAATAAAAGGCAGCCAAATATTAAATTTTACGAAGTATTTACCAAGACAATATACGTCGACTTTTGACGAAGAACTGAGCAAACTGCGGTGTTCATAATTAAACCACTTGTTTGGGTGATATGTTGCGAATTTATTACTAAAGGGGCGTTTTCTACATTGAGTCTCGAAGCAAATCCGGAGCCACCCCGCTTACGAGACCAATGATGTAGGAAGGAATGTAGTAGTTTTGAAATATTTTAAACTCTTCCGTTGAAAAAACACGTATCTATTTAAAAAAACGCCTAGTGCTTCAGTCTGTCGAGTAATTTGCGTTTTTTGTATAAAACGCAAACCCTTTAACAATACTCGCAAATTGTATATGTTACAACATATCAGTGTAAGCCTCGACCAACGTTAAACAATAACTATTGCAGAAATTTATTGCTACACTAGAATGAAACTCGCAAACATCGTAAATCACAATTCATCTATAAACCTGATATTAAGTTTTATTGTACTACCGTGACTTTTAAAATTTGACTTATTAGTTTTGCTCTTTATCTAAAAACAGTCAAGTAGTCCATATGCAAATATAACCTCAAGCGAAATACTTTCACACTATTTTAAAAAATCCTAAGTTCACAAAATTCCAAACTTCTATAATAAAAATAAATTTGTAAAGGCTAAAGATCTTAAAGAGTATATCTTCGAAATTGGCTTTTATTAAAAAATAATAATTATTAAATAAAATATTATGTGGACTTCATCATAAATGTTTCCTACATCATTGGAGTACAGCAAATACAAATATATGTTCGCTTCGGTACGGCGAGGAAATTGAATACACAATCTCAGTCATCGAAGGCTGGATTACGTGGGCCGCGTATACAATATTTTATGGCTTACAACACTATCCAGTTTAATATACTCAGAAAATAGTATACATACAATATAATATAAGTATTTTTTGGAAGTTTTATTTTTATTATCTTTTTGAATATATATTTTTTATCCTTAAAACTCTGTGAGCAAAACCTTCCAAGTATAGTGCCAGTTTTTTATAGAATATGGTCTCTTCCTCCGTTGTCTCTGTTGTACCACTTCTGTCATAACAATCTTAATTTACACAGCTCATAAAGACTGTATAAAAAAAAGAATTTGGAGTTTTTAATAACTTGAATTTCGATTGATATGTTTGTGTTGTAACGTTAATCTGGTATTTGTTTAATTGAGCATTAAATAATAGGGTAAATTTTTAATTTCCTAAGATATATCGTAGCTCAAAAATATTATCATGATTTTTCTAAGGAAAGAAAAATTACACCATATAGTTATAGAACTAAATGGTGTTATTTTTTCTTAAAAAAAATACCAATCTTAACTTAAGAATATATATAGTATATATTCTTCAAACTTCCTCAACAGAACTATTAATATTTTCCTACAAATTTGGATTACATATTCTAGATTTATAAAAAAATATATATAAAAGCTTAAAAATTATAAATTGGTATACTCGATTTTTTATTCTCTTATGGTCCTTTATTTTGGGTCTTAATATTTCTACAGATGGTTTGAATATAAGAAAATGTAAAATACGTTAAAACTGAACTCCTCGTCAATAAAACCATCCGTTTATGTGTTAATATATTGTGACTTTAGTGCATACTAATTTGTTAGACCTTTATTTACATTGACTTTAAGCTTTCATGAATACCTAATTAAGTAAAATGAATTTAGCTCATGTAGTAAGAACAACGATATAACAACGACAACGACAACGATAAACTGACAGTGATTTTATTCTTTCTCTTAATAAACAATTGAAATAATAATAGTACTTAATATTATGGTTTCGAAACTTTCAATGTAATTGGGTATCAATAATCTATCTAAGAATAGTTTTGCTTACGAGGTCTTAAGACATTTATTGTCAAAATTCAACGCTTCGTTAGCAAATCGAACCAATCAACCAAGTCAAGAATTGATTACTACGACATGCTACGAAAACGTAGCACTACGAGATAGTCTCGTAGCATGCGTAGTAATCTCGTAGCATGTAGCTCAAAACACTACGATATTATATTTAAAAAAGATTACGCTTAAAACTTAAAACTCGCTGCTCAACATGCTTGTGCTATGAGAGTATTATTCCAGTTCAAGATATGAGAAAACTTAAGCCATTCCTTATGCAAACGTCTAAGTAAGTAGTGAAGGGTCAAGTTGAAGTTCATGAGACGGCAATCTACATAAAGTACACAGCTTTGATAAAACCAAGTCAGTTATCATAGAAAATATTAAGTTCACAACTAGACCCTACTTGTTCAACATTAGTGCTTTCTTCGAAATGTTTAAGTTTCGAAATGTTCATATTACATTTGTGTAAATTAATATTTAATATTTTGATACGCAGAATTAAAATATCTTTCTGTGAAATTGTTATTTAATTTTATAAGTTACGACAGTTTTTGAGTTCGTGCTTATACTTATTTAAGTTTATTTAATTATTTTAAAGTTTTTATGCAACTTAAAACTATTATACTGTTTTAATTATTACAACATATATTATCTTCATGTTATAATATATATTTTTTCTATTTATCGCTTATTCTTTTTGGAAGGTGTGAAAAAGATTGAACAGACGGGAATGAGGAAGATTAGTTTTCAGGTTTTGGATGTTTTGAGTGTAGTCGTAATCACCAAACCGAAAATAGATCAATTTCTTATATCGTATTCTCCAATGCGCATAGTCATTTTAAGTTGTTATCTTTTATTTTATCAGTATTTGATGTTTCCGATGTCACAATAAGAAAATTGTTGAGTAATAAATATAAAAATATGTTATCTCTAAGGTAAACTTTCTCCAGGCATACTGGAGAAACCACTGCTTGGAGAATACTCAGAAGGACATTAAATCGTTTTGATGTTGTGCGTGATATCAACACGTTTTCGAACCTCGAAGAATCTGGTTAGGAACCAGATGGACACACAGCCAAATATTTAAACTATGACCAATACAGTTGTCTTTGAGTAAACTTCTCGTCATTACTCGGGTCGTGTACATCTGCAGTGCATCTTGTTCATTAATAATATATAAAAAAAAATTTTTCTCGATGCTTATCATACACATAATAGTTATCATAGTTCTTAAGTTGATTCAGTGCATTTTATATTACCTACAATCTGCTACAATAGCATATACCAAAAGTAATCTTAATTAACTAATTAAGACTTTGGGTACAACTGTAAAACAAACAACAATAAAATTAGCTGTAAACAATGATACAACTATTGTATCAATTGTACAACTATAAAGAAATAACAATTTTGAAATTTCACTTTAATCTGACGACCAAAAGAGATTCTCAAGGCTCTGTGCCATTTTAAGCTGTAGTACAGGCCGCTAGTGCCACACCAAACACTCCTGCGCATGCATACAAGTTACATCTGACTCGCACAAATTGAAGAACATCGCTTTGTAATACTGCGTTTGTGGCCGAACGATTTATTTTTAAATACATGCGACCAACCAGTTGCAGTGCATACTTTTAAAATTGAATTTTATGTGTCATATAATAGTTTGTGTATCGTATCACAAAAAAACCAGTTCTTAATGGTATTAGGGGTAGATAAATAATAGCTTTATCATTTTGAGACAGTAAAGTGAAAAAACATATCTGACCTGTTACTTTCAAATTAAATAGTACACTTACAGGACATTATTTTATATTGTATTAAACGAAAATAATCAGACTCAGATTTATTATGTAAATTGATACAAAGTCTTTTCGAAGTTTGGTATGTTATTAGAAATGTTTAATTTTAATGGAAAAATTTTAATGTTAACATTTAGTTACATTGTTTTAGAGATCCCATTGTGTCGACATGCTCCGGGAGTAAATAGTCCTGGCCCTACATCAAGATAAGATAAGATAACATTGTATTCTCATAAAGTATCAATATGATTTCTAAAAATATCGATAAATAAATATTTATTCAAAACGTTTTAAACAAATGATAGGTAACCAGATACAAACATCGTGAGCACCATTAATGCTATATTCGTATATTTTATTCACATCCTTATAACATTTTATCATTTTACACAGGCAATAAAAGATATTCTATTCTATTCACGTACAAAAAACTCTTCGCCTTCTCCAAAGTAATAAACTTAGCCTGACCACGTATGACTGAACTGATAGCCGTTACTATCACCGATAATCTCCGGCAGTTAATAGTTAAGACATGAGTAATACTACGCACGGCAAATTGGTTCGAGCAGCGACAATTTGACGGCAATTTGCTGTTATTACGGTGCCGTCTTGCGTTATCGTAAATTTTGGGCACGAAACTTATTATTGTAGGGAGCGTATTGTTAGTTTTGATGGTTAATAAGTTATAACTTAAACTCAAAGTAAAAATGAATAAAAAATAACTAAGCATTATCGCTGTTCAAGACACGAGTTTAGAATAGAATAGAATGTATCTTTATTGTACATCAGCCAATTCAAAAAGAGAAACACACAAAAAAAAACTTAACTAATTTTGTACAAAGGGCGACCTTATCGCTAAAAGCGATCTCTTCCAGGTAACCTTAGGATGGACATGATTCAAGATAAAGTACTTGAGGGAAGTTGGCGACGTATAAAATGATAAAACTTATTACATACAGATAATAAATATATACATACATAAGTACTTACTCAATGATAGCATATATACACTACATAATACATAATTGTATAAATATATATCCACTTTAGTTTATTATTTTTCATTGAGTTTATTATCTTTTATTGGTATAATTTACTAGTGTATCCTCTATTTTATTTATAAATGTGTCATTATTATGATTAATTTATGTATATAAAGAATTTTAAGTTTATTTTATGAATTTAGTTATAAGCCATTTTCACACGTCACAAAGTAATATAATTTCATATAAAGTTAAATATTTAAAATATAATTCGATATTATAAACCTCATTTTTAAACTATGTATGCCTTTAAAGTTAATCTTTTAGGTGGATCAAATTAAATTGGAACGCCATTTCTCTATCAGTGAAATTGTAATTTCATATCATTTAAACATCAAATGATTGAATTAGTAAAACGTGTATTGAACGAACGATATTATAATATCGTAATTCCTATGATATAATAAATTTATACTTAGAGCAAGTTGAGGGCAAAATGCTTAAAAGACACAATAAGTATGAATTCTTATTAAAAAGCAGCTTTACGTCTGTTTCCAATATTCTATCTACAGTTAACGATAAGTACATACACAATAATATTTTTCATACTCACTCCTTTTACGAGTATCTCGGCTAAACTAAGCATCAGCTTGTGTTTTGGGTACAAGATAATGGTAAAATAAATTTTTTTATGTATATCAAAATCAGATATAAACATTTGTCAGTTTATATAGTATATATCTCTAGATACATGACACGTGACCATACCCCGTGATTCATACCCGAAAAAATTTTTTTAACTATTATTTTTATATCAAGCTAAGAACTCTTATTGTCGTTACACGTTGCCAACATCCCTCGAGTATTTTATTCTAAATCCTATCCATTCTTAGGTTACCTTGAAGAGATCGCTTTTAGCTATAAGTTCGGCCTTAGTACAAAATTGGTAAAGTATAACAAGTATATTTCTTTATGAATTGGTTAATGTACAATAAAGATACAATATTGTATTCTATTGTATTGTCACATCCTCCTTTTTCAAGGATACTAAGAACCCGAAACTTTTACCAGATAAGGTAAGATAAGATAGATGATAAATTGTAAAGAAACATTCTAATCATAAATAACAACTGCATCATACTGCTGGAGCATGCATACATAGCTGTCACGTTATAAAGATAATCCTATCATAAAATAGCGTCCAGTAACAGATACAGAGCGCATAAATTAATTTGCCGCGCAGCCATATTTCCCCGAAATGGCGATATCATACCACGACCGCACCGTATATTTTGCCGCTCAGCTATAGAATACTAATTGTGTATGCCTATCGAAACTTCAATTAGCTTTGTAAAAGTGAAAGCGCTGTAGCCACCAATTTTGAGGTTATCTAACAAAAATATGAAATACCCAATTCTATTACGGCTTTGTTTATTACTAACTGACGAAGAACCGAGGTAAGTGAAAGATAAAAGTTATATCGTTTGCTATAATGTTGATGATCTATCGATTTTTTATTGCAATTCAAAAGAAAGGTATAGAGTAAGGAACACAGACTAAAGAAAAAAGACCAGGGTGGTTAACACTCTTCATCACTGCAAAAACTAACAATAAGTAGAACGTATAAAAATAGGAAATGGACAAAAAGTGTAACAATCACTGAATAAAGCCATAGAAGTACAGTAGAGAGAGACAATTATACTTCCTCTGCGCCTTTTCTCATTGAGAGTAGAGAGAAAAGCAAAGGACAGATTGACGATCGCGAATAGTAAAAATCTTTTTTAATATGTTTACTCAAAAGGAAGACTTTTCCATGTATGTATAGCGTCGAAAATCCCTTTTTTCAATTAACTATTGTACAGCGAAATGTTATTAAAACATGAACTAAATTTAAAATAGTCTGCATCAAACCAACACTTTTAATATAGCTCTCTAGAAATGTTTAAACTGTCAAATCAATTATAAATTCTCCAAGGATAACGTTTTTTAAATGATTTCCTTTCGTTTTTTTACGCAAGTGTATTAAAAAACGTCGTTCGATGCACGTGCCGCATTTTCATTGAAACTCGTCTCTATTGTAGAGTCGCGTTTGGTTCAACAAACCGGGACTCGTGAAGAAATTACATGTTTTCCGTGTTTGTATCTTAATGTAATATTACCTTAATATTTTTTTAAAAATTACACAATTTATGAAATATAAGAAAGAAATCAACTTTGCTATATATAGCTTATTTTATTTAAAATAGATTCGAAATGACACAATTTCTCTTTTATTTTCTCTGTTTTGAAGCTTTCTTAAAGGTATCCCTTTCGTATTAATACAACCTCTATATTTAAACGGATACATATATAAATTTAGTTTAGTTTAATCTAAGCATGGTCGCGGTCGTCCCGAACTGACCCACTTCAACGTCTTTCAATGTAATAGAAATTGTTATTATTAATTTCTAGTTTCATGTTATTTCTATATGTATATATTGAAGCCAGTCTAAATTTGTACCAAAGTCATCAGCTCTGACCTATGGCATTATGTTATCGCAATAAAGCTAGATTATTCGTCGAAGCGGTGGTAGGGTTAAAATTTGTCGATTTTAAAGAACTCAGTAATTATGTCTGTACTTTTCTCATTAACTATTAATTAATTATCGGCTCCTTTCACCTGCACACCCGTCCGTTCCTTCTCTCGCGTCACAGAGTAGTCTCCATTCTTTTATACTTTTTTACATTATTCTTCTAGTGTGCAGAGGAGACGACAGTATACATCCATGTGTATAGTACAGTGCATTTAAATAAATATCTTTTTAATTTTTATGCTAGATAAAGGATTAACGCGCACGACTTCAGGGCTTATATTGTCCTAAACACACATTTAAATTTTCCAACGTGCGTAAACTTTTAATTTCAGTCTAAAATAAGCTGTGAGCCTTAAGAGATATTATTATTATTTGTGTAATTATTTCTGTGTTATCTAAATAAACATACAGTGAAACCAATGGGCTGAGAATTTTAAGCGAAACTATGAAAATCAAAATGCAAATTGTATACCCGAGACAGGCATCCTATAAATGCGTTTAGATTACGCCCAAATGCGGCAATATGCTGCGTTTAGTTCGCGCTCGTTATTTGTAGGTCGCTCCGCGTAAATTACGCACTGATCCGATAGTCTGTTAATTAGTCAGTTTTTGGTTGATACTGAATTAGAATTGTTTGCCTGTTTACGTTTGGAAGCGTAAAGGTATTAAAGGATAAGTAAAATTTATGGGTGACATTGTGCGTTTAAGGTTACTTCCAGACTCAAACATCAACATTTTTAATTTTTTGAATCATTCAAGTAGATTGTAACATCAATTGCTTACTATCAAACTTCATTGGGCTATCATGGCGGTGTAAAGACGTAGGAATGCTGGACTGGGTCGTATACAGACTGTAGATAATGAGAATAACTTAGATTTACGTTCACGTATTTTATTATTCGGTTTTAACATTAGAAGTATAATGTAGTACCAATGTATTTTTAAAATATACGACTAAACTATCACGAGGATCTGCTCTATGTGTACTACGTCACTTTGATAGAGATGACGTTGACCGTTAGACGAATTGCCGAGAAAGAATCACTAAGATCTTTTGATTTGGGTATTAGAAAACATAAAATATACAATACAATTATAATATACAATTTTTATAAAAAATATTCATACATCAATATATCTATGATTTAAGAATATATATCAATTATGGTGATAAGTAGAAATCAAATATCTACTTACGAGCATGGAGGTGGTTCGTTGGTTACTCTAACTTCACAATAATATAATAATTACAGCGAGTTTATTTTATTTTCTATTATTACCTACAACCTTAAATACACAACATCACAAGTTCGTTAAATATGACGGCGCTTCTATAATCGATAATCGTCGTAGATATTGGATCATTGAAAAGCGAATGGTACTGACATCGATAGTTCAGTGACAGCTCGCTTGAGGAAACACAGTCCGCTGGCTGCATCATGGTTGTACGGTAGAGCTAGATTCAAAATCGGTTTGAATCGGACACGTGCGACACGTGTACTGTGGAACGTCTACATTTTTGTATATCTTCGCATTCTATATTTAAAATCAAACTTTTATTTAAGTGATACTTTTCATTTCAAATTATAATTGTTAAATAGATTGATTTAATTTTTATTCAATTATTTCTCCTCGCTCGTCACTCTCCACGTCGCTCTCGTCCATAAATGGAATGAACTGATAATACTGATATGGGCCATATGCCTATTAATATTTTCTTAAATAAAATGATTTAAGGATTTTATACTACTTATTAAATATTATTGATATTTCTCGTTTAATATTCCATAAATAGAAATAAATTGAGCGACGCCACCATTCAAATCTACGGATCCATTATTAAGTATGGTTTCTATTGGACTCCAAACAATAAAGAATCATGACTAAAATTAGCTGTTAGAAGTTGTGCAAAAAGAGGTTTCGCTTCAGGACTTTCATAGCTAATTTCTCCTAAACGGTAAAGCTGTGAAATTTTTTAAGATATGCCGCATCATTTACTTACATATATAGGTTACACATTTACGTTTCGGCTTCATAGGGTATCTACCATTCGTTATTTTATTCGCCCATATTTCTGCTTGTCTATTAAAAAATTTTTGTTGTATTACCAAGGCGTTTAATCACAAAAATTCACCGAAGTGAACAAAAACGAAATTGCCTTAACTTCCGTCGAGAAAAGTTGAAAAGAGAAATCATTTTGCACGCTTTTTAAGCGAGATTGTTAATTTTGTCCTGTGTTTAAATTCTCGCTTTTTAATTACAAACAGTTCGCGTTTTATTGTGATTCGTTGGGTGGCAATATTTTTGCGTTTAAGGAATTGTTGATGAAGTCGTTATGAATGGAAAGATGCTGTCTCAGTTAGATACTTACACTAGTCTATATTCAATTTCGTATTGTTATTCTGATTTTTGGCATTGATAATATTCATTTTCAATAATTAAGCTATTGCATAAACGCTTCTCCAGAAGACTGGGCAGAATTTTGCTTGCTGGTAGAGTTGGTAGAGATTACATCTTTTTGTTTTTGTCAAACCACGTATACAATACGTGAGGGATATTATTAGTATCGTATCGTATAAAATATTATTATTTTACTTTATAGAACGCGAATCACTAAAAAGGTTCATTGTTTCACCAAAAGACAAAAAAACCAACCTAAGCATACTATTTAGAAACGTGACAAAAAATTTATGGAACACAACTGACAACTGACTTCAAAATACTAAAAAGGCAAAACTATTTCAATTTAAACACTTCTGATACTTAAATTATTTATTTAGGCCTTTTTAGTGATTTGAAATCACTTGCCTGTCTTTTAGTCGCACGTTGAAATACAAATATGTCCGTTTCATTTTCAACAGTCATCCATGTTTTGTCAAAATTTGTCACAATTTGTGTCAAATTTTTAGGATTACACTGCACAACATCTTTTCCCTGGGATCTTATCATCAGATCCTGACTTGGTTACAGTAAGAACACCACAAGACTATACTTTTAACAAAAATAATTGTAAACCGGCCCTAAATCAACAGACAATGAGTCGATGAACATACAAACAGAAGAACATAGAACCTCCTTCTTTTTGAATATTATAAAAACATAGATACTATGAACATTTTGCTTTTATACTTGGAAAAATAAGGTTAGCCCTTTTAACAATTAAATAAATGCAAGAATTATTTTTAAAGCAATATAATCAAGAGGATTTACATAGAATAAAAATAATACTAGTACGTATACCGTCCATTGTTAAAAAGCGTTACGTACATTGTTAAAAAACATCCAAATCCAAACTAATTCTTTCACGTCAAGTTAATTCATGCAAATAAACCTTTGATCTACTAACTTTATTGCTCAGTTAAAGTATGTTGTAATCTACTAGAACCGTCTAGAGGAGATTGAAGGTTATTGGAATTACCAATTTGACTTACTATAATCAATACTTAATCATTTCAACAATGACACTTATTGTTACAGTTAATAACAGAATTCAAGGTAATTATATCATTCTTAAAGCAAGTATAACAGTAAATTTAGGACATAAGAGTATCTAGACACTAACATTTATTAGTATAAGCAATAATATAATATATAACATGTTACATTTACAATATTTATGTAATTGTTTAATTTATTTAAGCACATATAACTATATAATAATTAACACACAATTGAAAAGGACAGTAAGTACACTAAGTTATTAACAGTTTTAATTAATTTTTGGTAGAATTATTCAAAGAAAATAACTGAACTTCGTCAATTTTATTTAATACCAACCCTTAAGGCATAATTATTTATTTCTAAGCAATTTTAACTTCTTCAACTCTGATAATTTGATGCAGTGTTACATCTTGTATAGTTATTACGTTAAAGTCATAATAACTAGAAGCCTATCTTTTTTCTAATATAGCAAAAATAACACTCACGTTATTTATAGAATATTGAAACGTTAACTTTTATTTACTTTTAAGTAATTTCTATTTAGAGCTATAAAAAGCAATTAAAGTTATAGTATGGAAAATTAGAATTATTGGTATGAAATTATTAAGTATTTCTAGTACTTGTTGTCTCATTTATTTTTCTTTCTGTCAAAATGAGGGTATGAAGAAATTAGATACATTTTAAAATATTATCACAAAAAAGGAAAAATTGCAACGCAAGCCACGTCGTCAAAAAGGTTGTGGTCCAAGGTCAGTCAGGCTTCACAGACTGGCAAAACCTTTTTTTTGTGACGCTGAGGAGAAGCTCTACCAGCCAGGTTAGGGGATCAACCTCTGGGGAGGAGGAAGAGGGCGATGTGTCTCTCACCTACTTAACTCCTCAGCGACGCACCTACCTAGTCGCTTTCCATCCACAATACGGGATAGCCCGAAGACATTTCGCCGTAGTATCGATGGAGCGGCCCGACTGTGGTTTGGTCGCTACAAAATACTGTAGTTAAAAGTACCTCAACAGTAAAAGTCGCTTATAACAATTATCTCAATAAGTCATTTCAAAAGACTACCATTTGTGCCGCATCACAATATTATTTTATTACATTTTGTAAACAGATATTGTAACTTACATTCAAATATCAGATAAACTATGGAAAATACGGAACTGTCTCATAGTGAATGCTACGGTCATTGTATCTGCAAAATAAAATTGTATCCGGAATTTGAATAAAATTTCAGCATTACTGGTGTGATTGGACATTTATTCCAGAGAACTGCATCGAATAAAACGGTACGATTCGACTATATCTATTTGTTTCAGGATCAATCGCAGCTTCTAGATCGAATAAAATAGGTTGTTTTATCCAAAAATGTATTCGAATTGTTACTTTAAAGAAAAAGAACTACATCACAGATACAATTGTGTGCCAGAGCAGATACTATCATACTGCCTCGACAAGGGTACGTTTGCTATCACAACCTAGACACTCTGTGACCCATATGTATTATTAATTGATTTAATGACCCAGGATTGGCCAGTATAGTTTTATATATCAATAATTAAAGCCAATTACAAGTTTAATTAGAAAACTTTACAATAGGTTATTATCAATTATTAGAAGGGTTTCAGGGCGTGCAAGTGTGTGTATGTATATGTATCTGTGTAGGTGTTTGGGTGCCTGTGTGCGAGAGGATAAGTGAGTGTGTAATTTAAGATCAATATTTTGAGCTGATGGCCGCTGTAATCTAGTTTTCTTCTTATATCTTGATATCGAATTCCTGAAGACGTTAATGAAAATTTAAAATGGTGTATTAGAATAATTTATTAATATTCTATTGTCCTATAAAGGTTTTCCAAAAAATAATTCTAAATATAATAATTTTAAAGTAATTCAAAGTCTTAGTAAATATTTTCTTGACAAAAAGTTGGTACTGTCACCAATACTACCATTAATGGTAGTTTTGGTCAAATGGTAGTTTTGCTACAATAAATATGAACCTATAGTACTATTAATGGTACTTACAATAGTTAGTTAAACAAGACCAGTGGTAGTTAGCACCATAATGGTAGAACTAGATGTTACAAATGATACGGTGTAACAAAATTTACTCATAAAGACACGTTAAAATTCAAATGTCATCATAATAATTAATAAGCAAATAAAATACCTGCTTGTTTTATTCCACGTAAATATTCGAATAATGTATGAGAGGTTTTGTTCAGCGCATTTTATTCTTTATCCCCCGTTAATACGATCGCAAGCTTTTAAGGATATGTAGACTCAGAAACATCTGCCTACTTTGAACAAGTTGATTCTGTTTTATTTCAGGAAAAGACTTTGGTATTTTCCTTTTGACTTCTCAACTGGATAATTTGAAAAAATTAATTTTGTAATGTGATTTGCAATTATTATACCAGGATGTAAATTGCCCCGGGTCGCCGGTGGCTTGACAGATAAAATTTTTTAAACGAAACCAATAGCCATCACACTAAAATGGGAAAATTAATTAATTAAAATATTTATCTAATGAAATGAAATTTTATTTCAAAATGAAATGAAATGAAATTTTATTTCAAAATGAAATGAAATGAAATTTTATTTCAAAATGAAATGAAATGAAATTTTATTACAAAATGAAATGAAATGAAATTTTATTTCAAAATGATATGAAATGAAATTTTAGGAAATCCGTGTGAAACCCGTTACAGAAACTATACACCAACCCCAAATAATACTTCAAACTAAATTAACACTTGATTGCAAAACATTTGTCGTATACCGCCTTATTACAAAACGTAATCTAAACTTAAACCTGGCTTAAACCTCATTCTGGTTCTATCTACCTAGTATGTACCGAAGGAACCAAATAAAACACGTCCGTTCTGTATCAAGTATATTACGAGACAATAAGCAATAGACAATTATGAGGATACCTTACATTAACAATTTATATTTTATCTACCTACCTATTACATACATAACACTACCTTAAATGAGAACATGAGACCAAACCAAACCAAACCAGGACTATCTTTAAACCATGTTTTGTAATAAGGTGTTTAGTATTTGAAGACGATTTTCAGTTTTATTGAACAACAATTTTAAATGGTATTTACAAGTTCCTATGATCATAATTAGATGGGCGATCGTTATTAAATATTGTCAAATAGATGGCAACGAACCTGCTCCTAACTGATTGTTCTAAGAGAAGTATAAGTGATTGCTTATTGGAATATTGTGAAGAAAATATATAAAAAAAATCTTAGTGATAAAAACGTTTTGTTCCATATTTAATAACGTTTTCCCTTTCGTTCCTTATTCATTTCCAATTCGGCGAGGAGCCCGTTAATACAGCAGACTGTTTTACATTCTATTCACAACATACTCTACAACATATATTCCTCTCACGAAATAAATCTTTTCTTATTTATCCTTATAGCAACATATTGTTTTCCCTTTTTGTTCCCCAGGAGTGATTTTGTACTGGATACAATCGTGTAAGTGCTGCTTTTTCGGTGTTACATTGTAATGAATACACCAACAATGACTTAGGAGGAAACGCGATATTGGGCGTCCATTTTTTGTATTATTAATCATTACTTTTTGCCGCATATACGCGTAAAGATTAATCGCCTATTTTAACTGTACTGTACATATTTTAGTGCATGGCAGTATTAGTTACTTATGTCGGAAATAAAATTAAACGAAATAAGTTATAATGTCTAGTTATATATACCTGTAAAATGACCTCTGTGGTCTAGTAGCTGAGACGACCTACTCCATATCTGGAGGTCCGGAGTTCAATTCCCAAGTTTGGTTGCTGCTATGGCTTTTCTAAGTTCGCCTGGCTAGCTACCAACATATTAATTAAGTCGCCAATCCACAGCTGGACGTAAGATAGCCATAAGACATAAGACATAAGATAAGGGTGTAGATCAATTCTACTTAAACCTGTGAGAAGAAAAGGCTGGTTTTCCATAGAGCCAATTGAGATCACAACACGCGCCAATCAAACCACAAGCTGTTTCCTAATCAAACGCACATAATTGCTTTAATAATGCGATAGGGGCTCATTAAATATAAATTATATGTTAATAAGGTTCTAAACCAGGAGGTGCCAATTTCGAATCTCAATATGGTACGAAGAGTACTAACACTTGGTCTCGGGTGTGGATGTTTTTAAGTATATATAATATAATAAACATATAAACGTCAAATTATATTTAAAAGTTAAATACATTTATTCAATTGTATGTAATGAACCTACATTACATACAATCAAGATTGAAGAAATAACGAATATAATTATATAACTGAAAAGTATTTATAAACTTAATATCATAATAAAAGTTAAAATTGAGCTATTCCAAAAAAATTAACTATATATAGTAGTAGCAGTCAAAATATAAGATTAATTATATACAGCAGTCGATATAAGTATAATGTATGTATTCCATGTTATGACGATGTAAAAAAACTTAGTAAATAAGTCTATTTAAATGAAGATATTTTGAATATGACTTTGACTTTGTGTTGTTAAAGTTTAAAACTTAATATTTTTTATGGAGGAGTACATAGAGAAAAACTCGAATGCAACAGAACCTGTAAGCGGCATATGTACTAATTTTTGTGTGACCATACAAAAGTAGCTCAGCAGCCAAGCCATCACTCGGACTTTGAAAAGCAACGAGTCCAATCTCGCCTCGAGACAAAATTTTTTCGTACATTGGATCGATGGCCAGGACATCTAAACAAACTACCTTAACTAATAACTATCAGAAAGTAAAAAAAGAAATAAACTTGAAACAAAAGAAAATAAAACAAAAAGGCAAGTCATGTATTAATCTTTATAACTAATTAGTTGTCAGTAATTACATATTTTTGCTTGCTTAATACAAAGTAATTGTAGTTTTTCATGGAATGAGTCCTATGTGATTGCCAGGAATAGAATGGGTCTCTTTGGACTGGGCTATCCCAGTCCTGAAGATATAAGGCTGCAGACTCCTGGTGTACTTAGTAAGTACACCTTGGAGGTATTCCAGGACAGCGGACATGAGAATTGGGGAAGCACAAAACATCCCATTGGGTCGACGTGCTACGGGAGTAATCCTGACCCTTGAATGGAATGAATACAAATATATTTTAACAAAGTTTACGTCTGGAGACAGCGTTTTCATTCTTGCTACATCCTAAGTAACTTCTCTACCACCGATACGGTAGTGAAGCATGGAACTGCAAATAATATAAAATTGAACACTGGTTGCAAGTATTAAAAATTAGGGCCTGAGCCTTCATTAGATAATTTTGGACGTAATATCAAAATATTACTATCAAAGTTAATATATAAATAATGTTGTTGTAGGTATAATTTTCAAACATTATTTTTAATGTTATTTTTACATAAATAAGACATTATCTGCGGTGGGAATAATTATATTTCTATCAAGTGATTCGGAAATATCGCCATTTTGAAGAACAAGTTAAATGACAAAAGAATTATTTCTTATTTACCAGCAAAATGAGTAACGTTTAAAATCTGATACTCTATTATAGAGTCCTAAGGAGAGTCTTTGAAACATTACAGCTGGAACAAAATTTGTAGGTATTTACTAAAATTGCGACGTTCTGTAACAAAATGTCGCCTTTGATTCTGGGGATATTTTCACTGGTTTATTTTATTTCAGTACAATCGACAGCATGTCTAACTTGACAATTTGGATTGTCGACCTTATCCGCTGGTGATAAAAACGAGTTTCCAGTAGCGAAGTGTGTAATAATTGCCGTTGATCTTCAACCGTCCGGAAATTTCTCGACAACGTTAGGAAGCGGTAAAATATTTGGAGGTTCGTCACATTTTAGCTGTGAGGGCGCGGAATTTATTACGGAGAAAAGAAAAAAAGATTTGTTTTTAAGTGAGAAAAGGATCTTTTAATATAAGCGTGCAGATTAATGCTTGGTCGTAGACAAGGTATTAAAGAGACAGAGAAACCAATTATTTTATTCTGACACCTCTACAGCTACGAAACAATAAAATAAGACAGTTATTTCAAAATATTTTGATTAAAAAAAATATTTTATCTTTCACTGGCCAGATATAATAGACTATTTTGAAAAAAAGCATGAAAATTTTAATTTTGGAACATAATCAAATTAACGACAACATGCTACAAGCTTCAAAACAACATCTTTGTGCGTTGCGTTCAATTGTAAAATCATTGTCGTAGCTACAAAAAAAGTCTTTTTTCAGTCAAATGTAAATAATTACAAAATCTTGTGAAATTCTCTTGATTTTAAGAATATAATAAAATATAATGACGATCATAAACGAATAAAATTCATATTCTGCAGTTGTTGGGTAAAATGTGTCATTAATACTTAATATTTGAATTGAGAAATACAGAAGCATTTTCTAAGAATATACGATTACAATCTCAAATTAGTTATTGTTATTATAAATAAACTCTAACTATTCATAGTAGACGTTTTCAGAGCTCGACTTGCAAAATTAGAGGAAAGACAGTAAAATCTGGTAGGTAATTAGTGAAGCCACGGCTCCCCTCGGCTGGAGCGGGAATTAAAATAATAAATAAGAACGGAGACCGTTTGAACAGCTTGAAACAGGACTGCAGGTACAAAATGTCTTTGGAATTTTGTCTGATAATGTAAAGGCGCTATGAGTATGAGTTTTAAGTCTACGTTATAAGATCGCAAATGGAATGGACAGAGAGGCCTTTCACAAGATTGATAATGGAACCAATGACACTTAACATTGTGCTTAAACTGAGCGTAATTGTAATTCAACTATTACTGTTTGAAGTTTTAAGGATCGTCCACTTTCAATCGAGAATGCAGCAAGATAATTACACGTTATTCACCATCCTCGCTGCCATGATGGTTTGAGCACTCTGATTTTAATTCCGAATATAAAGCAACTTTCACCAGGGCTGGTAACTATATTTTAGAGCTTCGGAAGGCAACCTTTTTACCATTAATTTGTTTTATGGTCATTGGATTTTATGGTATTCGATGTTATACTCTTTCCATATCGACAATTAAATAAGTATTCTATTTAAACCTACAAAGATTAAAATTAGTTTCAATTAGCAAAAGTTTTAAGTTAAATTGTATGAAGAAGTAGTTACCAACTTTTACTTAAACGCAACTTGCTCTTGGTAATATAAAATTGTTTCAGTTTTGAAGTTAAAATCTCGCAGTGGATACTCAGAGTTTTATTTCTAGAAATGAGAATTCTTTTCCGAATTTTTATTCAGCATGTTTATGTAAATCTAAATCGTTGGAGTAATAAAATAGCTTCAAAGTATGTAGATTTTGTTTGAATTTTAAAAAGATGCAAAAATAAACAGAATTTTAGTATTATATTAGTATCAGCCACATGATGAAATACTTAAATATTATATAAATTAAAATCCGATGTTTCATTTATATATTATTGTGGCTTACCACTTTTTGTAAGTTTTGAAATCAGAAAAGCAATGCATTTTAATTTTGACATTTGTCTGTGTTCGTGTCTGTGTGTTTGTCTGCTTGTAGTCCCGTTATGAGCAGAACAGAATCGATTTAGACCTTCTCATTATTGTATTAACAGCAGGAACGTTATTCTTATACACAAAAAATGTATTCGGTTCGTGTGCGACCGAAAGATTATTACCATAATTGGATCATTTTATATTTGGGTATCACTATGACGCTTTAAAATTTTTGACGTCATGATCGAGTAGATTCTTAGAAATCATTTCTGAAGATCTGGGATAGGGTTTTACTAATTTTGAGAGTATTTTTTACTTTGCACAGATTACCTAAAGTCAGTAGTGCCGCTTTTTGCAAGTAATAGTAATAATACTAAAATAATAAATTCCATAGCGTAAGCTCCTCACGCTGAGACTGTCACTCAGTGACCGAAATATGTTTCGGAGTTGGTGCTAATTCGTTTCTAGACCCAATAGAAAGTCAAATTTCGGCATTAAAAAATTAATTTCAAATCATATTACATATATTCTTACATTGCGTCATCTTTGCCCTTTCATGTTTCGAAGTCGCCTTTTTGTTTTTTGATTAAATATTATAATTTTTAAATTTATGTCCGATAAAGTATGAAAAACCACACAAGAGAACATGTCTGCGAAACACATAGATCTATTTAAGCAGATTGACAATACTTAAGTACGAGCTACCATATAACACCCTCAGGTTAATGTACATGGCCTAGCTGACTCTGTTATTGGATCTGGTTAAAGTAATTAAAGTTTGATATATATATGTCAAGAAGATATCTACAACCTGCAACTAAAAACTTTCAAAACTATTGTCCTGTTTAAAATCATATATTATCGTGTATCATTTCATAATGAACTATGTAATTCCTATTAATTTAAACGAACTTGTTGTGGACATTCAAAACTTAAATGTGGAGGGAAAAGTTAAATTTAAAAATAAGCTTGGAAGCTGTATCACAGAGCGGGTCGCGGGCAGATAAACTATCACGGCTTGTGAGCCGCTGCTAGATGTTGCTGTATAAAATTGTAAAATTTTGAGAAAAAAAATTAAAAAAAAAATGAGAATATGGTTTTCAGTAAATTCTCACTTTAGTTTCGTTATCACGTCAGGATTAATTTCTTTGATTTATAATTGCAGTATTCTATCTATCTATTATGTGTTGTTATCGCATATATTCATTTGTTTTTATATCATTATTTCAAAAACTAATGATTACCTTATTGAGTTATTGTTTTGACTTGTTAGTATAAAACTTAACAACACTAACTTAACTTTACCACTTAGTCATGTCATTATAACCTTTTAAGTGAAAATACCACACACGTACATACACACATATATTATATATATAAAAACGAAATCTCTCTCCCTCCTGCTCTTTTTCTGTGGGAGTAATATGGCCAATTTGTCTGTGGCCCGCGGCGCTAACAAAGCACTAGCTAGAGGATCGAAGCGTACTAGAAGATAAAACACGATGCCGGCAGTAAATTGAAAATTATATCGAGAAATACGTTGATAAAAGTTAGAACAATTCAGGGCTAGCACATCATTGTTCAAGATATAATTTTTTCGATTAAATGAGCGATGCTAATAAAACTCTAATTAAAACTAGCTTCTTCATCCTTGCAGAGCAGTTTTGTCTTATATATTTATAATAATAATCTTAATTAATTATTGAAATCAAACAAAGACGTAATTGCGTTTCTCTGTAAAGACAAAAGTTTTATTTCAGATACTTTTTTAACAACATCAAAACCAAAATAATAATAACAACATAAATTCACTCACCTGTAAATACAAAAGAAACAACATTTAAAGCCTTTATTCCAGGATTCTCATCTTATTAAATTTAAAATATATTTATGGCTTTAATAATTATCTTAATATTATAAGTAAAATTCCCAATCAATAAATTAATATCTGACAACTGTCAGTTTACACGCTTAGTACTGCACCGAATGCAGCCAGTATTAAATTAAGAAAAGAGGTTTTATATCAATAAAACAAACTATTTTCTTAAAATATTTAATTTTTATTTCCTTTCCCTATACTTTTTAAGTTGACGTAGTGATTAAAGCACTCTGGTTTCGATAGTAAAAACAAAGTAAGTTTCGCCATGGTTCTACCATGATGGGGTCAATTAAAATTTGTTATCTAATACTATCTGTGTTTTGGAAGGCACGTTAACTGGTTGTTAAGTCAAACGCTTACACTCACCAACCCAGAGCCAGCGCAGAGTAGTGGCCATACGGCCCAAATTTGAGGAGTTTCCCCCATATAGAGGAAGAGGAAGGTCTTCAGTAGGGCATATCGCGAAATCAGGATATGATGATGGGATCCCAAGGAAATCGAGAACGATCCTCCAATTTTATGATAACAATAGTAAAATACTATATTCAAACTGAAAAAAGTAGAAAAAACTTTATTTTATTTACACAAAACTGAAACCCACTTCAAACCGCTAAAAGGCAAAAATAACTCAAGTACTTGCTTAATTTCAAAGTACTATATTAAATTGTGCTTAGTTATTTCCAGAAACAATATCAAGTGAAGTACAGACTCTTAAAAATCATTAAAAAATGAGTACTAAAATTTATTGTCATTTCATTATATATTTACAATTCCGAATATTGTAACAATTGACTTATAATACTAATACATAATGACATAATTGATTTGTAAATGTCATTATAAATACTAAAGGCTGAGAGTTTCTTGCGCCGCTTCTTCTCTGCAGCTACTAATTCGTCGAAGCGGTAGTAGGGTTGATTGGGAATATGCATACTAGTGTTATTTTTAATTTTAAAATAAGTATTATTTTAAAATTAAAACTAATAATTTATTTAGTACATATTTAAATACTATAATTGGGACAATTAGTAAATGCCCGATTGATACCCAGTAAAATTATGAGTATTGCCTTTATAATTATATTTATTTATTTTCTTATACATATTCCCTGTTGTGACGATTTAAAAGAGCTTAGTAAATAAGTCTATTTAAATAAAGTTATTTTTGACTTTGACTTTGAAAAAAACATTGTTACTACTAAGTAAAAATTGAACAATAAAATCTATTACTGATTAAAATCTGGTCAATCATTTTTTAAAAGTTTGTTAGAATTAGAGCTTGATAAAATATTCGTTTGTTCAATGCAATGACTGTTCTGTTAGTGTGGAAGATTAGTGACGGACATGAGACTGAAATGAACATGGACATGAAAAATAAAAAGCAATTTACTAAGTAGATAGTATGGGGTTCCAATGAGAGCGTAACACAATGTAAAATCGTGAAAAATATTGTGAGTGTTATGTGTATGGCGGTGGAATGTCCAGGAAAAGACGGGATAAAACAACAATTGAATTTAATATAAACGTAGAAGCATCTTAACAGAACGAATTTTCTGAAAAGAGTGTAATTTTCATTGTCGTCATGGTAACCAAAAACAGACTTCAATAAATATATGTAAATAAACAGTTTTTAATCGGGTAAGCTTTAAAGACCCCTCTGAAATTTTCATACGTGCTTCAGATATGAGCATCTTCAATAACACCTTTATATTTGTAAATCTCTCATTTACAAACGATACATTCTAGGATACACAATAATCGTCTCACATGAAATAAAATATGAATATTTACTAGTGACAATAGATTTTGCATGCGATTACAATTATTTTGAAATGTAATTTTCATTGTTATTAATTTTAATTTAATTTAATACTAATATGACATATATAAAGTATAAACCGTCTTATTCACTTAAAATATCTTTTTATTAAATATATTTGAAATTTATAACCGTGTAAACTTTTCTGATTAATGTGTCAATTTTATATTGTACTTTAAATTGTTATAATAATTGTATTTTTCGCAAATAATACATAAATTAATTAAATATTTCTTAACAAATATATTTTTGATTCACAAATGTGTCACTTGTAGATTAATTAGCACTCAGGATGAAGCCGTACTGCCTTACCCCATACAGGCAAAACTGTACTTAAAGTGTTCATTATTACAGCTGATAATAGAAAAATTACAACTTTTGTTAGATTCATCACTGAAAAAGAAATAATATGATCGCATTTTATATATAATTATTATTATTATTTAGGTACAATTATCTATATCAAAATAGCGTAATTTCCCTATTTAGTTAAACTTATGCTAACCGACCAGGCTGGCAATACATTTTTACTGCTCTGAAGTAAAAATGAAGAAGATTGATTGATTTATGACTTTTATTTGACCTTGAACTAAAGAATTCTAAAAATCACATATCCCAGACTGGTGCCCATTTTTACTTGAGTCACTTTGTATGAGAAACCCTGATATCCCGCCGCGACTGACGCACTACCCTCACTTGAGAAGCTAATGCACCTTGATGGATGGGAGGCCCACTGACAGGAGCGGATTATAGTACGGACAAGAAAACAGATGCCTACGTCAACCACGCACGGCTCACGTTTTTGCGGACTGTACTAAGCTGAGGAGAGGCTTGGACTTAAGGCCATTTTCATTTTTTTACTTGTTCATCCGTTGGTAAAGTACTTTATTTCAGCTTTATTGACGCAGATGATAAATTCACGTACAATATACCATGATTAATTTACACCGAGTTTTTAGGTCATTGCTATAAGGTATTAGATATACTATTGAATTCCCAAGCCAGAGTGTGAGTAATAAGGAAACAGCCAATAGCTAAATCAATCCTTATTCCTTGGACATAGCTTCAGTTGTATAAATTATACTCATTGATGTTAAGGCGGAAGATAAAGATAAGCTGATAGTAGCTAGGCAGATGGATTTAAATAAAGCTCTACCACCAGACGAAGCAGAAAATATCAATCTTTTAGATCTCAGGTAGGTGGTCTTAGCCACTCGATCACAAAGGTGGTAAACTTGGTGGTTACAGCTGCTCTCCTGAATCTATTAGAATAATCATCTAGAGTTTATCCATCCCATGCTAAGCAGAGGCGAAAATTTGGAATCTATAACTTAAGTTGGCAAGTAAGTTAAATGGCACTCCTAAACAGAAACTTGATTCTGGCATAATGAGAAAATTAAAAGTAAGGCTTGCAGTAAAAACTAGGAATTGAATGCATTACATGAAGCTAGAGATGACTAAATGGATCATCCAAGATGCAGATCACGCAAACTGCTAAAATTAAGTCAGCACGTTACATCATAAAATTAAGAATTTCCGCCAAAGCGAACAGAAACAGCATACGTAATATATATCCTATATGACTGTACATAACTCTTTCGGCTCCGTCCATATCTCATCGTAGTAAATCGCGAATGGAGCATAAATATTAGCGGAAGGTATTTTTCTTCTGTTTTATTACTTTTGAATATTACGTGTTGCTTTGTAAAAGGGATGTGAAAGGGATGTTTTGTCGCTGAATATTCATTCGTTCCATTTTGTTCACGTTGGAACCAAAATATGCGCGGACTGGAGTTAAGTTATGAAATGAAGTTCCTTCGGAGGTATTTCCTAACGAGTACAGCATGAGGTTTTTCAAAAAAAAAATTTCACGGAGGCTACGCGCGAGTGTTATACAGAGTCGGCAAAGCTTTAGGTAATGCCCCTAGTATTGCAAGCCTTCATTAGCTACGGTAACCGCTTTCTATCAGGTGTGCCGTATGGGTGATTGACACCTTAGTGGTATAAAAAGAATAGCGTATATTATAGCGAATAATAAATATTACTTAGCCCGATTTATGAAGATGTTGATTTTGTCGTTCAATAAATTGAATAATATACACCATTCTTACACACATACACAAACCACACACACACATTCATACATATATTCAGACTAGTATTTACTCGTCGTAATTATTAACGTTAATTTTAAGTTATGTAAACCATTTTTAAGCAAAAGTAAAGAAGACGTTATTATTGACAATGATATACAGGCAGCCATTATAACAAAATTTAAGCGTAATAGAAATAATATGGTAGCCAATGTAATAACAGGGTACTTAAATAGGTGGCAAAATCTTTTGTCACGAGGACTTCATCGCAGCAGTATCAAGTGATTGTTGGATATTGCTAGTATGTTTTGGCAATCCTTACCTCTTATCAGGTGTAATCTGTTTGTTTGACATTTACAATACTAGAAATAATATACTTACAAAAGTTTGGACTCCAAAAAAAACCAAATATACATAATTTGGACTTAAGTTTTGAATAATGAAGCGTACTGCTGTGTACTTTAATTATTTATATATATGCATTCACAATATATCTTATGATCTAAGTGTTAGTTACAGATATTAATTATTGCGAAGGCCACACCATTATCCTCAACTTAATATTTGTGTTAGTCATTACCTTAACATAAGTGCCATTATAGTATATATGTAAGTATAAGAGTGATATGGAAGAACTGAGCTAACTGACATTGGTATTATTAAAGTCCTATTAGTTTGGTCCCACGTTCATTATGGTTAACTTAAATTGGTTTTCGAAATTTGAGTATCTTTGATTTGGATCTACGGTAACTAAATTACAAAAGAGTTTGGTTTGAGTTTATTTCCAATTTATGAAAATATCCCATTAAAAATAAGGTTCACTCAACCCTAAACCTCTTTACAATTGTAACATCAGAATCAAAAGCAAAACAACCAGAAAATCCGATGATGAACAAACCTTTACAGGACGCTCCGCGTTTTTCATATTGCCCAAAAGTACGTAAAGGAGAATGGCATTTCAAACGCCGTCACTCTATTAAATTATTCCGTTCCGTCAACTCAAAATGCGGGTAATGTTGCTAGTAGCAAAAGGGTTGGGCTCGCCCCGTTTTTTCCGGTAGCAGTCGAGTGTTAGGACAAATTGTTGATATCACGTTTTTGTTGGCGTTCTTTGATGTTTATTTTTTTCGTTTCAAACTCGCAATGAATCAGAGGAAAGGGTTTTAATTAATTCTTTTTATTTTAATTTGTTTGCGTGATTTATTTGATCTAGGTCTGTGCATGCAGCAAAGGATTGTAATTTGTAATATTATATTATACGTTTATTTTAGTTACTTTGTTTACATATATATTGTATTATACGTAATATGTACTATATTTTTTACAAGCGTTTGCAATGTTTGCTTAGCTGGATAATCAATATCTTATACTAGGAGTATTAGGAACCTTCAGATTATCCACGAATATTATGTTCCGATTTCCATCAGCGTCATTGAAGCTAAAAACTATATTGAGCTCGTGACTTCTAGTGAGTACATTAGACTCATCAAAAACCTTTGCTGTCTGTACACTTTTATTATTCTCCACACCTCCAGAAAATTTCACCCCACGATTGGCATTCAGCGCAGATCGTGGCCGCTTTTCGGTTACACCAATTCAATTTTATTGTTTGCGAGTGCTATTGACGGTTTGTATTAGGGCATAATTATTTGGAAGGCTCAAAGGTACGGCCAATGCAAAATTTATGGAGGTTACGTTACAAAATGTTTGCTCCAAATCAGGACATGTTTTATTTTTCTTATCATGCGTGATTGGAATTTTAATTCTTTCTACTCCCAAAATTTTGGAAGGGGTCCCAATGGACATAATTTATAGAAGTAGATAATATTCAAGGGTTTGTTTGGCTTCTTGAAGTGATGTTTCAACATTTTGTGTAAATGCAAGCCGTTGTTATTCCCCCACAAACAAAGTATGCAATATTGAAACCACATCCTGAAATTGAAACTCAAGAACGCCTTAACGACGAACTCAAATAGAAAGCTCATTTTCAGGCAAACGAAATACTATCGCAAGTCTTCTGCGCACAAACAAAGAGATTTCGCGTCACTTTATTTACTTAAAATCAAATAAACCCTTCATTTGAGACGGTTAATTTCTAAACAGAGAGAAAGTTACAACCGGCACATTATTCAGGAAGACAACGACAAATTCCTTAAGCCTACGTATAATAGTGCGGGAGTACTTATTATTTTGGGTGTATGTGACAAATGACCTTAAGATAAAATAGTGGAGACTGACGTCACGGGGCTTGATGTAGATAAATACAAAAGGAAAGTATTACACTTAGACATTTTAATACAGTCAGATTTTATTTCATCAAGATGAAGATTTTGATGCGATGTTTGGAAATGAATCATAAGAAATATCCTAAAGTTAACAACAGATTGACAACTGAATTAATGAAGATTGTAGTTTTTACACTAAGATATTATATCTAGAAATGTTATTACATATATGAAGACGGATTTGTTGGAGGTGTGTCAACCCTATGTTTATCTTTCCGTCTTTAACTGCCTCTGTGGTCTAGTGGCTGAGATCACTTACTTCAGATCTGGAGATCCAAGGTTCTATTCTCAGTGAGGGCAGAATTTTTCTGCTCAGTTTGGTTGGTGGTAGGGCTTTTTGTAAATCCATCTGGCTAGCTACCACCACCTCACCTAAATCTACCATCATATCAATATGTTTACGGTATTCTTGTGTTCTAGCAGTCGGAAGTATGATATCCTATTACTCTGTGGTTGAGGAATCTAGGTGTAGTTCGCTTTCATCTTCAGCCTTATCTTCTCTTACGATCAAGTGAGATTAAGCCCAAAAGCTACCCCAAGGTTTTATTCCTGTTTATTCACGAACTATGGTTGTTGGCATGTTTACTAACAAAATGTTAACTCACATATTGTAAATTAAATTTTTAAGTTACCTTGCATTTATAAGATAAGCTTAAAGATGCTAAATTTGAGATGGATAAATGGTGAGTATATATTATTAACATTATTATCTCATCCAATCCAACTTGGTTCTCAGGACCATATTACATTTAGCCACCTCCAACTCCGACGTAATCTACGAGACGGGATTAAGCGGACGACAATAATGTTTCTTTACTTTGCCAGTTCTTTTGCTGTTAGCCGTTTTGATAAATGGTTCGAGATTCCTTTGTGTTGAGACCACACGGATTCTTTTTTGCGGTGGCATTTTAAAATTGCCCACCTGTGTCAACGGCTGTTTACTCATTTCTTGAGGGATTATGTTTTTATCCGAAATTGTATTTTTAAACATTAACATGTTGTTTGAAATCTCTGAATTTAAAAGATTAACTTAAGAATATAGGCAGATGTGACATATTCCAAGACCCAAATGTATGGTACAGCTATTATAAGCGATTGCAGTATTGGTCTAATAAAGAAACTTGATTAGTTTGATTGTCAAATTCCTTTACTTGAGTATTTCTGCAAATTTTTTTACACTTTGTACATTTTCTATTATTATAGGAGTGTTTTATGTATATTTATATGTCGAAGTGCCTTTAAATCAGACACGATAGATTATTTTAGTGAAGCTACGCTGGCGGGCTTGTGACTTAGAGAAGATTACTGTTAATTCTTATAATTTTGTACCAATTTAATATCTATATAATAGCTTCACCGAAGCTTATGTTGTTAACAATGTTGTTTAAAAAAATATCTATCAAACTATAAAAGTATGATAATTTTTTTGTGATATTAGTTTTATTACGAAGTTAGCCATTGTATTTTCTTATAACACTGCCTTTTATTGAGCAGTCCATTTATATTGTAGCATATTATGATAGTTTGGAATAATAGCGAATAAAAACTGTGAAGACGCTTTATAGTCTATAGTTAGTACTATAGACTTGTATCTATCAAAACATTTTTTACAGTTTTTTTTAATAAAAATGTAAAAAATGTTTTGACCTGATGCATAAAAATATTTCGAGAATATCACACAATGATCCAGTATAGAAGCGGTTTGTGTACTGCAATAATATTGATATCTTACGCATTACAAAACACTCGCTAAAAACTCATTCAAATTCATTAATCACAGGGTAGTTCAGTTCAGTCTGAAAAGTAAATTGTATATATGGTGCTTAAATGATATTTTTTTAAATGTTAATTAGAAAGAGCATTCTCTTGATGTGGTCTCACTGTCACCAAAAAAGCGAGGACAACCTTTAAATTGTACAGGCATAAAATACGAGTTTAATTATTTTTCTAAAGCTATTCGATTATTACCAACGACAAACAGTCTTTGAAACTAACCACTCAAAATAGTGAAAAAAGGTTAAAACAAAACTGAAAACTTACTTCATAAACTTTATCAGACATTGAACAGCTGGAACAATAGTTTGCTGACCCAACCGCGAGTTCTGCAGCTGCAAATTTCTCTGTTATTACCTATCATCTAATAAATGCTTTTTGATAACACTTACAACTTGAAGTAAGTTGGGGAACTATGTTGGCCCAGCACCGAGCGAATACTTGTACAACTATGGACCATATCACGTAATAACGCATATTTCAGCAATCGGTCTAAGTGCTAGTTCTGGTGGTGGGATGAAGTATGTCACATATTAGTTTCAGAAGCTAGAACCTCTTAGGACTTTAATATTGAAGACTAATAAATTTTCCTGTTCCTTAAGTGCTTGAAAGATCTCAAAGATTTAAAGATACATCTGCCCCTCTCCAGCCACCACCTGCTAAAGGTCTATAAGTCTTTGGTAGGCAGTTTTAGATTACGATTAAATTAGGAACTGCGCAGAACTAAGGGATATTCAAAACAAATGAGATGTTAATGAAAATCTTTCAACCTCGAGGATATCCAGGGCCAAACACACTGCCTGAACCTCTCAATGGAAAAATATATTTTCCTGATTTAAAATAAAAGTGTGATACAAAAGTTGACAAATAAATAAATAAACATCTAAGTGAGTACCTCGAATTTTAAAATAAGACAATTGTGGTGAGCTATGAAGTCTCATAATTATCAAATTGAAACGCATCCGACAAAAATTAAATTGTTCCTGAATTTGATAAGAAAAGTAATTTTTTAATACCAGACCATAAAAAACTGCTGAAAAAAAATCTAAAAATAAATTTAAAAAGTTAGTAAAATTAAATATTTTAAAGTTAATTTGAACGTAGATACTGTAGTGACACAGTTACAAACACCAATGGTCTACGGTAACTGCCATATGTACGGTCGTTCTATTTACCAACCTTGTCACATTAAATGTGGTTACTCCTCTTTTAGAGTTAGCAGTCGCGCAATTTCGCAGAATGCACACATTAGGCACAACATTTATAGGCTCGGATGCAGTTTGGATGACGCAAATGGATTCCGTATGTGCGCTGCGAAGGCTCGCCTGAATCTAGATGGTCAAATTAAATACTATTACATTACTGCACTATAAGGAGAAACTAAATAAAGAAATTTTAAAACTAAGATGTCCTAATGCAGATTTGTCATGGATAAATTTGTAGTTACGATTTCTTTTATTCAAGGGAAAAGTGTCAACCAATGCCTAAAGACAAGAGCAATCAAAAAGTCAAAATATTTTTATTTAAATAGACTCATTTACTAAGTTCTTTTAAATCGTCACCTAGTGACCAATAGCCATAGTATCACCTTTAAGTGGTTATTAACCGGGTATTTCCAAATTGTCCCAGTTATAGGATTTAGTTATGTATTAAATAAATTATTTTAAAATTAAAAGTAACACCAGTATGCATATTCCCAATTAACCCTACTACCGCTTCGACGAATTAGTAGCTACAGAGAAGAAGCGGCGCAAGAAACTCTCAGCATTTAGTATTTATAATGACATTTACAAATTACCTATGTCATTATGTATTAGTATTACAAACATATTTTTGGTTCACAGTGCAATATTTTATACATCGATACGAATCGTCATTTCTAGTTTGATTAAGTTTCAATACAGTTTATTTACAGCCTAAATTTACTTAAATTGCATTTCTAAATAGTCCATGCATTCTTATCGCCTAAATATTCCTATACTTTGTAGTAGGCTTTTTATGTTGACGAGTCACTTCATATTGGAGGAACATTGTGATTGATAAGATGAAACAGCGAAATGCTTCACTCGCAAAGAGGCGAAATGGTGGTACCCATAGTGTTGTTAATAGCGAATACGATTGTTTTTAAGATCCAATACTTGCAATCATAACTTTGACTTGACTTGAGGTAGTGACCTTAATTTTAAGAATTTGTTAATTTAAAAAACGAGTCCAGAATCATTTCATTCTATAAATATCTTCTTTAAGCGTTACAAATATTCAAACGTATAAAATCAAGAAGGTGCTTAATTTAGGAAACGGAAATAAAGGAAAATTAACGACCTTAAATAAGTATTTATAGAAAATAATATTTTTCATTTCTAGTATTTATTCTGTTGAAGTAGAATTAATTTTGACAAAATCTCTCACCAGATAAATTCTTTTTGTTCCTTAACATTCAATATTTCCATAAAATTGTTCCATTAGCCACAAACCTAAACCCAGAACCAGCCCACTAAGCAAACCCTTGATGAAAGACATGGCCAACCATTAGCACTGAAATGGAACCGTCCGGTAAATCTGGTCTGCCAATTAGACTCAGCCTTGATTAGTTGCAGTTCATTGGATTGGATTCAGGTAGTTTAGTAAGGCAACGAATCTAGAAGACTGAATAGTTGATCTTAGATCCAGAGATCTTATAATTGCTCTTACAGTGTAAAAGAAGCGTTAAGAAATACTAGAATATATATATCTATCTTCTAATATGATTACGTTAAGCTATATAAACATATATTTTACTTATTGTTGAGTTCGTTTTAAATAGAGTAGTTTATAAAAAATAAAAAAAACCGTAAATAAGTATATAAAATCCTTTGAGGTATTATATGATACTATCATTACTTCCATCTCAACGTCAGATCAGTGACACTCTTCGACCAGCCTCTCTAATTATCTAGCCGAGTCGCGAGCGTTTTTTTCCATATTTTAGGCAGACTCCCAATTTTCTTCCAAATAAAAAGTTCACCAGGTTAGCTAATATTTTAATTAATTTTCTCATCAGACCCATTGCAATCATAAACCATTATTGTCCAACACACCAAGAATGAGTTATATGAAAAAGATATCATGATCTAAAGAAAAAGGATATAAATAAAAAATAAATGGCTATCAAAGTAAAGCCGCAATCAGGGCACGCCAGTCACGCAATGCATCAAGCCCGCACCTGAGGCCCATCCGTCATTAGGTGACGCGAGAATTTGCTCAGGAAACTCCTCAAGTAAACTGTTAACATCTAAGCTTGCTAGTGTTATTTCTTTACGGGTTCCATACTTGGGGATGATAAGAAAAGTCTACCACTATCAAGTTCTATTTTTCGCGTCTAATTGATTACAGCTATCTGATTATGAAAAGCATATATTATAAGGGTTCTAAAGATACATACTTGTGTATGATTTACAAATAGATAGATAGATAGATAAAACATTTATTTCCATCTCTACATCACACACAATCCATCCAGACAGTTCATAGATTAAAAGACAAACATTTAATAATAAAGGTATTAAAGACCTTTGTGTGCGCTGCAGAAGTGCAAAAGGGTCGCAACTCAGTGACTAATTTTGTTCACATCGGGATGTGAACAAAGCACTGATATTCTGCTACAACCCAAGGGCTTTTTAAAATTAAAATTATAGATAGAAAAAAAAACAATTAAATATTAAATGTGTGTACATTAATATAACTAAGATGTGTGAGATATTAGATAAATAAAATAAGTGTTGTATTTTTCTAACTGATTATAGCTATCTGATTATGTAAAGCATAAGGGTTGCTAAGATACATACTTGTATATGATTTACAAATCACCTTCAACAATCACAAACTAAAACGAAAGTGGGTATAACAATTTATGGCTTAGAGCATAAAGTCCAATATTGCTCTTAGAGAACTTATGTTACTTATGTCAACAAATGTCCTATGCACAAGTTGGTTCCTAGTTGCAAATAGAAATTAAGAGGAATTTAACTCGATTCCCGAGAGAACATTTAAGTTGGCGGAATAGCCTTTGACATCTTGATCTTTTATTAGGATGCCTATTTTCACTAATTGTTCTATTTCATTTCAACTAAAAATCTTTAATAGTAGTCGTTAGTAGTGGTTAAAAGAAGTAAATAGTATTACTTAATAGTGGTTATAACCAGTTCTAAAGAGCACTTACAGGATTTCTTCCAATAAAAATATATTCAGTCAATTACCTCAACAGGAAATACATCCAGCCAACAATTGATTTTATATACCGTTATTATTACAACTATGCCTTATTAACATTATAATGTAGAAGGAGTCGCAATAGTATCTGTACTAATAAATACATATCAGTACAACTTTATAAGTGCTAAGTTCTCCACTATTTTATGCCTTAATCACAAAGGTTCTAGTTGCACATTGTTGTTCTTACTAAAGATGTTTTGGTCTAAAGTTTCAGAGCTAACACTAATTACTACTAAACTTCCAGCCAGTTTTTAGCCGTTATCTTAAAGAGCGACAGCTTAAAGTTATAACATTAAATTTAAAAGCTAAATTGTTGTGACAAAGTCTGATTTATTATTTACTTTCGTTTCAGATTTGTAATAGAGCTTACACGTTTATCAAGAAAAAATTTTTCATAAAAAAGCGATTTATATTCTTTTGAACCGGCCTGTCAATAAAATGAACCCGTGCATCAGTCGTCCAGCCCAGCATCCCCATATATGGGAAAACTGACATCGAAAGGTATATATATCATATTTACCCTAACATATAAATATACATGGCATAATATCACCGTCTTACCTTTATTTCCAAGAATAATTCCAGATATATAAGGGTAGATACCCGCCACTCGCTAAATAACTGGCGTGTGGGGTGCTTATTTCCGGCACTTAGAATCCCACTAATACTCCTTATGCGGTGACCCCTAAAGCGAAGTCACCCTGAGCTCTACCGAAGCAATTCATGAACAACTCTGTTCTGATTGAAGGCACTTTTATAGAAGCAGGCAATAACCTACCATACCCTCTCATTACTAGACATGGCGTATAAGGGTGTGTGTGCTCGACAAGGTAGTCACAGTAATGACACAATGTCATTACTTCCCAACGGGTGATTAGGTAGTTGCCGAAGCACACATACCCAGTCCGTTTCATGTAGTAAGGAAGCTGTCTAACCGGCACCCAACTCACTCCTTAAATACCAGATGGATCACTTCAATCGTCCGGATGGCGGTGTTGATGCAGTGCCCCCTCTACAACAGGGAGAAAATCTGCCTACAATCTTCAAGGACTGGTCGTTCTTTCTACTCTTTTGTGCCGCAACCTGATCTTATTGCCAGAATTAAACCAACCACCCAAAATTAAGCGCGTGCGAACGTACAGACCGTAAATCCTCGATTTCAAGATAGTTATTCCATATTCAGCCTTATCATTCCTTAGCAAATGAGGTCAACAGCAATCCGTTAAGAAAATTAAAAAAGTGATTACCTTTATGTCATGCGTTTCCACTCCATAAACGCCCAGAAAAAAACATAAGGTTGACCGAAAAAGAAAAAAGGTGCACTCAATTATACCTAAAGTAAATAATAGTACAAAAATACCCTATAATAGGAACGTTAGAAATTGATTCTATAAAAGAAATAACTTCTTTCATCTCCATTCATTTTTGTTATAAAGGATAAATGAATATATAAACGTGATAGTCAACAACCTGAAGCCAAATGAGTAAATAACGAAACAATATCGATGACTTAGAAGCATTCACTATGTAAGGTTTTTATAATCATATTTATGTACCTGGTTTAATAAACATATTGAACTTTTATGTAAAATAAAACTGAAAGAAAAGAGAAAAAAATGAAGTTAACAATACAATGAAAAGGCAAGTTGACATTTTTCAAATTGTACCACAAAAACGAGAAGACAATGGGAAAAGTTTGGAAATTCTAATTACTTTATTTGTGGCTTCATCGCTCCTTTCACTCCTCGACTCATAAAAGGGTTGAAATTGTTTAATGGTTAATAATTATTATCATTTCCTGGTTCCATTATTATTGATGACAGAGGATGGGCCTTCTTTTGTTTTTTCAGAGGTATATTTTTAAAAACAACTGAATAAGGAGAAACAACTCTACGTTTTGATAAATCATAACGTTTCATAACTTTTATGCATCGACAGCTAATATAAACTATATTTCATAAAGGGGAGTAGAAAGTATTAGAATATCAAAGGTAATAAAGTTAATTATTGACGACGCGCAAAATTCTGGGATGCCGCCCCAGAGACAGCTTGGAGCCATCATGAGCCGTTTATTTGAGAAGACATGCGAAGCAAAAAGAGGCCTCAGGGAGTCTAGGGATGGTATTGTTGATGTCGATAACGATATTGGAAAGTAAGAGATTGAAATTTAAGATGTGCTAATTCCTGAACTCAGCAGATACTTTTGAATATTAAGTTTACTGTTATGAGCTCATTTTAACATGAATTATAATCTAAAAAAAATTGTCAGATTTTAAATGAAGGTGTATTAGGAGTTTCACATACAATTCTATTATGATCCATATATATAAACAATTTTGGGAATGGTACCTTTTGCGATCATTGACGTAGTTTTAGTTAATTATATATTATAATAAAAAAATATACTACCCACCAAAGGGGCTTATTAAAGATTCCGGGAACTGAAGGGTAGAAATATCGAATCTAACAATATAACATTAATATAACCTTAATGCCACCTTAGTGATTTAAAGAAACTAAATTGTGACATTACATTCTGAAAATCAAAATTCACTGTCCAAGTAATAAACAGAAATTAGTGGAGTCCTCTACCACTACAATAAAAAATACCATTATTCGTCAGTCCGTTAGCAAAATGCCATTGAAAATGTAGTCAACATTTTTATCGATAAGTAATAAATTACCGAGCCATCCCTATCTCGCGAGGTGGGATATCCCCGCTACAGGCCAGCTAATCTCCGCTGATGGATTGCTATCCTCCAATCTGTTTTTGCGCAAATGAGAATAAACTGCGTCCTACGTCATTCTTGCTTTCGCGCGCTTATTTTGTCTCTTGTTCTCTTTAATGTGTTTGTAATGTGAAATGTTTTGAGGTTTGCATGAAACTTTTTTGGGATAATCGCTGTTTCTGTTTTTTAATGGAATTTGTTTTTTTGTTCATGTTGTGATACAGCGCTGAAATGCTTTACAGCACCGCTTACTTTTTAACCGACTACAAAAATTAAACTGGCTATATGTTCCACTGTGTGTATGTAATGTTGGTTTTTGTATGTTTTTTTATATATTTTCTCTCTCATTTGTGGGCTGATTTAAAAAATGCTTTTTACTCCGATAGGGGACGGAATCTCACGAAATCGATAATCTCAAATTTCATAAAGTAATAATAGCGAAACCAAAAACATGTAAATCACAACCAGCGAATACATTAAAAACAAAAAAATAACTTGTCTTAGTTCAAAGAGTTTTTGGGAGTTGGTTTTATGTTGATTTGGGGAACAATTTTTTAAAAAGATATAATTTCTATGAGTCTTTTATTTATGGGATTTGTGATAGAACAAATCCCAGAATCACAGCTCACCTACATGATTAAAAACCATTTTCAGTATCTAAAAAAAACGCAAATACTTAGGTTGGTACAATGTTGAGGGATTTTCAATTTTCATAAAAATGGAAATTTGGATTTTTGTCAATTCTTGACTGTTGTTTGGAACACTATTTATTTCTATGTTTTTGTCTTTATTATAATATACTTTTTTCTATACAAATCTAATCTGTTAGGTATTTTAGTAAAAGTTTTTATGTACATCAAAATGATAATGGCTTCTTTGCACCAAAACCTTCATAGAATGCTTTTAACGAAATAACTCGAGTGAGACGTAGGAACGACCACAATAAACCCTCGATACAGAGCTTTATCGATCCCTCATCTCATTTTATCACAACTTAGAATACGTTCTGAATGCCGATATCTCGAGAAGCGATAATATACGGCGATTATTCACGTGCTAATGTTTCGTTTTCTTCATTTACAAATTTACTTTTACACCCAATCTCAAGCTTAGCTCTTCCTATATTAAAACGAAAATGCTTTGTCTAAATCTCATGAGGGTTCGCACCAATACGAAAAGCTGTATGTCAATTTTATGGCAGAGCATTTATCGCTTCGTACAATCGCTTACAAATACAGCCTTTGAATATAATATCCATAAATGCCAAGTTCCGTAAAGTCTCCATTCAAAAGGGAGAAACCATAACTTTTACACAGCTTCGACATTGAAATTGTAATCATACGTAGGGTTTCTAATGATTAATCTGGTATAATTAACGAGAATTATTACGGCAATGAAAAGTGGAATACGTGCGCTAAGAAATAGAATGTGTGACTTGAAATTTATAAAATTTAACTTCTGCAAATTCAAATTTAATTTATTTCTTGGAATGAACGTGCAATACATAGATTTAATTATTTCACTTAATTCTACCGTATTTTGTGCCTCATATTATTTACTAGATTTATGTTTTATAATACATTAAGACAGTCATTACCTTTGGCAACTCATGACAGACATCACATTTGTTAAATCAATTTAATAACTAAATAAAGTAAATAATTACTACATAAATACATAAATATCTTATCTTTTACTTCACTATTGCTGGGAGATTGAGCAATTGGGAGCGGCTGCTCAACCTGGACCAATGCTCACTAGCCTAATTATGGGTACGGACGTATCTGCGATACCTACGGCCGGAACTACGCCGTCTGATAGGTTCAGCTGAGAGGTCATCCTCTCAGGAACGATGCTGTCTCTTTCTTAAACATAACAATATCACAAAAAATTTGAAAACTCTTCAATAATTTCTTATCTTCCACCATGGCCCTCACGACTGCAGGAAGTGACAAATCATTGCCGATCTCCGAGAGCAATGCAGCTGTCTCTGTAACCGGATGTAGCGCAATTGCAAGTGGTGTTCTTTGGCATATATACTAACTACAAACAATATTTGACAGTTACCTCCCGAAACATCCAGGACCGAAGAGACCCTGTATCATGCGATATGAGTGCTCGCTTAAGGTAAGTTGGTACTTAGCCGATAGACTTAAAAGAAAGCTTTACCATCAACTGAACAGAGTTCATATTATTTTTATAAGGTTTTTAAATAAAGCACGTTCATTCTGTTTATTGTTGAATCTTTTATTATAAATATCAATTTAAAAAAAGAACCTGATAAAAGATAGTGATATCCTAGGGTTTTACTTTATATTTTCTAAGTTACCCTATTGAAAAGGTGCTCAGGGTATTACGTGCATTTTCAACTTTAATTTAGGGATAATAATGTTGTAATTCCTTCTGCTAATAACTCACAGAAGTGAAAGTTATCACCTACTTTAACTTTGCCGGAAAATATTAATTAAAACAATATTGTAATATTTTTACAGTTATACTTTAACATAAGCGATATTATAAAAAAAGAATAAACATCGTTTCTTGAAAACAATCGATTGTCTTATTAATAAGTTATTAAGGTAGAGTTTCGTAATTAATTAAATTTTATCATCGACTCTGAATGAGTATATAATGCAATAAATATTATTAAAAATCAGTAAAGCCGATTTTTAGTGTTAACGAGATTGACATTATTTTCAACTTTTCTAAATAATTCCCCTATAATTTGTAATTATGAACCACTCAAAAACAAAAAAACAAATGATTCAAAGACTTAAGCTTCATTGTTACTTATACAACTTATACAAAGCCACATAATTAAAATGATTTAGAGTTTACATTTTTGTCATAGAAGCGAAGGTTAGAATTTTTATTTAACATTATTTGTACATATATTCGTTATACGTCACCATTTTCCTTCGATAACTTTATTATTAACCCTTTCCATAGTAAGGTTACCTGGAAGAGATCGATTTTAGCGAAAAGGTCACCTTCAAATTGGTTATTTATTCCTTATATATTTCTTTTCCAATTGGTTGACGTCCAATACAAATATATTATTTTCTTTTATAATGCTCTATTCTACTGCTGATAGTATTTGTAATAAACCATTTATGTCTTCATTCTGGTACTCGAAAGGCTTAATATCAGCTAACCATATATATTTGCTAACACCGCTTTCAGAGACGCTTCATTTCATTGTACCGTATCAAATTTACCAGTGAAGTGTTCTCTCTTGAGCCAACACATTCAACTTACAATTACGTGACACAAACATCAGCAGAACTCGATTAGCGTCTCAAGTTCAAAGCTGACATCAAAGCCTTCTTAATGTATTCCGCGGAACTAATCAGGCCTTAATTATTTCCGGTACATGTAATCTATCGTCTATAGAATTCATTTGAGGTAGGTGTTATAAAAAATTTACTGGATACGAGCATTATTACTTCGTTCAAATTTTGGAATAAATTTAAGTATATATCTTTTGTGGAATCTCGAAGACAAAAGTAGCGACGTCAACTTTACATTAAAATTAAGTATTTTCACATATGTCTGTCGTGTACAGAAATTACGTAGTTTAGTAATTTTCATAAAAATGTCAAATTAAAGATTAGTTTACCAGTGTTTCTCTGTTTCCCCAATTGTAAGTGAATAATGCTTACATTTGTCTAGCTCATATCATCATTGTCTTTAATGATCTCGTCAAATTTTAAATATTTTTAAACTTTAGGCCAATGAGTTTCTATATCATAGCTTGCTTAAATACACATCCTGGACTATATTTTTGGTATTTTTAAAAATAAAATATAGAAAGTAAGCTTTGCTTAACGTAACTTAGAATCTAAAGAATCAAACTTATACCCACCGCCTACAAGACACAAACATTGAATCCATCGTCCACTTAAACTAACAACCTAGGAGAGAAATGTTACCTATCAAATTTTATTTGAGAAAATTTCACAGACTGTCCCTGATTCAGAGGTCGTGAACCTTTCATACGGAAAGTCTGATTTATAGTTTTTAATGTCGGTGACTCCCCTATTGATTTGTGTTCACGCTCAGGAGTCGTAAACCTTCTGGTTTACAAGCCCGTTGTAAATTCGACTATGATTTATTGGCATGGGTCGCGAGTGCTCAATAAAAAATGTTTAGTATCACAATCACCTGGATTCTGCATCGTGTAAAAATTTGTTCCCGAATAAAATGGGAGCGATAAAACGGAACACATGTCGGGAAATTGCACAAAACGGTTCATGTTTAAAAATATCTACAAAATATATTTACATTTCTAATGAATTGCAGATCCAGTTTATCTTGTTTTATTTTTAGATTTAATGATACTTTTTCGAAGTATAACCTGTACTATGCACCATTCATAGTTAGATTTCAACGTAATGCATCTTTTTATAACTTCACAGAGAATTTCTGTCATAGGTATATTCAATTGTTGATCTCAATAAAGTAAACACATTGCCGATTTTAAGAAGTACCTCCATCATTTAAAATTGCCTCATATAAAATCGACGGATACTATTTATACTTGAATTACGCTCGATGCCTTTGGAATGCATTTAATCTCAAATTGAATTATTAGAATTTAATACTTAAATAATACCAAACACGACGCATGATCGAATCAAAGATTTGTTCCTAATAGGACTTGAACTGAAAACTAATTTCTAATCGACATGTCGCGATTTGCCTGCTTGTCTCAAGAATGTTTTTAAAAATCCCCACCACGCCAGTGTTGCCATTCTTCTGAGGAAAACTACCATCACGGAATAAAAGTATTTTTCTTTCAACAATAAAGAAAGTGTACTGTAGATAACTCGTAGTAGATTAAATAACATAGATTTATTACGTGAGGTGAATCTAAGGATAAATACAATGTGTGCGGTCCTGAATATTAAGGCACCCCCTTTCTCTTGGGAAAAGGGGAGGGAATTAAATTAGTAACAGCCTCGAGCTTGCAGTAAATAAGGCAAGCGTTTTTATTTTTCTTGAAAATTAAATCGGTGAGGCCTTTTCCATTTTGCAAAGCGCGTGAAGGGTTAAAACAATGTAAGGTTTATTTTCCTCCAGGAATATTTTGTTTCTAATTTTAAAAACACCTCTGTATTTCTACCAATTATTGTATTTAATTTTCATGAAAATTAAAAAGGGAAGTTATTGTACAATATTTCCAAACACAACGAACGAACCCTAAATAATTTAGAATTCTTTCTGGGATAAGAGGGATTTATGTCTTATATGTTTTCAATTTACCTGGTTGGCGTAAATGGAAACCGTTTACCAACAGGTAAACTATATAATTTAATGCGTCTGTGGTTGCGTAAAAAATCCTAAAAAAAACTGAAGGTAACAAAAAACCCAGCTGTTTTTCTTATAGTGAGAAAAGTTGTTTTCGGAAGGACATATATTTTAAGGTCGCCTGGAAGAATATTATTTTTATGTCATGAAAATAATATAAGTACCTTTAGAATCTTAATCAAATACTTAGAACTAATACACGAATGAGGTCCTTATATCCCTGGATTATTTTTAATATTTTTGATCCTTCATTTTTTTTGTCACTTTTTACTCGATGTTTCTGCATCGGTAATTATATCCACGGACCGAAGCCCAGTAAATATCATCTAGGGTTGTGTTGACTGGCTTAGTGAACTCAGCTAGTCTCATTATATCTTAAAAATTTTCGCACTATTCTACTTGTTCAGAATACCAGTCTTTTTGAGTTGTTCAAATGTGTAATCAACCTCAATTGAACTCGAAATCGGATGAATTACTAGTAGTGGATTAAACAATCTAACAATAACTATCTTTAGTTATTTTGTTGTACATTATTTCGTTTCTAAGTTCGAAGTGTTAAGCGATTTTTTCAGAGACGGTATTCCGTAAAAAGCGCGTATTTGGAATTGCTATGTCTATTAAATACTTAATCTTATTTTAATGTCGGATTTATTCAATCGAATTGTCTTATGTGTTAAAATTGCGCTATCAAAATAGTTTTTATTATTATTGACATAATGACAGTGAACACAGTATTGTTATTATTTTTTAAGATTCATATAATTTCTAATTAGATAGCTTATCTCTATGTATTTATTTTTTTGAAACGGCTTATGTATAAAAAAGATATATTCTATTCTATTCTTCGAGTGCTAAAGTATATTTTACGAGATCTTACCAATTAATAGCACATTCAATACTTTCTCAAGGTGTAGTGCACCAAAATGGGGATAAAAACATTAATAATTATGCTACTGAAATAAATTTACATTTGAATATCTTTTTTTACGAGGAAGAATCCATTCACGGACCTACCCGCCACTGGCTAAGCGACGGGCGTTGTGGGGCTCACTCAGTACCTCAATAGAGCGGCACTGGGAATACCCACTAAAACTCCCCGGTAACTCCATTGCCCTTCACGGGGGTAACCTGGGTTCTGCACGAGCAATTCACCAGGTCACATTTGAATATCTACAGATATTGTATATTTATATATTTAGACAGAAATAATAATTGTATACATAGAGGACTACACAACTCAAATAATATGATAATAGAACAAACCTTCAATAAATTAGAAACAATAACCAGTTTATGCGTTTGAAATAAATCTTAGATTCAAATAAATGGAGCAGCTTAGAATTGAATTTGCCATTTCTATTTTATGGCGAAAGCTACATCTTATGTCATATTTATAAATTTAAGTTTAAAAACCTTATAAATGGCTGTATGTTGAGGATTTTTTTTTCTATCGCTATCGCCTTGGAGACTGAACTTGTCATAGTATATAGATTTTCGATAAAAACCACAGTAACTATTGGACTCTAACTAAAATAAATATATAAAGCAAGGCTTCATTCATGAAGATCGCTACGCAATACGTTTCCTAATTTGGTCTAGTCTTTGGTCTGCCTAAACAAATTAAAATATGTAGGTCCTGATTTTCATCAATTTTAAATCCTATTTTCTACGTGCTACCTGCAAGTACTACGTTAAGGCAGGCGTAAACCTGTAATATAGCCCGCACTATCTCCCCAACATCAAACCATCGCAATGCCAATGAGATTACGGCCAGGTCCACCGTGTCGAGCGAGCTTGCCAATCTAATTTTTCACTCACTCTAGCGTACGTGGATTAGAGTTTTTAGTATGTCATCGATATATCGTTGGGCAGCCGCTAGATTTATTGGACCGTAATACACTTATGCTTCGTTAGTCTTAATAAAAATTGAGAGGAACTCGTTGCGGGTCATGCCATTCGGTATTTATAATCGAAATAGGGATATTAAATACAAGTAAATATTGACGATTTTTGCATTTCTTTCAAGAATATGTAATATTGTAATTGTCATAAGCTTTGCTAAGGTTATTTCTTTCTTATAATTCCAAAATTATTTGGGATATAAAATGGTGAATAGTTTTATATAGTGAATAGTATTATTTCAATAATCCTATTACTATGGAGACAGTGTTAGTAGGACATGGAGATATATCCGACAAGTTATTCACAATCAAGTGTCGCAGAGTTCGAAGTGATGTTCGGCTGAACTGTTTGGACTTCATGCTATGCTATACAAACCACTTTCTTCATCATCTAGGAGACACTCGGGTATGCTCAACACAAGGGAGTTGTTAATCCAGTCGAGAGGGTTCAAATGAGAACCTATAATCATCCGCACCGCCGATTCAGCGGAAGTTCGCGGTTGTCACAGCCTCCGGTACCTACATTAGAAAGTGATCACTGATGAAGGTGTTTTATGGACACTTCACCTGAACCAGATGTTGCCTGTACCACCATAAATAACAGGGAGGCGTGTCATGTGCTACTAATATTGTCTCCATAGTAATAGGATTATTGATATAATGACAATTAGCTATATTTTATATTTAACAGGTATACATTTCAAAAACCCAATAACGATCAAACCAAGAAGTCCAAAAACACATGACAAGAAATTTAGAAGGGTAATTATAATCCAGAGTATTCAACCGCCTGCTCCTTCCCTCCTCCTCCAGAACTCAAAACACTAAAAAGGTAAAATTATTCAATTTAAGAAGTTATCCAATGTTAATTTTATTTTGACTTGGACCTTAACTTCAAAAATAGGATTATATCTCGCAATAACTTAGCATCACTTCCAAAGAATAATTTAACTTTTTAAATTTAATTATTTTCCCTTTTTTGTATTTTTTTTTTCATAAATTTGAGTGGTAATTTACTAAGGGCAAAGTTTGATGGGTGACCATCAGTACAGAATACTTGTCTGTTCCTTTATCGTTGATTCAATAAATACTCGAAAAGCTTTAGAAAAAAAATCAAACACATATTACATGCCTAAAAAAAATTAAGTTTACTTTCAATTTCCCTTGGATTCCATCACCAATACTTCTTGGCTTTATTATGGTTATGTGAACACGTCAGAAGTATTAATACATATAAAAAAATAATTAAACACTTAATTAAATAAAAAGATAACACAGATGACAGAAATCGGTGATCAGAGATACGAAAAAGGTCGGTTTTTGACGTCGGTTGCAAATGAATACAAACCTCGGTTCTATATTAAATTTATTCTCTTTTATGTCGATGTTCTTATGTTAAATAGGGATCTATAAATCAAATATATTTCGATATAGCAATTTATTTCCCATCTAATTCAAGAGACTTAAGATCGTGAAAAAATGATCGAATGCATTTCTATTGGCATTATCTTTCATCTTTATATACTCAGGTTATTCATGTGTTTTCCACCCTGACCCTTTCGATACCAGCTCCTTCGCTTGTTTAACCTCTATCAAGCCATATTTTGTAAATAAATCATATCAACGACCGGCCGTCACCACACCATGAATAATTTGGTCGTAATTTATGAATTCTCTCCATCCAGTGAGGTATTCTAGGCGTGTATTTAAAGCGACAGCCGGCAGCGTCACGTTCACAAACACACATTACCATAATCAAACGCACGATGTGTGTTTACGTGACCCTTTAGAAAACGTGGCGGTTTTTATTTTCTTGAAGCAAGACGAAAAAACGCCACGTTTTTTATTTATTTCGCAATTTATGTACACACAAAGACAATTAAAAGGACACAACAGAATATTAGAGAATTGTACAAAGGTACTGCTTATTTCTATAAAAAATCTCTTCCAGCAGCCCCATGTATGGGAAAATTGACATCGAAAGGACATGACATCATTTGTTATATTCATACCTTAAACTTGATATATTCATACTATTTGCTTAGTAGCGGGTTTCAAATGGAATATTCAATATCATAACTGTCTTCTTTTACAAGACCCTCTGCTGGACTTCTCTGCTCTTTTTCTCTTTATGGAAGAACTTATTGCGCAATAATATTAATTTTTCAATCTTTGGGTTTCAAAATATCAAACAATGCTGATAAGATAAATTATGAATGAAAATTTGTGCTTCATTTGGAGAAGAGATTGTTTTATTACACATTAGTAGTAAATGAATGGATCATGCTTGCTCTTATTAAGCTAAAACTTACAGAACTATGAAAAAAGCTGCCATATTAAACATCTGTAGAACAGGCAGAAAGTTTTCTTCCGTGGATAATGAGCCCATAGAATCGTCGGATATTACAACATAAGCACTGTGGAGTACCGTCAACAAATCAACCATACTACTTTATGATTTGTTACTAACCTGCATTTTAAAGAATTCTCCCTAAATAGGTTGAGAATAAAAGGAATGAAATAAAAAAATAATACAGTTAACTCCTTGGTTAAATCTTTTTCTATGAAATGAATTAGTAATAAACAATAGTTACTCAAATTTTGAAATCGCTTCATGGATTCGAAAATGACATGAATCTGAGATAATTGTGCATTCTAAAAAAAAACCGTAGTAAACCGCCGCGTTTTTCACTCTCGGGGAGTAAACCAACCAACATAGATTTATATACATCTACGCCTTCCGTTACACGTTAACATGTGAGATTTAATTTCAATGAAAAGGTTTGATAAAATTGAGAAAACTTCTTGCTTTAGATAGATATATTATGAACCGTTTATTTTGTTCAAGCACACAGACAAAATAAATTAGAAGTCAGTTGATAGAGGCAATTTATAATAATGTATTATGAATATTTAAGTCATATTGCGTGATTTTATACAGACTTAGCTATTGCACTAAATTCGCCTATATAGTAAACGGATTAGGGGCTTTTTCAAGGTCGTACACACAATAGCTATATAAAAGATTCACTATTTACACCATAATGCAATTTATCCAAGACAGAAGTTTGGAGCTTATATCTGCCTAGAGTCATAGCGAAGCTTATAGTAGCTTTCCTCTGGGTATCGAACGAGATTCAAAGACACACACAAAAACTTTGGAAATTTTTTTTGAAAATATTTATGCGCACGTATCTGAAAAATAATAAGTCGTATAACAAAACTTATTTTTAAGTGGACTAGGTTTAAACAACTTAGGTGGAAGTTCCATCAAAATAGGTTTAATAGTTTTTGCGATAGAGTGTTGAGTATCTATCAGTGTTTCAGTAAATATATGCAGTTCGCGTACAACATTTATGTATATTGTTTCCATGTTTGTATAGAACATATCTCTCGCTTAACAATATCAACGATACTTTCGATATTTAGTAAAAGGTTTCAATAACAGTAATTATAAGAATATAACGACTGAAACGACTTCAGCACAGAAATTATCAACAGGCGGGTATTTTTTCAACAGAAATAAATCTGGAACTCTAATTACATAAATGGAATGAATATTTAATTTATATTTCATTAATTCTCCCTTTTTAGTCATTAATGAAATAAATTACATGCGTGCCGGTTCAATATTTCAAAATTCAATTAAACGTAATTTAACAGACCTACAAAAATGGAAAATCTACCGGAAGCTAGTGACATGATTGACGAATCAACGTCGCTTCGTTTTATTTTTCAATAATCCTCACTGCGGTGAACCCTTTGATCAATTATAACAGGAAATACACATAAAATCACAATCGAATCAAGTACTTCTTTTTCTGAATCGCTTAAAAATTAATAAACGATCTAATAGAGGCAAGTGATACAATTGATAAATCAATATAAAAAACTGAGATTTTTCAATCATCCTGTCTTTGATGGATAAATCTCTGTTTAGCTATAGTTTAACTAATATCGAAGGAGGTATACTCTTTATAGTGTTAGCTATTAATATAGAGGCAAATTAGTGAGGTTGAAATCTGGGTAATCTGTGGAACTACCGGTTAGAATTTCAAAATTCATTTTATGTTGGATAGTCCATTTAACGCGTAAAGTTATAGACTATATAATATTTGTTAGAGAGCAAACTCCACTCAGGCACAGCCACAGGTGGAAGCTAGTCGAACATTCACTAAGACAGTGGATTTCAATTAAATTTACATTTATATGTGAATTCAGAATAGAACCTGTTAAATATTCAGTTCAACAGATGTAAAGGTCTATCAATTCAACCAAATTAAGATCATGGTATCTAATTTTTTCGGTTGAGATCACATGCCTTAAGTCCAGGGTTAAATTCGTAGAGGGAGCTGAAAGCTAGGTCAGGGTGGCGCTAGATCTATTTTATTTAACTCGGAAGCCATAACGAGATTATTCACAGGCAGTTCACAGCAGCTCTAAATTTGAAGAATCGGGATGTAACTCTATTTCTTCGTCGGCCTCTTAGTTTCTTCATCAGGTGAGATGAAGGAAAAATCTCATCCATCATAGTACATACGTTGATAGAAAACTGCTAACCACCAGGAGTTTTGTATGCTCTTTTGTCACTCTTGTAATGTATATAAATAACTATCTAGTTATTTCTAATTAGAATAGAAAGGCCTTGAAAAAATAATATAAACATTATTATAAAATAAATAAAAACCAACTTCTAACCAATGAACAAGCAAAAATAATTCAATTTAAGAAGTTATCCATTTAAAAATTATTAGTTTTACTTAAACCTTTTCTTTAACAAATTTGAGTGAGAAGTTTCTTAGATGGGTTATCGTCAGTATTGTCGACTTGCCTGTCTGATTGTCGTTGGTTACTTGAATAGTTGATTGCCCTCGATTTCCCTGGGATCCCATCATCAGAACCTGACTTTGTGATAATTGGATCATCTTAAGATATATTCTTTTAGAAAATTCCTTTCTTTTTCATAAAATTACTAATATCACTATATGCATACCAATCTACTTTGAGGAGTTCCTTCGATACCTAGTGCTTTGTTAATAATATAACCAGACTGCAAGTATGTCCTCTAAATTGCCGAAAGAATTATGATTTCGATCGATCTGCTGATAACGGAGTTTTGAGTTAACAAACAAAAAAAATTATAAAAATCCTTTTTTTTAAATCGGTTATTAATAGAACATATAGCTACCAAAAGAATACTAGCATATCTTTTATCAGACTACTAATGTTATAAAAAAAGGAACTGATTTTTACTTAACGACTGTAAAAATCATGTCAGAATTTCCGAGTGTTCGGGAGTGGTCATCAGACATTAATTTCTTACAAAAATGTGTCATTTTTACGAATGGGATAAGATAAACTGACAGTTCATAAATTTAGCAAGCCAAGCTTGTATAAAAGTTGTGACAAGTTTTGATTATGTTATTGAGTTTATCGCGTATAGCCTCTTTTGTACAATGTGTTGATAATATGGATGTGTAGCGCAGACCCCTTTGACAAAGCTAGACCAATGACAAAGAAAATGTCAAACTTCTATCTATGCCAATCTCCTTTCTATTCAATTCATCTGGTGATTGTGTTACAAGAGTAAAAAAAATGGTATTGCTTTGATAAGTTTTTTCATAAAAATATAGTTGTGAAAAAATGTATCTGTACTATGGATGGTCTAAGTAAAATATTTGTACATACCCACAAAGATCTCGTCAAACTGACAGTAGGGAAAAAGAGCGTCTCATTTCAAATGCGGTGTTTTCGAAAACATTAAAGGCCGCTTAGCCATTGTTTTTTTGGGGTAGGGTTGCCGACGTTTTTTTCGTCATTAATTACTGACACAGGGCTTTACTTGTATATGCGTACTGATTTAATAAGTAAATCATGTTACAGATCGTGTTAGAGATAATTACGTGAGTAATTTTTTTTCGTCATAAATTATTACAAGTTACATAAGCAAATTTTTTGTTATTTAAATGGGAAAGGTAAATTTAATCGTGTTCTGGTGAAATATACGGTTCTATGTATATATAGTATCATAACATATAAGCGAAAATATCTAGATTTGATTTGAATTATGCGAAACGAGTTGCAGTGTAATCCTGCAACCGACATCATTCCGTGTTTTATTTTTTTATTGATTGTGAACTATATTAACCTCTTTGAGAATCCTCTAGAACTGAATTTGATAGAAAATAAATATAATAACTACAGACAAAAGAACACTAAGACCCGAGCACAACACCAGTTTTCATTTAGTATATTAGGTCGGGGGAAAAGTCTTTTCGCAACATTTTTCCCATTATTTTTCATTTGCTTCGTCAAAAAAAAATTGTGACGTTTATGGACCTAATGCAGTATCAGTAAAAGTAGCACAAAGTTCCTTTAAGCGTTTTCAATCCGAGAATTTTGATGTCAAATATGCACCTCGCTCTGGCCACCCTGTTACGAATAAAACGGACGCTTTTTGAAAAAGTGAAGCAAGATCGGCATATCAGCAGTTATGACATAGCTTAAGAACTGAGAATTGACCACAAAACAGTTTTGACCCAATTCAAAAAATCTGGCTACACAAAAAAGCTATATATTTGGGTATACGAGCTCACTGAAAGAAACCATATGAACCGTGTGCTCATTTGCGATTCTTTACTGAGACGTAATGACCTTTGAGGTAATGAAAAGTGGATCATGTATGACAAAAATGTGCGAGAAAAATCGTGGTCAAAGGTCGGTCAGGCATTATAGACTGTGGAAAAAGTTTGGTTAACTTGCAAAAAAGGTAATGCTGTGTCTATGGTGTAATTAAAAAAGTATTGTTCTTAATGAACAAGCTTTTACCGCAGGACAGAACCATCGATTTGGATCTCTACTGCTAACAAATGATGAAGAGAAAGCGGCCAGAATTGATTAATAGAAAGGTATGTTTTAAATCATAATAACGCTAGACCACAAAAATTTTAGCCACTCAGTTAAAATTAAGAGAGTTTGGCTGGGAGGTACTAATGCATCCGCCATATAGCTCTGACCTTCAGATTTCCATCTGTTTCGGTCTCTTCAGAGTTTTTTATACAGTCTCAGGTTTTTTGATCAGAAGTCCTAAAATTTCTACAGCAACGGGTTCAAGACTCAACCTACAAGATGGCAGAAAGTCTACGAACAAAATGGCACACATATACTGTAGTTTAATGTAAATTAACTTTGAAATAAAATGGCTTGAATTTTCATATAAAATACGAAGAAACTTTTTCCCCAACCAAGATATTTTATAACAATTTTATACATATGATAGACGAAAAGACTTTTTACCCGTCCTTATATATTTTTGTATTGAAAAACCTTTAGCCAGAAGTTCATTCCACAACCTTACGATACAGACATGAAAGTTTTTTGCAATTTCATTTACATGAACTTAGTAATATTAAGTAAATAAAAAAATGATTAAATTATATCCATTTTTAGATTAACGACAGCCCTATGTATACGTTGGAATAAACTTCTTGCAAACACGAGTAAATTATTCGGCAAATTAAGCCCCCGTTGGAGGGGTTCGTTCGGTGTGTAGATCTCTTTTTTAAATTCTGCCAAGTCATTTAAGTGTATCCCTCATTTGAAGTCCCGTGGGTTCTGTCTCTGAGACTGATGTTATCAGTTAAAAGAATGACCTAAGAACGACGCAGGTGCCACTCTGATCGGCGATTTTATCCAAGGCGTTAAAACGTGTGCATAACGAATTTGTATAGCTAGAAAGTGGGGTTGATTTGGAAACAAATAATATGAATAATCATAAATATATTCTTTTACCGAAGCGAACTCTTTCACGTACATATTTTATCTTCCTTATACTTTTGATTACCATCTGACTGTACCCTATACATTAAAGTATTAACATATATTATTTCTTTCAATCCAGGAGGTAAAGACCTGGGATCTTGTATTACAGTCTTGTGTCGTGTCTTAATCCATTTCAAGCACCAGTCTTCACAAAAACTGATTTAAAACCATGCTTTGTATTATGTGTTCTGGATTCTTTCATTTTATTGTTAATCTTGTAATTTTGTGAAGATAAACTAATAATATTATTATTTTTAATCTTCCCAGTCCCTCGACGACTCCAGAGTCAGCAGAATACCCCAGATGCTGTACAACAAAAAATATTGTTATGGCGGCAGAGTTAGGTAAGATGGTTGTAGCTAGCCAGGCAGACTTAGATAAAGCCCTACCTGGCTGAAATTTTCTGCCCCCATTGGGAGTTGAACCCCACATCTCCAGATCAGAAGAAGGTGGCTCAGCCAGTAAAACACAGAGGCGGTGCTTCTTCTCCTAAACTAAAATAGTCGTGTATGAGATGGCAGAGTTAAAGTATTACAACATATAATTGGCGTATGACCTTTCATAATTCATATGTCAATTATATTTTGTCATACAAGTGTGAAAAATAATCAATAATAACAGTGCTATATATCAAAAGATAGCTAATGACCAAATCTTTATTGTTTGAATATAGTATATGTTGTTTTATATAACCATCAGGTACAACAACACTAAACACTTAGTGGAACGAATCAGTGTAAACCAATTATAAGTATTCGTCTTTTATAGTAAACCTTTTAAATTACTTCATGCCTTTGCTTATTTCATAATGCTAGACTACAGTCTGAAGAACTTTAGGATCAGGTGACCATACCACTTCTAGCACTCCGCTCTTGATCCACTCCAAACTCCTTAAAATTGAAAAAGTCTGCTTCTGCAAACGTGCGTTTCTATCGCTCACGTTGTAGTATCTATTAGTAACAATTATTCACAAAGCCAACCTTAAATAAAGATTGCTTTTTCTGGGTAGTATAATTTCTTTACCAAGACAAGTTTCTGTCGTCTTCCTTACACCATGGCCAATGTTTCGATGTACAAACGAGATAGGCTGAAGTGTAAAGATGTTTGTGTTCGTATTACAACGGTTCGTTGCTACTGATTTTTGTTTGTTAACTTTTCAGAAAGAAAGAGAACTTTATACACCTCGTTACAAGGTTAACGTTCGCCTTTGTTCATTACAGAAATGTTATTTGGTAATTCAGATGGTATTGCCTACAGAGAAAATACGAACGAGTATTATTTATATTTGAATCTCATTTCATTTTCTTTTGAATTTTTGATAAGGTATACATATATTTGCCCTTATTGTGAGTGTACTCTTACTCGAAAATTAAATTTAACATCTCAACGTTTACAACTCTAACGTTTTCCTATAAGTGTTATGAAAAGTAGAATAGGAACTGTTAAACAACCTTAATTAATCTTAAAGGTTCCATAAATAATTTTAGAGGGCGTTTGCGCTTTCTAAATTTTACTTTTAGCATTCAAGGTCCAAAATTGAGTACACCTTTCATAATGTGACGTAACATGCCAGCTTTCATTTTTGTAAGCATATTGATAGAACGATATACATTATCACGTTCTATTAGTATGACTACTACACTATTATTACTACTAATATTACTATGCCCGTTGACTAATACATATACACAGTTTCGCTTACATCTTTATACATTTATTTCATATTCAATGTTTGTATTGTCTTGTGTGTGTGCAATACGTTATATATTTATATTTGTATGGTTTTGAAGTGGAAGGGTGATTTGATTTTATTTGACTAAGGAATCTATTAAATATAACGAAATAAAAATGGCAATTTTGTCCGATTTTAACAAGTGTGTGTATTAATAAAAAAAAGTTTTTACAAAATCGAAAAAGAAGGAGTACAATCAACCAGTACAGTGGCGCGACGTCACACCGGGATTTATAAGACGAATCAATATTCAAGCAATATCAAAAAAGATGATGTTTTCTTCAAAATCAAAATGCTTTTATTTATAAAGACTAAATTACTAAGTTGTTTTGAATCGACAAAAACAAATCCCTTAGCCATATCAACAAAAACTTTAGCCATGGAGAAGAAACTTTTGAGATTTTAAATATTTATAATGACATTTAATAATTATTTATGCCATTACGTGTATATTCTTAATATTAATACATTATTCGTTTTTGAAGAATATTCATTGAGTAACTTACTCCCACGCTTTAGTATCAATAAGGTTATCATTTATTTTATAGTACGGCTTCTTACACAGTTTCGCTTTTATTGTTGTTTTAAATTTGTTTATTGGCAAAACTTATACAACGGCCCATAAAAGATTTGTTTATTCTGTAGAGACGACTAGAATATCCAATACATTATACTTATTTCTTGTATTCAAATTATAAGCATCAAATAATTCATAAATAATTGTAATATTTTTCGTACATACATTAGGTTTTCAATATTGGCATGGGACAGTTGGAATGGTCACCACTTTGTACTTTTCTTTGAGTGAAACACGTGGCTCAAGTTAGTATATGTCTCACATAGCTCTTTTTTTTCAAAATAAAAAGGTATTATTTCTGCAGCGTAAATAAAAAATTTACTATCTAAGATTTTTTGTAGAAACGGACAATGTGCCCCTAAACTGCGCCTAAACTGGGTCTATTTGACCCCATCAGCAACTGGAAAAACAAAACGTAGATAAGGTTCAAAATCGTTCAAAAGCCATAAGACAAAGTGTCCCAGATTGAAGCAAATAGGCCATAAGTTCGATTTGCCACGACCGTAGTGTTTTGTTTATTTGATAAATCGTCCCGAAGTGCGGTCATTGACACAGATTCTTGGGACGCGGGGGTGATGTGGATTCTCTCCCTTTACGCTTAGAATTATTGTTGTGGCGAAGTGAGCTGTGAAATATTGTGGGCAGATTTACGAGATCTCAGACACTTTTCTTCAGAATGTGTAATGGTTCACTATTAAATCAAGTATTTCACTTTATTAGTGAAAAATTACTACGGCTTTGGTATTTTTATCTCACATTGCGTTCTTAACGAGGTTTGGTTATTACGAAATGCTATGAACTCGTTAGATAATGATTTTGATTAAATGAAACTCGAGCATTTTACAAAAACTATAAAATTTAATCACGTAGGTATCAAAAGACAAAACTTCATAAAATCTCTTGAATATGTTAATGGACTTTTATAAAAGATCGCAAATGAACGGAAACAATGATGCAACAAGCTGTTACAAGCAACAATGTCGCTAACTGCTCATTCAGCGATTGTTAGCTACACTGAAACTGCTTTTATCGCTAAAAGCGCTAAGCAAAATACTGTTTCAAAGATCATGGAAATATTTAAGGAATTCTTGCTGCGTTACAGTTTCGATCGGGAATTTGATGGTAAAGATACCTCTGAAGCTGACGTGGTAATCGGAATCAAATTGAAAAACAAAATTCAAAATGCGGTATTTTATGTATTCGGGCTATACAGTCTCGAGACTGTTTTGTCACTGCAAACTAATTATTGTGACTTACCACAAATTGCTTTTTAGGATCTTCCAAAATTACTTCTTTTGCGATCTTCTTAATAATGTACCTACTCTAAAATATAAATCTAATAAAAAAATAATAAAAAAATGAAAAAAAATGTTTTTTTAAGATTTATTTAAATATAATAATGAATTCCAACTACGGAAATGAAAATTCAAAATAACGATAATAAGAAATAAATGACATGGATACTACAACTTTCCTTGGTTTGATTATTGAAAAAAGATTGGAAATCTCCTGTAGAACATTTATCGAAGAAAGTATATTACCAGCCTGCCCTTCTAACTTAATAATATGCATGGTGTGATTACCGCATACCGATATGGCATAATATTTTGGGGAAACCCTAAAAACGTAGCCTTTAAGGTTCAAAAATAATGTTTAAGATCGATGCTTAGTTTGAAATAAATAGAAAACTGCAAAGCCTTTTATTATAAAATATCAACTGTTAACCCTTCGGTGTCTGTATATATTTGAGATAGCAGTATTTGTAAAGGCGAATCCTAATGTAATTACCAAACAATATACAGTTAATAATGCAACTCAATCCAAGATTAATGCAACATTGATAAGTAGAAATATATTACACATGTCTCCAGTTATCTACAATTCAATACCAAAGACCTTAAAAAAACTAAAATAAGCTTTATGCAAGAAGAGACTAAAAGAGTTTTTTATTAAAAAATGCTACTCAATGTAAAAGACTTCGTAATGGATAAATATAATATGTGTATGTGCTTTAGGTGAATATTTTAATGTAAATTTCAATATCTATTGACACTTAATCGCTATACGAATATGTTCAAGTGAAAATCCTTCTGACATAAGATTGCTATTCAATCCTATTCTAAATCTAATCATTATTATTATTTTCTTTCTATAGCTTATAATTTAATGCCATCATTGGCAAATACACGTAATAAATAGCTGTAACATTCATTTCAAAATAATTATTGTTAAAATGTATACTCGTGTATTACTCGTACCATAAACTTTTAACAAATAAATGTTATTTTTTTTATCTAAATCCCAGTAAAAAAATAGAAAAAAAATTGTTTCAACTTATAATGCCAATGATATACGTATTTACTTTGATGTGCAGGACGTTCTGAATATCACAGCAATAGCTTAACGTAGTGACGTATAACTAGATTTTACTCAGCAAATTAAGCTTAACTTGATTTGAAGATAGCTAACGTAAATTACCACGCCAGTGTATTTTACCCCATGTGGAAAAGAATCCAGAAGCTTCCAAGGTCAAATTAGGTTTTTGGCACGTCCCAAACCCAGGTAAAGTTTCTAACACCGTTGCTACCGTTTTGGAAGAGATAAGTCAGTCAGAACTTGTAACTAGATTACTGAAAGGACTAACTTGCCATTTAACAATTTGATGTTTGCATCAGATTATTAATCGGATGTCATTTGAACGATAAATAAATCGCGTTCGGTATTTGATACAGCGAATTTCGATTATGACAAAAAGTTATCTGCTGTATGTAATAACAATTTCTAGGAAGAATGCATTATATATGAATAACAGTGAAAATATTTTCACAAAACTGATGGAAAAGTGTGATGTTCCGATAAAATACTTTTACAGGTATATTTAAAAACTGATGGTTGAATGCTTAGCAAAATATTACACAAATAGAAACTATATATATAATGTAGTATTTTTATTATGGTCTGGGTCTCTTTAAATGAACCTTTTAAATAGGTACCTTAGTAAACTCACTACGTCGACAAGGCTCTTTTGACCTTTCTTTGACGAAGAGTGGGATCGAGCGCAAACCCATCTTTTAGATACAAAAATATATACACATGATATAAATTCATGATTTTATCTGGCTGACTGACTTTTCAATCTCATCGTTTTTTTTTATATGAAGCTCAGCAAATGTCTCGACACCACTTGATGATAAGCAGTAGAGAAGTCCATATGTATAGCTAGTGCACCATACGACATACGGCCCTAGCCATCCTCACTTTGCCGCCCCAAAAAGTGCTTTTTCACGCCAATGTTGTATGAAGGAGGGAATACGTGTGCCAGTAAGGAAGACCATGCTCTAGCTGTGCGACAGAGAAAGGAGTCAAGAAATCGTACATAATCATAATCGTATCCTTATCTTTTCTTATCCTAGTATAGTATGCATTCCCGAAGTACTTCGACCCAATAGGATCTCTTGTGCTTCCCTTATGCTAGTGTCTGCTGTCCTGGAATACCTCTACGATGTACTTACTAAGTACGCTTGGAGTCAGCAGCCTTATGACCAAAGATTTTCCCATTCTCTTCCTAGCAAGATCATCACAGTTACACAGGATGTGTTCCATTTATTCAGTGTGCTCCCCACAGGCCATGCAACAAAGAGTTTGTAGCAACTATTATTGTTAACAATTATGTAGCTTTAATTATTGAAATACCATCTTTCGCTTTTCATCCATTTCCAAAACCATGCATTCTATAGATAAGTCTCCACGAGATTTTACGTGGTGAAAATGTGAGGGCGCGTATCTTGATGAAACGAAAACTGTATAAATGTGGAAGTTAGCTGGGAAAGCCTATCCAGGAGACAAGAGCAGATTTATCTTTTGAAAACTATGTTATGATAGTTAATAATAGTAAGGAAATAGGTTATATATAGTTAGGAATAGTAGAAGAAAAAATTAAGGCGACTCGGCCCACGCGAGCGAAATAGCCTCCCCTTGTAATTGACCACTTTTAGTCGCCATGGAGTTAATGCGACGACGCGTCCGTTGCAAATTATTAGCAAAAGGGAAAATACTTTTTGTTTTTTTTTCTCTCTCGTCATTCCGACCTTTTTATAATTTATCTGAAGACAAAATAAAAACACAGGATTTGTTAATTAAAGCTGCAATAAGATATCTACTTAATCCTTGTTCTTCGAATTAAAAACACAATACTATTTTCTTAATAGATATGAAGCCTTGCGATAATCATTATTCGAAAACTTATTCGAAATTTGATTTAAAAAAGAATTAAGCTGTGACGACCACTCCTACGCGCACAAAGAAGTTTGGTATCCATTTCTTTGTCGCAAAATCAAAAAATTAAATTCTTCCCCAGCGTAAATGCCTTACAATCCTGGGTCCTTCAAAAGGTGTGAAGTATCATTTTGCAGGTCGGCAAGATCAAGATGGTTAGTATTGTGCATAGTTTCTCTTGCACTAGCCACCTTTCTATTTGGACTACGATTCTTCTTACCATCGGGTGGAATGAAATCATTTGCTTGACATTTCTATAAAAAAAGAAAAAATAGATGGCGATAAGTTTTTGTCAATGTTTGCATCTGGCAATGCATAGGAATCGACACACATGCAAATATGCCGCATTTATTTTTAAATCTATATCTAGGCTATAAGTGTTAATGATATATATTCACCGATATGCTTAGTATCAGGTTGTATGTAAAAAGTGTTTGGACTCTTAATCGATAGTCCTCAACGAGCGGTAAGCCTTATTTACTTTCACAACTTATTTGTGGGCAATTAGTGGCTTAGGCAACTTTCGTGCGTGTTTTCTTGCCTACAACCTTAACTTGATTTCTGACTTTGCTAATTGGAGCCGCGATGAGACTGGAATGTGGAAGTCAGCTATAAAGTTGTTATTTATTCTGTAAGCACGTTATTTCTGGTGGCTCTGCATATATTTAACACAGTACATATTTAAGAATTATCTCGTAAGATAAAGGCGCTGACTAGTAGTAGATTTTGATTTTAAACCAAAAAAATCTTTTGAAAGCAAAAAATATTATATTTGCCGAGGATAGCTCTTGTTTCGGCCTACAATCCCTAATTTTAATACCTATTAGATCAATCTTTAAATATCTATTGAATTAACATAAAGATACAGTTTTAATGAACCAAAAATGTATATTAAACCACTGAGAATTTCGCAGAACAAGAACGATTCGCAGTCGTAAAACTTCTAAACGTTTTAAACTATGGAATGTTATAAAATCAGTTAAAAGTTTTACTTTTCAAATTGTAGTTTCGAGAAGTCACAAGCCATCGTCACGCCGAAGCTCTCAAAACTGCGAAAATAGAAAGTTCTGGAACAACCTTTAAAAAGAGATGTGATAAAGTACTGTACCGCTTAAAAGCAAAATTAGTGCCCGCTATAAAATCAAAATCCTCTCCAGGCTGCCGCTCACACAGATGACTCCCAACAAATGTTTTTTTTTCTCTGTGGAGTACGTACATCAGTATTGATAAAAACTCGTTACTGCTTAAATTTTTGAAGAAGACTCACTTTTGGAGTCGTCTAGTTACCATCCCTATTTCGGCTCTGAAGCTTGCTGTGTTGTCGATATTTAAGTGCAAAGTCTTACCAAATCCTAGTGAAGTAACATTAAATAGAGGTATTAAATACTTCTTTCTCCAGAATGAATAATGATATAAAAAATTCACTTATCAATTCATAATCATTATCATCAGCCTTTAGCTGGGTAAAGGACTTCCTATTTGGGAAAATACAAGAGGAGTTTGACCCATAATACCACTGACCCGATGCGGTTTGATGAAAATTCTAGATTCTTCTACCGTTTTTCTGATTGTACCTATTATATTTAAAAAAGTCGGTATTTGTTGTGTCCGAGCAAACTACGTGTAGAGATAGTGGTTTACTAGGGATACTCCTACATTAACCTATGATGAACAAAGACTTACCCCATGATTTTCTTAAAGGAACGGAATTGTTTATCTTGCATCCATGGGCTTCTCGAGAGCTTTATTAGATATTTCATCCATTTTTTGGTAACTTCAAATTTTGCATCTTAATATCTATTGAACAGAAAGCGCCACGGACAATATGTAAGCAGAGGCATTATAACTGCATTGCACTAGCGATGTAAATATTAATATATTAATGGAATTATCTTGCGTTGATATCAACAATGGGAGCCAAGAATGGTTTGGTCCACTTATGAATTGTTCTATATTCAGTAATATCGAATGGCTGTTAAGAGAACTGGTTTTAGGGAACTGGTTACTACAGCTCGGTGGCGTAGTGTTTTAAGTGATCTCGTTTCTATTACAAAAACAAAACAGTTTCGCCTTGGTTATTCCCTGGATGTGTCAATCAAAATTTAGTTATATCTCTCCGTCCTTCAGAAGCAACTTAAAGCAATCGCTCCCGATTTTTCAACGGCAACGGCTTTCTACCAAGCCGCTTTGTTGAGTCAGTGTTGTAGTGTTATGATCAAAACATCACCTATGTAGAAAGTACTGCATCTAAAATAGTTAAATTCATGGTACTAGTATTACTTGTATGAATGTGAATCCTATTCTAATATACATAAGGCATGATACATGTTTAATTAATACAAATATTGGTTATGTTAATATGTACGAAAATGTATGAAATAAAAATCACAATATACTTATTCAATATTCTAAAATTTAAATTCTAATAATGCAAATAGACTTAATAATACCACTGACTACCGAAGATCTGTCCCTCTAGATGAAAGGGGTGATATAACAAATAGTAACTCACCGATTTCTGTGACCATATTTAGATGGTCAAAGGTTAATGATGATTCGTACGATGATTTGAACTTAAAGTGTGTTGAATGAGATATTGACTACTGATGTGTAAACGCAGCCCGCCCTTTTAGAAGCAGCAGTAATTCTCAGAAGAGGACAACGAGGCAAGTTTAATGGAATTCTTGCCGGCGCCGAACTGGGCGTCCAAACGTTACTACATCATGAACTGATATTCATTATATTATCGCTGTTATGACGGCTGTGACTTTTGTTAGTGGATAACTGAGTTGTTTGTTCGAGATGTAACAAATGTAGTTAGTTCAGAGTGTTCGGTCTAAGGTCTTTAAAAGTTTAGAAATCACATTCGCTTCTTTTCTGTTGTATTTAATTCTGCCGTAAGGTACATACAAATAGGATTTTAGTCACCCTAGATGTGGTGCGAAAAATTACTTGCATGAAATATGTCTATATCTTTATATCAGCTGAGAGAAGCCCACTACCAGACACAGACCTCCCCAAGGATCTTCGAACCGTTCCCCTCATCCAGTGGCTCCCGCTACCTTTGCTCAAGCTACCTTCATACAAAATATGCCTTTTTCGGAAGGCATGTTAAGCACGGAGAAACTCAAGATACAATTTTTGATTGATCCATGCAAGAACCAACCATGACGCCATGGATTGCTGGTATTTTATTGTATGGTAGTTGCTTTATTTATAGCAAAAGAGTAATAAGATAAGAATATCAGATCAAATAAGAATACAAATACACACACAACTAAGTTTTACGTACGTCAACGTCTAGTTATAATTTGCCATGCAGAGTATATTTTTAATAAACTCTTATCATAGCTTAAATCAATTATATTTAAAATAATTACTATGCATATTGATTTGGTGTTTATGTGTACATTTAGCCAATTAACATTGATTACCTTTGGCTCGTATTATCCGCTGAATAGACTAGAAACTAACCAAATCTGATTTGATTGTCAAATATAAACTTTAGTGTAGTCATGATTGAGCAGATTTTGTACATGTTCCCTTACTATTATGAGGAATATACATAAATGTTAAAAAAAGATGATTGAATAGAAACTAAGCATGAAAATAATTCTAAAGAGTACAATAATACTAACAATCCATTTCCAATTAACAAGTTTGATTCCTAGATAACGAATGCCAATATTCACAACATAATCCTAAGACTCAATGAAATAATTTTTGTTTACCTTACAGGAACACAACAATACGAAGTAGTGTTAATAAACTGCAATATATTTAGAAGTGACTTAAACTTCTAGTCCAAAATTTCCAGATGCCATCAAAATTTAGATATGCCATCAAAATTTCCAGATGCCATCAAAATTTCCAGATGCCATCAAAATTGACATGATCTTCCAATACGCACCATTCCTTAAAGCTACGTGTCTATAGCGTGATGTGATGTGTATTTACGATAATTATGTTTACTAAAATCGTATTATTCCTATTATATTTTATATGTCAAACAAAGAAGAATTAATTCTTTCAAGGCCAGACATAATTATTTAACTAACGTATTAGGTGAACAAGGGATAGTGGATACACTGCATGGCACTGGGTGTACTCAGAATACCTACTGAATGTACTACGAGGTAAAGGTCTAGGTATACTCTCTAGTACTAACAAATTGATTTAAAAAATCGATGACCCACAGTCACATGAAGCAGAAGAGCTGGAGCGGGCTCCATTTACATCAGCCGCTGAACTTATGAACAAACTTCTGGCGCGTGTCAGCATATTTCCTGCTTCGAATCCTATGGAAATGAAGCTCTAAATTACTTTACAACACACAATAATGCATAATCGGGTCAGATATATAGTACTTTAATATTTTTCTAGATGTAACTGTAGAAAATAATTAATCACCAATCGATGAAGCAACGACTCGTAAGAATAGCTGGCGATAATTATTATTTCACATTGAGATAAGTATGAAGATGTTTACTTTTATTTTCGCGTACAGACTTGCTCACACGCATAAAAATGTTCACGGAGGAAGTTTATGTCCTACCCACGACTGGCTAAGCGTCGGGCGTGTGTGGGGCTCGCTCAATGCCTGATAAATCGGCACTAGGAATACCCACTAAAACTCCCCAGTAACTCCGCAGCACTTCGCGGGAGTGTCCTGGGTTTTACCGAAGCAATTCCCCAGGCCGCCGAAGGAGATTGCCCAGAGTTACTTGGACAATCCTAGACGTGGCGGCGTATGCATTGAGTGCGCGGGACCCACCCACGCACGCGACTTTGTCATAGTATCCTTCTAGATGTCATTTTTGTTTTGTATATTCTTAACCATTTGTTAAATTTACATTTATATACTTATGTTACAAGTCAGTTTTTATTTAAAATTTATTTAAAATTATCAAAACTGAAAACAATATTTGCAATGTCTTTTGCAATGTCTAAACTTCAAGTTTATCTAAGAATTACAAATAACATAAAAAATTTAAAAAAAACTCAATAGATGGTTCGCTGTTTCTACATGAAATTACTTACTTAACTGTAAATTTATATAAATGGAAAAACGCAAAAAAATATTACTTTCCATTATTACATAATTGCTACCACCGAGAAATGCATCGCTTTCAAAACCTTTGGAAAGCAAAAGAAGGGTTTTGGATTTATTATTTTTGTTTAAAAAATTTAGGTTTTATTTTTTAATTGTCCCGATGTTTTATCCATATTTAACTTCAGTATTCCCACCAGACATCCTAGAAGTCCCATTGAGCTTCTATCTCCACTTTTCCGTAGAATCGTATTAGGTTCCAACTCCCCCGTTCCAAGGCTCTGTAAGCTTCACAACAAACATAAGACCCAAATAGACATATTTGTCCATCCTTATTCAAGTTCAAATATCAACATCATCAATTACATATCTTTTCAATATTTTATATATCATATAATATATTTTATTTCTAATTACCGCTTACCTACTAGTACAGGCATGTAGTGTTTACCGTTTGTTTATTGTATAAGTTAAACATTATTTTGTATTCATATACATTAATCAATTACTGGTAAACCAAATAAATTAATAAATACGCCTGTGTTCATAAATTCACTAAGTTAAAACTCGAACTCTCTGATATAACTCATGTCAGGTGAATAGAATCCCCAACCATATCATATCCGTTGTTGTCGACCGTTCCTATTAGTAATGGCTGAGGGACCCTGTATTTTAAACTCGAAGACCACGAATTTGGTCCACATAACTTTCTCGGTCGAGTTATTCTCTTTAAGAGAAACAAAGTACCGAGCTTTGTTCGTGACATAATATTATTATGACTATGATGCTAACTGGTACGTTTGTACGTGCTTTAATATGTTAAACCTCGACATACTCCTGGAAAATTCATGTCAATAAAACCTTGAGGTTTGACGGCTTGACGGTTTATATCTGGTAAGGCAGGTTTTTTCAGTCAAAATACATAATTCAGTGTGGGTACTTTATATACTCTTATGAAAGTCAACTTTGAAGCATATAATAATAATACTGAATGTGTTTAGTTATATATATAGTTAAAATTTTACTTCCAGCAAATTGTACTATATATGTATAGTAAGCTCAGTAAATAAGTAAGTATGCATTCTATGGGTGCCTGTACTGGCTCTGCGCTAAATTAAAATTAAGAGTTGAATGTAATATATAAAACGATCTTGAGATCTCGTTCCACGGCTTTACGCACCTTAGAGTTGACATGGCAATATCTTTGAGACAAAGGAAATCTACTGGACAGCCCATAATTTCATTTATATAGGAGACTGGCGAAACAGCTAAACAACTTACTAGATAAACATGATTTCCTTAATAAGGGCTGATTATTATCCAAAGAATAAATTCGACAAAATGACAATTTTCTGTGTTAAATATGTCAAAAGATGTAAATTATTATTTATTCATATTATTATTTAAAATAATAATGTATGAAAAATATAATGTGATGTGTATGTGTGTGTGTGTGTGTATGTGTATGTGTATGTGTATGTGTGTGTGTGTGTGTGTGTGTTTGGAATGGAATGTAATTTTACGTGTGCATAAAGTAAATGTCTATCATTGTACAATAATAGATGTTATTTTTTGAACTATCTTTTAAAACATTCTTCGAAAGATCCTTTTTATGTTAACCTGTAATATATTTCATAAAAGTGCTTTTCGTACAGGAGTACTAGTTTATTTCTTCATAAAACGCCTGCTAATCCTTGTTCATCGCCCCAGTCTATAGCTCCAGTATATTTTTATATTGCAATGCGTTTTTAATGCAATATACATATGGAAGAGTCTACTCCAAGCTCAGCGGGCAGTAAAAATAAAGAGCGCATTACGTCCGTTTCCGTTAACACAATAACGATGAAAAGTGGAGTTTAAGTGCATGTTTCTTTATTTAAGTGCATAGTTCTTGCTTTAACTTAACCTGATTTGTTCCCTCACCACTGGTGTATTAGTCTTCTTGAAGACTAGAACTAGAAGATTATTTTATGTATTTTAATATTGGTATGACATTGTTATTAGTAATACTAATTACAAGCGTCTACAGTAACAATTTAAAAAGATATTATTTACGTTTTAAATTCCATGTTTTCACAATGAAATTTAAAATACTTTATCTTGATTTAATGATATAAATCATATCTTTTAAAGTTTACTCATGCTTCAAGGTTTCCGTTAGTAATATTTTTTTTACAAATTTAAATTTCACCTTTAATGACACCTAATAAGAACCAGATAATTATTTTTTTAACATGATGATAAGTATAGATCATTGAAAAGCAAGGAGTTTCTTGCGTCAGTTCTTCTCCAAAACTTTATTATTTCTTTGATGCTGTGGTCAATATTAAATTTTGTCGCTTTATAAGACTAGTAAATGTTCATTGCTTTACATATCCTTCAATGGAACTGGGAAAAGGCACTTTTTAGGATGGCAATGTGGAGGTGTCTAGGGTAGTATGTCGCATGCTGCACTAGCTATACGAGTATATGGACTCCTACTACTTACGATCGACAAGATCGAGTCTTTTGATGTGGTTTTTATGTGAATATAGATTTTGATTCTAATTTTCAAGGCCGCAGTGAGTTACACCCTAATTTCTCGGCAACATAGAAACCATTCTACATCTAACTGCTGGAACCCAATGTTCTGTTAACATTATTGTTATGGCGAGATGGGCGAGACTTAGGTGGGATGGTGGTAGCTCTCCAGAAGGACTTATAAAAAGCCCTGTTACTGAACCAAGCACGAAATTACTTCGACAATAGGATATTCAGCGAGTGCAAAAAAATTATTCATCGAAATAAATATCCCTATAAATTTGATATTTATAATGATTAGTCTTGGGTTTTTATGCTACGAGCTCGTACAGAGCTATTTAATCACACTCGAGCCCCTTTCAATACATTCCACAAAATTTTCCATACATTAAAATGTCAAAGAAATCCACTTGACCACGTAAAAAATCGACCTCTTCCAAAATCATAATTTAACTGCCAAATTAACTTCCATAAAAATTATCGTTTCCAAAACGCCTGAAGCTATTTACTCTAAAATCGTCTGTATTTTAACAACGTAAGGTTGAATATTGGATTTTGCATTCAGGTTGTATTATAAGTAATTTATCGAGGAGCCAACAGTCGCTTGGGCAAAGTTTAGGGTTCCATCGTAGAAGACACGTGGCACCCTTTTCTGTAATCGTGTTATTTCGTACAAGGTTAACGCTGAAACTGAGGTCGTTTGTTGGAACGGTTTAAACTATACCTAGTATTAAACTGAATGTAAATGAGAATGTTCCATTTACATCTGAGCTTTGAACACTGTAATAACTACAAAATTGAGTTAAGTTCATGTTGTACACATTCTTAATGCGCTGAAGAAACCAAATATACTAATAATTTATGAATATATGTATTAAAATATGAATAAAATAATATATAGCGTTCGACTCCATATTTCCAAAACTTGTAAATAAGCAATAAATTATTAAATGTTGTAATCTGGAACCGAAACCTACCAAAAAAATACCAAAATTCTGGTTTTAAAAATTACATGTACCCAGTGGTAGATTTACACTAGGGTCAGTCGGGGCTAGGGCCCAGGGCGGCAAATTTTTTAGGGCGGCAAAATTAGGAAAGTTGAAAATAATAATTTTACAGTGTTATCAAAATTAGCGGCATTTTCTTCAGTGCCCAGGGGCGGCAATAAGTTTAAATCCAGCCCTGCAGGTACCCATTCTTATATAAAACTACTGTTGCGATTATATAACAGATAAATTCATTAGAAATTTGGTTACTCATTTCACACTCAAGAAATGGAATTTTTACAAACGTTTTCCCTCCTTACTACAATCCTGGATCCTTTAAGGCAAGATCAAATAAGCTAGTGCAGTGCATAGTTTCACTTGCACCAGCCAATTTTTTATTTGGACTCCACTTCTGCTTACCATCAGGTGGAATGGAGTCATTTGCTTCATCTTTCTATACTTAGCTTCATAGTCCTTATAGTTAGCTCTGGAATTTCAACTGAGAAAAATGGAACTACTGAATGAATTTGAACGCGAGTGAGGCTTGCCGTACATTTACGTGAATACGGGTCAAAGTAAAAACACATTTATTCAATTCAAATTAATGTTCCCAACATTATATTCTCTTATCAAAGCCCAGATTGAAGAATATATAGAATATAATTATTATATTGAAAAGTGTTTAATTTTAACTTGAATATTAATAATAAGAGTTTAAATTAAATATTTCGTATAGTTCCAGCCAATTGTACTAACATAAAGGACGATTGTACAGCCATTTACAAAATTTATTATTATACTTGATTTGTCATCGACACTCAACAAATTTCATTATCATAAGAACCGTAAATACAATTTACTGACTTACAGAAATATATTTATGCCATGTGGTTACAGTAACTATCATTTAAATTTTCAGATAATACTTTTTAAGTAACTTTTACGGAATGTAAAATTAAATCTTCTCAATTACCCCCAGAAGATTCTCCGGCGTCAGCAGCATAATACGAGATGTTAATGAAAATCAGAGTCAGTTCGTTAGCTGTCGCGTTTTAACGAAATAAAACATTTCTCGCGATATTTACACAGCGCCGCTTCCTTCATACAATTTGAAACATCCAATCTGTAGCTACTTCCCAAACTCGTCTGGATCACTCGCATTTTTTTGCTGTGTCAGCAGGTTTAACAATTGCAATCTCCTTTTGAAAATGGAACGATTTGGACTGTGGAACGTAGCTTAGTTTCCGTATCCGTAATCCGAGTGCAAGTCATTATAGTTTTCATTTATTGTTAATATTTTTTGCAATAGATCAGATTTTAATTGACTCTGTCTTGGTGTAGCTATTAGACTCTCTTTTATTCATCAATCCATAGATTTTTATACCAAAAGAGTTTGTATATATGACTGAAAAAATATATTTAGTTGTCACAAAGAATTGCGAGCCTGAAGTGGTGGGCAGCGCACATTTCCTGGAAGACTGAAAGCCTTTAGAACGGAAAGGTCTGCGAGGGCAGGCTGTGTCTTTATTAATAGAAAGTAACTAATGAAAAAAAACATTCGATTGCGTAAACCTTTGAAGTTTTACGCAATCGAATGTTTATTTTTTTGTTGTCGAATGTTTAATTTGAAAGATTGCGGTTTTGCTGTAATATACTACAACTGTAGAGGCTTAGTCACTATATAAACAAATTGATATCGAATAACCGAGAAATGTTTGATCTGAATCACGCTTACAAAGTTTGCAAACTTGTATATAATAAGCCCCGACACGATACAGACGGGCCGCGGTCCCCGAGCAAACACCAGTGTGGCGAAAGATCTTACCTTTCGCTGATGATGTAGCGTACCCAGTCACATGCAGATCATTTGTTTCAAGGCAGTTTTGGAACTAATATTTATAGCACACGCGGCTATAAATGCTAATTCATACCCTCCAATGCAGTCTACTGATAATAAATAATTTAACAAAGTGCCAACTATAATTCCTGCGTTCATATGCAATCGAGGCAGACCAACTTTTCAAATTTAACTTCGTCTGTCGAAGAGATCTTGGATATTTCCACACCAATGTCTTTTAATTAATCTTTTACAGATTTACTTTAGAACTAATAGAATAATAAATGATTTTGTCTGAACAGAATACGTCTAGAACAAGATACGTCTTGAACGGGATTAAGTATACTTTAACCTCAAGGATAGAATGAAAAGGCATTTTCTGGCTGAACACCGAAACTCACAACGACCTCAAGGATGCACGAAAGGTGATATTACAGTTTAAAAAGTGCCTAAATAGATTGAGACACTTAATGGGGCTTTGGAAATGTGTACATATATATAAAATGGGCTTTTATATTGACACTAGCTGATCCGGCAAACGTTTGCTACCCTTATCACCTAGGGGTTCTAAAAATAGCCGACAACTTATCCTCAGATCTACCAAATATACACGAAAACTTTCATAATAAAATTAGTAAAGCCATTTCAAAGGTGTTCGAAAACAAACCCTGTGTCAGCTAAAATACTCTATAACTTGGCGAGTTGATAGTAATCGTGAATGCTTAGGATATTGTTTGATTGGAAATCATCAAACTTTTAATTTAGAACATAAAGTTTTAGGTTATGTTAGGACAGTCAAGTCTTTAAAGACAAAAGTCCTGGTCTCAGTTTATATAACAGAACGTTTAAATAAATAACGCTTTTACAGGATATGAGGTATTCTTCTTCGCTGTAATTTGTACATTACGAACATTACTTTGTTTTATTGTAATGACAATTTGTGATTAAATTAAATAATTGCACCTGTAATTTATTTTTCTTCTCGGTTGGTAATCAAACATGAAAAGGTTGGGTAACTAACCATTTCATTAATAGTACACAGGTATTGCCAGTTTAATACTGGTAAAATAGTGGGATATTTTCATATTCCTCTTTTTTTTAATCTGTTGAAACTATATCTGTAAAAACTTTCTGACTATTTATTTTGGTTTATAGTTATTATATTTTAATTAGTTATTATTTTCAAAAATAGTTTAAAAATTAGCGTTTTGAACTAAAACTCCACATTTTCCTCTGAAAAATGATTTTTATACCATTTAGAAATAAATAAAAAAACAATTAATTTAATATTTATCGGTACACGCGATGTTTATTTTTCCCAAGCACCTACATCCTATCTCAGGTGGGTTGCAAGAAATTTCTTTTACAAATAAGCCACACTTTTTGTGATCTTTTTCTCGTGTTCAATAATTATGTTAATGTGTACACCATATATTTTTTAATATATTAATAATTTACATACATATTACAAATAGATCAATTAGATATTGAAAGCGCTAAGTAAAGTGTTTATGCCCAAACCATACAAATAAATACCCTAATCCAATCGCATGAAAGTTCACTTTTATATACAAACGCATATAATATTATCATGTCCGTGTTGGGTTTGTCGAAATAACAGGATATTATGTGTCTTTACTGACCGTTTTTATTGCTTTTTTATTTCCTTCTATTTCCCTTCTCTATGTATCCTCGAGGTTTTTTGGCAATCAATGTGAAATAGTTGCTGTAGTGTTGTTGGTACGACGCATGTCTATCGATATAGCCCTCTTGGTCATTATCGACGTTTTAATATGTAGAATTTTCGAACTTTGAAATTAGATATATTAACTCTTTGAAATCGAATTGGTAATAAAAAAAGTGTTACATTAACTCGTAACAATTTTTTTTATTGGTTGAATAGACTTATAAAAATTTTATTCATTTTTCTTTACCGTTTTCCCATTTTATAGATTTCCTTGACAATAGAACATACTATAGATTAAATGATGTGGCATACATTAACATTACTAGTCTCCATAATTTCTACTCATCTTCAATAATAATAATCTGATAATAACATATGTCAATTATGAAATATTGAATGTCAGCAAATAAACATGCGGCCTTCCTGACGTATACTGGTCACCGTAGCATATGGTTGCGTACAGCATCAGAGCTTTCTTGAATGATGCATTCGTGAAACAGCATGGAAATACTGTAGTCTTTTGAAATAACCTAAGCGATTAATTCCACAACATTCCATTCACAGTGCGAACCCTGTCTATTCTAATGTGTGAGGGTGAATTCCCAACCGATGGCGAGCGATTCGATGATAGGAAGTAGTTCTTGGCATCATGTCGAACAGTTGCGCAGAGTATTCCTCAAACTTATGGGCTTACTGACTGCAAGCCTGAACCATCTTCTACATTGCTCATAGCGTGCCACTGAAGTGCCCTTAGAGGTCCTAGATGGTACCCAGGTGCTCCCGTATTCCTTATGTGACCTAATTTGTTACTTTTGTAACAGAAGCCTGTGTTTCAGTTTGAAATATCATTTCTATTCAGTGCACCAAGGTTTTTCGGGCGCCAGCTTGATAGCGGAGGCTACCAGAGATATCAGCACCACAACTTCCATGTTATCAGTAATTATAAGGTACACCTATTGGAACTGTAGTGTGGGGTATTATTGAATGTACTTGAAATCTAATGAAAGTGATCAAAATTGGTACCGATGCAAAGATAATTTTGTTTTTTAGTATTATTTTAGGGTGTGACTGGTGATTAAAAAAATATTCAAAATTTTTATATAACATAGAGTATTATTGTTTTATCGATTAAAAGTGTAAGACAACAATCGATACTTGTTAGCACATCATTACAACACTATCATGGAAACATTTTGTTTTTATAGTTCTAGTAAAGATTTAAAGATTAGATTTAAAGAGCAAACAAATAGTAAACGTGAACTGCAGATTTATACAGTATTAGTAACCGTATCAGAAAGTTTTCGTGTAATTTGTAAAGTACTTCAAGGCGTTTTTAAGATCAAAAATTCAATGTACCTTGATAAATTTCCTGCGATCTAACAGCTGTCCTTTTTACAATCATGATTATAGAAAGAGATGCACTGAATTTTAATTTACGACTCAAGAACGCGTTCTAGTTTACGCAGTCACTTGTTCATTGTTTTCATCTCAACTGTACACACAAAGAAATTTGGTGACACCTTTGTTGCACAACTAGAGCGTAGAATTTAATACCGGCACACGTCCTGTCATACAACATGACCTTCAAAAAAGAAGAAAATACACTTTGTAGACTGGCAAGGTAGAATATGGACTATCATGGGTTATCATCAGGTGGATAATCATTTAAAAAATATGTTGGCAATTGTGTATATTAAAAAGTTTCATGACATTTTTGAATTATCTTAGTGCACGTGCACTCAATTTGAAGCCAGTCCAAAATAGAGAGTATGGCTTAGTTTGCTTGGCACAAATCCAAAGGACATTTTTTTCGCAATAATAGCTGTATCTACGACTTCGAACTTACTTTAGATTAGGACTTGCAGTAATACGCTATAATAATAATACAAGCAAAACCTATATTCAATTCAACGCCATCTATCAACGGTTATGGTAAATGAGAAGGCAACACTCGGCGAAATAAAAGTATTTTAGTATTTTAATGAAATAACAATAGATAGGTCGTTTATATTAAAGCTGTTAATTTTAATCTTTAAGAAGTCAATTAATTTCATTAACTAATGCTGTATATTATCTTTTTACATGTCAACTGTCTGCAACGGCAGTATGAATTTCAAATGGCTGCGTTGGAAGGTTTAGCGAAGACACATTTGGTTATTTTCAAACGTCTTATATTATAAAATATGTCATGTCCAAGTGACATATCTATTTAAATCGAAAACATTTCATTAAATTACAACCAACTATGGAAAAATTCACAAAAAATAAAAAATGAAAACAATCATCAAACTGGACATGTATCCAAAATTTCAGAGAAATTAGATAATGGGAAGAGAGTCAACATTGTGAAAATAGATAGAATTAAAGGAAGACTAGGAATAATTACAAATTAAGAAAAAAAGAGAAAAATAAATAAATATATAAAATGTTAAATATAGTGCCCACCATTTCGTTCAAGTGTCCTTGAAATAAATCAAATTCATGGTCTAAATAATAGATTTGAAACTGCTTTACATTACATCTTCACGTATTTTCTTAGCTTTAAGCACAATTTAGCTAATGCTTCAATGGACATATCACACCCCTCTTTTCCCTTTTAGTATACTCAGACAAATGAGAAAAAAAAATCTATAAGAATTCCCTGTAGGCGTTGCTAACGATAGAAAGAAGGAAATATCAGATTCAGTTTGTTTTTTTTTTTCAATTTCTTTATCAATTGAAAATCATTTACCAAGAACAGTCCATCCAATATCAGTTCAGATGCATACTGATAATATAAATTTCACATAGAAAGCCTCGACTTTTCAAAATAAATATGAAATTTATTTCGTTTACCGATAAATTATTTATTTAATTTTTTACAACGTACTGTATTTAAGACTTTTATAAATCGTATTTCTGATCAAAGAATTCCTTACCTGAAATGAAATTACCTGTCACTTATAATATCAAAATATTAAATAAACAAGACGACTTAAGAGACACCGGTACAATACTTCGATATTAACTTTTATTACAAAGTAATAAGGCTTCAATACACATTTCAGTAGAATTTAATATAGGTTCTACTCGTTATATGTAAATAAGAAATAATGTAGCAATTTTTGCGTTTAATTAAATTCTTTTAACTAGGTATGAAAATCATCTAATTACAGTTTATTTCAGATACTATCATTAAGTTCCAAGTGAATTAAAACATGATTGATAATCGTAGCTAATATTCGCTGGTAATAGTTATATAAGTGGAAGATATATATATATATATATTTTTTACGAGGAGGAATCCATTTACCAATCTTAATTCTATTGAAGACTAGGAACTCGAAGTTTAGACTCAGTGATTTCAATATTTCTCCACAGAAAGAAATGTATTTTGTAGTCCAACTCGGAGCGCAAGATAAGGGCCTTCCATTGAAATATATTTCCTAATTACGTCTCCAAATTAATTTCAGGGACATTTTAATTAAAGAGAAAGTGTTAGATCTCGATAATTAGTGAGGTTAGTTAGTTCCCTTATATTTGTTTGTTGGATTGAATCAAAATAATAAGTAGATGACGGTATTAAGTTCTTTGTAATAATGAACGGTTTGGTATTTAACCCTTAAGAGGTCGCGTGGGGTCCAAATGGTCCATATCAAACTTTAAACAGTGGTAATTTCTAAAGTTGCATACCTACGAACTTCAAATTTTTTTAATGTTCCCCTACACTTATAACTAAAACATTCTAGAAAGAAAAATGGACGCTCAACGATTAGAAGAAAATTTAGAAAAAGAAAATGATTCGAGTTTTTATTTTCGCGCGACCTCTAAAGGGTTAATGGCAAAATAAAATAATTTGCTCAATGTATTATATTTATTGCTAGATCTGCTTCTCGCCTAAATACTTTACTAAAAAGATCTTTGTGGCAAAGTAGTCTTTTAATTTTACAAGCTTGATATGATTGTGTAGTACATCTGTATAATGGTTAGCGTAATCTGTGCTTGAAGAGTGAAATTGACAGTAATTTTACATTTTACAAAATATCTATATTTATATTGAGCAAAGGAGTAAGGAAGTAAGCAAACAACAATATACTCTGTTAATGAAAAATGTCACTGAATTTTGTTTCTTTTTATTTTGCGTTATTTTTAGGTTACGTTTTAATTGAAATAAAAGCTTGTTTTAAATTTGTTTTGTTAAAAAAGCTACTGTTTTATGTTGGTGATCCATTAAATAAATAAATAATTAGATAATATAAATGATTTTCCTTAACGTAATTACAAAATCGAACCTTCACGACCACCTCCGACAGATTCATTTCCAACGAACGACTGGCTGTTCTATAATCATTAATATAATTACATCGACCCACAATAATTTATCGCGTAATTACATACTCCAACAGCGGCAACGAAACGTAGAATTCCTATAATGCATTCGAATTGGATCAAATTGGCAAAGTTCGATAATAAAGTGAACCGCCTTGAAGGGAACGGTGTTATTGTAAACAGGCCAATGTTCTCGGTTTACGAGCAGAGTAACGCGACAAGTTTTATTAAAAAATCTCGACAATGGCCCTCGGGGAACAGGGGGATATTTGTGATACATTCGTGATGAACGTCGCCTTCTAAGGTGGGAATTTTGCGTGGTTGTTTTTAAACACTTTCGCTTTAAGTTAAAACAAAATAAGGTTGTTATTTTAATAGCTAACAATCTTTGAGAAAACTCATATGAACAAAATAAGTATGTAAAATGTTGAGTGGACTGTATTAAAGGGCTGTAATTAAATATCAGAGACAAGGTGCGTGCGTATTGCTTGTCTGAAGAAGAGAGCGACAAAGATTGCCATTAATAAAATACAATTATTTTAATGATAGTTGCCAACAAAATAACAAGGCTTATTTTAATTGTGATAGGTGACATAATTAATGCGCTGAAAATAGTAAAGGCGCGCCCAAGTATGATATATTTGATTTATTCTTTAATATTAAATAAATATATCCACTAATAAAAACCCTCGTATGAGATAAGTCCCAAAATATGTCATAAATGTACCCAATTTCAACTTTGTTGATATATTTTTTAAATTGTGGCGATTTAGCAGTAAACTAAGGTGAAAATCGAGCATTGCCGATCCTGTAAATATTTAATAGCTCACTATTTAATTAAATTTAAATTATATAAAGAATACTTAATTACTTTAACTTAGAATCTACTTTATTTGATCGACTTTAATCTATTTTATTTGATTATACTAAGTCTATATTTAAATCAGATGGTTCATTGTCCATATTATTCTTTTTAAAGCACATAAGGTTTATATGAAAATGTGTTATATAAAACCGTATGTTTGATATTTTGAAGGAACTTTAAGCCGTTCTGGATGTTGCAACCGCTTTAACCCATAAATGGTCATTGGGCCAGCGCGCTTAAACTCCTCGCGAGTTGCAGCCATGTTGGATGTCCTGTACCTAGGAGTGGGACGTATCTAGATGTAGAGGATAATGATGATGAAACAGTATGAGTTACATATGTAATTATTGTATGCTTTATTGTAGTACTTTAACTTTAATTAGTTTTATTAATTTTTATTTTAAATTAGAAATTAGTAGATTAGATTAGTAGATCATTCAGATTGCTATCAATAATTTAGTGTTGACAGTGAGTTAGCAAAAACTAAACTAAAGTGCAGTGAAAAAGTTAAATAAAATAATATATAATTTACATCTACAAAAATTAAGCCAACAAGACGCATGCATATTTTAAAGCGAGAGAAAGTTCCTTACTTTGATGTTTTACCCAAATTTATTAAAGCAGAAATGCTCTTATTGTCTTAACATAAGGTCTGTTTATATTATAAAATGTCAAGCCAGATATGTCAATGACAGTACCTCCTTATTAAGCATCAGCAGTTAAAATAACATCGTAACGTTACAACGTTAGCTTCTTTATACAACTTGTGGTTAAAATCGCTTTAGTTTTTCCTTGTTTAGCGTTTTATGTCGCCACGAAGGTCTTCTAGATTAAGTTTTGATGATGCTATTCTGTTATGTAAATGTGAAAAGACGTAAAAAGTCTAGGGAGGGCAGATATTATCCATGTTCTACGGTCAAGCTGTTAATATCCTGATGAGATAATGTGGTTTGAGTTCCTCCGGTCTGAATATATTGGCCTGTCTGGACCAGTCACTGCTTGCCTTCTGACCTCGAGATATTAGGGATTTGTGGTTAAGCAGCTGTTTACGGATATTCCAGCTTAAAGCGCTAGGTATCAAGACGACTGATTTATTAATATACATATATTTCGCACAAATATACAGTCTCGCCATTCAGCGAGTTAATCTTAGCTCTGGTGTATTTCACGTTGAACATTATTTTGACGGTATTTTAAAGGAAAAAACCAATAATATTATTATTTATTACCGGTTTTATTACTTTTTTAGTATATGATATAATCTTATCAGTTACTGGAAGTAGACGGTTCTGCCCGGTGGTAAAGCTCATAATGAACAATGCTCTTCCAATCCCACCATAGACACGGCATCACCTTATTGCGAGTTAACCCAGATTATTCTACAGTCTGTGAAGCCTGACCGACCTTTGACCATGACTTTTTTACACGTTCTTGTCATACGTGATCCACTTTTCATCACCAGTTATAAATCTCTTCAAAAATGATTCGGTTTCATCACGTCTCAGTAAATAATCGCAAATGAGAACACGGTTCATTATTAGGTTTTTATCAGTGAGCTCGTGTGGTACCCAAATATTAAGCTTTTTTGAAATGGGTCAAAACTGTTTTGTTGTTAATTCCAAGTTCTTCAGCTATATCGTAACTGCTGATCTTACTACACTTTTTCAAAAATAGCGTCCATTTTATCCGTAGAGCGATCAGAGCGAGGTGTATCTGTGACATGAAAATTCCCGGATTGAAAACGCTTAAACCAACTTTGCGTTACTCTTACTGACACTGCATTAGGTCCATAAACGTCACAATTTTTTTCGCAGCTTGAGTTGCTAGTTGCAGCTTGATTTTTTCCTTTTTTGTAATAAAATTTTAATATGTATCTAATGTCTTCATTCGATTTGCACATTTTGATAGAAAGAAACAAATGAATAATAGTGGGAAACAAAATTTTTCTAATTTTATTCTTTTCTTGAAATGTCACCTTTTTAATGTTATGAAAACCAGCCAGATACAAATAGTACAGCCAAAGATATTTTATTAAAGTTTATACATACTACATGCGAAAAGACTTTTTCCTCGGCTTAACTAATATACAGGAGTGAAATTTTTGTCGGAATATTCTCTCTTCCTGGATAAAGATCACAAAGAATTTGCCTGAAGTCGGACAAAGACAGAGACTGGCCCAGGACGTGGCGAAGAAAAGAAAGCTTTGGAAAGAGTTAGGAGAGACCTTTGTCCAGCAGTTGGACATCATAAGTTGATATATATATAATAAAATTTACTTTTAGCCTACATTCTTATCCAAAGATAAAATCAAAAATATGTAATGGTCTATTATTGAGAACAGCATAGGATTAAGATAATTTGGAATATTAAGTTGTTGATAAATAAATCTAGGTTTCTGAACCTTAGATTAAAAGTAACATAAATTGAAATCCCTCATTTCACAGTTTAATTGAAAACCAACCATGTGTTCTGAAATCAGGCTAAATCTAATTTGGACGATAATTTCAGATGGAAACATGCGGCTGGTCGCAACGCCGATAGGGACAGTAAACAGTTACATATGAAATTATGTAAATGTCCTGATGTGGGGCCATTTTATAAAATACAATTTTAATGAATAATTAAAATAATTTCAATCAAATGTTGTTGTCTAACACTATTTTATACAATCCTATAAATATCAAACTCGTATAATGAATAGTTAACACTAAAAGTAATTATAATTATCTTTTATGTTCCAGTTTACATTGAGGAAACAAAGCTTTGAAAAAACTCAAAACCGGCTTCAAAAAACTAAAAAGGCAAATATGATTCAATTAAAGAAGTTATCCATTTAATAGTATTTTTCGTAGATGGAGCATCATTTCATATTGTTTCTGGAAATAATTGCCTTTTTAGTGTTTTGTATTCGGTTTTTAGTTTTGTTAAAATACTATTCTTTTCACAATATTCAGTGGTAAGTTTCTAAGATGGGTTACCGTCAGTATGGTCGACTTACTTGTCTGTTTGTCATTGGTTAAAAATAGCTTTAAAAAATATGAAATACGTAATACCTGTCAATAAAATTTGAAGGTTGAGTTTCCTGCGTTCCCTTTATCAGATCCTGACGTGGTGACAATGAGGCCACCTCAGAAAAACATATTCTATCAAAAGAAAACAATTCTGAAAATCAGTTCACTATTTATTAATTACTAATAAAACAAGACTACAAATACTTAAATTACTGATAGCAAACTTCTTGTTCCTCAAACAACGATCAGTTCGATCACTATTTTCTCACGTTCCATCCCAAAGTTAGAAGAGATGAGGCCTACTTTCTTTACGAGTTCCTCTTAACTATCACGAGGACTCTCGGAGTGATTAATGGCCGAAAGTGTCGGAGTTAATACCCTTGAATTCACATAGATATCGCTACTTGTAACTTCTCAAGTAAACATTTTACGACCAAACTCAATAAAGGGAAAACATAAAAAAATTGGAGATTCTTTTCAATAAGTTCTGCTAACTTTATATAGCAGCCATTTGTAATTGCTTGTCTTGTTCAAAAATTTGACCTTAAAGTGTGAATATTACTAGATGATGCTGTGGCCATTTTGAAACCGTCGAATGAGTTACGTTATCAGTATGCGTTACAATCAGCATGACAGTTACTTGGTATCGTTATGTTTTATACTTAGGATTTTTGGTTTTTGTTTTGTTATACTTAGCCAAGTACTTTGTGACTTGGTTAAGCCGATAACGAGATCTTATAAGTCACCACTTCTTAAGCACGATTATGTAAGCCATATACAAAGCTTCCTAGTTTGTTGATACAGTAAGAAAGCGGCTTATCTTAAGATATCATAATTATCAACAGCTTAAATACGTCCCACTGTTGGGCATAGACTTATAACGCCACCATGCTAGCTCAATGTGCCTTTGTTGGTGAAAGCACTTGCCCTAGCAACTAAGAAGAACGGCTAACGTTCCTTCCAAAGCTCATACATATAACATATTTGACTGACCCACCCAGTCACCATCTATAGCTAAAGTCTCTTTTATGTTCGCTATCGAAACCAGAGTGATCAATTACGATGCAAACTCATATACGGATTCTTTTTAATTGTGTCATCAGTCTTAATAACAACATAAAGGATAAAATGGCTTCAACTTAAGGCATTTGATCCATATATAGCATTTACCATTATTCAAGTCCTTTAGTATTCTGTCTCGGTGAACCCTAGCGATATCATTTACTACTAATATGACACGGAAATGTTGTGTTATTAGCCTTATATAGAATTGGTCCGATCACGAAACTGCCAACTGCTCAATCAGTCCAATACCAAATAAAGAAATATTTCCTAGTCCTAGCTATCTCTCTTCTAACTAGATTCAAGCGTTTATATTGACAATTTAATGGTAAATACAACTGAAATTTCACACATTACGCTGTCAGCCTACCTCGACCACAAAGTGTTGGGTTCGATTCAGACCCACACCTGCGCCAACAGTTTCGGGGACGTGACTATTCCGAGTTGTCTGGCTAACTTTGTCCACTTGAATCGAATTCAGACCTTTTGTGTAGAAATTTACGTTGATAATGGCATGTCGAGGATTTTTATTTCTTGAGCATTGTCGGGTACAAATCGGGGTATTCTGTTGGTAACGAGTCAAGAATTCATTTTGTTTAGTCCTGTTTTAGAATTAGATTGTTTTAGAGTTAGTTTTAAGCAGAGGGAGATTCATCGTTTAGTCTTGTTAATTTTAAATAAGCAACATCAGAAGCAAAAAAGACTTATATTTGAAGGTTAATTATAAAAATAATTTACAGTAAAATACTTTTAATTCAAATCATTACAATATTATGTATATTCAACGATTCTGTGCATTTAATTAATATTCTCTGAAGATTACTGCCGATAGCTAAGAACCTTTCATAATACTTTGATATCATCGTCTGAGAAATGTCCAATGCCAAATCCTTATTTTTACTAAACATATAATGCAATATTAATTAAACGGATAATATTTTTCAAGGTTCTTCGGTTTCATATAAGCAGTCAGTAAATAAAGAAAAAAGCTAAATCTCTCCAGATATTTCGCGTAACTTTTCCATGTAACGTCTTTATTCACAGAATTATTATTTTCAATATTATATTAACATTTAAGTAATAGAACTACGAAAGGTCTAAAAGCTTCTTAGAACCGAAAACTTCTAGTTTACTTAACTAATATTTTGAATAAATTATTCAATACAGTCATGTATCAGACAATATTTTCAACTTCTTTCGAGTATTCAATACTTCTGAATATCTGAATTCGCTTGAGCCGAAGTCATTTTCAATTTTACCATTATGTGTTTTTCAATATTCTAAGCAATACTCTTTAGTTGCAAACAATCGTGCCATGTGCTCTAACAATGATAATAAAGCTTTATTGGATCCACTTTCATGTGAACCAACAACTTCTGCAATTTTCCCATTACTTTGATCATTTTTAATTATTTCTAGACCAATTTCAAAACTTCTTAACTCATATTTAATTTTCATCGCAGCATTTCCCATAAAATCCATTTCTATCGACAAAGACGAGTTATTTCACATTTTCTACTTTAATTAAATTAATTAAACTTTTGCCACAAGTTATATATTGCAACGCGTTTTTTGCTGGCTCGCTCTCAACACTTTCAATTCTCATATGCCTTTTTGTCCATCGCCTCTTTCATAGTTATTATTAAATGCGCGGTTCGATGAGAAAATGTTCGAATATGAAGTAATAGTTGATACACTGAATTACAGATTAATTGCAAAAGATAATGATTAATTTCATTTTGGATTATTGGCTGTCAAAATTAATCCAACAAGTATGGATTTCTTTTATTATTCTGAAATCTATTACAATTAGAAATAAATGTGGGAATAGGTAAATTCTAATTGGTATTCCTTACCTCCGTGACTGAAATTGAACCTGAACCTGATAATATAGCAATATAACCTAGCAATGGATAATAAAATCTAAACAACCTTTGATTTCAACATGGTACCCATAAAACCTAATCCAAAGCAACTTTATTATGTGTAATATGTTCAAGATATCATTTTAATATCGGCTCTCGTGCAATCTTGGCTAAATGGTATTTTAAAACGCTCAAGGGTGGTAGACACTTGATACAACCCCCTCCGTAATGCGAGGTGCATTACGGAGAGGTGTATGTATCGAGTCTTTAATATGTAACTTGAAATGGACTTTCTGCAAAGGTGTTAAGGAGGTATTTATGCAAATTTAACTGTGTATGTAACTGTATTTTTAAGATTAAATAAATTACTGCTCTTCTTTGGGAATCTGAATCCTAAAGATGAAGCTCTGTAATCACATTTTCCCAAGTTAACAAGCTAAAAGAGTAGAGGCAACTTCAGAATCCTTCAATACCATAGCGTTTTAATTACAAAGCCACAGTATGGTATTCCTTATCGATAACGTCTTCCCTTCTAACATGGAATCCTTTAAAGGGGCAAAGAAATCAGATAAGATCAGTATGGTGGAGCTAATTACTACTACTACTGATATACTATTGAAAAGACTTAAATATAACTATTCTATTCTATTCTATCACTACTACTACTACTTATTCTTATTATTAAGAACTGCTCTTGTGCCCAGGATAGCTCAATTTGATATCTTTCGATACACACTTTAAGTGCTTACAATACTTAAGACGGCTTCCACTTTAAAAAGCTTTTGATTTTCCTGTTCGTCACATAGATTTTGAAGATGTAACCGAACTGACCGACCATAAATTTATGTACCATAGAGAGCACTAGTTTGTATTCGGACCTCTCGTTCTAACAACAATATATAAATAGAACAGTTGACGTTATTCAGGATTAGGGAGATGTTTTAGTAATGTTAACTTCATGAATAAGACTAGTTTCATTTGTAAAATCATCAATCATGTCAGAATTCTTATAACAGTACATCACAACTACCCTTATATACATCTCAATCGTTATACTGACACTTGTGTTAAATAACACGAACCTTCCCCTGACGAGGGTCCGATAAGCCCGCCTCCCATTAAAAGTTAGATTAGTGACAAATTTAGAATGGTTCGAATGCCTAAGCTCACTATATTCTATCATGAACTTAAGTAGTTCAGCAGTGGTAGATACGATACAAAAATTCTAAATTTCAAACCATTTTTCTGAAACAATAATAATATTCTTTTATTTACACCTATTTATCGCAAAGTATCATTTAAAAGCTTGTGTTATAGATACTAGGAAATCAGACATATTTATTATCATACTATAATAGTCAGAACATCCCAAAAACACTTATTATTTGATAATTTTATTATTTAATTCGTAAAACAAACATGAGAAAAATTCTATATTATTGTTTTGCAACAAAATTATGGAGATGGCAAACCTGAAAATTGCGATTATGGCTGTCGAGTCAGCTGTGTAACAATACTTAATTTTGTATTTGAATATTCAAATAGTACTCATCAATATAAATATTTATATAAACAACAATAAACACAGTAAAAAAATGTTCATGTTTAGTAAACAAACTTCCTTCTACCCTGACCTCATAACTTGGATCACTGGCTTGATACCAATATTTCTAATGGTACTGACTCAAAATAAGAAATGATAAGGTTGAATAAAACAATTAAGACAAAAACGCGTCTTTGGGTTGATTTCTTGGCTTAATAGTATTTATCTCTTAAAGATGTATGATTCTCTTAAAATTTATTTATAGTATGATGTCTCTGTGAGTAAGGTCATCTTATTACATAGAGGAAACACTGATTTCAAAGCACTAAGACTTGTTCCAATGCTACCAATATAACGCTTTGATTTTTATAGAATAGTGTCTTTGAGTTCTTAAGGTATAAAGATATTTGTAGTGGATGCATTAAACTACATATTTTTATGTTGTAAATGACTATTTCCAAATAAAATGTTGTGACTTATATTTTTCATTTTAATTCTTGATTGAAATTTAGTTATTAATGTCAAAGTCAAAGTCAAAATATCTTTATTTAAATAGACTCTTTTACTAAGTTCTTTTAAATTGTCACAACAGGGAATATGTATGAGAATAAACAAATGTAATTAAAAGTAATAGTGATAACTTTAAGTGAGTATTAACTGATTAATTAATATGTAATTTTGATATGAAATGCTTTATTTCAATGTAAAATCTTTTAAATATTGTATGTTTGAATGTAGCTAAATAGGTCTAAGCACAAATTGATGTTTAATTATAACTTTACAAAGTACACTGTTTAAAAGGAAATCAATATTTGAATTTGGTTTTACAAGCGTTTTCAGTTTATGGTAAATACTTACCACCAGAGAGTGCATTAGGATTTCATATTTCATTTGGTTAAATGATGAACCCAATGATATCAAAATAACATATAGACCGTACACTGAATGGCAAAACTAAAGAGAAGAGAAAGTTATTCGATTTGAAAAATGGTTGACTAGTAATATTGTGCCGCTTAAAACTCTGAACTCAAAATAAACATGATAATTTACTAATTAACATTTAAATGTATTACGTAATTGTTTTTTTATTGTGACATAATTGTCACTTTCGTTTACCGCCAAAGTTTTACCAACCCTGTTATCAGGAGTCCCATAAACAATTACAGCGGACGCTATACGAAACTCCTTTAGAGATCATTTGCAAAACTTACACAATGCTGATGACGCAGTTGGATATCACACCTAATAGTCTTTATTATAAATCGCATTTTCGAATAAGCAAAACCCGGTGAAAACAAAAATGATTTTTTTTTCAAAAAGTTTGCAGAAAATATAATTAATATTGTTGGCAGTAAGAACCAGTATTACCCGCCTACCCGCATTAAGCGCTTATATAAGGAGGCCGCGGCAATGGATCGCTCACTTGTTCTACAGCCGTTGCACGAATAGGATCGTAACTCCGCACGTTTACTAATACATAGTCATCTGATTTACTGATCTTTTGTTCGTTTGAATGTTTTGTCTTAAATTATTAGTAAAGTGAAGGCTACAGGCCTATTAAATGTTGTTCTTATAACCAATTAGACGTCTCATTTCTAACAATATTATAAAAATATACGTATACTTAAGAGAATAGGCGTATTTGAGTGTAGACATATATATGAAAACATACACTTGCTAAATCTAAATATAATGTGAGGGGAAATAAATAAAAAAATATGATCTATATATGATCCTCAGCTGAGGAGACGAATACAATGGAACACTATAGTAATTCTAACAGGCAAATGAACATAAGTAGCAAGTTTTAATATTTATCTTTTAGTTAACTATTAACCTAAACGTGAGCCTTTGTGTTAGCTTTTCAACCAACTCTTACTAGAGAAGCAAAATTACATTTCAGTTGAAAGCCTAAATTCAAAATAACGTAACAGACGTTCACGAAATGATACGCCTTCATCTCAGTGGAGCACAAAGAAACCCACATTATTCTCTGTTCACGACCATATTATTTCCAACGAAACTGGAGCGTTACGCTTTATTCTTCATAAAACTGACACGCCGAGAAATACAAGGAAACTGGAAACCTGCATTTCTTACAACATTCGTAATAGAGTTGAAAATTCAAGTTGTATTTTAAAATTTGCTAGGTGACCACGGTTGGGGTTTATTAATGTCGCATTATCTTTTTAAAATGCTCTCGTGGTACTAGTTGATAACGTAAGAAGAAAACGTATATGTGAGAAAATAGGTACAGTAAATAGTTTTAATGATAAAATTTACATTGCATACAATAATATTAATTACTTACAATATAAGAAACGTGGAACCAAACAACTCAAGTCTTCAAACAATCTATTACAGTTAATACAACATAAAACGTTTTTATTTTGTGTAATAAAAGATCACCATAGCTTCATATGAGGTATTGATTAAAACTACCAATGAATTCAACAAATCTTAAAGCAACTCCTTCCTCCTATCAATCATTTAAATTAAAAATTTTGGCATATATTTCATTGTTTCGATTATATATCTAATTATTTATTTTACAGTTGGCCAACGCTACTTAATCCTCTCATACCGTAATGTTACAAGCTTTTGATTGTAAGCCTTCAAATCATCAAGCATAAATTTTCCTAAAAATCTTAACTTAAATAATAAGAAATTAGACCAGTTCGAGCTCTTTGACATCAAAAGATGTTGAGGAGTTCATGAAAATTTTGTTAAGATATACAGCAGTAGGTAAATATTTACCCGAGAGTAACCACTGCTAATATTAATCCTGTTTTAGGCACAAACGTGTTCTGACACAGACATTCCTTACTGTCTCCACGTACTCTGGCTTTATAAATCGTCGGAGCGTACCTAAAATATTATTTCGTTGGACCTTACGAGTAGGTATTTCCAAACGAACGGACCGTGAAGGGACAAAGCTGCTGGGGACAAAGGCTCCGCAAAATGGATCTCATGAACGAATACAGCGCAGGACACATGCGCAGTGGTCACCACAGTTCTGCGACATGTCTAATAGCACTAAGACAAACGTAAGCAATTATCACGTACTTGATATAGTGGAAATTAATTTTGATAGGTTAATCATTATCGTGAGGAATCTTTTAAAGAAACTGCGTTTCATGTGTTACACATATCATGTGTTACAAAAAGTGAAAAAGCATTTCATGTTCATCACAAAATTAAGTGTGATTATAAATATTTCTGATTTCCAATATCTATGACATAAGCTTTTAAATGATACTTTGCGAAAGATAGGTGTGAGTGAAAGAATAGAATAGAATAGAATATATCTTTATTGTACATCAGCCAATTCAAGAAGAGAAATACACAAAAAACATTTAACTAATTTTGTACAAAGGGCGACCTTATCGCTAAAAGCGATCTCTTCCAGGGACCTTAGGATGGACAGAATTAAAGATAAAGTACTTGAGGTAAGTTGGCGACATGTAACAAATACATACATGATAAAAGTTATTACATATAAATATTAAATATATACATACATAGGTACGTTCTTAATGATAGCATTATTAGCATGCTTTAGTACATTTTGTACGTTTCTGTTATCATTCAGAAATATCAAAAAGTTTTGTATTGTAACAAGTCTTTAATAATACAATGCCTCAAAGATAAGGTTTTTGTATCCACATTGATCTCAAGAATAGAGCAATACTATCTGCAGAAACTCATTCATCATTAACTAATTATATATCTGTCTACAGGAAATGTTCAGAAAACCAAAATTATTAACGTATAAGCCGATTATAACTTTGTCGCATCAATGTCGAGGACTGAAAGTTCACATCGTTAGGTATTATAACGAATCGGACTCTATGTGAGCCGGTATAATTGTGGTCCAGAATGTGATTAACGTTAAGAAAAGGCCCGGAGATCGGAATTGAAACCACTCGCGATAAGAGAAGGGATAATGATTTAGAGACGCAGTGAATTATGGTATTTTGCGAAGAAATGGCAAGAAATATCGCTTGGCTGGAAGAACCAAGCAGTGGCAATAAATTATAAGGTTCTTCGAAATATTTTGACTAATTAAAGTCATTAATTAACAGCTAAATTCTACACTTAAGCTTAATTAATGTTGTTTGTTATGATGTGCTTTCAATTAGCTGGCTCATTATAATTGAGACTGTCTATGAATATATATTTTTTTATTAAGTATTAGGAAAATCGTCAACAGTAATTAACTTAAGGCACAAATTATTTATATATTCCTATGAATCAATTTCTAATAGGACAGGATAATAGTAATGGTTATGCACGAGTAAAATTTGGGAATTTTCTTGTATTATTCTACGAGCGATTAAAATTCGTAGTGCACGCTACGACCGTTCTCTGTGCTACGAGGCAATCTCAATTTCTATTCGGTATCGTATAACCACATCATTCGTTTGATACGAAAATAAATAAATCTAGATTTTGATGGATTAAAACAATTCATCGATTTTAAATCTAAAACAACAATTTAAGTAAAAGGTTCCAAATTACGTGAATAATCATTTTAAATAAAATCCATATAAAATAGGACCGTTCAATAGACAAATGAAGGTTATTTATTCAAACAAAGGTCTGTCCCGTTTTCAGGAACACGTGATGCATTCCCTATCGAGAGAAAGAAAACCAATTCCCAGGCAATACGAAGCAATTCCGTCTCGCTCTGGTCTGATAGGAAAAATATTGGTGTCTCTTTTCATCAGAATTTACATGCAAAAGGGAATCGTGCCGAATAATTGTCTGTTCCAAGGTCGTTGAATGTTTTATCCAGGAGAACGATGTTCCTTGATTGATATTGATTACGATCAATTTTCTGAGCGAATATGAATACTTCAGATATAAAATCACGAATTTATTTTGTGAAGAATTCAAGAAAGATTTTTTATTCCTTTGGTATGTGCCCATTGTCAAATAATGAGGAGGATAAGGCATTATTGATATTTTTGTACAAAAGATTCTCTTGGGTTACTTTGAATATCTATCGCGAAACAATTTAATAGAACGAATATATGAGTATTATATATAAAAAAAACTATATTCATTCCGCTCCCTCTGGTCATTATCTGAAGTAATCATTAGAGTTCTATACAGTATTCTCATAAAAGAACTCATAAAGGAGGCAACAAAATTAATTCACTCCATCGCAATAAGGGGAAAGCTTAACTATTTTGTTATTTTATTGCGTAAAATATTTTACCTACTTACAGTTATTGTGGGAACGAAAGGCTGTCGTGGACGGTCGGAGGACAATATTTTCATGTGATAGACCCTGCTCTTCGAAAAGTCTCTTGATAGTGTTTCCGGTTAGTGTTCATTTTCGTCTCACCCTGTTTTTAATGTTCACGCAAGCAACGAGCGGTTTTAAGTACATTAGGAGGATACTATGCACCTATGTTAGTCTGGACATCAAGGATAGGTTATTGGAATCCAATTCAGGGTGTTACCCTGGAATCGACAATAATAATCTGACAATAATAAATATAATAATGAACTGTTTCAGGGCAGCTCTAGAAGACAGCAGTGGACAGGTAGAAGTGAGCTACAATATGAAAGGTTGAATATGAATAGCAAACCTGCGCGTTATGTCACTAGTAGCTAGGTAGGCTTGATTAAGGTTTTAAGACATAACAAATAGAAAATATACTTGACACGAGAGAGATGCATATGTCACTCCAGTTTGTAACTACAAACGAAAGCATTATGTTTCCGCTCTTAATAGAAAACTACCTCAAATCTAATGACCTTACTCAAAGACTTTCGATTCAAAACGAAATCGTGTATATACTCGTATTCCCTCCTTACAACATGAGTTCCTTTAAAAGAAGCGTGAAAAAGCACTTTTTGAACAGGCAAGGTGAAGGTGGATAGAGCAGTATGCTGCACTAATTATCTTCACATATGGACTTCTCTACTGCTTATCAGGTGGTGTCGAGTCATTTGCTGAGCTTTTTTATAAAAAAAAAGAACTCGATATTTCCCCTCCTCACTTCTTCAGTCCTTTGATCGGTGTTACCTGACTTGATATTGAGATTTCTATAATTTTTTCCATGCATAAGAGAACTTAGTCTCATATTGACTTACCCTGTCTTTTTAACAGACAGCTAACCAAAGTAAAGTTTGAGTGTGTGCGTGCGCGCGCGCTTGTGAGTGTGTGTGGGAGAGAGAGACAGAAAAATAGTATTTTAATAGAAAAATAGTTTAATAAAATAACTTAAACGCGAATAAACACGAGAAGGTAAGCTGACACTAAAGGATAATAAGGCACATTAGTTGCATAAACCACTTTCTGTGAATGCTCTGGATATACTGAAAAAACTATACACGGTTTCCGGGAATCTAATTATTGCAGACTGGTTCCCGTTTTGGGAATACACTCCGAACCCGTTTTTAGTCCCGCTTTTATGTCAGTTTCGGCGTTTTGTTGTATTATGTTCCTTGCTACGATGTAGTTTTAGCGACGACGGGTCATTTATTGTGTAGTAATATATTGTTTTATTAAAAATTATTAATAAATTAAAATTAACACTTAATAGAAATAATATTGTTATGTATTTTGTAACTTAAATAAATGTTAGAAACAGGAATGGATGTTTTTCTATCATGATAAAAACGATTTATTACCGAGTCAGCCCTCGTTCAAAATTACCCCACTCTCCCCGACATTAATACATTTGTAATGCATTTAAAACCATAAATAATTATATGCTCGTCTAATAATTATGAACATCACAACCTGTCTTTCGATAAGATCAATCTTTATCGGATGCAAAGTTAAAGACGAAAGAAATATTCTGTTTTCTTTACAATCTAATTTTGTCTCAGAGTTTTGGAGTGCACGAAACTCGCAAACAACAATATTCAAAGTTACCGAGATCGGTCTCTGAGGCCTCCATTAATTTGTGAGATATCACTGAGAGAGTTTGGAACTCACACGAGTGAGTTAACTCGGTGTTATACTTCGAGAACGGCTTTGGACTTTGGATCAGCGTTAGATAGTAATTTTGGAAGTACAAATAAATTTTTATTTTTAATTGTTGCTTCTCTGTGCTTAGGAAAGCATGTTAAGTCATTGGTTCCGGTTGTCACGGCAACCGCTTGCACACATCAAGCCACAGTGATCCAGCGGGGTGGTGTTTTAGCTCAAAGTCCTCATGTTTCTCTCATGTCACTTCTTCACTGTCACCACGTCTACTTTGCGCAGTAAGATATTTTGTGACTGCTTTCTCTGTCGCGCAGCTAGAGCGTGGAATTCCTTACCAGCACACGTATTCCCTCCCTCCTATAACTTGGGTTCCTTTAAAAGAGGCGTTAAAAAACACTTTTTGGGCCGGCAAGGTGAGTGTGGCTAGGGCAGTATGTCGTATGCTTCACTAGCTATCTTCACATATGGACTCCTCTACTGCTTATCATCATCATTTGCTGATTATTTTAAAAAAATGTATGAAGGCTTGTGCCCAGATCAGGGACTTATATAGGATATAGATGTTGATGATGATGTCAATAACTGGTAAGTGAGATAATTTATGGAGTTTTCATAGTAATTGAAATAGATTGTAGTCTTGGGTTCACATCTTATTAAAGTCAAAGTCAAAGTCAAAGTCAAAAATAACTTTATTTAAATAGACTTATTTACTAAGCTCTTTTAAATCGTCACAATAGGAAATATGTATGAGAAAACAAATAAATATAATTATAAAGGCAATAGTCATAATTTTACTGGGTATCAACCGGGCATTTACTAATTGTCCCAGTTATAGTATTAAAATATGTACTAAATAAATTGTTAGTTTTAATTTTAAAATAATACTTATTTTAAAATTAAAAATAACACTAGTATGCATATTCCCAATCAACCCTACTATGAAGTTAAAACATCATATTTAAGTTAAATATAAAACATAACATACACATAAAAATCTCGTGTCACTGAGTTTAAAAACAAACTCTTACGAAACAGATTTTCTGATTTTAACAAAATTTTTAGTTTGGTAGTCTTGAATTTTTTAAAACCATTATTTAGTATTTATTATTATTATATCAGGTTTATTGTGGGCTATTAGATATATTATTACTTTATGTTTAGTTAGTCAATAATGAAAATAATCTGCCATAATTACTAAGCCACATACAATAAATATAAGCTACTGATACAAGGCAAATATAATGAAATCTCAATATATTCTCATCATAACGAATGTAACAAAAATATTTTGCTTATTTCATTATTATCAAATTCCACGTGGAGAAATTTAAATAGTTGTAATAATAATTCTATTTATTTTTATTTGTGTGTACAGAAATTGTTAATAAATAATTTATGTATTAAAAGAACACAACAGAATATCACAGAATTGTACAAAGGTACTCTCGTATTGTAATTCTAGTATTTTTCTTAAAATTATTTTGCTAAGACTTTGAGGAAGGTAAAATCAGTTTTCATAAATCTGACCTTTAGGTTTTTGGATCTGTTATAATTACTAACTTTCCGGTTGTTGTTGGTCTTAGGAAGTTGAATTGCAAAGAAAGAAAGACTAAATATAATATAGATTTTAGTAGATATTCAAGAAAGTTATTATCTGACTACCCTAAACACAATGCAAGTGCAATCTCTAAAGTTCGACTTGTCCCAACATGACGGTCCCTAGACCGCAACTTGTTCAGACAAATCATAACAACTTGCATTCCGCTCGTTAAGTTTCTTCAAAATTCATTGTAGCCAGAGAACGCTGTGATGTAATTTGGGCCAATCCAAAGTGCTTATTTTAATTTGAAATTCCAAATTTTGCCGAAATATTACGAGGAGTTACCTAAATTCGAAGCGAGGGCACTTTACATAATATTTTGTGCGTACGCTGTAATCTTTGAAGACGTTTTTTTCCTTGTTTTTAATACATTTTAAGATGAAAAGTTCTTTTGCCAAAATTAAATTTTAAATCATAACGAAGGTACATAAAGGAGATAATTGCGAAGCCAACAGATTGAGAAAGTTGTGGTAAAAACTTTTTGGATTTTCCATTGCTTTATACTTTTTGGAACTTTATTGTTGAACTGATATTTTATATCTTTTGTTTTCATTATTTCAAATATTATTTATCAACTGTTTTTATAATAATTTTCCGTCACTGTTACTTACTACACTTACCTTACTTACTTTCCTGAAGAAATTGATAATTGAATATTTTGTCATGTTCAATACCATTGCTATCTTTCAAGTTGTTACAAATGTTATAGTTATAATATATTTAAAACTCGGCAACTTATTTTTCATTGTACCCCATTTGATATCTTTTCATTATACCCCAAACTGACAGTTAAAGTAAGGAATCTAAAAATACAAAAAATTCGCTTTTTCCAGAACTTTATGTTTGAAATCCTCAAATCTCAAAACCTTTAACGATATGTCTAAGTAGATTCTGTACATTATTATTTAGTTTTCGCGAAAAAAGTAAGGCAGACAAATACGTTGTATTTTTCGCTTTTTCAGTTAATTTCAATTTGAAACAGGCAGAGTTCGTTGGCGAATGTGTCGGCTACATCAGATTACAGCACCAACACACGCGCAGAGGATTTTCAAGCGAACACAGGATTTGTCACAGTGACGCTAAGGTCGGATATCCAGTAGAATATCTTTAAAATAGTTTTGTGAGTTCTTCATGATCTCTGTGCTTTCTAAGGAGAGTTTAAGATGTTAACTTATAGTACTCTTAACAATAAAAGACGTATTTAGCAAGTATATAGCGTCTATCTACAACTATCGAGGTTGAATACTCTTAGGCAATGAACTGGTTCTGGGGTAAGTGAAAGGAAGACTTGATTCAAAATGGACGGAGGGGATGTGGTAGCATAGCAGAAAGACCAATATATATATATATATATATATAGTCAAAGTCAATTTTTTTTTATTTAAATACTAAAATATAATTTACTAAGTTCTTTAGTTCTTTTAAATCGTCATAACTGGGTATATATTTGAGAAAAAATTAATTAAAGTAATTAAAGGTAATAGTAATAACTTTAAGTGGTTATCAACCGGGTATTTACAAATTATCACAGTTAGAAGAAGCGGCGCAAGAAACTCTCAACCTTTTTAGTATTTATACTGACATTTACAAATTAAGTATGTCATTATGTATTAGTATATAGAATATTAGCTTGAGTATTTTTAACTACTTTTCTCTCATTTGACATAGGTTATGGACAATAGTGATACTTGATAATAAATATTCTTTCTATAAGATAGGGGCGTCCATTTACACTAATTCCTAATAAAATCTACAACTTTATCATTCCTAAATTGAAACATACATACATTGCCTCTTATTTTAAAAACGGAAATAGTTTTTACAGATGCTGCCCAGTTACGTTTACTGCGTACGTAAACTCACGTATCTCTAACAATATCTGTCATATTTGACAACCCTAGCTAAGTTTGATGACATAAAAATACAACCAATGGGAGCTGGGCATCATTGAAAATATTTTACTTTTCAGATTGCATGTGCTATAGTTACGCAAGAATCATGTATGCTAGAATTATTCTAATTTTAAAGATCGTTTCCAGACTATAAACTTTATTTTATAATGAAATTTGTAAATAACGTGACAAAGTCCATAATGAAGTAAAATCATGTAACTTACGTAAGACATGTTGTTATTTTTCTACATTTAAAGGTATTTTTTTTCTATAAATCAAAATGTCTTACTGCTTCATCTCTTTCACTATGTCAGGTGGCTCCATCTACTTTAAGCCGCATAACACTTCATTATATAGTGTTCAACGTGTAATGTACGTTTTCAAAATATAGTGCTTCTTTATAGTGTACAATAGATCCTATTTAGTACTTATAAACAGTTGTCATAGCGTTTATCTCGTAACACTTTTATCGAGTTCGCTACTTGTTTAGTTTTGAAACTAATTTTACAGACGTTAAGAGTTTTAAAAACTTTATTGAATAGCGTAGATTGAAATGCAACAGAACAGAATCAAACAATGGAAAAAAATAATGTAAAACCTCTTATATTATATCGTCTTACTTTACGTTGAGCAAAATACCGCATCGTAGAATTTCGTAAAGGTGTTTATCTTATCCTCAAATTCTGCTGGCTCTTCAATATCTAACAGAGTTTATAAACTATAGAATGGGGAAGATGCTACATGAACGCCAGAAAAACGGCCATTAATAGACCAGAATGTGTTATATTTATCTATAGTGGCATTTAAAGATTTGTTGTAATACTACAGGTTATTGTAAAAATTAACAACGTAAGATTTTTAACGTGCTTATCACAAGATATAAAAACGAATTATCACAAGTTATAAATTTCAAATCAAACTAGACAACCAGTTATTAGTTAATTTTTATTGTCTAAAGTAATGACTGAGCCCGTTGCTAATTGTCGATTGAAACTTAGCTATCTAACTTTACATGAATGCTTAAGAAAAGATAGTTTTGTTAACTGTAGGGACAATTTCCTAATCCTATCAGGCTTTAGATCCTGAGCCAAACCTACAGAAAAACTAAATATGGGATGTCTGCATCATGAGATCTAAGGCAACAAACGCATAGTAGTAAGAATGAAGTTCAGGGTGTGAGGTGAGGATTTTCTCACTGACAGTCAAGCAGACTAACAAGAGACGGCTAAGAGTGTCTTGGCCACAGTGAGAGGACATTTTTACCAGGTACGAGGAGCAATGATGAGTACTATATGGTATTAGTTTGAATACAAAATTTACAGTATTTAATACAAATTGACATTATATATACAATAATATTTTGGATTTGTGTGTCGTGCTTGTGTTCTGCTATAAATGCACATTTTAATTTATTCTGGCGGGCGGACGTAGGTTTGCTAGCTCATAATATAATGGTTCAAAGAGACTTTGAACACAACCTATATATTCAGATAGAAAGAGAATATTTGTCTTCCAAAATTACTATTCAAAACAAACTTATAAGAAAGCAAAAGAATTCAAAGTCTTATAACACCTCATTGCCTGTTCTTCTGTTTTGTTTTGAAAATAACATTAAACTTTTAAATAAGCCATTGTCGCTCTGTAAACTGAGCTAAGGAAAAACTTAAGCCACAATACGAGATGCTCCAAGATAAATTGCATCCCACTTTTCATGTTGCGCAGATTAAACAATCCCGAAGCTGTAGTTGGAGTAGACACTTGGAATAAAGATTCTAAAGTTAGTGCTTTGAGATCGCATTTCCAATAGCAGTAAGAATTTCGAAAGGATTTGCATTTCATAGCAGAAATTTCATACCAAGACATTACCAAGGTAACTGAAAATAATTGTTATACATAGTTATGTTACCTTTTTTAATTATTTTATTCTTTTTCTTATTTTTTCCGCTATTTATAGCGGATATCGAAATATCACTAAAATCATTAAGAGAGAGTACTAAATTTGACATTTACTGATACTAATTAAGGACCTTGTCTAACATTATTGTAGAGTTTTATTATTTAGCCGTACCGTGATGATACGAAACAGTTCTCAGATTTTTGTAAAATAAACTTGTTCGTTTGACATTGATAAATGGATTTGTGAAGCGATCAATTGACCACTTCTTTGTTCATTCTGTATAAGACACTCAGCATTTTTTAAGAACGCTCTCGTGTTTAGATAAAGTAAAAAAAAAATCCGTTTTTATTTGCGAAAGTTTTAATCTTCAATTCTTGAAACGGTTTTTTTGGCACATGCGAAAGATTTCAACTCTTGTCACAACATATATGCCAAATAAATATTGATATCAAAATTAACATTTAGAACGCTACAGCACCCTTATTATCTAACTATGAATCTATTGTTATCGTATTAATTCTAACGTACGCTTTCCATTACCTCTTAAGTTTGTTAGTGTGATGTGCTTTAGTACGTAGTAATGATTTTAAAGACGAAAGCTATTGCAATAGATATGTTACAAATTAAGTTCCGTCTGCTACATCGAAATACATGGTTAAATAGTTTTTAGTAAACCACATGCAGAAAGACAACCGTGAAGGCCAGTTATTTTGATTCCCTATAAAAATATATTAAGACGTATATCCTTTGGAGACGCAGTATTCTTCCTTTGTGCTGACGGTTTCCGCGAATCGACGAAGTGTGACACGGGCCGCAGAGTGTAGATTGATTCTTACTTACTTATTTATTATATTTTGCAATATTTAAAATAGATTTTTAATAGAACTATAAAACAAAACATGTATATTAGTTTGTAATACTAATACATAATGACATATTGATTTGTAAATGCCATTATAAATACTAAAGGCTGAGAGTTTCTTGCGCCGTTTCTTCTCTGCAGCTACTAATTCGTCGAAGCGGTAGTAGGGTTAATTGGGAATATGCATACTAGTGTTATTTTTAATTTTAAAATAAATATTATTTTAAAACTAAAACTAACAATTTATTTAGTACATATTTTAATACTGGGACAATTTGTAAATGCCCGGTTGATACCCACTTAAAGTTATGACTATTGTCTTTAATTACATTATTTGTTTTTCTCATACATATTTCCTGTTGTGACGATTTAAAAGAACTTAGTAAATGAGTCTATTTAAATAAAGTTATTTTTTACTTTGACTTTGATTCTAAATATTTATTTACGAGCCCTGAGCTAGATTGATTCTAAATAAATGCATGAGCCCTGACAGGATCTGAAGTTGCGTGTCAAAAAGGTTAATCGGAACTAGGAATATTACTTTCAATATTTTTTTATCAATATAATATTTAATACCTTTTTTGTTAGAGGAAACAGCTTCAAAGTTATCCATTTGTAAAATGGAACAACTAGGTTATGTCAGACTTCTACTTTGCAGTCTACTGAGTGAAATTTACGGTGTTCCCATGTGTGTGGGGGAGGGGGGGGTTGCGAGAAACTTTGTAGACCGTAGTTAAAGCTTACCTAGAAGTATTCTTAGTTACCGTCACTTTTGTACAATAGGTTGGGGGAAAAGTTTTTTCAAATTTAATTTACATTTAATTACAGTATATATGTGCTATTTTGTTCGTCAAATTTCTGCCATCTTGTAGGTAGAATTTGGGGCGTCTGATAAAAAATGCAACAAGTAGTTTTGGCAGTCCTCTCTTGGTGTTAACCTGATACTGGCTAAAGAATTCTGATGAGACCGAAACAGGTGGCAATCTGAAGGTGCAAGATCAGGGCTATATGGCGGATTGATTAACTCCTCCCAGCCAAACTCTTTTTATTTTTGCTGAGTGGCTAAAGATGTCTGTGCGTTATCGTGATAAAAGACCACACCCTTTCGATTACTCAATTTCGGCGCTTTCTCTCAACTTCTTGCTTTAATCTCATCAGTTGTTGGCAGTAGAGATCCTAATCAATGGCTCTGCCCGGCGGTAAAAACTCATAATGAACAATGCTCTTCCAATCCCACCATAGACATAGCATCGTCCTACTGCGAGTTATCCCAGGTTTTGTCACATTCTGTGAAGCCTGATCTACCTTTGACTACGACCTTTATCGCACATTCTTATCATACATTATCCACTTTTCATCACCAGTCATCAATCTCTTCAAAAACTGTTCGGTTTCATCACGTCTAGTAAACAATCGCAAAAAATAGTGGGAAACAAAATTTTCCTAATTAGATTCTATTATTTCAAATGTCACATTTTTAATGTCATGAAAACCAGCCAGATATTGTATTACAAGTTTATTTATGCTATATGCGAAAAGACTTTTTCCCCGAGCTAATATTACTTTCCTTTCAATACTCAGAGGCTAACATAATAACATTTACTCTACCAAGGCTTGTGTTAATAAAAAAACAGATTTTTTCAATTTGGTTTCCAAGTAACCATTTTTATCATTTACAAATGTTTTTGTTTAGTTACGTAAAAGCATATTGCCAGTGGCCATTTTTATTCAGAAGAATAAATATTTTTCAAAAGAATTCTATTATATTTTTTAAAATTTACTTGATATATGGAAACTTGCAAATGGCATAACAGCGTCACCTACAAGCCTTAGCTTTTCTTATGGTACATATTCTATACTAATAATATTTTTACAAGCACACCTATCTTTATAAGAACTAGTTTTATGAATACTGGATTACTGAAAAAATAAATACACTCGCTCATGTTTTATTTGTGTTCAAGTAGTATATTCGTCTTTAAACACAAAACATTTTCACAGCATACTTGAACTAAGGTCCATGGCCAAGTTGATTAATAATCATAATAAAATGTGCTTACACTCGTAAAGAAGCAACATGTGCTTACACGCGTAAAGAAAGCATTTAAATAAATACAGAAGAATATAAAAACTATTTAATTTTAGACTTAATGACGATATATTTACTGAAATGGCTCTTGTCAGCATTACCGATGAAAAAGCAGATATATCAAATCCTTGGACTTACCTTGCTGTTAACAGCACGCGTTGAATTCAGTCTCCCTTTCTGTGTATGGCTTTCGGAACCGGTGCTGGTGGAAGGAATGATTGCGGCAAGTCGCTCAACCCCAACTTAATAACTTAGAAATTTCCACTTGTTAATTTGTACAGGAATATAAATACTACAATCTGGTAGCTCGTTACATTATTATTTTGCTGTTGTTTGCCTTGCCATGCATTTCAGAAGATATTGTTACATTTTTAGGGAACATGAGGTATGTTAAAATTAAATTTTAATCAATTTTAAATGAAATGTATGATGTAACTTTTCTCTTTCGCCATAACTCTTCCCGACCAGTAAAGAAATTAAAGCGGCTTTAATTATAAACATAAGAATTTAATTACAGTGTTGAGAAGATCACGAATTCCTTTACAGAAATTTATAGAATTAAATACATCAAAATTTATACGCACAGAGCGAAACAAGAAGATTCCTTAGATATCAAGCAATGATTAACTGCCAGAAATAATATTGTTATTCTAATTAATTTCAATTGAATGTTGTGAATATTTTACGAGCTATTGCCGTATTGGTTGAACTCTCACAGTGTAATTTAAGATACGTATTTTAATTAAAATCTTGTCATCGTTTAGAAATGGTAAAGATCAGTAATTATTGAATAAGCTTTCGTAATTACCATAATTTAATCATAATCTAATTATTTATTACATGTCACAACGTGACAGACATTTGAGTAACAATAAAGTTCATTTATTTTATTTTACCAAGAAGTGACATTTTTTTAATTACTGGTGCGTAACGACATGGTTGCTTATAAGATTTTTGATTGGTTTAATTTTTATTTTATATCATTTCATCAATATCATTAACATTGCATTATATTTTCAGTAATTTAACACGTAACTCATTAACAAAACTACCTGTACGGTACCTGTAATAATCAATGAAATACATACAGCTATGCAAACCAAACGTTAATTTTTTATGTATAGTATTCCTTTTAAGCGTGTAATAGTTTGTCTGTACTATTACAATCGAGTTTATTTTTTGTGATACGATAAAATTTAACTTCTATATAAATATCTTTTACAACATTCTTCCCTGGTGTTTTATAAAGATAAAACCTGCTTGCTAAATTCAAATGATTGTGTAACACACTAGCCAGCCAATAATTCGGTTCACGCAATCGCGTGAGGGTAAATCGTCATCGTAAAGACTGTTAATGGAATGATCTCGAATAATTCCGCCAGCCTCTAAAGAGTATCCAATTTACTGACATACATGCCAGCTAAAGTCTCCAAAACCGACTCTACAGCTCTCACATGTGAAATAAATTAAAATATCAATTTACACGGTAACCTGTTTACATAACTTGAAGTGCATATAATTGGCACCAAGTTGACATATGTGCAAGCATAGAGTATATACGTGATATATGTTTTTGTACATAGAAACATCTCAAAGTACATTTATTAACGCGCAACTGGTAAAAAATGACTTACAAGGTAAAGGAGGGGTTGCATTGGTGTGACTGTAGCGGAAATCCATAATAAAATAATTATAGAATAGATACAGAATATAATTTTAAAATAGACTTATCATTATAACTGTTATAAGCTAATATATAGAAAAAGGAAAAAGTTAGTGACCCTGAAAGCGATAGCAATAATAGCCTACTCATTTAGCAATGCATATTACCAAGAGAAATGATTTATAACAATAAAAAATAAATCTAAGAATATAACTACTAATTTATAAATGAAGTTGAATCAATTAATCATTGCTCCCAATCAGTTTATTCCAGGGTATTCTACTTTTAATGTTATCGTTTGTATTTTTTCTTTACTCTCTGTAAAGACTTGTTCCTAAGGATTCTAAGCAAATCAGTATTACTAAATTTAGTTTATTTTTGTATTATTTGCTACATTGTAGGAATTATTAATATTTGTACTGAACATTTAACCACAATAATCGCTGAACTCATTACTTAATTAATTTTTTAGCTATTTATAGACTGTCGTAGCTCTTAGCTGCATGCCACATATCACTTGATGGTAAATGACGATAAAGCTGCAGGCTGCACCCCAAATTGTCAACCATAGAAGAACTGCCTATCTAACCTCTAACTGCTAAAATAAAACAATACTGTTGATGAGATGGAGGTAGCTAACCAGGTGAACTTGTAAATAGCCCTATCCCAAACCTTATCAAGTAGAAATTTCTATTTTCCCGACAATTTAGCCTCTTACAGCTCGACTGTACTTGTACTTTTACTCTCCTTCCATTACACCATAGAGGTGAATAATTTCTATTAGTCATTGAAAGCTGTTCACGGTTACCAGTTTTATAATAAAATAAAATAAAAATTACACATTTTAGGTACGGAAAGCATAAAAATGAGTAATAATAATAATTAATATTGTAGATATCGGCCTTGTATCCGCTCGTCCTGTGTACTATGCCAACACCTCCACAAGGTACAAGAAGTGGTTGGCTCAAGGAACACCGTGTAAGTTTCATTAAATTATACAGCATTTGAAGCACTACGAATGGAGAAATTATTTTTTTATAATTTTACCCTCAAATATGGTTTGCTTAATGAGTTGCAACTTTTAGTCCTTGTGGTAAACCAGATTTTAAATTAACACAATAATTGGCAAACAATTTGACTGAGTCATCATCAATATACGTGCCACTGGGCAAAAGTCTTCTAACGCTCAGGCAAAATCGGATTAGGGCGTGAAAGCTATTGCCGTAGCCTCCGTCACCTGTGCCTTTCGTAATAGCTCGAGATGATAAACCAATACGTAAGTGGTCTATGTAATAATCAGCATAAAAATGATTGTGTCAGTCCATTCAACGAATAAGCATGAGCAAAACTCTGGGATTTTGCCAAAACCTTGTGCTTACAGGAGACCTGGTGAATTGCTCGTGCAGAACCCAGGTTACCCCCGTGAAGGGCAATGGAGTTACCGGGGAGTTTTAGTGGGTATTCTCAGTGCCGCTCTATTGAGGTACTGAGTGAGCCCCACACACGCCCGTCGCTAAGCCAGTGGCGGGTAGGTCCGTAAATGGATTCCTCATCGTAAAAAAAGGATTTAAAGGAAAGTGTTTTAAAAATTATTTCTTTCTTTCTCTTTTTATCTTTACTATAACCATCTGGTAACTTCTACAAAATAAATGAAACTTACACAATACCATAATGTAGGCTTAAAGTTTTGGGAGTAATGAAATCCTATAAATGATCACAATATAATAGGTTACACTTAATTATAGTAGCCGCATGTGAAAGGGTTCCAATTCCAATACCTATTTTGACGCGCAAGAACCATAGCCAAAATCTAATATTCAAACCGCCTATTCCGAAAGTGCTGTAGATTAATTTTAAAGCGAAGGAGAAATTGAGATGTGGTTGTTGATTTAGCGATAGCAGCGAGTAGCTGAGCTGAAGAGATGATTGCTGAATTTATCAGGCACTTCAATGTTTATTCAGCCGACTATTTATTAAACTTCATTCATCAGCATACCAGAATCAGATGCCATAACAATAATATTAACAGTGTTTTTGAGTTCCGGCATTTAGAGGTAAGAATCTGTTTCACTGTGGCTGAAAGATTCGGATGTAATTTCTGGCTTTATCTTCCATTAACATCACGTTAAGAATAAACTTGAAACAACTTATTTCACCTCTATAAACATATAATATCAAATTTGTCAGTTATGACCTCCCAAATAAAATTCAAATTTACAACACATATATATATATATATATATATATATATATATATATATACTAAACAACGTTTTCAATCCTGTTGTAAAATGGAATTGATATTGTTTTTTATTATAATAAGGTTAAATTTATAAATATAACGTAAACATGAAGTGTATGTTCTGAAACAGCCATTTGTTCAAATGGAACTCAATTTTAATACTTATATTAAAAAATTTGCATGCGTGCTCTAATTATAATTGTACTTGGCTTCTCTTCACTTATTAACCAGCTACAAAATCTATAACATTATCGGTAATTAAATGAAGTAGTAATTTACGTAGACGCCTACCTGACTAGCAAGAGGTGTGTGTTACCGCTGCCAAAACAACCGCAGCTTTACAACTAGCAAGACAAAGGCGACAAAGACGCGAGAGAAACGTCATTAGGCATTCAATTATGTGTTCATTCTGTTTTCAATGTTCAATGAACAGTGATCGCTCGCTGAATCGATTCAACCTCAATGAGAACTTTCGTTTTAATCCGCGTGGGTATTAAAATTCAGCCATATAGATAGATAGTTATATACATAATTAGCATTTAAGAAAGTTGAAGTAATTGAGATGTTTGACAATATTTTATTGGGATTTGAAAACTTTTATGTTTAATAATTACGATCTAACAATAAATAGTGAAGATTCAGATATTCAAAGTTTATTTCTGACACTACAGTACCCACGGTCTGATCTGAGGATCTAAACATATGAGACTAACATTTGATACATAATATATTGAAGAAATTTTTTGTTTACGATAAAATGTGATGATTTTTATAAAAACATCAATGAAATTATTAATATTGATTATGCCTTTGAAGACTGTTGTGACCCACTCAAAACATCTCGCGCCTACATAACGACACTGGACAAAACATAATTATTTAAAGTAACGGTAACTGCTTCTTCAAGAGGGAAATTTAAATTTAGCTCCGTTTGTTGAGTGCCTCTGGTATGTTCAATATTCATCGAACATAAATGAGGGAGTACTCCAAAATGCAAAATATCATCGGAACTCAATACAGCCGTTTTTGTCGTAAATCTGTTGAAAAATTGACAAAATATTATGTTTCTTTTGCGTGTTTCGGTTTTGATGCAGCCCACAGATACACAATCAAAGACACATGTACTCTTAACCAACTTTTAATCTACTCAGGATCATGGGTTTATTCTTATTCGCATTGCGTACTATAATTACCCTACATCTACTTCAAATCGAAGCTAAATGAGAAACTTCATTACAGAACTGTCTACACCGCTTCTAACCCGCTGATTTTGGAAGGTGAACGGTTGACGGTGGATGTTGACGACTTTCAACGTAATCCTCGTGGTCCCAAAACCAACAACTTCCTCTTACCGAGTCTTGTGTTCTGAATCTGTTTTCAAAGCTTCCGATGAGTTAAGCTATAAGTAATCCAATATGAATAGTGTTAAACGCTGAAATGACAAAAAGAATACAATAAGTAGGTATTGTATAAAATTTACAGGAAATAGTTCTAAGTCCACCTTTATGAAGTTTTCGTGTACTTTCCATGTAGATAACTAAAAAATGTAAATAACATGTAACTAAAACGGAACGTAATAAAAGGCTCCACATGTCTTATCTCAATAAAGAATGCAAAACGTTTTAAAGCAGGTAAAACTTCAAACGGTGGTAAATCGCTTAGTTTAAATTTCAAATGCCGTTATAGGAGCTGTCTACCGGTCATTCGGTATGGTAATGAGGCTGAAAGGGGTAATTCTATTCATTGAAATCTGCGGCTGCCTGAGAACAGCCCGCGATTTGTTGGAAGTGTTACTGTATCGTGTAATGGCTGCTAAGTTTTTGGAGGAGGGTTGTCAGCTTTGTAATATAGAAATTTAATAATCTAATCGATTGGGGTCCTATATTTGAGGAGCCCATATTAGTATAAGTGCTCTGGTATTAATTCAGAAATAATATATTGTTTCTATGGTAGGTACTCGCAGCCTAATACGTCCTACCGCTGGGCATAGGCCTTCCTACATGGGACAAATACGTGAGGAACTTGGGCTATAGCATCACCACACTGCCGCTGGCCCAACGCGGGTTTTCGGGTAAAAGAAAAGACTATTTCGGAAAATTAAATAAAATCTTACGCTCATCTTCTATCGGAGCTCGTTGGAGTCGTGTTTCGAATGCTCTGGTTTGAATAACGAAAACATAGCAACTTTCTGACCGAATCGCAACAGATGCACGCGGAAACTGCGACTGCACTGCAACGACGTGCAATGCTTGACCTTCTACAAATTCTTTACTATTCATCCTTGCCCCTTAGATGGTACTCTCCCCCTTGTTACGCCTTCGCCCTACATCCTGGATGGGTCAATCCCTCCACTAACCCATGATCCTGCCTACCTTGCTGCATACGTACCGAATCACGGAGGAGCGCGAAGGTATTTGCATAGGGATCTTTACCCTTCGGCGCTGATCTGTGCTCCCTACAATTATCTTTATCCGTCTCTTCTATTGCCAACTGTCCTCTGTCCTCTGGGGCGTAACGACACCATATGTGACTTTGCGTTGGGCTGCTCTGTATGTTTTACCTGATTCCTCCTATACCCTGGATGGGTCAAACAATATATATTATCTTGAGCTCTTCCGTGATTATAAGGCCGGTTAAGACGGTTGTCTCAGTGTTTAGGACTAACACTTTCACCCATCAACCAACCCGCATTGGACCGCAGTAGTGCCATAGTCTAAACTTTCTTATAAACCCGCTTCATTGCAAAATAGTTCAAAACTGTAAATGAATTTCTAGAAGTCGTAACCAGCCCTGCTCAATAGCAATTCTTCTCGGAATTGGTTTAAGATCCAAAAAGCCAACACGCGAGAATATACACGTTGAGACTGTTCGGCGTTATTAAACTTTGGACGTTGATATGAAAGTGTTGCTTCGTAAATTGTTCTGTAATTTAAGCAGCGGAAAATGTATGGTTATTATGTTGGATTTTGATGGTGATTCAATGGAAATAAAATTAATATTACTACGAATTTGATGCAATATAGTTGGCACGATGGCACAAAGGAGACTCCCAGAAATGATAACATTGGTGAAGAAATGAAACGTGTGAGCGTTACTTCAAATTTATTACGTTTTGTTAACAGTCAAATTTGTTTAAGGATTATATTAAAAAACCAAGGAACTCATGTTGTATGATGAAAGAAATACGCGGGCCGGTAAGGAATTCCACGCTCTAGCTGTGCGATAGAGAAAGGAGTCAAAAAATCTCCAAGTGCGCAAAGTAGACATGGGTAAGAACCTACCTACGTACTCCTGAGTAAGAAAGGAGACTTCCCTCCGGGGAATGAATAAGGTACAAATAATGAAGAACGGAGATTTGGAATAAAAAGAAAAAAAAGTATGTAATCTTCTTAACCGGTCATTGCCATCTACGACCGGGTTAAACATTACCCAAAGAAAAATCTCTGAGCTAAGCTCCTGCAAGTAGTGTCGTCGTTCGTCGATCAGCACTAGATCCCCCACTTGAAAGGAAACATCCTCTCATATCCAATGCTTCCCATGGAACACCTGGACGTCAACTAAACAAAATGAAGGTTATTTAACGTTTCAGACTTGATGTGAAAATCATATTCATTTGTCAAATACCAGTATTCCCTACATTTTCAATTATCACTCTCTGATAGTCTGTTTCACTCATCACAATTTCTCTCATATCAATACACACTTCCTATTTTCGTTTGTTTTCTCAACAGTTGTATGAAGAAATATTGGTAATCAACGCTGTAACAGCTACAAAATAAGTAACATTTTTATTTGCACTAGATTGGGCTCAGTTTGAGAGCAGGCGCAATTTGTCGGTAAACGTGTCCAGCGCGTAATGGCGCTGCTAAGCTCCACGATATAGAAGTTCCGTAATAACGACAGCTTAGGGGACAGAGTGCTTTAGATCAGAAACATAAAAGTAATGTTAACCTTCTAAATTTAAGTTGCGATTTGGTTTTCATAAGTACCAAAGATGGGTCAATAGCAAACTATACATTTTTTCTAATCTCATATGACTGCTTTTGCTGGATCACTTGATACTGTTAATCTTCTTATATATAAAAACGAATAATTGATCTTTTCTCTCGCTGAAACTCAACAACGGCTTCTCCTATTTAAATGATTTTTATTTGATTAAATTCAGGAAAGGTTTAAAAATAAAAATAACTGGGAAAATCCTAAAGAAAAGCTTAAAAATATAGAATGGTTATTTTGTATGGAAAATCGTCTAACTGACATGCTAAACATGAAAACTGTTATTTATTTCTTGTTTCATTATTTCGAGTTTCTTTCATTAGATGGCGTTAGTGATAGTTTGTCTGTGAAATAAAGTTTACTAAGTCAACTAGTTTTCTATTAATAAATTGTAGAAAGATACTAAAGTCAAAGAACGGGCTCGCATAACGACATCTGTTAGTGAACTAGCCGAATTTACTTCAGTGATGACCGCAATGGTGCAGAGGTGGCTTATAATATATTACAAAATAATAATGACGGGACTTAAGGTAATTTTGTAACATACCTTTTAATTTCCTGACTTTTAGACCACGTTGCTCTAATTGTAGTTACAGGCTGTCTACGTCAGCGATGCAAGCTCTCCGTGGCCGTTTTCTTATCAATAAATATAATCTTGTAATAATATATTCCTTTCTTTTTTCTCCACTATCTTATATCCTTAGAGCATGTAGATACTTCCTCAGTTGATTGAAATGTGTCATTGCATTTCAAATATATTTTAAACTATTTAAAATTTTAGCATCAAGTGTGCCAGAATCTATTGTACAGTGAATACGCTCCCTGGGGCTAAGTCCCTCTTCTGTACAGTAACGGCATAACGGGTTTGATTGGCCTCAACAAGTCCGCGTTATTTCATTCTTCTGTACAGCTATAACACATATTTTAAGGCTCAGTAACTCAGTATCACTTGTATTGTTATCGTTCGAGTAGTTATTTGAATTTAGAATGAGGGCCACTTTTTATTTCTTCCAAAAATACTAAATAAAAGTGTGAAAGCTCACACTTTTATTCCTTTTTCAAAGGTCAGTTTATTTGTTTAAAATCACGCTAAAACGTGCCTTCTAATGCTCCAACATTTTATTGGTGGCTGGGAACCTTAAATGCTTACTGATAATTAAAATAAAAGTCCAAATTTCAGGTTAATGGAAGATCAAAGGGCTTCTGTAACGAATTAATTCAATCAAGTCGAGATTCCAGCTTTCTTCGTCTTTTAAATAAGTTTCCTTTTTATAAGATGTTGAAAGTACTTAACGAATTTGTGTTAGGAAAGGCTTGGGCTTGTTCGAGGTTGTTGGAACTTTGATTTTATTGGGAATCGGAAAATACGCGATTGACTACCTTGCGTCCTCGTGATAGAGTAGAAAGCCAGTGTTAATGTAACATCATCTTTTTATCATGAAGTGGCTATCGGCTTATATTAAAATGTGCCGTATCAGTGTGAATTTTAAGTGGCACAACTACGAAGACGTGATTCTAGTATACTAAATAGAAAAACACTAGTAATAACAATACTGTGTACTCGTTAGCATAGTGGTTCGAATACTCTGGTTTCTATAACGAAAGAAAAGGAACTTTCGCTATTGTTAGTCCTTGGATGGGTCAATATAATTTGTTATCTAGCGGTGCTCCGTGCGTCGGAAGCTGCTAGTGTTGATGATAATGACATGCTATGTTTAAAGTAGAGGGACCTAACTTGTATCCTATGCTGGCAACAAAACGCGTATTCTTTTTTTAATATTAAAAAGGCTTTATATTGACTTCTTCTAAGTTTCCACGGGTTATTATGATTAGGAAGCATTGAATTTAGACATATTATACATGTGACAAAATCCAACGCCTCATAAGCGGAAACAATCATAGATATTTTATTGAAATTCCTCAAAAGCACTCACATTCCTCACATCTTCGGTACTCACCTATAGGACGTATATACGCTGTCACACTCTTGTCTGACAACTTTTATTAAAATAGAAAAACAATCTAAAATAATTAACCAAACAAATTTCCATTATGTCAATCACAGAAGTTTCTAATTTTGCGAAATCACAAGTACAAGTCTACCTAATAACATCTTCGCATCAAACTTGGTTTAATAGCGAAGTTATGAAAGTAATTTGCTGATAACCACACGTGTTTAAGGCATATTAAATATGCATTCAGTTTAAAAGCCTTCGGGGTTTCGGAGTTATGCCCGATGATCTGCTGAAAGTTTCAAGGACACACTTTGTGTTCGGGCAATAAACAGTCTAAGTGATGATAGTGCTAGATGTACGAGTTGTGAAAACTATGGCAAAATGTTTGAATTAAGAGATAGAAGATAACAGTATATTGCTGTATAAAAATTGAACTAAAAATTTCCACAGTCATGAGATGATCACTTTAGTGCCTTACATTTCTGCAGTACAGCACTTTACTGCAGCGAAGATGCATAAATGCTTCTTCAGTTACTTTTATGTTCCAGGCGCAAATAGGCTCTGTTGGCGATTTAATTGGATCTAATGTTATGTATCAAAGACAAGTTTTATGTTAATTTGACGTTTATGTCAATAAGATGATGATCTTTTCATTATTAGTGAGTTTTTACTATATATCTTCACAATATCCAATATATTCAAATCGAGGTATCAGCGCATATCTCAACATCTGGCGACCGTTTTTTTTTTTCAAGAAAAAGCATTCTGTGAAAAATCATTTTTGAATGCGAGATTTTGGTGGAACTAGAAAATATGAACAGAAAGCAGAACAGCTGAAACATTAGATCAGATTGTGAGGCTTATTAATGAGGTCAACGGTTGTTCGAACTTTCTCGGGCTAGGTTAAAATTCATTTAAGGTGAGGCATTTATTAAATATGTAGTGTGGTAAGACAGATTATTTAGTTCAAGAACAATGCACAGGAAGTATATCCTTAAAAAATCCATGCATAATTTTGAATATAGAAGTAACCTAAAAAAATAAACAGTTTTCGTAAATCTACCAGTCAACGTAAAAGCCCATCCCCGACCACAATGCTGTTCGCTTAGACTCGTGCAGCTCCTAAATTGGCTGCCGACGAACCGCAACCACACATCACTATGAAGGCACGCCACCCACGAATGCTCTGGGAATATATAACTAAAAGCAAGCTAAAGTATTTGACTTATAGCTTTCGAAAAAAACCCTTCGTTTTTTGTTACCTGCATAATGTTGTCGCCTTATTTACGAAGATTAACATTCTAAGGAAATTCTTGGTAATCGAGTTTAGTTTTGAACGTAATAACAACGGACCATAATTTAAACAAACGCATTCATAGCCCTTGCCGGCGCATTCCTCCGAGTTATAATAAGCAATAATATTCACAGCTCCATAGCACAGTCACAAATCATGCGATATGTCGGCTTACAAATCGCTTCCGCTCCACACTATACTTACTTCTCGGTTTTGAAGTGATACCGTCAATTGCTTAAAGCACGATCTGAAGACATTTAATAAAGCGCTTTACTATGAATAATCATTTACAGACTTTACGTTCCAATCCATCACAAGTGACGATATAAGTATGAAACTAAGGAAGATGAAGACGAACGAATAATGTCCTAAATAGCAAAATAAAACTCCAGCATCACTTTTAGACCTTTTATCCCAATTCTCCTTACATTGACCGCAATATAAAAGAGACAATACACATATCAAAATATATTAAAAAATAAAGACAAAAAATATCAAAGAGATCTTAACTAAATCATTCAGCAACAGAGGGCTTGGGACAAAACACCAGGCAGACCCGGCAGATATTTTGATAAGAATCTTATTAATTCGCCAGAATTAATCCTGGAAGAGCTTGAGCTACATTTGTACACATTATCACTAGTATCAATTTGAACACTTCTTTATTTTACAGCTAATGCACAAAAGATCAATTAGCGGACTTAATGCCTAAGGCACTCTCTAAAAGTCAACTAGTAGAAATAGCAAAAAATATATGGCGATCAAAAGATAAAAAAAATATATCATAAATAAATCAAATACACTACTAGTAATTTAAATTCTCTATAGTTAAAAGTAATTCACAGAATAAGTCAGTTAAAACTACATTTTCCTATAACACCTATCGAACCCTAAAATCAAGCCCTAAAATCGGTGTACCCGATTCAATCCACCATATCCGATCCATCTTTCAACGGAATCACGTGACCTTCACACCGCAGCGGCCGTCGAAGTGAGTTCCCTTTAAAAAACGGTGCTAAGTCTGACAAGGAATACTGTTTAGGTTCTGTACTAAATTGTAATAATGAAATAAAATATTTGAAAAGATTTATATTATAAAAAATTTTAGCGACTAGACAGTCAACACACTACAGGTTACTTGGCCCAGGGTCGACTTCTGACTGGCACAGATGTTATTGTCATAAACACTAGTATTTGTTTTGGATGTCAATGGTTTATATATTATTTAATTCCATATAAAAATATGTATAATATTAAATTTGTTTTTGTGTTGTCTAGTATCTATAATGTATAATATAATAACTTTATTTTAATTATGCTTACTTTAGGTTATATAAATAAGTCGATGGCACCGCAATGGACTTACAATGCGCTAATTTATACAACAGACGCTTACATAGCCTGGACCTGGTTTGAGACGGAGATCTTGACCTCCGCTCTGCACGGCCCAGTCGATAGATGATCGCCTCTTGCCCAGATGTTCGTCAGTACCCCTGTAGGGTGGTGGAAAAACGTGGCACATCCCCCATTTGAAAAGTTTGAAAGGATAACGCCTTCACCGCAAGATGCAAAACATAAATTCCCTCGACGATACTAGTTTTTAGACGGTACGACTCCGATATGGGGATTAATGTGAATCTCGACTATTATGAACCCTCACCATGAAATGAGAAGATATCCTTAAACTTAAATGTTGTATTAAGAAAAAAAAATAGTAATATTACTTAAATTACTTAAATGTTTTTTGTGTATTTCTCTTCTTGAATTGGCTGATGTACAATAAAGATATTTTCTATTCTATTCTATTATATCTTCTACCAAAACCATTATATGAAATACAATAACGTCTTAACTATTTCAAACATATTTCGTTGCCATGACAACGTATAAAAACACTCTAAATAGATCATAAACAATATTCTCAACATCCGACCTAAGTAACTAGTTAGGCTTTATAAATAGGCGTATGTAAAAAAAACTGATTAAACTTTATAATTATTACCTTAGAATATAATGTGAACTAAGAAAAGACTGGCAAAGAATCACCAGTATACAGAAGATTGATTTACAGAAGGTGCACTTAAAATTAACTAAACGGGCATGATCGCCATATTTGGCGATTTCGTAACGGCAGTGTTTCAAAGAAACAAGGAAACTTGTTTTTGTCTTAAATGGAAATCTTATCATTTATTCAGCAAAAATTGTTTTGTAAGCTGAAATTCTTCTCCTTAGTAGACCCCGATATATATAATGACGCACACATGCTCTCGACTGAGCTATCATTTTAAATTTTAAGAGTTCCATAACTTCGGTCATCGTTATTCGATTTTCTCTAGGTTTTGTGTATTACTTAGATTTTGTCAAGTAGCTTTATAATAAATTTAAAAGGCTTCTTTTTGGTTATACAAAACATAATAACTGTAGATTTATGGCAAATAAACATTTTAAATATTTTATACAAACTAAAACATGTTTATTGCATTTCAGAAACAAGTGCTTTTCCCTTTATTCACGGTCTCCTAAAAGCGTAGCACGAACCGTCGGAGCGGCCACATAAAGTGGAAGGCAATTTCCGAGTCGGAGCAACATCGCATGGTCTGCGGCGTCTTCTAATTAGACGTCCGTGTGCTTCTGTTAATTGAATCAAATTGCTGGGGTATTGGTGGCCAGGTGCTTAATACCTTACGGTACTTTGTAATACACCTTCGGGTCTTTAGTTGGAGGTTTTAGGTGATAACAAAGAGGATGAATCTGTTTAAACTTATCGCTTATTCTCGAACTTTGTGAGTGTCCTGAAGACCTTTATATAAAAATTGTAATATAGTAATTTAGTATTTAGTACGTATTTAAATACTATAACTGGGACAATTTGTAAATGCCCGGTTGATACCCACTTAAAGTTATCACTATTGCCTTTAATTACATTTATTTGTTTTTCTCATACATATTCCTTGTTGTGACGATTTAAAAGAACTTAGTAAATGAGTCTATTTAAATAAAGTTATTTTGACTTAGACTTTGACTTTGATCTTAATGCATTCTTCTCTTTTTTGTTAGCGAAGCAAAGGTGCTGGTCTCTGGAGTCAGCGACAGAATATATCTGCCTCAATATCTTTTAAAATATTTAATAAATTATTCATTCTTATAAAAAAAACGCCTTCAATAGGGCGGTAATAAAATACCTGTGATGTGACTACCACCTACCACTATACCTGTGTGTGATAGTTCACAATTTGTTCAGTTTTAAAATGTATGAGTGAGAATAACATATTATATAGGGATATAGTAATATATAGGGAGAAATTAGAAAACTCTCATTTGCCTGTTTTAATCAGTACAATGTCAGAAAGAAAACGGCTTGTTTTACAAATTGGTTTTCACAGTCTCGGCTTTCACAAGATTATAATTTCAAATTATACGAAATGAAATAATTTTGATTTATTTAAATTTGGCCACATAATTAGGTAAGTTTAAAATTGATCTAGTCGGGCACATACTCATATATGTTCCAGATTTAAATTAAAATGTAACGTATGGACAAGAGTTAAAGCTTATTATCGTTCCTTAGTATTTATTTATTTATTTGGTTTACCGATAATTGTTACACTGATACATACAAAACAAAACAATAATACACACTACATACAAAACTAAACCATATGCATACAAAACAATATATATCTTATAGCTAAGTGTACAATTAAGAATCGGTAAACACTACATGCATATAGTAGATAAGTTGTAATTACAAATAAGGTGTATTATTGAAATTTTGTTATAAAATGTCTAAACGATATGCAATTCATGAAGTTGAAATTTGAGCTTGCATATGGATGAACAAAATATGTCTATTTCAGTCTTATATTTGTTGTGAAGCTTACAGAGCCTTGGAACAGGGGTGTTGAAACCTAATACGGTTCTACGGAAAGGTGGACACAGGAGATCATTGGGACTTCGAGGATGTCTGGTGGGAACTCTGAAGTAAAATTTGGATGAAAGATCAGGACAATTTATATAACCGCCTAAAACTTTAGACAAAAATAACAGATCCAAAACCTTTCTTCTGCTTTCCAAGGGTTTCATTTTGAAGAGATTGAGACGTGAATCATAATCCTTAATCTTCTTGGTACTTGGATACTAGTGTATCCTTTATCTTATTAATTACAGTGTTATATGTATATTCATATTATATAATGTATATATGTTATTATTTTTGTTTTTAAGTAATTTACCCACGCCAATTCCACCTTTTCATTATCTTTGCTCTAAGGTAGAACTGCTGGGAGAGATTCATTTAGAAATAAACAATTTTAATAATAAAGAAGAATATAATACTCTTTTTTAACAAAGAGGGTTATAATTTGTTGGCGAATATTGTAAAATACAAAGATAATACATCTTTTCAAATGTCCACAAATTATCATTTCTTTATACCTACTTTACTTAATTTGTCATGTTTGTACAAATAAATAAAATACAATTACAATCCTCCTATACACTCCCCTCGGTCACCCCTTAACGCTACGAACATAATTATTACTTTATATCTCTATAAAGAGCGATCATTGCTAATGATATATTCCACATTAATAAACTCCAACTCGGTCGTAAAGTTTGCGAACACACGACTATGCGTAGATTATTACGTAATTCGTACAAACATTTAGGCTATCAATTATAAATTATTTCTATATTAAGCTGTAACCACATTGGTAGATACGCTTACTTAATTTCAATGTTAAATATCAAATTTGTGGTTAGTTATATTAATATTCATGTTATGTTTATCTACTAAATATATATTTAAAACAATATCTGGTTAGTTATAGCATTTATAACTAAAGAACCCTCTTACTTATTGGATATGTCTCTGTCTCGAATAGCAGCATGACTATATATCGAAAAATTCCAATATTTTTTACTACTAATTACTTTCTTCAAATAATTAAGGTTAAGAATTACGCCATTTTCCGGAATTGACAGTTTAAGTCACGCATTATTATAACCTTTTAGATAAAATACTAGTTTTATTGTTATTTTAAACGGGGTTGCTCTTGGCGTTCGTCTCACCTGATGGTAAGTGAAGGTAAGGCCGTAGATGGAAGCGAGATAGACATAATTTCATCAACTCTAAAAAAACTAGCCATTTTACCTCCTACTGCGGGAACACAGCAATGCTGTTGACATTATTGTAATAGTGGCAGACTTATCTAAGATGGTGGTATTATAATTATAATTCCGATCAATTCAAAATTAAAACGCGTTCTCAAATAATCCAGAATAGTTCACTAACAGAATACAACGTGACTTTAAAATTATAGCCATGTGTGTCATTTTGATAGAACGGTGACAAAAATACTCATTTGGCATGCATGACAAATTAATATCGAGTGCTCTTTCAAAATTCTAGTAGAGCTAATACTCTGTTCAAAAAAAATCCTAGTCTACTTTCGTCAATAAAATAAGAAATCCAAACCAACCGTCTGGAAGGTCTTCCAATCAAATAGAACAAGATAGAGGGACCAGCGTTATGGAACCAGAGAATTAAACTTTAAAGTGTGAACACGATATATCACAAACTAATACAAGGAGCGGGCAGACTGCTGGAGTTATACTAACGACCTGGAAAACTATTTTCAAATTTAATTCGTTGAACTCGACGCTGCGGCAGCGACGACCAACGCAGCTATTGACGTTACATTCATTTGTCATGGTTACGTATTTCATTTTAACATTTGCAAATATACATGAGCTATTGTGTGAAATGTATTCTCACTATAGACTGATATACAACCATATTTAAATAAGAACGATATTAACATTTTTTTTACTTTTTCAAAGATTCACCTCCACATGCGTCGAGTCTATTAAAAAATTGAAGACATTACAGCCAAGAATTAAAATAATAATTACTATCTTGCTTGTCAAGTACCTCTCTGAACTATTATAATAAAGCTTAAAAATTAAAGTTGTTTGTAATGATTTTTTTATTAATATTTGGATTAAGTTCACTGTTGAACAAATAAGATTGAATATCAAGAAAATTATAATTACGTAATTACTAAACATAATAATGACTTAAAAAATGATACAGAACATATAACACTACACTATCTTATAAGCAGAATTTTCTTCACGCGAAATACTACGAATGCCAATCGATTGCGGAATCATCCTTGATAGCTACCCATTTTGTGGACTGTATAATGTGAGTAAGGAAACACGAGGCAAACGGTAAAACCAAGTATAATTAATATTAAAACAATAAATAAATAACAGATCAACACACTTGACACTCTCAATTTTACGTCTATATTAAAGACAACGTCAAAAACATGATAGAAATACAAAAATATATAAAAAGGTTTATGGATGCCACCCAGTCGCTAACAATCCTCTTAAATAACTTTGTAACAAATTGTTTGTTACTGTCTATCATGTTCATGAAATCACTTTTTATAATAAAATTTACCGCTTACCTCCTTGTATAATAATTATTGTCCCAAATAAGCACCTTATCCGGATTTCGATTTCAATTACATAGCTTTCGATAGCAGAGTCGAAGTCAAGGTTGTATTTCAAGTAACAAGCTCCAATTCTATACCAGAATAACATTCCTACTCCCGAGAGAGGCAGTAAATTAACCGCGAAGGTTCACAAAAGACTGGTCGTGAATGGAAGGCCCATATTGTTCTGTCAGTTCAGACAAAGCGTCACTGCTGCGATTATGGTACTCATTATAATTAACTTACCAGTAAGAAGGCCACCTGCGAGCGGCGCGACCTATGCTCACTAGAATGTACAGTATTATTACAAATTAACCTTGTTTGTTATATAAACTTGTCTCAGTTCTAGAGGCATGAGATCCTCCTTCTAAAAAAGGGTCAGTATACAAGTTGCTTCAGTTGTTATGTATTTGTATACATAGTTGATTATATACTTGATTTGTATTAAATAGGGTAACATTGGTATTTACAATATTTAGACAGCTATAATGGGAGCTTTAACCTATTTAGCCATATCATAATGGCATGCTAAAATTCAGTTGGTTTGAATGTTATTAACATTGACTCAGTATAATACAAGCAGTAAGACGTATAATGGTGATGATAATGATTATGAAAATATTTTATACAAAAATAGTACTCATAGCTTTGGCAATAGGAATAAAATAAAAATTGCTGCTCCTATTTTAAGATTACATAGATAAAACGCGCCAAAAGTGACCGAACTGCCTTTACTCACATAAATTTTTTTGTGAAAAAGTTTAATGAAAAAAGGCTACTATATGATTCAAGTATATTTTTATAATACGAACGTATGCACAAATAAAAGAGGTTTTATTTTCATTCACAATTTAAATGTTTTATTGTTTATTTAAACTTTACTTTTATTTTTATTTTGTAATAATTTACATTTATCTATTTTTAGACAAGGGACAAATCTTTCTGAGTTCCTTGTCTGTTCTTCTCAGGTAGATTTACGAAGACTCCTTAAATTAAAGTTTAATAAATGTACCAAACTTGAAAATAATATTTTGTCTTTGAGTTTGACTGAAATTGAAGCCAGATGAGATTAGACACAAATAGTTTCCACTCATATCAACACTAGTACAGAATAATAACAGTTGCTAACAAACTCCGCCGACAAATCCGCACAGCGAATGTCCTGCCTTACATTTCCCACTGTAAATCAACACGCAGGTGGCGCCAGTTTGTCATAGCATATTGTTAGGATTTTATTGCTCCCATGAGTTGGAGAACTAAAGGGAGACGGCAATTCAACGATAACAGTACGTAGTCTTATTGTCGGGATTGTGTAACGGTATGAAATACGTTGTTTATTAGTATGGCATATATACAATCATGATTTTGTTCTTCGTACTCAAGAAACTACGTTTGTTCCAATTATTTTCAAAAGAATCACAATCCCAAAAATATTCTACCAAATTTATTTTAACAATTATAAGCTATAATACTAAGTTATAAATGAGAATTACTGTTTCCATGCCCTTCCAGGCGCTAAGATAAGAGAGGGGAGAGTCTAGATAACCAATTCTCCTGACTCCCTATTTAAGGCTAGGATCAAACCCCAAACAGCGCTATGGCAGTTGGATTGATCGTTTCGTGGAGACCCAACCAACCCCTTTGAATAAAAGTGGGCTCACCATATGCACCTCAGTAATAATAGTCAGCGTACTCGTAGTCAGGATGAGATGGAGTTTTGGGGAGGAAGTGTCGTTTCGGGCCGGCAACGGCATCAATGGTGTATTCCTCCATATTTGTTCGTGTTATATTTTCGTCACTATTTAATTGCTTACTATTGTGGATGTGATTTGCGTTGGTTTTGTAAAAACGCAACATCTCACATCCATTTTAAGTGAAAAAGAAGGTAGACGATCTTCGACTGATATGATGATGCTGATGATGACTGCGATAACAGGTCATAGGAGACTAGAGGTATCAGGTGCCTAAATTAATTAACTTAAGATAACTTCCACTGTCAATTGCATATTATATCGATATCAAGTTGTCCAACATTTGCAGATGAGTATTTGTAGAAAGTTTTTTGTAGACAAAGGACATACACGCATTGGACATTCACCAATATACAACATATATTAATATTATAACGACAGGGCCTTGATGTCTTCATAATTTACTTTGAGTTATGTCCATCGAAAAAATTTTAATGCTTAAAAACCTTTTTAATATTTCGAAGTTAGTATTTAGTTTTTTTTTAAGCTTTTTTTCACAATTTTGAGTGTTAAGTATCGAAAGTCAAATTTAGATATGTATCAAAGTCAATGTCAAAATATCTTTATTTTAATAGACTCATTTACTAAATTCTTATAAATTACAGAATCAGTCAGGATACTATATATGCCTATTAAATTTGAAGATCCCATCATCAGATCTTGACTTAGTGATAATGAGACCACCTCAAAAAATACTGTATCAAATGAAAATTCTGGTCTTGCTCATAGAAATATCAAGTTACATGCCTACAAACTTTGAGAGTATCCTCGATTCCTCATGTTTCCAGAAATCTGTGATGGGCACAGCAACCAAACTTATAGACGTATGTCCTTTCAAATATCGAAAAATATTTAGAAGTCGGTCTGTTAATGACGGAGTTCTGAGATATCAAACATAAAAAAACTATAAAACCGAAATCTAAAGCTTTACCGGTAAAAAACGTAATGATGCTACTTAATTATTATACCTAAAGAAATGACTCTTCTCAAAAGGTCGTTATGGTTCGAAATTTTCTAAATAAATTACCGAAATCCTCACAAAGGAATTTAAACAAAACCCCATTACGTAAAGATAAAGAAGAAATGTACACTCATTAAACGCGCATTAGTTCAACCCCTTGATGAGAAAACAATTTGTACTGCGTCACTGGAATCCCAATTTGAAATTTAATTTTGTATTCGCGAACACCCGTCGTGATTCGCAAAAAATCTGTGAAGCAATAATATTTATAATTAAATTCATATCCATCAAAGGTTGTAATACAAAATTCTAAACGGGGCAATTATTTATGAATGGGATTGTTTAATTTGATTTGAATCATTTAAATCAAAAAATTCCTGAACAAGAATCCTACCAAACACATTTTCATGAAAATCTTGCTAACACCAGGTACCTAATTATGTAACTTCATATCTATCGCGACAGATTCGTCTTTTAAATCATTACCGCATAATTAATGCGAAACGTTACAATTATATATAGTTAAGCAGTATAGCATACGTCAAAATTAAAGTAATAGCGATAGAGGGCAGAACATATGGCTCACCCTGTCAAAAAACATCAAGAGCTTCTTACTCGACATGTCCTTACTCTACAAGCCCTAACTACACAAACTCTACATCTTTGTCAAAAACATACCTTAGCCATTTCGCTCAAGTTATCGAGGTTCCAAAAAATAACGAACCAATACAATAAAAAGTAAGAAAGATACTTGGCGGAGATTTCCATTACAAAATAAATTTCTTTTTCTTTCTCTCTTTCCCTTCCTTCTCAGTCAATCAACCAATCAACAATCCACGGCGTGAAATAAAATGGGCTCTATCAAAACAAGGCGGCTGGCTATTCTTACATATTATTGAACCTTACTGCTAAGAAGTACGTAGAATCTCAACTCGCAGCAACAAGTAACTATTCTCAAATAGTTTCCTAAATAAATCAGTCTCGTCCAAAAATGCTTTATGCGAAAATCAAAGTACTCAAACATAATAATGACTACAAATAAAAATTAAGTTGTATGACATATGTCATAAAGTGTATTAAACCAAATCTGTCATAAATTTCTAAGATATCATTAGTTTCATCCATGCGCTCATCTATTTGATAGTCTTACAGGGACAACTCCTTGTACGACTATCAAATACATCAGAACTTCACCTGCCTGTTGCATTCTCATGACTCGTCAAATATATCTTTACTTTTTCTTTTTTTAATTATTGTTTAAAATACAATATAAAATTGACACTCTATTCAGCAATGTTTCAATAACAGTTATAAAATTCAAATAATCTAAAATCATATTAGAATAACAGTGATTTTAAGTGAATAAGACAGATTAAATCTTAAAAATTTTTGATTGCTGATTTATTATGTCTACTGCAACATTAGTTGATCATTGGTACTATAATAAGCTAGGCTTGTAGCTTGTAATAAAAATAGCATTTACGATAAATGTTCCATGAAAAAATCATCAAAAATACCAATATTGTCAATGATTTTTCAAACTAACTACTTCATTTGAGCTCAATTTGAATTTTATCATCAAATCCCGTCTAAAACGTAAAGCTTTTAGAAACCACGAAACCAAAGACGAGCCAACAATGTTTGTCGGTAACGCAATCAAGAAAGATAATGAGATATATTGCGTGTAATTTCCCCGGTTCTCAAGCGAGTAATTTCCGTGGTGTACAAAGTAACATCGCAAATTACAAAGTAATTTACCCTTTCTAGGGGACACATGGTATATTTGCGGCTTTAAAGACTTCGTTTCACCCAGAGACTTCAAATCATTTAACTTGCATGAAAATTAACCAGTTGGAAGAAATCACTTCATCTCCATTTCATTATTCCTTCATAGTGTCTAGTCTTCAATAGTTACTATGTTCTTTCAAATTCAATGATTAATTTTTATTTTTTATTTTAGATAATATGCAAAAGAACCTAGTAATTAATACCATTGAAATAAAGCAGTTTTTGATTCTGACTAAAAATATTTTAACTAATTTGAGTTACTTTTTACAACGCGGATAAAACTCGCTTGAAAAATATCTTCGCTTTGGAGTAGAAGCGGCGAAGAAACTCTTCAACTTTTCAATATTTCTAATGTCATTTACTTTGCAGTACCAAATTTCAAAAAATTGCAATGAAAATATACACTGCATGTCCAAGAGTCTGGATTGACTGTAGACAGTGCTTTTATGCCACTCTGGATCCTCATCCATGTCGTCAAAGACACTAAAATTATGACCGACATAATTTGCTTACAAATTTTGATTAATTACTAACACTATGGCCTCAGGTCCGAAATAAAACATTTTTATTTTATTTTTAATACCATTAAATAAATAAAAAGCAATCATGAAATGGAACGTGTAGCTGTATGAAAGGGATGGTAATGAGGAATTTTAAGGTGAGTATGAGATGGCAAAAGATTGATAGAACTAAATGTTTGTTAAGTGAGTTAGAACGAAAGACTATGAGTGAGAGAAAAAAAGGGATGACGAAATAGGAGCGAAGTGAGGAGTGAAAGAGAACGGAGATTGGGACATGGAGGTTTTTTTTACTTTAATTCAGACGTTGATCTATCGTAAATACTACTAATATCATATAAGGTTTTAGTATTTTCTTTAAGGGTAAAGTTGATTTTTGAAACGTATTAAGTGGCTTTGGTAATCCAGCCCGATCCCCTACATGGATGTGCATACTTAAATTGTTGTTTGTCAGAGAGAAAATATATACTCCTTAATCATGAGTCATAGCTTAAACAAAAGTAGCCTTTACAATAATTATTTTATTTATAAATTTAAAGAAAATGCTATACTATCGTGTGCCCCAAGCTTATGAATCTCTACCAGCAGTTTATCTGTGGTGACACCTAACTCCACGTGATCTAATGAGCGACGTCCCACACAATAATTAAGTTTGACAACAAAATATATGCCATTTTCAATAGAGGTATTTACTATTGTCAGAGTTTTAAAAGGGGATGCTATAATTTTTTAATATGGTATTACATTAGTAAGACTTCATTGAACCTGCTTTCCTTAGTGAAATAGCGATTATTATTTTAATCTGAATTACAAGGTTGAGGTATTAGTTCTGATTATTCATTGCACAGAAGCATATTTGATGGAAATCATACCAGAGACATTCTTTACCAGTCAACCAGTAGACAAAGGCATGTATATACAAATATACATGCCTTTGTGAAGCAATGTATTACTAATTTGTCAATACCCTAGTCTCTTGTCAGTATCATATTTCGTTGGCTAGACTATAACAATCACAAAACAACGTTTATTAAAGTACATTAGTAACAAATAATACATCTAAAGCACGAAGCCATATTTCCTCTGATATAACAACTTTAATGCGGCTAATGTCCTGATACACTATCGCTATTTGTATATCGTTGTGTTCACCAACTGGCTCTGGGCCAGTAATGATAGTAATATCTTTAGCATGCTGTTAAGCTGAACTACTATCGTCTGTGTCATAAGAGTTCCAAAAGCAATAATTAAAATCCAATAAAGAACAATCATGATTTTGATGATAGCTTTAAGATTTGAATTTTGAATGCATCATTATTTTCTAACCTAGAAAATCATCGATCTAAGAAAAATTCCAGCAATAAGCAACTTCAAGTGAGGTACCACTCCAATTGAGAATTTTGGCTGGTCCTGGATAGTGGTGACATTAGTCAATCTGTATTGACCTGAATTCCCCAAATTTAGGAGGAAGGATTCCCGAGGAAGATGTAGATAACATCTTCCTCGTCATATCTCACTTAACGAAACAGAGACAGAAGACTCCCAGAAGAATCCCGGTAAAGATATTTATATGATGAGTACGAATATTTATTCACGACTTATGGATGTCTATTTCTGAAATTTATATAAATATTTCTCTGGCACTTATTATAAGCACAGACTCTTAATAATGCTCTGTATAATTTGGAATAGATAACATCCAAGATCCCAAAAATAAACTAGCTTTCTAACGATTAGTTCGAAGCCTTTTAAAGTCTACACCCTGATCCCAATAAAACATTATTAAGATTATGTTTCTATATTTTTTTTATTATCATTATCCCATTTAATAATATAAATGGATAATACTGATAATGATATTTTTGTATTTTCCTTCATTATTTGTAAGTGTTCAGCGTTTCTTTTAATCAATAGATTCTAAAAGATAATATATATAGAGTCATTAACATTCTGTTGCTTTTCGGACAGTGCACACTGGCACGTACGCAAGAGTCTCTTGTTCGGCACAGATTATATATATTTATAAATGTATCAAAAGTGTAGGCTTTCAGGCTTTATTAGCCTTGTATTTCTAAAATAATGGTAGCAAAATTATGTTTGTCCATTTTGGTTTTTCATTTACCGTGTTAATTATCTTATAAATTAAGCCGTTCTCTTGTAAATTCTACAAAAGGTCCTCTTTAGAATACTTAAAATTAACTTTTTTGATTTTAATATACGTTTACGAGAACACAAACTGAAAACGTTTCTATTATATGATTAATGAAGGAAATTTTATGAATTTGCTATAAAACATGATTTCAAAAGTCTCACTTCTATTGTTACAGAGATTATTGCAATTACGAAAGTAGGATGCTAAATTTTGATGACCAGTCTATTTATGATATTTTGAAAAAATGAAACAAAATAAGTTTTTATAGTAAAAACAATACTTTTTGGTACTTTGTCAAGTGTGACTGTTTATAATTATGTAAAAAAGTAATTGTATAATTCTTGAGCTACAGTTAGAAATCACTCTATTTGAAGAAACGACCTACTGAACCTCAGATCAAAACTTAGCTCAAATACCTTCATCAAAATTGCAATTTTTTTTTAAATAGTGTTTTCCAAAATCTAGTCTGAATCCTGGTACATTTCTTTCAGAAGGTTATTGTAATCTTCAAATATTTCCCCTAGGTCCTCTTATAAATCCCCTGGGAGTATAAAAGGTAATGGATCGCAGCTGACGCAGGCACTGCCGGCCGCGGTCGTAACCTCTGTAACTTTTTAATTATGCCTCTCCTTGAATGTTCCTTCACTGTTGCCATTTTTATAAGCGAGTCTTGCTACAGCCTGGTATTTAAAAGAAAGCCATATATATAATATATAATAGTAATGGTTAGTTTGAAAAAGAATTCTCCATTCAAAATCCATTTTGTTCGATAGAACCCAGCAAAACTGTGGATCAAATCTAGTAGCTAAAATCGTTTTTAATTTTTGTTAGGTCCGCCTTTTTGGTGGCGATTTGAAGTCGATTTTGTTTTTTGTTTGAAACTTAATTAAACTGAAAAATGTATTAAAAATCGATTTTAACATTTTTACTGTTAACATTATCACAAATGTGATTGTAATAAATTTTTTAATTGATTATTTAAGATTTTAGAAAAACCGTGTTATACCGGAATCTTAATTTAAATTTAAGAGTGTACTTATCCAGTTTGGAGTCATTAGACCCTCATATGAAAAGGGAATAAGTAATTTCATAGCATATTCAAACTCCTGGACTTTACAAGGCAGGTAGTACATAGTTGATGTGTTATACACCGTAAAATTTAAGCAACCAATTTTTTGTAAAATGCTTATCCGTATCTGACTCGCTCTCAGCCGGATTTTATATTGGAAAGCTAACTCTAAACTTTTTATTAAAACATAAAAATTGTCTTAAGAGACTCTTACTTGTAAAAATAAAAGACATAAATGTTAACCGAGCTATAATTTAGATTTATTTTAGTATACATTATAGTCAAGACCTGGAATAAAATCTTTTTAAATTTTTTTATTGCTTCGGCAAAACGCAGATCTTTCCACACTGAAAAAAGGTACACCATGTATAGCTAGGGTTGCTTGCTAGGCTTGGTTGAATTTTTTATCTACCCGATAATATCTAAAAAATGGTTTTTCGAGTTTCAAGCTTTTCAGAAACACTACAATAGTGGTAGCTGTCACATTAGATGATAGGTGGTCGGTGATCTTTGTATCACCTATCAAGGACGCCAATTATCAAAGGTAATCTAAGTATTGAAAGAACTAGTTGACACGGTAAATTTGTATCGCCTGCCAAGGACGCCAGCTATCTAATGTTATCTAATGTAATAAGACTCAAAAGTGAAAAGGGGAAAATCAAACATTAAGAACAATAGTAGTCCATATATTTTCAATAACATCACAATATAATCATAGCAACAAGAGGTATGTTACTTACGTTACTATTTGTACAAGCACCACCACCCAAGACGGCTGTCCGACCGCAACTGCCAGAACTAACTCTGTGCTATTCCTTATGACACTTGTCTACAGACGAGTATCTACAATTAATCGATGTTTTAACGATATAATCTTTAAAACATCGATTAACTATCGATTACTTGGTTATTGATTACAATAGAAGTACATCTTATTATCACTATTTAATAATAGGTTGTTACACTAAGTAGTGGAAAATTACACTTTTAAGTTAACACATCAGTAAGACGGTTTTCCTTACTACATTACAAATTCTCATTTATACTTTGAAGCATTTTCTAAGTACAAACAAAAAGGACCACTATTCAAACCAATCAAGCCATCGTTGTGTTTTAAGAAGATTAACAAACAATTTTTCATTGTTATATATCACTAGACTATGACTTTGTTAACACTAAATTCACTCACTCCCCAAATTGTTTGCCACCAGCGCCATCTATCAAAAGTTATCCGGATTAGAGATAGAAGAAATGTCAGTTTAGAATAGCACGTCAGTTAGACAATTTTCTAATCTAGATTACTAATTTTAAAATATTATTTTACAATGATATTCAAAATCAAAATGAAAATTGCACCTCGACGTGAATGGTTAACCTTTAACAACAACAATTAGCCTTTTTTAATTAGCCATTATAAAATACAATATCATTCAGGATCTGAAAAATACAATAAAATTTAGTAAAAACTAAAATGGCATTCTTACTTAAATATTTGTTTAAATACTAACGGACTTTCGTTGTTGAATCCCAAACGAAAATCCTGACAAGTTCATTAATTCCTGTGAACCATGCATTAATTTTGGCCAACAATATTCTGAACATATTCAAACTTAAATTGCTTTAAGACGAGAAAAGCCAACCCCTCATTCGGAGGCTGGATCACTAGAACGGTGATTTCTCCACCCTCCAGTGTTAAGTGGGTTGACAAATTTGTTGGGACTAAGGATTGATTTGTTTAATAAGCAGATGTCAGCTTAAGTATCATATATATATATATATATATATATATATATATATATATATATATATATATATATATATATATATATATATTAATTACAAACCTAAGGATATCTCATTAATCGTAAAAACAAATGCATTCAACACGTTTATATAATAATATTAACAAAGATATTATAAAAGTATGATTGTAAAAGCGTTCAATGTATTTTGACTTTGACTTTAAAAGTCAAAGTCCAAATACCATAATTCAGTCTAGGTGCGTTACATACTCTTATGAAAGTAAAAATTAAAGATTATAATTATAATACTAAAAAGTATGGAGTTATTAGCTTAATAATAATAGCTAAAATAGTACAATTCGAGCAAATTGTATCATGTATATTCAGCGGTCAATTTAATTTTAATTTTATATACCTATACACAAATTATGTATAAGGAAGAACAATTTAACAGCCATTTAGTATATTGATTTTATTTGATAGAGTGCCATACAGCAGTCGGTAGTTACAATGTGATGTTTAAATATCTACGTCTGAAGATTCAAAAACATTCGAAATTTAAAATGTGAGTCACAAATAATTGAAACTCAACACTATTTAATGAATCCAATAGTTTATCTTGTATACCATACACACAATAATTAAATTATTTCTTTATTTATTTATGTAGAAAATATTTAAAATACGATGGCTTGAACAGTTTAATTCTTTTTAATTTAATAATTTTACAGTGTTATTCAAATTGATAACTTTTATGGATTTTGGCTTGTATAAGAAGTACTGCCTCAATGTCTGTAAAGTCTAGCATTCAATTAAGTTAAATAAAGAGCTAGTGTCGACTGATTTTGCTGCTTGCAGTAACTAAATAACAGAAATTACTGTCTAGAATTACAAAGAATTACATATGAGTAAATTTGGTTACATAGGTAACCAAATTTACTCATATGACGTACATACAGTCTCGTTGACGATAAATAAATAATACGACTCGACTTTACTCGTTGACGATAAGTAAATAATAAATAAATACAAATTATACGAAAGTATATAATACGAATATTAATAAAGATTGTATTAAATATGTAGCGTACATAAATGTTGTGTTTGTGAATTTACCAATAAAGTATACATAAAGATTGTGTTAAATAAATACCTTGTATTTCTTTATTTAAAACTATAAATTGCTTCATTTCAATAAAGCAATTTGAAAACATAATGAAATTAAAATAAATGCAATTGAAGCGATGTCGCTTTTAAGCATATAACTTATTTTTATCGGCGTTTATAACATCAAGTGCGATATAACGACACATTCAAACTGCATAACATAAATATGGTAAAACTAAACAGCCATGTAAACCTCCATAAACGGTATACTTCCAGAAACTCGTAAACAGGAACACGGAACCTGAACACTACCATTTTATTATATTAGGTAAGTTTTACCCGAAGTTGGAGGGTTGGAACTACCTGAGTTAAGCTCTGGAACTTTTTGCTGTGATGTGTGTCTAGGAATGGATTTCTGTAGTTAGCTAAGCTGGGTTTTGTAGGACAGTATTAGTTCAGGATTTTTAACTTTCGTGAGTCATAGAAATATGTAAGTCTAATTGATTTACCCGCAAGCAAACTAGAAGAGTGCATTTCCTTATTCTCCAGTAATTCCAGTATTTGTACGTCGTGTTCTGTACATTGAGAAGCCTTGAATCTTATTGCCTTGTCTCTGTAAGCAACTAATTTCCATAGCAAATTGACGAGAAGAGAAACAGTGTAATTGGATTTTTAAGGTAATTTATGGCTTTAAATTCATATCCGTCCGTATGTCACCCTTTCTATGTGGTAAACATATTAATTATATTCTTACACTCATATATATAATTTAGCTCAGAGTATGATATATTTTATATTTTAAATATTCTGGTATTAGAATTAAGAAATATCAGTTACAGGCAACCTAGAAGTATATATTTTCCATGAAATGTTATTACAGGTTATACATACCCAAAAATAGATACGCAACAAAAATAAGGGAACAAATTAGTGGCTTTCACACATACAGCCTGCCCCACCCGAGACAGAACGCTTACTAGAACGCCCGAGATTAGTTTTTACTACCAGCATTAGATTAGTGTGGTGGTGTGGTGGTGGTGGGTTCTTCAATCCTCTTGTATTTCAGCCAAGGAAGGCCTACGAAATACTCCAGCCGCTCATCTCTAGCGTAGACCGGTAGGCGTGGGAAGGTGTGCGGTAGTCATCATTCTGCGCCTAAGGCACGTCTCCCACGCACACATTACACAGGCCACACAGTCTCGGATTGCCAAACTAACCCTGGGCAATACCCGCCTGCACAAATACGGTGACATAAGGTGGGTTGCTTAGAAGTGGTCTAGTGAATACCGCTATGCCAGGGCTGAGCGAGCTCCAAACTCGCCCATACTTCAGTGGCAAGAAGGTCTCTAACTAGATTCCTCCTCGCAAAAAGGCATATTACCTTTACGTTGTTCCCGCGCTCGCTGGTCAGAATGTCCGGTATTCCGCGTCGTCGGTATTTGCACTTAAATCGACTGAGCGGCAGTGTTAGACGCTCCTCCCGAATTTGAATTTTAAAGTAAGCGTTCCGTTTTAATCGCAAGGTAAATTCTGGGGTTTTTATACCCCTCCGTTGGGGTAATTCAGTTAGTGAATAATGTATAGAGCCTAAGGCTTTGTTTGGTCAGCGGCAGTTCCTTTGAGGTTGAGAAAACATAAATGTGCTGTTACGTAAAACAAATTGTTGTAAATATAGTTAAGATTATATTCAATTATTTAACATTCATTAAGACACCGCCAAACGATCATCCATGTAATTTTAGAAGTTTATATTACTCGCAATTATCAGCATAAAAAATTGTTGCATTGATTGTGAATTACTTTCGAATATGAAACATTTTTTGGAGATTTTATGGTAAGCTTTAATAAGCTTATGCCATAGACAACAAACTCCAAAACAGTGGCAAAATTTTAACATTCAATAAGACTCATTTTGCTTCTTTATTTCTTCATTGCTTAACGATACATTGCCAAAACCTTCAAGAGATTCCATATACTCGTTTTATGTTAAAAATGGCGTAAAAATCAAAGACACTTTGTAATTAAATTTGACGAAAAAAGAGGTCATCTTTTGTCCCTTACTAGCCAGCAGTTAACTAGTCTGTGAGTCACAAATCAGTAGTATGATTATTTATACTTAAGAACAGACAATAACCAATCATCATCATCATCATAATACCAACCTAAAGACCTGTACATCTACTGCTCCACATGGGCTCTAAGGTATATCTGTTAGAATATCCCCCAGACTTCCCGCAATTTTTATTAGATCATGGCCCACCTTGGGGTAAGTCCAAATTTGTGTCCCCCGGATTTCATCATTTCTAATTCGATCACGCAGTTGCCCTATGGATGACTTGAGGATTCTTATAAGGCTTATCGTAAACGGTAACGTCTCTCTGGAAACATAACCACTTTTAACTACTTATGGGTTACGGCCATGCTTGCATTGTCGACTACAGTCGGCAGGCACTTTGGCAGAGAAACAGATCCCTGTTTCGGTATAGAGTTACAACTAGACTGTGTCAGGTCAGATGGGAAACAAAAAAATACAGTGTTGGTATCAAAATTACAGATATACAGTATATTGCAAGAATTTATTCCATCACGGAGTATCGTATATACTAGTTATTAATTAATTAATTAGAGTCAGACTAAAATGCGAACAGACAAAGTGCCAGTCTTTTGTATAAGAATCGTATATTTTAATTATTTCTACTACCATATTCTAGATATCGGCAAGAATACAACAACTAACTCTAATAAGCTTATTTAAAAATCAAACACGACTATCGAATTGTTTGAGCCACAGTATAATCATTACTGCAGTATCTCAATTTACATATCAACATTATCATAAGGTACTGTTTGTAAGAGAAATGAAATGTATTTATAATATTATTGTCACAATAAGGGTATTCATATTTTATTTATTTTTAATCACAATACTAATTTAAGGTGTAAAAAAATAATCATCTTCATTAACATTGTCTATGAATAAAATCTAAATGAACCGTTTAGTGAGTTTATGAATAAGTAATGTATAAATTAGCAGACTACGACTCAGAAGAATGGAAACTCAGAAGAATTTCCACTCGAGATTATCTGTAAAATGGTATGTATCAGACGAGCACTCTTGGAAAATACCACTTTTCCCTAGTTGTTTGAACTGGTTGCTGAGTAATAAATTGCAAAAAATTGCATAAAAATTTACCAATTTCACCATTTTGAGGTATAAAGTAACTAGTCATACTACACAAACTTACTAGAGAACATACATTAACAAATTTGAATTAGTTTCTTGGCTAATCTCAGTTTAGACATTGACGTTCAGTATACGTGAGTGTATATAGTGTATATAAGTTTTATGAAACATTTTTGCTTTGACTTCGAACGAACTATATAAAAGTAACATATAAATAATCGTATCAGAAATTATATGATCTGACAGAGATCTAAAGTCACCGACAGAACCCATCGAACAAGCAAACTGAAGTGGCAGTGGGTTGGTCATGTTAGCCGCTGAACTGACGACCGTTGAAGTCGTGGAGACCGTGACTCGGGGGAGGACTTTTCCTTCGTCTGCCCTGCGACAATATGGGATGACGACATTCGGAGATTGGCTGGAGTGGACTAGATCAGGGGAGACTTACGTCCAGCAGAAGATTAGCATTATAATAATAGGTGGTGGTGATGAAATTAATAATAATATTTTATATGTATAAATTTTAATATCTACTTTCACTACTTATTTCACATAATAACAGGCAAAGGATAGCAATATAATTTCTATTGCATGGCTGCTCATGTATTTCTGTATATCTAAATATATAAATAATTTTAGGGTTGTCACTCTGTAATACGCAATAGAGGAGTTCACCTACTGGTATGTTAGCCGTACTGTGTCCCCGTGCACGGCATCCCGCCGCCCGAGGGCGCACCTCATATTTCACGGCGCTATCGACGGCCGGTTAAAATGAAATATGCGTTCTCCGCCTATACAGCCTGAATATAATCACGACGAGAAAAATCTACGGTTATATCACGCCGATTTATGTCCACACGCGATCAATGGAAGCTTCTGGAGATTTAGTATACGAAAAGATTTCATCGTACCGATGTAGTAAGAAGAGCGATTGATTAAAATTGCCTTTTTTATATTATAATTAGCCGAATATTCATTTAAGATTTATATGTAATACACATAATAATAGAATAGAATATATCTTTATTGTACATCAGCCAATTCAAAAAGAGAGAGAGAGAGAGAAACACACAAAAAAAAAACTTAAATAATTTTGTACAAAGGACGACCTTATCGCTAAAAGCGATCTCTTCCAGGTAACCTTAGGATGGACAGGATTCAAGATAAAGTACTTGAGGGAAGTTGGCGACGTATAAAATGATAAAACTTATTACATACAAATAATAAATATATACATACATAGGTACTTACTCAATGATAGCATATATACACTACATAATACATAATTATATAAATATATATCCACTAAAATACATATAATCACAGACTACTAAGGAGAAGCAGTATCAGTACAATTCAAGTATCAACCAACAAATAGTGTTCAAACACAAGCTTTTTAAAACTGTGTAAGCAATTTGCGATAATTGTACAAATTATTAAATTGTTTCTTTTTTGCAATGTAAGACTACGTTGGGACGTCTATATAAGGCCCACTGCTGGGTATAGAAAATAATTAAACACAAATAGACAATACCCACGTAAAATAATAACTGAAAAATAATTTTCAATTTGCATTTTTATAAATTATAAGCGGATTTGTAAATAGCATTTATTAGAAATCAAATTATTGGTAATGACGTTTAGTGAAATCTTAACCTGAAGCAACAAAATTAATTCAACCATTATTTTAACAACTTATCCATGAAAATAACCTCAAAAAATGTTAATTTTATTTATTTATAGCAATATCTTAAATGTAAGTTGGAAAAGAGTTTTAGTTTGATGAATGTAATGGTTCGTTAAGTGGACCTTAATTTTAAAGGTCACAAAAATTATAATACGTCCTGCTTGATTTAATTTATTTATACAATTTATGAATGTAATAAGCCTCAAGTAATATCATTATGCTAGTAACTTATATATATCATTTATAAATATAAATGAATTGATGTTCGTTAGTGTCGATAAAACTCCAAAAACAGATTTGACCTGTTTGAATAATTTTTATTGTGTTTAATTCAGAGGTGATTTAATAATAGTAAGACTTTAAAACCTAAAGGAAAGCTATATATACGAGTATAACTGATAAATTATCATTGAGTATAAAATATAGTCTAACTGATATGCTAAATATTATAAATGTCATATTATCCATCGCTACTTCTGGCTTATTTTAATAAGTGATGTGAATCGCTGAAATAAAGTTCACCGGATCATATATTTATTTGTTTATTTTAAGGGCAGTCAACAAAAACACATGACAACAAAAAATATATAACTATAGCATAGACATTAAATTAAGTACAGTTTTTAATTAAAGACAGCCACGGCATGAGATGTGGACTAACAGTTATAATTATAATATTAACTTAACTTAAGTTTATATATATTTTTTAAAGTTATTAATAGAAATACTGATTACGGGGGGTTAACGTTCCTGCTAATGATTTTGAAGGTAGCCTTGTATTTTAAAATAAATATAAATTATAGTTACGTTATTATATTATACAGTATTAATACTAACCATCAAATAGTGTAGCTGTTACCACATACCGCAATATCCTCAAATACTTTACCCAAGATTACAGATCAGAATCAAAAGAAAATTGGCTCCGCCATCAGAGAAAAGGTACCCATTGTCGCTCCGTCTCGTCGTCGAACAATAATAACGGTATTGTAATTCAATTAGCGACCTGGGTTCAATTCCTGGCAATTATTTAGGGACAATGCCCATTGATAATGGAGACATCGACTCCTGTTATGAAAGGCTGATTAGATAATTTCTGAGGGTTTCTGCACCAATTCACGGATTGACCTGATGGTTTTTGCTTTGGTGTTTTTAAGGAATTTCTTTGGTAGATTAAGAAGATATTAAATTGGTTTGTGGAAGTTATTTGCATTATTAGTAGTTGTTAGAATTTAGCACACGTAACATTTCAACCGACTTCGAAAAAGGAGGAGTTTATATTTTTTTGTGTGTATGTTCACCGATTTCTCTGTTATTTCTGAGTCGATTTACAAAATTCTTTTTTTTTTCAGATCGTGAAAAAATCAGGATCCCTTAAATTTTATAGATACAGATTCAGATTCAGTTAGATACATTCAGATACCCGCAACTGCGGTGACTGCAGCATGGAGTTTATCTGTCATCTAGTAGATACCTAGATAGAACGTCCCTTGTGAGGATAACTACATGGGAATTCCTAATAAGCTTCCCCTATTGACACAAAATAACTTCTTAAACTCGGTCTACTCAAGTTTTTAAGGCCCAAATTAAATAATTTACTATACACTGATTCAGCAAAAACTTTTTCTTACTTTTAAGTTCTGAAACACCTTTATTTCTCAAAGTTGAGCTGGTTTTTATAGTAATTAACCACCCACGGTAGCAAGTTTGGTGTGGTACAAGACAACAAAATTAGCGTATCTACGGCGAAATATTCAAAAGAACGACTCCATTATGAAGAGCGCTAAATTCGACTTTTAAACATACACTTCTTGCAAGTGACATTGCTTAAAAAATATAATCTTTCGTTAGAAGTTTTTAAGTATTCGTGAATTTTTTAAAAGTCCGTGTTTAACATAAAAAAGTAAGCGGTACTCTGTTGACTATTAGACAACAGAAAGTAATATTTCCAGCATTTAACCGTTGTTGCAGTTGTTACTTTTAGCCACCAACCCGTATTTTCCCATGTCGAAACGCCTGTTCCATTTGCTAATGCCTAGTTACTTATTATCAATATTAATGAAAAAAAAATATTTATAATGGCACCATTTTTACATAACAATTACTTTAATATAATTATTACATTATTTTTATTACTGACTTCAATTAAATTAACAAAACATCCGGTAAATTTCTATCTGGAAACTTCTGTTGGATATTGTTGTCAATGCCTCGGATGTTCTTATAAATATCTTTAACTGCGTTAACGTATGTATAATTTGACTACGTCTTTCACTGTCTCAAATATGAACTAAAAATTTTTTTTTTAGAGACACTTAATTTTTTTTGTAACTAGCTTTACTTTAGTAGTTATCACATAGCTGTATAAACGTGCAGTCATTTTAGTATTAAATAAATTGTAAAGGAAAACGCAACCGCCTGTAACTTATGAGCCAAAAAGAAATCTCTAGAAACTGTTATTGCTTATAATTATGGGATTAGGTTTGAACTTTGTGAGAACATTTTAACTCGGGGTTATCTTAAGCTAATTAAAAAAATCTTAAATTCGAGTAGGAACTGTTTCAGTTTAATGGAAGTAATGTTTAGTTATCTGGACATTCTTTTTAAGGGTGACAAACAATAACACATCCAGATTGATTTTAATATATATTAAAATTTTAGTATAAACTTATTAAAACATTTAAAGGTCTTTATATAGAGATGTTAAGGGTGTCAGTGCATGGCAGGTCGCCAATAAGACACACTGACCAGAAGTTACTACATATTTGTACCCAACAAAAATGTACCAGGAAAATGAAAATGAATTAAAAATGCTAATCAATTGTGAGGCTATCAATTTTGCATTAGTAACCACAACCTCTCCGCCAAGAGTTAAGAGATTTAAATATAGAAGAATAATAATTAATGTACATTTTAATCAAGTTGAAAGGCCTGTGTGTGATTGAGATGCTCTTACATAGGCAATTTGATAGGTAAGCTGTTGCTACCGGTTGTCACTGCAACTACTTTCAGTTATCAGCCAGCATTGGCCCAGCAGTATGACGTATGTACGATGTAAATTATGAATGAAAAAAACTAATTTAATGTAATGTAAATATAAACAATATATTGTTTTTATTTTTTAGACGTTAAAGACAATCGTGATCATAATCAGCTGATCTCAAGTGTCGATGTGATTGTCGGTATTACGTGCTTACGTAGAAAGCTTCTGATCACTCTTTGCTCGAAGAGCTTTTAGTTGATACGTTCGGGGAAAACATACTTATCCTTAACATATCTTTATCCTTAACATGAATTATTACGAAATTATTAATGTGCTATAAGTGTGATGACAAGGAAGGAATCTTGATATTTACAACATGCAAAACACAAATTCTTAATAATTATAGTATGAACTATAGATAGTGGAACTATTGATATTATTTATAGACCACTGATAGAAAAAGTCTTCTATAATACAGATTAATATTTGAAGGACTAATTTTAAATTTATACTTAATATCTGTGTTCCGTAATATTAAGAATTTAACATTATTATTAAAATTTTGTTGTTATTTTAATTTTGCATGTCGTACAGACAGAATATACAATACAGCTGCACTTAATGAAAAATTGTAAGTCTTATGAATAAATCTTATCTGAATGGTATTCATAAATATTAAATTAAATACATGTCAATCTGGTGGAAATAAAAGTATTTATAAATGTCATTAAATATAATAACAATTATTTGGTAAATAATAATTTATTGGAGTAGCTCTTAGGGCTTCATCTCTCCTGATGGTAAGTAAAGATAAGGCCGAAGATGGAAGTGAACTACACCTGGATTCCTTCAACCACAGAACTGGCTAACTGGCTATCTTACCTCTGACTTCCGGAACACGACAATGCAGTTAACATTATTATTTTGACGACAGATAAAGGTAAAATCCCTCTTAAATAAACCTGATTTTTTATGTTACTACACGTACAGTAACAATTTCTCTAAGATAAAACAGTTTTGCATATGTATTGCATATTATTTTAACTAATATACTGGACTCGTTAATATTTTAGTTGAAACTTTATAATAGTAAGCTAGGTTAGTTGGCCTAAATTTTAGCAATGCTTCAACAATTTGTGAATTTCGAAAAAAAGAAGTAACTACAAACCAAGTTATTGATAATGTTAAAAAAATAGCGCCAGTTATTTCATAACGTTATAAAAATAGCGTTATCTACAATGATTCATATTCGTATATGACGTTGTTCCCGTTGCTACAACACTTTGAAACATTGTAGTCGTTATTTATTACGAACGTTACTGTGAAAAATATAAGCTTTTAAAACGAAATGTTTACTGTCTGTTTACACATAATAGCAACACTGTTACGCAAATTAGGTACGGAGAGATTTTTTGTTGTAACTGTAATATTTTCTAAGATTACGTAGATAATGAATATAGCTATCCAAAAAATGCGTGTCACAGTGTTTGATATCGAACTCCTCCGAAACGACTCGACCGATTTTAATCGATTTTTTTGTATATTTGGTTAGTCTGAGAATAGGTCGCTTTCTATTTTTATACCCACTAGATAATAAATGTAACCCTCTCCAGATTTTACTAGTATTTGTTATATTACAAACTCCTTTAATTAAAAGACTGGTTGAAAACTCCTTTTTATGTTTTTATTTTATGAATATTTTAATCGTCATTGTCACTCTCTTAATAAATATCAGTTAGAAGAGTCATGATCGTTATCAATTATTAAAATTGCATCTCACAGCTAATTGCAACGATCTGCGGGACAATCCACATTTTAAAAACTTAATTTTTGTTTATTTGGAAAAGGTATTTTTATATGAATAAATACTAAACGGGCTGGCTTACCTGGTAGAAAGTGGTAATCATGACTCAAAGATGCAGCATTATCAAGAAAACACTTGGAATGTTGTCATTCTGGAATCAATAGATAGTAATGCCTATTGCACCACTAGGTTCAGGAGTCATTGGACTGTATTTGGACAGAGTAGCGGGTATCAAGGAAACCAAGTCGCTACACAGCATAAATATATTTACAACTCAAAACAGATAGAAGAACAGTCTGTTATCAAAATATCAACTGATATAAGTAGTAAATAGGCTATGAACAAACTATCAGTGACATCCTTCACCAGCTCGACAGAGTCAATAATGGTCAAGGAAGTGTAAGATGTCAAAGGTTATTCACGGTCTAGTGACATAAAAACTAACCCATGGGAAATGATTACTGTGTCATTGTCTCTTCAATCATCATCAGATTGAAGATACTAAGGGCGGAGGAAGGACACACGACGACTCCCAACGAAGCAATAGCCGAAGTTCCGCATTGTTAGACCCAGGCCCGGTGCTCGCAACGAATCTTCGGTATTTACGCCTCCAGTGGAAGCTCATGACGTTCCTAAACCAATCTACATATCGATGCTTACTCATTGTGCTTTTGTGCTCATTGGAGCACAAGTGATAATGTGAAGTGTAGAATAAGTGAAAAAATTTATTTCTCAGAATGAGTGACTGGAATACTGAAATGATATCAGAGACAAGGACTGATTGTCTTCTTTTTGTTACGTTTCTGCAGTAGTAGGGTACTGAGAGGTGATGAGTCCCATCTGGAGCACCAAATATGAGCGGTGGCTTTGATTTGGAGTTTGTTTTTCATGATATTAGTTGACCAGGCAAACGATACTATATTTTGAAATCGCTTATTACACCAACCCCCACAAAGACCCATTGCTGAAGCAGCAGGCAACATGAGAAATACAATAAACGCAGACTTAACCATACAATAGGCGAAGTTTTGTATAAAATAGTGTATTAATCCACTGTATCCAATCTACGTAAATATATTAATAACGTTATATCTTTCTTATATACAACACTATCTCATGACGTGGAGTCATTACGTCCACATCTACAGAAAAAGGCGATTTGTTTTTACGACTCACCGTATCTCTGAGCGATAATGATATCGTGTTAATTAAATATAATATGCTGAATAACGTTCCTAACATATCAGACCTTTTTATTGATATACTCTGTTCCATCACTATTCTCATTGTTTCTTTTGTAATTATATCGTTTGGAGTTTTGAAATTCAGGACTGTTGTGTTATATAGTTTTTGTATTATCAAATCGTATACAAAAAAGTTACATTAAGTTAATTTAATATTAAGATAAATGGGGCTGTATCTCTAAAAAAATACTGCACTTTTTTAAGACGAAGTCATTAGAAATAATATCAAATTTATTTATTCATCCTTATATAGCATCCTTCAGCTTGCGCGGTATGTGTTTAGGAGAACGAGGTAGTTCTTGCCCTTTATCTCACCTGATGGAAGATAAGGCTGAAGATGGAAGCAAACTATACCCGGTTCTCTCAATTACAGGGGAATTGCCTATCTTACATCCAACTGTCGGGATACAACCAGGTTCTAAACGGTAAGATGGTGTTACCCAAACAGGCAAACGTAGAAAAAATCCCTATCACTAAACTCGGCAGAAAATTTCTGTGCTTGCTAGGAATCGAACCCCGGGCCTCTGGATCTGAAGAAGGTGGTCTCAGTCACCAGACTACAGATGTTAAATGTGTATGTGGACTGCGGCATCTCAAATATGTTAGACCTAAGTATGAATTGGGTTAATCGGAGTTCTATAGCTTCAACCTCAACGAGGAAGTACAAACACTAAATCCTGAATAACTATATTGAAAAATAAAACCATGTTTGTGGGAACGAAATCTTATGGTACATTTTTTATCACAAGTTTGTTATTTTCATCATTGAATTTTAAATTTTTGATTTATTTCATGGTAATCTTTATTAAAAATGAGCTCATTAAAATTTTGACAATCGTAATTAAGCACGATGAAATATTAATAATTAAAAGCCGATTTGTATGAGAGTGACAAATTCTTCGAAGTGAGACTTGTAATGTAGCTCTCCTGTCTGTGTCTGTCTGACTAATGAGCAACACGAAATCTGTTGTATCATTGGAAGTAAGCCTAGATAAATAAAGTCTGAATAGACTTAGAACTGGAAACACCAGCTTAGTAGACCTGCCAACTGACTATAGTTTTAGTAACAACAAACAAACGTGTCTTCATGCTGATGGTAATGATACCTTATTGGTAAATCAGGGATTTCACTTATAAGATACTAACTATTAAGATAAAACGCATATTGCATCCCTATAAAGTTCCTCTTTAGTAGATAAGGATGTGAAATCAAGAATATAAATATTCTTAAATAATACTACAATATTAAAAGTATACCTATTTATAACTTCAATAAGAATTATTATCATTTCAATAACTCCCCCAAAGATATACAATTCCTAATATTAATATTTCTTTATTAGGTCTTAATTGTTTCAAATGATTTTTTCTAGTAACATATATTTTAATTAACTGACATGACACTGACATTTTAATGAAGAACTAATATATATCTCGGGAATAAATATATTGGGCAGACATTTCTGAATCTCATCATTACACTAGTGTCTGCCAACAGTAAGATATTTACGAGAAGTGGTCATCAATTTGAGTTTGATGTAAAAATTGATAGGTGTGACTACAAATTAGGAAATAAAATGGGTTTTATTCTTAAAATTCGATGCAAATTGAGAATATCTCTTAGAAACTTAAGCCTTTGAGCTTAATACTCTGAGTTTACAGAAGTTCAAACCTTCATTAATATTGTTTTATCCCGGACTTAATCAAAGGGCTCTAGCAAGACACTTTGTTATCTCAAATATTGCGTCCGTCACAACAATCATTCGCTTGATCTGTTATTCTTGGCCAATTACCCCTATTACCATAGAAGATTGACATCTATTTATAAAGTTAACAATAACAAACCTTACTGCAATACTAGCTATCGAAAGACTACTTAGTGTCCTACTTTGAAGTACCCAAATTACGTTTGAACCTACTTGTTAAACTCCACAAACTTCCCAAAGCCGGTACTAATCTGACGCGGGAGAGGCATTACTAAGTACACTCGTTCTTTTGAACGCAAGCTTGAATTTTTAATATTAGGGCACCTATTTGCTTGTGTTTTGACAATATTTCGTGGTATTGATTATGCCTTGAGATATTATCAGATGAAAAAAATATATTTGAAAATATATTCTTATTCGTTTCGATAAAACTCAAAAAAGGTTTAACCGATATAAAAAAAATCAATTACAATTTACTTGTTTTTAAACGTAGGTAGTTTTAAAACAATAATAATAAGGAATCGCACAAAGAAAACTTCAAAAAAAATATTAATTAACATCGGTATGGAAAAAGTTCTAACTGACGTGTAAAACCTATCAGTTTTTTCATTATTACTTCAGGTTTGTTTAATAAATTAGTGGTAGTTTGTAGGCGAGACAAAGTTCACCAGGTCTACTTTAAAGAACAGCACTCACTGACTAATAATTAGCTGTATCGTGTTCATTTAGTGCATATTTAAATTGGATGAAGTCTATAAAGAGTAAGGTTTCTTGACATTCACATACACCTACATATACTCAGCATAATTTCCACTGGCTGCTATCATCATCTGATCTGCATTGATCTGTTCGTTTGTTTATGTAGAATTAATAATGAGATCAGTTTCTTCAAAAACTCCTTTGATACCATTACACTGTTCCATATTCATCAAACTAACTCACGACATTCTAGTGAATACTTCAGCGTTTGTGAGAATTTTCCAAACAATTACAGCAAAAATTTGCCCAGCTCTAAACCGGACAGCGGAGAGACACTCGCAGTGAAGAGACTGCTTTTGAAGTTCCTTTTGAACCAAAACATGCATTCGTAATGCTCTTGAGAATTTTCACTCAATTTTATAAATTTTTCTCTTAAAAACCTCGCAGCTGTTATTTTGAAGGTAATGTGTCTAGAGATGAAAAAGATCCTTAGATTCTTTATAGAAGAAGGAAATATCATTCAAATTTTCAAATCATAGTTCAATGGTAATAAAAATTATATTAATGTAACAGAGTCATTGATCCCCAAGAGTGACTTTTGAGGGACTTATATTCATGCTATGTTGACCTTTAAAGCTACATTACCCGTGACTACTTTCCTCGAATATGGTACCAGAATAACGCCTAGCAATTCATACAGGCGTGTTAATATAACCGAATTATTATACTCTGTTCCCGGTTGCTGCGTTGCAACGTAAAATTATTCGGCTTCTGTCGTATTTAGTATATAAATGAAACACTGGAAATCCTGGCGTAGCAATTCCCTTTCGTAGCACAAATTTTTATTCATGGGACTGGTTGGATAATGTCAAGTTGAATTTAAAAAAGGTTGCATACAAATTCTTATAGTTTTAGTGAATTTATATTTTCCTCTTTCAATTAGATGGTTAACTTTTTCGTAATCATGACTAGTGGACAACTTGGAGATTTTGAAATTAAATTGGTAGTTCCGTTCCCAAGGTAACTTATTAATAGCACTTAGGTAAATTCCTAAGTGGCATGCTGGTATGAGCGATTACAAACCAAAGCAAAACATTCCACAATGATTGATCTCGCGAAAAGTCAAGAAATCTATTAATTCTTTCTTGCTTCAGAAGGCACGTTAAGCTGTTGGCACTGGTTGTGTCTTCTGCCATCGCTTTCATTTCATCATCAACAACAAATCATTTACGGCATCCCCGAATGGATCGATTCGACACTAAATTAAGTCAATTTAGCCTTAGTCCGCCACGCTAGTCTAATTATAGTTGCTCGACTTCAGACACAGCCTAAGAATTTCTTCACAGACGTGTACAGGTTTTCTCTCGATACCTTAAAGCCGTACCGCCTTCATATACAACCCACAAAGGTCCAGCATGGTAGTTGCTACGAACTGGCCATCAGGCAGGCTTTCTAACATAGAGGTTTATATGTTTTGTTCTTTTCTCGTTTGACATAAGATTTGGTTTTTCGATTGTCTTGTCAACTAATCTGAGCTGTTTACCCTTTTATTTAGTGTAATATATAACTATTTATAATAAATTGGACCAATAACTTAAAGGTGTATCGAAACCACGAGCAAATATCGATGCTAACGATATTGACTTGTTCGTTTATTTTTAAATATCTCACCACAGTTAGATTCTTTATTTTGGTTAACTAGTCTGCTTAGATAATATTCTATGACCTTGATCAATGAATAGTAGCTTTCTCTTTACCATTCTTTTCCTGGAATCGGAACTTCCAAAACTTTCTGTGAAAAAGTAGTTGATTACATACGAGCTGAATTCCTCGCCGATACACTGACCTCGATCACGTAATTTATGGACCCGAAGGCCGAATAAAGATGTTTCTGGACTTTTCCTGTTTCGATATTGAGTTGATTATTGAAGTTTGCCTCCGAAACAATGAAAGGGTGACCGGGAAATTCTATATTTCGTAATAACTGTAACTTATAAATATTAATATATTCGATTAACTGCCTTGGGGAACTACAGTTCAGGTATAATAGTGACGAATAACCTACGGTTGAGACTTATTGCTATGCAATCCGTCTCAATTACGGACGAAGTAAGGGTGGTTCTTACTCCATTCAGTCAAAACTGAGTATGCTTGATCTTCTGTTGACGGTGCAGTAACTAAAATAGTAAATGTATCGTTATCATAACTAAAAATAAATTTAGCTGCTTTTCAAAACACAACATCGACGTTCACCTACCTCTTGAGCAGTATTAAAAACGCACTTTATCCGCTGTCATGCACTCTGTACAATAATTTCTGTGTGTAAGACGAGGGTAGAAAACAGATCTTGATCAACATCTTAAAAGACGTATACGTGTATTGCGGTTTATACAAATAATTTTGATAAAATTACTGTATCGTTAAAACACTGTACTTTTGTACATACAGATATAGTATACTTTTGAAGTTTGCTTGCGTATCCAGCTGGTGAAGATTTGAAGGTTTAAGAGCATCGCTTGGAGTGATAGCTTAAATGCATGTGAGTGTATTATAATTGTCACTGTTTCTACTATTACATTCGTATTTGAACATTGTTTTCTCATTTTAATCGTTGAATGTGAAAACTGTGTCTGCAAAAAAGTAATATCATCACGCGTTTGCTACAGTAAACAACTATAATGGGTTTAGTTAAGTATTATTGTCATTATCAAAGAAAATTAGTATCGAATGTTCCAATTATTGATAATTTAATTTAACTTTAATTGTACACATTCATTCTGGAATACAGTTTATCTACCTTACCTTTGCCAAAATCAAGAAAATAACAAAACGAAGTTACATCCAGGTACTAATGCTTAGGGGTGCGGGCTGCGGAGACTGCTCGCTTTTTGGAACCATTAGACAACCACTCAGTACTCTACGTTTATTTGTTGCCAGAAACCCGGAGAGAATGTTTAGCTGATAGCGGAGAAACGCCTTTAGTAGAACACCATCTCCCTGTATATTTGGCACCGTACTGTAGGGATGATTCGTATTTTTATTCGAAGAATAAATTATCCTTTGCCAGTGACTTACGTAACCGATAATGAATCTGTAAATTTAAGTTGCAAACAATCCACTAAGATGCAAATGCACAGCTTTTTTAAGAACTTTAAACATAATAGCAATATCAGAATAAATATTGACATAATTATGACAGAACATAAGCCCAGCCAATTTCGTGTCAAACAAAGTCTTATAAGCAAGGCAATAATTGCTTTACAGCCAGGAATTAACCCGACAAATCTATCAACATTGTTACGAGACAGACGTGTCTACCAGCTGACAGGAATATTCTGTAAGCTTAATGTGGCAGTGAAGCTAAGTTCTGATGATAGCATAGTTTCGCTTTATGAGACACAGGATGGTGAAACAAATAAAACGATATAAATCACAATTCAGCAGATTCGTGAACAGAAACTAGCGTTGAATACTTTGCAAATTTTACATTTATTTTGTAGCTTGAATTCGACCTTATTGTTATAGAGGAGTATATTGCACAAGAAAAAGCTAAACCTAAACTAACAAATAACCGTTCAAGTGAATTAGATTTAAGTAAATTAAATTGACTAGAAAGTATAGAAACAATTGATATTATAGCTCTCTTAGCAACTGACATACGTTTTAAATGAGTCGTCTTAATTAACGTAACGAGATACATCACAGATGTGTCAGATTGACGTAACGGTAAAATATTACAGATGTTCAATAGCAGTAGTGTTTTAAATTTAATGGTAAAAATATGGTAAAAAAAGAACAAACTTATATGATGATAAACAAATTAGTTTTTTATTGAGATCGATCACACAGCTAAATCAACGAAAAAACTAGCGATACAGCTACGAATCAGTCCGTTACAGAATAAGGCAGTGACTCGGTTGTGCAGTAGCTCAGCGTAAGCCGGAGCCGCGTCGTCGTTCTAATCCCAAGGACAGATGGCTCTAACACTGATTAATGTCTGCAATCTTCCCTACATATTTTGGTTAGGACATTTGTGATAGAAACAGACCCTTAGATTAGTACCTAAGATCGTCGGAATCGGGGGAGAGGTACAGGATTATGTTCCAAATTGGACATCAAATAAACGTATCACATGTAGAGACTTAGAGCTAATTGGAATCTATTAATAAACTATAATCTGTCATTACATTGTTTGTTTCAACGATATACACAGTGTTCCTGATATAGATTAACTTCGACATATTATTCAGACCATTGAATTCGTCATTTTTTACTATGGACACTTAAGTATCAACTTTTTTATTTTCATGCAAACTAAATATATGTATACTTTAAAACCTCAGGAATACGGTGTATTTTACTTTGGACTATGTAACACCCAAACTCTGCCACTACCGCCACCTATCAAAAATTATCCGAACTAAAGATGTAAGAAATGACAGTTTTGATTAGCAGGTCAGTAATAAGATTTTACATACTAAGGAAGCAAATTTAATTATTTTGGTTTTTATTTGCCCTGTTTTTTATATTTAAAAACCATCCCTTAACTTAACCAAACAAAACGCAATTAAAATTAATTAAATTGGCCAAACCACAAAAGAGTTTTAGCGTGACTAAGGAATATCTATATATTTTTATATATAAGAAGAAGTTTAAGTACCCTCCTTTCTTAACAAACAATACTACATAATAATACCAAATTTTTTCTGACTGTTATCAAATTTTCCCGCTCAGAATTGCTGTTCCTTGCTTCAAAAACGTCAAACGAGCAATTTTCGGGCTATTCTGAATGCATAAAACTTTATGCGCTCCCGCAAAACGTTCACCAGATTGCTTTGAGCTTCGGATAATCCTACTCCGTCTCTTCTTTCGTCCATTGTATTCTCTAAGGGGGGTGTTTGGAAGATCAACTTGAGCTGGTGGTTGAGGGTGCCGTAACTGTTAATTTCCAAGAACAGGCGAAACCTTTCCTCCTAACGAGCCAGGGTCGTTAAGGAGTATTTTACAGTCTCCAGGAGTGCTTTGACCTACACGAATGTCTTTATTTATTGTATTGAAAACTGTTAATTAATTTTTAGATTGTATTAGGATTCTCTGAAATATTTACGTTATATCATTAATCCTATTTATAAAACGCCAAACGTTACATTCCATCTCCATAATTTTAACACACACACACACCATTACTTACTTATTACACATTATTACTTACTTATTCATATGTGTTTTAGTAGTAATAACAAATGTACCAATCGTCGAGCTGAAATTTACTTTTTTTAAGAAGAGCTGTGTCTCCAGACGGGCTAATAAATCTTGAAACAAAGTACTGGTCATTAGTTTAAGATTTTATTATTTTGTTAAAGCCAATAAAAAACTTTATAATTACAAAAATTAAAAACCTCAAAATATAATAATAATCATTTTTCAATCTCCAGTTAATAGTCCAATCTCATCTTATTAAAAATCGTTAGTTTAATAAAAGATTTCTTGTTAACTCCGGAATTCTTTTCTTAACAAACGATTACAACACCCTCTTAAGTTTTATATCACCATTCAGATTTGGATCTGAATCATAGGATCACAGTTTAAATCTAACTTTCAGTGTCGATTAAAGTGATAAGTTCTTTCAAATTCACTTTAAATAATAGCGATTTGGTTCTGGCACTTACCAGCAACAAAAACCCAGGTAATCATTTCAATGTAATGTATAATATGTAATGTATAACTTCAATGAATTTAAAAATATATATAAATCGGAAATACGTTATTGGTTTTATGAATCTTTAGAGTTATAAAAGTTGTAAAACAACAAATCTTAGCCAACGACATCCAAATTCGTAGTAAAATATTTCTGTATTTTGTCAACGTTATTCCAGACGATTTGTATGAATAATATTATTACTGAATATAATAGAACTGTTATTAATTTAAACCCTACAATATTGGAGCAAGACAAAAGCAAAGTTAACATAGAACTTAAATGGTTTATAAATAAAAACCACGTCCTAGGTAAAACTGCAAGTTTACCAACAACGCCGGACGCATTACTGAATGGTGAGGCTGCTTCGCTCAGCGAAATAAATGCCAGCCTCATTGCCGATTAGTTTATAGTTTCATGCAACCGTTCTGCGATGTCCCTTAAAAGTCGGTGAGCTCCTGAATCTTTGGGATTCTAAATGTTTCAAATATAGTCCCCAGATAGGCCAGCATATTCACATCATTTGAGGGATTGAATAGTACAGCAAACGTGGTTATAATAAGCCATCAATAAAATTTAATTTTAATTTATTAATGGAGTTTATTAATTTTGGGTATGCATATAACAAGAGTAAGCAGTTCTAATACTAAATACAAGAACATAAACATCTAGTTTTTAAAATCAGACGGAGACATTTGCTAACAAGTTCACAACAAAACCAAGGCACAGACCTTTCTACACAGGAGAAACATATGAGGAGGACCACAACATCATCGCGCTGACCAAATGAGGCTTTTTGGGCGAAAAATGTTCCCATAATAAATGGAACTTGAAGAAGCTTGGAATATCGGAATAACATATTTTGATAAACCCAATCAGCGACAAATCATAGCGAGAGTCACTTTGATTTTGTTATCGAACCCAGACCGTTCGAATCACCACTCCAAGCAGTTTATCTGTTAGAAACATCGAATTTCTCCTACTAACAAATTACTGAAGGATAAAATCAAAGTTGCCCATAAAATTGCCACGTAATCGTACCGCCAAAAAGTCTACAGGTGAAGCCACACATGACAAATCCGCTTTCCCTTCATCCCCCGTCTCGTTTCTGTTCCCCTTTTGCAGGATTCTGTAGCCCTTACATTTTTCTATCGCGCAATAATATACCCAAAAATTCTGTGATCTTTTGGTCTGTCTTCGCAACGTCTCTTATTGACCTTACTACTTTTTCGTTTTGTTTTCAAACGTTTTGAATTCTGTCTGAAAACGTACTTAACTATTTGTTTTGATAACAATTCAATCTCTTTAGTTCAGGACTGCGTAAAACAACCATTCGATTATAACAACATTGTGAACTGAATGAGATTCGTTTGGGTTTTCTGTACATATCATATGACTATTTTTTATTGTAACTCGAATGACGAACTTAAGTAGATTATATTGATTAGTGGTCCTACAGAGGCATTTGTATTGTTCTAGAAATAATATTAATTATAGACTTAAAGCCAAAGATACTATAACTTTAGGTTTCTTAAATAATTTTGAATTTAATCATTGGTTTAGTGAATACAATATTTGTCTTCGAAATAAGTTTTATTTAATTGTCTCTGTCCAATGAAAATCTAGTGCCACTGAACCTAACTTTACGGTTTCATAGATACGAACTCGAAAAGTTACTGGTTACTTACACTTATGTTTCTAGCATTGATATCAATCCCCTATATATTACAAAAAATAACATTTTATAATATTAAGGGCATGAAACTGGAAATAGGAAGATGATAATGTATTGGATATTATTGAAAAAGAAAATAATTTAAGGAGATTAACTATTGTAGAGAAAATGTCAGAAATTGAGAATCTGACATTTGTTACGTGTTTAATTTATGATTTCGATTACGTTCAATACCCCTAATTAACGGATTCTTGCTCAAATGACAACCCTGAATGTAAAAGGCCTGATGAGGATCAATTTAACTTAACGAAACTTAATTATCGAAACACAAAAGGCGTCGACTCTTTGTCTCGGATTCCTTCTAGTCAAATGACAATCAGTTCACATAGAAGATTTGAATTAATACTTTTATTCCAAAAACTTTGAGTTGAAGTTCATGCTGTCAATTGAACAAGTTTATCAAATAATGTAATTTACATTTTTTTTAATGATCGTCTTTTGGATAATTCTTAGTGACTATAGATTAAAACGTTATTAAATAAAAATTACATCGATTCTGATTTAATTATAACAATATTACATCTTATACCAAAACACTGGAAACAGTACTGCGTTGTCTCCAAATAAATTTGAATATGTTAAGTTAATTTATCAATCAATTGTGATTTACTTACTCTCGTATATGCAATAAAACCCATTTTACGTTTGCAAGTTGCAAATTGAGCAATTTTATAATATCCACTAAATTTCCATTTACGAGTGTCTTACGTTCCTTTGATGTACTGTCCCTATCTAAGCAAGTTAATCACACTGAGCTGTGGGGGCCAATTCTATTTGTTTCTAATTCTACCCTCTCTCCTCTCTCTCCAAGCATACAGGATGGATTCAATTTGGGCACAGTGGTGAAAGAAAACGATGCCAAGTTAGTCTGTTTTTAAGGCAAAGATTAACTCAAAAATTTATTTTGATCATACATATATTGTAGCTATCTAAAATGATTTAATATAATAATTTTCAATAAACTGAAGATTTTCTGAAGTATTCCTGAGTACATTACCGAACTTTTTTGGTTTCATAGTATGGAATTAATATCTCAACTTAAATGTTATGCTCGTATTCAAAAGAACCTTTTTGTATACAAATTGGTTTAAAGGATACATATGTCCATAAAGTGAGATATTCTCACTTGTGGAACGGCTCATGAAAATAAGTATAAATCTATCGGAAGGCAGAACCAAGAAGCTTGTCGGTGACAAGATTCTAGTGAGGTAAATACATAGACTATAGAAGCGTCTTAGTAGTTGTAGTTCTGCTTGTAATGTGCTTAAAAGTTATATAAACCCATATCTACAATATTACCAGAACATTCCAGATCCTCCCTCCATTTGGTTGAATTACCAAATGTCTTTATGCATATGGCCAGCATTGGATAGCTTAGCCATATAAACCTGACAATCAGCTTTCAGTACAGCATGATTACTTATATAGGCTAAGTAAGCTTTCTCTAACATTGACTCTCTCTTAAAAGCAAGAAAGCGTGAAGATTACAGAAATCCCATTTCAAAAAAAATTCCTTTTCAGATTTCGGATTTTCGGCAATCGTGCCGCTCTTCATTACATTAGTCTAAACAATTGACTAAACAAATCACAATAGTTTGGTGCTTCCTAAACTATTTAATGACAAGCCATCCCATTCTGATCTCCATACCCTTATTAGACGAAAGTTTTCGGAAAGGTATCTCTACGCCAACTAAAAATAAGTGAACTGTAACCACACAAAGGCTTGTTGTAAATGTTTTAGTGTCACTAAAAGATGGGCACCAACGATAAACTATAATTAATTATTCTAATGTTACGGCCACTATGTCACTTGAACTTGCGGGCTCCGTTGTGATTAATTAGTTATTTTAAACTTAAACTTGTATCAGTCAAGAGGAAAACAGAGGAGAAATGTTCTATCAAATTCTAGTTTGTTGGTTATTTGATTTTAAAAGCCTTGGGCTCGTCTGTTGTTAATTGATAACCGTCCCCTTTAAACCTTCCAGAATATCAGGGAATTAAAAAGGTTAAATTAAAAAGGTTAAAAACACTCAAGAATTTCATAGTAGCAAAATTATTTGTGATATTACTAATCACATCTTAACGTAACGCTAGCTTAGGTCTCAACGTGAAACTTATACGAAATATAGTAGGTTAGTCCACGCCCGTTGATGGTAAGTGGTATTAATCTGTAAGAAAACAGGATGTGGTATGAAAATATTGCCCCAAACTCCTCTACTGACTAAAAGGATGGCTTATAACGCCACTTTCAAAGGATGGGCTACAAAAGTTTCGGCAAAACAGGGAGTGCTGTTATAATAATTAATTATATTAGCTTATATCTTGTTTATCGTAGTAAAAAATACAGCTTTTGAAATACAGTATCGCGAAAATTACATCTTCCTTGTTAAAGCTCACAAAATAAAAACTACAATCAAAAAAGAATCACGTTGATGGGATTAGAAATCTAGGTGTTTTCGGCGTACACACATAAAAAAAATATATTTATATTTATATTATAATATTTATACCAATGAACTGAAAACATTATCCTTTTTGGAGTAGGTTAAAATCACTGATATATATTTTTTTTAATCGTAGATATTATAATAACATTCTAATTGGAGTCAATATCATCTAAAATATCATATAAACGCCGTAAAAAAAGCCGTCAATAGAAAACGCCGCATAATTTTAGAAGGTTCCCCTTTATCATAGGTTTAAATAACCGTTAGGTTTAAATACGTGTTAAAGTAATTACTTACAACAAGTATGTTCAAGTATATATTTTTTATGGCCATTTCTAAAAATTGGCCTCAAGGACTTGCATCCAGGCTAGTAAAGCTTTAGAAAAAATTATGACATTTAAGACTAATTAAAGCCACATTATGATATTTAATTATGAAAAAAGTGGTAGCGTGTAACCGGTAGTATGCGATATTATAGTATGCGGCGTTGTCGTGTGCGATATTATAGTATGCAGCGTTGTCGTGTGCGATATTATAGTATGCAGCGTTGTCGTGTGCGATATTTTGTCTGCGACGTTTTTGTGCGATGTTATTTTGTGCGGTATTTTAGTATCAGCATTATTGTTTAGGAATCATTTGGATGAGCTACAATAAAGTGTAAAGCTTGATGAGTTTTGAAGACACAAATTGTATTTACATTTATTTATGAGTCACACTTTATTCAACATATATTTCTTTACTCATCGGTTTGAGTGCTGAATAACATATAAAATGTATCCCGTCAGAAAGTGGATACTTCATATTTCATACTGTGATTGGTGGATTACTTAACTAGCAGAATTCCATTGTGCTCCACTCGATTGACCACAACCAGAATCAGGCAACAAGTTTGCAAATCATTATTATTAGGTAAACCAATTTGATTAGTGTTGAACGTTTTGTTTTAATCGGGATCTTTTCAGATTATATTGTACAGTTCAAAGTCAAAGTCAAAATATCTTTATTTAAATAGACTCATTTACTAAAATAAAATTTTGGTTCACTCAGATACCACGACCCGTCTGATCACGGACGTTCGTAACCTTGATACAGATTTTGCATTTTGTATACATTCTATATTGTTTCTCTGTTTTAAACGTAATACTTTTCGTTGGTGACCTGTTCACGCTATGACGCGTTAGCTACGTGGAGAAGGAAACATAACCTTGCTTGCATCAATGAAACGTTTCTCTAAATCGTCTTCTGTCCTCTACAACTGAGTGATTTGAGTTGCAATTGGCATCGTTGGATGCATGATATTTGTCTACCTATATCTGCCTAGCTACCTGACCCGCTCATTTCATTACGTTAACCCCCACCAATCAACCAGTTCCTTCCCGACGCTTCACTGACTGACATAGGTACCCGCGGTGTGCGCCACGTTGCCCTCATTGTCCCGTTTGCTGTGCCCATCAGTGCTATCCTAGTGCCATCAGTGTTGTGCCTACCAAGTGAGACTCGAGATACACCTACATACCTGTATCGGCGAGAGGGTAACGTACCTAGATATACCTACCTATACAATAAACTAACTTAGCCCAGCACCTTCCCTAAACACAAAATTATATCCATAGTAGCGCTGCACACTATACTTTTGATATATTTATTTTACTAATAGTAAAACAAGAGTGAGTGAGTTACTGTTTCTGATTGTGTGTGTATTGTTACATGTGTATATGTATAAATTATTTTACAATTTCAATATCATTCAACCATTCTTCATACAGGTTTTCTCAAAGTAGTGTGACTACGTATTTATTCCAGAAATAAAGGTATCCAATACGCGTTGCGTTATCGAAACTGCACTGTTCGTAGATTAATTAATACCACTGTTTATTGAATGTAGGATGGGCGAGAGGGGGTGGTCAACTCATTACGATGCTAATTCCTGCTAGCCAATATTGGCGCTGATTGAATGTGGAGAACGAACGGGGTTAGTATGTAATTGATATGCATATTAACTAGGGAATCTATAAAACTGATGTGGTCGATGCCGCGTCTTTCCCTATTGGGTTTCTATCCAAGGGGAACAGGTCGGGAAAATAGTCTGTTATGACGTCGGTCAAAAAACAGGACTGAAATATAAATAAACTGGGGAACTTCATCTCTATGTAAATATAACTTATCTTCTTCACGACAGAGCCTAAGATTTATATGATTTGAGAAGGAAATACAAAATAAATAGTAATGTTTTACGAATTACAAAACTTGGACTAGAGCCTCAGCAAAATGTTTGTCAAATATGCTATCAATTCAAAGTATGTAAAAAACACTTTATTCCAAACAACACTAGAATAATGTTAGAGCTTTTCTAGAATAAACGTAACATAAGAATTCTGGAATAAAAACGATGCACTTTCCTCCCCAGACAATATCACACAGATAAGATTTCAATATTCAACCATAAATTCTCCGGATCCGAATAGTTAATTTAAACCACTTGCAATGTCACGGGTTTCCTAGTCCGAGCACGATTCGCGGACTTCAGCAGCAAGCTACGTTGCATTTTGCAGTCTACTGCAAGTTTCAAAAACACTAGAATCTTTAAGTAAGTATTTTAAACAGAGAAACTTTTCTTAAGCATTTCTATTTATTAAATTGCTTAATGGTTGCATCTCCGTGATGGAAAAGGATTACCTTAGCCTATCGAAGCTTGTAACACTAATGATAGCTCACAATTTGAATACCCTGTACAGTTCAAGATCTTAAAAACCAGGAGAAAGTCCCCAGTGCCCTAAACAATGTTTTCTATAAGCTATAGTGGCTATAAATACTGCTGATACACAATTCTTCCAAAAGTGAACTTTCTTTAACCTCTGTGGTCTAGTGGCAGAAGTATGAGGTCCGAGCTCTATGTAAGATGTAGAGCCCTGGATTCATTTTTACGTGGTGAAAAACATAAGCCAAAAATCTTTTATGAATTGCGTGTACACTCTTTTTATCCAGGCGTTACTTGGTATTCTGCCTGTATGTATATATAATACTCCATTAAAATTGCAAAATTCATAGCTCCATATTCAAAGGTCTAATGAGTCATTAATACATAAAAATATGTATAGATAGATTAATGAAACTCAGCTTTTATAATGATTGCAATATAATAACGTCGAATAAGGCAAGAAAAGACAAGGGAACGGATAGAATATACAAATTTTAATCTTAATAATATTTTAAGTACTTGACCCGGTTAAATTTGTATCAGCGATACATAAGATGCCACTAACGCCATCTATCAAAAGTATATGAATATAGTATATGAAGTATAATTATACGAAATGACAATGAAAATTTAACACTTGAATTAACACATCAGTTGTTCCATTATAATACTAAATTACAAATCGTTACTAAATTTTTTAAGCTCTTCTCTATGATGTTCCCTGTTCTTTTTATTTTTAAGACACCCTGAAGTAAAGCGAACAGAAGATAATAAAAATTATTCAAAGAGGTTGAGTGGTTTTTGAGCGATACTAACGAATAGCTATTTTTTTTTAAAAGATTATTTTATATGTAAGAAAATGTAAAAAGAAGTTTGCTTTGAATAGGCTTCTTAGGCTAAGATGTCTTACGATCTACGTCTAGTTTCTTTCATGCATTATGGATAACTTCGTATTAAGGTGTACATAGATTGTTAATACTTTCACAGAAAGTGTTTTCGTTCCCAAACTTTATAAAAGAAACTCTTAAAACCAAACATGGTGATGAAAGTAATCAGGAAAGAGCCTTCAAAATCGTATTAACATTGAGGGATCCACGTCTAAGGCGCAGTAAGTGTAGGCTTATACTTTATTCCACGGCCATAAAACCTTATTGCTTGCTATAAAATCTTTAATGGTGACCCGAAAATCCAAATAAACAGCCGAACTGTCGAACTGTCATTTTGTTATAAATGAGAATAACAATTATGTTCTTAAAACTTTATTCATTAATTTCTGTGATTGATATTTTGAGTAGTTTATTCACGTTCAAAGTGTAATTATTGTTGGAAGGCTCAGAAACGAAGCTGACTGCAATTTGATAGGAGTTATTTCCTTATTTATTGTTTGATAAACTAGACTCAGACTTTCTGGCTGACAGGGCACATTGCAAGGAGGACTGACAACCGCGGGCTGTCGCGTACCGGAAGTCGCAGCTTTGTAGACCTACCACAAGGTGAACCGATGATCTGGTAAGGGTCGCGGGAAGACGCAGATTGCAGACTCTTTCACTTTAATTTGTAGAATAATTGGCCTTCAGGTTTTTAACATTTTGACAAACCTATGCTGCGTATTATTTACTTTGCCAGTAAGTCAATTGTAACAACAATATAATTTCGTTTTGCATAAAAAGAAAATGTTATTGGCTGTAATAAGAAGCGAGGAAAATGTGTTTTTGTTACGAAAATGATAACAATGGTTTTGTAGAGATAATAGAAATTACAAGGAATATAAAAGTAACTCGAAAATAGGATTACGTTACAATGTTATATTTTTTTGAATTTTTTTCTCTTCCGTATCAACATCGGTGTATATTTTTTGATGGCAAATGCTAACCATCAAAATGATGTCATCACTTCCTATCACAGATGCATAGACCTTCTTGAGATGAGAGATGTCAATTTCTCCAATTGCCTGTAATACAAAGCTTGCCCCCCACGCCGATACAGTTGACTGTTTGGCCGAAATTAAGGAATATTTAAGTAATAAGAATGCATGGACTATTTAAAAATGCAATTTAAATAAACTTAAGCTGTACTGAAACTTAACCAAATGACGATACGTATCAATGTATAAAATATTGCACTGTAAAAGGGTGAGGGTGGCCAGGGAAGCATGAAGCATACTTCACTAGCTATCTTCACATGTGGACTCCTCTACTGCTAATCATCAGGTGGTGTGGAGTCATTTGCTGAGCTTAATATAAAAAAATATGTTTGTAATACTAATACATAATAACATAGGTAATTTGTAAATGTCATTATAAATACTAAAGGCTGAGAGTTTCTTGCGCCGCTTCTTCTCTTCAGCTACTAATTCGTTGAAGCGGTGGTAGGGTTAATTTGGAATACTGTTTCTCAACTTTGAGTGGTAAAATTCTGAGATGGAATTGTTGGATGAAATACTCATTATATTTAAAGGTTACCCTCGATTTCCCTGGGATCCTGACTTGGTGGTGTGGAACCACCTTGGTAGTATACTGAGTCGAAAACAATTCTGAAATTGGGCCTACAATCGACGGAGATAAAAATGTAGATAAAAGAAAAATATCCCGTGTAACGTAGAATTTCTTTTTTTTATTACAAAGTTGGTTAAAAATTAAAATTGCTGTTCCCGAAATTCCCAAATATCTGCGTCGCTGAAGCAGCTTAAAATATTAATGAGGGGCATTTATTTGAGAAAAGTTCGCAACTTTCCTCATTGACCAAATCTAACTTTGGAAATTTAAAATAAAAACTAATTTGACGTTAGTTCGAAGTCGATAATGTCTTAATTGGAGGGCGACAGGGATTAACGTTCTGCGGAAGTATGAATTTATTTTTGGGGAACTTAATTGTTATCACTTTATTTTAACATAGTAAGTAGGTCAAGGTCAAACAATTTTGTCACAGCAAAGAAAGCTTTCCGAATTGTATGACCTTTCCGCAAGCAACTGTCAGTTTAACTTGTAAGTAAAATAATGATTTCATTTTGTCATTGTAGACATCATCTGTGAAGAAGAAAATTTTCCCAGCTAGGCATTCGGAGACCGCGGCCCGGCTGGCTCATTGGAACGTGTTTATATACTGTGACGTGGAAACTTTGCAAGCGTGATTCAGGTTAATATCTGTATCGTGATGTTGCTCGACCCTACTTGGACATTATATATAGTACTTTCCAATCTGTCTACTTAATGCTATAACGGTAAAAATAAAATCCCGGATGGGCAGTAAAAGACGGAATGTTAAAGTACTTAAAAGTCCAGCCAGTAACATTAATTTTATTAGAATAATGATGACTTAGGTAGCTCATATCCTATTGATACAAAAATCAAGAAGAATCCTCTTCAAGCCAATCGATACATACTGTGTCATGTAATTGACGTGTCATAGAAGACTCTGAACTCTTATTATCGTGTGCTTATTCTATGTAAGAAGGTCCATGCGCAGCGTTAGGACGAAAAAAGGTTATTGATTATTATAAACCTCACAATGATAGGGTTAAATGGAATTCATGTACGCTTACAGTGATCATTATAACTGACAGGTATAAGGCCAGGCGAGGCGACGTTTATCCTAATTTGAAACTAAAATTTCTATTCTAAGAATTTAATTGTGAGAATGGGGCTAATTACATAATTTATCTAATTTCCCTTGTTCTGAATTTTCGTTCGTTTAATCCCTTTGTGGTTTAATACATTAAATGGCTTGAGACATTGAATTTGATGTGAAGTGTCCCACAGCTATGGAATTAAGAGTAAATATTAATATCAGACCTTGATACTAAGTTTAGACGGGACTTAGCCCTGCTGGAGAGTTATTTATAACTCTGCCTGTCGAGAATATTATAAGAAAAAACATAAGTAATTTTTTTTCCTAAACGGAGTATTTAAGGATTAAGTGAAAATACTCAACCATAGATGAACTGGCTATCTTACTCAAGCCAACCGGAACGCAACAATGTTGTTATCATTATTGTTATGACTGCAGAATTACGTACGCAGTAGCTAGCCAGGCGGTCTTAGAAATAGCCCTAACCAAAACGAGCAGAAAATTTCTACCGTCACTGGGAATTGAACGGCGGACCTTCAAATCAAAGGACTACAAAGGTTAATTAAACAATTTTAATCAAAAAGTAACCAGCTGTATTAAGAGATTTTAAATTATTGGACACGCGTTGACATTCAAACAGGAGACCTTAATTACCGTCCATGCCTTGAAGTTACCTGTCCTACCGCACACAAACACAGCGAACTACTTGACGACCAAAATAGGAAAGGCGTAAGTACAATCTACACATACACATACCCATGCATAGGGTCTTCCGTATAGTACTTATTTTTGTGTACGTTGTAAAAGATTAGTTAATTTCAATGCCGTAAGATAAGAGAATAAATTTGAATTCATGATGATACACAAAACATTATTCAAATAATTATTTACAAAGAAAGTTGGCGATGTAATGAGCATTGTATTTATTGACAGACATTTGATTTATAAGCCGAGGATAATTTAAGCCTGTCGCTTTCAAATGAAAACGTCTTCAGTTCATTCAATCAAGGTATGTAGATTCAATCCTTGACTTCACTAAATAAAAAAGTCTTTATGAGAGAAATTGCTATTTTATTTCTGGATTCCTAAAATACTTGTTATTTATTCTAAGAATGAATCCAGTCAGCTCCAGTGACCGAGCTGGTTGATTAAAATTAATAAATCCAAGTCACAAATACATTCTACAACCACAATGGAAATAGCTGAAACATATATAAATTGTAAGTAGAAACGTTACAATATCGGTAACGGGAACGGTCCGGGAATCACCTTTATACCTTGGATTTATTTACATGGTTCAATTTACTACGTCACCAATATCCTTAGCGGAGGATATTGGATTTTTTCTTAGTAAATCCTTTCGTGGGAACAATAACGGGATTTTGGAAAACGTTTTCGCAGAGATTTCAGCTAGAGGATAATAAACTTTTGTTGTAAGCGATTAAGCGCTTAATTTCAACAAAAATATTCCATTCAAAACTTTTTTTTAATTTTCTTTAGTAGTTTAGAATTGATTCAATTCTTTACCAACTCTTGTAATTGTTTTTTATACACAATTTAATCGCGAGCGCTGGCTAACTTAACGGTAACGCGCGGGAATCCTAATTGCGCGTTTATTACGCATGCGCGGCGCGATAGCGACGTTTTGATTGGCCGTTGTTGTTTGTATGGGACGCGGGCGCGAGTTGCAAATCTCGGCGCCAGAATCAAATGTTATAACAACATTAATAGGCAATCTTGTAACGCTAATAAAGTCTAGATTTATGAGATATTCTCGTAAATCACTGATGAAAGCCATGTATTAATGATCCGCGATCATATTATGTTGATCGGTTTTTGTCATTTCCTTTCTAGTCCCCCGACTCAATATTGGGTCGTTTCATTCATAAGATAATCAAACTCTACAGTTTTTAACCGATTTCAATAAAAGAAGGTTCTTAATTCATCGTAATTTATTTTATGTGTGTGCTTTGATTATACAAAGATTCCTGAACTTCTTTGGTCACTAAGTTAGGATCTGATGATTGGATCCTAGGAAAATCGAGAGAAACCTTTAAAAAGCAATGGGTGTCATGTTAACGTTTTTCATGTTTTTTTCTGAAGCTATTCAAGTTATTCATTAGCTAAAGGATTTAAAAGATGAATGCCGACGCCAACATAACAGTGCGCATAATTGTTGGGACTTATTCATTATTATTCAAGTGGGAAATATTCTAAAACCTTAAAGATATAATATTTTTAAATTGATTATTACACTAAGAAGGTGCTTTTCAAAACTGTCATTACCGCTACTTGGGATCACTTGCAATTTCGTGATTCGAAGTTTACCGGGTACGCCAGTGTATCGATAGTTTGAAATAATACTGTAACAAAGACATAATGCTTGTGAAATTTTCATTGAACACCCAACGCAATATAGAGAAAGCTTTTGAAGGTATCAAGAGAGAAACAACACTGTGAATATCATAGAATTCTAGTCAGTGACGTAGTTCATATTATAAGCAATCTTAAGTGAAAAAAAATATTGGAATGTAAAGATTTGGCTTGGCCCTACACTAGATTGTTGGTTGAGCTGATCAAAGTCATGGAGGAGCAATGAATGCAGACTAATTTAACAAGACGATGTCTCAATTGGCCAGCATGGTTGACTAAGACCTAATCATCCTAATTTAGGGTAGGCTTAAGCCCGTCGGTAGGGACGTGTATGAGCTCTTGATAACGATGAAATAAAGTAACAACTTCTTAAAATTCGATTACTTAAATCTTTGCTTGGGTCTACAAAAACAAAAAATAAATTTGAGTTTCGAACTTAACGTAACCTTAACGAAACTTAACATCAGACATTTGTATTACATTTGCATCAAACTCGCTACTTACACAGCAAAATTAATTTCTGTAACTAACAGTAGTTTAAGAAAACAAACAATTAACTAAATCTGGAAACAAACAAGACCGGCTACTGTTTAAACAATGCTCCGAAACTATAAATAAACAAAACAACATCAGATATCGCTACCAGACTAACACTTCGAATTTGATGTGAAAATGAAAATTAGCGGTAATAAAACATGGTTTGACAGTAAGTAAGCGATAAAACTATCTACCTCCTTTATTGTACTACCTCCGTCTTTATAGACGCGTGAAAAGTCACTTTTTGGTTGGATAAGGTGGAAATGACCAGGTCAGTATATTGCATGCTGCAGTATCTATACGAGCATATGGACTCCTCTTGCTGCTTACCATCAGGGGTGGTAGAGTCTTTTACTAGGCTTTTGATAATGAAGAAGAGATGGATATTCTATATTTTTGAGTTGTTTCAGAATAAATACCTATTTAATTAGTAAGTATGATAAGTTAACTTAATAATAAGATACAATTCATCTACTTTTAGTGTATTATATGACGCCAACTAATTTATTCAAAGATCATTCTTTGATTAAATTGAACTTTACATTATCTCCATGTAATCCCATTAAATTGTACATAAATATATTAAAATTACTTAATCATATATAAATCTACATAAACATGTAATAAAGGCGACAATCTCGAAGCAACAAAATGACGGTCCGCAAAAATAATGCTAAGCAAATGAAATAATAAATCATAGGTCACAGTATCGCTCCAATAGGTACCGTCGGCAGCGTAAGAACGTTAATTTATTTCCAGCCGGCTGTAACCCTGGGAGTATGAAAATTTCTTCCAGTGGGGTTTGAGACAGACGGGCGGTTGAATCGACGAAATTCTGAAATTAAAAACGCCGATACGTCATCATGATTTGTATCAAGTAACCTCAGCTCTTCAATGAAATTTTAAGAAAATTTTGAAATTTTGAAACTCCATGTTGCAATGAATAAAATATTTCAAAATGTTTAATACTAAAAAAAAAGATTTAATTTCTTTAGATGCTTCTTTCTTTCTTAATATCTTCTTAAGATTCTTAATCATTTGAATCCAAGGAATAAGTTAATCTCAGTATAACACAGTGAACAGTTATTTATTAAATGTTATTGTAGTTGTACTGTATACAGTTTACAAAGACAAAATTGAAAACAACAATAAAACTGTGCTAGAAAGCAAATAATAATATAATTGTTACAAAAGCTTGGGGCGTAAAATATACAATAATTATTTTTATGAAAATAGCAATTCATGAAAATAATTATAACATTAATAATAAGAATATTGACACGTTATGGCATAAACAATTTGTCAATAACTTAATAAACATTTAAAAGCTGATGAAAACTTAGTTGAATCGTGAATCTATTTAGATAAAGGTCTTTTTAATGTTAATTTTAATTATTAATAATACAATTTATACGAAAATTATTAACTGCTAATCTCACTAAAACCCTATAAACAGATTGACCGCTATATATCTTTTTCTTTGGACACATAAATATTGATCCTTTAGAAAATTAAAATTATGATTCATAATTTATGATTTGGTATGAAAAATTATCTTCCTGACGTTGACTTACTATTCTTACTGATCTTACTTATTCGAGTGTGATTTCTTACATCGCTACTTTGGATTACTTTCGATAGATGGCGCTAGTGGTGAATTGTAGGCAATACGAAGTTCACAAAGTTAATGCTTTAAATTCCAGTTCAAGCCGCCCGTCTGCAACCTCCCAACCCAAACCGGGTCGGTTTAATTGGAATACAGTAATTTATCGGCGGATCTCCGTTATCCGATTACCGCCCTATCGAAATTATATTTGCACGACGAAATTAATTTACAGCACGCATTGTTTTAGTGACGTCAAATCATCTGATAATAGAATTAGTATTTTAACTAATTTGTTAATAATATCTTATGTGTGTTTTATACCCAAATTAAGAACGAATATTTATGTCAATTTTTATAGATTAAAGATAATGAAATATAATATTTATACGCAAAGCCAGTTATACTTCTGTATAACTTAAAATGATCGGGCAGTGCCATGTTTTGCCAGTAATCAGGTTCAAATAAGCGTCTCACCTGATGGTGACTGATGATAAAGCGAGCTACACTCGGACACTTTAACCACAGTCGAACTGGACATATTTCCTGGATTTACCTAAGCAAAATCTGTTCAATGTTTTCATTACGGCAAACATAATTAAGACGATTGCAGCTCGACAGGTGGACTTAGAAACAGTTCAAATACCAACCAAAACGAGCATAAAATTTCTACTCTTACTGGAAGTTGAACACTGGACCTACTAGGTCGCAGTCGGTCAACAAGTAAAGGTGGATTTAACAAAATGAATAATTAATTTTAAAAAAGTATTATTCGAAATTAGTGAAAAATAAGTTTATTACACAAACGGAATATGGTAACACGACAGCCATTGTACATGATGTAGCAAGAAGATAAAATAAGAATTTAAGTGAAGAAACTAGAGAAAATTATAAATAACTACAAAGAGGTATCAACAGATCGTCTACAATATATTATTAACTACATAATAAGTGTATAGTATTTTCATTACATATGTTTCTGTCCGCGTGATTGATGTAAAATATTTAAAAATAAACAATCCCCCAACCTCTGCATAGCTACAAACATAGCCAACAAAACCAAAACACAAGGTTTTGATAAATCGTAGGGTGCGAGCCAAAACAGCTGAAGTAAGTAATTTGCGAAAGGAAAATGATAAATAAATCGTATAGAAACAGAGCACAGGCTGCTGTGCTCCGAAGATAGCGTTGTGATTAAAGAGCGGAGGCGTTGAACAATGACGATGACCTGTTGTGCGTTATTTATTATTGCAATAAGGTTTTTAGAGTTCCTTGTCGATATACACTTTTTGGCCCAATAGTCAAGAGACAGGGAACGCCTGAAGAAACATCGCAAGGTATTACACACACAGAACCGTAAGGTCAAAGTCAAAGTTAAAATATCTTTATTTACATAGACTCATTTACTAAGTTCTTTTACATCGTCATAACAGGGAATATGTATGATATGTGTGATAACTTTAAGTGGGTATTAACCGGGTATTTACAAATTTAAAAATGTATAAAATAAATTATTTTAAAATTAAAACTAACACCAGTATGCATATTCCCAATTAACCCTACCACCACTTCTGCGAATTAGTTGCTGCAGAGAAGAAATGGCGCAAGAAACTCTCAGCCTTTAGTATTTATAATGACATTTACAAGGATTGGTGCAGACGCAAAGATCAGTTATTTTTTGTCTCTCCCTACATTATTCTGACTGTTCGTCTACAAATAAAACGATAAAGTGTCCATCGATCTTTTTATTACGTTGCCACAACAGTTATCTAAGATTTCATTGACGAATTACCTATCGATCAATTCGAGGGTTTGCATCAAAAATTTTTTAACGAAACTCTTAAAAATCAATCTACGATTTTTACTTTCAATTGGAAACAAATAAGCACCAACTACAAAAGTACTGAAATTGTATTATTTTGGAGTTGCTTCTAAGTTCAAAGTAAGACGGTCACCCACCGTCAGTATTTTAACTTTTTGCTAGCCGCTAGTTGAAAGACAAATCGCTTCTGGGCTGCAGTCTGAGATCCCGCCATCAGATCCTGACTTGGTGATAATGAGACTACTCAGCAGAATACTCTATCAAATAAAAAAGAAAAAACTAGCGCTGAAACTGTATTTTTCATTATTAAAAAGGTATTACTTTTTTTATATAAAGCTCGGCAAATGATTCGTCACCACCTGATGATATGCAGTAGAGGAGTCCATATGTGAAGATAGCTAGTGAAGCATGCAACATACCTTCCTTCGTAGGCATTCTGACCTTCCTTCGTAGAGTGAATTTAGTAGCACTGTCCTATTTAAAATATGACCGCATAGTATACAGTTCTGTAATTATAGATACTAGTTTTGCTCTTAGCTTCATAGTTTGCCATTTTATTTCATATCTAGTGACAAAAAAAGTTGAAACTGCAGCGTACAAAAAATTCATTGCTTACGTTTTCTATGAACAGTTTCCTGTACAATAAGCAAAAAGTTATATATGGACGTGACAATACGTCCTCCCGAGCGGCAAATTTATCACAATTTGTTGCGTACGTGACGCTTGCAATGTTCACTGTCGAAGCGCCACATTCTTGATACATATAACCTTCCGGGATTTACTTGAAAACTGACAGATTCTGATACGACCTTAAATGCGTTCCATTTGTATTTTATAATGTTTCTGATAAATCGTATAAATTTTATTTCGTAAACATGCAGTATCTTCGTATTTGATAATTTATCTTAATAGGTGATTATTAAATACACTATACACACATTCACGAAAAATAAACACATATACGCCAACACGCAAACGCATGCACACACACGTGTGTATATGTGCGTATGTTCGCGTACACATATGCGGTCCCCTGGAGGTGATGCCTGTCGATTAGAACTCCTCCAGAGGCGAGGCTCCTTAAGGCTTGAGGACTCTCCAAGGTTCTCGCCTCCTTAAAACCCCGGTAACGCTGTAAAGGCCATCTGCGGCCAACAGCATTAGTCAGTCAAAAAAAACACATATGCGGTCCAACTCACGTACCCGCATAAAAATATATTCCACAAAAATATTCTTCTTCGGAGCTTTCGTTGCGTGCGCTGGTAAGATGGATAAAGTAACGCGGACATTATGTATACTGGTAATGGCCTCCCTTATAAGATCTTATAAAGTTTGTGACGATTGTGACGTATACAGAATGATGTTGTACATGATGATGCATATTTTAGCTGCAAGTGCTCGTTGGCGTAGTGTCTCGAATGCTCTGATATCGAAAACAAGAACGAAGTAACTTTTGTCATGGTTATTCCCTGGATTGACCTGGTGAATTGCTCGTGCAGAACCCAGGTTCCCCTAGTGAAGGGCAATGGAGTTACCGGGGAGTTGTAGTGGGTATTCTCAGTGCCGTTCTATAGAGGTATTGAGTGAGCCCCACACGCGCCCATCGCTTAGCCAGTGACGGGTAGCTAAATAGATTCCTCCTCGTAAAAAAAATGGTTATTCCCTGGATGGGTCAAACAAATTTGCTGTCTCATGGTCCTCTATGCTTTGAAAGGCAGTTTAAGCTGTTGGTTCAGCTCGATACCTCAACCATTTTCACCAAATAACCCGTAAGGGCCAGCGTGACCTAAACTACTCATGTGTTTTGGCCGTTTATGAAAGCCTGTGCCCAGTAGTGGTACGGTAAGAGGCTGTAGATGATGATGCAGATGAAGAATGGTATCTAACATCATTACTGCTTCCTATCAAGAGTCACAATATCCAATACTTAAACCAGATTTACATAGAGAGGCTATAAACTGCCATTTTGTAAGGCACTTGGCAATTCCATCCCATTCGATATAAAGTCTGTAACAAGTTTTATTCAAAATGGCGCCTAACATTGTAGGTAGTCCAAGAACATGTTTGCGAGCGCGCGTTATTTAGAAGCGTTACAGAGGCGGTACTGGTGCGGTACTGGTGCGGTATGTCAAACTTGTAAGGACTTTACAGTGAAGCTATTTATCAAGCATATATTATGCCTAGTTCTGAAAATTTTTATGTACGAAAGTCGCATTATATTTAGGGCAAATACAATGACAATGGTAACGGACTTCATCATAACCTCATTCTCTATCATAAATATGTTATAGCAAGTAGTAGGTATAAATTTGCATTAATTGACTTAGATCTAATTTATTTAAGATTTCTGCCGCTACTGTGTAAAGCGCGCTTAACAACTTTTTAGCGTTGCATCGAATGCTCGAGTTTTATATGAAAACTTGAGATTCGCTGCCGATATGTTTATATTTATATAATACTGAGTGATATAAGTTCGTATGACGTCATAATCTTGAGGACTGTTACTTTTTGTATCGGAATAACAAATATCACTTAAACAATGGAACTCTGTGGCCTAGTGGTGCGCACGCGATTGTTTTCCTGCAATTCACATTCTGTAAGTACGTTCTTAATTGATCGTTGACATTCTGAAAAGTCAATACTTCAGCCATAAATCAAAATATATTTATTTATTTATTTGGTATACCAGAAATTATTCCACTGATTATTGTTTATCGATATAAAATTTTGTATTACTTACAGCCAAATATACAATATTAAAACAGTAAACACTATAAATAGTAAAGTTATTTATTGCTGAACTATTTTTTTGTTATTTATAGCTGGTGGTGTATATAGGACAAAAGTGGCTTATTATATTCGATGCAATTTTTATGGTTATCCCAGCATAAAACCTTCCGTGACCCTTAAGGTACATATGCAAAAATAATTGCCAATTCGTCCAGCCGTCCTCGAGTATTTCGCTTACAACATTCATTTTTATTTATACAGTTTTAAAATACAACCTTTAAAGGGTTAACAATATATGAATATATTAAAAATTATTAATCTTTGGTTCCGGCTTGACTTCCTGTTGTGTAAAAGTCAACCTCAAGCCAGGTCGCCGGAAGACGATCAGTACCTACAGAAACCCGATTCAGGTCACCGCATCATAAACAAGGGCAGTACTATTCCGAATTAGCTACGTTTTAGGAATTTTGGAGGGCAAACTACAACCGGCGGTAGATCTTTTTCGGCTCTGAAATATTTAATTCTACTTCTTTAATAAATTTGTCTACTGGGGTTGTTTCTTTTTATTTACCACACACACCCCCTAACATAGCACTGGCTAATATTTAAATCTCTAGTAAATACTAACTCATACGAAGTTGTATACAAAGCCTAGTGTTTGTGTAAATTAAAGAAATTTTGCGTGTATCGGGTGTCTGCGTAAGATTTATTGTCGGGTCGTAACCCGTGTCGCATGTCTACCTCCCACAGGTTAGGTACAAAGATGTAGGTCTGACAGGGTAGGTTTAGGGCACAACTTGCATTCAAATGTGTGACTGGATGTTTAATATAATAGCTTTTATATCACAAAAATGAAAAGACTAATGTCTCGCTAAAGCACTAAAAATGCTGGAAGGATACAGATTTAAAAATACAAATCCTATGGGAAGTTACAAATTGATAACTTTAATTTTTTTTTAATACTAAAACCCGTCTTCGTAATATGAGAAAGTCAAAAACAATTAATAAGTTATTCAATTTAATAGTATTTATTGATTTAGTATATTTTGTTTCTAGAAACTACTGAATACCAACTACAAATATAATATTAAATTGAATTACTTCCTCAATTAAATTATTTGAATTAGCAGTAAGACATAAAAGAAATTTTATTAACATACACAAATATACACTTTATATTACTTAGAGATATTCTAGTTGCTTTTGGGCCTTTTAGGCCATTTCGAACAGATCTTTTGTGGCATTCAGGGTCAGGTCCTTTGACTGTAGTAATAATGCTGGATGAATGGCGTCCTCCCCCGCCGATTTTCTCCAACCGCCGAAGGGTTTGAATTTTTCAAGTGCTCATTTGATTTGATTTAGCCTGAACAAATTTGTGGTGATCAAATTCCGGCCTGTATTATGTGCTCTATGGTTTTGAGGTTGAGCATTTAACTGTGTATCACTGGAGTACGAACCTGGAATGTGACCTTGAGTAATTCCAAGGTTTCCCTTTCGGTAGTTGTATAGGTGCCATCTGGTCCCTTGAGGAGTCAAAGGAGTCAAGTCAAGAAAAAAAAATTAAAACGTAACTAGAAGTGACCTCAAAATACGATTTAAGAAGTTATCCTTCAATTATTAAAATAATTAATCCTATTTAAATTATTTTTCAATTTAAAGTTGTTTCCAGAAGCAATAGAAAGTAAAGCCGAAAAATTTTTTCGACGGTTTCAATAGATAGAGATAGGCATACCACTATTTAGTTGCCAAGCAACGGCTGTTGTTTATAATTTATTCAGATTGCTAGGTAACCAAAGATTAGTCAGCTTCCTCTATCAGTTTCAGACTATCGGAATTGGTTACGACTGTAAAACCCTCAAAATTCCTAACTTGTTAAAATCCTGATTCTCCTAATAAATAACAAACTGTATTTTGCAAATAAATAAATATATTTTCCAAAACACAATGCTAATTTGGCTGCTTCTCCAGGTTATAATAAAAATTTCAATACAAAACAAGAATTTTATTGTCCTCTGAGATTTCGATATCTACGAATCAGCATTCAAACTATTTACGAAGGTCCACTTATCCTCGTAAAATATTCCTTTTCAATATAAATAATAATATTCTTATTCATATAAATCTTAACTCAATCGATGAGAGTTGAATAAGCTCTTACATTCTTGGTGCTTTCTACCTACAATGTGCCATATAAAAACTTGACCTCTGTTTCATGTGACCCTATTCAAATCATTGAGGGCCTTAAAGCTATAAAAGAAGCCAATGGTACTATGTTTACGTAAGCATCTCATGGAATGGCCAATTCGGAAAAAGAAAGATCTGTAAAAAGAATCTTTTTGATAGTCCGATATTTTTCCAGTTCTTTAATAATAATAGAGCAGGGTTAAATTCTAGTTTAGATTCTGTAGAGCCTATTTCACCAATAAAACCATCGTTTTAAATGATTCACATATGCATGAGAGAGATAACGAGACTGTTGTAAGTGAGGGAGACCTGACTTTCTTCTTTAAATAGACATTTTGTGAGAAAATGTCAACCTTTCACCTAATGATTAGTGCCAACCATTGCCTAGAAACACCAGCATTATCAAGAAATAACTTGATAATACCGATGAAGTAACACTCTGCCCTGTACAGGTGCAGGTGTAAAATTAATTACCTGTAATTGCACCGCTATAAAAGCGATTATTACTTTGCCATGAAATTCAATATTTAATCCCAAATACTAAAACGTAAATTATAAGTATAATAAAATTCAAATCAGCTTACGAAGATGAAGTTTTAGCAGATTTTCAATTTTATGTCGAAAACCCGATTTCTATCTTCAAAAAACAGTTGAATTTTTCAGCTTAACTTTATTAACATTATCTTTTATCTGCTTAGTTGGCTTTAATCTGTCTAAGTAATTTTATGTGCATAAATCCAAATTAAGTTGCTAGCCAGATCCCCGCCAACATTTAGTGGAAATGTTGCCACAGTTTAATCAATTTCCAATGTCTATCTATTTCGGTAAAAATTGCACAAGTTTTTGCTCGGAAACGTAGCCAGATATTACCAATAAAATATTATCTGACGTGCTAACTAACGTGACTAAAAATACAGAAACTGAAACAGATGTCGAGTGAAGAAAAACTTTGTACTGTGGTTTCATCTAAACCAAATCTTATAATAGATATTAGGGGTTACAGTATGAAACTGTCGTTTAGTAATCTAATTATTAAACCTCATTTTCTATACAATTTAGTCATCCCATTAGAAGGTCATTTACGCCTTTGCGATAGAACTCTGGAGATCTGAGAATAAAAAAACGGTTGTGGGTTGAAGCCAAGACCGGTGAGAAAGGTTTCTAAGATCCTAAGATCCTGAAATGTTAAAATGGTTTCTCTAGCAGCTTTATTTTGGAGCAATAATGGTAAATATCAATTGATGAGACAAGGCTCGCAGCTTTCACATCATGTTCCGAAGTTCTGCACCGTTGATCAGTAGATATCAGCTGTTATTGATTCACCGCATTTGACGAGGCTGTAGTAAATCACACTATGGAGTAATCACCAAACAGTTACTATCACGTAAGCTTCGCTTTAGGATGTTGTTACGGTGTTCCAGCATTGAGTAGTTCGTTTGCATTTATTGTAGAGAATCGATTATGAATCCACATGACTAAATCCAACATCATCCATAATATCTATACTGGTTCTACGAGGTATAGCATGTATTGTATCTTTGTATTTGGAGATCCTTCTGCTGCATTATTTCAACGTTGGAGATCATATTCAAAGTTCACCCTATCTTTTGTATATATTTTATTTATCTATATTAAACTTTAAAATCGAATGTAAAAACCATTGAAATTCAAAAAATGAAAAATCATATCAAATCATAATATCAATCATATTATTATTGCAACCTATTATCAGAGTCCTTTTTTTATTCGATGGTCCTGATGTGGACCCAGTGTCACCAAGTGTGAATGTGATAATGGCATCCTGGGAAATCGGTTCACCAGTTGAAATTAAAACTCAAAGTCAAGGAAATCTATTCTGTTTACACTTGTAAGGAATATTAATTACCATCTCGAAGCGTAGTTTTATTTGGCAGTGTAACAACAAAGACGAATGCCAATCACAGCGTGTCCCACCAATTAAACTTTTAATGAGGCCAACCCACAAACTGCCGGAACAGCTATGGGAATGTAAACTGATGATAGAGATACAATTTTAATAATTAATTCTGATTCTCTTCTGGAGATCTGATTACTTAATTTGGCTTTCATATTTATCTTATTTATGAATTAATTTCTTAGGTCGGATGCTTTGTTACTTTTTCATTGCATTATGTAAAGTAATGAAATTTGAAAAATATTTCAAATTTCAGTTTCTAAAATCGTCATCCCCATGGATGTTGGTTCCTACCAATCATAGCGAAAGTTGCTTTTTTGTCTATCATTTAATTGGTTTAAAGTAATATATCCTTATATTACTTTAAACTTTAACTTATCTTAAACTTATCTTTGATTCAATGCAGCACAAAAGTAGAAGTTTAATATATTTCCCTTGTATTTTACCAACAACACTCAATAGTATAGTTCCTACGAAACGCTTTCCAAGTTGTTCGTTTATATATTTACTTCAATACGCCGATAATAAAAATTGAATCGTGATTCTTAGAAATAAATCGCAGTCGTACTATTTGTACTGTAGTTCTATTTATTTTAATAGGAATAATAAATCAAAACCACATGATAGAACTACTATGTACATTTTGTCTAATTTTCAGTATAAAATTAAGTAAAAGTAGCTAATTTAATAATAAGTCTTAAATCAATAAGTAGATTCTTTAGTTGACATTGAATATTTATAATGTCATCCAAATAATCAAATTTTTGAAGACAGCAATATAAGCTTCTCACCTGAAGCATCATTGTACGGCGTAATCATTAAAATTTCAATAATTCCCGTAAATTTGTTTACTTATAGAAATAAAAAAAAATAAAAAATTGAACTCTTAATGTATTTTTACATCGTTTTTGAATGTTCTTTGCTAAGTTAAACGCGTCTAATGATATATGAGTTTATTTCGAAGCATTATGAAGGAAGTAACATAAGAGCGATGGTTATAAGAAATTATTTATCACAACATTTTTATATTTTACTAGTTGAAATATGTTCCACCTACAAACTACCACTAACGCCATCTATTTAAAGAATGTAGTAATGGAGTGACAGTTTTAATGTTTAGCATGTCAGTTAGACTTTTCCATACTGAATTACTTAAATTTTTTTTTGGCTGACTGAATTGAAGCAATCTAAACGAAATTAAATATATGCAAATCAGTCGAAATTTACAAACAGCTGTTTATATATAGGAGAAGAAGAAGAAGAGAGGCATGAGAATAAAGACTCAAAAAGTATAATTTAATTCGACTTCGAATTTCATTAATGCTTCATTAATATTATTTGTGAACATACACAGGCCTCAAATCAATCAAATTAACAAAACAATAACACGACACACAACAGCAAAACTTTGAAAACGAAATCGTGTATCCGAACGAAAAATTCGGGCTAAATAAAAATTACTGAAAGATTTTTTTCGAACTCACCATAATTGCCGTTCTGGTTTCATCCGGTCGTTCCCGGACGGCGGCCGCTAATAGAAGACCACGTGACCAGCGTCCGAGATGACGTTTTGCCGCACGCACATCTCATAATATCATCTATGGCCTATTACGTTTCCTTTGTGGAATGTTTTCAATTACATTTCATGGGGCAGTAATTCGAAATAGTTTTGTTTAGTATGGTCCACGGCTGCTGCTTCACCTGAGCTGAATTTGACTTGTTTTAATAGAACAACCTCTTGTGAATATATATAGAATCTAAGTATTTCGTTACGCATATATAACGTTTGTATTTCAATCTGTAATGATGTGGCCTCCTTCTGTCCATCGATTTATAATTGCTGCCTGTTTTTATTAGGACACACATTTAAAAATTGACAATTCTGAAGTTATCATTTAATATTATAATTTGCGTTGGGAAACTCTTTTATATGTATCTTTCGCTTCCCATATTATAAAGAAACCCATAGTTTGAGGTAAGTTACAATCATCACATCATCACCATCACCATAATTAATCTCACATCATTACCTATTTTATATATAATTTGTTATTATTGTTACAGTTCCTTCTTCCTTATACTTTTATGTCGTCTTAATTTATGTTATGTTACTGGAATAAATACAAAGTAAATGCAGCTATGTTTTTATTGCATTGATCGCCAACGAACCCACGTTAAACCTTAGACCAGAAGGCTCATGGTGACAAATCTATTCACGTTATTAGTGTAAACTCTTGTTTAACAAATAAATTTATACTGGATTAAAATTGTGACGTCCCGAGATCTTCACAGTGAATTATTTATTACTACTCGCTGTAATACTGACATGTTCCTTAACTACCGCACTTACGCTGCTGATTACCGGAATACCGTCGCCCAGACCTCAGTTAACACTAAAATATTATGTTCCCAGAACAATAAAACTCGCTCTATAATTCACAATGAAAGAAAAACAAACATCGTTAAGGGAACGGAAGTCTGTATTAGCCTTTTCCTGTCGCCGAAGAATAAATTTAGTATACTCGTAAACATTGTACGCACATCCTTACTGGGTTGTTATGCGTGGACATATCCATACACGAACAAATTGGTGGCGTAGCTGCGTAATATTAATATTTAGATGTCAAGATGTATATGATATGTATTTAGTCAAATTCAAAATGCATTTATTCAGTCTAGGTTTATTTATTTATTTATTTACATAAAACACACAAACAGCATACACATTAATCTGTACAAAAACACAGAATAAAAAAAAACAATATATATTTGTTAGGTGCAAATCCTTTGAATTCTCCGCCTTCCCATTCCTACCATGCCTATCCTATCTTTTTACTTCTAATTTTCTATCCTAAACACGGGTACTTGGAAATTTCTATTGTTGACTGCTGTCAAGAGCAATAGAGAGAAGAGAATACATGAATTTAATTTCCATATTATAAAAAGGTTCATACTCTTATGAAAGACAAGATTGAAGATTATAAGAATTGTAAAAGCAATAGCCACTACAAGTAAGTTGATAAGTTGTTTGCGAATGTTAAGTTGAAGATAAGTTAGTTATATGTTAAGGGATCGGAATGTTAATTGAAGACGTGTCCGTCACCGCTAAGATGTTTATTGCACTGAAATATAATTTACAAAGTATTAACAATATATAATATTGTGGTGTCAAACAATGTATTATATGTAATTGAGGTCGAGCGTGCTCGTACAATAATAGTTAAAATATAAAATCAACTACTTCCACAGCATATTGTACTAAGCTTAGAGGTCAAATAAATTTTTGATTTTATATACCAATACACAAAATATTATAAGGAAAGACAATTTTACGGCCATTTTGATTTATTTTATTTGATACTGTGCCATACAGTAGTCGATATAGGTATAATGTTATGCCTATGACTTATAATAGGGATTTTAAAGAGATTTCTTGTGACTGAATCAGAAAGGCATTTAAAAAGGAATTTTCAGATCAACTAAGACATTGATTAGATTCTAAGAGGTGAATTATGTTTTCAGTCATGTAATTTTTGCATTTTAATTTTGTACCATAACATGATAATATTCACACGAGGATAGTATTTATGTTAATATTTACGTGTACGTTCTATACAACTAAATCTGATACATTTCATTTAAATGAGACAATAACCTCCTTTTAACCCCATGAAACTCTCTTCAGGTTTTTTGTGACATGGTTTTAAACGCTCTTCTAAAAATTCCAATTCATGCCCCCATTTACAAATGGAACAAATTGAGAAACTTAAGACATCCTATTCCTGAGGCAATGGCAACGTACGTTTCAATCCACCCGAGTTAAAACGATTGGAAACGGCAAGTTTCATTAATGATAGCTCGCGGAAGAATTAAGGCGAGCGAAACGGAACAATTGGCGGGGAGTGTGCAATTGAATACAGTTCTGCTGAGACAGGGCTGTCGAATATAACAAATTGTTATGATTCACAAAAATCCTTGTTGGTCCACTCTGATGTGCAAAGTGGTAATGAAACCAACTTTGATAGAAATTTGTATATTGAAGCTCCTACGGGTTGTTACTGAATCTTTCTCACCGATCAACCTACAGAACGTTGGCCTACTTTTGGAAATGGAATAAAAATATATTACATTATTCCATCAGAATCAGGAAGAAAAGTAGAAGGTATTAACTAGCTTGTTTGAACGATAACAACTTTTGTTATTTTTTCGGTATTTATTGGTATTTCATGAAGTCCGTTCTCAAATGTTGTTTTTACGAAATAATATTCGTCAATGGAATTATCAAAGCCAACCTCCCTCACGGCGAGGATTACAACAATTTTCTTGGAACTGATGTTGATAACCTTTATGTTTGGACACATACTGCTTTTGTAGGCCATTACGTTTTTGTTACAACCCTGAGGGAAGATAGGGATTGTTAATTTAAGCCTGTCATAAAAGATGTATCTTAGAAAAAGCTAGTGTAACACAACCTCTATGGGGAATTCAGAAAATCGAAATGTTCAGGAATTTTGTAACTGAATTTTAACTTCGCATACTTTATGTGATATACAAAGCTGTGTTCTCAGATTTTACTCATTATATATTTATTACAGACCTACTTATTTCTGTGACCTGGAGAATCGCCAATATTACATGACCGTTCTATTGATCTTCCACTAGCGAATGTTTCTACGTCAAGTTTTTCTGGAACTTCGTGATTTAAATGATTAAGCAATGATAATATCCTCTGGCTTATTAATTTACCAACTTTACCACAGACTTGTACATGTATTGGAAATCTGTCAGTTATTTTCAGTTACATTCATAAATGTCTCACAGCCTTGATAACTATTTTTTGTGGCAGTAAAGATATATTAATATTACTATAAACAAATTTAGCGGTAATGCTAACTATTTCGCGTAAAGTTTCAATAACAATATTTAAATCATACTATGCGGATTCGTAAAGCAGGCTCCTTATAAATAGTAAAAATAAGATTCTAATAATAAATTGCCTTCCCCAAAATACCTTTATTCAACGTCAACGTAAACGCAGCAAAGAGATAGCCGAAACGGTCCCTTCTGTCGATTTTATTGCTTCCCTCGCAAGGCGTAGGTTTAGTTGACAATGTGTTGAAATAACTCTTACCTTGATAAAATCAGCCATTTCTTCGCGACAAAAACTCTGCCTTCTTTGTGTCCGTGATCGACGAAACGTCTTTTCTGATTAATGCAGTCCGCAAATTTTGTTTTGTTAGGCTTTGAGAGCATGGGTCATTGGGGATATTCTGCCCTAACGAATTCAGACTCTAAACTCCTAGATAGAAGTACGGTTATTCAGTCACTACTCTAAAAGGATCGATGAATTAATGGTAAAATTTACTTAGTAACATGACACTTCTCATGCGTTTCATCCATTAGAGCCTCTTTACTGACATTTTGACTTTTATTGACTTTTTATTCAGCTCTGATCTTCATAATTTCTATAATTTTCTTCTACGTTACTTTAATAGTCGTTCTTATGCTTTTGATATGCATTTGACTTATTGTACCAATAATTGCTTACAGTTCCAATATTTTGCAATCAAGAATCTTGAAAATGAATGGATTTATAAAAATGGTTATACTATTTGATTTCTTGAAATTCTTAGATTCTTGTTCACTATTAGCTCATTCAGAATTAAAATCGTTATTTGATTTCCATTTAAATAATCTTATTTTCTTCCATTGCTTTAGAACTCATTTTAAAATCCCTTTAAGTGGCTATGTATCTTCTTATGCAGTAAAGGTTATTTGCTTTGAGATTGAATTAACTCCGCTCTCATCATTAAGACGAAGATAATTCACTAGATCGATCTTTCTAAATAACAACGAATATTTCGAATTTGAAATTGGATCTGTGGAAACACTATTAACTGGCAAATAAATAGTCTAATAAACTGCCGTTACTGAACAAGCGAGTGCAACTTCACCAAACCACAGCTGCAGAGCTGCAAATGCTGCAATCTACGCAAAGCACGACATAAATTTCGCGAGCACCGCTCAAGTCGGCAACTATACAACAATTTGTTAATTCAATCAGGCGAGCAACGTTCTTAATAGTCGTTACAAGTACTTACTTCTTGTGACTTTTGCATAAGTGCCGCCGTTTCCGGACATCGAGGAACATAATTTCGCATTGAAAATGCAAATTAGTTTGAAGTTTCCTAGCTCGGAGTTGAGACGCGAAACAATTTTTATTTTAGAATAAATTTGCATTCCGCGAAGCTGATCTCATGGTTAAGCTGCTCTGGTAAGGTAGGTGAGTGAGGTAGACAGAAATATTATATATTTGGAAATTAAAAAGGAACCTACCGAATTTATTATTTGATTTATATATTTATATAATTTGGTAAATTAAATAATGATTTAAAAATATGCTGAAGAAAAATTTTAAATTTTGTTGAGTAAAATTTAATTTTCTACACGAGTGAGACGCTTTTACTTAGCTTCTTGGAATATTTTAACTTTAAACTTTTAATATCAATGTCAGTTGTAACGGAATCCTCTCTTCGGAAACTCTCTCTCTCTCTCTCTCTTTCCTTTTTTACAAAGATTACATATAAACTGAATAACTATAATAAAAAAGAGTTTTATCATGACTGCAACTCGATGTCGAACATTTTAATAGAGATTGTCCAAGTATTTTTTGTATGATGACATATAAAAATATTTCTGCTATCTTTTCGAAATAAGCCAACAAGAAAAATGTAAGACATTCTAAGCTCGACTAGCTCTCAACTTATACGAACATACAAAGAAACTTCTGAAAGCATGTTATTTAAGTTCGAAAATGTTATTGAAAGTAGTTCTTTGTAAGTTTAGGAAACACTTAGCATTAAAGTGGAACTTAATTTACAAGTTATGCTTATTTATGTTTTCAAGGCATTCTTGTGCAAATAAATATATGAAAAATTATTTATAAACCATTTTAAACATTACATTAACGTGTTTTCTTATATATATTTTAAATTTTGAAAAACTTGGTCAAAATATATATATTTATCGTTTTTGAGCCGGAATTCTCCTGGAAAGACGGCCGCTTTCCGGAAGATTCAGCGTTGTAAGCCTCCTACAAGGTGTTCGACGATCTGGTAAAAGTTGTGGTAAGCCATTGCGCAGGACCAATAGGTTTGCAGATCCTTGGCGAAGGCCTAGTGAAGAGAACGTGGTTGTGTCTTGAGTGATAGACTCGATGTTTCTAGGCTAATTATTAGGAGTTTCTTTGCTGGAATTCAGATCTGTCTAGCTTGGAAGCCCAATTTCATATGCATACAAACTGCAATCTAACCCAATCTAAATCATCTCTTCTTCGTTCTTTCTACTCTCAGTGATCAGTCTTTGTTAACCGATGAGAGGCCAGGGTTTTTACTGCTAAAATCATAATGTCTTTCTACACTGCAGATGATAAGGAGTATTGCGAAACAAAAGGGAATTCTTGACGACTCCAATGACATGTGATAATAATTCCACCTTTGAGAGACGCCATGTGAGTTCCAGACGAGAAACACATTTCTTCTCCTATTGTGAAGTAAGATCATGTCCGTGTCTCGTGCAAGGTTCAGCTGTCTGTCAAATGGTGCAGAATATTTTTGACGTCGTTAAAACGTTATTGTCAACATTTTTGTCGATTTTTTCTACATATTTTACATGAAAAAAACTTGTCAATATTTTACATATGCCGAAGTTTCGTTTCTTCAACATTCGTCTGTCGTTTTGTGGTCGAATTAAAATGAAGACTTCCTCTGAAGTAAATTTTATTTTAATGCTTACCTTATAATGAACACATAATTAATTTCCAGGAAAAAGGCGTTTGAGAAATAATTGTACAAAGGTACTGCTTATTTCCATTTTCCCCATTTCACATTGAAATCCTTTACAGCTGTCCTGCCATAGAGAAAAAAAATCAAAAGGTAGAATTGACTTGTGCAAAATTCTTTACACTTTTATAATATGTTAAACTCGGCTTTAATTTGACATTTATAAGAATCTTTATAAAAAAAGCTACATAAGTATGATGCGTAGACTCTACGTTATTCCAAGGTAAGGTAGGTCTGTCACATCATCAGCAAAAAGGAAGGACACTTGGGGACTACGGCGCGGCGGTACATGGTCATGGTGTTTGCTTACTTCATTTATTTATTAACACCAACAAGATTTACATTTTAACATGCACAAAAAAATACAATGAATAAGAATTAAATTGAATACAATATTAAATATAGGTGTTACCCTATAGCTATACAGAATACTTTGCTTAAATGTGTAATTTCATAAGGGTAATTTAGGCTCTGCATTATGTATTGTTACGGTTCTATGTCATGTCTTGACTCTTGTGTCTCTGTGCTTACCAATGCAAGCACAGAGTAACCGTCAAAATGATCTCAATTGGCTTTTTCGCTGTACAACCGATTTTCGGTTACTTTCAATACCAATTTATGTATGTAGTACAATGATATAGTCGGTAGCTAAACTATAATTTTATTAAACTTCCTAAAACATCATTGGATATAAATCCAATCATATTGTAATATAGGATATTATATATTTATTATTAGTTTCTTTAATTAATTGTCTTTATTTTGTTTCATCGTGTATATATTAAAATTTATATAATATCTATACGAATTATAACAAAGAATAAAATTTGTTGAAGTGCTAAATATTATAATGAAAAGAAAAATGCTAAAAAGTCCACGCAACTAAGCGAACCCACAAATATTACGTTACAGCTACTGATAATGGAAGATTTTTCCATGTTTAATAATTCGGTAAATTCGTGCACGCTCGCAGGCTGAAAATCAATTTTCCAACAGCCCTGAGATTACTTTCTTTGCTTACTCACAGGTACGAACTAAGGGAGGGATAGCCAATAAAACTTTAAAACCTTTAATGACGGTAATGCCTTCACTATGTAAAGAAAGTTCGTACATTAACAGGTTTACTGTTCACTACTGGACATAAAAATAATTTACTATTTTTATGTGCTAATAAAAAATAAGGTGCATTTGCTATTTTATAGTTCATGGGACAAGAACGTGTAACATGTAACAAACAAATGCATACATTTGAGTTGAAATTTACCAGAAAATACATAAAAAATTACCTAAAATTGCAAATTAAATTCAACTACTGTTTACATAATACAATTTTTACCAAAAAAATAAAATAGATCAAATGTGTAGTGTGTGTGAGTTAGCTTTGAAGTTGTTTCCGGAAGCATTTGTAAGTGAAACACCAAACTTCAAAAAATGCTTTAAATTGGATAAATAATTAAATAATTTTTACGTTTTTCTAGTTTTGAAGTTGATTTAAGAACAGTTTTGATTAAAATTTTATCGCAATCACGATGATGAATAAATTTAAAAAAAAATCTCTCCCATTATTGAGTGGTAAATTTCTAAGTGCATAGTTTGATTGAGTGACCGCCAGTCGATAATCAACTTGCCTGTCTATTAACCGCTTCTTTCCATATTTTTTTGTTTGAGTGTTACCCTTAATTTCCATCCCAGCGGCAATATGGTGTCACTATGGTTTTTAGTGGGTGCGAGGCCACACATCTCATGTCAACTCATGGTAACGGTACGAGGAATTTTTTCACAGTGAAATTAAAAAAGTAAGCTTTTCTTTAATTCTAGACTCGAAATTTAACTGTTGTCATTTCAACCCGCCGGTATCTTTTGAACAGAATATCTATTGTGTCTATTTTGTAATAAAGCTTTCCAAGTTACTTGTTCATTATATCATTATAGTTACTATTGTTCCTGTTATATAATATTAATTTTATTGAATATTGAAACCTAAGTCCCTAATGCGGATCTGTCCCGTCTTTTTTAAATTAAAATAAAAAGGAGACAAGATGTACTTTGTAGGTAAAATCTATATCATCTACGCTATCTTCAATGAACGTCCATTGAAATAAATAATTAATATGATTGAAATATTAATTATATTTATTGAATTTAATTTTTACGAAGTTTCGAATAACATTCTCTTATATTTAATTCATGATCGGAAATCTACTACTTTGAATACGATAGTTCTTTTTAGGATTATTACTTAGGTTACTAAGCTAATTTCTCTCTTGCCTGATGGTGGATAATAGGAAAAGAAGACAGACTTCACTAGGCCACCTTCAATTTATAAGCCCATATTTTACTAGAGAGTATCAAGAACCAGAAACATGTCAATTAATCAATCAACAGCTTATCTAGCCACAGATCTAGCTACATAGAAGAAACTCAAGAGGAGTTTGGGTCATCACACTACCACTGTGGCTACATACAAATAGGAGGGTGAAATGGTTGCCGTAACAATCTGGACCAACTCAACGTACTTTTCAGAAAGTACTTGTACCAACTCAACGGACTTTTCAGAAAGTACTTGTACCAACTCAACGTACTTTTCAGAAAGTACTTGTACCAACTCAACTTACTTCTCAGAAAGTACTTGTACCAACTCAACGTACTTTCCAGAAAGTACTTGTACCAACTCAACGTACTTCTCAGAAAGTACTTGTACCAACTCAATGTACTTTCCAGAAAGTATGTTGAGTTGGTCCACGAGGAGCTAATAATAACAAATTTTAATTGACCAACCGGAGATAAACCTTGGACAAAGTTGCATTGTTTTCGTAGTCAAACCCAAAGCGCTGAAAGCAATACGCCAACGAACTCCGGTAAGGACCCATAATCCGCCAGTCATTATACAATAGTAAATGTAAACTCGCTTACATTTTTGAGTGTATACTAACTTGCATTACGGCGTTTAATCGAGAGCTCGTATTTTCTGACAGAAATAGAGCCTTAATATATAAGTACGTTACCTGCCCATTCCAACCTACATTGTAAAAAGGTAGAGTGAATTCCCCGACTTTATGAATTCCCATATATTATTACGTATATTCATACAACGGATTCTGTTCTAAATAAAGGAAAAAATTAAAATTTTACATAGTCCACGAAAAGCTCTACGCTCAAAAAATTCGACTTTAAGTTTAAAATTCTGGGAATATTCGTTATTTTGCAAGTGAATGAGGTTTTGTGCAATGTTGGGAGGAAGTATCCATTTTAGCATTTATTATTTTATTTCTAGTTAAGTTCATTACCCTCATAAATTAAATGCTCTGTTAATAAAGCGACAAAGGAAAAAAGATCTTTATTTAAGTAGACGTAAAGGTTATTTGATTTTGATACAAAAGATGTATAACTGAAATCTGAAATCTCTAGGTAAATTTGGTGCCTCTGGCTTCATACCTACTTCTTTATATTTTAATTATCAGAAATTGTAACAATCTCGGAAGCAAAAACTAAATTGTTAGAAGCAGCGCCTGTTACACCTCCAATGTAGGAGCGGCCAAATTTCTGAATAACCTTGCAAATTTTATAATTTTGCAAAGGCATACATAACATAATTATTCATTCTGTATGAAAACCTAAATCTGACAAATTCAGTAAAAAGGTAAAAAAAAATTATACCCAATTAGTCACTTTTCTTGTTCTCAAAACAATGGGAAATCGCGTTTAGATGTTTATACATAATTTTAAGACCTGTGCTTTCGTCAGTGAACACTGAAATACGAAGGTTTTTTAGTTATTTCCTAATATTTTACATTGTATAAAACATAATATGAGAAATAAAATGTTTATCAAGAATTAAGGAAATACCTAACATCATTCAGTGAGCCGAATAGACGCTCAAAATTGAATAGCGGCTTATGACCAGTGTTAGAAAGGTCTCTAATGAGATTAAAATTTGTCCCGGATATTATCTCAACCGATAAGTTGCAGGCTTCTTAGTTCACTAGTGATGGGATAAAGTACCTCAATGATATCCGAGTACAAAATATTTTTTCTGATTTCGAGACCTTTTTTTTTTCTTTCGCATAGATGCAGATTTTACTCTAGATAATTTATACTGGCTAATAAGGCTTTATATCTAATAAGGCTATAGTCCTTACTTTACAAAAACTACAGCGTTAGGGCAAAACTCTATCAGCTGTCACCGTTATGCTTTTATGTCCGATATGTAATATATAGCTAAGTGTAGTTCATTAGTTTCGAAATTAAAAAAAAACATTTTTGCGAAATTCCAACTTTTTCATTATAAAAAAACCTGTATTATTTACAGGTTTTTGGGCATTCTTCCTAAGGTTCGGCGCTTTTTCGCACCGGAGCGGCTGCCCGTACAGTGTAAGTTGAAAGTTATACCATATGTTCGGAATATTGTTATGGAATATTGTTCGGATGGTCCTGCCAAATATCATACCAGGAGACTCAATAACAAACCAAAACTTGTCCAGAATCCGTTGCACAACCTGGAACATCGCCGAAGCATTACTTGTCTATCAGTTTTTAAAGGTGACATTTCGGGCACACAAACTAATCACATGTATGATCCCATACATCATCAGTGATTTAGGCATCCATTGGCCTATTATTTCGATATTCCACGTTTTTGATATTCCACACATTTCAATTTCTACAAAGTGAGCTCCACAGTGAGGTCCACTGTACTCATTCGTACGACTAGAGAGTGGGACTGCTTTCCGATGTTTACAGCGTAGAGCTAGACAAAGAAAATAAAATAAAATAGATAGGAGTTGTCTAGATAAGCAAGTCACACTGGCGACCACATCGGAACTTAACATTGAGTGAGGTTGTTTTCAAAAAGTTGTCTATACAATTTAAAAAGTAATATATACGTATCGATAGCACTGATGCACATCACTTTATCTAACATTAGAATTCAGAATTACTGGAGTGTTAACGGACCAAACGGTTTCCGACAATCGGCCTAATATTTATCACTTAATGATTTAAATTTGCTTCGATGGCAATAGAGAGCTGGGTAGACTATTGAAATAAATAGAAAGATTTAGATAAAAAAAATACGTGGGGGGTAGTGCAAATCCGCGTAAGTAGCGTTGTATAATTTCGCGTATAACTGAATATGCCAATAGACAGATTTAAACACTATATCAAACAAAATTTAATGAAAAAGGCTACTACAAAGTTCAGGTTAAACTGAATTGACACTAATCTTGACTTGTTCAATACATCTAGGTCTAAATTCAGGACTGCGGTTCACGACGTTATGACTGACAAGCACAGTAAGGGATAATTACATAATAATAATTTATTACGAACAGTAGTAACAATAGTGATATTACATACTAATAAATAATAAGGATTAAATAAAATAATATTAACTGTCGCTTCATATAAACCATCCTTTGATAAAGCTAGAACTTGCTTACATCGCGAGTAGGTGCGCGCGTATAAACTAGCGCACACATACATAAACACACATACACTCACACACAAACACACCTTTCACATGCGATGACTGACTTTTGTTTTGTTTTATTGTTTTTTTCATTTTATTTTGTTTTTGTTTCATTCGTTTTTGCTCTTTAGTTATTTTATAGTTAATTGTCATTTGTTTGAATGTGTCTTAATGTATTTTGGCTTCCTGATGATTCTTTGGAAAAATAATGTGTTTCTTTAATCGGCTTGTGTCTTGGTTATTGTATTATATTCTGTGTGTGTAGAAAATTGCTGTTGAAACAGTGTTGAGATAAATAAATAAATAAATAATCAACCAGAAATGACGATACGTACCAATGTATAAAATATTGCACTGTAAAACAAAAAATATGTTTGTTACTCTAATACATAATGACATAGGTAATTTATAAATGTAATTACAATCGGTAATCCTTAAGCAGTTTGCTGTATTTCTGGTCTGAAGGAAACGGTATATATTGCAATGATAGAGAAAAGATGGTAACTTAGTATTATCTTGTCTAAAACACGCCCATAGATAGCCCATTTGATTTAAACTAGATACCCTATTACACTGAGAATTACCTTTATAAAAATTACCAAAAGCTTTAAATAGTAGACATTAAAGTTTGGCGCGAACACTATCGCTTCTACTATGGACTGTCAAATCTAATGAATTGGTATATAACTCTACTTTAAGTAGCTTTAGAGTTCCTCAAAGGAAAGCATTGTCTCAAGTAGCCCCAGTGAGATACAGAACCTTTAACGTTAAAAAACCAGCCAAGAGTGTTCCAAACTCAAATTAAGTGTTCTGTAGTAATTTCGCACAAAACCTACTTGCAATATTTTCTTTGCTAACTTTAATTATCTTTTTATATATACTGGGATCTAGCACAAGAGTACTCCAAGTAAGAGCTTACTGTAATATTTGGAGCAACTGGAAGAGGCTCAGCCTATGCTGTCCAGAAAACGAGTTTCTGTACAACGCTGATATCCAGCCAACCTACCTCTCTAAGGTCTTAAGTGAGATTATGGTCACGAGGGTAACATTGATAGTTACATACGATAGATCTATTCAAATTTGGAGAAAAAATAGCATGGCACCATAGAAATTTAAACAACTTAAACCACTGCATACATGTGTAAGTGATTGTAGAGGCTGTGCATGCGTTTATGTAAAAATTAATAAATAGGTGCTCCCTGACATATAATGTAAGGTGCAAAACATCCAATATCCACGATTCGAGACATTACTTGTCGATAAGGCAGCATTATAATTAATTTTACAGACATTTTTATTGGAAGAGGCAATTCATTCCAAATGCTAGCTAATTAATATCTGACCGGTATTTTATTTCACGGAAAACGGATTTGGAATTGTGTTTGGGTATTATTAGAGTTTTTTTTCATTTCAGAGCGAAGACTCATTGCTAAACTATAATAACCATTTATTTTTAAATCAAGTCAATTGCCAAAAAAAGTATTTTTATTTCTTAACAATGATAAAAGCGAGTAAGACTCTGAAATAAGGGAACACAAAAAGAAACATACAGAGAAACTATCATAAGATTGTGGTAGCTATGCAGATGGATAAAGATATAACCGATCCACTGAATCAATCAAAACATTTCAGCTTCCATTTGGAACTTAATCCCGAACCTCTAAATCTGACATAGGGGGTTCTAACCACAAGACCACAAAGGCGGTAACCTGAGGGTTTTTTTCACTTTTGTTGAAGGATCACTAAAAATGTCGCAGATAATACTACTCCACGCTGCTTCATTCCCCCAACAGTCTCCCGTGGGATATAACACCATGCATAGAAATACAGAGACACAGCTTGGAAAAGTTACAATCTTCGCTATGGTAAAAACTGAATATCAAACTTGTAAGTCTCGTTATTCCATTTACTACCTTCCGCTGGTAAGTTAAGGTGCAAATTAGCGTGGTAAACGACACCTCCTTGTAATGCTACGAAATGTAATAAATTCACGTTTACGTGTTCTAGTTAAATTGGATCCCTTAAATAGCCATATTGAAATATATTGAGACAATGGGTTTAAGTAATGCCTTCATATTTGTACTAAAAGTTTAAACATTTTATTAGTTATAGTAAGTTCGTCTATAAGTCCATTTTATAAAAACTAATACGTCATATATAATAGAACAATTTGTCGGAGAAAGCCCTTTGTCAAAATCTCTTTTTGGATTGGCTGATGTACAATAAGAATATATTCTATTCTATTCTATCCACGTAACTAGCGTTTGATAATTATATGTATGTGTCAAAATATATCAAATCAAGTTATAACCATCCTCTGTGACATTTAGAGCAGATAGTAGAGCAAGATATTGTAAATCCATGTAGAAAGCGTAGAATAGTATTAAAGTACAATTTAATAATTGTACTTACAAAGTGTTTACTACAAAAAAATGGTTTTTTTGTAGCAAAAACTTTGTATTTACAATAAATATTTGATTTTGGGAAATATATCAAAATTATAATCTCATTTAATATCTTGTAACATTCATTAATTTAATAATTAATTATTAAATTATTTCATTTCTGCTTATCCAGTTACTTATTAATTATCTTAACGATATATTGAAAGCATTTTCATGTAAGATAAGAACATTACATTTTACTATCACAAAAACGTATCATTTTAATAAAAAAGAAAGTAATAGAAAACCGTAGATAATCCAATAAATTAAGTTTTGTTTTAGACAAATTTAAGTCAAATGTATAAAGAACCGCAAACTTCAATTTATAGCTTAGCTAGTATCAAAAATATATCAGATCTAGAGATCTGGGATTTAATTCCTGTGGAGGCAAATATTTTTTCTCTTGAAGAGCTTATTCTAAGTTCACTTTGCTAGGTACCACTAACTTACCTAAATCTACCACCATCACAATAACGTTAACAGCATGGTTCTGTACCGATATATTGAAGTAATATAGTTAATTTCTCAGAGGTTAAGTAACCTAAGTGTAGCTCGCTTCCATCTTCTGTCTTATCGTCGCTTACGAAAAGAAAAAAACATTCACATCCATTAACCAAATGAAAAGCCTAAACTATAAATAGAAGCAAGCCCACGTTCTCCGAGTGATTTTACGTCCTATTTAAAGGCAGTATCTAACAAGTAATTCATCAAGATAACAAATGCATTTGTCTTCGTCCGTGCAAATAAGTTTCAATCACCGTTCACGCCACAGGTAATATAAAGTGCGCGGGAGACTTAAAGCGAACGAATGGGGCCAACGGATTAATGGCCTATTAACTTTTAGACCCTTGAATGGGGCACAGCTGTACATCTTGGAACTTGTAAAGTGGCTGGCAATTATTTACGAAAAGTAAATTGATATAGAGATTGTTGTTTAAGAAGTAAATAGTGGTGATAATATCAATTTCTTGTGGTTTGGCATTTGTCAATTTATTTTATAGATATTCTTATATATAATCCAGTCATTATTATATTTTTTTTATATAAAACTGACTGTAGCCTGTTAATAAATACAATTATATATGAGCACCCTGTTGAAGATTTTAATACGAATATACCATAGGTTTTCAAAAAGTGAGCGTACAAGTTTTTACAGGGTCGACGACCCTTTAATACCATTTTATCGATGAGGGCAAATGTATTTACGTATCATCCCTACAGTACGGCACTAGCTGTAGACATTTTTGGAAATTGGGTTTAAGGCGTGCCCGCACTACCCACTACGCATCCTGTTCAATCCGGCTACGTCGCACTCATGCGTCAAAACTTTTCAGACATCGAGATTGACAATGGACGAAGCGCTCCTCCGCTAGCGCTAATAATGATCTTTCCTCATCCGTCCTCCAGGGCAGTGTCAAGAGCGGTTTGGATGTCACTGCCTAAATATAAGCTTACGTGACTACGCAATATCGCGATGATACCGTTAGAGCAAGCGTTTACTAAGACTCCTGAGCTAAGGTAGGGAGCAAAGGTACTTGTCTTATGCTATCATTACCTTTCCTTGATTTGTCTAGACAAGTTGCGCAACGCATAGTTATCCTTAGTGCTACAAACCACTCTAACCTACCAAGCTGTCCGTGTGCATGTTTGACACAATTTGTTGTTTTTTTTTAATAAAACAAAATAGTTTTATATTGGAACTACTATAAAAAGAATGGAAGCTAAACCTTAGCATCCGTTCCTACCGTGAACAAACAAATAACCGCCTCACGACTGCATTAGCAAGATGTATCGTCCAATCTGGATCGGGGCGCTAAGAGTAATTGTCTGTTTACTGTTTGACCCCAATCATTGCTTAGGTGAGCTGTCAGACATAATGGAGATTTGTGTCAAATCAATTAATAAATTCTTTATGAAGGCAAGCGGATAATATTAAGTTATAATTTATGCGATTAGAAAATTACCAGTTTTAAAATTTCTTATTTCAAATTACTCACTCTATCACCAGACCCATGAAACCTCTAGTATTTAATTATAATAATACCACATATCAATAATGTTGTGGTAACATTCTTAGTAAGAATAAAGATAACTGTATCGGGAAGTAACCGATCTTCCAGTCCGTTGTATTCTCAAGATGAAGTGAGACGATTAACACGTTCAGTCGCTGTTTGTAATACAAAATACAATTATACTTAACCTAGAGAAGGGGTTCTGTTAGAAATTACATTCATTACAATACACAAATTCTATTACATAGCAAAGACAGGGAGGGATATCATTTATACACGCGGAAATAAGCTGTCTGAGTGATGAAATCCATATGATTATAGACAGATTACACTTTTAATGTATTATGAAATATTTATTAGTTAACAATGTATGTTTGGCATCATAGTACTACCGAAATTATTTGATATAAATAGCTGTGTGTGTAAACATTAACATTAATTGAAATAATTTAAGAAAGATCCTCCTAGACAATCAACCCCCCATTACTAGTAATTTCTTTAATGACTGAAAACAATCTGTTAGCGGATCGTAAGCTATGGATAAAGAATAATCAAAGAGAGCGGAACGGAAGAGCATTTTTCCTATAAGCCAGCTCGAGATAAAGCCTCCCTATCATTAACTATGATAGTGATAGCAAATTATTTTCGAAATGTGTCCTTATTATAAGTATCATAATGGTAAAGGTAGGCCAGCGATGGATTACAATTATTTTGTAATCCATCGCTGGCCTACAAATGTATCAGATATTAACACTAGATATACCAGCGATTTGAATATATGTCAACAACAAAAATTATATTTGTTACTAATGTATATAAAATAACATTAAGTTTATAAAACGTACTCCCTAATTATAGCTACAAAAGTCATAACAACATTTCTGAAAAAAAATGTGTCATATAGTAGGAATTTTGAATTGAAATTGCACGACCAGTCTAAATGACTGGTCTGGTAAATCTAGTGTTAATAGAGGTGAGCGTTACAAAGTAAGGCCACAGTAAGAATACAATATTTTTTTTATATAAAGCTCAGCAAACGACTCAACACCACCTGATGATAAGCAGTATAGGAGTCCATATGTAAAGATAGCTAGATGTTAGATTAAATTTAGAAAACTAAGCAACGAATGGGTTCAAACAGTACATAATAATTTTGATGTAATTAAGTAGAGCGTTAATCCCTTCGTCCCGAATTGTTACACTTACAAGCCCATAAAATTTTAATTAAAAGCTTATCTAATAATCTTTTTACCGTCGACTAAATAGTTCGACTTTAATCCACTTATAAAACATTAAAATGAACAACTAAATCCAGCTAAGACTAATGAAATAACAAAGTTTGAAGCGCCGGTTGAGATGACCCTCCACCTTAAAGAAGAGCGCTTAATTTTTATGCCAAGACAAATTACAATTGGATTAAATACGTTAAGAATAATGCTCACAATGAAAAAGTTACTGTTAGCGCTTTCCTTGCGCTGCATTTATCATACACGAGAATGAGCAATGCTGTCAAATCATAGCAGGCGAATATAACCAGCTTTAGTTATTGAAACGTCAAACCTGTCACTTCATCTTGTACTATGGACACAGAGTGATCACAATAAATATATTTAAAACTATTAACGAGTTTCCTTTTGGAAATATCATATGTCGATACGTTACTAATCAAATCAAGTTGCAAAAAATTATTTTAAGTAATTTCTATCAAAGAACATAATTAACCACTCCATTAAAACCTCCGTGCATGTTAAGGACAGATGTAGTACAAAATTGCCAATTTGTTAAACAACAAATTATTGTATACATGCCAAGGATTTGCTACAGCATTTGTGATTTAACTACCTACGTCCAAACTGTTCAATATTTTATCGCATAAGATAATGAGATATAAGCCACTAAGCCTTATGTCTATGACAGTCAAAAATTATTAATCAGATTCATTCGCATGACCTCTTTAAATTGAAAAATACTTGATTGACTGTTGGCAACTAGACGCCAAAAGATATTCTCTTTTAAGTAAATCATTTTTTATTACCCGTTGCTTGGTTACGTGTGCTATTTAATTATTATTGAAAATATTGTCTAAAAACTAATACGTGTAAATCTGTTTTACATTTTGAATTGACCTTTTCATTTATCTGAAATTAGAATTGGTTTCATATTAGAAATACATCAATAAAATCATTATCTCCTCCGTTTCTTAAAAGCTGATGTCAGGATTGAATCTAAGTTGTACCTGATGAGCTGCACAATCTAGAAATAATAAATAGTTATTTACTCGAGGTTCCAGGGAGTATATCGATGTTCAAAAAATTAATTGATTATGTTAATATCCCTGCTCTTCCCTTGGAGTTTATCTAAATCCCTTTTATTAATACTCGATAAATAAATAAATGTAATATTGTTATTGTAATAAGTTTGCGTTAAACTTAATAAATTTTAAAAATATGTTAAGACGTTAAAGCTATATGATCGAAAAATTATGTCGTATATTTCTAAATAAAATAATATTTTCAAACGGACAACTTACAATTTTATATAGATATAGTTATTTTCACGACTGCAGATCAAGTGTAATACGTAATACTTTAACATATATGAATATTTTGATATAGAGTAATAAGAGTCAATTTACAACAGATGTTACTATTATAGTGAGAATTACTGTTGCCAATCGGTAGTTAAATATCGATAGCAAAACGATAGTTTGATAATTAGGATCGATATCTAATGAGAGTATGACTATCGAAAAGTATTATCGATAGTATTGCTGGTCATCAGTTAAAAACTAACGAGACTACTTACTAAATAATTACAATTGTCCAAAACAATCGATAGTTCCAATTTCCAATTTTGTTTGAAGTTAACATAAAATATAAAACAACAAACTAAAAAAGAAAAATAAACTTGTTTGGACATTAATAACTACACTATCGAAATCTTTTAAAGTAACTAATACAAAACAATACTATCGATACTATCGCTACAGTAATCATATTTACTTGAACCACGCTATCGATGCTATAGTATATCGATTGAGTAGTTACTGTTCTTCAACACAGGCGCGGACTTACATTCATAGACGTTTAAGTACCAAGATCTATCACAAGCTCTCATTTTGCAAGCAGATTTGGCTTTGGCATCAGAGGACATATATAAATAAAACTATATTACAGTTTCTATAACAAAAAATTCTGTTCAGTCATAGAAGCAAAATCATATTTGTTGAGACTATTATTTATTAAACAAAACACACAGCGCCTACTTTGTATTCATTTTTACTACCTTATAGTAATTAATATGAAATGCTAAAATGCAGATATTGTGGTAGATATTTAATTATTTTGTAATAATAATTTTTGAGCGTCTATTATTATCTTCAATTTAATTTATTTTAATAAACAAAGTTAGGAGTTCGCAACAATAATTATTTTAATTGCAATTTGTTTAATAACAGTTATGCTATACAATTAGTGAAATTGGTGTAAAATTTTGCGAGTAAAATGAGTGTTTCACATTAAAACTGTGGAAATTAATTTTGACTTAATTGTTAATAATTTTGCACTGGAAACCTACTATTTAGCAACAAGAGAAACAAATGATATTCAACACTATTAGGCATTACTTTTCAGAGCACATCTATTAATAGCTTTTAAAATCACTAACACTGATATTTTAGAAGCGGCAAGAAAGCATGTGTTGGTTCACATCGTCGCATTATATCCATTCATGGTAAAATTAAGTCATGGTAAAAAGACGCAGTTGTTAAACTTGGGAAAGAAGTGAGATCATAGTGGAGAAGTAAGGGAGCATAGCATTTAACAAAATAACGTTTAGATAGAATCACTCTATTTATAATAATAAAAGAAATAAATAGAGAGGATGAGAGAGAAGAGAGATACTGTACAGGCCCCTGATCTAGAATTGATCACTCGCAATCAGGAAGGAATATTTATTCGCCTGCTTAAGTATTTAACGTTATTTTTACTAAAGTAATTTCGAATTTTATGAAAATTTTCCCACCACGTAATTTTGCAATCATTAAGATTATTTAATTAAAAATTTACTTGCAGTTAATAACCCTGATGAGATCTATCTATTATCCGTTTCATAACCTGTTAAGGCATTTGAAATTTTCAATATACGAAACACAAGCATGTCGCCAAGTTTCGTTGAGTGTGATGAACAGTAACATGATTAAAAAAATAATTTTGCTCTAACAGTTAAAGGATTACACTGACATTACTAATCCTTACCATTTAACCCCTCAGACATTCATCTTTGTTGAAACCCTTACCCTAATTAAACAATATATTAATTACGAACTCGAAATCAAATTGAAACAGGCAAAATTCACTTATTTCTTTGTGAGTGCTAAAAACAGGTATTTTATCCCGCCCCCCACCAAATACTTTGTTCGTTCATTGGAATATTTCGGTGGTAATTATTTTAAGTTGAACATTTGCCCTATACTTCACCTAAAAGTCTATTGTTTGTTTTGTGGACTTGTTAATGGCGTTTGATAGATTTAAAAGTAAACTTTGCACTTTAATGACAAACAAAATTACTGAATAAATCGATGAATAGATTAACGAATGAGTCAGAATTCGTTCTAATTCTAATCGTGTTGATGTTGATGACAGTCATGTTGATGACAGTGATTACACTAGAATAGAATAGAACTACGGAAATCACCAGCTGTGACGTTGCTTTTTAGGTTTTAGTGAGGATGTTAAAATGGTACCTGACCAGATGACTGATGACTTCACTTCATTCATGACTATTATCATCACCATTATAGTTACCAAAAGTATGATACTTTTGGTAAAGTATGATACCTTTGGTAATCATATACGTTATTGTTCCTATCATTTATAGTGCAATTTAGTTTATCAGTCCAAACGTTTCCGAAGACTATTCAAATATTATTTTCAATAAAGTAACTTCACTATTACTGGGGAATGGCGTTTGTATCGGCAGCATCGGGCCAACTGGCATGTTGCCAACTACCAATTCAATAACAAATTATTAACCCAAATAATTTACACTCCCAATAGTATTAAATTTGTTCGGGTTGAGTAGGTTTCTGAAAAAAAGCCTAAAAAATTCGTTCTGCTGATAAAAAAAGACATTTATTTTGAAAAGCACAAAATAGAAAAAGACAATAATAATAATCTCTGAATCATATGAACCTGGCACACGAGGTTATTGATATGTGGAGGGTGACCTCCACTGAGATCATCAGAATTCAAGAGTCTCAACCAATGGTCTCGTCCCAACTACTCTTCGCGACTATCTGAAAAAATTGTGATTAGGTGATGGACCAATGATTGCGAGGCTCCAGCGGGTGGTCTTGCTCGATAACGCCAAAATTGTTCACAGATTCCTCTTTCTGACCCTCGGCCGTCTGGCCTCCCCTGCCGAGCGGTATTTGCCCGTCCCCCCAGTCGTCGACGGACTGGGAAGAGTTGAAAATTGATTTTTAAATAATAATAAAAGGAATATGAAAATAAATTTATAGTTACATTTATTATTATTTAAGGATGAAGAATTATTTTATCTATCATGATTGATATAATCAACGTTGAAAGAAGTCTGTGAAAGAAGCCTAGCTCTCATGACGATTGAACTCTGGTACAAATTATACGTTTCTTATACGAATTTAAGTTGTTTCTAGTTTATGTTATAAAATCTAATAATTAAATAAAGTTCATTGGATTTTGTTCATTGGTAAAGTTTCATGGACACTCTATGTATAATTTAACCTCAATTTTAGTTAGATCCATATTTAGGTCGCAGCATTTTATTTTTCCTGTAAGGATAAACTTCTTAATTACAAATTCGACGCGGCGTCTTGTTGACATGGATTAATGGGCCCAACACCGCATCCACTGCTCTTAATTTAAACTGTTTATTTACTTATATTGATGGCTTTAATGAATGTTTTATCGCAATAACTCTCATTGTATTTGTCTGTCGAAAAGTAGCAGTGATTTGGAAATGAACAAGTATTTTCTGTGAATTTCAAATAAGAGGTGTCAACGGATATTAAGCTCACTTTCCTTGTAGGTGAATTTATATTTTCGCATTTTAATGTTTTTGGGTGGTCACTTAATTATTATGTACTTGTTTTTATTTGATGAAAACTCAAATATTGTAGACGTTATTAATTTATGAGTGCTAACTAATTAGTTACGTTTTTTTTGTGTGTTTCTCTTTTTGAATTGGCTGATGTACAATAAAGATATATTCTATTCTATTCTAATTTTTACATTTTCTGGTAGAATGATATCTTTTATCGGATTTCTAATGTAATTATTACAAAGAGTCCACATTAAGTTTAATACCGAACCACCGGGTCTGAACAACGGCGATCAAAGCAACTGATCAAATAACTTGTGTTTGTGTCTGTTTATTTGTAGAAATAACTCAATTAAACTCCAAATCTAACCAATGAATATTAGAGAATAATTTTTGATGCCTCATTAACTTTTGTATCTCACCAGCTCGAAGACAATCACTCACCCTAGACCCTTATCTATTAGTTCAGATATACGTAGATATACATCTGACTCCTCATAAATTCAGGATAATACTGCAAGCTCTCTCTCTCTTTCTACAGCCTGTCACTACTCTTTGTGTGTATGCTAGACTTGTGTATAGTATATTACTGAGAAGAAAGAGAGATATGTATTTTTTTGAGCTGCTGATATGTACCACTTTTTATATCACTCTTAAGCTCAGTTTATTTCGGCATGCAAAGCCGAGTCACGTAGCAACCTATTTTTATTATTAAATAGTTTTGTTTATTTATATACACATAATAAACTAAACACAGATAATAAGAGGGGAAGGATCTGCTCGTTTTGTAACGTCGAGAAAGACACGAATGCATGGACATGGATGATAAAAAATTATAAATAAAATAAATTATCACCTACATACTGCATATTGCATGCTTCACTAGCTATATTCACATGTGTCCTCTACTGCTTATCATCTTTTGGTGTCGAGTCATTTGCTGAGCTTAATATAAAAACAAAACATACGTCCCGCTGTTGGGCAAAGGCCTTGCTACATGGGAGAAATAAATGTGGAGTTTGGACACCACCACTGTGGCCCAATGCGGGTTGGTGAATAGAATCAGATGCCGTCAAAACAGGGACCAACGCGGGAATGTAAGCTGATTTTGTTTTCGTAATTGAAACTAGAAAACTTCAACTTGTATGCCTAAATCTCAAATATGAGATAATTTATGTTGTCATCTTCAAAAAGCCTCGCGCACAAATTTGCCAACTAACGGGTCAGAGGCGGCGCGGGCGCATCGATAGGTGAGCGACGCAGACACGACCTTGTAGTGCGACATCGTAGCAGCGGCTTAGTGTCAAACATCTCACAACAGTGAGAGGTTTGATTTAGTGCGAACGAAATGTATATCAAATGAATGGAGTGCGCTGGTCCCTGCGCCAGATCACTGACCTCGAGGGCAGTCTTATATAAATCTTTATATTGGACCGTGTTACTCCCGTGCCACTAGCAACCCCAACTTCCAGCTTTAAAGAGCTGTAAGGACCCTTCCGCACTACAAAATCTCGCGTTAATTCTGCAATTTAAGGAGTTAGTTGTATGAAGCTGCATATTCTTGGGAAAAAAAATCTCCCCAAAATAACTCCCCAACCTAATTTATGTTTTGCCGCAGAATCCACCAATTTTATTCGCAGTGCGGGTTAGTTAAAAATTCCTCACACGGATTAGAAACTGCGAGAAAAGATTGTGATTTCGTAGTGTGGCGTTAGCCGTAAATAAAATGTTCGTGCGGACAATAATTCCAGGGATATTTTGTATCAAATATAATATTTAAAAAGATGGTAATTACAATCAATTGAAAACAATTCAAATTTTAATTGACTTTGAAAACAGACTTTTAATTAATTAAGAGTCCAATTTTAAAGTTTCAATCGCATAATTATTTCAATACAATACATTTGTTTTTGCTGTTGCCTTACAGTTTCATTAAAATTCACAGCTTATTTCGTGGGACAAATTTAACAAAGAGTAGTTCTCCGGGCATGTAAAATAATCCTTTTTTCTCAACCTCCAACTCTGAAGGTTTCTTGGCTCCCGGTAAAGGTCTCAGCTCATATTTCAGGATGATCTCCGCCATGGAGTACCAGACAGTTCGATTCGCAAAGCGCATTCCTGGGGAAAAAAATATGTCTATTATTGCTTTCATGCTGTTTCGTAAAGTAATACTTTTGTGGGAATTAAAAGTAGATTTGTAAATTTAGATAATCAGAAACAAAGTCAATTGGAGACGACATTTTAATATGTTATTTAAGGTCCAAAATTGAACGAATCTTGCACGATGTCACAACATATGGCTATCTATTTTGCAACCATACTGGGAGAATTTTAACATGAATTAAGATGTACTTCAGAATAAAGCCTACAGCTATGTTGATTTATTATATCATATTACGAGAATATTGCTTAAAGACAATACTTAGAAATGTACCTTACTTCGTCATTAGTTAGGCAGATAGTTATAAAATTGTTTCTTAAAGAAATCTACCGGTATTATATCTTTGTACCAATGCTATGGAATAAATGAAATTGAAATTTTGATAAGATACTATTAGTGGAATACAGATAGCCTTTAGACTCGCAATGGGTTCAAACCTTCAACGAAATGACTAGTGTTTAAATGCATATGGATTATAACGAGTAAAGTTGAGGTTTATTTTTGATTTTAGTACCCCTAGTGTGAGTTTCCGTCACGATCATGTTTGACGTCAGCTGTCATGTTGTATGGAAACGACAGCATCGCGTCTGTTGTGAAGTATTAGATACGATCGAAACGTCTCCATACGATTGAAACTCATACAATGGAAACAGATTCAAATAGAACAACTCTAATAACCGGATCACTTGGTTCGTAAATAAAGATAGAATATACTTTATTCTACACTACATTGTACAAGGGCGATCTTATCGCTCAATAGCGATCGCTTCCAACCTTAAGATGGACAGGATAGACAAGAATACGATGACTATTTAAGTCTATTAAGTCTATTAATTAATTATTAACTAAATTAATTTAATTATATTAATTTAAAATATAAACATACAAACTACTAAAAAAATATTGTTACACATACTAACTGATATATATTTATATGTAAACATACCATTAAATATATAAGTAAGAATGGATGAAAATTTTTATGTAAATTTGAATGATAGAAAGTATTTTTTGATAAGTCTTCTGGAAACATCCTTCATTTGAGCCTTTTGTGTAAGATAAACCGTAATGTAATTCATTCCATAGAAGCACTGATTTAACAGTGAAATACTATGAATAGAATAGCATCATTAACAGCTTGTTTTATTAATAATGAAGGAATATGTACTTGATAATTAATAATAAATAAATATCAGATATATATTAAACTAACTAGTTACCGCGGATTCGCACACGTGGTCTAAACAAATGATATTTTTTCATAATGTGTTTCTTTAATTGGCTTGTGTCTGGGTAATTGCATTATATTCTGTGTGTGTAGAAAATTGCTGTTGAAACAGTGTTAAGATAAATAAATAAATAAACAAACATTATAAGCGCTATCAATCAAGAATATACAAACATGAATCATTATCATCGTCATATCAGGAAAACGTTCACTTTTGGACATAGCCTTCTCCAAAATTTACGGAACTGAACGCTCTTGCGGTGCTCACATGGAATGGCTTCCTGCGATCTTTACAAAATTGTCAGATTACAGGAGGTCTTACATGCTGCGCGCGTCTCTTAGTTCGTGGCCACAACGCGAGTACATTTTCGACAGACTCTAAATTCTTATAATTGAAAAGTAATTACAATGATTTATTGGTATGATGTGGATTATTAATCTGGTAGAAATAATGTGGCCTAATCTGTACTGGTGTTACTAATGCATATTTTAACAGGCAGAACTAGTTATTGCCACATAATTGTAACAGTTTGACATATTTTTGTAGACAGTGATGTCAATTATAAAACTATAGTCCATCACTTTGCTCTATTGTCCATAATTTCCGTATTGTAACTTCTTAAATAAGCTGTATAATATACTAATGTTAATCACACTATCGAAGTTATCATATGGATCCCTAACATTTGACATTATTCTATCGCTTGAGTTCAACAGGGGTAATATTGGATTGTGTGAAACATAAATGTGAAACAATATTTTTAAATCCACTCAATTATTTCGTAGCTTATTCATTGCAAATAAACAATCTAATATTTCCTCTTTGCAATACTAGTAAAGATAGTATTGATAAAATTAAAAATATCTATATGACTCATGAATCAATAGTTATACTCATCATACAAATATTTGCCGTCTTCTAATTGACAAGACCGTCCATAAAATATTTTAAATATTACCTATACAATTTTTAGGTCCATCGCCAAAAGGCATGTATGGTCTAGTGCCGTCATCGTTTTCTGGTAAAAACCTCTCTGGTATGAATTTTTCAGGCTCCGGGTAATATTGTTCGTCGTAATGCATTCCGACAGCGTTTACGTACACAGTGGTTCCCGCGGGTATCGTCAACTTGTCATCAATTTGATAATCTCTGCTGCATACTCGGTCAAGCCAACCCAACGCTGGATATTTTCTTAAGGTCTCTAAAACAGAAACAGAGTGTTATAAGATCTATGCTCAATTATTCTATTATCATCTAGCTTTTATCTAGTTTAGGTTGAAAAATGATTTTAATTGACTGTAATTAATTACAATCTGTGAAAGTAAACTTACTTTATAGTTATCATTTATATTTATAATTAGTAAATGCCCGGTTGATACCCAGTTAAAATTATGACTATTGCCTTTATAATTATATTTATTTGTTTTCTCATACATATTCCCTGTTGTGACGATTTAAAAGAGCTTAGTAAATAAGTCTATTTAAATAAAGTTATTTTTGACTTTGAATTTGACTTTGAATTATCGAAGGGTTTAACTTTGATTTTATTTGGTTTAAGGTTGCCTTACATTGTAACTGTTCATAATCAGACTTAAATTGAATATATATTTGTGTGAAAAATTGTTTCTTGCTTTTTCACGCAAAAAATAACGTGTGATTATGTTTTCCCGTGCGATTATTATTTATTTCAGTTTTAACTACATTCTGAAGTGTCCAGTTTTTAAACAGTAGGATTTTGCCCGGGTTGTTGATCGTTTTGATCCAGTATTCATACGGGTATGCACATATATGGTAACTATTATCCAATACACACTTCTAACGAAACCCACGAGAAGAGATGGGGATGAATATGCAAATTAAACCATGCCTGTATTAAAATAATGTGACTTTTTCATATCTTAAAAAGTGCGTGATGTGCGCTAAGTCTAATAACTTACAAAACTGTGCCTTCAAAATTGACACGTAATGGCTATAATTGATTCGAAAATATTATAATATTACAAGAAACATTTAAAATAAGGGCCGAGAATTCTCTTCTGCCGTGTTTTCTCCTAAGGTATTCGTCGAAGCGGTTGTAGGAATAAATTATGACGATTTAAGACCTCGTTGTGCGCTATCGCAAACGACAGCGAGCAGGGCGTATTTGTGCAGACGAAATTTCTATCAAAATTTATTACCGAAACTTTTTTCTATTATTTATCGCCGACATTTTAAAACGTTGTCAACACTGTGCTTGACTGGAGTGAACCGCTTGTACGCCGCTGCCTTCGAGGGCAGTCCTATATAATTCTACATACATGGGAAGAAGCCGCCGCTCCATTCGCCGTTGACTTCATGCGCGAGGCCTATAAGAACTTAGTAATTAAGTCCTTTTAAATAAAGAGATTTCTGTACCCCTATTAGTGTATTTCAATCGTAATGAGACGTTTCAATCGTAGTTCAGCTGATTATCGCATAGAAAAAAAACGTTTCCCATACTTTACAATAAAGGCGCTGCTGTCGCTTCCATACAATTTAGCAGCTGACGACAAATCCGATCGAGATGGTTCAATTCGGTTGAAACTCACACTAGGGGTACCGATTGTTATTGTTGTCATATTTGTTAGCGATACGGTAAGTATGCTTCACGCTATATCTTTAAGAATTTTATGTTTTTAAATCATTAAAATCTTTATGTACTTAGTTTTATTAAAAAAATAAAGCTTTTGGATCAAACCGTCGAATCCATACTTCGGTTAAGATTTAAATAACATATTCACCTTTTATAGCACTATTGAAGTAAACGAGATCTCGGAGAACAGTTTCATCAAAGTCTTCACCGCCAATTCTTTGCTTAGCTTCAAGGATTTCTTCGTATACTTTGTCCTGGAATGAATTCAACATTACCATTGTTTCTATTGCCATTGTGACGATATAATCAGTGTTTTTATATTCTAAACGGGATAGTTTTCGCCTTCATATCCTGATAATGGGGTAAGTTAGATGATAGTTATTGGGATAGTCCTTGACCTGATAAAAGATAATGATTGGCCGAAGATGGAAGCGAACTACATCCATTTCATCAACCAAAGAGGGACTGGTTATCTTACTACCAACTGCCGGCACACAAAAATGCAGTAAACATTATTGTTATGGTGGCAGACGTAACTAAGACTGTGATGGCAAGCTAGGCGGACTTAAATAAAGCCCTACCATTAACCAAACCGAGCAGAAATTACTGCCCCCACTGGAAATCGAACCCCGTACCACCCGATCTTAAGTTAGTGATCTCAGCCACTTTATTGGTTTATAAAAAGCTTAATTTAGATAAATTAGTTACCTGTATATCCGGATGGCATGACAACTCATATGTAAGGTAAGTAAGGGCAGACGCAGATGTGTCAAATCCTGCTTGAAGGAAAATCGCTGCCTGAGACACCAGTTGGTCTTCGTTCATCTCTGTTTCCTTATTAAAATTATGTTAATATTTTAATGTAAAAGATTTTTATTAATACAAATACTAAAAAGGAAGGCATTATAAATCAATTAATTGTTGTTTAAAAAAGTTTGTTAGGCTCAACTTGAAATATAATTTTAATCACAGGTCCTGTTAAGTGTTGTCTTGGTACATAATACCAAAGGAGGGTCTTATCATAAATTCAAGGGATTGTAGCAGAGGCGAATCGAGTTTAGCTGTCTTGTCCAATCAATTAAGGTGGGGACCAATTAATAAACATTATGTAGGTAATAACGATTCACTTATTAATTTATTTTGGTATCGCTGATATTATTTATATATAAATATAAAATATAGTAGAAATGAAGAATTGCTTCAAATTAACTTTTAATAATATGATGAAAATTTCAATACATTCGATCTAAATTATTGAAATCCTACCTTCCATATTTCTATCAGCGTCGCCCTTGATTTTTCTTAAAGCGTCTAAGAGATCGTTCTGCTTGGCCCCGCTGCTATAGCCTCCCCTCTGTGCCACAATCTGCCTGAACACCTTCCTGAAGTAATCTATTGATTTCTTCGGGAAGAATGTGAATCTATAAATACCAGAATACTTTTAAAATCGAAAAATATCAACAACTATTCTTAGTACATACTTAGTTCAAATTAGTTGACTCGGTGAACTTTGTAATACACAAACTCTGTCTCCACCACCATCTAACAAAAATCATCCAAATTAGAGATGTAGAAATGATAGTTCTGGACAGCGATGAATGTGAAGATGTGGCAGGTCAGATAGAAGATTATCCATACTAAATTACCATTTTAATTTTTGTATTTCTTAGCTTTTATTTATGATTTTTCCTGTCTTTTTTATATTTTTAAATGACCCCTAAATTAAACCAATCAAAACACAATAAAAATTATTCAAATCGGTCAAATAGTTTTTGGGGTTTAACGAAACTAGCGAACAACTGTATGTTCATATATAAGTATAAAAGAGAAGAAGGCTTAACTCAAGGTTAAAAAGCTCAGATGACGAGAAATTTCACGTGACATTTATGAAGGTGTTTTCATTTTTAATAAACGTATTAAAATCAAAAAACAAACATCTCATTACATGTCGTCTAAAATTGGCTATGGTTTAAATTTAGTCCACTTACCAGTCTGAATGAAATTTCAGGAAAAGATAAACTTAGTTAAATTACATTTTTAGAACAACTGAACTGCGACCGGATCTCAAGGTCATATGTTCAAGCAAGCCTTTAAATTTATTGAATAATTAATTCGCTAAATAATTATTTTTATTTACGATAAGTCAGTTTTTGTATAAAATATTAATCATAGAGTCCATAACATATTGAATTTATTTTTTTGTTTTGGTGGATATTTTGTATAATTATATAACATATCCTGTATATAACATATATAACATTATTGTATAACATAAGCTAACCTGAAAACTTTCACCAATTCAGGAAAAAAGAAAATGGAACACCAAGCAAAGCCTCTAATCGTATCATAGTGCATAAAATCCTTCGTAACTCCTCTCATAGGGCTAACCCCGGTCAACGTTGCATCACTGCAAACACCAAAAGCAGCTATTCCAATGATATCCGTTGTATAATCTGCGAATAAACTCTGAACAGAAAATTAAAAATCACCTCTAATTCTAAAAATGTTGGACAAAGTTAAGAAAATGATCTCTCACCCTCAGTTCACTAGGTTTATTTTCCTTTAGATCGTTCTCGATTCTTTTTACCAATTCCTTAGATTTTGTAGAGAACAATTTATGTAGTGCTTTGAGTTTTGATGATGTGAACACTGGGGTCAAGCGTCGCCTCATCGAGCTCCATATCGGTTCCTAAGATCATTTATTTTCAATTGTAGCATTTACAACTTTATTGTTTGCAAGCTTTGGTTGGACTTGGGTTGAACTACTTTTTCGTGAAAATTTATGTATTCGTGCCCTTATTCTTTAAAATAACAGTTATGAGATTAATATTTATTATTGCTATTATATATAATTTACAATTGCTACTTCATAAATGAAGCATTGCAATTCTTGATGATTCTTTCTACTGGATTTTGACGAATACATTTAGACTACGTACTTGATGTCAGTATCAACATAAATGTCAGTGGCTTCTAAATACTGTATTAGTCGTTTCAAATTAACCGTTGTAATAGTTGTCGAAATTCCCAATAAAAACAAAAGAGGTGCTCCTTGATTGCTCTTTGTTTGAAATAGTTTCAGAGGGACTACTAATGATTACAGAAAGCTTAATTAAATGTCTTTAACAGCAAAGAAAAATAAAGATTTAATAACAAAATTTTATCAACCTGTATTTAGAAGTGGACAGATTTATAAAATTAGATTCTCAAGATTCAGAGGTTAATAGACTTGAATAAATTTTATGATAACAATTTTATAAAAGGTGTTAATTAAGTTTCATTGCTTTCAGTCGACTTACTCTAACAGTAAATATATTGAGGCCTCCTATTGGATCCACTTCCGCTGATCCTGACCCAACTAGTCTGTTTCTGAACACATCAAAGTCTTTGACGAGCACCCTTCGAGCCAACTCCTTCGAATTGATTATCAGAGCTGGTCTCCAAAACAACCACATGCCGACGTATGGTGATTTAAAGTGATTGTATATTTCACGCATCCATATTGCCTATAACAAGGAAGATATGTTAAGTTACCACGTTATGTATACTGTAATATAAAGAAACTAAGCATATAGTGCATATCCTTCCATAATGCATTATTTTATACTCCAATTATTACATAGTAGTAATAATAAATAGAATTAAAAAACAGAAGTATTATTTCTAAATTAACATGTATCATCATCCTAAAAAGATTCCGTTAAATAACTATGTATAAGTAAATTATATTTTTCACACTCACAGTTATAATGCGTAAGAGATGCGGAAAAATATAGATAGTGATATATATATATATATATATACATACATATATGAATACATATATAAATATATAAAATATATATAAATAATAATAATAATATATGAATAATATATACATATATATATATATATGAAATGGAGGCTAAGAAGACCTAATGATATCAACTTAAATATGCCGTGTATATATAAAACTTAATATAATCTACCTTTCTCTTATTTACGCAAATATTTGCTGTTCCCGACAGACCATAGTGTCAATAATATTCATGAGATCAATGTTATGATCAAATGGAACGCAAAATAAGTAATTGAATTCATATTGGTTTGGTTTCTTAGTAGCAAATTTGATGTCCTTCACACAAATTGACTTACCGGATTCTTTTTCTGCAAGAAGGTGAGGCTGCCCATGATCGGATGTGGGGGGTGATGTGGGACTCCTCGAACAATCCAATATCGCCGGACTTGGGACCATCTGATCCATACCGCGCACAAGAGCACAGCACAAACGACCGTCAGCAAAAGAATCATTGTGATTATTGAAATAGTACCGACAACTTAAACAGAAACCAGTAAGCAATAACGTGTTGATATATTTAAAATTAAAAATAATTAAGTAAACGATCAAGATCATTAAATCATTACAGATTTTACTTGTAATGGTGTAAACAATTTATCTTAACACTTAACGTTTATCTAACAACACAAACTCAACTCAAGAATATGTACGTATGTCTCCGTATGGACTCGCAGACTAAAATGTAATTAGATAAATAAATAGGTTAACAAATAAACATTATGTAGGAATGTCAAGACTAATTAATGTTATCGACGTTTGATATACCGATAATAAGGGTACATTAGGAAAAATTATTCAATTTAATAGCAACATTAGGTATTTGTTAATAAATTAAAGGTAATATTAAACTGTTCACGCGCAAACTAGCAAGGAGGCTACGTAGCAGGAGACATGCCGCCTCCTTGAAGAATTGAAGAGCGGCGTGTGACTTTTTAGAATAAAGCCGAGTTCGGCGATTGTCTTTTCTTTCTTTTCTTCTTGTTAACTACTATTTTCTTTTATTTTAGAGAATAGATTGTAAATACCATATTTTAATATTATATTATATCCTACTTTAATCTATTGTATTATTGTTCGCATGAACATAAACATTATCAGTAAATTTCAAATTTCGAATACTCTCAAAATTTATAACGTAATTTCTTAAACAATATTTTATAAATATACTTGACTTGGGTGATCATGCTTTTGTTTCGTTAAAAAAGTTCTTTAAGTTACAGTATATAACGACTCAATGAACTCTAAACGATACGTGTTAAGTTATAAATACCTCCCCTTATATTATTTGACAATTTGAGAAGTTTCTCTAAGTAAATAACATGCATTTAATGTGCAAATTTGAAGAGCCCCAACCGTATGGGTGTAAAACTAGGTGACAGACGGACACAAGTGCCAGTAATATGGCTCCGTTTTGGACCTACGGGTACGTTCTTTAACGGGCTGTAAAAGACAGGAATCCTTAATTATACATTTTAAGTATAAACCCTTAATTGCAAATATCTTACAAATGTAATTGACCTGAGTAATTTTCCATTTCAAGGAACAGCATGTTATCTTCATTAGCATGGCATTATATTTATCTAATATATTTACGCTTACAAAGTTTTGGTCTGATGCGATGTTTGTACGGTTTTAATATTTAAACAAAATTGTATGTGGTCATCCATAAATATCTCATTATTATAAACAGTAACTTGCTGAGTTTAATTATTAATAGTTCAAAACTTTTTTATTGAAAGGAGCTGGGATTATAATGAAGATGAAACATGAGTAAAATTATATTAATGGTACGTAATAATTCAATACAAAATATTAATTAGATGTACCTACACTCTGACAATAAGAAATGCAACATTAAAATGTCAAATTCTCAAAATTAAATAATACAGTTTTTAGTGTAGTGCGAATTAATTATGTCATTAATATATGTCAAAATTAATACGCACTTGACTAAATTCGACAATGATTGTATAACAGTTCGCGGGGTTACACTTACCCGTTCTATTAAGAAATTAAATGTATGATATGACCTATTTAACCGAATGTTTCACGATATAATTTTATCGCTTTATATATTAATTAGTTATTCTACGCAACAACTCTTGAACTCCTCTAAAAAACTAAACGAGAACTCTACGCTGTTTCGACAGAAAAAACCTGTGTAAGCGGGAAAAAGTTCTTACAAATATAGAAGGTTTAAGATACACTTATAATTCACACGACTGTGCGAAATAAAAATCAGTATTTACCGAGTTTACGGTGTTCTTAACGCAAAAGCCGGACCCCGGAAGTAAGGGGCTATTTATCTTCAAACAGAAGTGATGGTTCTTGTATATCTGTTTTTCCAACGCAGTGGACCGATTTATAATATTGAAGAGGAAAAGGCGTCGTCGAAAAGACTCTGTAATTATTTCATTTCGTCAATTACACTGACATGTCACATTCCTGATACAAATGGTTTATAATTGTAAACACCCTCCCGGGTGAGATATCATTGATATGAGAAGCCTCTTGTGTTTACGGCTTCTCATATTAATGTACGTCTGACACTGTTTATATGATCTAAATACACCTAAACATATACCAACAAGGAATAGTAAAATTGCTTAAATATACCTTTTTTCGCCTGAATACAAAAATACTGAGGCAGAACAAAAGACGTACCTACTAATATTTCACCCATACTAAACAGACCAAAGCGATGCTATCAAGAAACGGACCGAGACTTGCCTAAAACAAGCCACAAATAAAACGACCCGGACCGGTCGTAATCCGGGCATCCGTAACCGGTCCAGATCGGGCACATATATATGCGTCCGTGAGAATCCTGTTACTGATGCAACGGCCTTTTGTGAAAGGAGACCACTTGATTGACGGCCATAAAACGTTACGATAAAAAAGCCATAGGATTTTTAAAGGAATAAGTAAATAATATTAATATGAGCAGTGAGACAGCTGAGCAAAGTAAAGGTATCATCGATCGCATTGCCATTATAAAGTGGGAATGTGCGGGTCAAATGGCACCCAAAGCCGATTCGTGCAGCAGGAGGCAACTGTCGAGCATGCGGTCAAAAGCGACCTCCAAGAAGGCCCTAGATGCGATGGAATGCGAATTGAAAAGGACATCAAAAAGACTGTTGGATAAAAATAGCGACAAGATTTACAAGACCGACAAGAGAGAAAGAATTATATAAAGAATTTCTTCCTGAATATCTTCGTTCCCGTTTCCAAGAACTTCTCACTCTCAATCGGTCACAGCGTTCTTGCATCACGAGAAGTCTTGTCTGTCACTCGTCTCGCATCCATTTTTACCATATTTAATTTGGTAATTTATATGTGTACAATGAAGGATATAATAAAGTTTTAGTGCTCGTTACGACTTACAATGCCTTGCCCTTGCTACCAATAAAAACACAAACGAATCAGGACGCTGGGCCATAACTTGCTCTGACACGCTCGCTGGTCTGATCGGATTTATATATGAGAACGGTGCTAGTAATGGTGTGATTTTAATTGTATATTTTTATCAGCTATAAGTCATAGCATTAGTTTCGCGAGTTGACAATGCTTTTAGATGTTTCGGGGATCAACCAAATTAACTAGCAAAACGTAAACGTAACGTAATGTTTACAATAAACATACTGAGGTATTTCTTTGTAACAAAGGGTACTATTATTGGCATACTCCGTACTACAATAATCAGTTTTCATTGCCCTAAAAGTTTGGAATCAGACAAAACATATAAAAAATCTATTTCTGTCTTGTATATCATCCAAAATTCGCTCCAATGTCTCCAATGACACCATAAATTTTGCCTTTCCCCTTAAACTCATAGTTGAGGTGCAATTATTGATACAAGTACTCGTGCGGTGGCTCGATTATCTCCAAAAGGCTTTGATTCTCCTAGCTTCATTCTTAGAAGTCGAGATCTGCGCCATTCTTTGATCTTTAGATACCAAGAGCGCGATATCCAGTGATAAGTGGCGCTACGTCTACGATCTCTCGATAATCGTGTTAATGTTGTAGTGAATAATTGCTTTTCCCTTATGTTATTGGAGCTTCTTCAAACATATTTAAGATAGTAGTCAGATAGTACAATTCAAAAATGCCAGCGATTATTGACACATCGAAAAAAATGAACTCCACTCAGGTGGTAAGTAACGTTATTATTTATCTCTATATTTAGTTACTGGCCTGGCCATTTTGGAGACAATGCAATTACATCAATGACGTTTAAATATAGTATCAATATATTTACAACAAACTAGATGAAATCCATAGCTTTATAAAAACTAAAGACTTCATCACCAACTGTAAGATACGAAAACGTAAAATTTTTTCAGATAATTGAGTCAGACCCCCTTTGTAATAAATTAATGATTGTCGTGATGTACTAGCCGTCGAGAGAGCTTTGAAATTATTTCAATATATGTTCAAAATAAATCATATAATAGTTGAAAAAAGGTGTATGACATCCTTCCTATTGTAAAGTGTAGCCTTGCTTAAGTTGTTCAGAGATTGCTCCCGCTTTCTATCAAGCCATTCAGCCAGTGTTCTTAAATAAGTTTAAGTACTCCAGGATATAAAAAACAGGAAACGAGACGCAAAAAAGACGTTTCAAACACAGGAGCCGTAGCAAAAAAGATACAAGGCGAAGCTGCGAATGATGTAATCAGTCTAGTGTAATGATTGTGTGGGGCTATTAGGCTGCTGAACTCTGGAGCGGAGATGAGCGGAGCGAGGTCAAATGACTACTATCGCTTAGTTCGTTGTTCGACACATTCAATGCCCAATAAAAATGCCTATATTTGCACTGTGGCGCAATATTTGCGATATTTTTAATAATTTTATTAAATAAAACATTAACTGTTTCGCAGCATTGAAGTGCCGACTGTGACTCCCTGTGTATTCATAAACATCAAATTATAATCTATTTAAGAACACTTCCAACTGCGCTATCTGAATTTTATAAGTTAGTAAACACTTGGTTGTAGGGTGAACACGGGAGCCGTGTCGCGTCTAAGGAAAATATAGTACGACGCGCCTACCGTGTCGTTAGTGTGGAGTGTGTTAAGGATCCTTTATAACGCAACGCTGTCACAAACATCTTTAAGACTGCGTGTAACAACCGCTAAAATGACATATGCAGTATTCCTCTCGTCTTTTCCTTAGTGTACAAGCATCTACCATCTAGAGCTTTAAATACTTGGCCTTGTAAGATATATGAATCTCTTGAATCATTATTAGACATTAAAGTTAGAAGTAATCTTAGCTTAGAACCAAAAACATAGAGACTATAGGGATTCTTCAAATGAATCTTAACCGCTGGTATTATGAGTGAAGATAGCAAAGTTCTCCTTCGTCAAAATCACATGACCTCTTTTGGAATCCTATGAATAAAATTATATATTTTTAAATAATTGTTATAGCCATTGGTAGATTACAAATTTAGTGAATAATGTGGAAAGTAGAATGTAATATTTACTATTGCAAGCTATATAGGGTGTTTACTGACACTAAAGCCACTTGAGACCTTAACCACGTTAGAAAACTGTTCAAGTATAGCTTACTGAGTGGCCCCACACGCAGCGAGCTCATGAAAGTCAATGTAGGCGTGCGGCCGTAAAAATTGCGAGATCTCCCGCTTGACCCGCACCTAATTTAATTCAGACCTTAGTCCGGCCCACAATTAACCATTTAACCTGAGTACGTCCCTGGACTTACTTTGAATTTTAAATAATGGATTATCAGATTAAAAGTACTTAAAATTTCTTAGCGGGAGTCATATCTTTTCAAAAATCTATTTTCGTCACCGTTGCTTTGTTTTTGGTATTTTATTTAGTCTTCATTTGTGTTTGTAGTGCCACTGCTATCTGACTATAACGTTTTTTTATAACATACCTTTTAAAGCAGCATTCGTTAACGAAGTAATTCTGATAATGACGAACAACAAAATTATTGGAGTTACTGTCTTCTTCTTCTTCTTCAATGTTATGGCTTCTTGTTTTACCCAATTCTGCCAATCTCAAGTCAGTTATTAGAGTGACGATAATAATTTCAGCGTACGTACAATTATCGAGTAGATACCGCTGTTGTTTTCCTAATTCAAAGCAAAAACCATCACCAAATGTTAGGAGCGAAATTAGGTAGTGTACATATGGACCAATTATAAGTTACAATTTCATTTTATTATGCGAACAAAATGAGGAGTCCAAACAAAACTGGAACCAAAACGCCTGGGCACTGTTTGACTTCTCAAAAAAGGGATCTGTGTCAATTAATAACTCGCAAACTCGCTTTAAAAATATAACCCACCTGTTTAAGCCTAGGTATGAAAAAGGTACCAAGCTTAGAAGAGAAAATAATGATTTGTAGTTCGGCTTACCACCCTAAACCGTGATCCTCTAGGAATAAAAAAGACTATTTCTAAAAGCTACTACAAAATATATTCCACAATATAGGCTTGGAAAATCATGAAGGGTTCAACGAAGACGTAAAGAACATATCGTTAAATTTGTTGCTACTTTGTCGGAGATTTACTATAGAACCGCGTTGCTCGTAAAAGGTAAATCGTTACCCTTTTAATTTCCGATCTGCGGAATGTACGGGTTCTGATGGTGCTTCCAAATATTGAACTTCAGCTATAAATGCCGGAAAATATTAATGTTTGTACACTTATTTACGGTGGAGTTTGATGTCTATAACAAAAGTTTAATTTGGATTGTGTGGTCAAAACAGCTTAATTATCAGAATAAAACTTGTATGTTCTTGGTCTAAAGCTTTTTCTCAATGAATTTCGTATTATTAGGAAGTTCATTTAGTAAACCAAACCCTCGCCACTATAGTTTTTTAATAATTTTGTTAGGGGTAATCACTGTAAGTTCTAAGCGTGCTACGAAATGAAAATGATCGTATCAATTTCAAAATTTGGTCTATAGAAGAAATAATCTCGTTTCTGATCCATAACTCTATTATCTCTACAAATGGTAAAAATGTCGATACAAATAAGCAGTTTCTTTATATTCAATTTTTCAACCATTCGTGTGTTTTTTTCAAATAAAAAAAATAAAAAATTTAGCCTTTGGTTTCTGTATTTATTTATAATTGTAGTCTTGTCATTAGCAGATTTTTGATATTCATAAAGAAAATAATGTTGAAATGTTAAGGAATAAAGATAATCAGTCAAAACTTTAAAATTATGCGGCATTCATTATATGTCAGGATTGATAATTAATTCTGAATAGATCAGAGAGAGTAAAAGGGGTTCCCAATCAGCGTAGTTAATTAAAAATATAATTATTGTGTTGAATAATTATGAAACTTTGAGGATTGAGATAGCTTTATTGATTTTAAAATTGCAGAAACAGCGGTAGTAGATTAAACTAATGACGTCATATACTTTGTACTATACTTTACATTTCAAGCGTTTTAGTATGTAATGTAATCTACTCATGTTCTTGTACTTACTCACTAACATTAGAATTCACGTCTGTCGTCTGACAGACTACCCTTATTTAGGAACCAAAGCCTATTCCCAGGTAAATTGGCCAATAAACTGGCGATATCTTTTGTATTACCATCCCAGTGTAAAGAAAAAAATACTGTAAATTTTTTGCACAGAATGTGCATTAAATCATCGTAGCCATCATCAGGTTCTTAGATGACCCATAACTAGGCACGAGATGAAACACGAGGAGTTTAAGCAATACCGCGTTGCTACTGATCGAATGAGGGCAAATAATAGGACTCCCGAAGTAGTCTCATTGTAACCAATTCGGGATCTGATGGTGGGATCCCAGGGAAATCTAGTTTCTTTTTTTCTTCTAAAGCTATTTGAGTATTTTTAACCAATGACAAACAGACAGGCCGACAATGCGTACGGCGGCCCATTTAACTTTGATCTTAGATACTTACGACCCAAATTGTATGAAAAAAGTTTCTATAGATACGATACAATGTGAAACTAAGAAATAAATTTAAATTGTATAACTGAATTGAAATTGAATTATTTTCACCTTTTTAGTGTTTTGAAGTTGGTTTTAGTTCAGCTGTCTCATTATAAATAATTAACTAATTTTATGTGCAAGTCAGTATCTAAATTCAAAATATAAGTAAAAAGGCGACAGAATATACTGAAATTGATATGAGACATTTACGACCGATAAAAACAAAATAAGGAGCTTGTGAACAGTCCCATTTGCATGGAGTATGTAATCTGTGGGGACTTGGTTCACCCCTAAGTGATTTCCTGAAGCTGGTGGATAAATCCAATATCTCATTATAGAGTTTTGTGGGAACCTCCCCGTTTACATCGCAAGTTATAGCAGTTGTTTTAAGTGTCACAGGCATGTTTACAATTTAGATTTTTTGGAGAACAACTCTTTACTTGCATTTATAAATAATAATAAACATATTAATAATTTAAGTATAAATTTACACTGTCCAACCACTCGATTATAATTAAGATAAAATATCTGAAGTTGAATCAGTTAAATATATGTGGTATTATTTTAAACAAGCTGTTGCCCGCGACTTCCGCGTAGCATTTGGTTTTTCTGCCTTAGTTTTCCATGTTTCGTGACAAAATCATGAAATTAAGCTGAATCTTCTTTACTGTTTTAAGACTGTTTTATTCGTATCTCATAAAAATGAACTTCTTGTTTTATTTGATTGCAAGATCGTTTAAGATAAACCTTTCAATATATCAACGGTGCCATAATTTTATGAGCATCAACTATACATAACGACTAACTTATTTCTAAGTGCTTCGCTGACTTCCAATTTATCATTACATAACGTAACAATACAGAAATATTGAATTTATAGTGTATGTGAGACTTCTAGCAATACACTGGACAAATCTGCATTCAATTCCATCTAGTAGTGTGTTACCTATGTGACGTGGTTACAAACATACAGACAGACGGCTTACATTAAGGACCACATAGGTGTACTTTTATCGTATAACCATTTTAAAAAATATTTTCTTTTTGAAAAAGGTCAGTAAATTACTCGACCGATACCGCCCCATGGTAAGCAGTAGAAGGAGTTCATATTTGAAAATAGTTAGAGCAGCACCTCCAGGTGGCTAGGGCAGAATTCCGGCCCAAAGGGTGTCTTCTCGACTGGTTTAAGTAGCCCTTGTTACACGATGGAGGCAAACTGTGTGTTGGTAAGGACTATATCTTGTATATCTCTTGTTTTTTATATATGAAAAATGCTTCTTTAATGAATTAATAGTTCTATATTTGGTTACTGAAGTCAAGGCTTATTATTTCCCTAAAAGTCAAATTCAACATATTTCCTGTAGCACAGTTTTCATGGCATTGTGAGCGTGAATGTAATGTCTCGCTATATTCCCGTCGTATTTTCGGGATTCCCCCAGATTTGCTAGTAAAATCCTCTTACCTTTCAGTTAGTCAGGGAATCGGAAAATAGTTTCAGAACAATTTATATGAAAAAAAACGGTTTTTACGGTCGCTGAGTATACAAGTAAATATAGGGGAAAACAAAAAATACAATAAATAAATATTAATTTCTAGAGTAACTCCTGATACAGTTTCTACCTTGTATAGTGTAATAGTATGTGACTCAAACTTAATTATGCTGAGTTAATTTTTCACCGTCATCATAAGCCTATTGTATATTAGTTTCACTGCTAGGCTCTGGCCTTTCTACATTGCAGAAACACATGAGTCATATTACCACCAAGCTGCCACGCCAATGCAGCTTGCTTTATGAAAGCGGTTGCCTAACAATCAGGACCAACGATTAAGATAAAAAATTAGATTGACCCAACCAGGGACCAAAATGGCGATTTTTTTTTAAATATAAAACTCAGCAAATGACTCGACTCCACATTATGATAAGCATTAGAGGATAGCTAGTGAATTGCTTTGCTTTCGTTATCAAAACCAGAGCTTTCGAGTCACTACGCCAACGAGCTCCTCATTTCTATTCTTACATTCATAATTTTTATATTGGTGTTACGAACTGGCTGAATATGAGGTAAATAAATCTTTTTACTTCCTGTTTGGTTATGTGTGAAGGACAGCTGGGCTGTCAGTTATGATTGATGATTTTAAGTGTTATATATGTCTCTAAGTTCTTATTATTTATATATTTACTGACTTTTGTTTTATTTGTTTTTTCTCTCTCTCTCTTTATTTATTTTATAGTTAATTGTCATTTGTTTGAATGTGTCTTGATGTATTTTGGGCGGCTGCCTTCTTGGCTTCCTGATGATTTTTTGGAAAGATAATGTGTTTCTTTAATTGGCTTGTGTCTGGGTAATTGCATTATATTCTGTGTGTGTAGAAAATTGCTGTTGAAAACTGTTTCAACAGCAATTTTCTACAGATGAGATAAAAACCTTCTTCCCTGTTACCATCTCCCTTTTCATTTACAGTCAGTAAAAATTGGGTTTAAACAATTTTCAAATAATTCTCAATTACGTGTAAAGGGGGCGATTAATATTGTTGAGCTTCTTGTTTGTTTGTTCTTGAGATAAGGCTTACAATAAGTGTAGTGTAGTTGAACAAAATATTTTGACTTTGACTTTGACTTCACAACAGGGACGATGCTATTCAATTCAATTCATTATTTTGTGTTCCATAGTTACATAATATGTAGATCGTAAGACTATTAATGACACTATGGACCCTGTCGGGCACAACAAATTTAAGGATAAGCTGCAGTCGTTTTGATACGATTAGACAACAGAACGTAAACACAATTTGATTATAAAGAGTTTTTTTCTCCGAAAAAAAAGAATAATTTACTACAATCCCATCCATCTTGCTATACCAATATTATAAAGCTGAAGAGTTTTTTATTTAGTTGGTTAAATATGCTAATTTCTGCAACTACTGGCAGGAATTGAAACATTCTCTTTGTGTTGGATAGTCTGTTTATCATTTATCATTATATAACATTTGCGACGCGCCGAACTCCCCGCTCCACAAGCCAGCGATCTATAAAATAAAACAAAATGACTATATAGGTAATATAAATCGATAGAATCCCAATAAAATGTACACGGAGTACCACTGGTACAGGTTCCAGACAGACGTGAAAATAATAAATAATATCCCACTTCCGGCCCCTAATGTGGTTTGAAGAAAGCGCTAGGTCCCAGAGGAAAGGCGACGTGTAGAATAGTGTGACCACCACAAGGAACATCTACCAAGGACATGTGTTTAAATGGGCTTTAAATATTTTTTTCTGACACACTAAGCTATCTAAAAGGAATTACAAAAGCAAATAAATATTAAATATAGATATATTTTTATAAAAACAATCCATCCTTTTTATAACGTATACTTTTAATGCTCAATTCAATTCATTTACGAAAAGATTAAATAAAAACCACAATATTATTTCAAACATTGTAAAACAAAAATTATATGAAGGGATCTATTTCAGCGGCCTTACTCGTCGGCAGAGCTCACAGATTTTTTATGAATTGGCGATAAGAAAATAATCGATCAGTTTGCAGGCTATTTTGAACTTAAAACAGTTCGCAATGAAGTTGAATATAATTCAAGGACTAAGATTAACATTTCTTGTCTACGCAGTTGCATTATATAAGGTGATAGATCTACTAACCATCATATTTATAGATCATATGCTTGCGTTCAGTCTTGTACATAATATTTAAGAACGTTTTCTGAGCAGAGGTCTGTTGAATCCATCCTTACCCAATCAACAACGGTCAGGAATAACGTCAAATTGTGGTCAACACAAGATGAACAAAGGCTAACATTATAACAGAACATTCTACTGAAATTCTTCAATTTCATTTTAATGTACCTTAAATTGTGTGTTTTGGTAAAAAGTTAATTCTTTTGTGAGTGAGAACTTTCCGGGGCATATCAAACTAAAGTTTCCACCGAAATTCCACACAGAAATGTAATAAAACAGTGGATTATTTCGAACTGACAATGATGAATGATGTTCTGAATGATCATTCTAAGTCCAATATTTGGTGACTTTATCTGATGACTTGTTTTGTTATATTGGCGACAAATTGGTGTAGTCAGAAATTTGATCCAGGACAAATCACACAAATACAGTCATGCCCAGTCTTTAGGCGCGTGTGAGGCATAAAACTGGCTCTGGGAATACCCACTAAAAGTCCCCAGTAACTGTATTGCCCATCGCGGGGGTGACCCGGGTTCTGCCGAAGCAATTCACCATGTGTGCTCTGTATCTTATTTTGTTTAAGATGAAGCGATCTTGTTCTTCGGTACCTACTCAAGGACCCTTTGAAGCAAATTTGTAAGTATGAAATTATTTCGTTTCTATTCATACGAAAGAAGAAGTTTTTTTTATCAAAGGGCCTGCTAAATAAATGGAGTAATTTTTGTACTTAGGTATTTGTGAGATAAACGCTACGGCCTGAAGAGTTAGTGATTAATCACGCGTAGCCTACTACCGGACTCCTATAGAATCTTAGCTTCAAATCGGGGCTATGAAAGCCGCGATACTGGAAATCTATCCAGTATCGCGGCTTTCATATTAATCGTGATAAAATTGATAAATCATGATTAATCGTGTATTACAGAGATTTTATGACCCATTTCTTTTTCGCACAGCCAAAGTGTTGAATTCCTTACCGCCAAACGGATTCCCTCATTAATCTGCCCTCCTTTAAAAGCGATGAGAAATTCACCTTTAGGGGACGATATAGGTGACTAGGGCAGTAATGTCGTAAGCAGCAAATGGAATTCAGTAACCTTATTCCTAACTAAGTTCATATTATGATATAGACAGGGATAGTAATTTTAAAATCGTAAATAATATTTGTTTTTATTAATCTAAGTTTAACTTATAAATGATATTCAGCCATGGTAAGAGAAAGATTTACAATACCTATTTTAGGAAAACATACCTCTTTTCAGTCTCTTTCTAGCAACAGAACCTTCACAGTTACAGGTAAAAGACGAAAGCTTTTTTTACATTATTGGTTTCGCAGAGATTTTATCTTTATTATTATTTTTATACGTTTGTGTTCAAGTTATAATTCTATGGAAGCAGTTATGCAATTGAAGTTGCCATGAGCTTGTTTTATTTTTTTATTTTAAAAGGTAGGCAAAGAAAATGCCGCGGTTTTTATAGCTTAACCTTAATAAATAGTTCACGTAGAACGATCCCCTCTTAATTCCCACTAGATTGAATAGCGCAAGATTCTTCACGTGTGTAGCCTCTATAACTAATGTCTATTCGCTCCTTGAATATCTAACGCTAAGTAAACCCTCACAAAAAGATTATTTATTTAAGTACGTAGGTAGATAAGTACCTACTTATTAATTGTGCAATGATGGAACTGCCTCAGGGCTAAATAAGCAAACGAAAACAAGCGTAGAAGAAAAAAGTTAAGGAGTTTGCATTATAATTTTATAATGTTTTGACATTGGCTATTCTTAAAATATTTATATACGGCCTCAACTTGAAGGCTTTTGAGTACTTATTTATTAGAACAGTTATTGGTATTGTAGCTATGTACAATAAATGAAGTAAGAATATACTTGTTTTGGGAAACGTCACCATATCAGGTTACTCATTCTTTTTCTCTGGACGTTTTAGAATAGTCTAACTGCCATTTTGAATATAAGATTTTTTGTCCTTGTATATCTCACAATTGAAGCAGTTTGATATAATAGGTCGGGGAAAAAGTTTCTTTGCATTTTATATGAAAATTCAAGCCTTTTTTTTTTCAAAGTAATTCACAATTTTTTTCTTAGCTTGCGTTGCGATTTTTTCCTTTTTTGTAATAAAATTTTAAAATGTATCTAATTTCTTCATTCGATTCGCTCATTTTGATAGAAGAAATACAAATGAAAAACAGCGGGAAACAAAATTTTCCTTCTTTTTTTGAAATTTTATGTTTTTAATGTTATAAAAACCAGCCACATTCAAATAGTACAGCCAAAGATATTTTATTACAAGTATAAACTTGTTGTAAAAATGTTTATACATACTATATTCGAAAAGACTTTTTGCCCAACCGAATATATCTCGTTGTTAGATAATTATATACAAGATCTGAATAACTGAGTATAATGTATTGTTACAAACATTGTTCTTAATAATTTTTTCTTTAAAAATGAACTCTTGATTCTAAATAGCTATAAGTGAAAGTAACTAACACATCCTTTGAAATATACTTACTTAGCGTTTTGTTGATAGTATAGGGCACCTAGTAACCCTGCTAAGAAAGCGTTATGTTACGCTTACTTAATAAGCTTTAATGATAACGTTTCGTAAACGTAACGTTTTCGTTTTCGTAACGTTTAACGATAAGTAATGTTATTTGCCCACGATCTCTATAAGGTGGAACATCCAGGGGTCGAGACAAGATGTCTTTGACACTCGATATAGTCAGATACCAGATGTGCATGACTAATCTTAGTTAATTATCAGCTATAGAAACTCCAATGTCAAGACAGGAAAGAAACTAAAGCTCAAAAAAAATAGGTTAATAAAAAAATCGACTAAATAAAAAACAATAAATTTTATATAATTCTATATTTTTACAACAAAACTATTTTTAGAAGTTGCTGAATTCTCTGTAGACTTGAAAATATATATTTTAACTTTTAAAAAAGTTATTATTTTAAACGATGTAAGGTTGAATTTAGAACGTTTCAAACATGCTTACGTCTAAACGTTTATAGATAATTATAATAAAACATGAAATCTAATAATATAAACTAGTTTCAAATTTAAATTAAACTATGTCTTTCTTGCAACTTAAATCTTTTAATTTAGGCTAAATATTTAACTGAACTTGTTTGTCTATGCTTGGCTATAGTTAAAAATTTATTAACTTTTTTAATATAACTAGCCAGTCACATTAACTGAATAATAGAATATCTATTGTCTAGTTTATTCTATCTTTTGCATATTATCTTTAATTATATTTTAATTGTCGTAGCTTCCAAGCATTCTACAATACAGCAACTTCCAAACATCTAAATTAAGCTTTATAAAACTCATTATGCTTGTAATTAATCTTCTTATCAATTCCAAGGAGTTGTCTAATAATAAACTCCGGCAACTTCTTGTGGCGCCACCTAGTGGGCAGGGGGGTGTGGTTGGCTTTTTCCAGTTTCTCTGTCACATACTTCTCAGCAGAGAACTCGTTTGCTTCCTTCACCATAGCTAAGAGACTGTTTTGAAATATTTTCTCTTTGACTTGTCGCCTGCGTTGCTTTACCTGTAAATATTAACATGTAACATGAAACTTTATAAAACACAAGCTCAGTTCATAATTGGAGCGCTAACATGACATTTTGTCTCCAACAACAGGCTTAACAAAATGCTACACTTCCTAACACAGATTTGTTGAGCATATGGTGAAGGCATGGCAATGGCACCCCTACTATGCAAATATGATGGCAAAGTAAAAACCAGAAAAGTCTCTCGGAATTGGCTTATCTTAAGTGAGAGGACTACAGGCTCTTCCTGCAAAATTTGATAAAAGAAGAATAAACAGCTCGGTGGTGCAAGATAACCCAATAGGTAAACATGCACCAAGACATGATCATGGCAAGATAAGATAAGATCATTAGGCAATAAGCAACTTCTTCAAGAATATAACATTAACCTTTGACTATTACTAGTACATAATGCTTTCATAGTTAGTAACATACGAATTAGAAAAACAATCTATCCCTTAATGTCATGAACACTATCTACTAAAAGTTATGTAGGATTTATATATTCTTTTTACAATTACTTCTAATTTTTTAAATAATTTATACAATTTGGCTTATGTTTCACTTAAAACAAGTGCAATAAAAATAGTATAGGAAATAATATCAACTTAATTTATATTTTATCATCATAAAAGAGAATTTTAATGAAGATTGTGTAAAAAATTCCAGTCCAACTTTTTAAGTTATCACACATATTTAATGAAAAAAAATGTATCATAATCGTTTGATAGAGCTATTCATAAAAGAACATTTTTTGATAAATTTAAATTAGGTAAAATCATTACCCTGGCCCAACGATGCCTCATTCTTTTCCACAGCTTCCTACGCTGGTGCTTTTTCATCTTCTTTCTCCGAATAACAATAAGTCTTGCAGCTTGTATTTCTTCCTGCTTTTTAGTTGGCAAACCAATCTCATCGTTTCTCCAATTTAAGTCAATCAAAGGCAAAATGGAGCGAGGATTTATTATGGGAATATAAGGAATAGGATCCTGCTTTATTCTGTCACCAATTCGTGCATCAGCAATCTCCACACCTATTGATCTTGGCGCAAATGACACAGTTTTGGCTTTCGATGGAAAAGTTGGTTTTTCCACAACAATACTTCTCGGCTGGCATTCTTTGACAATTTTAAGAGCAGGCTTGATGTTTATAAGACGTATATCTGAAAAGTTTAGATATAAATATCATTTTACCATAGGAAAGATGTATTATTAATAGTTAACCTCCAACGTTACATACATTTCATGGAGTTTTGCAAAGAGTTTATCATGGTGAAGCCAATATTTAAAATTTTATAACAATTGTAACATATTCAACTTTTGAATAATATTTATGATAGTTTGATTTATATTTTCAATATAAAAGGATGTATTCGTTATATCTTGTCTTGCCAAGAATTTTCTTTTATAGTATTTGACATTGACAGTTCGCTTATTTTTAAATCAAAATACAAAGAGATCAAATTCGTGCAGCCATCCAGATTACATTCGCCATGTAACCTGTGCATATGGCACACTGGTGTAAATGTCTGTATTTATGTAGGCCTGCATGTCTGTATTTTATTTATTAATATTTCAACAGTGAGCCGCTTGCAGCCAAGTGGTCTACAATAGTAGTATAACTTAGGAACATTTATTAGTATGTATAAAAATACGAATACTGAACAGTTTATATGGCATTTGCTTTCTATCATTGTTTATTTTAAATATCATCTAAGTAATATGGCAGTTCTAAGACTTATTATTTTTCTATAATATTAAGAGAAAAGCACTGCATATTCAATAATAGCTTAGTAAGATTTTTCTGGGTATCGGGCCTGTTTCCTAAAATCTACATTTTTAGTTCTATTTATCCCGTTCATTCACTATGTAAAGAAAAAGGATATTAAACAATGACTGAATAGCAAAAATTTATACAGCCTAATAAAACCGTAGTTATTTTGAAGACTAAAAGGAAGATGCTTCCTGTAATCTACATTCAATTAGGTCGAAAATTGAACGTACCTTCCTTATTTGATGACAGCTATCTCTTTTGCAATCATATTGAGAGAACGAGATGCACAGTAGCTTAATTTAGATTCAGTGTTTAGTACATTAAAAGTAGCTTTGATATCCATAATCGGACCTTAAGTAGTTAGACTATCGGTCCTAAGCCTAATTTATTCCCACGTAGATATTACCTTATATATTTTTTATTTTGATTAATATTTATGGTGGTCCAACCATTTATTTAACTCACAAAGCTTCTTTCTATACCTATTATTACTTATGCTACTCATATCTAAAAGTTCGAAGTCCTACATCGTAAGATCGAAGTTACGGTTCTTCACTTTTCTGTAAACACTAACCATCAGTTGTACTAAATTTTTATTCGTCAAGACACACTTATTTTAGAAATGTCATAATTCTCAATTACTTTTAGTTAGATAAAATATCTCAAGAGTGAAGATTTTTTGGATTACCTATGTAAATACTTTAAGCAAGTGTTTTTTTCATTTCCTGGGTCGATATGTTTGTTGCGTATAAAGTACTCTGGATTGTTGTTGGTTGATGCATATTCTACCACCTATAAAGGTAGATAGGTTCTTTATTAAGAATAAGTCCAAAACGATATTCATCTAGAAATGAAATTTTATTAGTAAAATGGTTTATAAAAAAAAATAGCAAAAGTTAAATCGTAATTTTGACTTATGTCCCATTTACAAGCAACCTAACAGCAACTCCCTGCCTTCTGGTACCATTCCAACGTCACCAACTACCGCCACTGACATGCACTGACCTGAGAATGAAAAACAAGATGAAATAATAAAACCTACAGTATTCCATCGTCAATCTTCATCATGTTTTATTTCACAGACGATATTACATAAGTTAAACAGAAATTACGAAAGCAGTTTCTATAACGAAGAAGTAAGAGTGGTTTCAATGTCACATATAACTATTTTGCTTAATTCATTTTCGAGTCACAAGTTTACCATTTGCCATATGGATGTTTTTATTATGTTAAACATTTTTTGACAGAACAATAACTTTGGATGATCAGTACTCACATATAGCCTTTTTTTATGTTGGACAAACCTTTTATAGGTACCCCGACGTGATAAGGGGCCACGCCAGGGTTATGTCGGAGTCCCTGAGAATCGCAGTGTACCGACTAAAAAACCAACAGTATCCCGGAAGCGCTATGCCATAAAAAGATGCACCACACGAGGAACAAAGTAGGCGTTCGCGTGGTGCACCGGCATCGGTCGTCTCCAACCTCTACTCCTCCGAGAGATGTCCCCGGAACACGATGGACATCCCTCACGCGCTGGGGCTGAGTATATGGTGAGTGATGGGACTCACATAAGGGTTCCAACGAGAGTTGTATTTATCAATTTTTAGGCCGGCAACGATAAGGCATTATATGTTGCCATCTTTCCCGCCAGGTGATGTAGTCACTTAACCTGCTTTATATGCAGTAACATAGAATGGGGTAGGTACACTGACCTCGTGTTTGAGATAGCGCGTTAAGCCATTCGTCCCGGTCAATCCAGCGATCGCTGTCACCCACCAACGCATTCGGTAGCGTAGGTATTCCTATCCATAACTCCTCAAGTGTTTCAACTCCTCAAGTATAGGCCTTAGCCCAGCAGTGTAATGTATAAAATAGGTCGTTATTGTTAACACTAACATTTGCTGGACAGAATTCTAGCAGTATTCACGATTTCCTCTGGAGGTATAAGGTCGATTATGCTAATACAGTTTTTCACGTTATCCACTTGTACTTTGCTGGCGCTCTGCAGCGCTAGACCTTCGGATACCTTAACGCTATTATCGTCATGCAAGGCGAGGCTCGTTTCTGGAATATTGGAAAAGAGTGGATTGCTATGTGACATTTTCTATTTCCTAATGACTACTTTAAGAAATATAAAAATTATGGACATATCCTATTTATTTACCTAATGATATAATTTGATTTGATATCGGTACCTAAGTAACATGCTTAGAAAGTACCTGTAATGATGATAATCTGACGACTGTAACTAATTTTACCATTTATTTAAAATATTTTAATGTCAAATTAATTAGGATTACCTACCATAGTTACCATGCTAGGTATTTAAATAAATATGCGGCTGTTTTCTTCAATGTTGGTGTCTTCAATATAGAATCAAAAACTTGAATAACATATTGAGATTTTATTGCTTTTTGAACCCATTATATTTACTAGACATTACTGTAAAGTAATTATAGCTATGATGTCGTATACAAAATATAGATTACCAAGCTTCCGCAGAAATGTAAAAAGACATTCTTTGTAGAACGAGTCAGTCCGAGCCTAGCAAACGTTAAACAATGGATAGTACAGACGTCAAGCGTAAAAAAGTAACCACGAATAATAGAATACAGTACTAACTGAGTCTTCGCTTGCCAGTATCGATTTGCTTGAAGTTCAAACTCCCGACGTGGACCAAAAACTCAGCGGCACACAATGCTACTTGCCTCGCAGTTTGGGCTCTGGTCTTTGCTAAGATGCCTTTAAGATAAAAATTCAGGCATTTGAACCATTTTTAGATTCAGAAGCTAAAAATATTAAGTATAACCTGTAAAATGTTTCGAAAACTGCACTCACCAAATATCCCATTGTCAAAGTAAGATATATTGAAGGCCTTGTACTCCGTAAAGATGTCATTGCCGGACATCAAGCCGAGCGGCGGCTGTAGCGTGCGGTCTATGCCGTGCTGACCTACCTGCATATGACCCGTGCCACACGCGGCCGCTATTATGTTGTGTTTGAGAAGACATCTGGTTAAAAACAACAGATACTATTGGCATAGATAAGAACTGCCTAATATATTATGAGCATGCACTGATACATTCAGTTACATTCTGGGTTCTGAAATATAGAAGTTGGTAGATACCTGCGAACTTGATATGACTATTGATTTAGATCTAAGGCAAATTAGCTCTGTGAAGCTGATAACAGAATTCAAAATCGACTAAGGTGCGTTTGTCGAGATTATGATTATAACCCATGTTGTAACTTAAAACTATATCACAAAAACGATAAAAACCGTACTTGATCTGAAACTAAGTCGCCTTCATTTGGAGAAGCTAGTAAAAATAATATCATAAATGAAAAAGTCATACGAGATATCACAGTTGCCACATCCTGGAACAGCAAGAGCAATCCACGTGTCAGAGCCAGCTCCCAAGTCGTGGAACTCGTATCCACCTTTAGGATAGGAGGGTTTGGTACAGGGATCTGCTTGCCTCTCCTGCAATTAGAAAGAAGTTTTAGATTAATTTAAGTTTTTTCAAATATATATACAGTAATAGTGTGATGTCACCAGTCGACCTAGTTATTAACTTATTTTGGCTAAGTTACAATGGAAGTATCATAATAATGACATTGGGTACTATAACTATCAAAATAAGTTAGGTTCTTAGGCTAAATTTCTATTGGTAAATTCTAATATAATCACAGGATAAGTAAATATGAGTAATAGATAGGCATTTCTAACGTTATGAGCGTATATAAGCTAGGGATCCATCCGATTAAATTAAATATTTGCAATCTCATGTGGTAGTATAATAAAAATTGCATCGCAAAGAGCAAGCTTCCCCTGATTGTATCATCCAATACGTACAGAATATAGAAGTTTTATTCGTGATGCCTAATTCACCTAATTATGACTTGTTTTTATGTGTAACGTAACCGTAAACGACTTTATTTAGATCTGTAGTTTGTGAGCGCCCGAGAGCAGGTAACTAACAAAATGTATACAGATACAAACCCGCCGCAACTCAATCCTCTCGGCCATCTTCAACGTATCCTCAAAGGGCACGCCGACACTACCCACACTACATCTCACTGACTTCAAATTATTTTGCACAAAACAATCTAAGGCATCTTTAGTCATTGAGTCTATTCTTTCTTCAGGGCAAAAGACAGAGTTCGCCAGCCAACCACTAAATGAGGCCTTTTGTATCAAGTCCATAACCATTTCTTCTGGAGTTATCCTTAGCAGATCGTCCTTGATTTGTTTTCTACAGTCATCGATTTCCCATTTGTGGTAACAGCATCTGAGGATTTAATACAGAATAGGGCGCTCAAGATAAGAACACATGAAAAGGCGCGAAGTTGATGTAGATTGGTACAGTTATATCCATTGCGTCAGTACCTAGTCTGAAGCATGCATCTATCATATGGTCGAACTTCGTGTTCTGGTACTAGAACTAGTTTTGAAAGGGAGGTCGGACATAATGGATGTATGTTGAGCTAGTAGTAGACAATATTTGCTTAAAATAGGTATATGTAGTGTGTTTGGGAAGGTATCTGGCCCAACGATATTAATTTTATAGTCAAAGGTTTCCTCATCTTGTAATGTACTTATTCAGTCTTGGTGTTGCACAATCGTAATTGTTTAGGCATAATATCAAAGAGACCTCTCGTCATAAACGCTGCAACCGTGGCAAAACACCGGTTTATGAGAAAGGTGCGGAGGGGAGTACTTCATAAGCACTGTGCAGGCAAGAATGATTAATTTATTTATTGATTATGGCCGCGCTAATTTAATACTAATATAATAGCCTTAATAGGCCTATCAGAAATATTAAAGTGTTACTACAATCTTATAAATTTCGGGATGTTAATATTATCTACTAAAAAGCTTTCTTAAGGTACTGGCTTCTACCACTTTACCAGTGAAGCGCAGTCCCCACTGAAGTAGTACGTTCCCGGAATTGCGTAGCAGACATTTTGATATGTTCAAGTTGCTACTGCCTTTGTGGATTCAGTGCTTTAGGAGGCAACTGAAGCGGAAGACTGTCTATAGAAAATACCTTGCAGCGGTATCCAATAAGTAATTCTTCAAATCCGCGAAACACGTTACGGGGCAACATAGGGTGAAAGCAATTGTTTGTCTGTCCGAAGAACAGGTGATGGCTCCACCGTTTTGCTGGATGTATCGGGACTTGATATAGGAGGTATACCCACAACCAGAGCCCGAAGACATAACTCTGAGGAAGTGACTGGCGCCTATTTGGTCGTCTTCTTCATAGCGGGAACCAGCCTGGAAAAACCTCAGTAATATATTTTGCTTTTCCAGAGAAGTTAAAATGGGTATGTAGAGCTGATTTTAATATATCATAAAGCAAAATAATCAAAATTTACTTTTTTCAATTTCAGGTTCAATCTCAGATACATGTTTGGATACATTCGAGGAAGATGGCGGTGGCCTACCGTTATGCAAAAATCGCTTGCACAGATAGCGCTTATTACATAAAGTTAGATTCGATACCTGGTACCATACACTGCCTAAGTACTCACCTGATACATGATTGTGCAAGCTCCAAGCTGAGCTCCCAGAGGCTTGGCAGATGCGACGTTGATGCCGTTCATCAGCTCAGACCTCATCACCTCCATGGGCCCATAGTCTGGTTTAGGCCAGCATAAGTTTCTGTCATTACGACTGACTGAAAGGCTCCTGATCAGGAAGCTTTTGATAGGATGGGATGCTGAAATTCGGGGGGCGAGCATGCTATACAAGCATATAAGTATTGTTGGGTATTATTTCCACGGAGCACGTAATCACTATGTTTTGGTTATGACCAATCAGAACACTGATCTGTCAATTTTGATTACACTGATATTGACAGCAGTTTATTTTAAAACGAGGTTAAAATAGTTGGACGTAAAATTTGTTTTAGTTAGTGATGATGTTCAGTCTTACAAAAATAAACCAATTATATGCTGTTTTACACTAATTGATAATTGAACATATACTACCTTATTAGTTACACTAAAATCACATACGCGTTACTGAACATGTAAAAATGCCCAATTTTAAGAACGTACATGTGAAGTACGTACATGTGGGGTTCAATCATCGGCAGATGGCTCATTCGTTTACTTAAGTATACGAAACAAACTTTTGGAATTTGGAAGAAGTTTTAGTTACAGAACTGCAAAATTCTCTAAATAAGCTTCTACCTATTAGCAAGCATTGCGCCGACTTTTGGCTTGTCTTCTGTCTGCATGGATACTTGATAGGGACTTGTCATTTTTAATCGCAATACATCATAGTGCTATAAGATGCGATAATTCAAGACGAAGAATGTTGTGACATATAGAAGGATGCATTGGTATACTTAGCAATTTTAGATGTGTGATTTTATTGGGTAGACACTTTAGATACAAAAGGCTTCTTGGAGCTAACTAACAGGAGATAAGCTCGAGAGATCATAGCATTTTGCAGTAGTTTTTATTTCTGTATTTTTATCTCGGCTTCTGTCAATAAAACTTGGGTAGTTCCGTCTTAATCCTAGTGTTATTAGCAAATTATAATTGCCCTTATTATTCTATTACCACGTTGGTGAGTGTACATTTGCGATAGCAACGATGGTTACAGGATGTGTTTCACTGTCATTACCATGATATGTGACGAGTTTTGTATGACGTCAAGGTGACGCTAGTCCCCCACTCGTGTTTGAGAAAGCTATGTACTAATTATTTACTTCTTAGTATCATCAATATCTTGGCTTGATTGCACAAAACTCAATTTAGACTACTCAGTTGTTCTAACGTCCTTCGATTACTGCTAGGTGAGTTCGAGTGCCGCTGATTCACGATCCAATTACGAGGGCCCATTTTTCATGACTTCAAATAAAGAGGAGACTCATAATTCGGCTGTATATATTTTTTGTGTTTGTTACACGATTTCTCTGACAATTACGAACTGAATTTTCAAAATTCGTTTATTATTCGATAGAGTGTTCCCATTGTGACCAAGCCAGGATCTGATGATGGTAACCAAGGGATGGGATACGTTATAATTTTATAGACACTTTTCTAATGTTATTTGAGTATTTTAACAAATGATAAACAAGCAGACAGGTCCTACTAAAGGTCACCCATCTAAAGTTGACCTTATAAAATTAACACCTAAAATAGAGAAAAAAAGTGAGAGTGAAGCTATAAAGGACCAGCCAGTCAAAACTTGGTGTCCTTTGAAGATCATGGTAAAAAATGTATAGCAAATAGAAAATCAAAAATGAACTGCGCCGTAAATCGAATATTGTCAGTATCTGCTCCCTGTTTTAGCCATTATCAATGAAAAATGACATTTTAATAAAATCAGTGAACCTGGTAAAATCTGTTACGATTGCTTAAGAACCTTACTCTTACTTAAGTACCTATGTTTGTCGTTGTATTAAGAATATTCCTGAGCATAGATTTATATATGAAATTATAATTTTTGTTTGGTAATCTCCAAGAATCCGTTTCCAGTGATTTTGACGTGACGTTCAAACACTGCAAAACCCGATCAACGTTTAAAGATGAAAAATATGGTTTTGGTATAAATTTAAAGATCAGTCAGCCTTGCAATCTAACCTTTTTGTTTTATATGAATGGATTTACAACTGCACCTCATTCATGTTAATTTTGTTTAAATTATAACAACCTATCACTTTTATAATCTTGTTGTGTTACTAAAGACGTACACTTCTCGTGATGCCATGTTAGTTGTTAGTTGATAACACGCGTCAAACTTTGTTTGCAAATTGTAGACGGTTACTTTTTTATTGTCAAAATGACGGATTATAGACTTATTATTTTGTTGATCCCATATATTTTTATAAAGGCTGTATCACATGGAATCCCATTTTAACAAATATATAACCAGTTACTTTGAGCTAAGACTACTGCCGACGTGGTACGTGGACAATATTCGGCTAATAACAACACTATACAAATACAAGACTATCGAGTTATTTTAATTTATTCATCTCGAATGACTACAAGTAACCGTTATGAATTTCTCCTTTATTTCAAAATATCACGTGTTCTAAATAAAATAAGCTTTATAAATTTATTAAATATAGTGGTGTACCTAGAAATTTTTCCAAAAAATATCGAAATAAATATTAAACAATTTGTTAAAAACTTAAATACTAAGAGTATACACATATTAAACTATTTTTTTATTAACAATAATGCATGTAAACATGTCCATGCGCCCATACATTTTGGAACCCACTTCCTTGCGTGACATCACATGCAAGGAGCATTTTGTATAGACCGTTTTGGCGACTTGTAACAGCACTTTAAACATATCTATATATTCTTAATTCAGATATACGGTTGCTTCTGCAATATTATCAAATACCCAATTAATATATCATTTAGATGGGTGCTATTGTTTTAATTGAACTTTGATAATTCAACATCTATTTTTATCTAGCATGGATTAAGTCTTTAAAAAGACGGTGGCAAGATTCCTATTTCAAACACGATTTACTTATCTTTATTTCACCAGTGTAAAACTGTCTTTAGTGATCTGATAAAATAAACATAAAATATTTCTGCTCGTACTTTTATTCGACAAAAGTATAAAACACAGGGTGGTACAGATCATTCTTATCTAGAGCATCACCCGGACGACATGGAGAAACATTACCAGGACGGCGTTGAATACGCCGAATTGCTGGACAACAACGACAGCCTAGGTCACTTCAGAAGTAGATTCTATTTGAAAAAAGGTGAAATATACCTATGCGGAAACTCTCTCGGATTAGCCTGTAAAGACGCCGAAGAATGCATATTGACGGTTTTGGACAAATGGAAAGAACATGGAGTGAAATTGTGGAATATTGAAAATGGAAAATATTATCTGTACAGCAATAACATAGCTGAGATGATGGCGCCTTTAGTAGGGGCTGATCATGATGAGATAGCAATTGGTACAAACACTACTAGCAACATTCACCAAGGTATAAGTACGTTATACAAACCAACTAAGGAGAAGTACAAAATTCTTGTAGATGATATCAATTTCCCCACAGACAAATATGCAATAGACGGCCAAGTAAGACTGAAAGGCTACAATCCAAAAGAAGCTGTTAAAGTTGTTCATAGTGATCACGGCAAGTACGCAAACGAAGATAGAATTATAGAGGCGATGACTCCTGACGTGGCATTAGTGTTTCTTCCAACAGTATACTACAGGACTGCTCAAGTGTTGGATATGAAGAAAATAACTGATGCAGCGAAGAAGAGAGGTATTATAATAGGATGGGACTTGTGTCATGCAGTCGGTGCTATAGATATTGATCTGAAATCGCTAGATGCAGACTTCGCTGTATGGTGTACGTACAAATACCTGAACGGCGGACCGGGTTGTTCTGCAGCGATGTATTGTAACAGGCGACATTTTGACAAGCTGCCAGGTTTGCCAGGTTGGTTCGGAAACAAGAAAGAAACGCAGTTTTCCCTGCTGCAAGAGTTTGATCACCAACCAGGTGCGAGTGGCTGGCAGATTGGATCTCCTACTTTAATCACGATGGCTGGGTTAGAGGGATCCTTAAAGGTTTTATTAGAAGCTGGTATTTCTAACATAAGAAAGAAGTCTTTGCACATTACGGGGTACATGATTTACCTTATCGAGCAAAAGCTGTTACAATTCGGGTTTTCAGTGGGAAATATAAAGGAAGATAATAAGAGAGGAGGTCATGTGTGCTTGGAACATGACGAAGGGTATAGGATAAGTATCGCTATGAAGGCAAGAGGTCTGGTTCCGGATTTCAGAGACCCCAATGTGATACGGTTAACACCGACGGCTTTATATACCAGTTATAGGGATGTTTACGACACAGTGGAAATTATATTAGACATTGTGAAGACAGAGAGTTATAAGAACATAGATTCCAAACGGAATTTAGTAACATAAAAGCTATTGATATATTCTTAACTCTATATTCATGATCATTGTGTCTTATTTTCTCAATACGTTCTAGGATAAGGATAGCTATAATTGGGTATAATTTTTTTGCATAATGAAATAGTATTTTAACAATAAAGAAATTTTACAGAAGCAATAGTTTATCTGCAATTAACGTTTACTAACATGTTTGAGGGGTGTAACAAGTCGCCACAAAACGATTCATACAAAATGCTCATATATGAGCTAAACATGTGAGCATACAAAGTGTATATGCATACAAATCTCATCTTATTTATGCATTTTTGTAAAATGTTTCGCTTTTTAATTTATAATGAGCACGACCATAGACTGAAATACTTTGTTTTCTGAAATGTTTTCTCTTATTGAAAACCGAAGATGGCAGCGTATTTCAGTATATCAGATTAAATTGGCACCTTCTGGATAAGCTCGCGCGACCCTTTCTTAGTCTGTCCGAGCAAGGGTGGGATCAAGAGCAACCCTATACAATAAAAAAAATTACACACTTAGGTTGTGTAATGAAAATTGTTACTGGAATTAATTTAATACGCGTTTTTGAACATTTCTACATTCCATTATTTTGAGATTATATATAGTACTCTGCAAACCTTATTTGATTTAGTCCATCTCATACTATAAATAAATAATATCCAAAAAACAAAAATTTGAAAAAGGTTTAAAGGACCATAGACAATATTAGCAGCTTTGTGTAAAATCGTGTACGAAGCAGTCCGTTGATTTAAATATTTCATTCAATCTTCCGCGGTGCTAGTGTAGTGGGGGAACCGCCTTAAGATTTTCCCTTATCAAAATACTGGATAAATAAGTTTCATTTCACAAAATATTAATAAATAAATGTTTTCTCTTTGTTTTTGATACAATTTATAACGTGAAAAAGTTTACGTATTCTAGGATTAGATTCATTAATAAAAGCACTGGATTAGTGAATTAAACTACAAGTATTTTGCTTTTCGTTATATTTTAAATTGAAAATAGGCTTAAACTATTTAACTTTAGCTGTAATGTGATTATATCTAAGTTTAAATTTAATTTGCTATCTCACTATTATCCAAAAATCTATATGTAGATCATTGGTTTTGGGATATCCAATCCTAGTTTTTAAACACTAGAGAATATTTTTTATTGTTATTATTTAAACATTAGTCTAATTACTAAAACTAAGAATAAGGCAGAGGTCAAACGTTTGAATATTGAACTAGCTATGGATATCTCAAATTATTGGTTTATATAAAATACATAAACATACTATAATCACACCACAACTTGTAACACATGTTATAAATAAAAAATAACCGTTTATATAATATATAAAACAATTGTCAAAACTTTAATTACAGCGCTGGCCGGCCGTATATAAAAAAATCCGTTTTAGAAATGAATCGTTTTCTGTGTAATTTTTCGTACTTACAACTTAGATGGACATATCAGAAAAAAACCTTATTATATCTTACATATAACTCTTCTATTATTTACAGTAATTTACATCACAAAAGTCATGTTGTATGGTGGCTATGACGATACAACATTATTTATTGATTTTTCTCTTCAACATTTAATCTAACATAAGGAACTACTAATAAGATCACGGAGTTTGAAACTTTTCTATAAATAATACACCATCTATGATTAAAAAAAAAAACATTTTGTTAAGACTACACTTGGATTTAATATTTAAGTCAATGCGTTAAAATTTAAATTTGTTTAACTAGTACACTAAATAATATTCAAAATTTCATCTTTCTCAAATGCAATCACGAACTAAGTTGGCACATTTCCATGAAACTAAAAAATTACAGTTTGTATTCCTGAGTACACAATAATAATTTTGCGAGAGATCATTAGAACTGCTATATCATAAAAGATGGCGTATCCAATGCTCGTGGAATCAGGCAAAGCGAGATTAACTGAAAAAGCTCGGTTATCCACATCAGTTTTCGCGTTAACAACATCCACTATGGACGCAGAATTATTCACTATATTTATACAGTTTTTGCGCAATATAGGCCGTTGTCATGGGTCCTCACTAAAGTTGTACGTCTAACAGTTTTATTGGTACAGTTCCTCATCTTTGGTCACATTTTCATCAAACAGATTATTTTCATTCCTTTTATTCGCGCAAGCTAATTGTACAATGAGATTTTATATGTTTTCAAACACTTTACCGATTTGCTATCACTCTTTAATAATAAAATCACGATAGTAAAGTTTGTTGCATGAATAACTATATTTAAAAATAATCTCGTTAGACTGAAACCTTATGTCTTTGGAATCTCACCATCCCACGTGTTTTAATTTTGTTTATTTAAAATTACAACTTTAGTGATGACTTTTACTTACATTATAAGCTTTAGTACCATGTATTTAATGTCTTTGTCGTAAAAATATTATCTTTACATTATTATAAATATAGACTAAACGACACGGTACTAAATTATATGAATATTATTCGTCGTGAAAATACACATTATATGAAGATCTATTGCCGCTCCAAATTTTATCATTTCTTTTAAAATATTACTAAGTTTGGAGATGGCAGTATACATATAGACCCCTTTGCCTTTGGAATAATATGAAAATACAGAAGAATTTGTAGCACGATTGGGTACTGCTTGCCTATGAGTATTTTTAACGTGATAACGGTTGATTTTCGCTGTATCATATAATACAAAGAATATAAGAACCAGCATCAGTTTTGTTACTTTCGGTGACATTTTTAATGTTTAATTAAATATACAGGAAATGTACTCAATAATATCAAAGTGGCCTTGGAGCGACGATAGCTTCCCAATTAATATAATACATTCAACTCAGGGTCCAAAAACGCATTACCATGTACTCACAGTTGTTAAGCAGTCCACAGTATACATTGTACTTTGACAACTGATACTTTTAGGTTAGTTTTTCGGAGGTTCCGTACTGAATTTACACTTTAAAGCCCTATTGTTAAACCAACGGTATTACCTTCACTTGTATTTGATCAAAACCCTTTATCGTCTGCGATTATTTTAATTCTAATTTCTTGAAGGATTCTTAGTAAGATATTTTTTAAATTATTTAGATAGTTTATTTTGAGTCATAAGCAATGCTTAATTACAAATACTATTTCAAATAGAATTTCAATAAATACTTGCAGTGTGGTTTGTCATAATTCTTGTGCTATCAGCTGTACATTTAGTTAAATAATTAAGAAGTTATTGAGTTTTTGTAGTACAATCAAACTTAGATTAAGGTTAACATTCAGTTCGATTTTAAGCTCTATTACGATTGACACAAGGTTTAAATTATTGAGCCACTTTTAGGAACTTGTTTTTGTTTGCTATAAATGACGCTGACAAATTACACTTAACAAATAGTGGCTCACCTGTCTAATGTGAGGAGTACTTAAATTTTCCATTCAAAGACTAAATGTAATTTCCAAGTGTAAGTTCAGTCGGTGCCGGATGTCCGACAGCGAGGGTCCATGTTCGGTGTTCGTTCGTGTCAATGAACCACCATACTTCAACTCGGTCATTGCACGCACTGAGTGATAGATGGCTCCGGTATTGGCGTGTTCAGTTTCTGTAATAGATTAGACAAAACAATTCGGTTATAGATATTGATGATCTATTTTCATGGGATCAACTTGTCTTCAAATCAATCTGGCTACTTCGACTTATACAGAGTGTAAGTGGAGCGCTTTCTCTAACACTCTGTATAATTACAATAAAGTCTCTAGACTGACACAATTTAAGAGCCGACCACGTCACATCGAAATCAACTCTTACAACAAAGCATTAAGGTATCAATTCAATCTTCGACGAAAATGTTATTTAAGTAGGTAATCAAAGTGTCTTTGCACTCTAATAAATAAAAACTGTACTAATATCAACTAAACTAACTAATAAAAATGATAAACCACGACAATAAAATTAATGCAAATAAAAAATGTATCTAGACACCTATATAATGTATATTAGACGGTAGACCACGTGTGAATGGTGGTGCCCATGGTGCTACGAGTTAACGTTTATTGCTGACATTTAAAGATCTATTAGTTTTGCTGAAGAGGCGTTGAATTTTGACATATACATATAAACCATCTTTGGATAGGTTATTGGAACCTAGTAAATGTATAAAAACAACAAAGACTAATACAGTAACCATGCGGGTGTATCTTTTGTTTCCCTCACTTTTCATATATGAAAAATTTAGTAACAAAACTGCCTTATACCTACTTTTAAGTTTATTATGATATCATTAAATTTATTTCATTTTATTGTATGCCAAAAGTTAGAATTATGTTTTTATTTAATTATTGTCAAATAAAATTACGTAATCTTATCTACACGTGATGCCTTAAACAATTAAATAATTACTTGTGTCTAAGAAAACAATCTAATCTACACAGATAAGCTGTGACAAGAATTTTTATGACTCAAACACTAACCTTTACCTTGCTTTTTTATCTACTATACTGCACTATAACTGATTTAGCCGACGCATTTCTTAATCTCTACATTGTAACGAGTTTTATTTGGCATTAACAAGAAAATAACAGTATTTTCTAGTAAATAATATTTGGTTCATAGAGTTGAAATAAAATTGTAATCATATCAGCCTAGAGTCGGTCTTATAATGAGCGGATTGGAATCGTAGGGAGCTTTGTTAAAGTATGACATGGGTGATGGTAGGAAGGTCGAAGTTCTTGTGGAAGTCGACATTGCGCATGTATCAGGTGCGCTCGGTAGACATGCGCATGAAGCGCATTTTATATGGCCTGCAATCTATGTATAGATTGGGCTGGGCCGTGGGGGAACGCTACGCTGGCGTAAGTCATGATAGGGCGGACACAAGCTTTGTACATTGTCGTCTTATTTCTAAGAGATATCTTACTACGCTTCCCTAGTAGGTGGAAAAGGCGCCCTAGCACGAATAAGGCTCGATTTCGGACGGCTCTGATGTGAGGTGCAATATACGATAGCGTATGATCTAAGGTGACACTCAGTTATTTGACTGAGCTCACTCCACTTGCGTTACCAATCGCCTAAGGAGTTAGCGGCGAATTGGAGTTTGTTCGCAAGAAAATTGGGATTATTATTGGACTGGTGTCGTCTGCGAAAAGTGCGAGTTCGTCGCCCTGCGTCTTTCACGTATCATGAGACGAGGAGTGGGGACAGCACGGAGTTCCGAGGGACTCCGGCTCGTATGGGATGTGGACGGGAGCACGTTCCGTCCGACAAGTCTGGTATGATGTGAATGAGACTGTCTGGCATTCTGAGTTGGTACAGCTTATAAATTAAGCTGTTGTGCCAAACTTTGTTGGACTTAGGTAATGGAAGGAAGGTCGAAGATTCCATATAGACGATTTAAAAGTTAGTATTAAATAACAAATAGAAGTCCCATTGATACCACAATTTTTTGTCCCTTTTCTTGTGATAGAGACATGCTGCAGTATTTTTTTAATTAAAAGTGTTATTGACGATAATCCGAGCCGACAACTACACTGTGTTATAATTTAAAACGATTGAGGACGTCTACTCCAGCGCTACATATCAAATAAAACTTAAAAAATTACTAACATAATATTTTCAAATGGTAAATCCATTGTGAGTTCGTGGGCAGAAAGACGAGCTAACGAAAGCATTCTGCAAAATTAATAAAAAATGGTGTATAGTAAAATCTGTCAAAAATGAGAATTAGTCGTAAGTAAATAAAAATACTTTGATTTCAATGATTTTAAGATATCGTTCTCAAAATTCAGAATGTCCAATTTGCTAATAATAAATGTCTAAATGATCAATGTCTGTTTAAATGTCTAAATGATCAGTTTCTATAAAGTCTAAAAAATTAAATTAATGGGAACATTAAAAAAAAATCCAATTTACTAAATGCTTGGTAGACATCATATTCTGAAAGTTCTCAAAACTTTACATAAAAAACATTAATGACAAATACGGACATATATATATATATATATATCAGAAAAACCTATCTCTGCGCCAGTCTGTAGACTTAGTTTAGTTAATTTTTTATGCAAATTTTTATTTTTCCCTTTTGTCTATATTATATAGACTTAAGGACTTGTCTTTAAGTGACTTTATATCCACAAGTTACTTCATTATTTAATGGTACATATTTATACAGCAACATGAAATAAATCACATGAATAAGAAATAAAATCAATGTCGGGGTGTCAAAATTATAAACCTTACTAAATGGTGTGAGATACATTCTCTATTTTTCGGTCGTTTCCAATAAATGTCGCAACATATTTGAAAATGTGTGTGTATGCGTGTGTGTATGCGTGCGTGCGTGTGCGTGCGTGCGTGTGCGTGTGTGTGTGTGTGTGTGTGTACAGTTTTGTACCCACACCGAATGCCAGTAGAGCAGATAGTGTGTGAGTGAGGTGCAGTGCAGGCCATGTCAGTGTGTGTGTACGTACAGTTATGTACCCGCACCGAGGGCCAGTCGTGCAGGTCGCGGCGCGCGAGGCGTCGGTCCAGCGTGGGCGGCTCCGAGCGCAGCACGCAGCCCTCGTGCACGTGCACGCCGGAGATGTCGGACCCGGGGATCTCGAACATCACCTCCAGCAGCAGGTTCTCCTGCAACCACCGCCGCTCCGTCAGGATGTGTCCTACTGTGCCCGATGAGGCTCATGAACGTTCAGTGCAGGCTCAGGCAAGCCTGTGCAGCGAAATCTTGTCCCATAAAATGCTACACCATAATAGTAACGTAGGTATCAAAATCTTCATGTGAGAAAACTAAGTAATATATATACGCGTAACTAATGGCGCATACCTAATTAATTAATAATTTTGCGGGAATAATCGCGCAGCAAGATTTCGCATCAGGCGGCCTCACCAACCCCCCGAACGTCCACGGGCTTCGCCCGGCACAAGACTTTATCTACACCCAATGTTGAGGTAATGAGATTCACTTTTGAATATCAATGTGTATATTATAATTTATAGTATTGCTACGAATTGAAACTTCTAAAATAAGGAAAGCAAAATTCCAATAGTATAGATCGCAGTGATATAATTCGACAAGCTAAAAAGAATGTGACATAAAAATAGAATACAATATTATTAGAAAAAATATATGTCATAAACAATGCAGCCAGGGTGTTGTATATTATAAAGTTATATTATAAAAAGGTTTGGTCTAACACCTCCCCGTAATATAAACACCCTGTATATATACACCACTATATACAGTAAATGCATTATCAAAAGTACACTAACAACCACAAAACTTACATCTATATAAACACACACTTTAACACTATTTATACACAACTCAAATCACTCAAAAAATAAAACGTCCGCGTCCTAGAGTGAGTTTAAACTAAACCTAAACATTTTACAAATTTTACATGTTTAATATTTGGTAAACTCTTAGTAAGGACATCGGCGATCATATTACCAGTAGGAATGTACTCAGCAATTATTTCATTACTGGTGATAGAATTTCGAATGAAATGATGCCTAACGTCAATGTGTTTGGTGCGCGAATGATGAGTGTTGTTTTTAGTGAGTTGAAGTGCGCTTTTATTGTCGCAGTACAGCGTAATTGGTTTGCTGTATTGAAAAATATCCTTTACCAAATATTTCAGATATATGGCCTCTTTGCAAGCTTCGCTGAGTGCCATATATTCTGCTTCGGTGGTAGAAAGTGCGACAGTGCGTTGCTTACGTGATTCCCAGGATATGGCTGAGCCACTGAGCATAAACACAAAGTCAGTGTAGGATCTGCGGTCTACGAGGTTAGACCCATAGTCTGCATCAGCATATCCCACAATATCGCTTGTCGACTTTGTGTATTTGAGCTCTTTGGTTTTAGTTGCCTTAAGATACCTGAGTACCCGTTTAGCAGCTCTCCAGTGTACCTCCCCATAATGTGCATTAAATTGGCTAAGGACAGATACGGCGTGAGATATGTCGGGCCTAGTGCCAATAGAAATGTACATTAGAGATCCAATGAGCTGCTGATACGGTAAATCCAATTTCTCATCGTCTTTATTGGGTAAAATTAATTTGAGACCAGCTTCCAAAGGCGTTGACACTGATATGGCTTTGCTCAAATTGAATTTATCAACAAGTTTGTCAATATAGTTGGTTTGGTCAAGACTGATACTACCATCATCGTGTCGTGTAACCCTCATGCCTAAACAATCTTTGACTGGACCTAAATCTTTAATTGCAAAAGATTGTTTCAACCCCGTTTTAAACATTTCTCTCATTTGAATATTATTGCTAAAAATGAAAAAATCATCTACAAAAACCGCAACAACAAGAAGATTTTCAGATTCTCTTTGATAATAAATACAGTGCTCTGTTTCTGCGCGAGTCAAAGACAACTTTTGCATTGCTTCGCAGACCCTTTTATTCCACTGTCTCGGAGCTTGCTTTAGACCATAGAGAGATTTTTTGAGTAAACAAACCTTTTTTGTTTCTGTAATGAAACCTTCAGGTTGTTCCATATAAATTTCTTCTTCAAGCTCGCCGTTCAGAAATGCTGTTTCAACATCCAGGTGATCAATCTGAAGATTTAATTTAGCGGCGAACGCTAGAAGAAGTCTAATGGAAGATAACCTCGCCACAGGTGAAAAAGTCTCTCCATAATCTACTCCATAGACTTGCGTAAAGCCCTTTGCTACAAGTCTAGCTTTATATTTTACAATATCTCCGTCTGTGTTTTTCTTAATTTTGTACACCCATTTACATTTGATAGGCTTCCGGTCTTTAGGCCTGTCAACTAATATCCAAGTGCCATGTTTCATCAAGGAATCGTACTCCGCCTTCATAGCATTAAGCCAATCTTCCTTATATGCGTCATCCTGTACCTGCTTGAATGACTCAGGTTCGAAATCAGGGGATATAAGGCAAGTGCTTGCTTCATACCTCTGTGGAGGATTGCGCTCTCTACAAGGATATCGGCGGGTACACTCAATGGCGTCAGGAGTTTCTGAGCATATTGACTGAGAATCTATATTTATACTGGGACATCCAACTGATTGTTGAGGTGCCGGAAGTTCCTCAGTATTTGTAGATGGAACAGGATCTATAGGAACAGAGACTTCTATATTAATTGATGGTAGTTCAGATTCCACAAAATCTGTGGGCTGAGGAGACTCTACAGTTTTATCTTCTATAAAAACTACGTCTCTAGCAATAATAACATTCCTAGGATTCTTAGGATTTACCAGACGGTAACCCTTGCAGTCACTAAGATAGCCTACGAACAAACAGTCAAGAGTTTTGGATTCCAACTTAGTTCTCTTTTCTTTTGGAACTAAAGCATGAGCTATGCAACCAAAAACTCTTAAATGTGATAGGTTTATTGCTTTTCCTGTCCAAATTTCTTCGGGAATTTTAAAATTTAATGCCTGAGTTGGAGAATAATTTTTAAGATAAATAGCTGTACTAACAGCTTCTCCCCAATATGCTTTAGGCAGGTTAGCATCTTTAAGCATAGACCTTGCTTTTTCTATGACGGTTCTATTAACCCTTTCTGAAACACCATTTTGCTGAGGATGGTATGGAACCGTCAGTTGCTGAGTAATACCATTGTTTTTGAGAAACGTACTCATTTGATGATTGACAAATTCACGACCATTGTCGGAACGAAGTGCCTTTATTTTAAGACCTGTTTGATTTTCTACGAGGTGCTTAAATTCTACAAACTTTCGAAATACTTCACTTTTGTTCTTTAATAAATAGCCAAAAGTTTTCCTAGAGAAGTCGTCAGTAAAGGTAAGTAGGTATAGAGAACCTCCCCACGACTGCGTACTCATTGGTCCGCAAAGGTCAGTGTGAATAAGTTCTAGTTTATTATTACACCTACTTGTTGACTTTGTAAAAGGTTTCCTTGTTAACTTACCTTGTAAACATGGGACACATGTTTGACATAATCTGTCAGAGTAATCTATTCCTATGTGTTTTCTCTTTAAAATATCTAGGGCTTTATTATTTAAATGACCTAAGCGTCTATGCCACAGTAGCATGGGCTCTTTATTTTGAGCTGTATATGCTTGATTGTTAAGAGAAGAAGAATCTAACTTATACATGCCTGAAAAGTTGGAGGCAGAAGCTAAAAGTGTTCCAGACACTTTACATCCTTCTCTTTTAATTATGGAGGCGCCTTTAGGAGAAAAAATAACTATAAAACCCTTACTAACTAATTCCCTAACAGACAATAAATTAGTCGAAAGTTGTGGTACATAAAGTACATTAGAAATTTTTATTACACTATTACATATATTTACAGACACGGTACCTTTTCCTTCACTATATACAACTTCTTTATTGGCAACAGTAACTGGTTTACGGAGAGGAGTAAAATCAATAAACCAATCCTTAAAACAACTCATATGGCTCGTGGCTCCAGAGTCAATGTACCAATCCTGGGATAAAGAAGGGGAATTATGACCTGTAATTGAATGAAAAGATGATAAAAGTGTTATATCTGTAATATAATTAGCAGTAGAATCACCGATGCCCTTTTTATTCTTTTTGGAATTATAATAACGCTTCCTGCACTTAGACACGTGGTGCCCCGACTTCTTGCAGTAGGAACACACAACAGTCGCCTTCGAAGATGTAGTAGCAAAAGCATTATTTCCCAAGCTGACCGTTGTATTCACTCGACGCTGTCCTTCCTTCATAAGTGTAGTGGCAACATAATCAGCTGTGATGGTAGCGCCCGAGTGCTCAATTGCCATTACCATAGGCAAGTACTCTTCTGTCAATCCTGCTAGCATCACTACACCAACAAATTCGTCTTCGACAGCTTTTCCGATGGCAGAAAGCTTCTGTTGAGTTTCGCGGATGTCATTGATGTAGCTTTCCATGTCAGGATATGACTCAAGCTTACAATTGAACAGTTTTTTCAGGAGTGAAAGGCGTCTACTTAGGCTGCTATCTGCATACGCTTTCTTAAGAGCAAGCCAAGTCTGTTCAGCAGTATCACAAGCGACCACAATAGGATAGACCATTTCGCTTACATTCAGGCAAATTTTAGATCTTGCACGTTGGTCGCGCCGCTTGAATTCTTCCGGAGTTAATTTTACAGCACATGTAGATGGATGCGAGACAAAATCCCACAGTTCAGCGTCTATGAGCGTCATCTGCATGGCGAAGCTCCACGAATTATAATTAGCTCTTCCAATTAACTTTGAAATAAAATTATGTTGACTTACGGTCACGGCAGGGCTACGGTATGTCGAATTATCCATATTAAAGGTAGAATAAGCCCATAACCTTCTAAAATAAGGAAAGCAAAATTCCAATAGTATAGATCGCAGTGATATAATTCGACAAGCTAAAAAGAATGTGACATAAAAATAGAATACAATATTATTAGAAAAAATATATGTCATAAACAATGCAGCCAGGGTGTTGTATATTATAAAGTTATATTATAAAAAGGTTTGGTCTAACAGAAACAAAAAATATTGCTTACTAGCTTAGATGTTAACATGCCGCCCTACCTATATAAACTTAATCAAAATGGTATAAGTACTCTATAAAACCTCTCAAAATCCTTCTGCTTCTTAAGCCATTTAAGGCGTGCTTGCAATCTTGTTAAGTATTCGCTTTGCCAGCGATGCCAAAAATTTGCTACAATACGTTGAGTATGGTGCCATCGTGATCGATTTACATTTAAATGGCGTAAGTCAGGGTTTTGTATATTAAACCGGTGTTAATATTTCAAAGTCGTCATAAGTATTGGGATTAATGGGCGAGAATTCAGGCATGCATCGATTTGACTCACTGTTGTTAGCATTTCATGTCAGATTTTTATTTAATATTCTTTTCGAAATTTAGTCGACTTGACGCCGGCTTCCCACAGTCCATCGAAGTCGAGGCTATAAGGGGGAATCAAATTTCACTGTGTATCATCTGTTGCTACATGATGACCAAGCAATTATAAATTAGCTATTCGACAGACCATTTGTAATTCTTTACTCGCGCTTACGAAATTTCTACCTTCGTCACTCCACATTTGTGTACGTCTACCTCGTTGAGATATGCATATCTGAAATGCTGCAATAAAAGCTTCCAATGAATATGGCGATGTAGGCCTTAGTACATTTTGCTCCTCTGCCCTTTGATATTAGTATTTGTAAAGGACCACCGAAGTCCACTCCACTATGAATAAATGGACGAGCAGGCGTCAAATGAACTTTTGGAAGATATCCTATAAGTTGTATTCGAGATGTATCTTTATGTCTAGCACTTATAATGCACTTGTGAATGTATAATTTTATAATATTTTTAACTCTGATTTTCCAATATTTAGATTTTATATAGTTTAGCATTAATTGTATGCCACCATGTAATGTCTTTTCATGATCTTCAGTAATTATTAAATATGCTAATGATTTTTTGTGCCCAATATTATTGGATGTTTCTTATCGTTGCTTAAATTTGCATGTCTGAGTCAACCTCCTACCCATAGAACATTCGTCTCATCCAAATAAATATTTTTTTTTTTAATCTGCTGTTTTTTGATACTTCCTTTTGATCAATTTTCATTTTCTGCTAAAAATACTTCTCTTTGTGCTAACCATACGCATTTTGTTAATGCATTTTCTAATTATATTGTCGTTATGATATTTTCTATTTTATCTTTTATTTTTTATTGTTCATGAACAAGAATCTCAGACAAAAACTATGGTTCTTAAAAGTTCTTGTAATAATAATAGCTTCATCAACCGAAAAGTGACCATTAATACAGTATTTTCACATAATATTTTTGCTTAAGTATTGAGGATCAGTAAGAGTAAGCCCATCTAAATTAGACCAATTAGATTAGGTTTGAAATGTGGTACACGGCAGCTTCATTGTTATGCATGAGTCTAATACAAAAGTTCTTACAAAGGCTGAATTGTTAATCGCATTTTGATAAAATCTGCATCTGTACAGCATAAAGTATAGATATCGTCGTTGCATTCACTTCTGTCACTGAACCACAAATTGTAGTTTTCTTTAATCTAATTAGTTGAGTTGCATTTTCGCTAATGAATGAAGCTTGAGACCCAAAATCAAAAGGGCTCTCAGCACTGTTTGTTGTGAATTCTCACTTCTAACTGGTACAAGCGCCGTTGCTAATAATGCATTTTTCTGTTATGCAATATGTAATACAATAGACTATTTCTTGAGTGTTTCTATGCAGTCAAGAAATACCAGGCGTTGGACTACTTCTCTCCGTACCCTGAGAATCCTTTTCCTTCTTGCTGTAGTCGAGAAGTGAGTGATGTCATTTGAAGCAAATTTTACAAGATGACTTCTTTTTACTATGATATACTGGATGGCTTGATGGTAAACAATTGTAATACAATCTTTTTTATTTTTATTTCACCTCGCCTCTCGGTATGTAGTTTCACATATTCTTTACAGTGGCATAGAAGATGTTAGCCGTTCCATAACTTGCAAGTCAATACAACATTTGCTGTGAGAAAAGAACGTTCCTTATAAGTTTTCTGAATGTTTTTATTGGAGAGTAATAGTGTCTTTAAGGAAACTCGCCACTATCAGTAACAATCATCAACTGAAGAGCGTCGTAATTTCTGTTTCTAAAACTACTTCTGATTGACCATACAACTCTTCTTTAAAATATTTTATATTTCTTCTTTGTTCCTTATTAGTACTCTTTACTAGATTCTTATGCGCGTGGCGGTATGAATTCCTATATTCATCTAAATATTGTAATCTAGTTTCTAATAAACCCTTTACTAATCATACCTTCGGAGATTTTTTAAAGTTTACTTCATACTTTAGACTTCAATATAGTGGCTGAAAGGTTTCCTAAAATCTCCAATATTTGTTCTGTTGATGCCATAATGTTAAAACAGAATTTTCGCAAGTTTAGTCTTAAATTCTTGATAATACTATAAATACAATTTGTATAACCAAGCACTCGAGTCTTCTTTTGTTCGTATCAATAAGGTCATATGAAAAAAACTGTAGTCGGCGATAACCCTCGTCAGATGTCAAGCTATTCTTTTGTATACACTCTCCGGCTCAAAGGACCATTTTTTTTAGGCAAAAAGATTCACTTTTGAATATAAATGAACTATTGGTTAATAGAAAAATAAGACATGGGTGGTTAGTACGTGATCTGTATAGCTACTAAAAGAAACAAAATATATTATTTACTAGCTTAGCCGTTAACAACTACGTATAATGAAAGAAATATATATTACAGTAATTATTTACGTTTTGTATCGTGCAAATATTAAAATTCTCTTCAATCTTTTTTATTACGGCGCTGTGGTAGTATACAGCGGGAATAACAATGTTCTTTTTTTTATGTCGTGGATTCTAAACGGAATGTCAAGTCTAAGCCGACTTGGGTGTGTTCGGATTTTACGATGGTCACGCAGCGTGAGAGCGACCGACGCGCGCGCTCCGTGCATTCCCGGCAGTTCGAGTCGGGCGTGGCTTAACCAACGTCCGACTTCACCGCGTTCCGAAACGAATCCGTGCCTATCTGTGCAATCCTTTGTTATTTTTAGACATTTTGATGAAAGTGTATTGATTAAACCTCTATAGTATATTTGATTTATTATTTCATTGATTAATAATGGAAAACGAGCTGACGAGTAATGATCGCCCACACAACCCTTCTACATATATATATAGTATTTAGGCAGAAATTTTTATTTGAAAATACAATTACTTCTCATAATCAATGATGAGCAAGGAACATCAATAATTTTAATTTTTCACGCTTCAAAGTTTGTTTTTGTTTTTTTTTTCAATGAACAGCTTTCAATTTAGAGCCTTTTCGAAATTTATATATATTACCTACTTAGTTGCAAGGTTTCGGGGTAATAGATAGTTTCATTTCAATACAGCAATTTCGATTTATTTCGAAGAAGGATGTCAAAATAATGCTCAAATTCCAAATGTCCAGGCATATTTAACGTGTAATATTTGGAAAAACAAAACAATCCGTAGAGAGATTATTAAATACTAGTATTGTTTAATTTTGTTTTCTCATTGAAATTTGTACAAAGGCAAAGGAATCCACTCCATACAGTCATGTGTTATGTAAATATGTGTCATATCCAAGATTTATGAAGTATTTTTACTTATTTTAAATTTTTCGTTGTATATTTAAAATTTGTATTGCCTATACTCTACGTCACGCAAAAGCCTTTTTATAATAAGAGCTTTTCTTCACTTTTTATGTACCCTGTTGACTGCACCTTTACCGAAAATACAATAGATAAGCAGTAATTCTTTAGGGGGTAAATTTCGAAAAAAAAAAATTGGTGACCAATATTAACTCATTCCAGTTGTGTGGGATATAATAATAAGAGAAAGTTGTTCAGTACGTTTCATTCACCTGAATAAGCATAACTACTAATTTTTTTACACTCGTGTATAAGTCATTAACACAAACATAGCGTTGCCTGTCATTAGTCGTTAAAAACTTTAAGGGGCAAAGGAATACGTTATATAGATATCACAAAGCCAGAAAGAAATAAAACTAAATGGTTAAGACATGGCTGTATGGGCTTTAGTTTCCCTTGCCTTTCCCGTAGTAGGGAGAACTTAAGGACAACAAAAAATGAGTATAATGTCGTGTGTGCGTGCGTGCGTGCGTACCATGATGGCCCTCAGGCCGCGCGCGCCGGTCTTCCGCTCCATGGCGAGCGCGGCCACGGCGCGCAGCGCGTCCTCGCTGAACGACAGCTCGCACTTGTCCATCGCGAACAGCAGCTTGTACTGGGACACCTGCAACACGGTCGGTGTCCGTAATCTATCTACTGTGCTTACAGGACCTTGAATTTTTGACATATTTTACAAGTGGAATATGACAACGTTCAACGACTCGTAAGCAAAACTATGAATCAGCAAGTCGTAACGAAATTTTACATGAATTAATAAAAAAAATGAAATATAAAATCTATATAATTTTACGAATAGATTTCCAAAATTATTATTTAAAAGACTAACCATTGCATTTTTAGGCTCTGTCAATATCCGAACAAGTAAATCTTGATTTAAACTATGGAAAGGCACGAGCACGGGAAACCTTCCGACGAATTCCTGAAATAAAACATAAACCGTTTTTAGAAGTATATTCTAGAGTAATTTTCGCTTTAAAATAATAATTATGTGTTAATGAAGTTCGTTACATTTGGCAGGATATTGTATGAATTCCAATTAAATAAGCAATTTTTCTTGAAATGAAGGAATGAACTAGAATAAGCCTTCAAGACTTTTCAATGAGATGGACTGGATATTAATGTTAATGGCGGGTATTTGATGTACATTTGCTTCACTGATGATACTATTTAATTGACAGGATCGTAGCAGGATTTACAGAATATGCTACACGACCTAAATACTGCCGACAGCGAGCTGCCTTAAAACAGACTCAATGTAAGTAGTGTAGCGCTCGTCGTTGTCGTCGGCGGCGGAGGTGGTAGTGTAGTGTAGTGTAGTGTGCGAGCGAGCACTGACCGGGATCATGCCGAAGTCGATGAGGTCCCGCGCCTGCACCTTGCGCAGCCAGGCGTCGCGCTCGTCGTTGTCGTCGGCGGCGGAGGTGGTAGTGTAGTGTAGTGTAGTGTAGTGTAGTGTGCGAGCGAGCACTGACCGGGATCATGCCGAAGTCGATGAGGTCCCGCGCCTGCACCTTGCGCAGCCAGGCGTCGCGCTCGTCGTTGTCGTCGGCGGCGGAGGTGGTAGTGTAGTGTAGTGTAGTGTAGTGTAGTGTGCGAGCGAGCACTGACCGGGATCATGCCGAAGTCGATGAGGTCCCGCGCCTGCACCTTGCGCAGCCAGGCGTCGCGCTCGTCGTTGTCGTCGGCGGCGGAGGTGGTAGTGTAGTGTAGTGTAGTGTGCGAGCGAGCACTGACCGGGATCATGCCGAAGTCGATGAGGTCCCGCGCCTGCACCTTGCGCAGCCAGGCGTCGCGCTCGTCGTTGTCGTCGGCGGCGGAGGTGGTAGTGTAGTGTAGTGTAGTGTGCGAGCGAGCACTGACCGGGATCATGCCGAAGTCGATGAGGTCCCGCGCCTGCACCTTGCGCAGCCAGGCGTCGCGCTCGTCGTTGTCGTCGGCGGCGGAGGTGGTAGTGTAGTGTAGTGTAGTGTGCGAGCGAGCACTGACCGGGATCATGCCGAAGTCGATGAGGTCCCGCGCCTGCACCTTGCGCAGCCAGGCGTCGCGCTCGTCGTTGTCGTCGGCGGCGGAGGTGGTAGTGTAGTGTAGTGTAGTGTAGTGTAGTGTGCGAGCGAGCACTGACCGGGATCATGCCGAAGTCGATGAGGTCCCGCGCCTGCACCTTGCGCAGCCAGGCGTCGCGCTCGTCGTTGTCGTCGGCGGCGGAGGTGGTAGTGTAGTGTAGTGTAGTGTAGTGTGCGAGCGAGCACTGACCGGGATCATGCCGAAGTCGATGAGGTCCCGCGCCTGCACCTTGCGCAGCCAGGCGTCGCGCTCGTCGTTGTCGTCGGCGGCGGAGGTGGTAGTGTAGTGTAGTGTAGTGTAGTGTAGTGTGCGAGCGAGCACTGACCGGGATCATGCCGAAGTCGATGAGGTCCCGCGCCTGCACCTTGCGCAGCCAGGCGTCGCGCTCGTCGTTGTCGTCGGCGGCGGAGGTGGTAGTGTAGTGTAGTGTAGTGTAGTGTAGTGTGCGAGCGAGCACTGACCGGGATCATGCCGAAGTCGATGAGGTCCCGCGCCTGCACCTTGCGCAGCCAGGCGTCGCGCTCGTCGTTGTCGTCGGCGGCGGAGGTGGTAGTGTAGTGTAGTGTAGTGTGCGAGCGAGCACTGACCGGGATCATGCCGAAGTCGATGAGGTCCCGCGCCTGCACCTTGCGCAGCCAGGCGTCGCGCTCGTCGTTGTCGTCGGCGGCGGAGGTGGTAGTGTAGTGTAGTGTAGTGTAGTGTAGTGTGCGAGCGAGCACTGACCGGGATCATGCCGAAGTCGATGAGGTCCCGCGCCTGCACCTTGCGCAGCCAGGCGTCGCGCTCGTCGTTGTCGTCGGCGGCGGAGGTGGTAGTGTAGTGTAGTGTAGTGTAGTGTGCGAGCGAGCACTGACCGGGATCATGCCGAAGTCGATGAGGTCCCGCGCCTGCACCTTGCGCAGCCAGGCGTCGCGCTCGTCGTTGTCGTCGGCGGCGGAGGTGGTAGTGTAGTGTAGTGTAGTGTGCGAGCGAGCACTGACCGGGATCATGCCGAAGTCGATGAGGTCCCGCGCCTGCACCTTGCGCAGCCAGGCGTCGCGCTCGTCGTTGTCGTCGGCGGCGGAGGTGGTAGTGTAGTGTAGTGTAGTGTAGTGTAGTGTGCGAGCGAGCACTGACCGGGATCATGCCGAAGTCGATGAGGTCCCGCGCCTGCACCTTGCGCAGCCAGGCGTCGCGCTCGTCGTTGTCGTCGGCGGCGGAGGTGGTAGTGTAGTGTAGTGTAGTGTAGTGTGCGAGCGAGCACTGACCGGGATCATGCCGAAGTCGATGAGGTCCCGCGCCTGCACCTTGCGCAGCCAGGCGTCGCGCTCGTCGTTGTCGTCGGCGGCGGAGGTGGTAGTGTAGTGTAGTGTAGTGTGCGAGCGAGCACTGACCGGGATCATGCCGAAGTCGATGAGGTCCCGCGCCTGCACCTTGCGCAGCCAGGCGTCGCGCTCGTCGTTGTCGTCGGCGGCGGAGGTGGTAGTGTAGTGTAGTGTAGTGTAGTGTAGTGTGCGAGCGAGCACTGACCGGGATCATGCCGAAGTCGATGAGGTCCCGCGCCTGCACCTTGCGCAGCCAGGCGTCGCGCTCGTCGTTGTCGTCGGCGGCGGAGGTGGTAGTGTAGTGTAGTGTAGTGTAGTGTGCGAGCGAGCACTGACCGGGATCATGCCGAAGTCGATGAGGTCCCGCGCCTGCACCTTGCGCAGCCAGGCGTCGCGCTCGTCGTTGTCGTCGGCGGCGGAGGTGGTAGTGTAGTGTAGTGTAGTGTGCGAGCGAGCACTGACCGGGATCATGCCGAAGTCGATGAGGTCCCGCGCCTGCACCTTGCGCAGCCAGGCGTCGCGCTCGTCGTTGTCGTCGGCGGCGGAGGTGGTAGTGTAGTGTAGTGTAGTGTAGTGTAGTGTGCGAGCGAGCACTGACCGGGATCATGCCGAAGTCGATGAGGTCCCGCGCCTGCACCTTGCGCAGCCAGGCGTCGCGCTCGTCGTTGTCGTCGGCGGCGGAGGTGGTAGTGTAGTGTAGTGTAGTGTAGTGTGCGAGCGAGCACTGACCGGGATCATGCCGAAGTCGATGAGGTCCCGCGCCTGCACCTTGCGCAGCCAGGCGTCGCGCTCGTCGTTGTCGTCGGCGGCGGAGGTGGTAGTGTAGTGTAGTGTAGTGTGCGAGCGAGCACTGACCGGGATCATGCCGAAGTCGATGAGGTCCCGCGCCTGCACCTTGCGCAGCCAGGCGTCGCGCTCGTCGTTGTCGTCGGCGGCGGAGGTGGTAGTGTAGTGTAGTGTAGTGTAGTGTAGTGTGCGAGCGAGCACTGACCGGGATCATGCCGAAGTCGATGAGGTCCCGCGCCTGCACCTTGCGCAGCCAGGCGTCGCGCTCGTCGTTGTCGTCGGCGGCGGAGGTGGTAGTGTAGTGTAGTGTAGTGTAGTGTGCGAGCGAGCACTGACCGGGATCATGCCGAAGTCGATGAGGTCCCGCGCCTGCACCTTGCGCAGCCAGGCGTCGCGCTCGTCGTTGTCGTCGGCGGCGGAGGTGGTAGTGTAGTGTAGTGTAGTGTAGTGTAGTGTGCGAGCGAGCACTGACCGGGATCATGCCGAAGTCGATGAGGTCCCGCGCCTGCACCTTGCGCAGCCAGGCGTCGCGCTCGTCGTTGTCGTCGGCGGCGGAGGTGGTAGTGTAGTGTAGTGTAGTGTAGTGTGCGAGCGAGCACTGACCGGGATCATGCCGAAGTCGATGAGGTCCCGCGCCTGCACCTTGCGCAGCCAGGCGTCGCGCTCGTCGTTGTCGTCGGCGGCGGAGGTGGTAGTGTAGTGTAGTGTAGTGTAGTGTAGTGTGCGAGCGAGCACTGACCGGGATCATGCCGAAGTCGATGAGGTCCCGCGCCTGCACCTTGCGCAGCCAGGCGTCGCGCTCGTCGTTGTCGTCGGCGGCGGAGGTGGTAGTGTAGTGTAGTGTAGTGTAGTGTGCGAGCGAGCACTGACCGGGATCATGCCGAAGTCGATGAGGTCCCGCGCCTGCACCTTGCGCAGCCAGGCGTCGCGCTCGTCGTTGTCGTCGGCGGCGGAGGTGGTAGTGTAGTGTAGTGTAGTGTGCGAGCACTGACCGGGATCATGCCGAAGTCGATGAGGTCCCGCGCCTGCACCTTGCGCAGCCAGGCGTCGCGCTCGTCGTTGTCGTCGGCGGCGGAGGTGGTAGTGTAGTGTAGTGTAGTGTAGTGTAGTGTGCGAGCGAGCACTGACCGGGATCATGCCGAAGTCGATGAGGTCCCGCGCCTGCACCTTGCGCAGCCAGGCGTCGCGCTCGTCGTTGTCGTCGGCGGCGGAGGTGAGCGGCGAGGCGTCGTTGGCGGCGGCCTGCGAGGCGGCGCGCCGGCCCGACCGAGCGTCCCACGCACCAAAGCCCAGGTACTTCTCGTTGCTGCGCCGCTGCACCAGCCTGGACAACACTTCTATCGTCATTCGGCACATACTTACAATACATTACACTGACACGGTACACCATCAATTCATAGGCTCGAGTTGAGTAGCGAAAGAATTGAAATATCTTCAGGGCAAATCCAGTCGCTTGTATTTTTTATTCTTGTTCACAGTAACAAAGTTGTACTGACCATAATAAGTTTGAGCTTATTATACCGAGATCAATATATACCAATAAATTGTAACGTATTACAATACAATTGAAGTGACGTGCGAATGGTGACATTTGCAATGTGCAGGTATTATTTAACATTCGTGGATGTCGGCATGCAACGCCCCGTAACAGAACCATCAGAACCATCCGAAGATAGGTTATTGAAAACTAACGTCAGATCATTTCTCATCTGCATTGTCGACATGAAATTTTGTCGTTATCGTGCAGTGTTTGCTACGTTGCAAATTCTACTACTACATTATATGCACCAAGGTCATTCAGTGTCGCCATTTTAGAAAATAAACTACTAAATTAGTAACTTTTGAACAAAAAAAATTAATAGCATATTTTTATACACAAATCTTTTGAGATTGCATTAGTGTACGCTTTTTACTTTAAATTAATAAATACCTGTCTAAACCATTATATGCGCCACTCGCAACAAAAAGTATGTTTGTAGTATCCACTTGAACCGCGTCACCGCGCAGTTTACGCGAATTGCGCTCCGGAACTGAGACGACCGCTCCTTCTAACATTTTTAGCATCCCTTGTTGCACTCCTTCGCCTGCAAATCATGACGACTGTATTGAGTTTTGAGATTTATAATCGACTATAATATCTGTAGGGAAAGCTTCCCTGATCCTTTAAACTTTTTCGCGAAAAAATAATGTACCTACTTTTTGGCTAAGATAGTTTTAGATAACAAAATAATATCTTAGTAGACTGAACTTTAAAGGAAAATTTAAAATCAGGAAATTGAAAGACATCTTTTCTATTAAAAAATTTTTTAAAATAGGATTCTTACCTCCAACATCCCTGAGTTGATGTATTCCAGGCACAGCACCTATTTTATCCACTTCATCTAAGAAAACTATTCCTGTTTGTGCTCTTTCTACGCTGTAAGAAAAAAATCAAAGTCAAAGTCAAAGTCAAAGTCAAAAATAACTTTATTTAAATAGACTTATTTACTAAGCTCTTTTAAATCGTCACAACAGGGAATATGTATAAGAAAATAAATAAATATAATTATAAAGGCAATACTCATAATTTTACTGGGTATCAACCGGGCATTTACTAATTGTCCCAGTTATAGTATTTCAATATGTACTAAATAAATTGTTAGTTTTAATTTTAAAATAATACTTATTTTAAAATTAAAAATAACACTAGTATGCATATTCCCAATCAACCCTACTACCGCTTCGACGAATTAGTAGCTGCAGAGAAGAAGCGGCGCAAGAAACTCTCAGCCTTTAGTATTTATAATGACATTTACAAATCAATTATGTCATTATGTATTAGTATTAATAGTAATAATATTGTAATTTCTTAGTAATGGCTATATTTTATAAATCGAGTACTAGAAAAAGATTATCTCATTCCCCTCAACCAAAGCAAAAAATAACATTCAACAAATAACATTAAGTTAAGTATTCAGTACATCTTCTTAACTATTATATAATTCACTTACTTGAAGTTGGCATCTTGCAGTAGTTTCGCGATAACACTCTCTATGTCTTCCCCAACGTACCCTGCCTGCGTGAGCGTCGTACAATCACAGATCGCGAACGGAACGTCAAGGCATTGTGCTATCGTCTGTGCTAATAGTGTCTTGCCTGTAAATGGAATAGAATAGACATATAGAACAGATTGGATGATTTAAGCAAGGGGAAATACGGTTTGGAGCGGTGTGATTGTTGAAGCATTTAGTGTAATACTACTGATGATAATCACTGAAAACTATAATCAGTAAACTGATAAAGAGTTCTTTTATTAACGAGTTCTAGAATTAGGTCAAAAGCTCTCCTTTTAATGAAGAATTTACAATTTATACAAAAAAAATAAATCAAGCATCTGGAAATGGATGCGAATGATCATGACAAATGTGATATAAGCCCTTTTCGAGTTCATGACAAACAGTTTATTGTGTGTCAATAGGACATAACCATTGAAGCATCCAGTAATACAGTATAGACGACCATTAACAATATCTGCGGTTTGTTGAATATTTAGATCAAGGCGCCAATAATAATATACATGTTTAGTGGAAAACAAAAATGGGAAATAATAATTTACTAACAGCCTATTTTACTGTAGATCCTCTGATGAATTCGATAATTATGGCCCCATTTATAACGATATTTGATCGAAAATCTAGTGGTTTAATACATTCTGTATTAACTAGTCGATTAACAATAGCCGATCCGGTTCCAGTCGAACAGCATACTGAAAGCAACTGCAAGTACTCATAGTTTTACGCAACGTCATTGAGCAGTTTTGCTAAGTACTTACACTTTTTAAAGGATCGAGCAACAATTCTCAAACCACTAAATGTTTATTACTAATTATTATTGCACAAGTAAATATTGCAGTAATACCAAAAATAATACCCCGATATAGTCAACGACGTCGTAGTTACAAATGAGAAGGGTAATCAAATATATGTCATTGCATAACGTCATGAGAATAAGAATATATTATAAAGATCTATATTCTGAATATATTAACAAAAACAGCTATAATTCGAATTGACTCTGCTAAAACTATATGCAGAAATGAAAATTTTGTGATAAAATTATTAACATGTATCTAGAACAATTATTTTTATATTTGAATTTAAGTTAAGCAGCCAAAATTAACATTTCTATAAAAAAAAATAAGTTCGTAAGCATAATGCCTTCACACGTGTCGGTTACTAAATGTATTACGTAAAAGTCATGAGTCATTGTCATTGCAATTAGCGTATGATTTATATTATGACGATTTACGAATGCAACTTCGTATTATGTGAAACGGGTAAAATCCCGTGATTCCATTTTTGTGGGGTTTTAACTCTTCTATGGACTAGATCTCAAAAAATATCAGTAAAAAAGGTTTATAAAATTTATCGTTGGACTGGCAGAAATGTTATTGAGCCTTTAAGATTCTCGCGCAACGAATCATCATAGTCTCAATAGGTAGCTTGTTGTAATACTTCAGATGTCGGAAGCGGCTACAACCATTGTTAAGTAGGGCCTATGCTTGTTTGCATCCCGTGTTTAAACAAGTGTGATAGCTGCAAAAATAGAAAAAACTGGGTCGAACACGTTCCAATACATAGGACGGATTATTGAAACCTGATAACTACTTTCAAAATTCAATCACTTGTTCAACCAGAAATGCAAGTTTATCTGAACATTTCATTGTATTTCCATTATACAATCGATTCAAGGTTTCCTGTGTCTAAATGACGACAACGTGTAACGAGATAAAATTGGAATTGAGTATGGTTAACTGAGCTAAGGAGACTTGTTGATGTTCCTTCCATTTTAACTATTTTGTCTCGGCGATACGTACTGTAAGATAAGCCACAGCCCTGTCATGTTCTTTGTTACAGAAATTGTTAGGTGTCATCATAAACCATTTGATCAATAGTTTCAGGGCAGAATTCAAGTTACAGACGATCTCGTTGGATCAGACTTAAAAGCTTAAACAAAAATTACGTACGGAAAACCAGTGGACTATGAAACCAAGTAAAAGCAAAAGCGTTTAATAAGGAAACCGATCTGAGTCGTTATGGTTACGGTACTTTGAACATTATGAATCCAATTGGGACTTTCACTTTTGGCGCCAACGTGCGCTGTGACATAACCCTCGTGTATTGAGACGGAGAGGTGCAAGTAAACACGACGACGTGATTTATCTCACTTGCAGCATTATAAATGATAATAGTGGGACTTAATCTTAACATAACCATTTGCGGCAGTCATTGTACGCAAACATTACCTCGTTAATAACTGTTATTGGTTAATGATAAGGCTGGCGTTTTAAGATGCACAGCAAATAAAGAAACGAAAAGCCATTCATGTATCATCTAGAATACAATAGAAGAAATAAGTAAAAGGATCGGTGACAGGAGAAATCAAGACGATTATGCTAAGGTCATAATGAACAAGATAGAAATTGAATATTCTTGTAACTTGTCCTGGTCTATTAGCAACCCATATTGATATATCTATATTATTCTCCAGAGTTACCAATGCAATAATTTTTAAGTAATTAATAAACAGTGCTGAATATTTCTTAAAAAAATATCTACTATTCTTGATGAGAAGTTGTTCATCAATCAGGTTAAAATCAGCGAGGGGAAGAACATTCTCATATTTTATCAATCTATACAAATATTTGAATGTTATGTTCATATTTCTTGTGAATTCATTTTACTTCGTAGCTACACTTAATTTGACACCTAATTAACACCTTCATAAAATATAAATTTAAATATTGATGCTAAATAAACAAGTCGGTAACTGAGGTTAAGACAGAACATACCATTTGTTTTATCTTATTTTCGCAAGAAAAGATTTATTCAGTCATTATTATTCTAGCTTCAAGGAATATTGTTCATATTATCTATACAAAAACTAACAGAATATAAAGTGTTATTAAGAAAGTTAAGATTGATTTTTGTCTAAATATAGCTTTTAACTTAGATCCAATCAACATTATTCCTGTAATAATATAACTCGTATATTGTTATCTTAAAATTAAGTGATGGAATTCCAATACCCATCATTTACATTTGAATTAAATCGATTTTGTTATCCAAAACACAATCGATTAGTATCGACGAAAGTTATATGGGTACGTTTTGGAGACAGGCGGTTAGTTTCATCGGTAATTGAGCAATATTTATGAGGGTAGCTGAAAATATTTTATTTTTATCACATGTTTAACGCCAAAATTAAAGGTCTCGTAGGCAAACCAACCAAATATTAATTATTTGAAACCCACAAAATAGTAGTTTACCACTGTTGCTAAGATGCGGTTTGTCTGCCTTCAATAGAACAAATAAATCAATATTCATTGTTGTTGTTTTATACGAGAATACAGTTCGATGATGCAATGTAATTAGTAACACTGTATGTAATAAGGTCAAGTGCGTATTTTGTTCAACGTTCAACACGTCACGATGGAAGTAAAGCCTACTTTATTTGGTTTGTTACTATATATTATACTTCCAGAAATAGAAAAGTTATAATTTTATCTGAGGATTGCATATGTTTTAAATATTGATTCAATGCCAAGGATGCATATCTCAATATTATTATATTTTGGCCTATTGGCTCACCTTGTGCAACGCCAAATTAAAAGAATTGCAACCTTAATGTCTATTAATATTTTATTGTAATTCATAGTCACACAAATAAACATTAATGTCCATGTTCTATCATAAAAAATATTTATATATTTGGAGAATATATTCTTCGTGTTCGATATAATCAAATGCCTTACTAAAGTCTAGAATATTGAACTATAAGTTGTTTTGACTTCTTTAAACTTCTAATTTATTATATACTACAAAACTTGTGCGAGACAAGACGTGTTCACAACAAGTTGTCAAGCAATAATTAACTCAAAAAGAATATCATAAAAAAATCTGATATCCAAACTTTATTTGATTTATGCATCGCGATAAAATTTAAATTCTGTTAGGTAACACACCTGTAGATAAACAAAGAAGTTAAGCAAGGGTTTCTTCAATATATTGCAGAGTTTTTATGCATTTTGGTTAAGTGTCCTGTCATACGGTATTCAAGCAAAAGTTTTTTCAGACGATGTACTTACGAAGATTTTAAATTTTAAAACGTGTATGGTAATTTTGTTATCCATCGTTAAATTTTGACAGTCGCGTTTAAATTGCAAATCAGGCAATTAGTATTGGTTATTAATATTAAGTTATAGACATAATATTGTACGAACACCATTTAACCTTAATCTTTATTGAAACATGTCCAAGCAAAGATGAAAATAGATAATATTTAACCTCTCTATAAATAAATAAGTAGTTGTGATACGCTGATTTCACAGCTGTATTAAGACAAATTCCTTACTAAAGACTAGAGATCTACGTGCCGTTAATCACTTTCACAAATAATATTTTTATATATATATACACTTTGATAGGAATATCGTAGTATCGTATAATATAGTATAACAAATAGTAAAAATACAGTCATTGAATTAACTAACGATTGGGTGTTTTTGAAACGGCGGTCACATTGCCACTGCACGAGTGCTTTATTAATTGAATTAAAATCGCCAAAAAATAAAACTTCCCTGTTAAATCACGTAACACCTAAAATAAATCATTCAACACGGACCGCTTGACAAGATCATAATCGAAAAACGAGGTCATTTTATGACGTTTGACTATCATTTTCAAATTAATTGGTTCAAATATTTTATAATATGCAAATGTCTATAAAGAGTTTTTTTATTTGTGTATATTATTACTAATAAAATTTGCAGTGAGAGGCGAAGTTTACAAAATTTTATAAAATGATTTAGTAATTAGAAACTTTGGATCACTCAAGCAAAATAGATCGTACAACAGTCAGTATCGAGATCTATGAAAAGAAAAATCCAATTTATAAGGCGACTCACCACAGCCAGTAGGTCCTAGTAACAGAACATTGCTTTTATCCAATCTTAGTTCGTGGTGTTGTCTTTCAAGTATTTCTGCACCGCCGCCACCTCCTCCACTTCCGTGGCTTAAATGTAGAAGATCTGGAATGGAAAGTACTCTATTAATATATGTTTGGTTGTAAAATAATAAACATAACGTAACAAACCAATTCCGCTATTGCATAATTAAAAAAAACTTCTGTGTCTTTAAAATCCTCATCCATCCTCAAATATCGGGAAATACTTGAAAATCAAGTTAAACTAAGCAATATGAGTAATTAAAAAGAAAAAGTAAAATATGAAAGTGTAGACTGGCGAAACTGAAAGGTGTTAGAACACAGAAGTATCAGAAAATCTCGGTTATCGCTAGAGTTAATAAGCGTAACTTTAGCAATTATGTTTTAGATTTAGAACTATATTTTGGAAGATTAGATCAATAATGTGATAAAATAGTAATTATAAAAGTAATGACTGATTACGGCTACTACACAAAAGCTAGAAATCGTTTATATGCAATTACTATCATAACACCTCTAAATCATAAGTTGGATTCAGATAGAATCTTTTTGTAATATTTTGAATTTTTAATATTTCTCACAGCAGTTTTCTTTTTGAACTTGAAAATTGTATATAGTTATTTATATATCCAAGCAACGTGATTATTACATCTCTGCCTCAGTACATTATTCCAATTTAATGCATATTTTTACTCTTCCCAATAGTTAACTTAATGCCTTTTATTTCGACCATATATCGTTGTAAGTGGGCAAGTAATGTTGATTATATTCAATTAAAAGGTCAAGGTGACTGCAACGTTATCAATAAATGTTGTTGTTCTTAACGATTTTAGAGAATGACTGAATCTTCAATGCCTGTCAAGGATTTCTTTGTTTCTTGGGCAGCAATGGAAAAAAATAGTCTCGACACTGATGTGAAGGTAGTTTTTTTAGGCATGCGGAAGAGTAACGTGATTTTCAAATGGATCGAGAGCCGAATCAATTGAATAATCGTTGATTAATCAGATCCATTCTATCTCAATGTTTTTGAACGTCTCGCGAACAATATGACAAAGGTCGGATGCAGAGCGGCTCGTCTATTGAGTCACACTTTCACTATTGTCAACAAAGAAAAAATAATTGAAAGCATTTTCAGGTCTGATTTTTTTTTAATGAGAGCTGCTTAGAAAGTGTCTATGCTTTATTGACCGTAAACCTTGTAGGGTTAGTTTTTATTTTCAGAAGTGTGTATCAATACCTCCCACAGGCTGAAAATTATTTATTTATACGCTTGTGCGTAAAGCTCAGCAAATGACTCGACACCACCTGATGATAAGCAGTAGAGGAGTCCATATGTGAAGATAGCTAGTGAAGCATGCGACATACTGCCCTTTTTCACGCCTCTTTCAAAGGAAACCCGTGAAGGAGGGAATACGTGTGCTGGTAAGAAATTCCAAACTCTAGCTGTGCGACAGAGAAAGGAGTCACAAAATCTCTTAGTGCGTAAAGTAGACGTGGCGACAGTGAAGGAGTGACTCGGTAGAACAGCACGCGTACACGTATATACAGGAATGATTTAGTTTTATTAAAACAAATTATTTATATCAACACAAATCGAGCGCGCGCATTACTAATTCCGCGTATAGTATATAATCAAAATTATTATACCTTTAAAAATATTTTTTTACAACTACCACTTATACGCATCTGGTGTTCGCTATTGCTTTTTACAACATTCTGTACACAACAGTGTTTGCTTACCATCAGGCGGGCTGAATTCTTGTTTGTCACCCTTACCTAAAAAAAGATTTATTATTTGGCTGTGATCTGAGATAATATCGCTGGAATGAGGGATTTTTATTACTGCTACGTAAGGTATATTTTACACAAGCTTATTTGGCAGATTTTACGAGCTTGCTTCATTATCTCTTGTTGTAATAAACCTTAATTTAATCCATATTATCCAGGTTAAGCTTTGTATCGTTTAAAAGCGAAATATTTAAGCTCACTGGAGTTGGCACAAGCGAACCAGAATATAATGTAGCACTTACGATTATTTTTGCATAGTTTCCTAGATTATAAAAATAGATATGGGTAAAATTACAAAGTCTAAAGAGGTGTATCAACCTTTCATAATATGCAATTAATTTCTTTAGACTTCAAAATGTCATTGAACTTTGATGTATGTGCATCAAAGTTCAATGACATTATGATAAATAAATTTTCTGGTCGTCTGCAAAATCTAGGCAGCTCGCGGTGGAATTCGGTAGATTTACCTTTTTTTAATTTTGACTATCGCTAACTTATGCGTGAGGACGCATAAGTTAACCCGATATTGATTAACCCAATTGAATCTAGCGCGGTATCAGCTATAATTACGTCGATGCTGTAACGCTATCCAAATCTATACGTGGTTTCGTTTCATAGATAGCATAACCCAGCAAATTCCATAAGTTTTTGAATAAGAATGATTTATCCTGAATAAAAGCCTCAACTTACGAAAAACGACCAACTTTTCAGACTGAATTAGATTTCTATGGCAACATTGTTTTCCTGACTGTAAAAATTACAGGCTGTATGAACTTCGTGATAACTGCGCGTGAGGATATATAAAAGTTTATACACTAAAACATAACGTTTGCCAACATAAAATGGCGGGTTTGATAATATAATTCTCACCTCTGTGTGTATGATGCAAGGGATGGTGTGCTTCGTTGGGAGCGCCGCTGGTAACGTTGTTATAGATCCTCTTGTAATGGTTGTATACGGCTACGGAGAGCACTTTCTTCGCGTACTCCTGCCCCACGACGTGCTTGTTCAGGTATTCGAAGATCTTTTTTGGTGGTGGAGGGGGTTTCCTGCAAGAAAAAAGTTGTCACATTATGGAGACCTTAAAGTTTGGTTGTTGAGCGACGCAATTTATTTATGGCAACACCAACTGATTGTTATGACACTTCATTGAATTGACAGATATAATTGTGTTGACAGCATGAGAAATCATGAAGACAGTTAAGCAGAGACATTCACGATTAGTGAGACCAAAATAATAAAGATTACAATTAAATTTTAAATAAAATTAAGTATACATAAAACAAGACATAATAACACAATTTAAAATAGGGTAGCGAACCTCATTCTATCTCAAAGAGTAATGGATTCCTTCCTTTTTTAATTAACGTCGGTCATAAAATAATTCCTCTCACAGAAAAGAAAAAAATCTCTCATGATACGCCGCTAAGCCGTTGCTTATCTTGCTTTCCGAAGTACGGAAGAACTCAAGAGAACAAATATTGATCAACCCATTCAGAAACCAACCATAGTGAAAGTAGCCCTGTCGTAATCGAATCCAGAGCGGTCGAATCACAATGCCAACTATATTTTACTCTAGTGCTGTGCAGCTTGTCTTGCCCATCTAAAAAGAGCATCTTAATGCCTCTTCTGAAGGAACCCATTTTGTATGAAGGAGGGAATACGTGTGCCTCTAAGGAATAGCCGAGTTTCTTAGCGGTTTTTAACATATATGTTGTGTTATAATTTTTATATAATCGTGATATTTTATGAATGTGTATTTTTATTATTAGTATTTTTATAGACATTGCTAACTTAAAACATTTATATTTATTGAAATTATTTTGTTTTTTTTTTTGTTAAAAAATAAAATATGGTTAGTACTAAATTCCAAGCTTGATGTGCATTATGAAGGCAGTGTGCTTGATGTGCATTGAATTTTAATAAAATAGTTTTTATATAACTGATTGACGCTATACAAAAATCATTGTTCACGACTCCGCGATATCTGTACAATGTGACAGATATTATTGCATTGACCCCAGATAACGTATTGTTTATAAACGCAATCTTTTTATCGATTAGAAAAGCAGACATCTCGTTACCATTATTACAATCTCAAATGCCAATTTATCTTTTTTTTGGACGATAATAGTTGTATGGCATTCTTTTGATATTAGGAACTCAAGTTTGAAATAATAAAGACAAATTGTAAGTCTTATCTAAGGTTGAAGAGCCATTAATGGCACAAGAGCGATCATTTAGTGTCCATATATGGTACAACTCAATGCTAAACAAGAATAATTTGTCCTTAAACAATTAGAAAATCCAATTATGGTGTTGCTAGTTGGTCAGTAGTTATTTCTAATCTGACATATCGTATTTGGCGATTGAAGTTCACTTCATATAAGTAATAAACGCGTATCCATATTACTTTAAACGCTTCACAAATTTACTAAAATTACTTTTCGTCCACTTTGAACTTACTCGCGGCGCCAATCCGTAGAACTAACACCAACATATCTATTTAGAATACTATTTATGGAATTAGACCGCGTTATAATTTATTTTAAACGAATAAAAAATACATTTTAATGTGCCTGATGAATTTTAAATTGTGGTTTTTTACATAATGGTTGCTAAGCTTATGAATCTTTTTTTTATAGATAAAAGAAAAATAGCTTAATATTTTTAATAAATGTGGCAATATAGTACATAATATTTAAGTATACAATCAGTAGTTACAGATATTTGTTACTAATAGTTTAAGTCATAAGTAGAAACATTTCTCTATAATACACCGATAATTTGTAGCTGTTTAGTACCGGTTTAAAAAAAAAACACTAAAAAACACTGGTACTAAGTAACAAAAAAATAAAATATTTATCCTGGCTTCATTATATATATCCCCGGGAACCTCGCTACGATCAACATTTAACTGTGGCATCATTGTCCGGATAAAAATGAATATCGGATTTTAAAAACCATTTTATTTTATTAACAAGCGCACTTTCCCTACGCCTTTGATAACTTGATAACCCTATATAGCATGTTTACAACGTCAGACGGGTCCAAGCATGCAAGATCGGTGACGTCACCCGATTGTGACCAATGTCAAGTGTTCATTGACCTTGTGATGTAATCACTCGTGCTTGCTCGGGCCATTTGACATTGTTTTCGGATGTTTGCTGTAGGACGCTCAGGTAAATTATAAATCAGGAACGCGGATCATTGGATGTTAATTGAAAGCGTGCAAAACATTTTGAATGTGATCACTTTGGTTTGGGAAAAGATTTCAAAAACCTTTAACTCTAATTAGTGCACTGCGACTTCGACTGATAAGTGGATTGTGTTAGACAAAACAGCACCAACAATAAAAAACTCGAAATCGTTAGTTTTAAGTATTAAATGTACCAGAAAATTTGTTTCAAATATAAACAGATTTAGAATATTTACAACAAGCATTACACTGAGGTCCAATCAGACTAGTAATATAGACATTAACTAAGTTTTAATATTGAATTATGCTTTCGTTTATTTAATATTAAAACTTAGTAAGTATGGAGTTTCAAGTTATAAGGAAAACCAGTTACATATAAATATTATACATCTAGTACGACAGTAGTGGTTTGACTTTATTCAGGGCCTCTTGAGCATTATTAAGTAAACGAATCATCTAGATACTAATTTAAGTTTCAATTATTTTTTAATAAGATAGACATGTAAGGTTAATATGTTACAACAAGAAGGTTTAAATAGTGTACTCACGCGAAGCTGGTTTAGCATGGAATTTATCAAAAGTTTAATTATACATATTTTTAATTCAGTTTCATTATATATTAAGTGTTTACGGTAGTTTTATAGCGCGACTAATTAAGAACGATCCTTTTAATTATTTTATGAAAGAACGCTTTCAATGGCGGATCATTTAAGCTAACTGTACTCCAACATTTAAATTCGAATACTGTGCAAATGTTGGGGAAACACCGTCCCCAACATTTGCACAGTATTCGACTCCACTAGAGCCAGACGCAATTAATAATAATAATAATAATATTTCTCTCTTTCACACTTATTATCTAATCCAAAGTATCATTAAGAGTTTGTGTTATGATACTAGATAACTGAGAAATATAAATAGTAATATATGTATATAAATTATTGTAAACATACAAGTAAAACATAGAAACATACTTGACTCTTGAACAAATATTTGACTGATCATACAAATATCTGCCGCTACCGGGATTTGAACCCGGGATCTTTGGCTTAGTAGATAGGGCACTTCGAATCCAGGTAGCGGCAGATATTTGTATGATCAGTCAAATATTTGTTCAAGAGTAAAGTATATTCTATGTTTATCTAGTATGTTTCCATGTTTATCTAATATGTTTCCATGTTTATCTAGTATGTTTCCATGTTTATCTAGTATGTTTCCGATAATTTATATACATATATTACTATTGGTGGTCAGTACACCACTCGACCAGACGGCCGCCAATTCGATTATATTTCTAAATCACCTGGCTCAAATTTAAAATAGCCTGTCTATTCTTTGTACCCAACAGACTATGAATTGAAGGGCCTTAATCCTTCAAAACAACACTGAGCAACAAAGTTTCTTATGCATTAAGAACGGCTGCATATCTTCAACATGCCCAACTGATGCGTGTGGCCTTCGATTTTCTTAGCTTAGTCCACACTCACCTACGTGACTTGCAAACCCGAAAATGGTGTGCACATTGCATTTAAAACATCGCACGTAATTTCATTTTGCCTGATAAGTCTTGATACCTTAGAAAGATACAAGATCACAATCATTTAACGCTGTTTGTTTTTAAATGTTGATTATGTTGCTTTGGATTCTGTTTCACTAATAGTTTAAGTATGTATGGTATTTACAATCTACATCTTTCTGACCAATACACCGGAGCACCAGATCCGCGATAATAATCATGGACTCTTATGCAATGCTCATTAGCTTTAAATTTAGATACGTAACTAAATTGCCACTGTTTGGACATACTTCCTTAATACCAAACGCCTAAACGGTGAAAGCAGTGTGTTTTGTGATAGTAATTTAAAAAAAAAATACAAAGCAGCTCATGAAAAGTATGTATATTAAGATATTTTGGTTATGTTAACACCGTTCGGTGTATGAGATGTTTAAGTTGGTCTTAAATATTACTATTTAACTTTCATATACATTGAGGAGATGGAAAACTTCTAGTTGTTGGGCATATCAACAACAACAACTACAGGCGTTATCCTGTTTAGACTTTGATGAGACCCTGCATACAATAAATAGAGTATTTAATATAATAGATTCACTTTAGTAATAAAAGAATTTCAATATTTATTAGCAGCACTTCAATCCCAGAAAGATCATAAATATCCAAGGCTGGCAAATTTAGCTTTATGTATTCGAAACAACAAAATATAAAACGTGTTGTAGAATAAACAGTTCTGTTTAGTAACATAAGTTTGAATACGGATTGAGGTAACCGACTTAGCAGCTTCGTCATTGTTAACCATAAACAGAGATTCGTCTCCCATTAAATTAACACAAAAAGGCATAAATCAGACATATGTAACTTAGTGCGTTGTTGTAAATATATATATAAAGCTAATAAAGGTAATATGAAAGTCCACACCACAATAATAAATAAAAAAGACAAAACTTTTAAGACGCACTCAACAAACTACACGAGGCAATTTACCAATTTCTTTTAGGAAAAATGTAAAAAGATACAAAACGACCAGCTTTAACGGACAGTTACAGAGAGTAAGAGTATTTTCAAGAACACTTTCTTCTTACGTAACCAACAATTGCGTCTGAATGCAAAAAAAATCCTACATATTTTATGCCTTAATACGATCATGCAGTGGGTGATTCTCAATGGACGATGATGATATTCTCGCAAGTAATAAAACCAGGATTTTGTATACTGTGTAAGGCTACGTTAAAAGACTTTAGAAAGCTGTATACTTGAATAAAACTAATATGATATGCAAATTTCTATGGGACATTAAGCAACAGTGTAGAATATCAATTGAAGTGTGTGCTATAAGCAACGTCAAAGGCACAAGGTACACATTTACGGATTAAGGTAAAGATAAATCAAATTGTCCGATCAGTAAACTATTTGTAATGCTAATACAAACTGTAATTGGACAAAGAAAATAACTTAGTTAAAGTGATAACATTACAGGTAAACTGAAACGCGTATGTCAACCTACATATTTACTATACTTCGGTAGATAAAATACGCGTCACTCATTTCATCTTTTATTGTCAGTAACGATCGGTTGAGATCGTAGATGCGATGATAAGGTAATTAAAGAAACTTTTCTAATAATGTTACGTAATTTGCTCTTGGCGAAATTAAACTGCTTGGAAGAATCTCTTCATTAAACGCTGTTTTGAAGTTATTGGAATTTTTAAGCGTCAATTGACGAAAAGTAATTATGATGATAAATTAGATATTAAGTTTACTAGAAATATTCATAAATGACGTGAGTAATAAAAATCGCGTCATATATATGGCTTTAGGATTAGTTAAACTCCTGCTAGATAGAAAGTATAAGTACCTTAGTTGTCTGACGGGCCTCAGCGTAGCAAGGGCATTATAGCAAAAACTGGTTTTCAGGACACTGACCTATTTGGACGGCGCGGTTTGCTTACTCGCAATTACTACTTGCGAAGGAAGCGTCATGTTGATCACTTTATGTCTAGCAAAGTGAAATCGTTTGGTACATTTTCTAGCTAAATATTGGACTGATGTGATTGAAAACGTCACTCACTATTCACTCAATAATCTGGTTCTGCTTATGAGACGTTAAATTTTGACAAATTCTACAAATAAATGTCAAAATTCAACACTTCCAGCGTAAGCTTTGTTCACTTAAGGTCCATGATAAGTCACTTTTTATCTACTAACAAATGATTCAAATAACAACCTTCCAATAACTTTATATTGATGATCTTCTACGAAAGTAATTTGCCCTTCGACTAAGCATTTTAATAAGTAAGCAAATTAATTTATTGGAATACCTTGTAGTTTGATAATTTAAGCGCCATGAATACTTAATGTATGTTATCATTTATGTCGTCAATATTGGTAATAAATAATCCATTTCTTATCTATTACGTTAAGAATGAGAAACGACCTAATACAACATTCTAGAAAAATGCTCTTAATTATTAAAGACTAGTTTAAACCATGAAACACTAAAACCAGGATAAAATTAGCCAAAACAGACGTGCCATGACTGTAAGCGGGTACCTGCTTGAATATTTATAATCTAAACAAGTTTATATATAAAATATATCGTACCTATAGAATCCAGATTTATTTTCAGAATTGTCCTTGATGCTCTTTTTTGTGTCAACCTCACTGAGCACGACGAAGAAGTGGTGGCACTTGTCGCACTTGACGAACCTGGTGGAGCTGACGAAAGTCTCGACGTGCGTGCAAGGATCCCCGCATTTGGGGCAAGTTAGTACCCCGTTGCCGGAGCCTGATTTCTTACCGCCCGATGTGCCTGACATGATAATACATTATTATGAAATGGTATATCTTTGACAAACGTGCTACGTGACAGACTAAAGTAACCTTTAGTCTGTCACGTCGATAGAATACTTTTGATTGTAGTTTCTTCAATCTTAGACTAAAAAGTAACTTTTAGCTTAAACATTAACGTTAACAAAAATACAGTTTTATCCAACACGTGATAACAACACGTGAGAAACAATGATTGAGCATATTTTTAAAACACTTTAGCTCATTCAATATTCATCAAGTCTACGGTAGGTTACAAGTTGATTTTATGTTTTGATTTGTAGCAAAAACATGGTCATAAAAATGCCATTTACACTAAAATTTAGTTAGCTGAATGATCAATGTATCGTAAAGCAACGCCAAAATCCATTTTATCGGTTTTTAGTTTATTTTTCAAAAGGTGCTTTACTGTGGTCTTTTATAAAAAGTCGGATTCTTGACATCGTTCACAAATTAATTGTTTTCAAGTACCTTCTTTAGGAATGAGAATCTGGACTTGATAGCTTTAATTCAAGACATGTCCTCAAGTTAAATAGCTTAAAACTGATTCATCTCTAACTACCTTTTTAATTGAAAAGAAACAGCTTAGTCTTAAACTAGGACACTCTATTCCACGTTTGTGAACTATTGCATCATTGAAATTTTCAGTAAAACTACTAATTTCTTCTCCGAGTTATCTGTTGTAACTTCTTACCTGAGTTGGCGGCTTCCTTGGGCGGGTGAGTGTGCGGCGGTCCGGGAGGCTGTTCAGTGGGGCTCTTGCACAGCACAGAACAGGTGGTTAGAGACCTGGGGCCATTGCGTCTAAGTGAACGGCATTGTTGAACACCTGTAAATAATATTCACATTATAAACCTGCATCCCGATAAAAAATACTAACAGACTGTGACTGCGCATATTCAACGAGAAATCACCAGAATCATTTGTTCCAGGTAGTTATCTTAGTGCGAATGGTAAGCGACACTTTATCAAGTGTTCCACTATAAAAGTTGTACTATTCCAAATGGTATTTCATTTTAAATAGTTGGAAGGGTAGTCTTCGGGTCAAAATTTTATGCGTGATATGCTGTTGTCTTTACCAAATTATTTTAAAGACATGGAGTGGTGTTGAATAGAGCTCTTGATAGATTCAACGAGAAGCCTGCGTGCAACCGAATAGCCGAATTCTTATCAATGGCTGATCAAAACTAATATTGTTACTACACGTAAATTTTATTGCATTTCTATCGAAACTGACTTGATGAAACTCAATTTCATTACAAAGAGTAACGTTATCAGTGGTCTGCAATCATTGGTCACTTAGGAAAGAACAGTAACTAGCAATCAATATTTTTAATCGTATTCTAATAATTTGAAAGTCAGTTCCACTTGTTCATTCCATCAAGGTTTTAAACCAGGAAGGCTAGTATCTAGCCGGATATCATTTAAATCTATAAACAGCTGGTGAAGAAATAAGCAAGTTTGCAAATGATTTATCAGGCTTGTACTTCGCTGATTATGTAAATATTTTCTTAGTATTACGTACATTACAGGGTTTAGATATCGTCTTACATAAAGCAAAAGATTGTACGCTACAAGAAGAACTACAAGGGAAGCTAAATGAACAGTAGTATTACGATTACGCGTGTCGGAAAAAATACTAAACTCAAGAAGAACAAAACTGAAAAAAATCACTTTTATCGCTTTAGCACTACAAATGCATTATGTAACTACAATCACATAACATTTTAATAGCCTAACGATTATTTAAAAAGTAAAACAAATAAACAAACGAACTAAGGTTTAGATACAAAGTCTCAGTAAGTTAAGACTGTAATTGTTATTGAGTCGCTTAAGATTTATTTATTCATCTTTGGATGTCAAGGCGAATATGTTAATAACATTAAATAACGGAGATTATCCGTTACGTCACAAACAAATTACGAAACCAGTGATGTCTTTATAAATCGTGAAATGCACTTTTAAAAGCTGCTTTCGAATGATGCCATTTTAGTAAATAATTTATACTGAGTTTGCGGTGTTATCATCACTTGAGACTTTGTGAAAATATAATTAAGTTTCAAAATTAGTACACCTTATAAGCTTTTAGAATATGAGTCCGGGATACAGAAAACATTTATTATTTATTTATTTACACAAGACACAACAAAAACATTAATCTGTACAAAAACACAAATATACATATAAATGTCCTGATGTGTCACCTATTACACCTATTTTCATTTTATTTAAAATTCAGACCTATATGAGTTAATTCTTACTTATTTTCATTAATTTTACGTATCTTCATTAATTTGAGACAAGATTTTTATATTGTTATATAAATGACAGCACAATTTAATAATTTGAGCATATTATATGTTGAAAATGCAGTAGAATATTAAGATAAAAATAATATCCTGGCCGATGGTCAAAGCTAAAACAATTTTATAAGTAATACAGAGTGAAAATGAATACAACAGCAAAAGCTTTCCCTGCAAAATATTTCGACATTTCTACGTACATCTGCAATAAATGCAATGAGCTACACATTAGTTATTCTGGTCAGACCAAAAGTGACCGTAGCCAGTAAAGTCACGTAATCTAAGCATAACTTGATAAAGTATTGATGGTGCACATGAGATTGTACTTTGGAATTGTCACTTTTGCTAATTACACATTGTATTGTCACACAATGAAACTTTCTTCAGATAATACACAATGAGAATCATTGTTGTACACGTAACAACTTGTCACCTGCTTTCCAAAACATTAGAGTTGATGTGGGCATCCAGTGGCGAAGCATGCCTTGGAATTGCCCTGTATAAAAATTAGTTGGGGGCCCAAATGAAGGGTAATATTGCTCGCCGTAGTTTGTCATTGTTAATCGGTTATAGCGGGATTCCCCCGTTTAAGTCATTCACTTAAACGGGGGAATCCCGCTGGAATCCCGCCGGAATCAAACACGCAATAACCGAAATAGGACGTTGCCAACTTTTGGGCGCACGTTTAACCTGGGAAAAAAGAGGTTGCTTTTTTTAGTGTCATTTCAAAAATGAAAACTCTATAAGCACGTATGACAGTTTTTTCATATGTTTTTTTCCCGGGAAGCAATAGACATTGTGGATAACATTTTACAAATTTTTGCTTATACGCGTTGGGGGCCCCCGTAGTCTGGGGGGCCCGTATTATTGAAACGAATGATACGGCGGTAGCTACGCCCCTTTGGGCACCCAAATATGGGGTAAAATACATTGCGCTCCAATTTATTAATATTATTAAAACCATAAGTTCTAATAATTAGTTTGAATGTATAAATTATGTCCTCTGTTTTTCAAACTCTATTATTATGTAAAGTACTTAAATATCTATTTAAATAAGTATCATTTTACATAAACGTGAACATTTATGAATTTAATAAGGATTAACATTTTCCTTAAAGCAAAACAAGTTCACCGTTCTAACATCAAATACCCGATAACCTTGCCATCTTTAAGACGTAGGATAATTTAATTATAGAAATTACTATACAGTTTATTATTTTAATTGTTACTTTTATAGTGATCTATTATACATAAAAGATGTTAGTTTCATTAAAACTAAAAGACAAAAATATAAACATCATGTGGAAACTATGTCAAGGCGCTCATTAAAACTGGTACAATCTCACCTCCAGACAAAACGAGAGCATAATATCTCATAAGACATAAAATAAATGGCGGTCCTTCCATTAGTCGCCAAAAATTCCACGAGATAAAGGGATACGTTACACCGGTATCTCGGAGCCATTAACTTCATAAGATAAGGGTGTATGAACTTCAGTTCCCTTTGCCTTCCCTGTAATAGAGAGAATCCACCAAAAAAAATTAACATAAAATCAAGAGCAAAGTTATCTATGTCACTTTGCAATATAATAATTTTATTGTGAAAATTTAGTGATGAATCTGATGATGTTTTTGGGGAGTTATTTAATTATAGTCAGCATTCGATGTATATATTTTCGTATTTAAAAAATGTTTAGTCTCAACTCGCAGCTCAAGGATTGCATATTTTTATCAAAAGGAAACCAATACGAATAGGAATTACTTAATACAAATATGGTAATATCCACATATTACCATATCTTTATTTAGGTAGACAGATCAAAAGCTAGATCAAGTTAAATATAAAATTAATGTTTACGTCAGCTATGTCGAAGATCTTTAGTACCATTACAACAGGGCTTAGGGTTTTAGACTGTACCATTTTCATATTTGAGTCTTGATGGGAGCAAACTGTTTCCAGATTCCGTCATATTCATCGGTTTATATATTTATATAAAGACACATAATAAAGACAATTTCAATATTATACTTTGTAACACAAGTTAGTTTACTTGGCAATATTATGTAAATAGGACGTAAATATTTTTGAAGGATGAATGGAACCGTTTTCTCGCCACAAAGGCTTTGGCAAGTCTAAATTAGAATGGAAAATTACTAGTAAGACCATACCTTCTGTGTCCTTTCATTTATGAAGTGACTTCTGTACGAGTAACTCGACATTGTTATCATTTACCTGATGTTTGATTTCACGCAACTTCATTTCAATTAAGTATATTTTATATTAGTGTAATGAACGCTCCTCGCGGTGACGGTCACCTTTACTTAACATTCCTGTCCCGTACAACAACATATAACTAGCAACCAGCTAAACGTACCTAACATACCTCACAATTTAAATGTAAACGCTACGATTTTTACAGTTTTAGTACTAGTACTGAAGTTATGAAAACCGTATGCGTCCGTAAGCGTATAAATAAGCTTTAGAATTTGAATCAAAATTTGAAAGGTCAATAAAAGTCAAATGAATTTCTTCTTTAATAAAGTATTACATATTGATGACAATGCCTCAACGCCTAGACCTGGACCCTATAATATGTTCGAATAGCATAAAGAACGAGATAAAGGTTTAGTTTTTATAGGAATTTCATTTTTCTTGCTTTGATACCTTAAATCACAAAATTATAAAATTTTGAGTAGAAAAACTTCTCGTAGCCATGTTACGCAAGGTTTTGCCTACATGTATTTTTTGGGTTATTGTAAATCGAGAAAATGGAGGTTTTTCGATGACTATACGCCACTGGCTTAGCGGTGAGCGTGGTCTAGTCCAATAGATGATAAAGATAGGTTCCTCTACTTTTTATACTGTTTTTAAATATTGCTCTATTCACACTAATAACGCACTTCGTTATGCTAAGAAATTTATATACAGTATATGATAAGTCAAGCAGATTAGGATACGAACGATAAGCTTTCAATTGTTTCTTAGCATTCTCAGAATTTCCTTGTGCCGACGAGGAATTAGCTGGCTCAGAAACAGCTTTCTATCTAATAAGGGTATTTTATCGTCGGTAGACAGAGCAAGTGATCCGGAACATTGCATTCGATGTCTTTTACATCCGCATTATGTAGATATATTTTTCCCAAAGTAATTAGTACTTTTTTATTCAAATTTACGTCAATATACTCGTTGTAGTTTAACAGTTTCTAGACGTTATTAAAGACTATTGACAATACGTACCTACATTTAAATGGGACAAAATGAGTCCAGCATTGGTCTAGTTCCAAATAGTAACAACACAGCGCAATGAATTATGTATTTCTATGACGAATCTTGACGTAATATGCAACTAGGTATAACAGACTTTCTCTTTCAAATAATTTGAAGCGGTCGCTTCGAATAGGTACCTTTCTAGTATTCAAAGGTCCATTAACAAAAAATACCTATTTACTTAAATTGCTGTGGATTTCTTTTTTCGCTTAATAACGTTTCAGTTGATAATATATTCGTTCAAATGCTCAAGAATGGGTAGGTATGTTTATTTAAACAAGTGTAATAATAACGAAATTATGTGATAATTTTTGTAGGTACAGATAGGCGCCGATTATTTATGTTTTAGTTCTGTCTAGCTGAAAATTGTTATAAAAGTGATGTAGTACCAGAACTTTGGTTGGGTATAAAGATGGTTTACGTCTGAAGGATTCTCAACATTCACAGAGTAATACAGCAAGACAACAAACAGCAGGGAACCCCTTTTTAAAATTCAGCCTATTTCAATACAAGCTTATTTAAAAAGTTACCTTATCAATATGGTTACCCTATGTATTGTGTTACCTTATCATTTTGGTCAGCTTGTTAATGAGTATAAACTGCTATTAAACTGCTATTCGTAAAATAAGTATTACCCTGTTGGTTTTTTTTTTACTTTCTATCCTATCCGAACATGAGATTAACGTAGTAAATTCAGTTCAATTACTCAATGGAAGCAATACCAAACTGAAGACAATTTTGATGAACAAAAGAATACTAAAACAAAACCCTATCCTTTAGCTAGCCTTGATCATATTATTAAAACCACTACAGGGTAAGCCTATGCTATGGAATTTCAGTGTGTGGTAAGTGCTTACTAGAATTAACTGTATCTATTTGATTAGCGTTTGGAAGAGTCTATGAAAAGCTTACCTTTTACCCTACCCTTTTAAGGGTAAGTGGTAGTGGTGGAAATATTTAAGAATATGGTTTCTGCGACTTATAATACTTATAATTAATTTACACATCATCATTACATAAGAGAGTAGTGATTCAACAAAACAACATTCTTTTATTAATGTTTTTGTTGGTAAACATGCAACATCATGAGAAATTTTTAAGGATATACTGTAAATCCTTTAACTAATAATTTATTGCACTCTCTTTTTCCATGATTACCATACAGAAGATACCAGGCAAACAACAAGCAAGACTTTTTGCAGACACACAGAAACCTGATGTTTGTTATAACCGTCAGCCGATAGGTCAAGTGGTCAGTATCCCTGTCTTCTTAGCCAGAGGACCCGGGTTCGAATCCCAGTAGTGGCAGATATTTGTACTATGATTACAAATATTTGTTGATGAGTCATGGATGTTTGTAAGTTTATTTAGTATATTTCTGATATTTACATACATATTACTATCTTTATTTTCCCATTATGTCCATAACACAAGCTTTAAATGATGATTAATTTGGGCTAGATGATAAGTGTGAGAATTATTATGTTATAAATATTATATTATGATATATGCAATTGCTACTGCTAAGACTAACCATAAACAACAACCAATGTGCTTTTGCAACATTATCTGCACTACAATTTATTTTTTATATTTAGATTCTTACTTACTAACTTATAATTTAGATTGTATCCACAATAAAGTATCTTATTTCTCCTAAAATATTCATGTTTATATAGGTATTTAATATTATAGTCTCATATCAATTAGCTAACTGTCACTTTTAATAGCATTATGAAACAGTATTAAGTGATTATATAATTTTATGTATTACCAAACAAAATTTTATTTATCCTTTTCAATTTAAATAAATTTCAAAGTCAACTGATTTTTTTTGTATATGTTAATCCATTTATAGAAATTATTACAATTAAAAAGAAAGTAAATTTCTAAGGTGTCCGTGAATAAATAAAAAATTATTATATTTTTAATCTACTAGCTATTAATGAAGCACAGTTTTTTAAATGTAGGTACTTTTAAGCGCAGAACTGTGGTACCTCCACCACCCCTGGTTTCTATATGACATGGTGCATAGTAACAAAAGCAATACAAAAATTTCTGCTCCTGAACTCACTGGTATAATATGTTTAACCTGTTATAGATTTAACGAGAAAGAGAATTTAACCAAATGGGAACAAATCATCTTTTTTTAACTTTATGAACTTTTAAAAAGTACCTACAATTTTATTTATCAATTTAAACATTAAATCCTATATTTTATTCTTTCAACCCTATCGATAGAGGCGTTAATAGATGTTGGTGATATAAATTTGTTTAAGATTAATATTTTATAATCTTTGTGTCATCACAGAACAAATATAGAAAGAGCAATAAAAAGCAATAACTTATATGTTAACCAAATAAACAATGCTATTCTATTTTGCTTACAACATACACATAAGATTTAATAGAACAATCAATGTATCAATGAACCTGTTATGATAATGAATTATACTTTGACAATGTTGTTACAAGCAAACATTAAATCTACTGTTTTTTATGTACTAATAAGTTCCTATAAAGATTTTTATTTAAAAACTAGTACAATATTTAAATGAAAGTGTTAGAGGTACTAAAAGTTCATGTTTAACTCCTTTAAATTGCATGTGACTTAACGATAAACAAAACTATGAAATCATAATAGTATTCTTATTTTTGGTGGTTGAAGCTAAATATCAAAAAAAAATATCAGTAAAATGCTTTAAACTCTGAAGTGTTACATATTCCATACACAATGAAAACTTTTGAGGTTATGATAAAGTAAATATTGATTTATCTTTTTTATATTTATTTTTTAGTTCCTAGTTAACCAATTTTAATTTAGGCATGTTGCAGTTTGGTGTTGATTACATCTTATATAATATAAAATTGAAATGTTGCAGAAACTGTCAACTGCCCACTATTTAACATTTCGGTAGAGATAGATGAATGCTTGGCCAATTAGAAATATACACTGTAATTGATAAGGTAAACAGTTGAAAGGATGATCTGAACAAAACCATTAATGCAGTAATTGTTGTCCATGACCTTGACTGTTTAATGATTTTGTCTAGAATCACCTTACGATTCGGTTTGATAAGGAAGGAATAGTTAGGATTGCTGGTCATACATAACCACACAAAAAATGTTTGTTTTAGATACGGGATACGTGATAAACGTTTAAATGAAGTTTTGTTATTAAACAGTTGTAAGTTACGTAGAGTAACGAGTTTACTACAGCTACTACTTAAATGCTGGCGTCTATCCAATCCAACAACAAAAAACAAGATGAGAAAATAATATATAATGTATACCACTCACCTGATGTCCTGATTAGCCTTCCAACAGAAACTAAACTCAATCTTGCACTACTCATTATCACGCGCGATTGTAACTCACAAATAACATCAGCCCCTCGGCGACCGACAGTTAAGGTGCACTAGCGATATAGAAATTACAAATCGCCGTAATGTCAGTCGCAATTTTTATTGTATTTGTTTGTCAGTGAGAGGTTTCTGTCATGACGCAACACTTTTAGTCAACATCAACACCGCCACTATTATTTAAAATAATTTGACGATGTAAATACGAAAAATGCACTTTCCTATTTTTTTTTTGTATTTGAGTTTGTAAAAGATAAATTTATTTTCTGGTTAAATGAGCGGCCATACTGATGTTCACAGCTGATTTTGATGTGAAAAAACTTCAATCTTTTCTGCACCACGTTGTTTCAGCATGTCTGCCATCTATTTTCAAATATAGAAACATAGGAGCTGTTTTATCTACAAGGTTTCTTAGAATTAAATTTTAAGTACTAGCATAACTCGATAGATGGCATAACAGAGGGGTTTACTCTCAACCCATTTTTGGTAGACTATAGTTTGAGTCTATGGTAGTATATTTAGAATAAAAGGCAACACTTTTCTTCAAGTGTCAAAGCTGATCTATGGCAATTATTTATCCAAAATGGCTGAGACAGAAACGGATAATAACAGTATTTTAAGATCAGAAAGAAATAATAAAGGGACATTGCCCAGCAATGGACCACGTCGTGTTACTATATACAAAACAGATACTGGTTTCGGGTTCAATGTTCGTGGTCAAGTGTCAGAAGGTGGCCAGTTAAGATCGATCAACGGGGAGCTGTATGCTCCTCTTCAGCATGTTAGTGCTGTTTTGGAACAGGGAGCGGCAGAGCAGGCTGGTATTAGAAAGGGGGACAGGATTCTGGAAGTGTGAGTTACTTTGTTTGTCATTTGTAGCCGCCAGTTTTGTAGGAACTCTGGTATTATACCTCCTACTGGATTTTCCTAGCATTGTTTGTGATTTTCGACCTAGCAACGCATTTCTCGCCGGCTTATATATATGCAGCTTTAGTGCTGGTTACGATTAAGGATTCTAGAAGTTACATTATTTGTTATTTCTTTCATTTTGAACTAATTTGCATATTATGAATCATACTTGCCAAACTTGTTTCATTGGTAATGAAAGAGCATGGTTTATATACTAAGAGTATACTTTTTAGCTTGAATATTAAAATTTTTGTTGCTGAATCCATTATGCTTTGCATCTAAGTAATTTTAAAAACACATTTTTATATTTTATAAACATTTAAAAATACTACTTAGAAAGATTTGTCTAACAGATGATGAAGGATTAAAAGGAAACATACCCCATGTTATTACAATCTTTTGTTGCATTAATTTATACAATAAACATCTTTACAATTTTGATATAGTATGCATAACTTCTGCTCTCTTTGCTAAATATATGTGTTAAGAGAATTCATCCCACTAGAGAGGCCTTCAGACACATATTCTAATTATTTTACATCATAATATGAATTAAATTATATACACTGATATGGCATATCATGAATGAATGATAAATCATGAAACAAGTATAGATTTTTTTAAATTATGAATGAATTTAACTTTATCATATTTCTTATTTTGAATATAAGTCTGGACTGCAGGCTAACACACAATTTATATAATTAATTTACTTTATTTGCTAGATAACTAGGTGCTTTGCAGAATATTCCTATATTGATGTAACTTTTAATAAAGTGTGATCCCAGACACCTATTTCAAATGGCTGAATAATAATTGAATTCTAATGCCTGGGCTATGGCCACCACATCCTATGTATAGAAGAAGCCATAAATTTGTATGTGAACATGTTAAATTAACCAAACTTTAAAAACTTTATCATCTTTTTCAAGAGATGTGTGAATATTGGTTATTTATCCTTTTGAAAATAGAACCGAATTTATGATTACATTTTTATTTTATTTTTACTAGATGACTATGTAAAATTTGTATCATCAACAGTTATTTAACCTTGTCAACAGAGTATATAAACACTATGTTTTTCTGGCGTGAACATCATCTATCAGAAGTATTAAGTTATAATGAAAAAAAAATTGCATACTAAAAGAGCACCAATTTTTAATTATTACTTTTTTTACTTCTTTTTAGGATTTTTCCTAGTATTTTTTTAACTACCCCTAAATTAAAGCAAACCAAACAATTAAAATTATTCAACTAATTCAAGTCACTTTTGAATTTTAGCGAGACTATTGAACACCTATTCATTTAAATATAAAATAAAATGATGAAAAAGAACTAAGAAGAGTGTTGATTATTCTAAAGAGGCAGGGACGAGGTGGCTATGACAGTATGTTGCATCTGCATCATCAGGTGTTACTCAGCCATCTGTTGTTAGCAGTTTACAGTGTTATAGGAATGTTTATGTTGTGATCTGAATTTGCTACTTTTCCTTTAACGTTGATACATAGCTGTTTCACAGCCCAAATAAAAATTAGTACAGTTTCGGAACAAGCTACAGATGACTTGTCCTATTTGTCAAATTTTTGCGCACCATGCACTACAGTTGCCACGAAATATACCACCACCCTGTGCAATTTGAGCGAATAGGAAAACTGCATATCTTATTAAAAACAGAAGTTTTCGATATGTGAGTAGGCATAGCGAAACGCATATGAATTTGAAAAATTACGTGTAGCAGTACATTCCTCGACTCTACCCGCTGCTTAAGTCTATCACAGACACTATGTAATGTTTATTCCTGGAGTAATTCCTAGTTGAAAAGTGGGATGGCCAGGTCATTAAAGTGTTTTCCGATTCTTTGCTGGTATATTTGCTAGTGTTTATTTATTTAATACATCTTTAAATTCTATAACTGGGACAATTTGTAAATACCCAGTCAATACCCACTTAAAGTTATCACTATTATCTTTAATTACATTTGTTTATTTTTTCTCACACATATACCCTGTTATGGCGATTTAAAAGAACTTAGTAATTGAGTCTATTTAAATAAAGATATTTTGACTTTAGACTTTTTTTTATCCCTCTATACATTTTTGGAATTCCTACATGAAAGAATCCAGGATCGATTTCATAATTTGTGAAAAACAAAAGAGCACCACTTTAGGATTGCAAAAGCTCATACTGAATTCTGCAGTTTTTGTATTATGATTACATTGGCGTTATGAATTCTGCCCCGTAGTTATGTGTAACGCTAACCAAGCTTTAGGATTGCTGTAAATTCAAAAGTATCTTACTGTTTCTTGCAAGTTATACACTAAAGATAGAATTCGTTGCTCTTGACAAGAACAGTTTTCGGTCATGTCTATATTAAATTATCTGAGACAAAGACCAAGAAATCTAAAATATATTATACCTACAAATGTAAAGTTTCATATCAGAACAAGTTTAGTTCATTCAAATCGGGGTCAAACACACAGTATCACTGATGCAACGCGTGCAGTTTGTTTCACAACCGATTTTTTTGTTGTTACTCATTATCTTGCTCCAATTAAACCTGGTTAAAGTCTACGTAGACAGAAAGACTTGAGATTGATATTATTTATTCTCATAACGGATGCAGTTGAGCATATATTTATATTTGCTACAATGAATAAATAATACACGATATTATTAATGTGCGTATATTCTACAGCACAATTGCACAATTTTTCTCTTCAAAAAATGCTCTTATTGACAAGACAGTATGATCGGTATAGTCTACGATACTGTGTAAATTTTTACTACGCATTTTATATTGGGTGATTTAAAACTCACTCTCACTTCCTACCACGGTTTATATACGAAATGACATACAGATATATTCTAGATGAGTCCTGCATTGTTGCAGTTTGTTTAGATTAAGTTAAGCCGTGCTTTAACCATAAGACATTTTGCTAGATATTTGAGCTTATAAGAAACAAACCCGTTATCTACTATATTATTGGATTTGTATATTATGATTTATTCAAATGTAATCTAGCTACGAAATCTATGGTGATGGGCTTTTGTAAAGTTGTTTTCAGTTGCTTTAAAAATATGAATATTCTATAAATGAACAGATCTGGTTGATTACTGATAGAAAAGTAGCCGAATTAGGCTAGCGTGGTGGTGTTGGCCCAAACTGAGTCTCAAAGTCAGCTATGTGCTGTGTGCCCAACCATGAGATGTATGTACACTGTAGACGATGAGATGATGTTTGTTTGATCCCATCATAATAATACAACCTTGGCAAGCTAAGTTCTGCTTCAAAAAGTTTGTTAATAACCTTACCTTTATTAGTTAAGTTTTTTTTTGTGTTTCTCTTTTTGAATTGACTGATGTACAATAAAGATATATTCTATTCTATTCTTTTCTACATCTCTTGGACCCTCAGAAAAGCTGATGCTATATCTCATGGATGAATTAACAAACTGCTTGTTAATAAGTTTAATCAGAAACTTGCGCAATAGGTATTAACGACAACGTGACCACCAATTGAAAGTGATGTGTGTTCGAGAGGTGTTTGTTTAGCTTTAAGTTTATTTGCTTCGATATCCTATTGATGTGTTTATTATCTGCTGATAAAATTCTAAAGGTTTGTCATTAAAAGCGAATAACTTAACAAAATATAGTCATTTGGTCTCTGTTTGTTGTTGGAAAAATGTTTAATAACATGCAATCTTTATATGAAGCACCTGGCCTGTTTCGTAGAGGATACACAGAAATTCCACAAACAAGGTAATAATTTCGTCGGTGTAATTTTTTTAATTATTTTTCCATTTGGATTTCGATCTTTTCACGTAAAATAATTTGTACATTTGCGGATTATTTTTGCAGTTGAAATATTGTTATACTAAATAACAAACAATAGTGATAATCGATTATTGGAAGCCAGAAAAATGCTTCTTCAATGTTCCCAGGTAACATACAGAAATGAGAATGATTCAGTATTTCGAGTTAATGAAGGATTGTATTTCCAGTCCCAGTTCAGAGTCCCTTTAAATTGTGGGAAACCAGAAAGGCATAACATTTTAGAATACTGTAACTTGAAACTATGCAAAATTAGATCAATTAGAAAATACGAAAACTATTACTATATATTTATATCTGTTAGAATAATAAAATGGTGAACATGTAAAACAAATAATATATTTCTTAGATTAATAAAAAGCATAAACCAACCATGGAAACAAAACACAATAAGAATGAATAAATATGTCAACATAATTATTTTGACATATTCAATATTGATTGTAGGCAGGCAATACTTTATAAGCTTTGTACTTGGATGTCTAAATACCTCTTCAATAATAGCTGCATTGTTATGAATTTATTTCTATTTATATTGCTTTCAACTTGTAGGTGGAATTTTTAAATCTTATATCGATATGTTATCATCTTTAATTAAATAGATAATTAATCTTCATTGACCCCACATTTATAGATGTCACATTGGTTTCTTTGTGACTAAGGGGCAATTACAAGAGCTTCAGATCAACTTTAATAAAGTTATTGTCTGACTTAGATACTCTATGCGATGGAGTAAACGCGGCATTTACGATTCACGCGGAGCTAACACTAAATGATTGTGCTTCGGAAGTAACTAAGCATTTCTTGTGCTTGTGAATAGTTTCTTTTGAATCTTTACAGGATAATGTCATGAAGACCTTCTTAATAAGTACAATAAGCAATAACTAAAAGCCCGTGAAATACATGAATACTAAAAGACTGATGTTGAATTTATAAATAACTTTCTGACATAATTTCTTTTAGTAAATATTTAAACATTTCAATATCGCGTGGGTATACTTCCTACTACTAGATGCGTTCTATAAAACTAATATTACCTCGTACAAAAGGCCATCTCACGTTCCATTATTATCGATGATAAGGTCAAACGACATTAAAATCTGGCAAAGACTGGATTTGTTTAAACTTGTTTTAATTTAATGATGTTAAATCACAGCGCAGTGTAAATAGCGTGAGACTGTTCTATACTAATAACCTATTTTGAACTATTATCGCGTTACTACTATGTTCTACATGAAGTAATAAGCTAGACAGATAACCTAGGGTATGAGCATTAATGCATTATCCCTGACGCACTGAAATACATTTTAATATTTACTTACTATAATAAACTGTTGGAAATTAATATTTTACTTGGTACATCGTTGTAATGTTTTTATCGTATATTCGTTTATTTTGCTTTTAAAAATCTTGTTCATTTCTTATCATTACACTTTACTGCGTTTTTCTTTGTATTTTTATCAAATTCAAAGATGCGATCATCATTAGTCAAATATTTTCATAATCTACATTCTTTTGTATTTTAGACAATAAAGCTATATCGTTAATTAATTGTTTGCCTACCGAAACGGCGCAGTTGCTTGAATATATCGATGTTTATATTGATACTAGAATCTAACGTTATTAATGTTATTACTAAATCATTAGCTCTCATTGCATTCACGTGTCCAGTGCTGTTAACAACGCGTTGTATTCCAAAATGTGCATATTTAAACTCTAAAAATTCGTGTATGTGTATATTAATTGCATTCACATCCAAGATGTTGAAATGGATGTCGGAGAATTTCTACCTGTTAAGGAATCTGTTTAAACGGGAGAAATTTCCACCGATCATAAGCGAAGACTATGTGGTGACTAGAGGAGGTCGTGGAGATTTTCGTTATCGCTATTACTATTGTCCGATCATTGGATTTGAGATTGTGGACTTGGAAACGCCAGAAGAAGCCGCAGCTTTGGATAGCGGGTATTTATTAGCCCCTTTTTATTAATTATTTTCATTAGAAATCACTACAGTATTTTTCTGGACATTTTACTTGTGTCAAAAATCATGAAAGTCATTGATATCTGTTTAATATAAAAATTCCAATGCACACCGTAACAATGTTCAGTTATTTGTATTATATTTCAGTTCAAAATATTGCCTTTATAGTTAGTAAACTTTCATCGTATGTATTTCCGATATCTACAGCGCGTTTGTGTTTGTTTCAGATCAATAGAATATCATGTTTTACTTGTCGTCCAAGAATTGTTTCTTAATGTTTGGGATATCTTAATACCATTTGTTCTTTTCAAGCGATCAGTGAGATAGATACGAGATGATTACGAGCACATAATTTTACACCTGTTAAACAAAATAATTAACATTTTTAATTTAGAATGCTTGCCTATATAATGCAGTACACATTATGTTATATGTGTGTATAGTATTGTCTCTGCTATTTATTTATCAACAATTAGTACAATTTTGTATGTTATAATAGCTGTTCTAAAAAAGGCTATCTGTTGAAGTTCTTGCGGCATTTCTCAACAGGCCATTGACGTCGAAGTGCTAGTAGGAAAAAATATTGACGTGCAAAAGGATTTCTTGTAAATCTACTTGCAAAAATGAATGATTTTGATTTTGATTTGTTTCTTTGACAAGTTTATTCTATAAAATAGTAATTAAAAATATAATATCACAAAATTAATGTGTTATTAATGGAAGAGATTGCTATTCTTATGCGCAAATAGCAGTTAGTATTTTGTACCTTCGGCTACGTATTAAACATACCAATTGATTGAACATTCATTACAACACTAACAGCCGAAAATCCAAAATCGTCATATTTTTTAAGACTTATTGACAAAAAGACCTAATCTTATTATTTTGTCTAACAAATTTAAAAAAAAAATCTTCTTTACAGAAACGCAATACCCTTGGTATGGTAAACTTGACCCAATAGTAATAAAACTCCGTTTAGATTGTGCGCGCTTTATCTCCGTTGGAACTAAATTTAGTAATGATCGGCGTGAGCGCATTTGTTTCCTTGATACTAGATAACTGGTTTATATCCCGTACTTGTTATGTAGTATAATTATCGCTTCAGTATATTTATTTAAATACAGATGGTTTTTAACCGACTGTCAAAGGAGGAGGTTCTCGGTTCGGTCTGACGTATCCTGACGAGCACTCTAGTAAAGCGACATTAAATATTTTTTACATCTTTTTCAGTAATGGCGTGAACGTTGAAGGGTCGACGCATAGGCAAGTGGTGGACCTGATCAAGTCTGGTGGGGACTGTCTCACTCTCACAGTCATCTCTGTTACACAGAGGGTGAGAATTAATTCTACTTACTATCATATATCTCTACGCCTGATGTCATTATAGAGCTTAACAAAAGCGAAAAGCTATTCATTTAAATTGAAGCAATTACCAAATTCTTTTAAATCTTCTAATATTAACATTACTCACAATTTTTTCAGTTATGAATATATATTATTAGTTACATTATGTTATTCTGATATTTATAAGCATTATGTATAGTTTTACATCTTGGTTTTTATTCTAGGCAACTGTTCTTATTATTTGATTGGTATATATGTACATATAACACCATTGATGTATGGACACTGTGCTTTACTTATTAATATCCATGAGGACAATTGGATCTCTTACATTCAATATTTATGTAAGATTGTCTGGTTACGAGGACAGTTCGCAGGTCATTTCAGTTGACCATTTAATAGCTGGCTTATCAGTTGCGTCGTATGTAAAGTATTTATTTGAAGGCAAGTGCCCCACGAGTAAGACAGCCCTGAGATTGATAGTTATTACTCGCTGAGCAATAGGCTGTTTCGAAGTTTATCTTAATTCTACAGTTTTTGAACAGGATATCTGCACAATGAATGATATCTAGCTCGGGCTTGAGTTCACGTGTGATCCAATTCAACTTATTAGGCTTATTGTCGATATCTTGGAGTCTTCTTCGTAAAGAAAAAAGACATTCCAAAATGGCAACAGATTACCAGCCAGCTCAAACAGTAAAACCAAATTTTTATTTTTAGCTACTTAAGATGTCCTAAGCCAAGTTTGTTCCTCGTAGGAGGCAGAAAGGCTTGAGCCATGCGACGATGGGACCGCCCCTGTGGGGGTTATAGGGGGGGCTGCCAACTCCCGCGCGACTGTGTACCAGCGCTACGACTATACGGACAAGCGGTCTTTACCAGTATCCGTGCCAGATTATCGGGTCGTGATGGAACGAAGCACGGGCCGGTCTTATGTGGCCTTCAACGTGCATATGGCAGGGAGGCATTTGTGCAGTCGGCGGTACAAAGAGTTTTCGGCTCTACATCAGCAATTGAGGAAGGAGTTTATAGGTAAGTGACCTTATAAATCCCTTGAAATAATAGTGTTCTTATCATGATAGCAAAAGAAAATGATTTCATTGGAAATGTCTTTTTGAATTAGACTAATCTAGTCTAGGTAAAAGATAACGAGAAAATGATTTATTATTTTCAGGGTTCAACTTCCCAAAACTGCCTGGAAAGTGGCCGTTCACACTTAGCGAGCAACAGCTGGACGCCAGGAGAAGAGGTCTCGAACAGTACTTAGAAAAAGTGAGTGCAGATGACAATTATTGAACTATGAAATCATATGTACTCTTGGGATGCAATAAAGTCCTTTTCTGTCTTTGATTGTTCCTTTCAACATAATAAAGAAGTCTTAATGCACGATTTGAAGTGATCGTATCCATAATTTCCAGGTATGCGCCGTCCGCGTAATAGCAGAGTCAGACGCAGTGCAGGAATTCCTCACAGACTCTGATGACTCCTCCAACCCGTCTCCTGTCGATCTCAAAGTCCTTCTGCCCGATAAAGAAGTAGTTACTGTATCGGTGTTAAAGTCAACGAATGCTGACGATGTTTACAGAGCAGTGTGCGAGAAGATTGGCCTTTCTAAATCCGCGCAGAAGTACTTTTACCTGTTTGAAATCGTCGAGTATAATTTTGGTGAGTATATTAATCATTAGGTTACAAACTTTTTCCGTACATAACTAGAAACACACACAAGTTAGTAAGATTTCAATAAGCTTCGTAACTCTTTATAAGATCTCGTTCTTGCTTAAGAAGCGCCGCTAAGTCAACATTAGGCCTGTAAGTATTAGTAGTATAGTAACTTATATGTTTTTGGTATTGTTTGGTATCTAATACTAAAAAAATACTTTCAGACAAAGTTTAATACATATTTCAAACTGTATTTCCAGAACGCAAGCTCTCTCCGAACGAGTGTCCGCACTCGCTGTATATCCAGAACTATTCGACGGCGTCCAGCAGTTGCCTGGCCGTGCGCCGTTGGCTGTTCAGTCCGCTCCACGAGGCCAGGCTCGTAGCCAGTGACCCTCTGGCGGCCGCTTACATCTTCTGGCAGGTAACCTTGACCTAACTATACCTCACCGTTCAGTCCGCTCCACGAGGCCAGGCTCGTAGCCAGTGACCCTCTGGCGGCCGCTTACATCTTCTGGCAGGTAACCTTGACCTAACTATACCTCACCGTTCAGTCCGCTCCACGAGGCCAGGCTCGTAGCCAGTGACCCTCTGGCGGCCGCTTACATCTTCTGGCAGGTAACCTTGACCTAACTATACCTCACCGTTCAGTCCGCTCCACGAGGCCAGGCTCGTAGCCAGTGACCCTCTGGCGGCCGCTTACATCTTCTGGCAGGTAACCTTGACCTAACTATACCTCACCGTTCAGTCCGCTCCACGAGGCCAGGCTCGTAGCCAGTGACCCTCTGGCGGCCGCTTACATCTTCTGGCAGGTAACCTTGACCTAACTATACCTCACCGTTCAGTCCGCTCCACGAGGCCAGGCTCGTAGCCAGTGACCCTCTGGCGGCCGCTTACATCTTACATTTTCCGGCACCTTGACCTAATTAAATTAAATTTAGTTTTCTTCAGTTTAAAACGTGATCACTGAATTCTTTTACAGGCAGTGGAAGACGTAAACCGCGGTGTCTGCGTAGCGGGTCCAAGACTGTACCAGCTGAAGGCGTTACAAGAAGTTCGCCGAGCTCCCGACTATTTAGCTTTGGCAAGAACATTGCCCGGCTACGGCGATATCGCTTTTCCGCCAGCGAGGACGGATTGTAGGACGATGCCGACCATTGCTGTTACAGTCGGTGAGTTCAGCAGTTTATTTCGTATGTTGAAAATTGTTATGGTTAATATAGATTTCAGAACGGGTATTACTAATGTCATTATAAAGTTGTGTTGTCCATTTAAAGATTTCCTTCTCTGTTTATATTTAGTACTTATTTAAAAAAATATATTTTTTTACTATTTTACCTCAGGACAGTAGTATTTAAGGGATTCAATTCATGACGCATTTGAATATAAAAAATAAAAACGGTTTCAGTACCAATTAAATTATTATCAAATGTTTTAAATTACTTCCGATAAAATTTAGTATGGCTTTCATTGAAGCGATAAGATATTGTAATAGTGCTTTGTTAGGGCGATTCTCGTTTGAACCCCAAAGTACATCCGTATTGTGTGAGTGAAGCAGCGTGCGTGTGTGCGTGTGTGCGCAGGCTGGTCGGGCGTGAAGCTGTCGGCGTGGAGCGACGGACCCGCGGGCGGGCCGGCGGGCGCGGGCGGGGCCGGGCCGGCCGCCGTCGAGCTACGGTGGCCGGCCGTCAGCGAGTGGCGCTGCGACGACGAGCACGCCGCGCTCCGGCTGAGCACGCGACAGCGGGACCACGAGCGGACGCTCGCCGTGCACTCACCATACGTCAGTATACCTCCTGTGACATACACACACACAAACTGACGCTCCGGCTGAGCACGCGACAGCGGGACCACGAGCGGACGCTCGCCGTGCACTCACCATACGTCAGTATACCTCCTGTGACATACACACACACTAAGTGACGCTCCGGCTGAGCACGCGACAGCGGGACCACGAGCGGACGCTCGCCGTGCACTCACCATACGTCAGTATACCTCCTGTGACATACACACACACTAAGTGACGCTCCGGCTGAGCACGCGACAGCGGGACCACGAGCGGACGCTCGCCGTGCACTCACCATACGTCAGTATACCTCCTGTGACATACACACACACTAAGTGACGCTCCGGCTGAGCACGCGACAGCGGGACCACGAGCGGACGGTCGCCGTGCACTCACCATACGTCAGTATACCTCCTGTGACATACACACACACTAAGTGACGCTCCGGCTGAGCACGCGACAGCGGGACCACGAGCGGACGGTCGCCGTGCACTCACCATACGTCAGTATACCTCCTGTGACATACACACACACTAAGTGACGCTCCGGCTGAGCACGCGACAGCGGGACCACGAGCGGACGCTCGCCGTGCACTCACCATACGTCAGTATACCTCCTGTGACATACACACACACTAAGTGACGCTCCGGCTGAGCTTTTCTGCCTCTCTTTCATTTTCACTCTAAACCAAAATACCTAAGATCCACAACATCGACTTATTTTTACCATCACGTTTTAGTTGAGTGTAAAATTTGCGCAAATTTGTTTTGAGTTTTGCTTGTCGCCATTTTATATACATCAAATGATGTCATCGGTTATCTCTCCTTTTCCTGTCAGATTGTAATAAAACAATAGCACGGGTCTAAATTTAGAAGAATTTCTTCTTTTTTTTTAGTTATGCCTGATACTAATTTTAGAATATTCACATTTTTATTTTCTATTACAGTACCAATTTCTTTGCAACTGCATGGACAGAATAGCAGAGGAAGCCAGCTGGCTGGACACAGGTGAATAAACTGACCTATAAGCTAGATAATAAGACTCGAAATGTATTAAGTCTCGGGCGCTGCCATTTTTGTCAGATTTATTAAACATAAATGTTGAAATAAATAAAATATCTCTTCCTATATCATTTCGATATCATATTTTAGAATAGGCAACGTGCGATCGTAATCCCTGTTGCAAGTATCCAAAGGCTACCGTAACCTTAAATTTCTATGGCCACCAGTTTCATGCAAAATATTCTTAAAACATTTATTTATTTTATTTTATTAGGTCTACCAACAATAACGTCCTCTAAAATCTTACAATACTTAAATATAAAGTAAAGAAAACATGAAATACTTATTTCTCCTATGTCATGAATTCAAAGACCAGTAGGAAAAATAATCTTATCCTATAATGTTAATTTAATAAACACTTTACACTGCCTCTATGTATATTTTAATTAATGAGCTTAGTGACGCGATCTACCAATCAAAATGTGTTTTTACCAATGGCAACCTCTGTACAAAATGGTAGCGCTATCAATCTATTCATCCGATTCGGTAAATCTACTGTCTTTGTATATATTAGTTTAACTTATATTTACTTATTATGTATTCTATCATTACTGTTGTCAATTAGAAGTATATTGGCCAACGTATAATGGAGACAACATCAAATGTAACACTTGCAAAGCAAATCAGCTCTTATTCAAAGCGGATAAGGTAAGTGTTATGCTTGATGTGTTGTTGGCTGTACTAGAAGACAACATACTAGTATTTTTTTCGTTTTGAATATTGTTAAATTGAAAATATAACATAAGAAACGATATTATTCGAACTATTTTATAAGTTCACCTATCCATAGCAATTCTTATAAATATTTATAGCTAAAGTATATAATCCTTTCACTGAAGACTCGATATGAAATAGATAAACTATAATGTACTTACGTAATATAAGCGGGCTCTAAACGAATTTCATTTATTGTTTGAAAAACCCAAAATCTATGTATGATAATTTTAATGATGTACTATGACTATAGTAAATAATATTTATAATTTCACGTGGTATTCAATATCTAAACAAAGTAATTATTTAAGTATAAGCATATAAATAAAAAAATATTCAAAATGTAAAATTCAGACAACATTATAGATAGTTATTCAGTTTCAAATAACCGCCTTTATTATTCCTAATTTGTTTAGTATAATTATAACGTTATTAGATGTGAATGGGAATGTGGTAGAAAGTAGTAGTTTAAATATATTTGTAAGCTGGCAATCATTGCATTTTTTGTGCTGGCAATATTTTCTGTGTTGATAGCTCTACTTAAGAAAAAATTACTATAAAAGTTTTTAATAATGAATTTTATTTATGCTAAAGATGTAATGTAAATTTTCTCTACAATTTAATTACTAGTCAAACAATATTCGACTTTATGGATATTGGAATAAAATTCTTAAGTTTAGCAAAGTAATACACAAAATATTGCTCGTCTTAGTAACACCAGCTTATCAAAAAAATCGCTTTTATAAATAATTGAATAGATCAATTTATTATATTGCCTTGTGTTGATTGTTCGTGTTTCATATTATTTACATATCCTCAAATACTATTTTATATACCGCGCATATTGTACGATTTTATGTATGGTATTGTTAAATCGAATGTTAAGTACAAATAAGTGTCGAACATAATGGGTTTATTGTTGAACTAAGGTAGTGTAACTATCGAGTTCTGTGTTACGATATTGATCTTTATTACGGTGTGATTAGATTCAATTATAATAGCGTGACGTGTAAAAACTGATATAAGTATAAAATTCTTTCATTAGTATGTTTTTGTGTAAGCTTTTATTATGCGACTGAAAGTTTTCGTTTTGTTTTATATCGTTCAAAGTAGTAGGGTTAATTGGGAATATGCATACTAACGTTATTTTTAATTTTAAAATAAATAATATTTAAAATTAAAACTAACAATTTATTTAGTACATATTTAAATACTATAACTGGGACAATTAGTAAATGCCCGGTTGATACCCACTTAAACTTATGACTATTGCCTTTAATTACATTTATTTGTTTTTCTCATACAGATTCCCTGTTGTGACGATTTAAAAGAACTTAGTAAATGAGTCTATTTAAATAAACTTATTTTTGACTTTGACTTTGAAAAAAAAATAGAAATGATTAAATCATTAAGTAATAAAAATCGATTTTGAGTACTACACAATGGCTCTAATTCTTTTACAGGTATAACAGAAATGTTCTTATTTCAGGAAAGCTTTTTACCATTAGAATTAACAACATTAAGGATGATTGAAACCTTTTTGGAAGAGAGCTTTTAAGCATGCTTATTTTTTTTAAATAACTATTATATTTTATCACTCAGTATAGTATATACGTATACCAGTTTTTACACAAACTTGAAGTTAGTAGGTTTTGAAACAGCGCGCTCTGTAAAGTACATAATCCGACGTATATGTGATATCAAATTCTAAACTTTCATACCTTGTATTATGGTCTATCTTTCAAGCAATAACCTCCATTTAAGTATGCTACATATCTGTAATTGTCAGTTTGATGTTACTGAGTCTAAATATTAAGATTTATAGCACGCATACTTTTAACTTATAAATAAAATTAAGACACATTGTCAAAAATAGATCGTGTATAAAAAAACGTACAGCGTGTTTATTTTATACACGATCGTACGATTTATTATACGGTTGCTATTTATCATCAAAATACACGTATTTATCAAAAATTAAGTAAATTGAAAACATTTTTTAGTTTTAAGAAAGCTAAAATATAAATAACGTTTTAAAGAATATCGATACCACGATTTGAGTCTATAACGTTATCCCTTTTTATCGATATTCCATTCCTTTATACTCACAGGACTTTTTGTGCACTTACCTTGCAAATATAACCCGTAACACAATCTTATAAAGTTACAAAAATCCTATAATTTTTTTAAGGTATATTACGTCCATATTTTATGTTAAAATCTGTTATATTAGGGTACTACATTCAGTATTAAAATGAAAATAGATTATTTGGTGCCATAATGCATCTTCTGAAACAGTTAAAAATAGTGTTAACAATGTATCGATAAAACCGTTATCGATTTTTCTATACTGGTTACTTTACTTAAATAGTTCTTGTGTAAAGCCACACTTAGCCCAATACGATTATAAACAGTGACTCATACAACAAAATCGCTTACAAAAGCCTATTTCAAATATCATAAAGCAATATATCAATAACATATTGATTAGGTACTTTTGCTTGATTATAATTATTATTATATTATTATACGTAAAATATACTTTCTTCGCTAGTAATTATGCCTTTAGAAGTTCTTATAAAATCTAGAAACATGTTAAAGTTATAACAATATTTATTGCCGTGTTAAAGTGATATTCGCTTACAGAAATGTTTTTAAACATAATTGTGATTGTTTTTTTTTATATTTAATAGTGTTATTTATGCTTATTACATTGTGTTACTTAAAAGAAAACTGTGTAATCGTTAGTCTAAATGGAGTCTTGTTTCTATAACAATAACGTTGATAACTGTAAGTTTTCTTGTTTGTAATATAAACAGTTTTAATGGCTTTGTTATATCAAAGTTTGAATTTATCATAATCCTCTAGATATTAACCACAAACTTATCAGGATGTAAGTTAATGTTAAAATGTAGAAATTTAATTTATATAAAATAGAATAATAAACTTTATATAACAAAGCCTTTTATGTATACATGACAACGGTTGAAGAAAAGTACTTAGTACAGGAGACAACAGAAGTAAGAGATCATATTTTACAGACGGTTAACCTGATTGTTTTTGTAATATCAGCTGACAACTGTCAAAGTGATAACTTACATTTGTTGTAAAGAAATTTTAAAAATATATTATGTTTGTGTTGTTTACCTGTCAGTAGAAACGTGTGACAAAAACATTATTTGAGTTGATTTTATTGATTCATAATATCTTACATTTATTAATCAGTTGAAAAGGAACAGGTTTAGCGGAAAACACAAAAAAACACGGAAATATATAAAAAAAAGCCATCTCTTTCTCTCGGTATGAAATAGAAAGGACAACTCTAGATTGAAAAAAGTAAACCTTCTGTATTTCTCTTATTCATTTGATAGAAAGAGAAGCAATATATTAACAAGTAAAGTATATAAAGAATTCGCGCCAGTGCTTTAATACGATGAAATCAATTTAAAATAAAATTTGTTTCTTAAATTTTTTTATTCGTAAATTTAATAAGCATTCGATTAATTTTAGTTTTAAAAACGAAATTAAGTTTGCTATTATTTTGTGAGTCGATTGCATTTTCTCGCAGCTTTAATTACCGGAGGTTTTTATAGCTTAATTGGATTCAGATCTGTTAATTGTAATTTATGTGCTGTATTGTATTTTTAAAGCTATTGAGAAAAAATAATGTCAGTCCACTGTTTACCAAACACTGCGAAAACATCTCTATGTCAAATTAAAGGTGATACTTTAATATTAACTAATTTTACTGACCTGTCAAAAACGGTTCTACCAACATAACTACAAGTTATGCCACCCTATGTATAAATAACGACTGATAGTATATTTACATTTTACTAACAAAAAACTATTTAAAGAATGCACTAGACCTCGAATTTGAACAATATTGTTTAACAAATAAGAATTTATCTGGTAACTTGTGAGATTTTAATATGTTGGTCGAGTTGTGTTTTTACAGGTAATTGTTCAGATTTTTCAGAGGCTTTTAAACTTTGTCGAATGATTGTGAATTTTTATTGTAGAAATATCCCGTTATATGCATTATTTATAACACATTCCATACTGTAGTGTAGTTTCATTACATTCACGCCCATAGGTATTTTAATACCAATTATAAGGAATATTGTATGTTGGTCACATTTGTTCGTGTGAACTCAATTCAGTATATAGATTTGCTTTAATGAATAAATATATTGTAATCCTAATACTTTGTTGTTTCATTTTACCTGCAGTAATAATAAAAGCTAGACTAGTCCCAAATGGCCATAAAAAATGCCGAAATACTCCTTTGAAAAGTGCGTTGTTTGATTGCACATGTAAATTCAATGACTAATTTATATATTTGATTGATTCTCCTTTGATATAATTTCACAAGATATTGCGTGGAGGTGAAAAAGCACTGCAAATAAGGTATGAAAGAACTCGATATCGATAGTATCGACAAGTAGACATCTCTCCGTGTACGCGTTCAATTGGCTTTATCTCGGAGCTCTGCCAATCTAATTTGACGTTCTTCCATACAGGCGTTTACCGCAATCGTCTGTTTATGTTGAAGGGTGTATGCTTGGTCTTGACGTCGCCAAAGTTGATTTGCAATATATTATTATTTAAGTCTCGTAAAAAGCTATATAATTTTTTTTCTACGTAATAACTTACTGAAACACTATCTAAGTAAGGTTAACGGTAACTTACGTTATAAAATGCTAAATGTACATTCACGACTACTCCGTTAATTTATTGTCTATTAATGACTCGTACTTAATCAAACTGAGTATCTCTAGAAGCAATAATCATTTTGTATATTTATTTTTAATTCCTTCCCTTAAATTCCTACTTTCTACTTTTTAACTATTAATAATTTATAATGAATAATTATGCGAATATTTTCAGACTAGCTATAAGTAAGAATCATTAACAGTTTGTGTTATGGATATAAGCTACACGATGGTTAAACATATTTTAATTTTGGAATATAAGAAATAAAACAAAGTATGATAAGAATAGATAAGAAATCAAAAAATGAACCTATGCACTTAAATAATAATAAAAATTCGTAAGAATACCTTTATTTTCTAAGAAATTGCCAAAAACATATTCTGTTCGCTTTAAATTCAATACACGCACGCTTAGTTTCTCTTGATATTCTTATAACGTTAACCGTGGTCTTTTGGTACACATATCCTCATACAACGTAAGCGTCAGCTGGAAAATGAATCTTAATAAAACGGATTAAAGTATCTATCTAATGTCATGTTTAACTTGATCGGCGGTGTACAAATAAAAGAGGTTTAATAATGTTTGCTTGATAACGTGGTATTCGGAGATTAGGTATAAGATGTGGGTTTATTGGTAAAGCAAAGGCGAAGGATTAACTTGGGTTTAGGTATAATGCGTGTTGACTACAATTTGAGACAAAATATAAGATATCTAAAATCAAATGTGCCGTGAATAGTATTTTTCTTATGATCCCAAAATTATGTGGCGTAGTAATGATTACAAAATGGCGGAATAAATTTTCAACAATTCTTTAAAAGCCATTAATTATACTCTCACCTACGCCTACATAAAACGTAAGCAATTTGACTGAATTAGAAATTAAATGTAACATAAACCACTTAATTTTTGTCAGTGAAGCTGTCGCAGAACCGATTAACTATAGGAGTAAGAAGGTTCTCGAATGGCGACCACGTGTTGGTGTATGTTTAACGCTTACAATTACTCATAAGAAGGCTTAGTCATCCAAAGGGCAATTGAGTGCTATGCTCAGAGTTTTGCAAGAGAACTGGGTCGCCGACGTAGCACAACGAAATGCGGGTCTGTAGTGGTAGTGGGCAGGGCGCAAAGGTTCTCGAGTCGTGGTCGCCCACTGGAAGAGGCAGCGCTGGTAGGCCTTTAGAAGTGGATCTAGGAAAGCTGCTAGATGCGGTCAGCGCAGGACATCGTTTTATAGTACCTTGGGGGGCGCCTTTGCCAGCAGTTGATGTGTCAGCTGATATGACAATGATTATGAATCGATTTAAGTAAATAGTTAACTTTACATCAAGACCATTCAAACACCACCACTTCAACTCTGGTTTTGAGGGTATACTCTAAGAAACTAAAACACGATATTTTTTTTTTATAGAAAGATCAAGCCAATGACCCGACCTATGGTCTTATATGGCTATTTTGACAGTTTTTCGAGCGATTTATGTCAAAACTGTTCTGTTTTTATACTTACCTGGCGTAGGGGACACCGTGATCAAGAAGGCGGTTCACCCAGGACAAGGCTCCTCCATTGTACTGATTAGTTTCCTTTCATATTTTGCCTTATCGGGTAGAACCTAAGTGCCAGCGCATCCAGTCAGGTGCAACGCCACGTTACAATGCTAAATACGTAATGTAATATAGTAAAACTTAAACGAGAACTCAGTGATACGATACGATTACGAGATATTACTTGTTACTTCATGGGCTACCCCATCTTAAGCGTAGTGGAAGTTGCCGTTTTCACAACTGGAATTTTATGCAGGGCAGTGGTATTCCAATAATAGGTTTAATTATACTTTCGGTCTGTGAATGTTCTTGTAACCACACCCATTAAGTAAAATAATTTATTATTAAAATATGTAACTTATTAGATATAAATAAATGTATCACATGTTGAACATAGCTGTTCTTATTTAGAACCTTGTCACAGTAGGTAGGTACTTTTGTGTTTGGTTCACAAAGATTGCTGTATCGCTAAGTAGTTATTAAAGTGTTCACCAGGAATATATACATACTTAACAGTTTTACGTAATATGAGATTCGAGACAAGATTGTCTGAAAGGAAATATTAATATTAGAGATATGAGCCGGCGACGGGTTAACTATAGCTAACTGGAGGAACTAAAGAATTACGTGTTTATGACAGGGACGTTAAATGCTAACACTAGGGCGGTATAAGCATTGAGAAACTTATGACTTTTAGCCAGAAATGGAAATGGTCCTTCGAGCTTTACTTGTAAATATCCAGCATGGACTCTTCTACATTAAGGTCGTGGTACATCCAAAACTTATCGTTCTTTTGTTCCCTCCTTTTGTTCATTCACGTATTTTGTTCCCTCCTTCCTGTAACATAGTTGTGAAATCTTATGAAAGCTGTTAAAGTCTGGATTTAGATTGGTTATAAAAACTATTTGAAGTTCACGTAAAATATGATACTCCATTTCGCGGCTTGCGTTGTATTTTTTCCTTTTTTGTAATAAAATTTTATGTATCTAACTTCCTCATTCGATTCACTCATTTTGACAGAAAGAAAAACAAATGAAAAGTAACATTTTTAACATTATTTTCCTAATTTGATTCTTTATTTGAAATGTCAGCTTTTTAATGTCAAGAAAACCAGCCAGATACAAATAGTACAGTACAAAGATATTTTATTACAAGTTTGTACACATATAGTAATGCGAAAAGACTTTTTCTCGACCTAATAAAATATCTCTGCATGTGATATTTTGGGCAAGTTATCATTCGGATACAAGAAGATTATGGACGAAAGACTTGAAAGAAAATAGAGAACTAAAAGTACAAAGTGTAAATAACATTTTAAACGTATACATTGCAATGGACTCTACAGGCAATTTCTTGAGTCGACCCTTGTAAGTCTGAGGTAAATCTATTGACATGTAAGCGACAACACAAAACACATTTAAAATATAAAACAAATATATAAAAAATGTATTAATTGTGATGCAAAGTTTTTTCACACTTGATAACAGAAAAATCCTCTTCTTTCGGTAACAATATTAAAAGTAAAATTAATATCTCCTCCTATAGTAGTATTTACATACAATATTGTCTACAGCCGATGACGTCACACGCTACGCTCGTAGACGCTACGCCTTAATTACGTAGTACCTCGCCAGATGGATAGCCAGTTCGATGTTGGTTAAGCTGAATTAAGCGTGATAATAATACAGTGCGCCGCGAAGTGCCGACTCTTGCGCACAATCGGTTGGACAATCAAAGAAAGTGAAGTGAGTGAGAGGCTAGCAGATTCGGATATAAGGTACGAAATAGTTTTTCTTATACTCAAACCTATTATCTTGCTTAAAATATGCGAAATAAATACACAAATATCCACGTCCCATGAACAAATCCTCACAATCCTTACACATACTTCACTTACCGGGTATCGAACCCGGGTCATATAGTAGACACGGCCACTCAAAAGTCAAAAATAATTGATACTATTGATACCCAGGCCAGTACCTACCCTGTTAAAATGCTATTTTCGCGGGTAAATTTTTTTAGGTTATTCATTTACTTCTCCGTTTTATATGCATAACACAAATTGCTTGGGTAACATTGAACTCGATGGTTGGTACGATTGTGAATATTACTATTTAATTATGTCGGTCTCTGTAGAGTTTTAACCTAAAGAAACCATTCAATTAAAATCAGAGTTTGATATATGTATACATACGTAATTAACAGTAAATAACGTTATGTATGATTTAGTTTGGCTTCTGTGAGTGATCAATATTTTCTCTAACCTCGATTAATTCACAAAAAGCATTATTTTATCTTGTTTATTAACTAGTGAAGGGACGGTACTTTAATTGTAAGAGAGTCCGTTTGCGAAAATAGCTGGTAAAGTATGCGACATTTGCCCTAGCCAACCTCGCTTAGACAGCGCAAAAGCCGATGTTATCAGATGCAGGGAATACGTCTACTATAAATAAATGAATACGTGTATTATGTGAATGAAGATTTCCCTTTTTTTGGTAAGGAAGAAGCTGGTTGCATATGGACCTATCGGTTGGATGGTCCGTCCTCTCTCTGCCACCTCCACCCTCTTTGCCAGTGCAAAGAGGGCGTCCAGAGTAGCGTAGCGGCCGCCCAGCACCTAATCATAGCGGCACTGAAAACTTACACTAAAACTGCTCCGGTAACTACACTGCCTTTAGCAGATGCAACCCGGGTTCTGCCAAAACAATTCACTATATCATCCCTAGACTCTGTTCACATTAGTATAAATACGAATTAAATAAACATAACCTATATTTATTTCCAAAGATTTTTTGAAGACAAGAACAGTCTTGGAGTGCAAGTTACTTAAACTTATGTTCCCAATGGACATCATAAACTCAGAACGATGATGATTAACGAATGGTTTAACGATTGTATATTAAATTTATTTCTCTAGAGTCATAGCGTCAACTTTCTGGATAACCTCTGCTGATAGCAGTGTGTTAATTCAAAACTTATATTAAATATAGAGATAATAATTGTGACGAATGATACAGTACACATCAGCCGAAAGTTTTATTATTTTTTAAAAATCAATATAGATTTTTATGAGACTACCGATTTGGTAGAGTTGAGTATGTGTATCTCTTTATGTGAACATCACTAAAATATATGGACCGTTTGCTTCAAATATTTACCTGGGCCTTGACCAGCCCTTCATTATCTCCTAAATATAGGTGTGATGGTCTGAACATATTACGGAATAAGTTCCGTAAAGATTTCGGGATTAGGAAGAGCGGCATCCTCGATTACAAGTATAATTTATACCTACAACGAGTTCTCTACCTCTGTAATAGTTTTATTACTCCATTGTTACCGAATAAATAGGTTTTGTTTTAATTTGAATTTTGATTTAATGTTGTCTGAGTTTGAGTCAATGGTCAGTTATAAGTTATGTCTATCGATTTTCCTGTCATGGGATAATACTGAAATTAGATTTTGATTGTATCGTCAGTTGAATCAGGTATGAATCAGGTCCACTGACTGAAGGAGGAAAAATTTAATCAACTTCAAAAGGTGGTATTTTGCATGTTTTTCACCATATCTACGTCGCGTCGATGATGGGCCAATTTTCAATTTTTTTTATTGACTCTCTATACTCCACAGGTCCTGCGTTGTTACCAAGTCAGGATCTGATAATGAATTCCCAGGGAAATCGAAAGCGACCCACAATTTTCATAAAATATAACAGTAAAAACAATATTAATATATTTCAACGAGCGACAAAAAGACAGGCAAGTTGAAAATACTAACGATCACCCATCTTACTTGGATCTTAGAAACTTTAACACTCAAAATTGTGAAACTAAACTAAAACAGTCCGTGGAGGTGCATGAGGCTAAGATATTTCCAGAAACAATACATACTTCTGTTTCATTTTTTTCTGGAGCCACCAACAAAATACTTGTAAATAAGACGAGTACTTAAATGGTATTATTTTTGCTATGATACAAATGAATGCTTGATTGTAATATTGAAAGGTTCATATAACGTTTAGTATATTTATCCTTTAGCCATGTAATGTGTGTTTAGTTATCTGATCCCAGAGCGTCTGAGGTGGACTTAGTAGTCGCTTTGTCCGCGCTTTATTAGCATAAGTCCTCGTATGCGCCGATTATTGTGCCGATAACTGCACGGCCGTTACATCATAATTATGTACAGAGTAATTAACATATGCTCCTGTAAAGGCAGAGGTGATTATTAGTGTGCGGTAAGCGTGATGAGATGTTAGTGTTATTATGTTTAAACAACAAAGGATGATGGCTTAAAATATCTGTATGTATTACTAGCTTTCTGCCCGCGGCTTCTCGCGTGGAATAAATGATTTGGTTAGATGTCATTCAGTGAAAAATCAAAACGCTATCTGTCGACTCAATCAAAACTGAACGATTTATTATGGTTATAATCCTTGAATCATCATCATAGAGTTTAATTTTCAAAAAATACTAGTGAACACTTATAGTCATAATATTAGAACAGTTGACAAAATTTGATTCCAAATTCAACAACCCTCATTGAATAAGAAAGATAATTAGTAATTATAAATATAACACATGATTGCAACTTCAAAACTAACAGGTTTTTATATAAATTTCCAAACCCTATTTTTTAAAGTGCCTTTAAGGGTTGAACTTGCTTACTATTGGATGGCTACGTCATAATAACTATTATTTTGCCTAAATTCAACATGATCCGTCTAGTAATTAGAGCTGAGCGTTGAAGGATTAGTTAGTCAGTCACCTTTATATAATAGATAATGTAAAGAAACAACTTTGTACCTTATTTACTGCACGCTAGCAATGTAAGATTTATCAAAGTCAAATTAAAGATAATAATACAATATAATCTCTTCATCATCAACAACAGTGTATAAACGACAATGTCGTTAATATCTATATTAAATCATTTTTTTCATTTTTAGTTATTGCGTGCTTTCAAGTCGACTCTACCAAATTAAATTTCTGAGCAGGATGAAGAGCGAAAGGACGTAATTAACCTACTTACAAATTTGATAATTACTTTATCGTAATCTTTATATTACCTTGTTAAGTGATTACCGAGCCATTTAGGGATCATATCTGATAGTATCTCTGTCTTTCGATAGTGAATTATATTTAGAAGGTTCTTTGTGAAATGTAATAACAATTACCAATATTCTTACACAGTTATGACTATTGCCTTTATAATTATATTTATTTGTTTTCCCATACATATTCCCTATTGTGACGATTTAAAGAACTTAGTAAAAAAGTCTATTTAAATAAAGTTATTTTTGACTTGCACGTATACCACAAAATAAGCTTGTTTCATGAATACGAGATAAAGGAGAAATATATGTTAATCTGTATTTATCATCAACATCCCAAACTTCCCACTACTGGCCACAACCCTTCATACTATTCCTACAAGGAGCCCAACACCAAGGCCCAATGGGGGCTGGTAGGTGTGTAGCCGTTTAAACCGAGACCAATTTAATGTGCATTCCAAAGCACGTAGGAGATAGAGAAGCTTAAGCGACGTTACTCAAGATTGATAATGAGTCTCTTAATTGCTCTGATAAGTTAATCATAAGTTGCAAAATATTTGATTATAGAAGCGCGTTGAAATTTGTTAAACCAGTACATTAAGGGACCGGGCTGGGATCACAAACGAACTACGCAATAGCTAACTCCATGTACAGAACTTCGGACTGAGATTATATAAATCGCAGTGAATCCGCCCCGAGTCATCAATCGATCATCACCATTTAAGCATTATAGGACCTGAACTTAGAAGTCATCACAATTGGCACTGACAACTTGTACAGAATGCCTTCACATATTTTTTTTACAGTTCAGGTCCCCACAGTTGTATAGCAACGGTCTAAATGACCTCCCAATGAAATGTCATAAATTTATTGACTAAGCGAGTAAATACTTTTTTCAGTAATAAACGGCAAATCATTCTTAAATTCTATTTAAGGGCAAATTGTAGGTACACCTTAAAACTAGTCTTGTTAAGTGAATAGAAGATGTTTAAAATTAAGTCATTTGAAGGAGCTTAAATAAATAAGAACTTACTCTATTTAAATTGAATTAATTTATAAATATGTAATACTCCACCAGCGATAACGTGGGTACAGTTTTACTTGCAGTTTTGTTTTATGTCTCTAAGCTATAATCGCTTATAAAAGATACCGTAATGTGGGTACTTTACTAAATTACTTACTGTCATCAGTATCTATCATCTAAATGCGTTTTGTAATTCACTTGCAACCTTCACACGTAATTCTTTACCTTATAACATCTGAGAGTGTTTAAAGAACATACTCTTTAAGAATTTTAGACCGAAAACTGGAAAATAGGCATTCAATGGCCCCCAAATCCATAGTGCATGAATTCAATTAGATTTAAGTTGAGTACTACTCTTTTAGTACAATACAAACAAAAAAAAACAGAACACCGGTGACGTCATTTGACATTTCTGAAATGGCGGCTATTAAGCGTTTTTTCCTAATTTAACGCGCATCATAAAACATGGCGATTAAAATAAGTTATAAGTGTATTGATCGTGTAAGTGTCAACTAACTTGACATTCCTGAAAGTAATGCTATCCCTTGTTAATGAATTGTCTTGAAAGAGATGCGAATAACTTAAATTTAATTGAGTCCATGTACATTGGAATCGGAGCCAATATCATGTCCAATATTATCCAATGTAGAAAACCAAGGAGGCCGACTCAACTTCATTACTTTTTTAATTTTTCGTTCGTCTTTTGTTTTATCCAATGAAAGAGAAAAAAGTGTGGGGCGTTCTCCAAGTCTTTATTAGCTAAGGATTAGAATCGTTCACGCTGAGGATCGTGGACGATTGTAAGCCTTCTCAAGTCAGCGAAGCAGGTTCCGTGGTAAATAGAGATAATAAAAATATTTTTACCCAAGTCACTCGAAATGAATCGCCTAAGTTAAGATCGTACACAAAATTCGACTGTTCTTGTAATAGTTGGTAAGAATATAATAATTAGATAGATTTTGTTGGAAAATTTCATAATCTAACTCGCCAGTGTACAACGAAACGCAGCAATATTAATTAGTTCGTTAGAACTAACATCTATGAATTATGCCATTGCGTGGAATATGTTATTAGAACGGTATGATAACATAAGACTTTTAGTTGATAATTACCTAAAAGGCTTATTCAATGCAAAACAAAATCAAATGTCATCAAAGGATTTAAGGGAGTTTATAGACTCTTTTAATAAAAAATTACGATAATTGGAGTCATTAGGTGAAAATACTGACGGCTGGAACACGTTGTTGATACACACTGTTGCTTGTAAATTGGATATTACTACAAAGAAAAAAAAAGAAAAAAAAAGAGAAAAAAAAAGAAAAAGAAAAAGCATCGAAGTTCTTTGTCTATTGTAACATACGCTAGTCTGAGTCAATTTATAAAAGGTTTGTTAGAAACGCTAGAACTACGCGACAGTGTAACTAAACCTTCTAATATGTTTTTTAAGAGTAAGTCAAGGCCAAACAAAACTATCGTATCTTCAGATATAGGACATACTTCTACAGGCAAATGCAATCTTTGCAAGGAGCATTTAATTTATAACTGTTTTGATCTACTAAAATAATCTGCCGGTAAACGACACGAAATCGTGGTGAACACTAAAGTTGTGTATCAATTGTTTATATAAGGGGCACACAATCAAAGATTGTCGTCATAGTAGTTGTCGTAAGTGCAGGAAGAGCCACAATACTTTGCTTTACAGTTGGAACGACGGAACAGTAGAAGAGGTGGGTTTATCAGAATCGACAAAAACCAACGAACTCCCAACTAAGGAATCATTATCTGCTAATGCGACTTAGCAAACACTTTTGTTTAGTGCATTAGTCAATTTTCGATAGGATCTGGCGAAAGTTATGTCGTGCGAACTCAATTAGAGTCATGGGAAAGTTTCCATTGGGAAGAGTTACTCCAGCAACACCGATCAATAGTCATCAGGACAATACGCAGGCCCAATTATGACGAGCAATAAAAAGGGTCGCGTTGCTAAACTATTGAAATCTTACATTCTCTATTACATATGAATAGACCTACCTTGCAGTCGCAACTGACGGCTATGGAGATGCAAGATACTCAAATACCAATAACGAATGTTCACGAAACGTAAAACGTTAGTCAGTTTAGTGCCAATTGTGATAGAAACCTAGATGTAACTTTAATATTATCTTCAGCTGTGGTTTTGGTAAAAAAGACATACAGTGAATTAGTTTCATTGCGAGTGCTACTTCATTCTGGATCGCAAGGCAATTTTATATCTGAGCGCGTTTGTTAAACTTAAAAAGGAATATACAGATGTTAAAGTTGTAGGTTTTAATAATAGTGTCACGGATATTAACTACAAATTTTCAATAGAAATGCACTCTCAATGTTCGTGCGAACAATAATACTAAAGATTAAAGTATTCTATAAAATAAAAGAAAATAGTTGATAACAAGAAGAAAAGAAACAAAAGACAATCGCCGAACCTGGCTTTATTCTAAAAGTCACACGCCGCTCTTCAATTCTTCAAGGAGGCGGCATGTCTCCTGCTACGAAGCCTCCTTGCTAGTTTGCGCGTAAACACTCAACATGATATAAAATGTTACTTCACCGTATCGTTTTTATTGTCCTCGACTTACGTGAAATATTAAAAAATACAATTATAAATAGAGAATTATTGAGTATACTAAATAATTTGAAATTAGCTGATACAAGGTACTGTGAGTGTAGTAAGGTCGATTTAATTATAGGTGCAGAACAATTCTACAAGTTATTGTATATTGGACAAAAGTATTCAGGTTCAGGGCTTCCAATGGTACAAAAAACTATGTTGGGATGGGTTTTGGCTGGATCTATGCCTATATCGAAAAATGAGTTCAAGAGTCTGAATCCCTTTATTGATAGTTACGATATATTTACAGTCGAAGGTAGATTAGAGAAGTCCACACTTTGTATTGACTAAAAACATCAAATTCTTGCCATATTAACATCACTTTAACTACGAAACAGCTGCAAACTAGCCAAACGAGTGATACCATTAGTCCCAGTAATTACTTCGGCGATTAGTCATATTTGCCTTTCTTCATTTCTCTAGTCTTCTCCTTCCATCTAGCCGTCATTAAGGACAAATACTCCTTGCGAAATCGAACTCTAAAATCTTATTGTATGTCTATTTTAACTTGGTTTTTAAGCTCCTGCTATTTTGTAATAGCAATTATATTGAATTACATATATGCCCATAAAAGAATGAGGGGGGCTAAATTATAATATTACTGAACCTTAGTTAGTTATGTACCTAATAAAGTTTATATTTCCATATAAACCGATCGAAGGCGAGTCTTGTACGACAAACAAAGCTTATATTGAATACGAAATAAATTAAAATTAACTATAATCCCTGCATGTGTAAAATAAGGCAAGAGTCTTTAAATAAATTATTATATTTAGCTTCTGACCGTAGCTCTGATTAATTATCGTTTGTGCTTTCACAAGCCCTGACCACAAAATTTACCGCAATAATTCTTGGCACTTTCAAAGCAAGTGGTAATAAAATACGTAATTATGTGTCCCTTAAAGATGTTCAAAATCAACGTTCTCTACAGCGACAATTTTTTTAACTTACTGACAAAAAGTAAGTATTTATAATTCATAATAATTACGTATTAAAAAGTAAAGAGAGTGTTGTATCTTAAGAGGAACAGTGCATGTTGATGCCTACTTAATTCATGTTACTACAAAAAAGGTTTCATTACATAAACAACCCAATTTTTTAATATTGATGGAACTTGAATGTGATATTGTTTTAACAGTAAAGTGATGAACACAGAATCAAATTCCCTGGCGGAATCTATAAATAGGACAACACCAATAAATCAAGAAAAAGAAGAATGACTTGATCGTCACTTTAATTGGAGAAGTTGCCAGTTTATTAATAAAACATACAGATGAGATCATAAAGATGTTTGTTTTTTAGTTTTTATTTGTAATATCTATAAGTAAAAGTAAAGTTTTCTTTATGTGAAAAGGAGTTATGTAAGATGTGATCTTATTAAGTACTCTAGTGTTTATAATAAGCTAATATTGATGCTTTAGGCTAGCTGTGTGTGTGTCCGTCCGTGTGTGGGTGTGCGCGTTATTTTATTATTCTTGACATGGTACATAATATATTTATACTATCTGCTTTTTGAGGTAGATTTCCTACGATGTAGGTCAATATTAATTTGTAAAATGGACTATTTTCTTATTTCTAAAATGTTTCATCTGGAGTTTGAAATGAAGAGTACCAAAGAGTAATTAACAAAAACGTCTAACCATAAAAAAGATATGAAAAACAGCTGTTTGAATTTATACTTGCATTTGAATTTATAGGCTCAATTTTGATAAAAATTACTATCAACGTATTAGAAATTCGAGTTTTAAGTACCTAATTTCATAACATATTGGTGCTTTCGATTGCGAATGTGTTTTAAAGTGCCATTAGGAAAATCAACGGGGCTATATAATACTGTTGTACAACTCTGGTATCATAAATATCGTAAAAATATATCTTGGAATTTTGTTTTATTTCTAAACTTTCAACTAATGGTCAACGTCTGTTTCATCCCTTCGATGTCGCACCCGCTTTTTGATTTTGCTTTGAACAAAACCATACTACCATGAAAAATTACCATGTTACCATAACTAACCATACCATAACTTACCATGCAACCATAACATACAACATACTACAACAGAATATACTACCATAACTTACCATTGTACTTACCTTGAAAATTAATATTTATCATTCATATAGAAGGTGAACTAATTGAGTTCACAAAAATTACTCTTTTTGTTTTCAAGCAACCTCCATTTAAGAACAAATGCACTCAGCGCCATCTAGAGCTTTGCTTCGGCAACGCCATTGAAGTTGCATTATCGTAACAATTTATAAAAAACATTATTAATACGTTAACATACTTTTGCTGAGTGTGCGTAGACTTGCTGTATGTTGACCTTTCATTTGATCGAGGTCATTTAGTAACCAAATGTAAATATTTAAATTTAAAGACGTAATTATTCATACCTAAGAGCGCAAGTTCTTGATATGAATTCTTTATATTCAAATTGTAACCGGTCGGATTTGAAGAGCTGTGTTTGATTATTGAGTATTGACATTTTTCTTTGAAATTTCTTAAAATATTTGGAATCTTTATGCTATTCCTGTTACAGGATATTATATCTTTAAGATAGTATATGTGTCATTATCAATGGGTCAATCATTTTATTAACTCGAGCTCTTAGCCTCGTAAGGCACTTTTCGCTTCCACTTTGGTAAGCATTGACCAGCGTGGTTACGTTAGGGTCTAAACTCCTCATGTATTTTCAACCAAGAGAGGTTCTTAATTCAACTGGTTTTTTTATATTAAGCTCAGCAAATGACTAGACACCACCTGATGACAAGCAGTAGAGGAATCCATACGTGAAGATAGCTAGTGAAGCATGCGACATACTGCCCTAGCCACCCTCACCTAGCTGGCCCAAAAAGTGCTTTTTCATGCCTCTTTTAGAGGAACCCATGTTGTATGGAGGGAATACGTGTGCTGGTATGGAATTCCACGCTCTATCTAGCTTAGTTACGCGATTTTTCTGTCAATAGTAAACTTATATTCAAAATTCTTTTTTTTTAATAGAGTATACTCCAAATACGATCCTATTACGATCCGATACCGAGTCAGATGGCAATAGAATCACATTTTTATATTAATTTTATAGGCACGTGTCGCATATTTTCCTAAAGCTTTTACAACTGACAAACAGTAACAGTAAATCAATATGATCACATATCTAACTATAGCCTTAGAAACATAATACTCAAAATTGTGAAATTTAAATGTTTAAAAACACTGGCAACTCCTGTGCTGTGTCCTAGTGGGACGTTTACAAGCGTAAATGAGAAATATTAACAAGAATTCTTTGTAATTTTAAAAGTGTAACAATAACAAGTTCTTAGAATAACAAACAACTTGTCAAACAACACTGTAAGTCTCACTCTTCGAAAGGTATACATCGATTAATAAATTTTAATGACAACTGAACATATAATTACCAAACTACATATGCTCCATTATTCTTTATTACTTAGTCATACTTGAACGCAAGTAAACGTACATTTAAATGGTTTCTTTATTCACAAACTGGTCCCCAAATCGACGGGCAATAATGAAGTTGTGACTAATTTGACGGCGGACCAACCAAACAATTAATGTTTTAGTTTCAAATCAATAGTCAACCGTATTACACTTTGACTAGCGTGGGAGCGCGAGTTTGGCCGAGTTTAATGTGTTTTTAGTTTTAAAGGTGAACTGTTACAAATTAAGTGTTGTGAAGTCAGTTACGGATGGAAAAAGCGCTTTTTAAAATTATTGTTTAATTTGAGTTATATTATATAAAGCAAAAATATTGTGTTGTAAGCGTTGTTATAGGAAAACATATTATTTTACAAAACAATTTTGGTTTGTAGAGCTCGTATTAACTTAATCAACAGTTAAAATTTTGGATATTCTATTTTATACCTTATTTACGTACCGGTAAGGTCCATGTTTTCTGTATTGTATCATATCACAAAATCTAAAAAGGTTTTTTTTCTGTTTTCTAAAAAAAATCCAAGTTTAAGTCTTAAAAAAGTTTATAAGCGATCTTATACATGCTTTAACAAGAACACGTAAGTTTTGAGTCTCTAAATAATTAATTATTCTCATTAAAAGGCTCTCTCACCAGTTTTGGAGCTAAGTAAAAAGACATTAATGTCACAAAATACTAGCGGTCTGCCTTGACTTTGTCCGAGTTGTACAAAATTAATATAAAATCTATTTAAATAATGTACTTTTTAAATACTGATTCTTTTTTGATTAAGGTTTAATCATTCCGAACATAACCCTACACTAAGTTTATAAACCTACCTAAGTTTATAATATTTGATTATTATATTTCAAACATTCATAACGTAGAATTTTACAAGTAGCTTGATTTATGTGTATTCAGTGATCAATCTTCAAAGCCCAGAGAAAAAGTAATTTTCTTCTTTTTAGTCGTTAATTTGTACTCGAGAAAAACGTGGATTTTTATAATTTTTTTTATACGATAATATATTTAACTCTTTTTAGTTTTCGTTTATAAATCTTGCGGTCGTTCTTTCGAAACTGTAAATTTAATTAAAATCAAATGAAAACAATTTTAACTTAAAATTTAATCAAACTTAATTCAATTTTTTTATTTAAATATTGTATTGTAAACATGCTAAGTTCTTTTAAATCAACAAAATTAAGCCCTACTACCGGCAGGGCTTGTTGCCATAGTTACTTTGCTAGCTATGCTAGCTATAAAACTAAATAAATATGCTTAATGTTATCATAATAATTCTTAACACCGCCACTGAGAGGAATACTTTAGCATTCGAATTTAGTTCTAATTAAATGATTCGTTGAATCAAGTAATATTTTATTAAATCTATTTATTAAATTAATAAGAACTGAATTTGATTCCGTTTTCACTGAAAAGACTGTAACAATAAATCCATTTAAAAGTAAATTCAGTGATTGGGCCACTCCCGGCATCTATAAAAGTAGAAATAAACTGTATGACTTATATGATCTTAAATCAAACGCTAGTGATAATAAATTCCATGAATACGTTAAAAAATATTCCAAAATATTTAAGAAGGTTTGTAACAATGCAAAAGCTATATTCTTGCGTAATAAAATTATTAATTCTAAAAGTAAAATTAAAGCCACTTGGAATATTATTAATAAAGAGACTTGCAAACTTAAATCAGAAGATAAAGAGTTCTGTTTAAAATTTAATAATAGTATTGCTACAACAGATAAGGATGTGGCTGACGGTTTTGAATCTTTCTTTTCTAATATAGCTGCCACAACCACAAAACATTTAAATTCTAGTACTGATCATGCCATATCATTACTTGAGTCAAGTATTGAGATATGTAAAAGTACATTTAACTTTACTTACATAACTCCAATAGACATTTTTAAAAACTTTAAACAAATTAACATTAAAAGAACAAAAGATCTATGGGGCATATCAACAGACCTTCTTAAAATAATAATAAACAAAATATCACCTTACTTAGCATTTATATTCAATAAATGTATTGATGAAGGGCAGTTCCCTGATCTAATGAAATATAGTAAAATCATCCCACTATTTAAAGCAGGTAATAAGAGTGATCCATCAAACTTCCGGCCAATTTCTATCCTACCTGCTCTAAGTAAAATTTTTGAAAAAATTATATTTCATCAGTTGCTGTTACACTTTAACTTTAACAAATTATTCCATGAAAAGCAATTTGGTTTTACTAAAAATAGAAATACTACGGATGCAGGGGTCGCACTCATCAAACATATATTTGATGCATGGGAAAACAAGCAAGATGCTATAGGTATATTCTGTGATCTATCAAAAGCGTTTGATTGTGTGGATCATCAGATTCTATTAGTAAAATTGAAACATTATGGTGCTTCAGATAATTCGCTACGCCTTATAGAATCGTATCTTACTGGTCGAATACAAAAAGTTAACATAAATGGCACTAATTCTTCCGGCGCGCCTCTGTATATGGGAGTGCCCCAGGGCTCTATATTGGGCCCCTTATTATTTCTAATTTACATTAATGACCTGCCTTATTTTGCTAAAGACCTCTGTGAAATAGTTTTGTTTGCTGATGACACTTCTTTGATTTTCAAAACCGACAGACGCAAGGACGTATCTGACGAGGTAAATAGTACTCTTTCTCAAGTCCTACACTGGTTCACAGCTAATAATCTTGTTTTAAACTCTAATAAAACCAAGTGTATTAAATTTAGTATGCCTAATGTAAGGCGGGTCAATATTTGTATTAAGATAAATGAGGAACCAATAGAAATAATTAATTCTACAACATTTCTTGGAATTACTATAGATTCCAAACTACAATGGGGCCCACATATTACGGCTCTGGCAGGAAGATTAAGTTCAGCTGCGCATGCAGTTCGAAAAATAAGACGGCTTACTGATGTGGAAACGGCGAGATTAGTTTATTTCAGCTATTTTCACAGCTTAATGTCGTATGGTCTACTGTTGTGGGGCTCCGCTGCTGACATACAGACGATCTTTGTACTTCAAAAGAGAGCCATTCGTGCAATATACAACCTTAGACCACGTGACTCGCTAAAAGAATTATTTAAGGAAATTAACATACTAACCGTGGCGTCTCAATACATTTTTGATTGTATTATGTATGTACGTAAATACAGTGGTTCTTTTCTTAGAAATTCAGACTGCCATAGCTTCAACACCAGAAATAAGCATAAGCTCGCCTTTCCAAGCCACAGACTGCATAAGACCGGTAATTGTTTTATAGAAATAAGTATAAAAATGTACAATATGATACCACAAAGTTTTATTGAATTGCCTCTGCATAAATTTAAGTCAACTATTAAAAGTTGTTTGATGAAAAAGGGGTATTACAAGGTAGAAGATTATTTTAAAGATAAAAATTTGTGGCCACTATAATTTGCTTCTCTGCACTTATTTATTATATTTTGCAATATTTAAAAATATATTTTTTAATGCACTGTAAAACAAAACATGTATATGTTTATAATACTAATACATAATGACATAATTGATTTGTAAATGTCATTATAAATACTAAAGGCTGAGAGTTTCTTGCGCCGCTTCTTCTCTGCAGCTACTAATTCGTCGAAGCGGTAGTAGGGTTGATTGGGAATATGCCTACTAGTGTTATTTTTAATTTTAAAATAAGTATTATTTTAAAATTAAAACTAACAATTTATTTAGTACATATTGAAATACTATAACTGGGACAATTAGTAAATGCCCGGTTGATACCCAGTAAAATTATGAGTATTGCCTTTATAATTATATTTATTTATTTTCTTTTACATATTCCCTGTTGTGACGATTTAAAAGAGCTTAGTAAATAAGTCTATTTAAATAAAGTTATTTTTGACTTTGACTTTGACTTTGACTTATCAATAGTGTGAAATTATATGTATAGTAAGGTACACACTCAAACTTGTATATCAGTACTATTAATTCACAATAGATGGCATTGCTTATTAGGGAAAGGCCCGATATAATCTTTATCACACGTATGCAGATTCAGTTATGGAATATAACATTTGTGGGTACTTAACCTAACGTATTAAGAGTCATTTTTGAACTGTCAATACGCGAAGTTGTGTGGTCATCTGCGCATGAGTAAGGCTTGGTAAGGAGTACAACACACACGTCAGATCACTCGACAAAATGACGCCATGACGCTTTTATTAATTAAGAAGAACTTTACCGAGATTATTAATTTTTAAATACTTTAATTTTAAAATAAATTAAATAACAGAGGGAGAAAAAAGAATATTTTCTATACATTTCTATACAAATGTATAGAAATGTTTCTATAGAAATAAATCATAGAAGATACCTAGGTAGCTTTTAAGGCTTTCATAGCGGAGTAATAGCTATATTTATATTATAGCTTATATTTCGCACAGAGATTATTTTTAGCACACTTCCCGTTTCAAATGATTAAGGAAAATTCGTTTTTAGTTAAGTTAAGTTAGATTAATTTTAATTAATTTTCAGTATTAAATTGTTATCTTAGATGTCAATTAACAATATTTATTACTTACTATAAAAAAACTAAATTAATTTTAGTTTTTTTTAAATTCATAATTTATCTAAAATATTTTTTTTTTTCAATCGGTACTTCACTTTCTATTTTTTCTGGAAGAACCTTAGCAGCAATGTACATATATAACTATTGAATTATATATGAGAAACATCTAAACCAAACCCGATAGACCTTGAAAGAATTTGTAAATACCAAACAAATGCCACTGATAAGCGTTCGTTGCAAAATTGAGCAGTCTTCTACGAAACATGAAGGTCGACTGGTTCGGGAGCGGATAATATTAGGATTACAATATTAAAACTTTAAATTACTACGAATTAGGAAAATACGAGCTTCGAAAATTTTGGCTCATTGCGTTGTTAAGAAGGTACGGTCAACAGCACGTCAAGTGTAACAGTTGCATCATGGTAGCCGCCTTTATTACAAACGAATTAAGGGCCTTTAGGTGAAAGTTTGAGATTTATTCCACGTCAGAAAATGTCAAGAAAGCAGTTAGTCGATAGTGTTTGTCGTCAGTATGGAAATAAAAGCAGCGCCTCTGTTATGAGGTATTGCTAAACCTCTTTTGAAATACTATGTGCATTTGTAAACTGAAAGAAACGCAACGAAATGTCTCGATGCGATTAAAACTTCTCTAGGGTTGCCTATCTCTAAAGACAGTATTAATATTAAGTAATCACTTAGCACTATTATCATCAATAGCCGATTTCAGTCCCACAGCTGGGCTTAGGCTGTCCTACAAGTGAGGAACACATAAGGAATTTAAGGTATAACATCACCATGCTGTCAATGCTAGTTGGAGGGAGAAAGCGGTTGCTGTAACAATCGCGATCAACTGCTTGACGTGCCTTCCGAAGCATGGACGGAACTCAAGATAAAAAATTTAGACCCATCCAGGGACCAACCATGAAAAAAGTTGCTTAGCTTACGTTATCGAAATCAAATTGTTTAAGCCACGCTTGAACTTCTCTACTTCGGACACTAGTTCGTTAACGTTACGGAGTTAATCATACCATTTTGCTATCCAATACCTTTGGATTATCAAACTTACTAATTGAGTTGAATACGCACTGTAAAATTAGACAATGTTATATCTCTTATACTCGAATTCAATATGTCATTAGACAAAACGTGACAAACAATAGAAGTCTTATACAACGAACAAGTCATATACCTTCATGAACATTACCTTTAATTTCAACTAACTTAAGTTTAATTACGTAAAACCATCATAAATCCCTTCCGCATTATGACGACATCTTCCAAAAACCTTTATGGGTACCTTTACTTAATGTCTTCGTTGTTAATTAATTACATTTATGTGCTCAAGTGTGTATTAATTTATGAACATTCAAGTTTTATTGATTGAGATATTGTACAATCGTCATAAAGTGAATTGTTATAAAATGACCTACAAATTGAAGACGTAGGTCTTCGCCGGCTTAGCATTGACGTAGTCCATCTCAATAATATTTTATAATCACTAATTAGGTTTTACTATCCAATTTATACATCTGCGGAAAACCTTCATACTAAACCAGAGATATACCATGTTCAAGTTTCGTTTAAGATATTATACGATGAACCACCTGATAATGTTATTCCTATCACGGCTTTGCCCTTTGCAAATTTAAGTAACGCATATGAATATAGAACTCTGAAGGAATATATTCGTATCAAATATGAATGTTTTGTAAAGAAAACCCAAATTCCAAGATAAAAACTAAACAAAAATCTTTTATGGAACCGCTTAGACGAGATGATGTAATTATACTAAAAATACTAAGCTTACTAATAATTATAATATGTGATTAGGCGTTTAGAAGTCAAATAAAGAAACTCACAAAAAGTAACTATGTGTTTGTAATGGTTTTTAGATTTGAATGTCTTGTAAAAATAAGAAGCGGCAGACATTACCGCCCACCTGGCAACGTCTTCTCAAGCATGGAATTTAATGGGTTGGTTGGGCACTTCAATAAATATGCGAAACAGCTGAGGGCCACTTGACGTCCTTATAGAAAGATTTAATTTTTTCGTGTTACATTACATTGATTAAACACATATTAAGATGACAAAGTCAATAGAATAACCCTCTCCTATGTTAAATTTATAGTTTTCGTCTACAGAGAGCAGGAAAATCAGACAATATTAACTTGTGGGTTGATTATTATTTTAAAAGCTTTAAGATGTAGTTGAAAGTCATCCTTTCGTAGAGATACACCTATGGGAGCTAAACATTAAGCCGTAATGATTTTACATAGTATAGGTATAGTCAAAACATTAAATATTGATATTTTTTGAAAAAAAATCAATGCTATCCACTGCCAAAGGCCCTGCAATCGAGCCCTGAAGAACACCTCGCGTCAAACGCCTTTTAAAAGTCTACAATTTTAATGTTAAAAGGTGACTGACCGTCGTCTCTGTATACAGACTTTAGTTTAATCTCTTGTAAATAGAATGTAACAGGCGTGACGTCTTGAGGTAGATAATTATGTCCCCGATTAGTTAGGAACATTATGTTCTTCGAAGTACTTTAATCTGAAGTGCCTGCAAACTATTTAATCACTATACAGGGGATTTAAAAATGGTTATTTCATATTCTAAAGAACAAAAGAGCGAGTAAAAACATTACGTGTTTATATTATTATTCTTTTAATTAAGTTTTCTGATAAATAAAAACAATATCTTAATGTTTCTCAAATCTTTATGACAGTCCGGACCTCAAATAGTACATTATCTGCACTCAAAATTTATTTATTTAAACACAAAGGTAAAGATTAGATTTATTATTTAACCAAAAATTATTATTTACTTACAAATTAATTAAAAATCATTGTCAAAAAATATTTTCGCAGTATAGCTCTAGTACCCTATGATAGAATAGTAGAATTCCTTACCGGTACACGTATTCTCTCCTTCCTACAACATGGGTTCCTATAAAAGAGGCGTGAAAAAGAACTTTTTGGGCCGGCAAGGTCTATCTTCACATATGGACTCCTCTACTGCTTATCATCAGGTGGTATCGAGTCTTTGCTGAGCTTTTAAAAAAAATAGTTCCTTAGGAAATGGAATCCTTTTTGCTTTACGATTATATTGACAGTTACTTTGTCACGACGATACGTATTGTTGGAAACCAAATAGGTTTAATATATTTTTAAGGAAAAACCTTATTTGTTTAAAAACCTCCTTTATTAAAATCGAAAATGTTTATATTTTATCTGTGGATTTTCTCACTTATGAGCGGGAAATATTCACTTGTTTTTCTCTTCTTTTTCAATAAATACAGGTTGTGCATGTCGTTAAAACTAACAAGAAGTTTTATTTTATTATATGAATACCTGAATTAGCCCAATCCTATACACGTATCTTTATAACACCTTACAGTAAAGACATATAAACAATACAGTATGTCCAAAAAGACAACCTTGCATCACGTAGTCGTGTTATGATAATGGACTAATTGCAGTGACTTTTATAACGAGAAGTTGTTATAAAAGTTGAAGAAACAGAAAATTTATTGTCGAATTTTGAAACTGACTAAGAAACCTTTTTAGACAGAAAGATCATCATTGTAATTATATTATGCGGTGTAAATAATTAAGGTAACATCCGATAAAAAAATTAATTATATGATAGCACACAGTATAAATAGCACATTCTGTATATCGGAGAAGTAATGTACCTTAATAATAATAAATTGAGTTTACGACCAGAAGATCCGCGATTATTATGTTTGAAACATTAAATTAAATATGTTTTTAACAACGCAACACAATACGATACTGGTTTTTTTGGCAATAATATTTTAAATGAAATCTTAAAGTTTTTTTATATATATCGAATATTTAGTACAGTCAGAGTTTAAGTATAAGTGTAACAAAATGAATTGGAACTGTAACAATAGTACTGCAAGTGAAAATGTGACGTGTTTCTGGTGTATATTCCACTTGGATTACTTGATTTACGCTATATTGGTGCTTATATTTATCGCATTGTTCGTGTATTTCATGATTTGGAGCTGAAATTAACAGGTAATTTGTGTTAATAATTAGTTACTGTTTACTGTTTTTGATTTCCATATTCATATAATATAGAGCCGATAATTCAACATTTGACATTGTTAGATTAATAATTAGTTATTTTATTTATGATTAAGGAAAACAGTAAGCCGATTCATAATAACCTACTCTTGTAGAGATGTCGCTTTTAGTCGTCGCGGAGTAGATGCGACGACGCATGCGCTTACGCATTATGAATAGAACCAATTTTTTTTTAAGTTTTTCATTAATATAAGAATGCATTCATTTAATCTGAAGTCAAAAATTACTCAGGTATTAGTAATTTGATGTCGCAGTGAGATATGTACCGTTGTTATCCAACTTAGTAACACTACATTTTCTTTATCAATCAATATCAAGCTAACATTGAGGTTAGGAAATAAACGTTAATAATTCTAACGGTTGGAGACGATAAGAGGCAGAGCGAGTTCGGTGCAAGTAAACGCGCCTTACGCACTTTTATCACTGATAAATGTTTTTACGATGCGTAGTGATTGACACGCACACAAATAAGCCGGCTTCGGTGTTTGTATGTGTGGACCAACTTGTTCCTTTCACTATGGCACTACTGTGACGTAACAATTAATTTATTCTAACCGCTAAATGTCAGATTTCTTGAAAAGTGAATTATCTGTGTATATCAAATGATACATGGATTAGAAATAATGCACCATGTATAGTTGGATTCTATGAGATGAACTATGAGAATTTCTCAAATATCATGTTAGTTTGTTACCGCCTTAACAAACTAACATGATATTTGAGAAATTGAAATTGTTTGAAAAAATGCCAAAAATAGGATGAACCTTTAAACTGCTGAATATTCGGGATCCGAAGACAATTCGCGCCCTTATTCATAATATTTCTAACACAATTCCTAGCTACAGAACTGTTTACAGATTTACTTCTGCTTTATAAGGTCTTGATACAACATTCCTTGTAGGTATCATCACCCCGAAGTCAATCTTAACATAGCAATGAATAAGGAGTATTATAGTGTATAGAAAATAGATTATCGGATGTGGCCTCTAAGGTAGGTCATATCTGTGCAAAAAGACAGTTGTCAGGTAAAATTTAATAAAAAAGTTTTTGATTAAAAAGCGTGTTGTTTTATGGATGTGTTTGTGATATATATTGTTAGGGTAAATATGATATATATTAGTTTTTATGTATTTAATTATATTAGTATTGGTACATGCCCCTCTACCTTTCGATGTCACTTTTCCCGTATATGGGGCTGCTGGAAGAGATTTCTTGCAGAAATAAGCTTTGTAAAATCTCTTATATTCTGTTGTGTCCTTTTAATTGTCTTTGTGTGAACATAAATTGTTAAATAAATAAATAAATATTTATATAATTTTGAGCGTGTTGTGTGAGGGAAAGCATTTTAATTCGTAGATTATTTTTCATGCGTGTGTGTGTGTTAGTTTGTAGTTGTACACACCAACCAATGAAACCCCACTGTGTTTATATAATTAGAAAGCCTATTCTTGGTAAATCGCAATTTTCCTTGCAAATGAGGTTCTGAAGAGAGTTCTTCTGAATGTTGTTTTTAGTATGTATACGAGTATCTGCCTGATGATGATTACTTAAGCTAAATTAGAAGGATCTATAGTAGTTCTGTAAGGTTTTCTGTGTATGTATGATATTGAGTACTTCCCTTTGGACTCGTTTTAAATTGACATAAGAAGTTTTTTGGCTATTAGGCTATCTCGAAGGTTATCACTTTAATATCAAAACGAGTTATCAGATAAGCTGATTTTCCAGTTATAGCTATCAAATTAGTCCTCACAGGGCTTCATAGATACTATTTCTTAAAAATTCTGTTTATTTATTGACTGCATGTAACAAATAAATAAAATTCTTTATATATTAAATTTCTAATTGATGACAATTATTTGTAAAAAGCAGCAGAAAAGAGTTTGGTCATTAAGTAATGTTGAAAAGTTCTTTGCTCCGAGTTTTGCCCAAAATATTGTTAGTTTTATTTATATATTATACTTTTGTTTTCATTCAAAAATTATTTTAATGCATTTACTATATGTATTGAATGACGGTGGACCTTTTCGATAAAAAATATCTGAACAAATCATTTTGTTGTCTTGCTGTAAGATTCTGAATGATTTTTTTTTATGTTGGACATTGATTTGAAATGACAATGTGTTTGTTATATAAGTAATAAGAGTACGGGTGAAATTATTCTGTAATAATATTACATGATATTTCATTAACAAACACATTGTTATTTAAAAGGAATATCTTGAATAACGGAAAGTTCCTGTATACTTGCTAAGAACTTACTGGCAATACTATAAATTAATCAGCTGATCCATCATCAAATATTGTTCTAGCAAACGGTGATATTGGTAATATCACACAAGCATAAAATACACAAAAACGCAAAGTACATACCTACCTTCTAATCATACGATAATCTTTGAACAAACATTCTTACAACTTCAGCGCGATGGCCTCGTGTGAATACGGTTTTACAAATCGAACAAGTTGGAAGTGTATGCTGGACTGAAATGATAAAACAATATCGTTTTAAGTGGACTAAAAAAATATTGTGTTCTCAGTGATTGATTTCAATTTCTTAAGGATTTTTATAGAGAAATAGGTAAGCCTCTCTCTAAGTAATTTTCTGCACAGATGATTCTAAAAATTTCCATTGGAATACGAAATATTTGTTCTTGTAAACGCCGCAGCGGCACCAGCCCGTTGGCATGCCATTTTTTTAGTTAATTTTAATGAATGATTTACCAACGTTAACATTAAAGTTTATTAAAGCTATATGAAGTATTTGCCTGTAAATAATTATAGGAAAATACTACATACAAAAATATAGAACTTGACAAAGAGTTAAGGTTTCAATGTCATTCACAATTAGTGCTCGACAGATCACTTCACATATTTGAGCACTTAAAATTGTGTTTGGAAGAATTGTAATTTGTGAAGTACTCGGCTATCTGAAGCTAGAATTGCTATCATGGGTCTGTTCAGACATAATAGAAAGAGAGAACGGCTATACAAGGGTTATCTTTCTGATTAATTCCAAGCCAGATAATAGAGAAGATGTCTTATACCGTTTTTTTTTTATTAATATTTCTCACACGCAAAGCTTGAGTAAAAGATACTTATTGATAATAATCGAGAAATATTAATAGTAATATGTATAAGAAATATCAGAAACATACTAAACAAATATACAAACATGCATGACTCGTGTGAACAAATTTTCATATTCATCATACAAATGTCACTACCAGGACCTCTGGCTAAGTAAACAGGTGTTGTGACCACTCGACCAGACGACCGTCAAATGTAGTATATCACTAGATTCTTTGATAAATTCGTTTTATAACCCAATTAGAGTTACAAAGCATTTTATTTATTTTTTTTAGTGGTTAGTGGTCGCAAAATTGTCCTCGAGATTTAATTTTGACCTAAATAACATTCACGTGACAAAAATCACTTATTTATGTTGCTACACCAATAAAAGAATAAATTAAAAGATTTTTTAAGATTTTTTTTTGAATAATATGAGCGAGGAAAAATAATAAGTTTACGAAATTTATAAAACTATATATATATTAATATACAGAAAAAGAGTTTGGTCATTATGTAACGTTGAAAAGTTCTTTGCTCCGAGTTTTTGCCCAATATATTGTTAGTTTTATCGATAGGCTTATTTTTTACATTATTTATAGCTACTTTTTACTATAGCTTTTGTTTTCATGAAACAATTATTTAAATGAATGTATTCTGAGGTTGTCCTTTAAATGATAAAAGGTTATACCTTTGGATAAATGCATTTTAATTGAAACCACTTACATTTATCGTAAATAATTGGGAATGACATAGTCACAAGAAAGCCAAGCCAAGAAAAGCCAAGAAAATGCCTAATAAATTACAATTCTAAAAATAACTTAGGAAATTACTAATTTATATTCAAACACTTGATATATATTTTATTCTTGCAGATTACTATGAAATAGAAGATGGAAAGAGGTGAAGGCGGAAACGAATTACATAAATATGTCGCACAAGGACTCAATTCGCCTGAAATACAAACGGCTGAAGACATTCCTTTTGTGGATGACTTTGCTGTTAATGCAGAATCTGTTAAAGATGAACCTTTACGACCACAGAGAGCCAAAGACGTCGAAAACAATATTTCTGAAGTGAAGAAAGATTTAAAATTGCGTACTGATATAGGACCAATACATACGCCTAATAGTGATACAATCATTGTAAATACTCCAGAAGGGACGTTGTACATTACTTTAAATCCCGAATCAGCTAAGACATCCACACCAACCACTCCAATCAGTCCTAGCACCCAGTCTTCAGGTGTAACAGACAGTCCTTGTAGTTCTAAAGCTGTTGATATAGAAGAAACCAAAGAGCTAATAGAAAATGAAATTGAAGTTGAGCAAAGGAGAAAGAATCTACGAAGGAATTCGATATCAATGCCGACGCTCCAGAATTTGGAGTTGGAAGTAATGAAACAACAATATTTGGATCCACAAGACGAGGTGAGTTGGAGTAGCTTACAACTTTTAAGTATAACAACTGATTTTTTTTAAGCCTTTGCCTGCTTTTCTAATTTATTCGATGACTTAAGAGGTTTAGATAGAAGGTTTTTGTAGGCATGCGTTTGTGAACTGGCGTTTCTTTTTTATGTTACTATTTGAGTATACGTGACATTGACATCATAGCTAACATATTCTTTATATTTAAACTCTTCGTAAAAACTGCTTCGCCGCCTAAATTAGAAAGTTGGAAGTAGTTGTTCAGATGCACAATGCAAAATCAACTATCGCATATTTGGAACTTATAGAAAGCATGTCAGCTAAGCTTTTTCAATCGTAATTTTAGTTTGCTGTTGATAAATTATATGATTCACTTTCGTATTCTAATTTACGCAATATATGTAAATTTACAAGTAAAATGACAATAATTATACTTTTAATAGATCACATCATTGGGTTTCCAATGTTATAGCTTTATTGATGTTACCAACAAGGTTACCAACTTAATTACTTATTAATTAGTTACTTTGATTTTTTAAGCATCAGTATTTATTGATACTTATTTGAAGTTTCTATAAGACATATCAACCTTTATTATCCGAGCTTAGGAAGGCGTGTTAAGTCATTTGATCCCGAATGTTACGACAACTGATTTTACCTACCAACCCTTGCCCCAGCATAGTGATGTTATGAACCATATTCCTCATGTGTTTTTCCCATGTCGGGAGGCGTATGCCCAACAGTGGTACGTATTAAGGCTGTTCATGATAAAGATTAATCTTTATTAATTTTCAAAATATTATTTATGTTTTACTATCTGGTATTTTAGTTGGGTTAAGTTTAAAATAAAGTTATTAAAATTATTTCGTTATTATCTTTTCCCATGTCTCAAATTATATTATAGTGAATTTTCGTACTTATGACCTTACAAATATCTACAAAAACGTGTTCTTAACGGTTTTGTGGTAAGCTATCACGTGATTAACATTTAGTAATGTAACAAGGATGTGAATTTAATAAGTCGACATAACTTACAAAAAGTTCTCTTTGCGTCCATGAGAAATGGTGACTCAAATCTTATACGCAAACATCATTATGGCGTCACCAACATTTATCGTAAATTTGCAAATAATGTGCTAATCTTTGTCAAATCTTTAATGTTTACTCTCAGTAAGCACTATAACCTTTATTGTAGCCCTGATTGTGTATAAAACTCATGTTTCAAATGAGTATACCAAATTTAATCTCATATTAATTGTGATAATCCTAAAATTTATTGCCATTTACCAATAAGTTTGCTATCGACGTCACATGAGTTTTATCAAGAATTAAAATGATAAATGCTTAAATTTGATAAAATACTAAAAGAAATTGGTCTTTAGTGTACGTTATGTCATAGTCGTCAATACATGTTTGTCGAAAGAAAGTCACGTGAACTCCCGTTATCATAAAGTTGTTTACACAAATCATTTAATAAATTAAGTGTCTCGTCTCCTTTAAAGTGATTTCTGTTAATATAGCACAAAGAAACAGTTGTGAGTTTGCTCTGAAGGTGTAAATATATCTAATAAAAATGACAGACATAAGTGATCGTCTTTTGTGCTTAAACGTTTGTGAATAGCTACTTGCATATTTATTTTCGTGGATTTTCGGCGTTATAAGTGTGGTTGAATTTACAAAATGCGTGTCAGAAAGAAGCCTGATCTTCGTCTGAATATTCCATCATATCCGCACGACTTTGTAGAAATGCCCTTAGAAACTAGAAGATTGATAACGGAAGCAAATCAAACGCCGAACGCTATTCAATATATTGATGATGTGAATACAAGTACTCCCGATACGAACTTTAGTAGTCCTGAAGACGGTATACGTTCTCAGACTCCAGAAATAAAAATATTCGGACCTGACAAAATAAAATTAAGAAATGATACACCATACCCACAGAACAGTAATCCAACAGATGACCCTGACAGTCCCAAAGTTATATTTAGGGGTAGAGAGCTTAGAAATTCTATATCTTTACCTAGCGGACTTAAAGGATTCGATGACAAACAGAATTTAAATGTAAGTAATTCTTTGAATATCTAAAGTCTAAGATTTTGTTTGATTAGATATTATATGAAAATTACTACAAGTTTTGATTTTTTTAAATTGTCTGTGGAATTGTATATCTTGTTAATTATTTCTGGTTGAAAGCAACTTGGTCTTAAAATGTGAGTCAATCAAATTAATGTAAATTATTTGTAAAGAAAAATAATTCATTTATATCTTTTTCCTGTTCTGGTTTTGGTATTATAAATAAAATGTGACAACTGGCCTTAAAGTGATAAGGTTAATTTCCAAATGCTAGAATAAATAGGATAATCAGGATTTCTAAATAATATAGAAAGTGATAAATGTTCTTATCAATATGATTATCCATGGGTTTCTTTTACCGAGTTGTTTATTGTTTTACCACCAAAAAGAGATTAAAATCATTAAAAAATCACTGGGTGACTTCCTGGAGGAATTAGGATGGCGTGAACCAGCCCCACACCCTCCAACGCAAAACAGGCGCAATAGACGTCGATTTGTGGAGACTGTCCTACGGAAGAATAAGACGAAGGAGAGATTAAAATAGTGCAATGCGTCTTGGTGCAGGAATAACCTGAATATCGCGCTTTCCAAAACACAAAGGCGAAATAAAATTTTATTCGCCTTATCATGATCTTTAATAGAGAGAGCGATTATATTCTCGTAATTGGTACCACTATGCTACGAGTTCTTAATGGATCCATTATCGTTTGTAGAAATTCGGTTACATGTGATATCCCTTTTTATGATGTCATGTGATGAAGTGACGTATTTCTTAAGAAGGTAAATAGCGTTTATCTTCTTAAGAAATACAGTTATTGTAATACGATGTGAAAACAACTCTCTGATATCAAAAGAACTCTTTTCTCGTTTTTTTAGAACTGGAAAATTTAAAAAGCAACAATGACTTAAATTCATAAAAGTCAAAAAAAAGTCAAAAATAACTTTATTTAAATAGACTTATTTACTAAGCTCTTTTAAATCGTCACAACAGGGAATATGTATAAGAAAATAAATAAATATAATTATAAAAGCAATACTCATAATTTTACTGGGTATCGACCGGGCATTTACTAATTGTCCCAGTTATAGTATTTCAATATGTACTAAATAAATTGTTAGTTTTAATTTTAAAATAATACTTATTTTAAAATTAAAAATAACACTAATACATAATGTCGACACATTTGCTTATATCGATTTCATCTCTCAGACTTTTCATTCTACTGTCGGCATGTCGTCATTTCTCTTTATTAATAATGTCTCGGCGCCATTTTACCGATTAAATTGCTCATTTATTTATTTTGTGCATTTAAATCAAGAAGACATAAAAACATATACTACAAAAACTTATTAAACTATTAATATCAAGACTTATACATAAGGTTTTCATATTTAGCTTCTGTGTGTTCTGTTTATGTTGTTTTGTGTTTTGTTAAAGTATGACTTATATTATATACAATAAAGTTGTATATAGTCACGTAATTCGGTGCTTTATTCGTCACCCTTACCGTTATTACTAAAATTTACAAACTAAATATCGCTAAACACTTAAAACTAAGGAACGGTTGATAAAAACGAGCCTAGTCTCGTATTAAAGAATTAGTACATGTAAATTTTTCAACATTTTCATTACTGTACTTCTCTGTCTGAAATCGGGTCAAGTTCTCGCTTCTGGTGACACTGAAAGCTGTTCTCATGGCTCTAAATTGTTTAAAGACATCCTGTCTACAGACACGATCAATTGCGCCTGCACACTTTTTATTTTTATTATTATTTCAAATCGGATTAGTTCGGTTTTTGTATCATTTTCGAAGGCTGTTGTTTCGAAATTGTTTTGTAAAGCCACCACTGATAAAGCCGAATCTACGTTTCTAATAAAAGTGCCATGATCGTTACTATGGTCTATCACATGTGAAGCGTTTTTTTACATGGGTTTTATACCTTAAGAGTATGTACAGGACAGCTGGCTTTACGTCAACGACAAGAATGCGACAAGGAGGAAAGTATACTTCAATTAATGATTTATAAAATATAGAAAAAAAACACTTTTCGGAGAAATGGTCCTTTTACGGTATTCATAATAGAATAAAGATTGCTCCAAATTCAAATTTCTTTATTGCATTCCGGGGTGTCCATAGGAAGGTCATATAATATGTTTTTTTTTCCAACATGGACTCTCTTAGGATTAAATATCAAATGAAAATAACATAATTGGTAAGCAATTTATTAACAATGTCAAATTATTAAATGCAATTATGTCTGTCAAATCTAAAATTACACAATATTCACAAAATAACATACACTTGAATTAGATTTATTCAAGTTTTAAATTAAACAAATATCAAAATCAAATTAGGATACATCACACACATATTTAACCAAATACATGGACAAATTTTAATTACTATGATGTGATCATTCAATTATATATTATCGTTCAAGAACTCTTCTGTGTAGAATAAAACAATTACAATTTATTCTGCATTTACAAAAGAAATACTTTAAATTAATTTTAGAAATTATTTATATTTTATAACAAATTAATGCATAAAATTCAGTCCAAACCGAAAATGGCATTTTTATTAGATAGGTTATACAAAAACGGTTACAATTATTATTTCGGGCAATATAATAAATAACGGCTCATAAGCAAAAAACGAAATGACAGGATAAGATCGTATGATAAACTGTACAGTGCATACGTGAACTGATTGACGAAGAATTATCTCTCAGTTATTGTATTAAAAATTGATAAACTGCTAGTCGTTTTTCAGATATAGTATGTGTATCTGAAAACGATTACCAGTTTATCAATTGTTGATGCCACATCAAAAAAAAATTTTATTAATATTTATGTTTTCCAAGTACAACAACCTTATTTATCATGTATAACACAAATTAATCTTTTCCTTTTTTCAGGAACTTATAAAATGTGGTAACAATTATTTAAAAAAAATTTTTTAAACTAGCATCAGTAGTTTTTCTTGAAGTAATGTACTTTTAAAAGATTAAAAAAAAAACCTATTGTGAGACCGTTTATTGCTGGAACTGTGAAGCCTTAAAAAAAAATCACTAGTTTTTAGCTTGTTTAAAGTAGTAGTTTAGCGTCCAAACTGACGTAGATTATTTGCAGATTTTGTGGTTATAGTTTGAAACATTCTATTGAAATTTAATGAGACTGTTTGAAAGGATTTAAATTAAATAAAAAGGATTTAAATAAACTCTAAAGGCAACTTGCAAGAATATGGTCTATTTTCCCTGTAAACCTGTGTACTTTGTTTAGAAGGGAATCCCCCTAAAGAAAGTACACAGTTCTACACACACACAAGTTCTTCATGACAATCTATTTGCCATGTATTTTAATATAAAATGTATGCTTCATGTGTAAATTCCTCTTATGATTGACCAGTTGATGTTAAAATAAAATGCGTCATATTTTTTACAACCGGTAGACGTTGGTCGTTTCCATAAAATATAAAAACACATTATTAATTTACAATTTTTCATAATCCTTGCGGTATCAATTGATCGGCCTCTTTAACTGTCCCATTTGCCTACATCCAATCACTTGCTCGTGCCCGTGATCTTAAATCTAGACCAGTCCGCTAAAAGATTACGTAGAAAACGCCATTCTACATAAACTCCGCGAGAAAATCTTAAATAGATAATAAACCTTCTTAAATGTGCTAATTAAAAAGTATTTAAAAAAACGGGTTTTAAATAAAAAGTGAAATTCAAATTTCGAAGTGTTGGTAGCAGATGAAAATCAGTATCCGATTCAAAGAGACATCTAATTGAATAGCGTTGACATCATCTATATATTAAATGATCTATTGCTTAAACTGTCATTAAATAATGAATCGGTATCCCGCATTAAGACAGTCAGAGTCAGCTTTGTTGTCGGGCAAATAGATCCATTTTTGAATGCAGATTGTAAAATTGGGAATATTGTTATGTAGTACTTACTTGTTTGTTTGTTTTTCATTGTAATGACATCTTGAAATACAAATTCATCAATAAAAACTCAAATTGTAAGCTAAGAAACCTGGAATTGTATTAGCAGGCCAATAACTAAGACTATGCGAGGTTTATAACTGCGTCTCTTTCTTTTACATTTGTAATTGTATTTGCTATATTTTTGATCTTAGATTTGAGCTCGTTTTTCTTTCTATGCATAGTGAATTCTGTGGGGACTCTGTTTGAGAAACAATTGAATAAAAACTCTCAAGCAGACCTGGCCACAACCCCATTGAAAACGCATGGTTGAAAATAAATTATTAACCCTAAAAACAATATTTCCAACCAATCTTTTAAAACTAAAAATATTTTAAACCTTTGAAAAAAACAAACATCTAAATTGGTATTGGTTTATTAGAAGTTGGAAACAATTATCCACTTTTTTAAAGTTAAGTTCGGAATTGCAATATCAAAATGAAAAAAGACCCAAAGTTCAACAATTACGCGTTCGCGCACAAATTCGAGTACCGTTCGCCGTTGTGGATTGAATCCGAATCGGACAGTAAGAGCAGTGACAGTGCTGGAATTTGCAATAGTGACGAAAGCATCGGATGCCCCTCGTCAGACAGCTCCGAGAGCATCAACAACTTTTTGGATTCGAAGGTTTTTTAAATTTGCATGTTCAATTGCGCGGGAGAAAATTTTATAAATATTTCGGGATAGAGATATTGATGATAATAATATCTGTTGTTCGAACATGAGGACTAAATCAAGGCGGTTTGCCTTATGCTTGATTGAGCAATTCTTTTAATTGCGGCTGAAATAATCAACTCAACCTGTAGTATAAAAACTACAGGTATTTTATATGTAGGCAATTTGGAGAAAGAAATTGAAAATCTTTGTCCGATTTCCATTTCTATTTAAGTCGTTTTTTCGAATATAAGTTCATTTGTTATGCTGCTATTATTTTGGTTAATAAAACATCTTTAGATAGAATATCGAAACCCAAAATTATTCATCCATTTTGCCTTGTTTTCCTACCAGTAGTAAGTATGCACTGCTACTGGTAAGAAGTAACTAAAGCGCCTATAGATTTTTAAGGAGCTAGCATTTCTTTGTTTGTCATTCTTACTGGTTTCATATTGTAGTTAGTTTCAATGGCGTCATGAGTGACTGTGACGTCAATAGGGGTTTTCACTATTAGGGTATTTGCCCAAGAAAGTCCCTTTTCGTGTCGCTTAGATCTATTAAAGCACACACTAAAATTTAATGCTGTTTTAATCAACAGATAAACAGGTTTAAAAGGTTTGTTTAAACATATATTGCCGGTTCCGTTAGTTGGTTAATACATTTTACACTATATAAGCAAATCAAATTAACCTACATATTTTCCTTGTCACGAGTTCTTGATCTAATTTTAACATGCATCTGCAGGCGGTTATTTAATTAAATTATTACAATACCGTGCTCCTTCATACTTGATATAAATGTAGAGGCTAAGTCAGCGGTACATAGACTAATATTATTTTTAACTAGAACTGATATCGAGTACCTAGGATAGGAAATTGTTGATCAGCGATAATAGTACAATGTTAAATACTGAGCCCTGACACGATATTGAAAGTTTCAATATCTAATGAAAAGCCTGAATCACGCTTATAAAATTTCAAGTTACATCATTATATAAGTATACAGTTGGGCCGCGGTCCCCGAGCGATTATCAGCTTGGTTGAAGATCTTCCGAACTCCTCACACGCATAGTGGCTAGGCAAGCTAGTCTTTATATCTATCCTGTTATCTATACCCTCCTAAGTTCGTTAAATATGCTATACATACGCCCGCGAATGCTCCCGGAAAATAATGTGTATATTTCATAGATCTGAGAATACTCATAGGTTATTTTTTACACCCTTAGATGTCAATGGTGACTCTCTCTTTCTTAGAAATAATTTTTACTCCAAATCGGTGTTTGCTGGGACAGTTGAAAAAGCTTGGAAAAATTATTATTTTTTAAATTCCAATAACAAGAGCTAGCCAGTTTCGACTATAGTTAATTAAATTCCCAGCTTTAATAAATAGATGATTGCCACTCCCTACTCTAGACGGGCAGCAGACGATAACCCTGTCAGGTTAATTAATTCATGCTGTTAATTTGCAGTGCAGTCGCGAAAATGCGCACGGGCAAGCGTAAAAGTGATTGTGTACCTTTAACGGAGGTTAGTGTGCAGAATTGGTGCATTTTAAATAGTTCTTAGGACTCGTTCGTTCTTAGGATTAGTTCTTAAGAGCCCTATGCAAGTACACTCGCGCTCTCCCGTGATTCGTTCCGTATGCCGTGAGGTAGGCAGGACCATGGGTTGGTAGAGTACAGTTCTTAGGACTCGTGGTAGAGACGCATATGTTAGTTGACAGAATAAAAGTGAAACTGTGTAAGAAAGGATACTATAAAATAAACGATTGTCTTACTGATAAACGTGGGGGTAATTAGCCGAATGACGAGTCATCAATAATTATTGTATTTATACTTTTTTTTTGTAATAGTATTAAAACGAAACAACATAAGTAGTTTGTATATATCATTACAAACATTTAAAAGCTGGGGAGTTTCTTGCGCCGCTTCTTCTCCAAAGCTAAAGTTTTGTGTTCAAAGCGGTGGTGTATTCAAATTGATACTTTTGATATGGCAGAGCTGTTTAGTAACATATCAAAGGATATGCGAACCTGATATTTATTAGATAAGCACCTCCAAGAAGAAGTTCTCATACAAAATTAACATTCAACAAAAGTACATATTAGGTCGGGGAAAAAGTCTTTTCGCATATAGTATGTACGAGTATGAACTTGTAATAAAATATCTTTGGTTGTATTATTTCTATCTGACTGTTTTCATTACATTAAAAAGGTGACATTTCAAAAAAAGAATCAAATTAGGAAAACAATGCAGTTAAATGAAATTTTAAATTTTGTTTTTTGTGTACGAAAAAATATTAATCTATGTAGTGATAATAAATAAATAGATTCGAAGGGCAACACAAAATAAGCAAGCATATTCAATATTGTATATCTATATTAGAATATAAATAATACATATACATAAATATATGTATAACCATGACTAGAGTACAAAATATTCCTGTAAAGTAATCACACAATTATATCATAGGTATGTTTTAAAAAACACAACAAAAAGATAATATGTAACAATTTTCTGTGAATATTAAAATTTCCATGAAGTTTGCGATCGATATATCAGAAAAAAAATACTCAAAAATATCGTTACTTAAAATATTTTCATACATATAGTACATATACATATAGTCAGTATAGAACAATCTGAGTATGTAGAATTGAAGTTAAAGTTATCATTTATTAAAAAATTCAAAAATTTAAAACAAACTTAATAAGCATAAACATTAATGTTTGAACAATTATTGGTTTCCTCTTTTGAAGGCGTTATCTTAGTTCCTAAATACTCATCTAACAAAATCGTCGCGATTTATGGAAGTATTTTGATAACATTTATTAATAGTTCTCGTTATCAACATAACAGAGTTAAGAGATTTCAGAAACAGATTGTTTACTTGATGTTCGAATTCAATAACATTCCACGTAAAACATAATCATTGTACTAAATCAATAGACAGTCCTCTGCCCTAGGAACAAATGGTAGATTTCGTCACATTGTATTTTTGTTTGTATTGTGTGTAACGAAGTGCTAAGATAACAAACATCACGGTGTGTTTATTGACAAAGTTAGGATCTAAGTAAATCTAAAATGAAACTTTATATATATAAAGGTAAAGTTCATTTGTACATTTTCAGTTTATGTACAGCCAAAGTCACAATATTTTATTCAAGATAGGTACTCACTTGTTGAACGGGGGCTCTTGTCCTGAAAAGTCCCTTCCTTGACACATCATTGAGAATAGTTTGAAATCTGAAAATTCAATAACACTTCAAATGTGTCGCTTTTATTTATTTATTCAATTATTTTTAAGGCGACAGACTTAGGCAAGAGACAGTAGCTAGCCAGGCGGAATTTTAGTGCCTCCACCAATATAAACAAACAGAAAAATTCTGCCCCTACTGGCAATTGAACTCTGTACCCTTGCGTATGAGATAGGTAGACTCAAGAACGAGACCATAGTATAATGAAATAAGAAACCTGACTCAGATTCCTCGCGAGCAATAATTTCCTACTCTTGTATATATGTGATTTTGAGTCGTTGCGGTATAAATAAGTTTATTACCGTAGGTTTAGCTAATATTCTGCCGCACTAAGATATATATCTAAGCGTTGGTCTTCAACTTAACAACATTACAATATTTTCTTTATCGATATGATTTGTCATCAATATACGTAATTAATTTAGAACAGTAGACCACTATACAACAACGTGCAGATAAATCGGTTGGCGCACTTTTAGCACTGATAAATTGCGCCATTGTTTGCGTGCAGCAATACGTAAGTATTGACGCGCACACAAACCTCCTTTATTATGGTTATACTTTCAATTATGTTGTCAGTTTATTTACTGATCTTAATTACTGATAAGTACATAACTAGTTTATCAACCGCCTAGGTGTATAATGCACAAAGTTTTGTGTCTTAATAAATATAACCTAAAAAAGATGTCTCAATTTATTAAAAGTAATTATTAGTGTACCGGAAACATCTTTGACGTGAAGTGATTGATAGTGAAGTCAATTGAGGTGTTTTACGATTCTGTTATTGCAAAATAGTATAAAAAGCCAATGATTTTTAATACGTTCAAAATCATTAGCACGGTTTGTTTTTATACACATTTCATGTATTGTTTTTCAAAGCCATTTTCATGACCCATCCCCATAGACAGCCACTGTCCCTCTTTTTTTTTACCATAGACTACTTACTTCTATTATGTATAGTTTGTTTTGTAATGGCTCTACAAATAGAAAGACAAAGATAATATTTTTGTGTTAAAATAATACATATATAAATATTTAAATAATAATGACTCGAAACAAATATTTAATTCAACCACCAGGGAACGATGATGTTGCTGCTTGCTGCATCCACTGGTTGCCTCTAGATGTTGCTCCAGGAGTACTGAATTCTCCACCACTCGGATGTCTTCTTCCACTTCAAATAAAAGGAAATTACATTTCATCTTGTTCCAGATTCCTGAACACCATCAGAGCTCAGTGTCAGGTTTCAGCGATGGGGACCGCAGCGCTGATGACCAGCGGGAACCGTTATCAGATGACCAGGCTCTCAAGTTAGTATTCACATTTTGTAATATTTCCACTGCCACCATCAGTTTTGAGGTCTGGTTTTAATTGTATACCACGATCGATTGGGGTAAATCAATGTAGTTTATTAAATAAAGGCTGTCCAAAGTATCTGTACGGTAAAACTTGCAACGATATAAGCAGGTGTTGCATTATGAAAATAATATTGAAAGTATCGAGGTCGCTGATGGAAAATCCACTTTTCGATGTTCAAAGTCAAAATACATTTATTCAGTCAAGGTTCATTACTCTTAAGAAAGTCAAGATTGAAACATATAATTATAATACGGAAAAGTATTGAGGTATTACCTTAATATTATTAATAATAGTTAAAATTGTACTATATTCAGCGGTCAATTAAAATTTGATTTTATATACCTACACACTAATATATAAGGAAGGATAATTTTACAAATATTTAGTAGATTTATTTTATTCGGTGCTGTGCCATACAACAGTGGATAATGTGACTTGTTATAATGTGGTATTTAAGTAAGGGGAAACAGTAAGGCCGATAATATTGGAGCATAAATATTTATAAATTCTATTGCTGTCGCTATGCCTAAATAATCAAGCTATCGTGCGAGACAGAGATAACTGCAACTCAGATCAAATATACTTAAGACAATCAAATAAAATCGACAACTGATTATTGCATATATAAAGAACCGTTTATAATCTCCACAACAGAGGCGCTGTAGTCGCTTCCATACAATTCCACAGCTGACGAACACGATGGAGACGGTACAATACGATTGAAATTCACACTAGAAGTCCTGGTATCTTAAAGCTTAATTTAGGTTAAATAGACTAAGAAATTATGTAACGAGCGGCCTAGAATATCGCGCAATGACAACTGACTTGACAAAATAAATTGTTTCATTTATTTCCACATTATTAATTGTATGTGTGCATAAATAAATAAATGGGTTGAAACACAACGAAACAAAGTTACCATATGCACACAAATAATCTCTCTTTTTACATAATTACATAAACAATTTGCTACACAAAAAATGTTAAGTCATGTTAGACAAATGTTTGAGTTGAAGGGTCGAGGGTATATGGGTAGGGTATCCACAATATTGGAATGCCTGAGGTGGATGCACTCTTTGTTGAATTCTGTAGATACACGTAATATAATACACCTAGATTAGATATAGTTGCTCATTTTTAACATATGAGATGCATATTTTAAAATTCAAAATATCTTTATTTAAATAGACTCATTTACTAAGTTCTTTTAAACCGGGTATTTACAAATTTGCCCCAGTTATAGAATTTAACTATGTACTAAATAAATTTTTAGTTTTAATTTTAAAATAGATATATTATTTTAAATTAAAACTAACACTAGTATGCATACTCCCAATTATATATTTTAGGGGTATAGTTTGATCTTTGACCAGTCACATATGTTTTGAACAAGTTAATGTTGTGTTGTGTTCGATGGGTGATTCATAGGAAATAAACACATGTAACCCCGAAGTAGCGATGGAAGAAATTACAGTTTTTTTATTTAGCATGTCAGTTAGACAATTTTCTATACTAAATAACCAATTTTCAGTTGCTTATTTTGAAGCTTTTCTTTCGTATTTTCCCAGTTATCTTTAAATAAACAAACATAAACATTAATGATGAGAATAAAACACCATATGTCGCTTACGACGTGTATATTGAACGACTGATAGAAATACAAAATGTATAATTCAAAAACAAAGAAAAATATAAGAATAAAAATATCAAATATAGAATTATACAAAAACTAGCCAGTCCGGAACAATTAACATTAACAATAAATATATTCAAATAAAACGAAGATCATTACATTTTTATATATAAGAAAGAAGAAAAAGATTATGCTTATTATGTCAATCTCTAGATTCGAAGAGACAATATTTTTATATGTATTTAACAGCCTGGTTTTAATTCTTTAGAGTTTTGGTTAGATAAAGACAGAAACACATAGAGTAACATGTTAGTTGGCAAATTACTGCCCTTGCAACGGAAAATACGTAGTCTAAGTGTGTACAGACGACAGCATATTCAGTCTGACAGTTGCGGTTCAAAAGCCGCCTTAAGTACGAATAGAGGAAGGTGGTCTGCAGTTCGAACTGTTACGGTTGATGTTCAGTACATAAAACTTACTGAGTCAAAGGTCTGCAGCTGGTGCGTCGCTCCGAGGGTGTCTCAAGTCGCAGCTCTTTAATAAGGAAGCGCGTCCGGCCGTTGACCCGCTGCACAGTATAATGAAATGCATAATCTTTGGCTTAGGGTTGACAAAAATAGACTGGATTTGGAGATTAAAGCCGTTAAAAAGCTTTCACAACTCCTATTTAGCTACATGAATATGAATAATTAGTTTTTACCCTGTTTTCAATTTTCTTTGGGTATGAGACACAGGAAGATCTAAATTTAAGTTCCATATACCCATTGTTTATCACAAAATCTAAAGGAAATCATAATATTACTTTAAATAGGGATTCGTAAGTTATTTTGGACAAGATACCCATTTTACATAACGAATTCATACCATAGTCAAAAAACTTTTTTTTTTTTTTTATGCAAAATACTTAGCAATTTAAAAACTATGTACTTAACTTCAATCACTGGTAAACCGATGTCGTCCCCAAAGGACCACTTTGGACATCTCCGGCGTAAACAAAACCATTTGACGTAATCTGACGATTTTATGCCTGAGAATGTCAAACAAGCAAATTTATATTTGATTTTTTATTTACAAATAAGCGAATATGCTTTACCATTTGCTAACGTATATTACTAATTAGCGATAAACAAATATAAAACAATATATTATTATTTTTATTCTATAGTATAATTTTATTCTATAGTAAGCTTTATTATAATATATAATAAAGCTTACTATAGAATAAAATTATCTTATTGACACTAAAGCGTGAGAGTGAGTGGCTCAATGACCATTCTTGAAAATAATAATTATATTAGCAATAAAAATTAATATTTGACAATATCTAATTTATAAAAATCATTGCAGACATTTAAAAACTGAGGAGTTCCTTGCGCCGCTTCTTCTCCAAAGCATCAAAAGAACTTAGTAATTGAGTTGATTTAAATAAAAAGCCTTTTAATTTTGATTTGGATTGCATTTATCATGACGACCATCTTCCTCTCTAAATTGTAATGAAAGCCGAGGCTATATATTTTTTTTCTACTCAAAATTACATTCAGCACCATAATACTTTCTTCAACGTGAAGAAAGTATTAGGTAGCCATCTTAGAAGACAGGAGATTTGCATATGGTCAATTGTGGCCACAATAAATAAGCAATTGACACACATTGGCCGTGTTACCATGTCGAGGGATCACTCTGTGATTCATTGTCTTAAGCCGAAGAGTTCTTGCGTAAGGTACAAATACTAAAGACTTGGTTGGTTATGATTCTTATTGTAAAAAATAAGACATCTGAAAGGAATACGAGTATCTATATAATTTTATTTAGAATTTTCGGAAATAAAATAACGAGCTGGTAATATTTATTATAGCAAAGATTATTGATACTTGTTATTATTTATAAACATCAAGGCGCCTACCTGCGCGGTGCGGCAAAGTTGTAGAATGACATAAAAATTTCCAAGGAACTACAGTGTCTATAAGTAAATCCCTTACTTTCCTATATATTTAATATATTTATTTGATAAAAATAAATTTCTTCAGTGATCAAAATCCATTACAAATTTAACTAACATAACATCATAGCAATAACTAACATTGCTTATGATAAATATCCTTCCTAATACTTGCACTTAATTATTCGAATAGAGCTTTCATAAATTAGCCATTAATAGTAAGAAAATTTTATTCTTCCCAGATAGTTACGATAATAAATTGTTAAGCACCTATCTGAAATTGAAATTAATGAATCTGATTAATTTATTCTTTATTAAGTGAAATAAGTCTACACACAAGTTGTTAAAATATTACATACTCATGACATTTTTTATAAATTTTACCCGAGTAACTTAAGTAACATAAAGATAAGACTTTTTTGTTAAAAACCTAAATATTATTGTAATTAGTCGTAAAATCACAAATTGTACACATTTATTTGATGTGTTTTCTTATCTACCTACATTACTATCAGAGCACTGCAATGCCATTAGATCTTTTAGTCTGGAAGCGTATAATTAGTACTAAGAGAATAATTTTTTTTTTTCAACAAGAAAGTAGAACCTGCTACAAATTTCGCAAGACAAGTTAATATGTACGACTGATATATGTGCGATGTTATATATATTAGATGCAAATTGTGTAAGTACTGGGTGTTACTAAGATCACAAGTATTGGTTGTTTTCCACTACCGCCCCAACAGTACGGCGACAACTGTAGGGGTGGGACTCGAGGTAAAGACGTTCCCCCACTACCTAGCAAATATCCGACAATGTCCGACATGCCGTATGACGGAGAGGACGTTAAGGACGATTCGGTCTCGCCAGAGAACAAGTATTTGTTCCCTTAAATAACTGCGAGTTTGCGTATTGACATCCAAAACTCGTCTTTTTTGAACATTTATGAAATATCTTCCATTAACTCAACAATCAACGTTCTTCGGAAAATAAAGACATGAGTAAAACCGTTAACTGAGTCACATTCCTTTGAAAGGTCAGTAGGCTAGGTAAGACTAATAGTTAAAAAATAATTATTTCTTATGTATGAGTGCTTTACAGGTCAATATAAGTCGGTTAACTTTTAAATCGATGGGAAAGGTTTACCATCATCAGCGAACATCTTAAAATGAAATGATGATGATATTGTTTTAAACAGATTTAAATCAAATTTCAATTCAGGGCTTCTCTTTCATTATAAACCAACAAGAAAAGGACAGAAGTCTAATATCATTGTAGTTTATAAAATGGAAATTGTATACCGTTTTCAAACTTTTAAAATTATGTAATGTATAACTCATTAGTGTTTGGATTCAAAGAACAATGATTAGTATTCTGAGTTTGGTTCATAAACCTACTACCTTACCAACCTACTAAATAAACGTAGTCATCGTATTGTTACTAGAGTTAGTTTTACCTCTGTGGTACCTTTACCTAAGGAAAAACAATATTCCTTTATAGCTAATATTGTATATACCTGCAAAGACATTTTACAGACAGAATTTTATCGTTATACATTTGCATATATTTATCTTGTATGTATATTGATATGATCGATGGTATATCTGATGGTATATCTAGATATTAAGATTAATAAATAAATAAGTGAAAGTTAAAATTATTCGTCGTAAAAATAATATTAAGGAAAATTGCCTCTAAAAGTCGATTAACACCTTTCTTATAGAAAAAGATAAAGAGGCTTTATTGTACTTTTGCCAACTTCCCCTTTCCTCGTATAATAATTTTAAAAGATAGAATAAGTTTACTCCAAGAATCGCTCATGAATCTCGCGCACAACCTAATATCAGTTGCCAAGTTCATGTCATACCGGTCAGTGTGCGTCTGCGCATACGCGATTGCTACCGCGCGCTTTCCACTTTCCGAGATTATTGGGATTTTTGACAAAAAATAATGTGAACGTGTCTTTACTTCATAGTGATTTTTATTTAAAATTGTACAAAAATTAACAAATATAAGGCAATATTAGAAGGAGCTATAGTTCTTTGAGTTTTTGTTTAATTTTGTAAGATAAGGAATTAATTATCTTGGGTGAGTGTAAATTAGATAAAAAAGATTTGTAAACATAAAATCTCCATCCATACTCACGATAAATATAACTTTAAGGTTTTGCTATCATCATATCAGCCGAGAGACGCCCACCGCTGGACATAAGCCCCCCAACCGAAATGGAAATAAATAATTAATTATAATGATCCATGATTCTATGCTTCTATCTTTAAAATCTTGTAAATAAAAGAGATGATGGACAAATAAATCAAATAACAATTTTTAATTTAAATTTGCATCTGTAGTGATGATTATAAATGTACTATTTTTTTATCGTAACGTTAACTTTCTGGTGTTATATTACATTTTGTGCTAGTGCATTACGTAATTAAGACGTTTTTAAATAACTCACCAGTTGTGTCCTTTTAAAACGAACAGTTTTTGATCGTGAAAAGTATAAAAATATTATTTTGTCACAGTCATGCCGCAATGTCTCTGTCTTGTATAGCTAATAATTACCTTTTTTAATGTTTACTAAAAAAACTATTAAAAGATAAATATTAGCTCGCTTTTCTTATTTATTTCATCAATTTATAATTGTGCCCATGAAAATAACATCGCCTATAATTAATTAAAGAAAGTAGGTATGATAAATCGATATTATTTGCATTAACGTAAATAAATCTTGTTCTTTGGTTTGCCTTTTACTGCTATTCAATGTAACTCTATAATACAATATAGAGATCGCTTTTAGCGATAAGGTCGCCCTTTGTACAAAATTAGTTAAGTTTTTTTTTTGTGTGTTTCTCTTTTTGAATTGGCTGATGTACAATAAAGATATATTCTATTCTATTCTATTCTATACGTGTGAGACTTTCATGTATAGACTGAACATATTCGTTTTTTTAATATTTAGTGTTGTTTTGTGTTGTTTATTGTGTGTTGTTGCACGTTGCTCAAACAATATGTAACAAATTCTACGACTATATATTAAGAAATTTCTTCTGTTGAGAGAATTGAGAATTGAGAAATTTCTTTTGTGATTTTTTATGCATACTTACAGTCCAGAGAACATTTCAGAGTGATCTGAGCAAATATACATGGAAATCAAGCTAAATGCCAATATCAATGATGCTAATCATATCCTAAAGTTTAAAACAATAAAGTAATAGCAAGCAATTGACAATGAATTCAGTGAACTCCTCCTTTTTGATGTCAGTTCAAAAGTACACATTCTCTCCTATTCAAGCTACATTGCCTATGTTGTGCACATAAGTAATTACTATTTATTATCTCTATCTAATCTATGATTTTTTTTTAAATTTTTTGTGCGTAATGTTTTAAACTTACTGATTTATTACAAAACGCGGTCGTAAGTTAAACGTGGTTTAAACCTCACGTTTTCTCTATTTATCTCGAAGCAGTGTTGGGGTTAATTGGAAATATGTATATTAGTGTTAATTTTAATTTTTAATAATTTATTTGCTACATAATTAAATTCTATAACTGGGACAATTTGCAAATACCCGGTTAATAACCACTTGAAGTTAACACCTTTAAGTACATTTATTTATTTTTCTAATACATATTTCCTGTTATAACAAGAACGAAACTTAGTAAAAAATAACTTAGTAATGAGTATATTTAAATAAAGATATTTTCACTTTGTCTATCTTATATAACAATATGAGATAGCCTCAGTTCTAAACCAAGACTAACTTTAAACCACATTTTGTAATAAGGCGGAAAAATATTGATATTTAAAAGTACTTGCCATTAACTGTTTTAAATTCAATAGACGCTTATTTAGAAGTTGACTCAAGCCAAATGTCAGTGGGGTATTTCCCCAATTGGCGGGGATATCCCACCAGCTTTTTGTGCATACGATGTATGTTTCCTTATAACTTGGCCATATTATAGCTTTAGTTATGGTGTGTAATAATTTAATTGGTTTCATTATTAACAATGGTCTAACAAATTTTATCGGTACATTATCATTTAACACAAATATTATAAAAGATACCTTTATTTGAAGTTATGTTCTTATTTTTATTACATATCTAGATATATGACGCTACAACTAAACATACAACATATTAGATAAATGGGATCGAAGACAATTTAGGTACATAAAGTATTTCTTTCTTTCTGAATTAAAAATAAATGATGGAGTACCGAAGAAGGGAAGAACTGTAATTTTTCAGCGCTTGTATGTATCACACGTTATCCCAGTCAAGTGATGATAATACATCAGCTTCAGGTCTGTCTCTTAATGCATTTCAATCACTTATCCCGTTTCCTCATTACCGCGCTAGAGATCTTTTTTACAATTTGGAATTCTGTCCACTTCGTCATAATGTCCACAAAATGGTGTTACGTGTGTTTCTAGATTCACGGTAATATTGTGGGAAGATTGCCTACTTGAAGGCCGTGACATAATACATTGTGTAGGTATCGAAATTCTTCGCGTATGTCTTTAGGTACAACTATACAGAGAAATGATTGTGGATGAAAGGTGTTTAATGAGTTTTTATCAGTTATTTCTCATATTTATTTGATAAAATAGATACTACATCGACAGTATCAATGCACATTAACAGTATATAAGTGTAAAGATAAAAGATATGCCTTTGCAGGTATATACACAAGCACACATTTAATTATACTTAACACTAGATATACCAGCGATTTGAATATATGTCAACAACAAAAATTATATTTGTTACTAATGTATATAAAATAACATTAAGTTTATAAAACGTACTCTCTAATTATAGCTACAAAAGACATAACATCATTTCGGAAAAAAATATGTGTAATATAGTAGGAATTTTGAATTGAAATTGCATGACCAGTCTAAATGACTGGTTTGGTAAATCTAGTGTTAATTTAGGCTACATAATAGGTGTGAGTGTGAGAAATATTATTACTATATACAATATTATCAAGAAAAAAATGAACTAGATCACAGAGTACTTTTATCATAGAAGATAAATTACAATAATAAGTTGAGCATGGCGCGTAAAATGCAATTTATTTTTAACACGCGTTCGGGGTCGCTTAAGGTTTCAATGTCTCGTTTGTTAACGCTGTTGTAAGTTTAGTTCTAGTGAAGGCAATGTTAAAAGCATTATTCATTGGATGATTTGAATTTTCATTATAATTGTAAGGTTTATTTGTCAATTAACTTAACTGGGTTTGCATGCTCATCACTTTTATCATTTCATATTACTTTTATAACTTTAGTAAACCAGTGTATCATTCATTTACTTTAGTAAGCAGCACTCTAACGGGTCGGTTTTATTCAACACTCCTCGAAGTTACCCCCATAGCAAGCATAATTATTTCAATCTGTAGGGAGTTACAACCCCTACAAGGTATATGACGATGATATTATATATTATATAGTGTCCTTTTGCCCCGCTTTATTCCGTTCTTGGCCAGCTCCTCATTCACAAACTAATTTTAAGGGTCTTAGTCTTAGGCTCCCCATATTACTCTGTTATATTTATACACACCTAGTAACTATTCAATGGATTTAATTCCTATTTACAATAAAATTATTTTAGTTCAGTACTGAGTACACAATACGCACTCTAAAACTAAATTTAAGTGTGTTGCATCTCGTTCTGTCAATATGATTAAGAAAGATGTGTTATCTTATCTTGATGGAGGGCCAGGATCACTCCCGGAGCACGTCGATCCAATGAAAGATGTGTTAAATTTTTATCTAAAAATAGCCTCCTTAAATGTCTTAATTTAGGTTATTTAACACATCTTGATATTCTTTTCCATATTTTAATATAAGAAGATTAGTATTTAAATTTAATTTTAGAATGTGCCGGAAGTTAGCCCTAATGCATAAAATTTTGAAAATTAATTAATGTTGATATTAAAAAAACATTTTGTTTGATTCTGAGTTGCCATGCAGTTATGCACTATTATCGACTAAAATTATCCTTACCATCTTGCATATATTTTACACACACACATATCTGTGGCAAATTACATATTTGCTGCTTGACATGAGCACATGATTGTATAAGTGAGCGAAGAGATAAAGAGCGATGATGAGGGTAATAATCGATGTCATGTTTGAATTAGGTTATTGTGACCAGAACTTGATAATTTTTGATGAACAAGCTGATATATTCAAAGTAGATATTGATAAGCGTATAATATTTAAATGAAAATTACAAAAATTAAAGATTAATGAATATTTTTAAGGGTCATCCCAGTTTGAGAAAGTTGACATCAGCTTACAAAATGTGTGCTAATCATAACAATTATCTTCTTCTGCGATTATATCTCACACATATCTCAAAATTTCTATTCCAGAGTGCCCCTCAGATCACCCCGGCGCACGCCTCGTCGTCTCGGCAGGTCTGAGTTCAGTATGGACGAAGATGACTACTCTCCAAGCAATTCTGTCACATCGGTGAACTCCCTCGCCAGTCTACTTAGAGAGAAACTGCAGGTTTGTTACTCTTTCTGTTCTTTTATTATTTTCCCAATGTTTTTATCATTCTCTTGAAGAATCAACTCAGATTCACTCCGCAACAGATTAGGTAGCTTATCACACAAATTATTATAGAGAAGACAATTTGCAGTCTTCAGTAGTCTCATAGCCTCAGTGAGTCATTACGGTTAATTACCACTATACTTCTTTGCTGATAACTGGGAAGCAATGCGCGAGTTTGCGCACTCCTGGCACACCATCAGACGATCATACGAATAGGAGGAATCAGGTAAAACACACAAAGCAGCCCGACGCGAAGTCATATATTGTGACGTCACGCCCCAGAAGGGGGAGAGTTGGCAACAGAAGGGACGCATAAAGATAATTGTAGGGAGTACAGATCAGCGCCCAAGGGGAAAGAGCCCTATGCAAGTACCCTCGCGCTCTCCTGTGATTCGGTCCGTATGCCGCAAGGTAGGCAGGACCATGGGTTGGTGGAGGGAACCATATTCTTCTTTGCTGTTGTATTAGATACGTCTGGGCCGTCGATTTTGGGTTTAAAATTTGATTAACTATGATTATTCCAGCTTTCCCGTGGAGTCAATTACCAGACCTACTTATTGCTAAATAATTATTGTTCGCTATCATGCGTTAGGTAGATAATACTTTATGCAAATATTTAATTCATAAAACACCACACTTTAACTTTACCTTTGTACTTTTCAGAGCATTCCTCAAAAAATTAGAAAGAAGCCCACAGACTACAAGCTCCGAGCCTTCGTGGGGCTTATGTTCTTAGCAGTAGTTTTCTTCGTGGGGTTTGCATACGTGTTATACCACCAACAGGCTCTCACTAAGGCGTACTTTAAGAGAGTCCAATTCAACGAACCCAAAAGACTGATCAGGATTTTCAATAACGACGAGGTAGAGATCCTGAGAGCCAGACTTGGTAATATATTTTGATTTGCCACCTTGCCTTTTGTATTGTAGTAGAAAATAAAAAGAATTAGTCTAAATATAATACAAAATCTATATTCAGGGACATAATAAGAATATGTACACCTTATGTATATGTTTCAGCGGTAAGTTTACAAGGAAAGAGTGAAGTGTATCCTTGTCTGCAAGAACATCGGCGCTTGGATGGCTCGGTCTGTCTGGAGTGGCTTCACTCATTACGATTCTACCTCAAGAGCCTACCTCATGATCCTGGTGTGGACAACACTACTTGCTTCAATGTTCATTGGAAGTCGCTACGCCATGGTGAGATTTGAGCATATTAATTTGACAAATTTTGAATATTAAATCTCATGTCTCAGAGTTTGATAACAAAGTAACGGCTTGACCTATTTTTATGAATTATTTGTATGTATTTGGTAGGTCTGAGAATAGGTCTTAGGTTATTTTTAATATCCCTAGATGATAAGACTTTTGCCGGTTCAGCTAGTATTTAAGTCAAAGTAATATATTTATTATAATCCATTATGGACCTTAACGGGCTCAGCAAAAACGGACAAGAGATGAGTTGAGAGGAGTAGCTACTATTCTATAAAATTATAATACAATTTTTTATTTTTGTTACCTTTTAGATGTTCCACCAAACGACTGTTTTGACTGGAGTGATACGAAAGCCCACTGGTATGGCGGCGGTCAATCTATCAATTTAACTTGGCCACTAAATGCAGGAACTATTCAGTATACACCATTTATAACTGGAGATATACAGAAATCGCAATGGAGCAACGTCCTCTCGAGGTACTTTATCAATTCTAAAGGAGCAGCCATTATCATTAACGAAGAAACTCCTTTGTATATCTCAGTCAATGCACAGAACAAAGAAATTTGCTTGCAAGCTAAATACGATGACTTTGCTTATGCCAATAGATTCACAGAATACGCAGAAATGAAATACAATATATGTACATCAAAAGACATGAAGTCATTACATTCTTCTATACACAGTCATCGTAGTGCACCTTTATGGGATGGTTTGAAACCAGAAGATATGAAAACTCTTGAGTCACTTATATCCGAACCAGTCTGGCAGATTGCTCCGAGATTCAAAGACGAATTGCAAGTTGAAACAATTTCAAATTACACCGAAGATGTTATTAATTTGGGTTTCTTAAAGCAAGGTCATGTGCTTATCAACGAATTTTGGCAAAATAAAATTGGTGATCTAACTGTCGATACTATTAGGTTTAAAGCACTTGATGTAACTGTCGATAAATTACATAGGAGAGGTTTTAAAGTAGCGTTTACTGTACAACCTTTTATAAGCACGGAGAGCGTAAATTTTGCTGATTGTGTTCAAAAAAGATTACTTATAAGTGAAAGAAAAAGTGATAGAAGAATTCCAGCATTAACAAGATTCAAATCTTTAACAAGTGCTGGGGTATTAGATATTACAAATAGTGAGACAGTGCCATGGCTAATGGAGAAATTACAAGCGGTTATGAGTACACACCTCATAGATTCCTTTTATTTAGATTTAGGTTTAGCTTATGATTTGCCACACTATTATCAATGCGAGAAGAAGCTGATAAACCCTGATCAATACAAGACGACATTCATTAAAACATTTGAGGAATCCCTAAAAATAATTGGAGTATCTTCGGCAGTTGCTCTTCCTAGACCACCAATATTCGTATCGTTGCCTCCATTTGAATCATCTTGGGAAGCTTTGAATCAAGTAATACCTACAATGTTGACTTACGGAATCAATGGTTTTCCTTTTATTATGCCTGGTGCAGTAGGGGGTGATATATATTGGCCAGGCAGTGAACAATTTCTGCCGTCTTCAAAAGGATCGCTGGATGTTAATGTGTCAATGAACTCCAAACATAATGGAATCGATTTACCTGAGACAGAACTATACATTAGATGGCTACAAATGGCTACGTTTTTACCTGTAATGAAATTTACTCATTTGCCGAGCAAATACAATGATGAAAGAGTTTTAGAAGTAGCTAAGAACTTAACTTCATTAAGACAAAAAGTTGTAAGTTAATTATTGGTGTATAAAATCGTGTATTTGAAATCTGACTATATTTATTTATTTATTATGTCAATAACGAAATATTAATTTTTAGGTAACCCCTTTGCTTCTAAAATACAAACGCGAAGCTCTTGAGGAAGGCTTGCCTTTGATAAGGCCTCTATGGCTGGTGTCCGGTGGTGATGCTGCTCTACTGGTAGAAGATGAATTCGCCATTGGCGACGAAATAGTTGTAGCTCCAATTCTCAACCGAGGACAAACTACCAGAGAAGGTAACCTTAACCTCATAGATTTACAAATTACTAAAGAGAAGCAAGCAATGAATAGGTAATGATTGAATATTTCTCCTTTTAATTTTTTTTATATAATATTAATATAATGGAAGAGTAGAAGCGCCTCTGCCCAGCAGTGGAACGTAAATAGGCGGTAATGATGATGGTGATATTTACTGCAATGAGTAAAACGAAAGAAGTATTTATGTTATAAATAATAGAGCTGACAATGCGTGAGAGGTCATATTATGAACAGTAACTACTTTCCACTGTTTTATAATAAAGAAATAATTTTATTTATAAATAATGAGTTATGTGTTTACAAGGATGGTTTTAGAAGTTTCTCAGGTGGAATCCGTAACCCAAGATTTTTTATATATCAGGCGAATTCTCCACTGAGCTACTCAAGACTTGGTGATCAAGAAGTTTCTTGATGTTTTTTTAATTCTAAAAAAGTTTTTGTATTTTTTTAACGAATTTAACGACGAATCTAATAAGATTATTTTTTCTTCTTCAGTGTATCTTCCAGCTGGATTATGGCAAGATGGGATAGACGGATCACTGCGTAAAGGCAACAGATGGATGCACGAGTACAGGGTACCGATCGATCGAGTTGCATACTTCTTAAGGAAGCCAGACGACATGCGATTTTAATGTCGAAGGCCAAAGATTTAAAACATCAGAGAAGGTTACTATTTGTATTAGGTAGTTATGAAACAAGATTCTGGTGTGCCAAAACATCAGAGAAGGTTACTATTTGTATTAGGTAGTTATGAAACAAGATTCTGGTGTGCCAAAAGATTAAGCTATAATAAGATACTTGACCGTAAATTCTACGGGGAACTTATTTTTGGTTAAACATTACATCAAAGAAAAAATCATAAACCTGCTGTGTTTTTAGGGTTAATTCCTGTTAAGTTAACTTAACTAAATAATAAAAATCAAATAAATTATTTTTTAATGATACAATTTCATTAATCAAAAGCCTATTAATTATTAAATGAATTTCAAGAAAAATTCGTGTTAATGAAATGGGAGCAAACATTTTCTAAGAATATCTTCTAAGAATTTGCTATTTAGTAATGGTTTCTGATTGTAAATTATCTTACTTTCGACCCTGTGGAATACGTAATGAGTTCTATTTTACTGTTATATTTTTCTATATTAGAAGTTTCATTGGGAACCTATTAACTACACGATAATTTATTAGATCTTATACATATTTGATCTCTAGTATGAATTACGATATGTAATGTTTATTCTCATCTATTTATTCTATATTTAATAAAAGAATTAATCTGTCAAGCTTTTATGTTATATTGAATAAATACGATTATTTGCTAATAATTCTAATATTTACGAAATTAATCCTACAATTCTAAGTAAGCAGTATTATCGATCACAATAAAAATCCCCAAACAAATGACAACTATGTTAATTATTGTACCAAAGTATTAAAAAGATTATTTCGTGAAAGTCTGAGTAAATAATCTATTCTGTTATTAAAAACGGTTATTTATGTGAAATTAATAAAAAAATAATCTTACAACGGTAAGTCTAGTCGTATAGAAATATTTTTTTAACACACGTAGGTGTTTCCATAAATTAAGTAAAAAGTGAAGTTAGAAAAAGGTGACTAAGAAATTTAGTTTTATATCACGTATTTTTTAAAAATAATTTGAGTCACTTTATACAATAGTGACAGAAACGTGATTACTGACATCATTCCAAGTGTAGTTAGTTATATAATTAGTATAATTATTTTGCTTTATTCAGTTCCGAAATTTTATATCCATTTTTTATGGATTGAAACACCGGATCTTGCTTAAAACAGGCTGAGTTTAATAAAAATCAGTTATTTACAGTTATTAAGATGATAGATAAAAGTCAATTAGGGCAATTCACGTCAGTTTTGTGATCTTATCTTATCTTGATGTAGGGCCAGGATTATTACTCCCGGAGCACGTCGACCCAATGGGATCTTTTGTGCTTCCCTAATCCTACCGACTGCTGTCCTGGAATACCTCCAAGATGTACTTACTAAGTACACCCGGAGACAGCAGCCTTATATCTTCAGGACTGGGATAGCCCAGTTTTGTGATACATTAGGTTTAAAAATAGTGTAATATACGTTATGTTGATACAAGAATCACGACACAATTTAAGTATAGAGATTGTTTAAAATGAAAATGTGCCTTTTAAGATTACAGAGTAGTTAGGTACTCTGTGGTTGAGGAATTCGGCTGTATGTAGCTCGCTTACATCTTTGTCTTTATCTTCACTTACCATCTAGTAGGCCAAGAGCTGTCTTTATTAATAAACCCATATACTACTTTGAAGAAAGAATTTTGATGTTTCAACCTTATTGGAGTTGTGATAGAGTCAGTTTTTATTGCAATTCTAATTTTACGAAATCCACTTTGTCAATTCAGTTATTGTGTAGTATTGAAATTTTGTAAATATATCAAACTAAGTGTTACTGTGTTACTAAATATGTTAAGTAAATGTTATACTAAGAATAAAGTGTTGCCAGTAATGTGTTTAATTTTATTTCTATTAGATAGCAAGAACCATTTCTGTGACCGCACTTTTCAATACACCGATACATCACACTAATTATGCGCAACTCGGTTATCACATCATAAATACGGTTTACCGACTTTATACAACAAACCCTACAGCGAAGTTATCGTTTCTAATATAAATAAATTACGATTTAACAAGCTTTTAAACAATTCTATCACAAGTAATTAAAATTTTATAATAATATCTTTTAGTAACTCATTTTTTTAAAATTAATTACGAAATGTTACCTTACTGTATACTCTGTCCAGTGGACTCTGTTATTGGCTTAGATGTAGCGTCAATCCTGTTACTCCAGAACCGTTAACTTCATTGCTACTTAAACGCCACCGTTAAATATGTCTTCGAGTAATCAAAAACAACAACGGGATAGTTTGACTTTAAATTCGATATGGAGGTGTTTTATGTAATGACATGACATATGGAGTTAATGTTTAATTATAATTTAATTATAGACCATAAAAGAAAACTAAAGGTTTCCAAAAGCACTGTGGCTGCTTACTCAAAATGATAGTAAACCTAATGCGCCTAAGAAGTCGCGGGCACAGTTAGATAGATAAAGTCTTTATTTTCATTTGTACATCACACACAATCCATCCAGACAGTACATGGATTAAAAGACAAACATTTTATAATAAAGGTATCAAATACCTTTGTGGGCGCTGCAGAAGTGCAAAAGCACACGTATTCCCTCCTTCTTATAACATGGGTTCCTTTAAAAGAGGCGTGAAAAAACACTTTTTGAGTCGGCAAGTTGAGGGTGGCTAGGGCAGTATATCACATGCTTCACTAGCTATCTTCACATGTGGACTCGTCTACTGCTTATCATCAGGTGGTGTCGAGTCATTTGCTGTGTTTTTATTGAAAAAAAAGGGTCGCAACTCAGTGACTAATTTTGTTCTCATCGGGATGTGAACAAAGCATTGATATTCTGCTACAACCTGAGAGGTTTTTATAATTTAAATTATAGATAGGAAAAAAAACTTAGTGGTTAAATAAAAACAAATATTTTTTCAAGTGGGGTATCTAATCTAGAATCATCATAAATAATAGAATGATAACATTTTCCATATTTTTTTATTACTTTTAATGACTCATACACCAAACACGCCGAATGGAGAATAGCGACATGACTGATACAATTAATGTTTTACTTTAAATTTACATAATACAATAATTATTACAAACCCCTAAGTCCATTTAAAGATTTTGATCATTATTTAAATTATTAAATATAATATTAAGCTGACCAAAACTTCTTTAAATCATATAAAGTTTGGGGACTTTTCCTTTATGTCGAAACATTAACTAGTTTTAAACTAGATAATTATATTTGTAGACAATCATATCTTTGAATAAAAGCCATCTATCACCCATCCTAACCATTAAGCGTGTCCGTTATATTTTCCGAGTAATTGTGACAAGAATTTCATAAAAATTTGATGGTTTATTGAAACGGAGCCACTTACCACGTTTTACGTTATATCATAATGAACTTATCCATTAGACTGAGAAATGTGGCTGCAAAGAATCATGCTTCAAGTTATTTTGCATATTAGTCACAGGTTACTACGGAAAATATTACTTTCAATATAATTTTATTTGCCTAGCACTTCAGTTGTTAGCACCACATAAGCTATACACTCGCCTACCTACTGACATACCATTCGAATTCACTTTATGTCTTATTACAAATAATAGGGTAAAGTTACATTTGGTTAAATGCCGTTTCTGTCAGTCTCTATGAACATAAGGGAGACAGCTTCAAATTTAGACCAGATGTAATTTTATGCAGTTTTGTAGTAAGCCGTAAATATGTTTCTAAAGGTGCGCTAAATATTATTAAGTTCTAATTGTTCACAAATTTTTAATACAACTTATTACAACAAATTGCGTGATATAAATTTAGTACACCAATTTCATCATCCTATTGTGTCCGTAATATTTAAAATATAATTTAAATGAAATCAAAGAAGAACATACAAAAATTATAATTTCGATAAAAGACAATTTTTGAGAATATCTCGAATAATATCCCATTAATATATTTAGCATAGGTTATGATAAAATTTATTATAAGAATTAATTATCTGGTAGGCGTTTAAATTAAACTTAATAGTAACAGTAAAGATTCGTTCGTCACCGCAACTGGAAAAATACAACATTTAATAATTTCAATAATGATTTATTTCTCAGAGCTATTGATGTTAACTAAGCTGATACAATTCTTAATTTTAATAACATTTTAATATTCCTAATAATATGCATTAATTAGAGATCTAGCTATAAAATACAATAGTAAACTTTTGGGTCAGGCTTCGAAGCCAGCGACCAGTGGAAGCCGGCTGAAATAAAGGAAAGCCTATTTTAAAATCACTAAAAATATTTTCGAAGCTTCTATTCTCATAACCAACGTATCTGTTGTTATATCAAAAAAGCTGCAGTATCTTGAATAAAATGCCTCCAAAGAAATTACCATTATTAAGTAAACAATATATAATATCGACTTTTCAGAGAAACATGTCATCATTTTGAATACTAGTAAAGATATTCTACGATCAAGAACGCATTACTGGAAGCGAGGTGACAGATACATTGGTTGAGAAACAGAATTAGATACAAGATTCATCTCCCTGTTTAGTCCTTCATACCCACAATCACCTAAAACATGAGTTCACATGGAAACATAACTATTTATTGTGCTCATATCAAAAACATACAGTTAAACACATACTATATCATAATAACTAGAAAATAAATTCTCAATTGTACTTTTACAAAGTATTACATGAAAACAAAAAAATATAATACCATATTTAATGTATTTGTTAACAGTTTGGGTATTGTTTTATAGTTTATAATAATAAATTGTGCTGGTGCATTCTGATACGAAATTTCTTCGCTATTTTCTTAAGAATGATGTTGCTGAATAAGCATAAATAAACAAGTGAGATATTGGCTTACGACTATGGATGACTTGAAATTAATTGACACTAAACCTTCGTTTTTACATTTGGCAAATAAGTAACTAAATAGTAAAAAGAAACGTATAACTTCAAGGAAAGCCCTGATCAGTTAGTTATCTTACTTACTAGATGGTAAATTAATATTATGATGAGTCACCAGTATCACATTCGCTCACATCATTCGAACATAAGGAATTAATTGTAAAACAATCATCTATTGAAGTACCTTCATCTATAATTACAGGGTTAAGATGTATAATTGGTAAAAAAAACCATTAGAAAATGCTAGAACTCAATTTAAATAGGAACAAATTGTGTGGTTATGACGTCTCCAAAACGTTAACATTATTTGGGTCGTTTCGACTAGAAATTTAAAAAGTAGTAACACCAAATGATTCTAGTTTATAAACGGAAATTCATTAATCACTAAGGTTTTAGTTTTCTTTCTCAAACGAGTAAAATTTATAATAAGTAATATTTTTATAACTATGTTTAGTAACTTCGGTCGCAACAAGCAAATTCAACTCAAACAAAGATAAATAGAGAGTTCAATTTGTAATAAAAGTTCTATTAAAACAATGAGTGAATATTGTTTTAAGCTCTCTATCGTTTTAGGCTCATTGATAAATCTAGAAAGATAAATATTTTTTTTCTGAATACACAATAAACGAAGAACCGTTAGAAATTTACAAGTAACGTTATTTCTGTAATTTTTAAGTAATTTTCTGTAATATAAGCAAATATTCAGTACACCCATCAGAGTATTTAGAAGTGCAGGCTGTTCTAATTACTTTGATAACTGTATCAAACATTTTTTGTGTATTAACAACAACTACTGTTGTATGCACAAACATATGTTTACGATTTCAAAGCTAATCGATTTATGTTTTTGAAATCGCTAAACTATAACGTTAAACAAGAAATCTCTGTCGTTCTAGAGCCGCGACAATATCTTAGTGACGTCACTTCTTAGAAATATCATTTGCCTAGTGTAGCGTAAGCGGCACTAGCTTATCGAGCAACTTCACATAATATAAGAATCTTTTTAAGACATTTTTGTATATTATAATTTCAATCAATATTTATACATTGACCATACAAAAGTACATCAGGTATTAAATTTATTTACTAATAACATATGTTATGGATTTCATCGACATGTCTATTGGTACCGTATCTATCACGTCCTTTTACAAAGCATTTCGCAAAAATAAGTATGGCCGTGTTCACAATTTTTGTACAATTTCTTCTATTCGAAATTTCATAATGCGATAGCAAAATAATATTTTAAAACGTTCTAATTTTCGCACAAGCGGTCTTTCGCCTAAACAAAATGGACTGGTTACGCTAAAAATCGTGTATAAAAGCACTACAGATTGTATAAGACCAAAATATTCTCAGAAATATATTTTAAATGGCATGTTCTATTTATTAATGAAAGCTAGAAAACAGTTTTAGAAAAAAATGGACGTTTTTGTAATTAGGTCGAGAATTATATGGTTATTGACTTTTGTATTGTATGCGGTTGAGGACTTTGTCGTTAGATTTGGCTTTTGACGTCACCGAGCGACACATCAATAGCGTGGACACCACACGTATACACCACTACCCCTAGTGTGAGTTTCAATTGCATTGATACGTCTTGATCGTGCTTGTCGTGGATTGGATGGAAGCGACAGCGTCGTCTCTGTTGTGAAGTATTGGAGACGGTTTTGTTTTTATGCGATTATCAACTGAACGCAACTACGAACGCTAACGTCTCGATATGACTGAAGCTCACACTAGCGATACAGCACTTCGTTCTGTTCGAATATCTTCTGATTCCATATCATTACCACTGTATTAACTACGTTTTATCAAACTCCTTAGCAGTCTGTTAATTGCATTCAAATATCACAAAGTCTTTTAGTATTCTATTTGCAAACTATCTCATGCGAAGTAGTGGGCACTCTAAATTTATAGATGCTTCTAAATGACTCAATCTTTATCACAGCCTTTATTTTCCTAAAACAATTTAACTCTGTGTCCCCAATTTAGAAGCGTCTATTGATGTTTGAGCTTTCACTTCTTCGATGAGAAGGCTACAAATAGACCCGACACCTAGAATTCCAGTCTGTAGGCCGCACACGAAGTCTCATGATCCTGTAGATTGATGGTACACCGAGAAGCCGATGGTGATAAATCGATTTTGTACTTCTCCAAGGCCTCCTCGTTTTCCGTCACCCAATAGCCAAGAACATCTGTATCATATGTGGGGATAATAGTTACTTCTGTAAAAATAAAAATAAGGAAATGTAAGTCATTATTTATTGTCATCGATTGAAAGCTAAAATATAAAAATTTAAATTCTTCGAGATCTCCCATAGTAGAGACTATTCATACTTTTTTAACTTAGTATTTAGTTCTCATAGAAGAATGAGAAACAATAGGCATTTTAAACTAATTGTTTAACTTCAATTCATTCAATATATATATTTTAACTTTTCGACACTTTATGCCTCCGGCGGTCTCACACATTATAGATTGATTTGGGAGCTTCGCAAATTATGCTAAGTTATTTAAAATACAAAATTAACATATATATGTAATTGTTTACCTAAGTCTTTATTCTCCCACGTTTTCTTGGCATCTAGTAAGGCGTTATAAATTTCTTTAGACGGTTCCGTCCCAGAGAATACGTAGTATCTTGCTCGTACTCGTTTAAAGAACTCCACTGCAGAGTAGTAGGAATTACCGTGATGAGGCACATAAGTAAGTTCCATGTATACCGGTGCAGGAGACATCTTTTTGCTTGGTGATTCTGAAGCTCTACTCTTAGCTTCTTTGCTTTTTTCTTGGTTAATTTTATTCTTATTCAGGACTGTTGAATTTGGGTTTTGTTTTTTGGGCGTACTTTTGCCGTCTGATTGTGACGGTGGTAGAATTGGGCTGGGCAAACCGAGCGGTTTACCCCAAGACTCTATTGGATCCTTCGATTTACTAACATGTGATTCACTTGTAGATTCAATTTTTACTAATTTTGTTTCTGTTTTGCTACTTGTGGACGTAGAACTGGATTCACATACGTTTTTAGAATCTAATTTTAGGTCCTTGAGAGTTATTGTACTTTTTTCTACCAAAGACTTTTGTTCACCAGTACTTGTATGACTTTGCTCACCTAGCTGATACTTTGCTGTAATATTAGATATTACTTCAGAGCCACTCACTTTTTTGTGTTCTTCGATTGCCTTATTAAAATGTTCATCAGCCTCCTTTAAGAAAGTAGCATCGGAAACTGTGCTCATTTCTTTTCTAATTTCTGTTGCATCATGATATTCTTTTTCTTGTGATAAAAATGATTTAGTCAGTTCCAATAGTGGTATATCACTTAAACTGATTTTATTCTTAATTTCAGAATGGCTACAAGAGTCTCCTTGTGGTAGTTGACCGTAAATAGAAGTTGACATTGGATCTCTATGTAATGGTATATCGACATGTTTCTCTAATTTAATTTCTTGCGTAGACTCTATTTGTTGTGGTAATTTTGATGAATCCAATTCAAAACTTAAATTCGATTTTGGTGAGTGTGCAACCTGAGATTTTGTACTACTTGGACTTTCTTGACCATCATCATCACTATAGTATATTCCACTACTTTCTGTACCCCAAACATTTGTAGCAGCTCTAGAATCTCTAGAACTTATATCAGAAGGAGGTGAAGAAATACCTTGGTGATCAAAATCATCACTAGCAGCTGATGAACTCCTCATATCACCTGTTTTGGAAGAATGTTTTGAAAATGATTTTTCACTCTCTCCGGTATCTATCGTTTCTTCAAATTCTTCTTTGCATTCTGATATAGTGGTTTTAGTTGATTTTGTAGTTTTTGTAACACCATCACTCCCCTTACTTACTGTAGTAGTTTCCACCGTGGTTTTTATTTTTTCAGGACTTATTACTTCCTTCGTTGTAACTACCGTGATTGTCTGTGTTATTTCATTATTACCTTCTTTGAGGATCTTAGTAAATGTATCAGTATCAGTTGTGATTTCTCCAATAGGTGATCTTTGTTTTTTAAGTTTAGATTCTGATTTTAAATCTACGTTTCGATCTAATGGCAAAGCATTAGGTTTTTGTTTATCTTCATGTAAAGGCTGTTTTTCAATTTGTTCTAATTCTTCCGGTGACCAATCGTCTAAGCTAGTACCTATCGGCAAATACGTGATTTGTGTTCTTATATCTTTAGTTATTTCAATCGAGTCATCGTCTTTGGCATTTTCAGTAATAGTTTCTGTAACAGTTTTGACAGCAATTTCATTCGAATCGTTATTTTTTAATTCTTCTTTCGTGACATAAGTAGTGATTGTTTGAGTAATTTGTTCGCCATTTTGTGTTATAATGTTTGATTTCTTATCTACTGATGATTTGACTTTTCCAGTAGAAGACAGCCCTAGTAGGGCGGCTTGTAGATTACTATCAGATGTTTTTTGGAACTCTGATATTGTTATTTTGACGTCCTTTGTTGTCTCTGTAGAACCATCGGGATAAGTATCTACTGTCGTCGTTTCAACAGTTGTCCTGACTCGTTTTATATTCATATCTTTGGTAGCTAAAGTTTCTTTTTTTGTTTTAGTTATGATGGAGCGCTTAATTGTTATTGAACCTTGTTGTACTGTTTCATTTTTCACATCGGATTCTTCCGATGTGTCTTCAACAATTTCCGAGTCAGCCACATAAGGAACTATCCCTTCAGAGTGCTCTTGATCAGTTTTAGATACAGTTCTTGTACAAACGTCAGCTATTGTTATTTTTTCACTTGTTTTGGTAACAACGGTGCCGTCAGGATGTTCATCTTCAATAATGTTTTTAACAGTAGTTTTTTCTTTTTTGGTATTTGTAACGGCATTAGCAAATTCTTGCTTGGTTGTGATTACTGTATTTTTTCTTATAATTGTCACACCATTTTCAATTATTTTTTGTAAATCATTGGTAATTTCTTCAATTGGATTACCAATCTCATAATATCCTTTTAGATTCTCATCATCATCTTCTAGATTGTAATCTGATATAGATACTTTTATATCTTTTGACACTTCTATAATATCATTTGATAAAATTGTTTCATATACAGTTTCAACGGAAGTTTTTAATTTTTTCTTTAAGGTAATAGGCGAAGACAAAATTTCTTTAGTCGTCGTTATCGTTATTATTTGCATGACATCCTTTCCATCACGAAGTACAATGTTTTCTTGCCTATCGACATTGACTGTTTTATCTTCTAATTTTGTAAACTCATGTAAACTTTCATATTGAACGGTCCCTTCTTTTGCAACGTCGTTTATTTTAGTACTAGTATCTACAGTTTGTCGTGTAGATCCATCTGGATACTTGTCAATAATGGTAACAGTTGTAACTGTCTTTAATTTTGTTGTACTACCATTGTGATCAGTAAACTTTGTTTTTACTATTCGGGTAAGAATAGTCCTAATAATTATAACACCATTTTCAGAGATTTCTTCTATTTTGGTTGTTTCTTCTTCTTCTGGTTCACCCTGTGGTGTCAACTCATCTAAAATGGAGTTAATTTCAGGTGATTTTGTCATTTCATTTATTTTGTTATATTTTAATAACGTGTGATCAGATAACTTGTCTTGATATTTTTCTACTTCTGAATTATTTTCAGTTACAAGAGGGATGCTGAAATCTTTTTCATATGTCAATGTTTGGTCAACGTTATCAACATCATCTACTGTTGTAATAGTGTCCATTGTAGTTTGAGTCGTTCCATCTGGATATTGATCTGTAGTGGTTATTGTAGATACAGTTTTAATTTTTCTTACAATATCGTCACCATCACTGTATCTGGTTTTAACAGTTTTTGTTAAAATTGTTCTTAAAATAGAAATATTCATTTTCATTATATTTTCTTTTGTTGTAGTTTCACTTTCTTCTGGTTCCCCTTTAATATGTAAATTTTTAAGTTTAGATTCATCATCAGTCAAAGTAGGGGTTCTATGTTCATCAATATGTAATGTTTTCATGGATGATACGTCTTTTCCTCGGAATGTTTCAAGAAGGCTTTCATCTGTTAATGATACTTTTTCACTAGTTTTTGTAATAATAGCACCATCGGGATATTCATCTTCTACTACAACCTTAACAGTGATTTTATTTCTTTTTATTTTTTCTACCACATTTCGAAGGGTTTGTTTAGTAGTAGTAGTAATAGTTTTCCTTTTGATTGTAATGCCATTTTCTTGTACAACATCAGATTCAACTTTTGTATCTTCTTCTGGTGATTCAACTTCCTCAAATCCTTCTAAGTTTTCTTCAACTAAACTTGACTCAAAGTCCATTACAGAAATTTTGACATCTTTTATAACTTCAATAAGCCCATGTGGCTGGTTGGTTTCTGTTACGGTTTCTACCATAGTTTTAAGTTTTTTCTTTGATTTATCTTTATTTGTTAAAATTTGTTTTGTTGTTGTTGTTGTTATAACTTGAAGTATACTCTTCCCATCCATCGCGATGTTATTTTCTTGTCTATCGACGTGCACTGACTGATCTTCAATAAATGTGAAATCATCAAGTTCAGGACTTTCTACAATTTCTTTAGAATCTATATCTGATAAGGTACAACTACTATCAACTTTAGAACGTGACGAACCATCAGGATAGTTATCTGTTGTAGTTACCGTGGTCATAGTTTTGATCTTTTTAGGGATCCCTTCATTGTCTGCATACTTAGTTTTTATTACTCTGGTAGTTATTGTTCGTTTGATAATTAACTTTTCATGATTAATTTCTTCTGATATGGTGCTAACACTTTCTTCCGGGTCACCATATTCAGTGTAAAAACTTAAAATTTTATCTAAACTATTACTGGTATCAACTATTTCTAACTCTTCGCTTTTTACTTCTACAGTCTTATTTACAGTTTTTGTACCATCAGGCAGATCTTTAGTTGTCACACGTTCAATAGTAGTTTTAAGTAGCTTTTTGCTATCACTTAATTTAATAGTTTCTTTTTTAGTTGTGGTTGTAACAGTTTCCATTATGTCTAATCCTTCCTCTCGAACAATTTTTTTGCTAACGTCTGTATCAATAATAGTATCTTCGACATTTTCATCATTCTCATCTGTATCAGATGCAAATGTCGTACTGAATTCACTGGTTACAACTGTCTGTTCATGGTCCGAGGCAGGTTCTAATGATGTGCTGGAAAGTGTTTTAATTTTTTCTTGGCTAGTATGAATAAAATCTTTTTCCATTTTAGTTTCCTTAGAATACATATCCATTTGTGAAGTGGACCTAAGACTGGAAGAACATTCTGAGAGCAATGTTTTGGTATCCTTAGTAGTCATTGTTGAACCATCAGAACCTTTACTTAAAGTGGTTGTTTCTATTGTAGTTTTAATATTTTGTGGAGTCCCATCTTCTCTTGATATTACTTCTTTAGTCGTTACCGTTGTTATTGTTTGTGTCACTACATTTTCTCCTTCTTTTATTATTTTCGTAACAGTATCAGTTTCCGTTTTAATTTTTCCCATAGTTTGCATTAATGAGATTAGTTCGGGGTCAGTTTCAGTATCTGTTGTTAAGAGTTTTACTGGTTTTGGTATTTTTTCCGCAGATGTTGATATTTTTTGCGTTAAAATATCCTCCCCTACATGAACAACTTTTGTAATCGTTTCCTCACTGCTGTCGGATTTATCATATGTTACCTCACTTTGAACAGCTTCACTTATTTTAACGTCTTGAAAACTACTAGGAGTTTTTGGTAAAGGGCTTACTGGAACAGTAGGTGGTGTTGCCACTCGTTTAGAATGCACATCTAAAGTCTCTAAATTTTCACTTTTAATACCTTGTTGTACACCATCTTCGTTGAATGCTTTGTGAATAGTTTCCATTAAGTTTGTAGCACATCCAGTAAGCGTTTGTGTGGAAGTAAGGAAATATTCAGAATCCTGAGGAACACTTTGAAGGCTGACATCGGACGCTTCAGATAAAATAGTGTCCTCTTTTCCGGTGGCTTTTATAAAGCTTTTATCTTTTTCTGCTTGATCGTCGTCTTTTGTACCTTTTTTTGTTAATTTTTCTGAACCTTCAAAACTATATTTTTCTTCTAAGCTTACCTCTTTTGAAATATCTTCAGAACTACTACCACGGGTCAACACTTGAGTAATACTATCACGATCTATACCACTGTCAGCAGTAGAAATTAAAGAAATTTTATCTGTATAGATATCATGAATTGAGTCTTTATCTTCAATTATAGAATTTTTTTTGACTATCTTTGGTTGCTGTTCTGAAATATCTTTTTCAGTTCTTGATACATCAAAGGTGTGTAATCTTTCATGCATAAGCATATTTTCAGTTTGTTGTGTCAAGTTTGGAATTTCTTTTGTATTTTTCATAAGTATCTTTAAATCTTCAAGCTGTGAAATTTCATTTTTTCCATATTCATGGTCATCTAACGCAGTTAGTTTCTGAATAACAAATGCACTTTCTTCATCAACTTCATCCCTTGAATGTGTAAACTTTTTGTATACAGCTGTTTCAATTTTATCAGTCATCGGAGCAGTTTCTTTTTGATAAATTGGACCTTTTTCATGTTTGACTGAGGTGACGAGATCTTTATGTTGTTGTTTTCCTAATTGATCAAGTTTTTCAGTATCCTTATCAACTTCATCTTTCACGAGAGAAACTGCTTCATTATCGTCCATCTGGTGAGTTATCTCTTTATAAGCACTTGAGTCTTGAGCTTTATCTTTTTCAATTGCACTAAAATCGTCAGTAATTAAAGCCGTCAGTTCTGTTTCTTGTTTATAAATTGAAATTTTCTGAGGTTCAACTGGCAAGATTGAGTTACTATGTTGAGATTTATCCATATCATTGAGTAAGTCAGGTACATTTTCAGTAACATCCCTAATGAGTATAATCTCCTTCTGAACACTTGGCTCATAAGATGAATGTATTTCAAATGTATCAACATTTTCCATACTTAATGTGGTCACATTTTTCTGAGAACTAAGCTGTTTCATTAATTTAACTTGTTCTGATGAGACCTTATCATCGGGATGACACGTTTCTACTTGATTTAATATTAAAGTCTTTTGGTGAACTCCTTCTTTGATGGTTGTTATATGATCCTGTGCATCCGGTCTTTCGGGTAAGGATATTTTAAAAGTATCAAACTGGTCAGTGCTTGGTCCTTCTTGAGCACGTGGTATAATACTCTTCTCTGCACTCGGCTCTTCGGGTAAAAGTTTTTCAATTGCATCATGATTGATTGTAGTTAATGTCGCTTCTATTGTAGGGCCTGCCTCTTTTTCTGATAAAGCTGTCATTGAAGATACCAAGTCATTTGATTGTGGCGCTTCTAATGAATGTTTCTCAATGTTTGATTTCTTGTCAGTGATTTGTGCCAGCTCTTCTTGAGGACTGGACACTTTTTTGCTTTTCAGACTTACAGGGGTGACAGACTCACTAGATTGAGGCTTATCTAATTCATTTATTGTTGTCGACTCCTCTACGGGTTCATTTTTTACGGGTGAAATCTCTTTCTGTGCACCCGGATCTCCAGATAGATGTTTCTCAATTAGATCAAGTTTAACATCGGTAGATGCAGCTTCTTTTAGAGGACTTGCCTTTTGTTCTGATACGACTGTCATTGACGCAACCAACTCACTAGATGGAGGCTCATCTAATTGATCACGATGTATAGACTCCTTATCAACTTCGTCACTTGAAGGAGTAATATCCTCCTGAGTAGTTGGCTTTATAGGTGAATGTTTTTCATTCTGTTCATCAATAGTTGGTACTGGCTCTTCTTGATGACTTGGTACATCCACGCTTTTTGTACTTACAGGAGAGACCGAACCACTAGTGTGAGGTTGATGTAATTCTGTAAATGTTGTAGACTGTTCAACGGTTACATGTTCTACGGGCAATATACCTTTCTGTGCACTCGGCTCTTCAGGAAGAAGTTTTTCAATTGCATCATGTTTGATTGTAGGCAATGCCGCTTCTATTGTAGGGCTTGCCTCTTTTTCTGATAAAGCTGTCATTGAAGAAACCAAGTCATTTGATTGTGGCGCTTCTTTTTGATCAAGAGGCACAGTTTTCCTGCCAACTTCGTCCTCTAAAGGTGCATGAGAACTTTGCGATGTAGGTGAATGTTCCCCAATGTTAGTTTGCTTGTCAGTAATTTGCGCCACCTCTTCTTGAGGACTGGACACTTTTTGGCTTTTCAGACTTACAGGGGAGACAGACTCACTAGTTTGAGGCTTATCTAATTCATTTATTGTTGTCGACTCCTCTACGGGTTCATTTTTTACGGGTGTAATCTCTTTCTGTGCACCCGGATCTACAGGTAGATGTTTCTCAATTAGATCAAGTTGAACATCGCTAGATGCAGTTTCTTTTAGAGGACTTGCCTTTTGTTCTGATACGGCTGTCATTGACGCAACCAACTCACTAGATGGAGGCTCATCTAATTGATCACGATGTATAGGCTCCTTATCAGCTTCATCACTTGAAGGAGTTATATCCTCCTGAGTAGTTGGCTTTATAGGTGAATGTTTTTCATTCTGTTCATCAATAGTTGGTACTGGCTCTTCTTGATGAATTGGTACATCCACGCTTTTTGTACTTACAGGAGAGACCGAACCACTAGTGTGAGGTTGATGTAATTCTGTAAATGTTGTAGACTGTTCAACGGTTACATGTTCTACGGGCAATATACCTTTCTGTGCACTCGGCTCTTCAGGAAGAAGTTTTTCAATTGCATCATGTTTGATTGTAGGCAATGCCGCTTCTATTGTAGGGCTTGCCTCTTTTTCTGATAAAGCTGTCATTGAAGAAACCAAGTCATTTGATTGTGGCGCTTCTTTTTGATCAAGAGGCACAGTTTTCCTGCCAACTTCGTCCTCTAAAGGTGCATGAGAACTTTGCGATGTAGGTGAATGTTCCCCAATGTTAGTTTGCTTGTCAGTAATTTGCGCCACCTCTTCTTGAGGACTGGACACTTTTTGGCTTTTCAGACTTACAGGGGAGACAGACTCACTAGTTTGAGGCTTATCTAATTCATTTATTGTTGTCGACTCCTCTACGGGTTCATTTTTTACGGGTGTAATCTCTTTCTGTGCACCCGGATCTACAGGTAGATGTTTCTCAATTAGATCAAGTTGAACATCGCTAGATGCAGTTTCTTTTAGAGGACTTGCCTTTTGTTCTGATACGGCTGTCATTGACGCAACCAACTCACTAGATGGAGGCTCATCTAATTGATCACGATGTATAGGCTCCTTATCAGCTTCATCACTTGAAGGAGTTATATCCTCCTGAGTAGTTGGCTTTATAGGTGAATGTTTTTCATTCTGTTCATCAATAGTTGGTACTGGCTCTTCTTGATGACTTGGTACATCCACGCTTTTTGTACTTACAGGAGAGACCGAACCACTAGTGTGAGGTTGATGTAATTCTGTAAATGTTGTAGACTGTTCAACGGTTACATGTTCTACGGGCAATATACCTTTCTGTGCACTCGGCTCTTCAGGAAGAAGTTTTTCAATTGCATCATGTTTGATTGTAGGCAATGCCGCTTCTATTGTAGGGCTTGCCTCTTTTTCTGATAAAGCTGTCATTGAAGAAACCAAGTCATTTGATTGTGGCGCTTCTTTTTGATCAAGAGGCACAGTTTTCCTGCCAACTTCGTCCTCTAAAGGTGCATGAGAACTTTGCGATGTAGGTGAATGTTCCCCAATGTTAGTTTGCTTGTCAGTAATTTGCGCCACCTCTTCTTGAGGACTGGACACTTTTTGGCTTTCCAGACTTACAGGGGAGACAGACTCACTAGTTTGAGGCTTATCTAATTCATTTATTGTTGTCGACTCCTCTACGGGTTCATTTTTTACGGGTGTAATCTCTTTCTGTGCACCCGGATCTACAGGTAGATGTTTCTCAATTAGATCAAGTTGAACATCGCTAGATGCAGTTTCTTTTAGAGGACTTGCCTTTTGTTCTGATACGGCTGTCATTGACGCAACCAACTCACTAGATGGAGGCTCATCTAATTGATCACGATGTATAGGCTCCTTATCAGCTTCATCACTTGAAGGAGTTATATCCTCCTGAGTAGTTGGCTTTATAGGTGAATGTTTTTCATTCTGTTCATCAATAGTTGGTACTGGCTCTTCTTGATGACTTGGTACATCCACGCTTTTTGTACTTACAGGAGAGACCGAACCACTAGTGTAAGGTTGATGTAATTCTGTAAATGTTGTAGACTGTTCAACGGTTACATGTTCTACGGGCAATATACCTTTCTGTGCACTCGGCTCTTCAGGAAGAAGTTTTTCAATTGCATCATGTTTGATTGTAGGCAATGCCGCTTCTATTGTAGGGCTTGCCTCTTTTTCTGATAAAGCTGTCATTGAAGAAACCAAGTCATTTGATTGTGGCGCTTCTTTTTGATCAAGAGGCACAGTTTTCCTGCCAACTTCGTCCTCTAAAGGTGCATGAGAATTTTGCGATGTAGGTGAATGTTTCTCAATGTTAGTTTGCTTGTCAGTAATTTGCGCCAGCTCTTCTTGTGGACTGGACACTTTTTGGCTTTTCAGACTTACAGGGGAGACAGACTCACTAGTTTGAGGCTTATCTACTTCATTTATTGTTGTAGACTCCTCTATGGGTTCATTTTTTACGGGTGAAATCTCTTTCTGTGCACCCGGATGTCCAGGTAGATGTTTCTCAATTAGATCAAGTTGAACATCGCTAGATGCAGCTTCTTTTAGAGGACTTGCTTTTTGTTCTGATACGGCTGTCATTGACGCAACCAACTCACTAGATGGAGGCTCATCTAATTGATCACGATGTATAGGCTCCTTATCAACTTCGTCACTTGAAGGAGTCCTCCTCCAAGAGATATCCTCCTGAGTAGTTGGCTTTATAGGTGAATGTTTTTCATTCTGTTCGTCAATAGTTGGTACTGGCTCTTCTTGATGACTTGGTACATCCACGCTTTTTGTACTTACAGGAGAGACCGAACCACTAGTGTGAGGTTGATGTAATTCTGTAAATGTTGTAGACTGTTCAACGGTTACATGTTCTACGGGCAATATACCTTTCTGTGCACTCGGCTCTTCAGGAAGAAGTTTTTCAATTGCATCATGTTTGATTGTAGGCAATGCCGCTTCTATTGTAGGGCTTGCCTCTTTTTCTGATAAAGCTGTCATTGAAGAAACCAAGTCATTTGATTGTGGCGCTTCTTTTTGATCAAGAGGCACAGTTTTCCTGCCAACTTCGTCCTCTAAAGGTGCATGAGAACTTTGCGATGTAGGTGAATGTTCCCCAATGTTAGTTTGCTTGTCAGTAATTTGCGCCACCTCTTCTTGAGGACTGGACACTTTTTGGCTTTTCAGACTTACAGGGGAGACAGACTCACTAGTTTGAGGCTTATCTAATTCATTTATTGTTGTCGACTCCTCTACGGGTTCATTTTTTACGGGTGTAATCTCTTTCTGTGCACCCGGATCTACAGGTAGATGTTTCTCAATTAGATCAAGTTGAACATCGCTAGATGCAGTTTCTTTTAGAGGACTTGCCTTTTGTTCTGATACGGCTGTCATTGACGCAACCAACTCACTAGATGGAGGCTCATCTAATTGATCACGATGTATAGGCTCCTTATCAGCTTCATCACTTGAAGGAGTTATATCCTCCTGAGTAGTTGGCTTTATAGGTGAATGTTTTTCATTCTGTTCATCAATAGTTGGTACTGGCTCTTCTTGATGACTTGGTACATCCACGCTTTTTGTACTTACAGGAGAGACCGAACCACTAGTGTGAGGTTGATGTAATTCTGTAAATGTTGTAGACTGTTCAACGGTTACATGTTCTACGGGCAATATACCTTTCTGTGCACTCGGCTCTTCAGGAAGAAGTTTTTCAATTGCATCATGTTTGATTGTAGGCAATGCCGCTTCTATTGTAGGGCTTGCCTCTTTTTCTGATAAAGCTGTCATTGAAGAAACCAAGTCATTTGATTGTGGCGCTTCTTTTTGATCAAGAGGCACAGTTTTCCTGCCAACTTCGTCCTCTAAAGGTGCATGAGAACTTTGCGATGTAGGTGAATGTTCCCCAATGTTAGTTTGCTTGTCAGTAATTTGCGCCACCTCTTCTTGAGGACTGGACACTTTTTGGCTTTTCAGACTTACAGGGGAGACAGACTCACTAGTTTGAGGCTTATCTAATTCATTTATTGTTGTCGACTCCTCTACGGGTTCATTTTTTACGGGTGTAATCTCTTTCTGTGCACCCGGATCTACAGGTAGATGTTTCTCAATTAGATCAAGTTGAACATCGCTAGATGCAGTTTCTTTTAGAGGACTTGCCTTTTGTTCTGATACGGCTGTCATTGACGCAACCAACTCACTAGATGGAGGCTCATCTAATTGATCACGATGTATAGGCTCCTTATCAGCTTCATCACTTGAAGGAGTTATATCCTCCTGAGTAGTTGGCTTTATAGGTGAATGTTTTTCATTCTGTTCATCAATAGTTGGTACTGGCTCTTCTTGATGACTTGGTACATCCACGCTTTTTGTACTTACAGGAGAGACCGAACCACTAGTGTAAGGTTGATGTAATTCTGTAAATGTTGTAGACTGTTCAACGGTTACATGTTCTACGGGCAATATACCTTTCTGTGCACTCGGCTCTTCAGGAAGAAGTTTTTCAATTGCATCATGTTTGATTGTAGGCAATGCCGCTTCTATTGTAGGGCTTGCCTCTTTTTCTGATAAAGCTGTCATTGAAGAAACCAAGTCATTTGATTGTGGCGCTTCTTTTTGATCAAGAGGCACAGTTTTCCTGCCAACTTCGTCCTCTAAAGGTGCATGAGAATTTTGCGATGTAGGTGAATGTTTCTCAATGTTAGTTTGCTTGTCAGTAATTTGCGCCAGCTCTTCTTGTGGACTGGACACTTTTTGGCTTTTCAGACTTACAGGGGAGACAGACTCACTAGTTTGAGGCTTATCTACTTCATTTATTGTTGTAGACTCCTCTATGGGTTCATTTTTTACGGGTGAAATCTCTTTCTGTGCACCCGGATGTCCAGGTAGATGTTTCTCAATTAGATCAAGTTGAACATCGCTAGATGCAGCTTCTTTTAGAGGACTTGCTTTTTGTTCTGATACGGCTGTCATTGACGCAACCAACTCACTAGATGGAGGCTCATCTAATTGATCACGATGTATAGGCTCCTTATCAGCTTCATCACTTGAAGGAGTTATATCCTCCTGAGTAGTTGGCTTTATAGGTGAATGTTTTTCATTCTGTTCATCAATAGTTGGTACTGGCTCTTCTTGATGACTTGGTACATCCACGCTTTTTGTACTTACAGGAGAGACCGAACCACTAGTGTAAGGTTGATGTAATTCTGTAAATGTTGTAGACTGTTCAACGGTTACATGTTCTACGGGCAATATACCTTTCTGTGCACTCGGCTCTTCAGGAAGAAGTTTTTCAATTGCATCATGTTTGATTGTAGGCAATGCCGCTTCTATTGTAGGGCTTGCCTCTTTTTCTGATAAAGCTGTCATTGAAGAAACCAAGTCATTTGATTGTGGCGCTTCTTTTTGATCAAGAGGCACAGTTTTCCTGCCAACTTCGTCCTCTAAAGGTGCATGAGAATTTTGCGATGTAGGTGAATGTTTCTCAATGTTAGTTTGCTTGTCAGTAATTTGCGCCAGCTCTTCTTGTGGACTGGACACTTTTTGGCTTTTCAGACTTACAGGGGAGACAGACTCACTAGTTTGAGGCTTATCTACTTCATTTATTGTTGTAGACTCCTCTATGGGTTCATTTTTTACGGGTGAAATCTCTTTCTGTGCACCCGGATGTCCAGGTAGATGTTTCTCAATTAGATCAAGTTGAACATCGCTAGATGCAGCTTCTTTTAGAGGACTTGCTTTTTGTTCTGATACGGCTGTCATTGACGCAACCAACTCACTAGATGGAGGCTCATCTAATTGATCACGATGTATAGGCTCCTTATCAACTTCGTCACTTGAAGGAGTCCTCCTCCAAGAGATATCCTCCTGAGTAGTTGGCTTTATAGGTGAATGTTTTTCATTCTGTTCGTCAATAGTTGGTACTGGCTCTTCTTGATGACTTGGTACATCCACGCTTTTTGTACTTACAGGAGAGACCGAACCACTAGTGTGAGGTTGATGTAATTCTGTAAATGTTGTAGACTGTTCAACGGTTACATGTTCTACGGGCAATATACCTTTCTGTGCACTCGGCTCTTCAGGAAGAAGTTTTTCAATTGCATCATGTTTGATTGTAGGTAATGCCGCTTCTATTGTAGGGCTTGCCTCTTTTTCTGATAAAGCTGTCATTGAAGAAACCAAGTCATTTGATTGTGGCGCTCCTTTTTGATCAATAGGCACAGTTTTCCTGTCAACTTCGTCCACTAAAGGTGCGTGAGAACGTTGCGATGTAGGTGAATGTTTGTCAATGTTAGTTTGGTTGTCGGTGATTTGTGCCAGCTCTTCTTGAGGACTGGACACTTGTTTGCTTTTCAGACTTACAGGGGAGACAGACTCACTAGTTTGAGGCTTATCTACTTCATTTATTGTTGTAGACTCCTCTATGGGTTCATTTTTTACGGGTGAAATCTCTTTCTGTGCACCCGGATGTCCAGGTAGATGTTTCTCAATTAGATCAAGTTGAACATCGCTAGATGCAGCTTCTTTTAGAGGACTTGCTTTTTGTTCTGATACGGCTGTCATTGACGCAACCAACTCACTAGATGGAGGCTCATCTAATTGATCACGATGTATAGGCTCCTTATCAGCTTCATCACTTGAAGGAGTAATATCCTCCTGAGTAGTTGGCTTTATAGGTGAATGTTTTTCATTCTGTTCGTCAATAGTTGGTACTGGCTCTTCTTGTTGACTTGGTACATCCACGCTTTTTGTACTTACAGGAGAGACCGAACCACTAGTGTGAGGTTGATGTAATTCTGTAAATGTTGTAGACTGTTCAACGGTTACATGTTCTACGGGCAATATACCTTTCTGTGCACTCGGCTCTTCAGGAAGAAGTTTTTCAATTGCATCATGTTTGATTGTAGGTAATGCCGCTTCTATTGTAGGGCTTGCCTCTTTTTCTGATAAAGCTGTCATTGAAGAAACCAAGTCATTTGATTGTGGCGCTCCTTTTTGATCAATAGGCACAGTTTTCCTGTCAACTTCGTCCACTAAAGGTGCGTGAGAACGTTGCGATGTAGGTGAATGTTTGTCAATGTTAGTTTGGTTGTCGGTGATTTGTGCCAGCTCTTCTTGAGGACTGGACACTTGTTTGCTTTTCAGACTTACAGGGGAGACAGACTCACTAGTTTGAGGCTTATCTACTTCATTTATTGTTGTAGACTCCTCTATGGGTTCATTTTTTACGGGTGAAATCTCTTTCTGTGCACCCGGATCTACAGGTAGATGTTTCTTAATTAGATCAAGTTGAACATCGCTAGATGCAGCTTCTTTTAGAGGACTTGCCTTTTGTTCTGATACGGCTGTCATTGACGCAACCAACCCACTAGATAGGGGCTCATCTATTTGATCACGATGTATAGGCTCCTTATCAACTTCGTCACTTGAAGGAGTAATATCCTCCTGAGTAGTTGGCTTTATAGGTGAATGTTTTTCATTCTGTTCGTCAATAGTTGGTACTGGCTCTTCTTGATGACTTGGTACATCCACGCTTTTTGTACTTACAGGAGAGACCGAACCACTAGTGTGAGGTTGATGTAATTCTGTAAATGTTGTAGACTGTTCCACGGTTACATGTTCTACGGGCAATATATCTTTCTGTGCACTCGGCTCTTCGGGTACAAGTTTTTCAATTGCATCATGTTTGATTGTAGGTAATGCCGCTTCTATTGTAGGGCTTTCCTCTTTTTCTGATACAGCTGTCATTGAAGAAACCAAGTCATTTGATGGTGGCGCTTCTTTTTGATCAAGAGGCACAGTTTTCCTGTCCACTTCGTCCACTAAAGGTGCATGAGAACTTTGCGATGTAGGTGAATGTTTCTCAATGTTAGTTTGCTTGTCAGTAATTTGCGCCAGCTCTTCTTGAGGACTGGACACTTTTTGGCTTTTCAGACTTACAGGGGAGGCAGACTCACTAGTTTGAGGCTTATCTAATTCATTTATTGTTGTCGACTCCTCTACGGGTTCATTTTTTACAGGTGAAATCTCTTTCTGTGCACCCGGATCTCCAGGTAGATGTTTCTCAATTAGATCAAGTTGAACATCGGTAGATGCAGCTTCTTTTAGAGGACTTGCCTTTTGTTCTGATACGGCTGTCATTGACGCAATCAACTCACTAGATGGAGGCTCATCTATTTGATCACGATGCATAGGCTCCTTATCAACTTCGTCACTTGAAGGAGTAATATCCGCCTGAGTAGTTGGCTTAATAGGTGAATGGATTTTATTCCGTTCGTCAATAGTTGGTGCGGGCTCTTCTTGATGACTTGGTACATCTACGCTTTTTGTACTTACAGGAGAGACCGAACCACTAGTGTGAGGTTGATGTAATTCTGTACATGTTGTGGACTGTTCAACGGTTACATGTTCTACGGGCAATATACCTTTCTGTGTACTCGGCTCTTCAGGTACAAGTTTTTCAATTGCATCATGTTTGATTATAGGTAATGCCGCTTCTATTGTAGGGCTTGCCTCTTTTTCTGATAAAGCTGTCATTGAAGAAACCAAGTCATTTGATTGTGGCGCTCCTTTTTGATCAAGAGGCACAGTTTTCCTGTCAACTTCGTCCTCTAAAGGTGCATGAGAACTTTGCGATGTAGGTGAATGTTTCTCAATGTTAGTTTGCTTCTCAGTAATTTGCGCCAGCTCTTCTTGAGGACTGGACACTTTTTGGTATTTCAGACTTACAGGGGAGACAGACTCACTAGTTTGAGGCTTATCTAATTCATTTATTGTGGTCGACTCCTCTACGGGTTCATTTTTTACGGGTGAAATCTCTTTCTGTGCACCCGGATCTCCAGGTAGATGTGTCTCAATTAGATCAAGTTGAACATCGCTAGATGCAGCTTCTTTTAGAGGACTTGCCTTTTGTTCTGATACGGCTGTCATTGACGCAACCAACTCACTAGATGGAGGCTCATCTAATTGATCACGATATATAGGCTCCTTATCAACTTCGTCACTTGAAGGAGTAATATCCTGCTGAGTAGTTGGCTTTATAGGTGTATGGATTTCTTTCTGTTCGTCAATAGTTGGTGCTGGCTCTTCTTGATGACTTGGTACATCCACGCTTTTTGTACTTACAGGAGAGACCGAACCACTAGTGTGAGGTTGATGTAATTCTGTACATGTTGTGGACTGTTCAACGGTTACATGTTCTACGGGCAATATACCTTTCTGTGTACTCGGCTCTTCAGGTACAAGTTTTTCAATTGCATCATGTTTGATTATAGGTAATGCCGCTTCTATTGTAGGGCTTGCCTCTTTTTCTGATAAAGCTGTCATTGAAGAAACCAAGTCATTTGATTGTGGCGCTCCTTTTTGATCAAGAGGCACAGTTTTCCTGTCAACTTCGTCCTCTAAAGGTGCATGAGAACTTTGCGATGTAGGTGAATGTTTCTCAATGTTAGTTTGCTTGTCAGTAATTTGCGCCAGCTCTTCTTGAGGACTGGACACTTTTTGGTATTTCAGACTTACAGGGGAGACAGACTCACTAGTTTGAGGCTTATCTACTTCATTTATTGTTGTAGACTCCTCTATGGGTTCATTTTTTACGGGTGAAATCTCTTTCTGTGCACCCGGATCTCCAGGTAGATGTTTCTCAATTAGATCAAGTTGAACATCGGTAGATGCAGCTTCTTTTAGAGGATTTGCCTTTTGTTCTGATACGGCTGTCATTGACGCAACCAACTCACTAGATGGAGGCTCATCTAATTGATCACGATATATAGGCTCCTTATCAACTTCGTCACTTGAAGGAGTAATATCCTCCTGAGTAGTTGGCTTTATAGGTGAATGTTTTTCATTCTGTTCGTCAATAGTTGGTACTGGCTCTTCTTGATGACTTGGTACATCCACGCTTTTTGTACTAACAGGAGAGACCGAACCACTAGTGTGAGGTTGATGTAATTCTGTAAATGTTGTAGACTGTTCCACGGTTACATGTTCTACGGGCAATATATCTTTCTGTGCACTCGGCTCTTCGGGTACAAGTTTTTCAATTGCATCATGTTTGATTGTAGGTAATGCCGCTTGTATTGTAGGGCTTGCCTCTTTTTCTGATAAAGCTGTTATTGAAGAAACCAAGTCATTTGATTGTGGCGCTTCTATTTGATCAAGAGGCACAGTTTTCCTGTCAACTTCATCCACTAAGGGTGCTTGAGAACTTTGCGATGTAGGTGAATGTTTCTCAATGTTAGTATGCTTGTTAGTAATTTGTGCCAGCTCTTCTTGGGGACTTGGCAGTCTTTCAATTTTTACACTTGCATGGGATACTAAAGCACTTATTTGAGGTTTTCCTACATCATTAAGACTTGATGATAATTTAGTCACTATTGAAGGTTCTTTATCAATTTCATCCTCTACGGGTAAAATCTCCTCTTTTGTACTTTTATCTAAATAAATAGAGGAATGTTTTTCAAATGCATTTTTGGTGACTGGTGCTGGTGTTTTTTGAGGACTTTGCGATGTTTCGGATGTGATTGGTATTGATGCGACTAAATCACTCAGTTTGGACACTTCCGATTGATCAAACTGTTTAGTCACCTTATCAACTTCATCTTTTGCAGGTGTTATATCATCTTGAAGTCTAGACTCGTTAGATTGTTGTTTTTCATTTTCATCCAGATCAACTAATTCTGATGAATCTAAGGCACGAGGTTGAATCATTTCAGATTCATATAATATTTTTGGGGGCTCCTTTTCATGAACATCTTTCAAGAGTTTCTTGTCTATCGGAGCACTTGTCTCTTCAGGGAATATTTTTTCAATAAGAACAAGTTTATCAGGGCTTGATGGTTTTTCGCTTAAAAGACTTTGTTCTTTTTCGAATTTCTCGCATACTGATGTAACTAAGTCAATAGGTTGATACTTTTCAAAATGATCAAGCGACGTAGCCTCGTTATTAACTTCATTCTTGAGGTGTGTCATATCTGCCGGGGAACTTGACTTTTCAGGTGACTTTTGTTCAATAATACCATCAAGCTTTTCAGTCATTGGTGTTTGGTCTTCTTGTGGACTTGGCTTTTTCTCGGATTGCAAAGAAACCGGCGGGGCAAAACCAATGGATTGGGGCTTTTCTAATTGATCTAAATAAGTATCCTTCTGGGGACTTGACTCTGCAGGTGAAAGTTTATCAGTAATTGGTGCGGTTTCTACTTGTGAACTTGGCACTTCTTCGGATTTTACTGTAATGGAGGAGATTAAAGCAAACGGTTGCGATTTTTCTTCCTTATGGGATATTTCAGGCCCTATGTCAACTTCTTTCTTTCCGGTTGTAATATCCTCAACAGCACTTGCTTTTTTAGACATATGTTTTTCAATAGTATCAGGCTGGCAAATAATTGTTGCACTAGGTGGAGATTTTTCTGATTCATCAGCTATTTCAAACTCTTTGACAAGTATATCTTTCAAGGGTGCGATCTCCAACATTGTGCTTGGTTCTTCAGGTGGATATTTTTTTAATACTTCTGCAGCCTGAGATGTGATCAAATCACTGATTTGTAACTTTTCTATGTGATCTAATGGCACAGTTTCTTGGTTAACTTCAATGGTTGTTTTATCCTTCTGAGCATTTGATGCTGCTACTGTATGAGAACTAAACTCATTGTCTGACTTCTTTATTTCTGATGTAACCAAGTCATCAGGTTGAGCGTTTTCCAATAGATCTAAATTTTTATCTTTTTTATCAACTTCATCAAATACCGGTGTTAAATCTTTTTGAGGACTTGGAACTTTCGGTGAAAATTTTTCAATAGTTTCATGCATGTCAGTAATTAGTGTCATTGCTTCTTGTGTAGATGTCAATTGCTTAGATATCTCTGTTGCACCGGATAATGAGGCGCTTAGTTGGGATTTTTCTTTTTCATCTGGAGTTTCACCTTTTACAAGTAAAATATCTGGAGCACTTGGTTCTTTAAATAATTGTTCTGTTGAATCCAATTTATCAGTAATTAATACTGGATCTTTTGTCATTGCGACAGCTATCATTTCTACTGGACTTTCTTCTTTTTGAGGACTTAGTTCTTTTACAAATTTCATCTTTACTAATGAGTCTGATTGAAATTGAAATTCATCTTTTGTTTCAGGATCCTTATTAGGTAAATTCTTTAAGGTTTTTATATCCACTTGTTCTCTCTCTTCTTCAGATAATTTGACTTCTTTTGATGCATCAAGATTATCAATGAGAGAATCTGGTCCTTCTTGTGGACTAGGTGCTTTTTCGGTTTCTAATTTTAGTGACGATACTTCGGCAATGGATTCAGGCTTTTCTGTTTGAGCTAATGTTTTAGCCTCTATGTCAACTTTATCTTTTGCAGGTGTATCCTCCGGAGGTATCGTACTTGAAGGTGATTGTTTTTCAATCGTAACGTGCTTTTCAATGATTGGTGTCAATTTGTCTTCGGGACTTACAGAAGATACTGAAGTAGTTCCTTGAGATTTTTCTAATTCATTTAATGTTTCAGGCTTTAAATCTGATGCATCCTTCACGGGTGTTATTTTCTCTGTAGGACTTGTCACTTCAGGTGAATATTTATTAATTAAATTAAGTTCTTCAGAATCAACCAAGTCACTGGGTTGAGGTTTTTGTAAGTCCGCTTTAATCTTTTTGAAAACTTCGTCTTTCAAAGATTTAATATCTTCTTGAGCATTTCTCTGTAATATAATTTCACCTACATCACTTTTATCTAAATTTAATTTAGACTCTTTTTCAGCTTCTATCGTTGCGGTAATAATATCTGCTTCAGTAAATTGTAAATGTGTACCTTCCTTGTACAAACTTGAATCTTCTGGTGAATATTTTTTGATTGTATCAAGTTTATCTGCGATTTGTACCATCTCTTCTTGAGGACTTGGCCATTTTTCAGATTCATGTTTGTCTAACACTATTGTTTTCCCAGTGAATGGTTTACTTTCTTCGGCAGGAATTACATCATTGTCTACTTTTTCTGAAAGGAGTACTTCTTTTTTATGAGGACTTGGTAATTTTGGTGAACTTTTATCATTTATATTTGATTTTTCAAATACTTTTGTTGTTCCTTTTGCTGGACTTTTCACTTCAGCAGGTGCAATACCCTCTTCAGTAATAGATTCGTGAGATACTGATTCACTAGTCTCATATTCTTCTAATGTCTTCACAATATTTGTTATAACAGGTGTACTCTCTTTGAAATGACTTTTCTCTTTGTCAAGTAGATATTCAGTAGCTATTATCTCATTTTCAGAGCTTTTTTTCTCTGATGAATATATCAAAGAACTTAAACTTGTCTCTAATTTACGTTGATCTTCTGCATCCGGGACTTTTTGAGTGATTTCCAATTTTTCAATTATTTCAGTTTCAGGTGTGCTTACTTTCAGAAATCCTAGCCCTGTATCAGATTGTTCTTTTGCAGTTACAATATCAATTTTATGACTTGACATTTCGGGTGTATGTTTCTCAAAAGTATCATGTTTTTCAGTAACGTGTACAGTTTCAGTTTCATGACTCACCTTTTTTTCAAATTTATCTATAACATGGGCAACTGAGTCACTGGTCGTTGGTCCTTCTTCTGATGAAATATTTTTGTTAGTGATCGTTATACTCTCTTTTCTGAGACTTAACTCTTTAATAACTTCTTCTTTTAAAGGTAAAACCTCTTTTTTAGGACTAAGTGATTCCGGTGTATGTTTTTCACTGACATAAATATTTTCATCTGAGTCAGTAGGTTTAATATCTGGTGCACTGTCTTCAACGTGACAAGGTTTCTTTGCAACATCTTCTTCTATTAGTATAATTTCATTGCCAGTACTGAATTTCCTTTCAAGTTTGTCATGTTCAATACCAGCTACATTCTTAGAAAACGTTGGTTCTATTTCATGATTGTCATTAGCAAAAAATTCACTCAGTAAATTTTTGTTCAATGCACCAATCTTTAAACTTTTACTGCTTATTGATTCGTCAAGATTTTCTTTAGTGCTCTCTTTTTCCATGCCTCGGTCACTAGTCAGGGTCGGATCTGTATCATGTTTTTCAATAAACGGCGTCAGAGATTCTCTGGATGACGGCTTGCCTGCATCTATCTTCTCATCTACTGATGTTTTTTCAACGACAGTGTCTGATATTTTAAATTCAGATTTGAAAGCAATATCTGTTAATATCTCATCCTTAAATGTTATATTTTTACTTTCATTTTTTATTATTGAACCATCTGGGTATTTGTCTTCTGTTAAAGATTTTGTTGTGGTTTTTATTCGCTTTTGTGAACTTTCTTTGTTATTTTTATATATTTGATTGATAGTAACGATTGTTAATTTCCTAATAACTAATACACCATTTTCATGGATGGATTCTATTTTTACTGTTACATTTTCTTGGGGCTCACCTTCTTTGCAAAAACCTACAAAATCTTTTTCTATGGAGTCTACAGGTTCATCTGTCAATATTGGGATTTGATCCACTTGTGTTGGTTCAATTTTTAAAACTTCTTTCGCAGAATCATATTTATTTTTAAATTCTCTATGCAATGGAGTTAAATTTTCGTGAAAAGTTTCTTTTTCTGTTACTTCTTCTGTCGTTGATAGTAAATCTTTTTCACTAGTAGGCGAAATTTCTTCAGTTACTTTAGACACTGGTTTTTCGATGACTTCACTTACCAGTGGTATTTTGTTTTCTTCGCAAGATTTGTTAACATCAGTTATTTGCGTTTGAATTTCTTTCGACGTGATACTATACTCACCATCGACACATTGTGAAAGCAATTTTTGTGAAAAAAATTCTGGACTTACTTGCTCTTTATCAAGTTTGTCAGAAATTTTATTTAATTTTTTAGAAACTATATTACTTTCAGATTCTTCAGAAACATTTATTGTGTCTTTTTTTTCTATTTCATGTGAGATACTTGTTCCTAAATGCGTTATTTTTCTAAATTCTTCTTGGTTGGAAGAGATATTTTGTTTCGTTACTGGAACTATTTCATCATTTTTCTGTGTGGAACTTTCTTCGTCACTGTCTTTTTCGTCTATCAGTTGTTTTTCACCTTCTTTCACGGAAAGTGGGATTGTTTCTATTAAAATTTGTGTATTTTCAAAGCTTGATTTTTCATCACTATACTTTCTGTTTAACTCGTCAGTATATCTATCAACTTCTTGAACCAAATCTGGACTAGAATCATCTTGATATACATTTGGCTTCTCTACTAATTTGGCATCTGTCTGATTTTCTTTCTCTAGACTAAGTTCTTTTGAAAGAACTTTGCCGAGAACAGTGTCAGACTTTATATCGGGACTTTTTGTTTTTTTATCGATGGTGATTATTTCTTCTGATTTATCTACAGCTATATCTTCATACAATTCCATTTCAGGAAAGGTCACAATATTATCTGGTTTATCACATGTAGAATCCATAATTTTATCGGTTAGAGGTGTGGTATCTTTGGGTATTTCTGCATTAACAGCAGGTTTGAACGTAAGTTCATCTTTTCGTTTTAAGTCTGCTATTTTTTCTTCTAACTTTTCTAATGTTTTGGCAGACTCCAGTGTTACACTAAGACGTTTTTCAGGAGTAATTACTTTATCAGTTTCATCCATTTCTAGAGTATCACTTTCTTGAACCTGAATATGAATTTCATTTAATTTTTCTTCATTAGAATGAGTTTTCCTGTTTTTCAAAATTTGGCTATCTCCATCTTCAAACACAGTCACTGCAGCTGTTATAATTTTACCATCATTAATATCACGTTTCACTCGTTTACCGTCACTCAATACAGTCTTCTCAGACGATTCACTAATATCTTCTGACGTTAGAGATCTTACGGGTGAGATTTCTTTACGGATTTCTTTTGAATCTGTACTGTCTACTAAATGCTTCATTGTTAATAGCTTGTGAGAGCTTACGTCAGAGTTTCTTTCTATTTCACTTGAGAGCAGCATTTTTGTTGCTTCAATAGCAGACGTTATTGTAATATCAGTCTTAGTTATAGCATCCGGCGATTTTTGATGCAAGACAGGGGATTTTTCAGCCATTATCTCTTCTAAGCTTTTGTCAGATTTAAGCACTTGAGCAACATCGGCAACAATTTTTTCTACATCCTTGGGACTAAGTGGTAGTTTTTCGAGTGTTAGTTCTTCTTCAATTTCCTTTTCAACGTCTTCAGGGATTGAAGGTATTTTATCCGGCATGCATGGTGCTTCTTCAACAATTATATAATCATCCTTAGTAGGTGAGTCTAGTGTAGTGATATGAGTTTCCCTTAATTTTTCTGTGAATTGTGAATAATTATATTCAACATTGTCGTATTCTTTCAAGGGTTCTAATTCTTTGCCAATTGAAGATACTGATTTTATTTGATCGTGGAACATTGGAGATTCTGGTGCTGATCCAGGAGTAACAGTAACTAATTCTGCATGCGAAGCACGTTGTACAGTTTTGACAACAACGTCATCTTCAATTGTTTTTTGATCTTTATAAGATGCGGTAGCTTCCTGGTCTAGTAGTGGTAAGTCTTTCGGAACTTTCATTTCGGTAACAAAACCTAAGTCAGGTTTTCGTTTACTAATTTCATCATCAACCGGTGTTTTCTTTTCCTCGTATGTTCTATAGTCAACCTCTTCGTGAAGGGGTAAATCTGCTACTTCATCAGGCGTTTTTACAATTTCTCTTACTGGTGCTGGATGTGATTCAAGCTTAGAACTCTTTTCTTTAAATGATTTTTGGATGTCCACTAATGTTTGTGGGGGAATAATTTCTTTAGTTGCCTCTTCGGCAAGTTTTTCTTCAATTTGATTATCTTCTTTTATATCATCAAGAGTTATTCGCTCATCTTCAGGTAATGTTGGAGCAGTTGTCGCTCCTGATTCAATAGTTGTAGATATTTTTTCATCAGGTTGTGACTCTTGTACAATATTAAGTTCAAGGGAATCTTTTGGTTTTGGTACACCACTTTTACTATCTGAAGTTTTCTTTTCACTACTTATATCTTGTTTTTCTTCAACACTTACCGAATGTTCTTTTGATTCTATTTGTTTTTGTTCAACTTCGAAATCGGTTATGGATTGAATATCATTTGATGTGTCTTTTATTGTTTTATCTTTTCTCTTCTCTGATTCTTCTTTGTCTTTTAAATGTTTTTGAAGTTCATCTCCGTCTTGTTCTTTACTATTTTCGTTGTCAATAATAGAATCTTCAGTAAATTGCACAACTTCTTCTTTTTCAATAATTAGGTATTCTTCTTCAAATTCACCATCAGCTGTTGTTTCTGTCTTAGTGTCATCTAATAAACAAGTGATTTTCTCAATATCGGATCTTCCAACATATTCTAATTTCTCTTCAGCTTCACTATCTCGGTTAAACACTGCTTCGATTTCTCGTACAATCTCTTGTTCTTCTCTTTCATCGAGTTCTTGTTGTTTTATGTCATCTAATGATTTCGAAGTGTCTTCATCAGATTTCTTAGCATCTTTCAAAACGTCTTCGTAGTTTACCCTTTGTAAGCCTTTTAACTTTGATGTATCAGCTTTAGTTGACTTTATTGATTTTGTTGGACTCTTCATGGTTTTCAGTCCTTTTACCGGTGACGCCAATGGTCGTGGTCGTCGTGAAATAGGTTCACGTTTGGGTTTTACTTCTTTTTTTTCCAACACTTTCTGACTTATGTCACGTTTAGGAGATCCTTGTTTATATTTTGATTCTACAACTTTACGGTTACTCGCTTCTTTGGCACTTTTAGCAGGCGTACTACTGGGACTTGGTTTCCTTACTTTTGTTTTTATTCTTTCTTTGGCTAAGATTTGTACAGAAGACGATGACATTTTTGGTTCTGAAGTTTTTTTAGGCGTACTTGGAGGGGATTTTTCAACAAGATTTTTTTTGTCTATTGTACTTGTAGTTTTTTTATCTAAGGATTTTTGAACAGTACGGTGACTTACTTTACTTCTACTAAGTGATGTTATTGTGTCAATTTTAGATTTACTTTCAACTTTCTTTTTGATTTCACTTTTAGCTTTTGTGTCAAATTCAGCCTTCTTCATTTCAGCTTTAACTACGGAGTCTTTGATATCATCAGTCTTATCAATACGTTTCGTCTTTTTTTCTATAAGTTTTTCCTTTTTCTTTACGTCTTTTTTTTTCTGAAAGCCTTCTAAAACAGAGCTCTCATACTGAGCTATTTTATTATCTAGTTTAGTTTCTATCCTTGCAGCGATTGCATCTTGTAATACAGATTCAATCTTTTTTTCTTCAACCTCTACTAATTCACTGAGCAATTTATTGTCAATAATATTTTTAGAATCCGATTCAGTTTTAATGATACTATCTTTAAGCGGAGGTGGTTCGGGATCCATACCTTTTTCTTCTTTAGCTTTCTCCGTGATTATACTTCTTTCTTTACTTACTTTCGATATTGCATGTTTAGTCGTTTTTGTCGAAGTCACAGTCGTAGTTGTAGTCGTTGTGGGAGGCATTGATGCTGCTATTTGCCGGCCTGTACATGTTGAATGTTGTAAAATTTCTAAATGCTTTAGTTTCTCTAAGCCTTCAAATATTTTGTGTTGAGGTGTAGATCCGGGAAACATTAACCTTGTGATTGTGTCATCCGGGTTTGCTGGCCGCCAAACTAGTAATGCACATATAGACACTAAGTTGGGGATCGGAAAATTAAACTGTCCTGATACAGTTGCCCCTTCAAATAGTTTTTGTTCACTATTGTGCCATCTTTTGAGAAATTCGCGAACGTGTTTGGAGTCTTTGGACGGATTCAGTACATACATATCAAGCGTTCCTGTAACAACAATATTTGTTGCTTTAGTATTCATTTTATCATTTATAATAAATAATAACAATAATTTATTTCACAACATAACATCAAAAAATCGTAACAATATTATTTTACAGATATATCTTACTAATATGACCTCTGGTACTTATAATAGAATAACTCTGTGCCATAAGAACCAGGTAAACCCTCCATAGTGTATTAAATTTTATGTTATTATTCATAATAAAAATATTCTATTTTCCTATTAACTAGGACTGTATACAACTAATATTAGGCTATTGTTGTAGAAGTCTAATCTGTTGGTGTGACTGTATGTGTCTAATAATTAATTAATTATTTATATAAGATTGGATTTTTGTAAGTGATCTCAAGAACTTAATTTGAAGGATTTCGCACCGTTCTCTTATGCATTTTATCTCTGTTTCTAATGCGCCTGAGAATGTTTTAGGTTATTCAAGGCTTGTGAATTTGTAAGCGATGTGGAATCGTACACAAAACTGAACTATTTCGCAAGTTTGTAGTTGGTTTACAAACCAAACGAAGATATCAAGAGAATATGTTGATATCCCCAATTCAAATAAGATTCGAACATTGTAAAAGTTTAGTAATAATTTCGTCAAAACAACTTCATCTTCATCACTTTTTCTCGCTGTCAATCTGTCCTTTATACATGTATTACAAAATCAATAAAAAATCTATAGTAACTATTATATTTACAAGTGAAATGAAACAGCTTGTGCATTATTTAAATTTTGAATAATTATTTGAGTCGTTTTTAATGGAGCACGATCTGATTGTTTTCCATTGTTTATTGTAAAGTGATTGTGTTCACGATTTGCTGCTAAGGCACGATATAGTACATACAACTGATACACGTGGAACTTTCGCGAAGGCATATAATGATTTTAATCTTGGAAATCTGTTCTTAATATTAGTTACGTTTTTCTTATGCATAAATTGATTGTGAACTTTAATCTACATTTAAACGTTCAGAATGAATGTACGTATGAATGAAAGAATGAAAGTAGTAATGTATATTATTTATATCTTACTAACCATGACCAACTTTATGGTATAGGTTGATAGGTTCAGGGCTGCGGTAGCAGTTTTGAGGCTTCAGGTTGATGTGGCGTAGATCGGTCATCATGTCCGCGCCCTCCTGCAGGAGGGACACCAGCAGAGGGTCCGAGTCTTTGTCACCGTCGGGACTGACTAGAGCTCTTCGCTCCTGTAATCAATTAGAATTGGATATTTAAGAAAAATGTGTTTTTAATTAATGAAAATATGAAGCGAATGTTACTCCTTTTAAACATAATTTATACTTAATTGTAACGTTTGGTATAGTTATATTTTTAATTACAAAGGAGCACAGTGACCTAAAAAAAAGATTTAAGGTTTTTATTGAGTCGCGATATTCAGCCGGAAACGTGGGAGTCAGGAAACGAATGACAATAAATAATCACTAGTTGATAGATGCTTAAATTCTGATCTTAAACTGAACATCTTTATTTGGATGCTTAACAAAAAGCTTCATCACATATCGCAGAAAGACTTAAAAAATTTCATTAGTTTCAGTATTTGTTTTCCTATATCTTTATTAACATCTAACTTTACCTTACCATCTAACTTTTATTTCGCCATAGATTTACTGAAATAGTAATTTAGATTAAATAATAAGTTTATCACAATGTATTAACAGTTAAAACTGGTCTGGAAGACTGGTCGTTCAATACTGTTAAACAGTTAGCGGACACTCCTCGCTTCAACAGACATGAGCAGGCAGTCACCATGAAGTTTAATTAAAGCAATTAAGTTTAACGGATTTGAAAATGTCATAATATAAATTTAATTTAATAAATTTATAAAATATGAATATTTTATGAATTTTTTCTACATACTAGTCCTTTGATATGGCGCCAAATTAACGACAGCATTATTGATTTTACTAATATAACCTTTGTATTGCAAGCATTATATCACATACAATTAATTGTCATAAATCTATTTTGTAAGAACTTAAAGTAATTCAACTACCCTACACATATAGAGTTGAAGTTATTATAGTTCTGTTTTTTTTTGTAAAGAAAATTCTAGTCCACATTATATGCTTTGGCAACCTTTAATTAAGACGACACTATGTTTTAAGTGTATTTCCTATAAAAATTTCTTGTATTAGTATTTATCTTGTTTGTTGTCATCTTAAAAGAAAAAAATACATCCCAGTACTAGGCACAGGCTTTACCTTTGTTACACTGATCGAAATATTTGTATTGAGAAATTTGAAATTTATTTTACAATTATTTGATTTGATTACATTATAGTATTTATCAGATTACTAGTTGATTGAATCTTGAATCACCTATAACACTAACGTAATCTATTAAAAGAAACCCACCCGAAGTAGAGATAGAAAATATTACACTTTTAACTTATAGCATGTCAGTTACCAAATAAATTACATTTTATAGATTTACATTTTTAAGTTTTCTTTAGGATTTTCTCAGTTATTTTAATTTTTAAACCACCCTCAATTGTACTGACTAAAACACTATAAAAATTATTCAAATAGGTTAAGATGTTTTTGAGCTTTAGTAAAACTAATGAACAGCAATTCATTTTTATATACAATAGAAGAAAGAAGACATCTGCTTTGGTTTGATAGGATATAATAATTCTACCACATACACCTAATTATCTATAAAGAAAAAAAAATATATGAATAAAATCAATAAGCTCCGTCTCTTTAAATCTTAAGTGAAATTTAGTGCTATGTCTCTTTAATTTTTCCAAAAATAAAGCTCAAGAAATTCGCTGTGTGTACGTAGCATTATAATAAGCAGGATGTCCAATGAAGTGTATCTTTAGGATCACATTACACTTGATATTCGACCTTCAGGGCCTCCGGTGATGTGGCGCCGGCTTATTTGATATACTGTGATTTAATATAATTCGAATTACAAGAATTATTTAACTAGAACACTAAATGATTAGGGACTATGATATTATGGACAGAATAAACTATCTATCTGTCAATAAGCATGATGATATTTGTTTTGTTCTGTGTTATTTAAAGACAGTATGATAATAGAAACATTGGTTTAATAATTGTTTTGATTGCACTGAAACTGCCATAGATAATACAATTTTTAGACTTGCCCCACAACGCTTCTAAAATAACGGTCAATCCAGTATGACGTCAACCCGTGGTATTTTTTATGCTACACGGAGCAACTCTGTTCGACAGCTATAGTAAATATTATGTTGAACTTAAATGTTTTCGTATTTTATAGTCATTTTACGGATTATACGTGTAACTATAAAAGAAGTTATATACGAACAATCACAAGTAATTGTTCTTTCATAGTCTTTTTTTATCTGTATTTTGTTAATGACAAACAACTATGATCAACGAAGATATGGCTTAAAGGTCTTAGTAACCAGGCCAAATAATTTGAAAAAAAAACTATTACAAACGGTCAATCCTGTCATCATCCGTATTGTACTTATATTTGCAACCATAACAAACATAAATAGCGGAAACTCTACACAGACTAAGAATATCAGTTTCTCTGAATTTGAGTAATACGGAAGAATCAACATTCAACCATATAGAGAAATGTAGCCAGTGAAGTTATATCTTAACGCTGAATCACCATCTCTTGTCACTAAAATGTCAACGCAATAGTTAGTATCAAGTGATTCCTTGATATTGTGGGAATCAAGCATATCACATACCATCACGTGGGCAATCTGCTTGCTTCGCATTCTGACACAAATAAAATACATGGGAGTGAAGGAGTAGGAATATGGCTGCAAGATTATGAAAACTAAAAATAACCACCCAAGTTGGAAGGTAACCTGGTGAATTTCTATAACAATATTTTTAAATATCGACTCACAATAAACATTACAGTCACTTATCGCAAGTGATAAGTAGTATCCAGTAACAGATTTCAAAGGTTTGTGTATAAGATCTTTTATCATAATGACACTATTCTCTTGCGTTCTTCGTTTGATTCTTGGGGATATTCGGAATACCAGAAAATTGCACAAAAAGAAAACATTAAAATTTACCTCCAAGTTACAAAAGAAGTGTCCTATCTGTGGATAGACATTAGCGGAGGCCTTCCTGCGCAGCACTGCCGCCATGCCTGATGCAGAGCAATTATTTAGACGAGTAAACAGTACTGCGTCCAGCCGGTCCAGGTGCCGAGCGAAGTCCCACCAGCAAGCTTTGCGGGAGAAGCCGCCGTCCACTGGAATTGAGAAAAACAAAAATTAAGAAATTGATGTTTTTGGAACGAACTAGCGTATTTTGATGAAAAGAAGATATAAATGAGAAGACTCTTAATTGCTTTTCATAATTTTTATCTTGACAGGTGAGATTGGTATAGGAGGCACTAGTGACAATCAGGCAGAAGATCGAATACTAGTATTTGACCTGAATTCTTTCTTAAGTCCGTACTTGAAAATGTTCTCTTAAGATATAGTTACAGTATTTTGAGATAGCATTGTGGTAAATAACAGCTAAGACCGCACAAAGAAAAAGGCATTAAGATAAGGCATTAGGATTTTATTAAGATGACGCACATAGCCCTGGCAAAATAGTATCATCGAAAAATCAATATGTGCAAATTGTGCACACTAAAGCACCAATATTACTAGTTCAATGACACAAATATTGTTATATTCAACAATAATACATTTCAACATTCTGATACGTACAATTATTAATTCAAAGCCAGAAGGCTGTTCAACTGACAATAAAAACCGCAATTTTCGCTTCAAATATGAAATGATTTTTCACAATTTATTATTGTTCTAGCTTGGAAATGACATGAACGTTTAATGGTTTGAAACTTTAAGCTTTATGAATTCAAAGCTCTATTTTATAAATAATTCCTTAATATTAATTTAAAGCAGTTGATAATGGGGGTGATTTGGTTACAGTAATCTCCAAGACAAAGAAAAGGAAAAAATACAATTGATTTCAATCAAATTGTCCTTCAATGGATGATGTCGAAGACTCTCGTCTTCGTCATCATCCCCTGCCAGGCATACTTCATATAATGCTAGAAGCGGTCTGGTGATTTGCTTCGGCAGAGTGCAGCAGACTCAAAACTCCCCGGGAGTTTTATTGGGTAATCCCAGTGTCATTATGATCAGGCACTGGGCAAGCGCCATGCACACCCAGCTTAGCTAATGACGGGTAGGTTGGTAAGTAGATTCCTTCCAGAAAAAAGGTCTTCTTGCAAGGAAGAAGACACACGGGAAGTTTGGGCCACAACACCAGCAAGATGGGTGAAAACGGTTGCATTAAAACCTAGGCGCTCTAAATTACCTAGCCTTATATAAACCTATCTGAAATCAACCATAAAGAAAGCTTGTTTTGTTTTCTTACTAGGAAAAAGAGCGCTCAAACTAATACCTAGTCCCACCATAGGATATTTGACTGTTGATAAACTCTTCTTGGCTTGTGGTGGAGTTATGTATTGCCCAAACTGAAGAGTTTCCAAAATAGAACGGTATTGGAAAGATTATGGTATAAAGTAGGAATTACGAGTAGACTAGTGAATTGCTTTGACAGAACCCAGTTCACTTTCGCGTGGGGCAATGGAGCTACCGAGGAGTTTTAGTGGGTATTCCCAGTGCTCAGGTTCTGGGCGAGCCCCACATACGTCCACCACAAAGCCAGTGGTGGATTGGTCCGAAACGGATTCCTCGTCGATAAAAAAAAGCATTACGAGTCAAAAAAATATTTATTATTATATGACATTAAATAATTCTTTCATGTAGTTTCCAGCATTAAAAGGAAGTGTATAAGCTATTTTTAACTCTTGCGTTGTTACATTGAAATTGTTAAACGAGACATCACAATAAAGGTATTTCAAACGAAAAAAAATACCAAATAAAATGGAACGTAAACACTCGATCGCCTCTTTCCTCGTCCTCGACACTTGATTGTGAAATAAATTGGAGTTAAATGTTTGTCCCAGTTCGTGTTCGTGATAGCTTTTGAATATGGAAGGTGATGCAGGAATGTACATTTGGTTCTTGATTATCCAAAGGGATGAAAACGAGTTTGCACCCTTGGTTTTATTAATAATAGTGCATAACCTTATGGTTACCGATAATAATAGAAAAGAGACCTAACGATCAAAAAAGGTCGCTATAAATGAACTAAATATTGAGGCAATACTATAAAGTTTTAAATTTTCTTTTGCTCAATTAGGGACAAGAAAAAAATGTTAGAGTAGTAAGTTACAATCGGAAGTTCAATGAGAATAGCTAAGTTTTCAGAAATTAAGATGCTAACATATAGCACTAAAACGCCGGAACGAATGTAATGACATTCCGTGACGTTTGTCTACACACCTTTTTTTTTCTCCTCCCTATTACAGGGAAGGCAAGGGACTGAAAACCAAACAGCCATGGCTTAAGAAGCTTTTTCTTTATTTATGGCTCCGGGAAACCGGTGTAACGCATCCTTCTGCCTCATTCGGTTTTTAACGATTATCGGTAGGCCCCGCCATTTTAATGGTTGGTTAATGCTGAATGATATAATTTATATATTGCACGATACAACGATCCTTTTTGGAATGAAACTACATCAATTTTCACAAAATATTTCACTACTACACAATGTACGAAATAAAATATACAGGACACAACTAACCCCGACGTTATGTGCCAAAAACTCATGTCCACAGACCATAAAATTGTGTATTGCAGCGTTTTGTCATTTTATTAAAAGGCATGTCCAGACCTTATCTTTTACCATTTTAATTGCAATACGAAATGATTTTGAAATATGTTATAATATATCAATTGACTTTGAAAGTAACATTACTTTTACTTTCATAAAGATTACGAATGGTAATATAATGATTGGATAAACTTAAAAATGATACAACTCAAAATTTATTTATAATGTTAAATCCCTTTTCAGTGCTATCTCACCCTAAATAAAAACATAATGATTGTACGTACTCAAAAATGTTAGTAATAATTTGATATCCACTTAGACAAAACAAAGGTTGTCAAGGAGACTTTCAGCTGTAAGAAACCGGATATTTTGTTGGCATCGGTTCAAGAAAACTCTTCACCAAGGTTGCTCTTATTTACAAAGAGATTCTATTAACTAAAAATCTATATACATATTATACGAAGAATAAAAAGAAAGTAATTCTGAAAGACCTATTTTAATATTTGTTTGATTCGTCTCTATTCTGATTAGATAAAAAATAATTACATTAATTTTTACAAATAAATTGGATATGTAACTTGTCAAGTGTGATATAGAAACCGCTGCGTTCTGGTTGCATAATACCTATTAGTTTGGAAATCCTCGGTAATAGATAGTTTTAATAGTTTAAATTGCAGTGAATTTTCTTTGGTTGAATGAATAGGGATATACTCGTAAATATAAGTTATATAGCTTTAAATACAGCCTATAAGCCATAGGATAACTGTTCATAAAAATATCGCCATGTAATAAATTTAAATTCTGTCTACTGAAGTATAATTTCAACCTATACTCCGATGATTTTCCGATTTTAGTTCAAAATGAAAGTAATTTTAAACTACTTCGGACATTAATGGCGGCGTGAGACAATTTTCCAGTCTATAATGTTATCTTACTTTGGAATAAAGGTGTATTATCACCCGAAAGTCCAAAGTTTTATAATAACATGCAAAGTCGTTTGTTGGCGTAAGTTTTTGCGCCTTCGTAGACTGTGGTGTCTAAATATTTATGAAATTCTGTTCTTAATGGATAAGAATGTTTAAATTTGAAATGAGAACATCCATAGAACATCGCATAATAGCTTCAAAATATTATTGATTTTTAAAAAGTTTTCATTGTAAATTGAAAATTATTTAATGGCTATTATGAACGCCAACTTTTCACAGACACAGTCTTGTATCAGTTATTGTCTCCTACACAAAAAGTCAGCCTCTAGTTACTACTCCATCTGTGTTGTATTTACCTATTTTTTATCTTACCAATGTATTTTACAACCACCATAAGAATCAAAGTACAAAATAAATATCAGCTACTTGGCAAAAGAACTATAACGTAGGTCTACAAATACGAAAACAAAACTTTTTTTACCATGTTTATTTTTCGACTTTATTCAGGCTGAGGTGCGTATGATAAACCTAATTAAAAGTGCACGTTTCCTGATATTTTAATAATTTATGTAAATGGTATTTGAGTGGAAATTCCATCAACCGCAATGGAGTCATTTGCTTGATATTTCTATAAGTAATAATATATAAATAACAGTTTAATTAATTATCTTGTTATATGTTTTAATGAAACACAAAACTCTTTTGATTCAATCCAAAAGTAGATAATTGGCTGCAGTTTTCTGTAATATGATTACGGCTCTAAAAATTTGGCATGATTCAATTGCCCGTTACTTAAAAAAATAATTTTCCGTTTCGTTTCTAAAAAGAAATAACTACCATTACATCCATAAACTTATATGACCATGCAAATTCTATAACTCTTATTTTACTCGTCGTGATATTAACCCAAAAACCTATTTGGAAAAGCGCCTTCCCATTTTTCCTTTGCAATAACCACTTAGTAAATATGATTGCCGCGAGTAATAGCACGGCGTAGGTACTGTACATATAATACGCCGCAGGCTACCTTTGGCACCGATCCAAGAAAGAATTTAGGGTGGGATGTCAGCAAAAATTGTTCGCCTGAGGCATCCCATAAACTGACTTAGGCTTACAGAAAATAATTCTCGTTATGTTTACCTACAGAAAATATTCCGTGCCTTTTTGTATTGTAATAAACTAGTTTGGGGTAGAAAATGGGAATAGAATTGATTAAGGGCTTAGTGTTAGTAGTATAGGGTGATATGAAGGTAACTTTTCAACCTACATCAATAACATCAAGGATAGAAAAAAGCCCGCCTGATCCACTGACTTCGTTTGGTATAGATGTTGAAATGAACAAATCGAAATTGAATCGCTTTATGTATCCTTAACGGGGTAGCTCTTGGCTTTCGTCTCACCTGATGATAAGTGATAATACGGCCGAAGATGAAAGGAAGCTACACCCAAATTACTCAACATCATAGGAACTGGCTATTTTACCGCCAACTGTCGAAACAGAGAAATGCTGTTAACATTTTTGTTAAAGCGACAGATTAAGGTAAGATGGTAGTCTAGCCAGGCGGACTTAAAAAAGCCACTAACAAAATCCAGCAAAAATACTTTACTGGAAATTGAACCCTTGACCTTCAGATCTGAAGTATGTGATTGTAACTACTAAACATTGAAAGAAACACATCGAAATTAGATCCCCTTCCTTTCATCTGCATATTGTTTAAGTATTCGTTTATTGGTCCTTTGAGCCGGACAAAATTTGACGGGTTGAAAGAGATCTCTATTAGAGATAAGTTCTTCCTTCATACTACTGTACATACAGTTCTCCTATTGCTTAACATCAGGCGGTCTCAAGATTTGCAGACCTTTTTGGTATAGATAAAACAATAATGCTGCTGTTCACCTCAATTTTTATTTTATTTATTGCAATAAATAGATAGAGATAGTAAATAGTTAAATTTCCTTGTTACGTCATTACCTAGCAGTGGGAGGGCGTAGGTAAATAGGTATTCTTACCAAGCATGTTGAAACCGTTAATACCGAAGAGTGCGGCATCACCCTGTCCTCCCGGGAACACGTACAGCGTCGGGTGGCTGAATCTGATGTTGCCGACCACGTCGCTGGACACCAGGAGCTGGTCCAAGCTCGCTGGCACGATGTATGGATCCAGGTATGCTGTCGGCAAAACGGCGTATATGTTAGATAAAATTTTTATGAAATTTATACTATTTGTTCTGAGTTTTAAAGTAGATATTTATGTCTCATTTTACCCCAGGATATACCTTTTGTCTAAACTTAATATTATTCTAAATAAAGTCTATGAAATCGACTGGAACTTGTATAAAAGGCAGATGCTACGAATAAAAAGATATTCAATGTAAATTGACTAATATAAATTAACAATTACTTATTTATACAGTAGATAATAAATACTACCAAGGAACAGAATTAATTATTCAACGAGAATCGAAACGTAGTCAACTATACCTAAAAGTTATTTCAGTCGATGAAAACAACTAACATGGAGATCAATTATAAGCTGCTTTAACATTTATAGGGAGCCTTCTGGTTGTAAATAATTTGAATAATTTAGAACCTTATTTATTTCATATGACAGTCGTATTTGAATTAAAATTTATCTTTTATGTAAGGCTTGGGTTACTTCTTTGATAATTTATAGATTCTGCGACTCCATAAGCTGTGATTCCCAAAGTGGTCCAGGACCCCCACCGATATAAAGAGTCGACGTGGGTCACGTCGGCTTGCTTCACGTAATCATCTAGGCAGATAATACAATGCCTAAAAAAATAAGGGGCAAGTGATAAATCCACACTAAAAATTAGATTTTGGTGAGAATTATTGCTATGATATTTTAGGAACGTATTATTAACGATTCTCACGCTACCGTAATAGATAGTACATAAATATTTTTAATGGATTTTTTGCTGTTGCCCTTGTTCAAACGTGCAATTTGATAAAACACGTCTTTTTATGAATCTTGGATGAGCATGTCTGTTTCTTCACCGTTTATGAATACCAAGACAGATTTGAGATTTTTTTTTAATGTTTTATATCAAATAATTTAAAATGAAAAAGGATACAAAATTGACGGATATATCGCGTTACATACACTAAAAATTTTGTCGAATTGATTATCTGATTATTGAAAGCGGATATATTGTTTCTGTGAGTTGACACACAGTAACCTTTTTTAAGTCTATATTTATTTTATGTTTAATCTATGATATACACTTATCTAAAATATATGTACGTCGTAACTGACGACCTCACACTAATGCCTTAATCAATGACCCGAGAACTTCAATATTTCTGCCTCGATACTTTAATGTACCTGCTTACTAGAAATAAGCCCTATTCCTTGAATTTAGAGCTCAAATCTGAATGTTTGGGATCAATGAAAGAGCTGCAGCCCCTAATGAGTTCTCGGAACATGTGAACAAGTTTGTATTTGGGCTTTAAATTATTGATTCTATCATATATAGTGGAAATAGTTTGTATGAAATAAATGTAATAATTTTTGATAAAGTACTTCAGTGAGATATTTGATAAAAATTCGATGATGATTTTGGTGATGATTGATTATTTCGGCTTCCACAGTATTTATTTCAACCAAAGTGTCTCTAAAGTGTTCTGAATGCACCAATCCTTAAAATGAAAGTGGCTAAGAAGAATTTATGAATCTGTTTTTACATTTTAAACTTTCCTATTTAGTCGAAAAATGTTTAATGTTAAAATATAATGTGTACTGAAGGTATTTAAAAAAAACTATAATCTTTTTATAAAACGTTATATATATCGTTAAACTCGCCGGCGTTCATGAGTTTTCTATAAATAACGTTTACATACATAATTATGTGTTTGAACTATAAAGAATAGAGTTATTGAAATTAAAACGCTGATTTTTAATTAAATCTAATGATCTTATAGATGTGGTCTTATAGAATCGTGATTTTTATGAATTTTGTTGGAAGTTTGCCTAAAGATAAGTTGAAATGCTTCATGATTTCTTTTAGATATTTCAGGAACTTATTTTATATAGATTAATTTTTATCTAGTACAAATTTGACCATCTTTTTTGCTGTTGCTGTCAATTAATTTGGCTCCCTATTCTTCGGTGCAGGGTTTTCATGTTCTCTCTTCTGTACACTGTTTTATTTAAACCTATCTTGTCACCCTACCTTTGAGCTTATTTTTCTATCCGTACCTCTGCTTGGAGCCGTACCTTACGCTCTAACTGCGATTTTACTTAATACGTGCCATCTCACACTACTGATTTCCTCTCCTATTTCTTTTCTGTTCATGCTGACCGATTGTGTCATACTATCCTTGAGAGTATCAGGAGTGCTCGCACGTTGAAACCCTTTAAAACTCAAGTCTAGATTTATTTAATTTCCTACGCACCATAAGTCTTAAAGTCATTAAGTCTTCTATAGGTTCCTTCTATTTTGTTCATAGTATGTATAAAACATTTATGTTGTATTAATTCTGCATCCAATTTACGATTCTTGTCTAGACTTTTATTTATGGTTGCCTGGAAGAGATCGCTTTTAAAAGATGTTTATTTCCTTCAGCATATTTTTATACACACAAATATTGCTATTTTACTAAAAATTAAAGATAGAGATAGAAATTTTTAGAACACTTAGAGTAAGTTCTTAAAAATTATGTGTCAATTTTTTCGCTTTCAGCTCCCAGTAATGCCGTTCACGCCGTTGCGTACAATTTGAGACTTCACAGGCGTTAAATTAACGCCAGTCGTATGGAAATTTGTTAGCAGTTGTTCGAACACCGACTGGCAAGTGCTCGTTACAATCCGAAAATTTGGTGGAAGTTGTCGCTCTGTTATCCTAAAAGTAAAGTTCGGATTTTTGTTTAACAAATGTGCAGAGTTCATCATAAATTTTCCTTTTGACAAATTTCAGCGATAGCAAAACTGAAAAGCGAGATGAGATGTTTTTATTTGAGAATTACTTGATTTGATAAAACACTGCATAGAGAGTATATTTTGATTTTAAATTCTATTCATATTTAATTTTTTTAGTATGTTTATTGTTATATTCAACTTTATTTTTCTTTATTTTAAATAACCCATATTCATCACAAATATTTTCTTTAAAACGTGATCAAGACATATGCCTACACGATTCTTATGTTACATTCGTAGCACACCGAAGTGTCGTAGCGCCATCTACGACTCGAACAATAGCGATTTACTCGTAGCAGCAGCCGTACAACCAAGTATTGTTGGCTATGCATGTGCTACGATATAGGTTAACTAAATATTTGAATAATCTAGGACGGTAATGGATAATAAATATATTCAATAATTCCTGAGTCAAAACAAATAATTTTATATTCTAAATCCAGATTTATAAAGTCATATATATTTTTCTTGAAATAAGGAGAGGATATCTGGTTATATGTACCTGATAACTATAAAAATAAGTCATAGTCGCTTTTATTCCGTTGCAACAGGATTTGAAACCTATCTGCATAGTGCACATTTAATTATCTGCAAACACAGTGCAGCACTGTACTAACAACAAGAAGGTGTCAATTTTAAACCATTATTAGCTTTGTTTTGTCTATGTCCTAGAATAGAGTGGCGACCACAGAATCTCTTTTGATTCTTACCATCGAAATACCCCGAACTTGATAGAATCATATGATTATATTCTAGTTTTAATGGTTTACTTTATGAAAACAAGTTTACAGTCGACCCTTCCTTCATGGTGCGTCTTATCATCGGGATTTTAGTGACATTTATTCTTCCTGTTTCCTGTAAATAGCTGTCTTAATCCTCTCTACATCATTGGTTTGATAAAGCATTTTTATACATGTCATGGTTTATAAATAAATATGGATTCTTGGAGTGCTCCACAAAGCTATATAGAGGATTTTGAGAATAAATTGTACTATGGCATGTGGCCAAATATCCTCTTTATCTGTTTGATTACTTTGATTAATGAATTTACTCCATTCCCATAAATCCGCTTTCATACGGTTATAAAGCTTTAGTCACAGTATTTATTTCCATTATACTGGAAAAATTGGCTTTAAATAAAGACGATTTTTTGACAGTATAGGAGAGAAGTCACGCTGTTTACAGCACAACGCTTCCTCGATAAACTCTGGCGACCTTCTGATTAGATTTCGGAACACAGTAATATTGGTGTGATACGATGATGATCTTTTGCGATGTGAAGCTACTACCCTACTCCCTAGTACCCTGGGAGAATACAATTATGCCCCTTTGTAACTTACTAAAGAATACGCGAAAAAACTTAAACTAGAAAAGAAACTTCCTGTGCTACTTTCTAGTCTCTAGAAATAGAATTATCCAAACATTTCTTGCAGCATGGTAACTTTACCTCCGCTCGCACAAGAGGCATCGTTAGCGAGACCAAATGGCGAAGTTGTGGCTACAAATTAGAGATACAGCGAGTTATGCAGTTGCTTCCAACTAATGTTATGTAACGGTGGTTCATAATGAACTCAGAAGGGTCCTAGTATATGTTCTAAAGATGTTATTGTGAACAATGGGATTAGTGACAATTTACACTTGGTTTTAGTGACTGAAATGCCACCTCGCATTCAGAGCATTGAATTGGAAGAAGAATAGTAGCAGTTACAGCTTGAACCGAGCTCAAGAAACCTCATTAGTCGTCTGTCTGACAATTGTTTGCCTCTATGAATGATGCATTGGAAATAGCATGGAATATTTGAATTATCAATTGCATCCAAGAGAGGTGAAGCCTTTTTAGTATTTCCTAAGAGATAAATCTGCTCTTCGGTAAACGTTCAACAATTGTTTTAAGGATATTGTGTCATATTTTATGAAGCTTTAGGACTAATTTTATAAGCCAAGATTTTAATTTCTCTCCAGTCGAAACTCGCAAAATCAAGTTTAAGTAAAAGGGGTTGATGATTTGAGGATTTTTAAAGTGTTACCTAAAACTTAAGCTTAAATACGTACAGATAAAGTCCTTGATGGCTTGAGAGCCGGAGTCCAAAATGTCGGTAGGGTTGACCCTAATCTTGCAATGTTTGACAAAAGGCATGTCGGGCAGCTTGGCCCACTCGCCGCCCCCGCTGGTCGAGCAGTGGACATCGATAGAGATGGAGTTTTCATAAGCGCGTATCACGCGCTGAACTTCATTCTCTTGGTACGCATCAGTAAAGTCAGCCAAGGAGAAGGTCCCGTCCTGCAAAATAGAAATAAGTCAAAGGGTTTTCGAAAGAAATTGTTATCGGGATTACTAAATATACCGATTCCAGTAGACGCTTTAGCTAAACAGAAAAATATTGTGAATTTGGTAATATCTAACTATAAAATCTATAAAAATTCTTGATGTCTGATGAAATACACTAAGACAATCTAGAAAATATATGATAATACAATAAAATTATTACATTGATATACAAGTTTTTGTGGACTCCGGTACAAGCATTAATTGCTTTTTAAACAATTAATGCTTGTACCAGGGCATTACGCTCTTCCATGATAATACTAAACAAATTATTACATAATAAAAAAATATTTCACCAAAATTAAAGGGCATATGATTGATAGACTATGGGTGGGTGTAAATCGCAAGCGTAAGTTTCTTTCTTGCTCTCACTCAGTGTAAAAACTTCAAATATTCAAAGGAAACATTAATTTAGTTTTCAATAAATAGAAATTGATGTTTGCCAAACTTTTATAATAAAAGGACACGCATTACTCATCAGATAATTAGTTTACCGTTTTCATTGGCATTTCAGAAGGGCCTTGAGTAATGGTTTCAACAGCCGTATCTACTTGAAAAAAAAAAATGTAACATAGAATTGATGAATCTTCATTTTGTTCATCAGTTATTACCTTTGTATTATTATTTCCACTTGTAAATATGAAGTTAAAAAAATATAGTTAGTTGTTACTGAATTCTCCCTTCGGAACCCGTTTTATTCTTTAATTCCTCTTTTTCTCCCTCTTTTAATTGCTATCGATAACAGAAACACTCGCTCAATTTGATATTTCCCCGTACAAATTTATGACTTGACAATACAAAATATATTGAAAATGGTTTCAAAAGTAAGCTCATTACATTATACAATATCTTTATATAAGAAATTCAATAAAAACCCGAATCAAAATGTTCTTTTTTTAATTTGTCTCAATAAGTTCCTTGCAATCATCATAGTTGAACCTTACCACCGCTTCGACGAATACTTTAGTTGTCATATGCAAGGTCTCAAGAAATTGAGCTTTAAATAATGTTATGATATTTAAAATTTAATCATGTGATAACGTGTTAATAATACAAGTATAACAATTATTATTTTTAATGATGCATAACATTTCACTTTTATTAGTATTATTGAGTATAATTGTATTTTCACTTTTGTGTTTGTATAGTGCGTGTCTGTAACTCTGTAGCAACCCAAGTAGCAACGAATAACTTTATATTATTATCATTAAAATTGAATTGATTTAATTCTAAACTAAATTTACATACAATTATATTGATATTTACTTAATATTGATTTTGATTTACTCATTATAATTTTATATTATTTGTATAATGAGTCGATACTTATATAATTTATTATTTACTTATAACACTATATTTTGTAGCTTTTAAAAAGCTAAATTTTCTCATTGCCGATAAATTTATTCACATCACTCACTACCCTGAAATACCTACGTAAATGTCACTCGCACTTGGCCCCTTGACATTTCGGGAACCTAATTTCAATAGACAGGTGGTATAGCTATATGAATAAGATTTTATATTAAATAATGCTAGATTAGAACTACTAAAAGATAAAGGTAGGTACTTAACACAGGTATTTTAAAGTCATACTTAAGAAGAAAACCGAAGATTTGGCTGTATGGGCTACATTTCTTGTCCTTCTTTTTTAAGAGTAAACTTAAAAAATATATTTAATATTTTCTGCCGCCATAGTAAAATCAATGTATAAATTGACAGCGTTGGTCAAAAAACTCCACGAGGCAAAGGGTTACATTATACCGGTATCCCGGAGGCATAAATAAAGATTAAAACCACATAATATAATTAACTGTTGACTATGAACTGGAATATTTAAAAACTTAATAGGTAGCTTATAAAGCAGCTAGTTCGCAAGTAGTTATGGGTAATAGAGAATCGTTTACTATGTAAGCGGTTAGAATTTATCATAGTTATTAGTAACTTATGCATAACGAGGATGATAATCTAACAAATTATATCAAAAATAAAACTTAAGCAATGTGTTTGAGTGCGAACCTGGTAAAGACCATTATTTTATTGTTCATATCCCATCCAAACCCAGTGAGACATTATTTATAAATTAACAAAATGGCCGAAACAAATCTAAAAAGCATGCTAAAAGCGTGCACAATCACATGTGCTAAATGTCTCCATTTTGGGTATACTGTGAAAAAGCATGCTTATTAGTATAGGGAATATCAACTGGAAACTGATTTCCAGTTGATATTCCAGTTGATTCCTGAGAATCAGACTGTCTTAGCATAGAAGCTGTTGTCAAATTATTTTCGTTACACAGTTTAGGAGTATTTATTATATTTATTAAACGGCCTGCTTGACACAAAACTGTTTGATGTCATTAATTAAAAATAAAATATTATTCTAAAAATAAATAATTTTGTTAATAACTTCTATCTCCCGACCTTAACTTAGACATATTACTAGTGAGCCGTGACTTTATTCATGTCACATTAGGTAATAATAAAAGTGACATTTTCAGAGCAGAGATTTATGTGAACATTACGAAGAAGAATATTTCTTCAGAACCAAGTTTTCTACGTAGATATGACCTGTAGTAGTGTTTAGATAATCTTGAGTAAGTATAATAATGACAAATTTTGTCAAAATTATGTCGTTCTGAAAACTTTTGCTATGATTACTGTATTATAAGTACTGTTATTATTATATTTTATTTTAACTGTATTTTTACTGTATCTTTTGAAGTAAAATGGCGACTTTTAAATCCATTTGGTTTAGTTAGCACGAATTACAAAACATTCCGATGAAAATAAGTCAAAAGTGTATGGCGCATCCAAGTGTCGACTAACTTCAATTATATATAAGTCAATCTTTCCGTTTCGTATTGAAATGGAATTAAGAAGAGAAGAGAGGCAAATAACTAATTAAGTAAAAGGAACTAAGAGGTTTCTTTCATTGACTTTATTTATGGTTTATTTAGTAAGTTTACTATACTGAAACTAATAATTAACTTAAATTCACTCATACAATTAAAAGCGCAAATACAGAGCTTCAGAAACGCGACCATTTCCTATGAACACAGCCTCCGTACAAAGCGGATATTACAGTGTTAACTCCTTGATCGGTTGCCATGCTGGCATAACAACCTGTGCAATGATAGTTATACAACTTGAAAATGTAATTGTCACACAAGAAGGAATAGTTAAACAATCTTGTAGTTACTCGAACGTTGACGCACAAACTAAAACAATCAAAAATAAAATTAATTTATTGAGCGGTAATATACCCTTGGATACCTCTAGACAATCAAAAACTAATATTTGTCGATTGTACTTTGCCCTACCTACCCACCTACATACGATCTGTTGTTATTTTCGGACTCCACGCGAATGAAATCGCGAGCACACCTAGTCTATAATAAGGAGATAAGCCTACAAGTAATAATTACAAGAGTCCTTCAAAATTCCCAAAACCAATTCTATTCTCACAGGAACAGAGTTACGAGGACATCAGACAGATTGCTAAACCACATCATTCGCATATTTTAATTAAACGTTAAATGAGAATCGGAATCTCATTACTTTAGCTGACACCATAACACTCCCAAATTAAACGTAATCGTTTTTGTTACCAAATCGATGTTTATCGACCACGTTTCATTGGGTCGGTTAATTACAAAGAATAGGGTTGATTTTAGGTATATTTGAGTTATATTTTCACTTCACATTCAGACGTGTCGCATTATGTAGATTTTACGGGTAGATATAGTAGAACAGAAGACTCCACGAATGATAAACTAACAGGCACATATTAAAGTGGCACTCAAATGTTTGTTGGCTTCTTGCTTTTCTAGTTTGAAGTACAAAATACTTTTGACTAAACACAATTTTACCTATTCCTCCATTTGAACGTTCTTCAGAGGAAGGTTTTACAGGGTTGGTAACACGATACTCGCTCATTGCCCAAGTAGATGACTGAGATCTGGTCCGGCAGATTTATTGGATTTTTTGGCTTAAGTTTGGCGGACCAGTTTGATAGTGTAAAGTGGGGTTTACTAAGTTACAGTATTAAAACCACCAGAAAATAATAAGTTGATATTATATTTACTTCACACGAGAAATAATATTTTAACAACAACAAGCAATAAAGGTGACATAAAGTGACAACATTCAAAATTCAAAATTATAAAAACAGTTTGTTAAAATCTCTTTTCTAATACTAACAAGAAGCTGGTTCAGGTACTTGTTTAAAAGGAGGCAATGTTCCCAATGCATACCTTTTTTTATGTGAATTTATGCTTTTTTAAGATTACAGTTTTTTGTTTCTGAAAAGAGGAAAGTTTATTTTGCGCCTTGACTACCACCAAAAAGAATTATTTTGATTCCAATTTATATTTTATCTAATCTTCCTATATACAGTCCATAGCTCACACTCTACACACTCCGAAGTTTTTCCGATAAAACGACGATTAATATGCAACTCTTTGGCGATGACGGGGTCTTGGAGTTTAGCCTCTACTAATTTTGGGTGGTAACTTATGTACTAAGCCCAATACCGATGATATTTGGCAAATCCATACCATACCATAGGTGATAGTATTCTCCGTGTGCGGTTCCAGTACGCCATCGGACGCGTCCCCCAGGTTGCGGATAGGGGAATGCCTCCCAGATATGGGGGGTACCGGCTTCGGCCGGCGCGGACAGCACTGGGTGTGGCTGCCTGCTTTTCTTAAAAGCAGGCATTGCACAGCCACGCAAGCCCGTAGCCTTTAGGGGTCGGGAGCCTGGCGCATGACTGCGCTGGGCTACGAGGAAGAAAACCTCTATAAAAAATAACCCTGTGGTGAGCTCCCCTCGGGGGGCCAGTGAGCTTCGGCTCGGTGGATGGCGACCTTTAAGACCGCGGTCTGCTCTCGATTAACTGCGTAGGCATTTTACCTCTCCTAGCGTTTGCTCCTGCTGCTCTATGTGTTCCTTTCTGCCGAAAGGAGACAGTTGACGCAGCGTCACTTCATCTATTTGAGGGGACCCTTTCAGTCCCAGTGGCTGCCTCCGGGTAGCGTGGTATGGCGAGCCTGCAAGGCTTGCGGTACGGCATACATGCTTCAGCTGCTGTCGAATAATCCGTAACCTCTTTCTGGGGCCGGAGACTGCCGGGGCGTTTGCCCGGGTCACGTGGAAGGAAAACCACTATATAAACCCACGTACACCGTTATCCCCACATGGGGACCGGGGACCGACACTGCCTGTGTCCGGGTCGAGTGGAGTAAACCACAATAAAAAATCCCCAAATCCTAAGGTCCAGGGGTGCCGAGAGGATGAATGGCCGGCGGGGTTACGCCTGTCCCAAGCCCTATGTGTTATGGTGGGGTCACCGCGCCCGTAAGCGGAATCAAATTATGGATAGTGTTGGTAAAAATGTACTACCCCAGGAGGGTACCTCTCGCACCGCGGGAGGAGAATCCCTCTCTGTCGCTTCGGCGGCAGGCTGCCCCATCGTTTCTGGGGGGGGCACCCACTATTCCGGGTCCAACCCGTCAGTACAAGCAAGTGCTAGACGCTCGGCACGATTGAGCGCCAAAAATGTAGTTGCAAAAGGTGTGGAGGTTATAGAAGATCTTCTTATAAAGAAAGCGGACAAAGCTTCCTGTCCTAAAATCGATGCCGAAATTAAGAAGACCAGGCTGCTGGGCTCATCAAGGTGTTCCTCATATGAGAGTCTCATATCGGCGAGATCGCAGCCCATGGAGTCGCTGGTGACTCCTGTGGAACCGGCTCACGGACGTCTCTGGCGCAAGAGGTCACGCAGCAGGGATGAACCTGCAAGGAACGACGCTGACTCGGAGCCTGAGGGAAACATTTTCTCGAACCCAGACTTGCTGATCCGAGCTGGAACGCCATCTAAAAGAGGAAGAGTTCGGCGGGTAACAAAAGGCGGTGACGAAGGACTTGCCGCCGCTAAAGCAGCCTTTCTTAAGGCATACGAGGAAGACTTGAAGCAGCAAGCTGAGCAGGGACTTTTAGAGTCAATGGAGCTTTCGCGTCAACAGAGGGCTGCCCGGCTTCAAGCAAAGGCAGCAGGTGCATACCTGGATGAGAGTACTAGAGAGGCAAGTGAGAGGAACGCCCTTGACCTCAAGCAGCAAGTCAACAACGCTCTCCAAACAATAACAACGGTCGCAGAAAAGTCCAAGAACCTTAAGGGCACATACATCAAAGCCCTGAAGGAAGCGCGAGAGGCAATCGAGGAGGCCACCGTTGAGTTGGTACAAAGGTCTGTGAGCGAGGAAACCGCCATACTTAGGGCTGAGAACCGCCGGCTTCAGGAGCGATTTGAAAAGATGTGTCAGGAAATAGCCGAACTGCGTGCAGAAATAACGCGCCAAAACCTGAAGCTGTCCTCTAGCCGAGATATTGAAATGGAGGTGACACCAACGGTGTCGTCAGCGGTGGTGGCTGCATCTATAACAAAAACAAATGCACGCAGTAAGACGGATCAACCCCAGGCGGAGCATTCCCTACCTTCCTATTTTCCGGACCTTATGAAGGGAATCATGGAACAAGTTGGCACAATGATTAGTGCACGGCTGGAAGGCCTTGAAATCGGTGGACGCCTCCTACCAGAAAAGCGCTATCGACCCCCGTTGGCGGCTGATACGCAGTCGGGAGAGGTCGACCAACTTGAGGCCGGCCCAAGGAGGGAACAGTCATGGAATGTTGAGGCAGCCTCTCCTCGTGATACCGCCGATAAGGGTGGCACCAAATCTTTGGCGGCTTCCCGAAAGTGGAAAGCTGGTCAGGCTGCAAAGGGTGCGGCCAAAGCGACTAAGCCAACAATAGTAGTTCCTGAGCCGGAGAATTCCCGTCCCCTTCCGCCAGCTCCAAAGTCATTAGATGACCCGTGGACTCTTGTGGTTAGGAAGGGAAAGAAGAAGGCGACACTACAGGCAGAGGTTGCAAAGCCAGCGGTACAGCCGCAATCGAAGCCCACCGCGAGGAAAATGACTACACCACGCCATCCACGTTCTGTTGCAGTGGTTTTGACACTGCAGCCAGGGGCAAAGGAGAAAGGACTTACATATGGGAAAGTCATAGGTGAGGCCAAAAACCACGTCAGCCTTGAGACTTTGGGGCTGACACAGATGAATTGCCGGAAGACGGCCACGGGTGGACGAATATTTGAAATACCGGGAGCCGCTAATGGCGAAAAGGCCGACGCACTGGCCGCGCAACTCCGGGGGCTGTTTAACGAGGATGAAGTAAAAATCACCAGGCCAACAAAGACAGCAGAGCTGCGGATATCTGGCCTGGATGATTCGGTAACGCCCGAGGAGGTGGTGGAAGCGGTAGCCCGGGCGGGCGAATGTTCTACGAGCCTCATTAAGGCGGGAGAGGTGAGACCGGACGCCTCCGGGATGGGCGCCATCTACGTTAAGAGCCCTGTGCCCACGGCTCAGAAGGTGGCTCAGGCCCGCCGAGTACTGGTTGGCTGGGTGTCAGCCCGCGTCAAAGTCCTGCAGGAGCGGCCAGTGCGTTGCTTCAAGTGTCTGAGGGTGGGACATGTTCGAGAGATGTGTCCGTGTGAGGTAGACCACAGCGATGCATGCTATCGCTGCAGCCAGACGGGCCACAAAGCCGCCCACTGCACTGCAGACCCACATTGCCTGGTGTGCGATGCGGCACAAAAACCGGCGGGTCACAAACTTGGGAGTGCGGCGTGCAAAGCCCCACCCCTGAAACCCAAGAGAGGAAAGCAGGCTGCTAAAGCTATAACGTCCCAACAGCCCGCAAACCCTGGCAACCAGGCCGGGGTCACGGAGGGTCCTACAACCATGGACTTATAATGGCAGCCTTCCGCTTCCTGCAGGCGAACATCAACCACTGTGCAAGGGCACAGGACCTGCTCCATCAGAGCATGATGCAGTGGCTGATACAAGTGGCCGTGGTGTCGGAGCCGTACTACATCCCGGTCAGGGATGATTGGGCGGGGGACATTGATGGCATTGTTGCGCTGCATGTCAACTCCTCTGCAGGCGCGCTTCCCCTGAGGAGGATAGAAAGAGGCAGGGGCTTTGTAGCAGCGGAGATCGGGGGTGTCCTTGTGGTGTCAATTTACTGTCCCCCCAGTTGGAACCGGCCCAATTTCGATGGGCTGTTGGACGCAGTAGGGGCGCTAATCGGCCGACGTGTGCCGCTCCCGGCGCTCGTTGCTGGAGACTTTAATGCTCACTCGCCATCGTGGGGTTCCCCGGCTGCCAATGTGCGTGGTCGAGTGCTAGACCGTTGGGCTGTAGCAGTAGGACTCGCGGTTGTTAATAGGGGCTCGGTAGATACGTGCGTTGGGCCGCAAGGCAATTCCATTGTGGATGTTACCTTTGCGTGCCCGACTCTCTTACGCCGTATCCAGGACTGGGCGGTTCTTGAGGAGGAGGAAACACTTTCCGATCACCGATACATTCGGTTCAGTGTCACCCCCTCCTCAATGACGCCGGATAGTCCAAGCCGGGCGACCCGAAGAGAGGTTGGTCCGAGATGGGCCCTAAAACAACTGGACACGGACATGCTCCGAGAAGCGGTGCAGGTGAAGTCATGGCTCCCGATGCCTGCTGAGGTGGATGTAGATAGGGAGGCGGCTTGGTTCCGAAGGGCAATGTCGCAGGTGTGTAACGCGTCTATGCCCCAGGCCAAGGCGTATGCCCACAGAACCCAGGTGTACTGGTGGTCCGCCGAGCTGTCGCTCTTGCGTCAAGCATGTACTGCTGCTCGTCGCCAGTACACCCGCAGCCGCAGGCGGAGATTAAGGGACCCTGCCAGAGAGGCGGAATTTCACGACGCCTACACCGCAGCACGGAAGGCCTTCAAGGTGGAGATCGCGGAGGCAAAGACCCGAGCTAGGGAGGAACAACTGGCGACCCTGAACAGGGACCCGTGGGGCAGGCCATATCGTGGAGTGCGTGGCAAACTACGGGCATGGGCGCCCCCACTCACGGAGACCCTTGAACCACACGTCTTGGGGAACGTAGTGACTACCCTTTTCCCCCCAAGGGCGGAGCAGGGGCAGCCCTACTTGCAATACCCGTCAGTAGAACCGGCTGTGCCGAGGATTGACGAGGTACCGGAAGTCACCGTGGAAGAGTTAGGTGCAGCGGTGCTTCGCATGAAAACGAAGAACACCGCCCCCGGCCCAGACGGTATCCATGGCAAGGTTTGGGCACTAGCGTTGGGACCACTGGAGGAACGCATGCGCCGCCTTTTTACGGCCTGCTTGCAGCAGGGCAAGTTTCCGAAAAGGTGGAAGGTGGGCCGCTTAGTTTTGCTTCGCAAGGAGGGACGTCCGCTGGAATCGCCATCGGCGTACCGCCCAATCGTCCTATTGGATGAAGTGGGCAAACTCCTGGAGCGGGTGATTGCTGTCCGCCTCAGAAGGCATCTAGAGGAGGTTGGACCAGACCTTTCGGAACGGCAGTACGGGTTCCGGCGGATGAGGTCCACTTTGGGGGCGATATTACGAGTGAAGGCGGAAACGGAGGAGGCGGTAACCAGGGGAGAGGTCGTCTTGGCGGTGTCTTTAGACATCGCCAACGCCTTTAACACCCTCCCTTGGGAGTGCATTAAGGGGGCGCTGGAATTCCATCAAGTACCCCTCTATCTTCGTCGGATCATATCTGAGTACCTCGTTCACAGAAATATTGTTTACCAATCCAGCGAGGGCTTAAAGAGGACAGAGGTCCTGTGCGGTGTTCCACAGGGGTCGGTCTTAGGGCCGCTTCTGTGGAACATCGGCTACGACTCCGTGCTGAGAGGTAGAAACATCCCGGGCATCAGCGTAGTATGCTATGCTGACGACACGCTGGTGCTTGCTAGAGGCAAGACGTACAGGGATGCGGCGGTGTTGGCGACGGCCGGAGTAGCGCAAGTGGTAGTGCGCATAAGGCATCTGGGACTGCGGGTTGCCCTTGAGAAGTCGGAGGCAATCTGTTTTCACGGACCTCGCAGATCTCCGCCTAGTGGCGCTGGAATTGTGGTTGGAGGAGTGCGGATCGACCTGAGGAGATCATTCCGATACTTGGGGCTCCAGATAGATGGGCGCTGGAATTTCCGCGACCATCTCGAACTTTTGGTCCCCAGGCTGTTGAAGGCGTCTGCAGCTCTTGGGTGGTTGCTGCCCAATGTGCGTGGGCCTGAGACAGCGTGCCGGATGCTTTATTCGGGTATCGTTCGGTCCATGGCTTTGTATGGCGCCCCTGTCTGGGCGGATACCCTTAACGGCCGGGAAATTGCTCTCCTGCGAAAGCCGCAGAGAGCGATGGCTACGAGGGTCATACGGGGGTACCGGACGGTGTCTGGCGATGCGGCTGCGGTGCTAGCGGGTTCTGTGCCCTGGGACCTTGAGGCGGGGGTCCTCGCATCAGTGTATTACTGGCGCGAGGAGGCACGCTCCAGGGGACAGGATCCGGCGCCACATGTGGTGGTAGACCGACGCGAGGGGCTACGGGATGCAGCAATAGAGGTGTGGGCGCGGAGGCTCACACGAACGAATGTGGGCGTGCGCACGGTTGGGGCGGTCAGTCCGATCCTTAAGCAGTGGATGGAGAGGCAGCACGGTGTCCTGACGTTCCACATGACACAGGTCCTCACGGGACATGTTGTTTGTTTCGGAGGATACCTGTGTCGAATCGCTGGAAGGGAACCAACTGCCACCTGCCACCACTGCGACGGCTGCCCTGATGAGGGAGCACAGCATACCCTTGCGGAGTGCCCGGCATGGGTGGAGGAGCGGCGGGCACTTACTGCTGCTGTGGGGGATGACCTCTCCCTCTCAACCGTCATCACTAGGATGATTGAGAGCGACAGGTCATGGCAGGCGTTTCTCACCTTTTGTGAGGCCGTTATGGGGGCGAAGGAGGATGCGGAGAGAGTGCGGGAAGCAGCCGCCATCTCTGGTATCCGTCGCCGTAGGACGGGGCAACGTAGGACGACCTTTGGGCGTCTTATGCAGCCGTAACATCTACTGGGCTTTGGGCACGGCTGGGGGCCGTTACCTGGACCGCTTAGCCCAGTCGGCGTACCTGCGCACGGTGCGCCGACTTTAAACACCGGATGGTTTGGGGGGTTTTCTGTTATCCCCCGCAAAATACTCTGAGGTGGGACCAAACCACGGTCGGGCCGCTCCATCTATACTACGGCGAAATGTCTTCGGGCCATCCCGTGTTGTCGATGGAAAGCGGCTAGGTAGGTGCGTCGCTGAGGAGTTTAGTGGGTGAGAGCCCCACACACCCCCCTCTTCCTCCTCCCCAGAGGTTAGGGGATCGGCTGGTAGAGCTTCTCCTCAGCGTCACAAAAAAAAAAAAAAAAAAAAAAAAAAAAAAAAAAAAAAAAAAAAAAAAGTGATAGTATTCTATCCATGATCAAAGTTTCGTTTTATGTAGTATCATTACGTGTTCTGGTGTGAAATACTGCCTAAGAAGATACCTAGTAAAGTTTTGTATTTATTCTGCCATAAGCAGAAGAATCCCACTTTGTATGCGTCACCGATATTGTTGCCAACGTCTGTCAATCATCATGTCCTGTGATATTTCACACAAATATAAATTTCAACATATCGGAACCAAAACATTAAATAGTTTGTCGGTCAAATACCTTTCAACCGTTTCAGAGCAGTTCATTGATTGCTTCCATTAATGCTGATTATTATTCATGGAATCGTGGTTTATTCATGACTATTAGTTTTAAATTTGCCAGCATTTCGCAATGTTTCCCGTTATTTTAGGAAGATATCTTTGCATTTTGATTGGTCAGATTTTAACTTTAAAACTAGTTAAATAGCTCATTATTTTTCAGCTTGACTGGTCGTAAGTCCCTCCATGATATTTTCATGGAGGGACCTAAGACCAGTCAAGCTAACTATAATCATGTTCATCCATAACCACTGACGTGTCTTTTCAGTGTTACTTAGAAACATTGTTTTGTCATATATAATTAAATATTGAAATATGAATACATAGTTATTATTAAATTAACAAACAATAACCACTTAAGTCATGGCACAAACTCCTTATGATTCTTTTATGTAAATGGTTTTAAATGTATAGTTTACATCTTCACTAAGAGCTGCGTTATATTTAGCAAAACATGTATTTTCTACATCTTTGACGGAATCTTCGTCTTCGTTTTGTCTACCTGTTCATTTATCTGTAACACACTCTTTTTCTCCTGTATTTGTAGTTGTATAGAAATGAAATTCATGTTTATAAATTGCTTCTATCTGATGACCTGTAGTTTATATAATCACTAATCTACGGTAACTTGCAATATTGTGAATATCATTTGATACAGATAAATTATTGGTTCACACTGCTTCGTCTAAAAAGTCGTTATTAAATATATGGTCACTTAAAAAGATACGAAAGCATTTCATTTCATTTCTGTTGCGTCAACAGGATTTGGGAAAAGGTTAATTATTTATATTCTATTAGCGGTTGCGAAATCGTTAGTTATGATCTACCTTTTAATTATTTGAATTGATACTGTTGCCAAAAATCCTAGACTTAAGGTTTAGATTTAATCGTTAAGCTAAAACATTGAAAGGAATGGTGATAGATTGTGGGAATAATGCAGCGTTACATAAAGATTGGCGATGTGCACAATCTAAAAAAAATTAGATTCCTTTGTTAATATAATAATATCCGTCTCATTGGTCGTAGTAGTGGGGAGGACATTTTCTGCTCAGTTTAGTTCTTGATAGGCCTTGTTCTGTCCACCCATCTAGGGTAGCTAGACCTCTTATCATAAGATTGTCGCTATAACATAAAGACACTAGAAATACAATATTTCTAGTTATTGTTAGAGGTAAGATAGTCAATTTCTCTGTGGTTAAGGTATCTGCACGAATCTCGCTTCCTTCTTCGGATTTATCGTCACTTACCATCAGGTAAGATGAAAGCTAAAAGCTGCTCCGAGAGTTTTTAAAATTAGTATTTGTGTAAGTTAGTAAAGTTCACTCATTCAAGAGATAGATTCGTTTCCAACAATCATTTGTTCAATCGAAGCATTAAATTGGATGAGAAATGAATCCTCGATGAATCTTTTATCAAAGCATTGTTATCTGCTTTACCTTTATTTTCATCTTCGAGTCTTCCAAATACGGGTCTAATTGAGCGTAACAGCGAGAAAATAACAATAGAATGTTTTATATCAAATGAGTATCTGAATTCAAAGAAATATAATGAAATATTATACCACGCCTGCTAAAATACAAATTCTATGAGTTATCGAGAGATAATCGGATAATCTCATTACGTCCTGGCATCCAATTTAGCCCGGTCTTCTATATTATCGAGAGAAGCATTTTAAAAGTGGATTATTACGGTGAAGTTATGTTTCTTTGGCATATTTTCATTGAACCGCTTTCATATTTCATATGTACTTTATTCTTTACAAATAAAAACTCATTTCTAATAAACTATTGATCTTATTGGAAGACGCTGATACTAGAGTATCACTTCTTGTATCTTTTGCTGCTATAGAGTAATGTTAAAGTTACTTGGATATATAATGGCTATAAGTATCTATATGGTATTGATAAGATACAAATTTATCTATAGCACTAAATAGCATACTCAAGATTAAGATCTAATTGATATACAAATACTGAGAAATATAATTGAACACAGCGAAATGGTTTATTTAATAGTAAAATTAAATCCAACTAATATAATGATATATAAATAATGTATATCGGAGAATTGGACTTGTAATTATTGAATTACAAGGCAAATACCAGCATATTTTATTATTATTTTCATATTGTATGAAAAACAAATTTTCAAATCTGAAAACAGATCTCTAAACTGGTTTAAATACTCATCAAATCAATGATTTATTGAACATCGAAGAGCTATGAGTTATTTTGGTGATATCTTTAAATTGTACCCAAAAGATATGACAACATCCCGACACCAACCTGCATGATCCAGGACCCGTTCCCGGCAAAGGTATATCCAGCGTGCACGAGGTGTCTGTGCCTCGTGAAGGAGCTGAGCAGATTGCGCATGCACTGCATCAACGTGTTCATCTGGGGGTGAATCAGGATCTCTGTCACCAGGTTCTCTGATGCAAACTGGATCAGACGTTCGCCTGTTGAAATAGAAAATTGTCAATTCTATTATCGATAGAACACTTTTATTAATGAAAAAGTGATGATGATGTTTCGACTATTCCTATTGATAATATACAAAATGTTTAGGGTATAAATATATACCTTACGAAGCGGAAACTTGACATAATATTTAGGTTATTCTTACATTCAATTAAATTTTTGACAAATCTATTTATATTACACATTTATATTGTTCTTCTTCAGCGTTATCGGTTTTGACTATTTCATCCTCAATTATACGTTGTAATTTTTTTAGCTGTAACGATAGGTACATTATATTTTATTAGCATATATTATTGAGTCTGATTTTGTATATAATAATTTAAAAAGTTTGCGATATAGCCTGGTAAAATCAAACATTATTAAGATAATTTTCGGGAATTTAGTATAAAGTCCGGTAAATTAAGATAAATCGGTGTATTTTTGGTATATTTACAGATATTTGTTAAAATTTAAATAAATTTTAATATATAGATAGGAATATAAACAACGATAATATCTAGAATTATTGTTCTCTTTATATGTAAAAAATAAGCTAGTATACAAAAAGGATATGCTTCTTCATACCCAACTCATGTTACATCCGGCCCGCTGTTGTTCGCAAATTAGCCCGATTTTTCCTCAATCTTCACACGAAGATAACAAGGGCGGGCGACCTTGACCGTGGGCGGGCGGTGCGAGGAAACAATATTAATGACTTTCATACACGCTGTAAGTGAAGGTTGCGAACAATACACGGGCTTACGGCAAAAAGTTTATGCCTTTTTAACAATCACGGTGATCACAAAGTACTGGAAAATTAAATTTTCCTGCCTTATTAATGTATATAATTAATAAAACATCACGACTTTGTTTAAACTGAAACATTGTTACTTAAAACTTTAAAGCCGATTAATAAATCAGCGATTTTTCCGTGATCTGTTAATTCTAATTCTATATTCATTAGAATATAGAAATCAATACTTAAATCAAAAGCCGTAATGGATTAATACAAGTTCAATATAACTGTCGTAATATGCAAATTTTACTAAAACAAACGATAATAATTAAAATTCATGAAACCATAAGGAGTTTGAAAATTTGGAAGCCTAAGCTTGTATTTGTTTGTAGAGATTACATTGAGTTAGGCGGGCGGCACAAGAAAACAATTATATGCAAACAGTCTGTAAAGATAATACTAAGCCTTTGTTGTTACTTACTAAGCTTTTTTTTGAATTTAATTAGTTACTGTTTTATATCATTTAGGATAATAAAAGGATTTATGTAAACTTTTATGTATATAGCTAAAAAAACAACAATTGTGGCCGATGACGGACATACAGTATTTTATATATTACACTGGTTTTGTTCTTTTCTGCTTGTAAGTCCTTTACAAATCTTCTAGTAATGTTATGACACACGTTAACTATTTCAACAACGTCTGGTAAACTTTAATTGATACTATTTTGTTAATATCGAGTTCTCTCAAAAAATATAATAATGTCTTGAGTGAGAATTGCTGGCCATTTTTGTTAGCACAAAACCTCTTTGTCAGAAAAAATTTGCTATCAAAGATTCGGTGGTTCACAATGTTAAATAAAACGCTAAAAATGTCACTCGAAGCGGACACGATACAAAAATTAAAAAAGGTTCATTCTATTGTACATTTTCGTTAAGGGAACAAGATATTTTGTAAAGTTAAAGCTTTTGACTAAGAACAAAGAATTATAGTTGTCTTCACTGTGAATGGTCGGACGATCCAGGATCAACTTTCTGCAATGTGCCAATAAAGGCAGTAGTGAGGGTTCCCTCCACCACTGGAATTATCCACTCCATATCGCTGCCTTTCACCGCCAATTCCGACATTCCGAGTGTTATTCAATTCATGCCTAATATTAGAAATAGCAGTAGATGGACATAGTTGTACCTATTGGTCCCTACCAGTATTTCTAATAAATAATTTAATGCTATTTCTAATTTCGAATAATAATTCTCATAACTAGTAGAGTACTAGTGAGGACTCTACTGGATTTCTTAGGAGATATGTAAAAATGAGACAATTATAGAAAGTAATACGTGTAAATCATTTTTGATAGATAGATAGATAAAGCATTTATTTCCATTTCTACATCACACACAATCCATCCAGACAGTACATAGATTAAAAGACAAACATTTTATAATAAAGGTATCAAAGACATTTGTATGTGCTGCAGAAGTGCAAAAGGGTCGAAACTCAGTGACTATTTTTTTTCACATCGGGATCACTGATATTCTGCTACAACCCGAGGGCTTTTTAAAATTAAAATTATAGATAGAAAAAAAAACAATTAAATATTAAATGTGTGTACATTAATATAACTAAGATGTGTGAGATATTAGATAAATAATATCCCCTGGAGTATTCCAAATCAACTTATGTATACATAGAGAACCACAGATACAGCAAAACACATAGACAGCAAGATACATAGAAAAACACTTTGAAATTGCTATAGCGTTCTTCCTATATTTTTATTACGTAATTACTTTCATATGTTATCAAAAAGTTTAATACCGATCCATCTTAGGAAGGTCACACTCGATTGAATCTTGAAAGACAATTATGGTGTAGATAAAAATGAAGGAATAGCACAACTTTTATCTTGTAACTATATCTTATCAACTCTCAACGATAAAGGAATATAAGATAATGCAGGAAATTACATAATAATAACAATTAATTTTATACTGACGTTATTAGGAAAAATACTAATTTGTTAAGTTTAAACATTCGCTATAACAAAAGTATAAATGTATTTTTATCTAAGTATATATTTTGTCAAAATCTTTTCTAAAGGTATTCCTAATTTGCCAGATTTTCACGTTCGATAACAGTAACCCGAGCAGGAATATTTTAAAATTCGATTCCCCATAGAATCTTTTTCAAGCGTCATACGATAGTAGTGCGAAAATTTGAAAATAGCGTTAGTGGTACAGATAATTCGAAATAATGGAAGTTTAATTCAATTGTTTTCTAGAATCTGACTTAATCTAGACCTCGAAAGAGATTGATCGACTTTTACGATAACACTTACAATAACCAAGATCCTCATTCGTTAGACGACACGAACCAGGAACTTTGTTTTCATGTGTCCGAATCCTTGAAGTTTATAGCCGCCATTGGAAGGCAGTAAACCGCATGGTTTACGGCAGAAAATACGACTTGGAATCACTGAAACGCTTTCCGTGTCTTCTAGCAGTTGTAAATTAAGAGTTTTATTTAGAAACGCCAGGGCTTTTTGGATGTTTTCAGGAATTTGGCGGGAAAGTCTTACAGTGTCACCTTTTGATCCAGATCCATTGAAAAATTATCTTAAGGCTGGTCTATTTCATAGCTGTTTTTGTATATCAATCAATTATTATTATACCCAAGGACACAGGAACAAAATCTAATAGAACAGAAACAAAAAAAAATTGCGTCAGTATTGCATAGTAGCAATGTCTTCCAGACAACCTTTAGGGAAAGGAAATTGGTTGTTACTTCTTGATATTACGAAAAAGATTCCATTATGCATATTCTTAAATCGCAAATTGCTTAGAAAATTCCGCTACGTAGGTGATATTTCAATGTGCTAGATGTATGCGCCTAAAATATCTGCTCCCATTAATCATGTGATATTAAAAAGTGTGATAATTCAATATTATTTTCCAGCGTGTTATATTTTTATGTGCGTCACTAGCCAAAATTGATATTTAATGAAAAATATTATCGAGAGTAATTAATAAAGCTGAAAAACTGTCACATTTCAGTCAAATTTTCAACGAGAAACAAAGCTCTTTATTTTCAATACTAGTTTAAAAATGTAGTCGGGAATTTCGGAGTGGTCAACTGAAGGCATTCCATTTATTCGATTTTTAGTTTGCATTGTGTTTCAAATGTGAAATCAGCGATGCGAAGAGTTGGATTGGGAGAAGCGGATAATTCTCTGTTTTTTTTAAATTAAAGTTACCTAGAAATTAATCTAGATAAAAATTACACATAGGTAAAAATTAAACATGAATAAAAACGGTTCTAGATCAAAAAAATATTTCAAGTTACATTAATTTAAGCTGTAAATACTTTTATTTAATTTTTTTGTCGTCAATGATAATATTATATCCTTTTTATACAGATATTGAATAAATAAATCAACAAAGACATATAAAGGTGGGCTCATCTCTAGCAACAGATCTATCGAACTACTTTAATTTAGAACTACTATTTTATAACATAAAATATATATATAAATCAATATACAAATCCATAAAATATAAAGAGATACTACTACTCTACTTTTTAAACACGCTATCATCACGTCATTCGCATGATTCCTCTCTAAAACACGGCAGCATTTTCGTCTCGTTAACCCGAGAGGCGGTCAGCTGAAAACTCTGATAACTGCCTGATGTAGGTCGCTTCCACAAAAACTCGTTATAGAGAGATAGGTTCCAATATCGAAAACGTTTTAGAGGATACGATAGAATGTATAATATATATATATTATGTCTTTAGTCTAGAAAAAGCGTGCAAATAATATTCGCGTATTCTCTATGAACTTTGCTTGTGTAAAATCGTTCGGCGCACAGGCAACAAGGTTTATACTCGTGTATTCCTTAATACAATAAGTATATATACTTTTTAATATAATCACATTTAAAAACTCTACACCGTTGTCTCTTGTCATCTTTGCATGTAAATGCAAAGGATAGCTTGTGCAGTATGCCTTAGCAACCTCCATACGGCACAAAAGCCTTTTCACGCCTACTTTGAAAGATCAAAATCAAAGTCAAAGTAAAAAAAAACTTTATTTAAATAGACTTATTTACTAAGCTCTTTTAAATCGTCACAACAGGGAATATGTATGAGAAAACAAATAAATATAATTATAAAGGCAATAGTCATAATTTTACTGGGTATCAACCGGGCATTTACTAATTGTCCCAGTTATAGTATTTAAATATGTACTAAATAAATTGTTAGTTTTAATTTTAAAATAATACTTATTTTAAAATTAAAAATAACACTAGTATGCATATTCCCAATCAACCCTACTACCGCTTCGACAAATTAGTAGCTGCAGAGAAGAAGCGGCGCAAGAAACTCTCAGCCTTTAGTATTTATAATGACATTTACAAATCAATTATGTCATTATGTATTAGTATTATAAACATATACATGTTTTGATCTCATGATGTATGGAGTAGGGAATTATAAGCTAAGTTTCAGCAATTATAAAACTGCAAGAATAAAGATATTAACAAGTATTAAGTAATAATATTTATTAATATACGTTGACTCTACATTATACGGATTACAATTGTGATTCTATGTGCTTACAAAATAAATATTTACATATTCGTAACTTGACTAATGTGTCAACTTCACTTGACCCAAACTACAAACCGGCATAAGCTAATAAAACTGACCCTCTTATTGTACGAATATTTACAAAATGGCGATGTTTGTAGGTCAAACTAAACCCCAAGCATGACAATCATATGTACGTGTTTCATAATTCAATAGTTTGAGAAGTTTTTGTCAGTTTTACTCTGTTACCAATTTAGTAAATTCTTAGAATTATCGCGATAGTAACCGTCGTCTAGGGTTTATTCTTAAACGATTTAGACATTTTTTGTTTTTTTAATGTTAAATTATCCCTATTATAAGGAAGACAAGGGAAACTCAAGTCCATACAGCAATATCTTAAGTAGTTAATTTTCTTTATTTCTGGCTCCGCGATACCGGTGTAACCTATCCCTTTGCCTAATGGAGTTTTTGAAGACGAAAAATAGGCACTACCGTTTTGTTAATGGCTTACCACAAAAAAATGAAACCGGAATGTAATGTTAATGATTGCGATGAATTGATACGAAAACCAAATTGAAATTATACGACAATATAGATGACACGAGAAGATACTGGAAAATGTCACGATGGCCACCAATCATAATTTAATATTAAACAAAAAACATGAAACAAATTGCTAATCCATTGCTGCTATAAAAGGCAAGTATCACAACGGTATAATAGTGAAGTAGTAATGGCCGTGTAAATAATGCAATGAGGACTAAAATGGATGCTAAATCAAGTTGCCGAATAGACTCGGTGATTGCGAGTACGTGACATTTTCATTAGTATGAATTATTAATAATAAAAAAATTACACTGCTAATACTACCTACACTTAGATATTATCTTTATAATTAAGGTACTCTTTTCTTCTAAAATGTAGAGAATTTCTAAAACCTTTTAATAAAGTAATTGAGATCTAAGAAAGATTCGTAGCCGGTTCGAAGCTTTGGCTTATAATGGCACTTAATCTCCTTAACAAAAAGGTTCAAGATTCGGTGTTGATCATTATACAATATTTATTTTATTATTCTTCATTGCATATAAGCACAATTGGCGGACTCAATGCCTAAGGCATTCTCTACCAGTAGAAATAGCAAAAAAGGCATGTATGGGGATTAAGATAAGAGAAAAAAAGAAGAAAATATTGTCTTTTTGTTACTATAATACTTTTTTTTTCCATGACCTTAATCGATGTGTTCCACTTTGTCCTACCAGTCTAAACAGTCTGTTTATGTACACTGAGTTGTGTTGAGACATAGTTATGTGACTGCTAAGGAAGTACCTGTCGTATGTGATCTTCTATCTCTGTCGTCGTTACAAAGGTGTTTGAACGGTGCGAAGAATAAATCGGGAAAACTGTATTTAGTATATTATTTGTTGTTCACGATAAGATGACAATAATGGAATTAGATTAAGCAACGGACCAACGTCTTTTTTACCACTCACCAAAACATAATTCTATCTAAATACAAACGAATAAAACTCTTCTTTGTAATAAAACTGAAAGAGAACAAAATTAGAATTTTAGCGCATGGAAGCGAATTGTTTTCTGAACCCATTCAAAGGGCGAAAGAGCTCAAAGCTCACATAAGAAGATTAGCAAAATTTTTTAAAAAATCTATAGGGATGAAACGAAGTTCATTTTAAATAGAATTTAAAGAATTTTTGTAGTTTTAAATTTTGGTATAACGAAAGGAAAACGGAACACTAAATCAAAGAGAAAATGGCAAGAAAAGAAACAACAGCATCATCTAAAACTATTACGGATAGTGTAATTAAGTTCCTAATGTTTAGTGAATAAATTTCAAAGTCCTGAGGCACTAATATAAAAAAAATTCAACATGCGAAGAGAGTGTTCGAAACATAGCCAAGACTTTAAAATTAGTAACTAATATTACCGTGTTTAAGTTAATATTGCGTAAAATGAAATAACGGCCAGATGGAAAATACAAACACTTTAAAAGGCCTATTATTAAAAATATGCTTTAAAATGATCAATCGGCGTTAAGTTGTCAGGTGTGTATCGCAATCCTTCTTGATCGATTCAATATTGATTCCAATTACACTTTGAACTGGTCATGACGTAATTTCATGACGTGATGCTGGAAAGTAAATTTTCCATCAAAAAAGACGATTTACAAGGTAAATCATCCCTTTTGATAGGAAATGTCCCATTGGCAAATCTTTCGGCTACTGAACTTTGGCCGTCTTACGATCCTGTAGGTGGTGGCCCTCATAAAGTTCTGCGTCCTCATTTCAGCATATCGTCATGATCATCAACAGCCTACATACGACTACAGGGCACAAGCCTCCCTGCATTAGACAAGCGCATAATATAACCACGTGGGACCATGCGGCATGGTAATTGAAACAGTTGCCTTCTGAAGCACGGGAGACTTGAGATAACTTATTTTGATTGACCCATCCTGGGGCAAACCATTGCAAAAATTCCTTTGTTTTCGTTATCAAAACTAGACCATTTGAAACACTAATCCAACGAGCTCCACCTCAGCATGTATAAAATTGATATGACTTATTAAAGTGACCCTTAAAGTATCATTACAATATAAATTACAATTTTCCCAATGGTTACCTTACAAATTAAAGTATTTCGACTAACTACGAACTCCATAAGATCTTAACTGATTTTTGTCAGTTTTCAAAATTTTATCCAATTGATTTATTTGTCAAAATGCCGGGTTACTTACCTTTTGGTAATGGGTAACCGTCGCAATATGAAATCACTTTTTTATAGATGCATCGACATTCTCGACACAAGAGGTGGTTCGAACACTAGTCATAAGATCAGAATACTAATTAAAAATCTTTTGGTATGTTTCATTAAGCTTTTAGTTACTGTCGTCCTAAGACGTAAAAATTATTATTATATCAAGTGAAGTGAGTTTGCTTCTTGTTACTTTTTCTTAACATATTTTTTTGCTTAATAACTTTCTCGGAATTTTTCTAAGATTATGTTGTACCCATTTATCATGTTTGAAAACTGAATATTAGAGTTTCAGAAGCATTAATTACAAAGTTACAGGCTTTTGAAGTTTTTAGAGTATACTTAAGGTGAGCTCAACTAAGTTAATTTATATCAAATTGTAATATAATTCGGATATAAAATTGTAGGTTAATATCGACTCAGTTGAAGGTTTCATAAAATTTATGTGTACCCAAAATTAAAAAAAAATAATTTAGTGGTTCTTATTTTGAACAGTACTGGTATTTTGAATTTCAGTTATATACAGGTTTCTATCTAAGCTGTTGAAGAGCAAGCAGCCTATAAGAAATTCAAATGAAGGATAAGAAAGGTAAGTTCATGATACGATACTTTACTAGGTATGAAACTGAACAAGGAGCCGAAAACGTGGCGCAGATGCACAAACCAATATGGATGGAATTTTGATTTTTTACTTCTGTCATTGGGGGAGGTCTTTGTCCAGCTGTAATTCTAGCTGCATCTCTACGTCAGCGTAGATATATAGTAGTATGTAGTAGGATATAGTATATTATGATGATAATGACGTCAATTTATTTCATCCAGTAGTTTATTGTTCGCGCATATCTTACAAGGTTCCATTCGTTTTCGTTTTAGTTTTTTGTATCCATTGTATTATATTTCGCAACAAAAGTACTGCTGTAAGATTATGAACATGTGAGCATCATATAATTATACGGAATACGAAAGAAGAATAAAAACGAACGTAATTGTCTGGCAAACACCTTTTAATTAGCTAAATCGTGACTTTGTTTCAGTTAATTATCAAGTTACAGAATTTTATGAGCTAGCGAGATAAAAATGTTTAGTTATTTTATGATATGGACATAAACACGACACTTTAGTTTAAATAAGATTAATATTAAGCACTTTTACGTTACATATTTTCTGAACAGTAGTATATAGCGTTCATTGATTATAGTATAGATTATACTTAGACATAATATTATTGCAAATTGAATACACTTCCGATGTCAAAAGCGAATTAATTGGATGACGTGGTACTTGAATTAAATGTAAAAAAGAAAGATTGCATTAATGTTAAATAAAGCAGCTAAATCAAGTGTTTGTTTTTGTAAACCAAGCTCTTTAAGTTATTTTAAGAAATAGTGTAGGCGCTAAACTTTTGATAGAGAGGTCGTAAAATATCCAGTAGCGCTGCAAAGTAATCAATATCTTAGAAAAGTCTGGAATCAACTTGATATATATGGTTTCGTAAAAAAGCAGAACGTACTCTTTTACAACATAACATTACAACGAAACATAATTATATTTATCACGATTCGGTAAAGCAGAGCAACTGCAATTAAGTGGATTTGGATTAAGATCAAATTAAATAGTCATTACCATTTGAATTTAAAAATCGTAATAATCGTATGGTTATAATCGTTGGATGTAAAAGGCAAACTCTATATATAGATACTCTAACTGATAAGGCTTTGCTCATTAAATTTTCCTTAGATCTTCATCTTAGGCGTTTGAAATCTTAATTATGTCCAACAGGTTGATGAAGAGGAATCGCTAGGACATTTTTCCTAACAAACGTAGTCCCCTATTTCCTGTCAAGATAATGCCATTAGATCAACGTTCTTTTTAAAAAATTCCTTCGCCATATTGTAGCTATGTTCTAACCAACTTACAACTTGGAATGTTTTTTCCCAATTTTTCCAATATATTCTTTAATTTAAGAGATGGAATTTTCAAACCTATCAGATTTTAATTAAGTAATCTCGATTTTAAATAATACTGTCGAATTTTTTGACAAAATGAAGAATTTAGATTTCTTTGAAGAAGCAATACATAAGAACACAGCTAAAGCCATTTTTTAGTTTTAATAGAACTTAATAAATCAGTACAGTTTCGGAGGAAGAAAGAAGTTACTAAGAAACGTAGTTTTATTTAGTTTTTGTCAGATTTTCGGTAAGAGCTGCAGTTGTCCCTATCGCACTCAATAGTTTGGTTGGTCGTATACTACAGTCTGACAGCAATATATTTTACTATATTAAAATATTTTTAAATTCCAGTGACCTTATTGAGACGTCAACAAAACCATTGTTTACAATAAAAAACCTAGCCGATTCCATAGAAGAAAATAATAGTGTGACAGTAGTTCTTTAATCAGAATTGTTTTTTCTTTTTTATATGTTATATATTTTTAAGGAGTTTGTACTCACCATATCGAGCCTCCTCCCCCTCGGGTGCCTGCGCCGTGAGGGTGGAGAGCTCCTTTTCCAAGTCGACCTGGTGCTCGCCAGAGTCCCATGATAGCAATCCTGGAACAATTTATGAAATTAGTTTTACAACATCAAAATTTCAAACATACACAATATTCATCATATTTAATTCAGTTAGTATATTAATTGTCAACTAATCAAGATAAATAGTGTATCCATAGTAATGTCCAGTACCAAAACTGATATCTTGGTCGGATAATTCTTAAAGATAAGTTAGAAGTCTGTATTATTATTGGAGATACAATTTTTATCTTTTTTTATAGAAAGATCGAGCAAATGACTCCATTCCACCTGTTGGTAAGTAGAAGTGGAATCCAAATAAAAAGTTGGCTTGTGCAACTATGCACTGCGAGAGCCAACTTGATCTTGCTGACTTGCAAGATGGTTCTTCACTTGCTGACTTGCAAGATGGTTCTTCACTTGCTGACTTGCAAGACGGTTCTTCACTTGCTGACTTGCAAGATGGTTCTTCACTTGCTGACTTGCAAGATGGTTCTTCTTTCAATCACTCAGGATTGTAGAAAGGAGGGAAAATGTATTCTGGCAAAGAATGTCTTTTTAAATGTTTTTACATTTAAAAAGACATACTACTTCGCACAGAGACGCGTTTTTTTGCAGTGCGCGGATTATAGTTTTTTTTTTGTTAAAAAAACTAACACTATCTTTTGGCATTTGTTATACGGATACCCCAAGGTGTGTTCGCCCTCTGGACTTCCACTTGACTCTTATTTATATAAATTAATAATAAATATGGCTAAAAATACATAATTGTAGTGTATCAGTGTAAAATAAAGAATTATTATTTATTCATTAATAGAACAATGAAACTGACGCCTGAAAATATTAATTATAGTATCTGGATGACTAATAGAATCAAATTTACACTAACTACAAAGACACACCATTCCAAGCAACCTATATAAAAATCATAACGTTGTACCACACGCGAGTCTGTTTAAGAATTTAAAAGGAAATTACAGTTATTTCCCGAGCTATCCAATAATTATAACAGTAGATATTGCAGAGTAGGGGAGATTGGGGTATTTGAAACGCTGAATACTTCCAAGTGGTAATAAGTATCTATTCGAAACTAATCTAGGGAAGCACAAACTCCTTAGTGTTAAATTCTCTTTGAATTTTTTTTTATTTTTCTTCAAATAAAGAACGTAGAAAAAAACGTATAGAAATTGGAATATTTGCCATAACAAGGCACGTATTTGGCCAGCAGAGTGGAGGCAGTGTATTACATGCTGTGCTATCTATCTTTGTATTTAGACTCCTTCTATAACTTACCATCTGTGCTGTTTATAAAAAAGAATTAATACCTATTTTGGAAATAATTGTAACGATTAACTTTTTGAAAAATTGTGTATAAATTAATTGTATTATTTAAATATCATAAGCACTATCATAACATGAAATTTAACTAGTAATTTTGTGAAGGACTTTTTGAAAATCTCTTCCTAGATATGAGAGAAATCCATGCTCGATGCCAGGAATATAGCATGCGATTTTAATTATGTTTCATCATGAAGTAAATACCTCGTTCTAAGTCACCCCACTCTCCTTAAGCACGCGAAACTTGCTGTGCGTGAAGGAAGCAATGAAGGAAATTGCTCCCGGGATAAACTCAGCGCTGTGTCTGCGAGGTTGTTTGTATTTTGCAATAAAGGCTCGTTCCGTTTTATAACTTTCCGATATTGGTTTTCAGTGAAAATAGTGCTTGTTGGCGTAGTTCCTTATGTTGAGCTAAGGGGAACTAACTTCCACAAAATAAAACTCTTACTGGACTGTATTTATAAGCTGGTATATTGTAATAACAAAAAGATAGCAGCGCGGCTGCGATGGAGAAGTGCCGGCGCGCGGGGTCTGCGCTGACGCATATATCGGACCTCTCAGGCCCTCGTCCCGCGCTTACACCTACACAGGTATACACGTATAGTCTTATACGCATCACTAGTGCTATTGAAATTTTGCGTTATAAATAGTTCGGATAGAACTTTTGCAGCAAAAGTTTAAAAGATAACATCCATTTGGACCAAAGATGAACGAAGATAATTTCATGACAGTAACATCGAAGAAAAAATTACGTTTAAACGCGAATCGATGCAAACTGAAAGATATTTTTAGATCTTGCGCTAGAAAGGTTGGAGTTGTAACATTCGGATCCGAAGTTTATAATATTGAATCACTGACTAAATTTGGGATGCCAAATAAAAAAACCGGTTACAAGACATTGGTGCCAATTCTATCAGTATTCAATCGAATTGGGATTGGGTTGTTCGCCTCTCTTTCTTTCTAATTGCTTTTGGGAAGAAAATGATATTTTTTGAACTATGGTGGAATATGGATAAGAAATGTAAATAAAATCATTTCAAGAGCATCAAGATAGTTGACGCTTGGACACTCCATGCACTTCTGACTTATTTCAGTGTTCATGTTTTGTGACGCGCTCTTAAATGATTCAAATATTCAAAATGGCGTGCTTTGTCTTTTTCTGGTCGTATTGTAATGAAGGATTAGGTAATATTGATTAAGCAATTTATACAACTGCAAGTAAAATCCAAGGTGGAGTGTTATAATTAACAGAATCCAATACACACATATTTACATCCATAACCAGTAAATAATTATAAAAAAATAATGTAGAATGAGATATATGAACTATTTAATCGAAATTTTAAAAATACAGCCTTGTCACTTTTATAACGAAACCAAAGTTGACAAGAACCGTAAAAAATACATTTCTTAAAAGCTATGATCTGCGAAAAAACTAATCGGACTCGCGAAGTTAAAAGAAATGAATAAAATATACTCTTGAATAAAATGATGTCGCTTTTTCTGCAAGAGCTGAGAATTATTAATGGGAAAAGAGATAAGGACGCCCGTTTTCACTGTAAATGAAATTAATTTCGCTTTCAAGACCTCGAGACAGATTTCGAGCCCTATATTTTCAATAGGGTAAGTGCTAAAAGTCTCGAAAAAGATGTCTTATTTAGTGGCTCCTATGTTTTTGGGCTACATTATTTTTACCTTCGTGAGTAGGTTAGACATTATTCCTAGTATCGTGGAATAGGTTTTATAGGGTGCTGAAAGTTAAAGCATCTGATCTTGAAGGTACGCTTTGAAACTAAATATGATCACGGATCAATAAAAAAAAACATAATCATCACATTTTATAATGTTCATCACATGATTTCAAACTTGGTATAAAATTTTTGATTGTATAAGTTTGGTTGTGGCTTGAGTAGTCAAGTTAAGACAGATGAGGCTACTTCGAAACAGTCTATCTGAACTTCAGCGAAAGACAAAGTAGCGAAATACAAAACAACAAGTATGATAGCACAAAACGCGCTCAAAGTTGATTGAAAAGTATATCAAATTGGAAAGGACCGCATCAGGTTTACAATAAGCAGGTTTGACGATAGACTTCACTTTGTAACAACGCAGATTATAATTAATGAAGTTCTAAAATTTAAAACTTACGCAGCTTAATAAATTTTTTCACCCTCTAAAACTATTTCCCAAAATAAGCAATTCCGTTAAAGCGTGTAGTGCCCTTTACGTTCCCGTAGAAATGGGTTAATTGTTTATACAGTAACCTACATAGCTATACGAATACGTGATAGGATTAAATTCGTGCGGGTCGTATAAATAATTACCTTAGCGGGCTTGGGAGTGAAATTGGTGAATAGGAAAATTTGTTTTTTGTTACTAGAGAATGCTTAAGTCCTTTCTCTACATTATATGATAAACAATAATGTGAACAGTGTAATCATATGCAAAAATCTGCTAATAAAAGAAAGTTTAAAGGAATACATTGAAAATGAAATGAAATGAAATGAAATTTTTGAAAATGAAAATGAAATTTTTATTTTAAAACAGCTTACATAAGACCATGACCAACCGTCGCTGAACTAGGCCGAAGCCTGTATTTCAGCATACAGTGCCTCCATCCTCGGAAGTGCAAAAAATAAAAATTTTAATAATTACAAAGGAATATTCTAATAACAATTTTAATTTACATATGTAACATTGATAATAACATACAATACATACACATACAAATACATACAAATACATACAAATATACATACTTATATAGTACTTATAGAACCTTATACGAGTGTAGAAGTCCTCTCGGTGTGTATAATGATTGTGTGTGAGTGTGTGTGAGAGGGTGAGTAATGGGATTGTTGATGTGGATTACTTTAAATTATCTTAATATTTCCAATAACTTTTCAGTTTCACTATTGTTTTATTGTTGGGGCAGATATTTGTATGATGAGTACATTTCTCCGTTATCTAGTATCCATAGCATAAGGAGTGATCGTGGGATATATTGTAATAATACTTACAAAAAATATATAAAAAAACTACAACAAAAACAAAAATCACAAAAAAAGCAAAAAACAAACAACACAACAACAACTCAACAAAAATCTTTTCTTCTTTCTTTCTTCGCTCAAAAATTTAAGCAACAAATGTACTGGGTGTGCCAAACTCAATGGAACAACATTTTATATTCACACAAATCCCAAAAGTAGCGCAAAGTATGGGAAATGGGTTAATTGCTTCAAAGTTAGCCGAAGCCTCGCTGCATTCGTTATCGGCTCAACTTGTTGCATTACGCTGGGGAGTATATCCAGTATCACTTTACATGAAATTACTTTTACAAGTTAATCACATTTTTGGGCCTCCTGTTCCTTTGGGTAATGGTAATTGAACTTCGTACTGTCTAGCACAAATAGGTTGATTTGACTTTTAACATGTACTTGAAGAGGAGGATACCACAAATATTTTGTATATGATCTTTAAGTTAAAGTACGATGATACTCATGATTACGATCATGAGATTAAATTAAATAAATTTAGTGAAAGAAGATATCAAGCTAAGCTATGTATCTAAGATTCTAAACATCGGAATAAAACGCTAAATCGAATCAGGATTTTTTATCTCCCTAATGATAAAGCATTAAATCTATCCAACTAGAATCCAATAACTTCATAAATCCCAATTAGTTAGGAATTGTATGCCATTAAACGACAAAACTGCTCGTATGGAATATTCTAGTCTTGCAATATCTGCCAGTGACAACTTCCAATTCAACAGAAATCGAAACATGACATGGTTGCATCAGATTATGGTTATTGATATAATATATCCAATTGACATATTAGAATTTAAAAAAAAATACAATATAATTATTTCTAATTATTTATTATTCATATTACTGACATCCAAACAATTGTAAATCAAAAATTCTATAAAATCTATTTCTTACATTTAAAAACACACTGACAATTCCAAACAATCCCTAGATAATTAACATTTTGAATGCATACATTTGAATTGGACCATTATACAAATTTAAACACTTCACTTAAACCTACCTTGAAATCTACCTTTCTCGTGTATAACCTAAAATTTTGTTGTGCCCGACAGGGTCCATAGTGTCATTAATAGTCTTAAGATTCATATTATGTAACTATGGAACGCAAAATAAAGAATTGAATTGAATTGAATTGAATATCATTCCTATTTTCAATTTCAAATGCTTTCCACTATAGCTCTAAGACAGTTTATTAGCATCAATTAACTGCTGATGGCGATCTGGATTCAAGAGACTTCTGTGAACTGTATCATGAAACAAACTGAGGAATTCGACAAACGAAATCAACTCAAAATCAGAACTGCTAACAATTAGTGCATAATCCTCATAATATACTTTATAACCTGCATCATGTCAATATCTTGGTCAAAATAATGCTTTTACATAGAAATCTTTAATAATTTGCAAAACTGGCTCACAAACGAGCCCTGAGTTCAAACTAATTGCTTATTCAACTGGCCGTAGTCGGATAGAATAATTATGGGCATTCGAAATCAGAAATTTGGATTTTGCTGATTCCGTATCAATAGTTAATAATAATAATGACATTGATATATCGTTTGTGTTTAATTAAATTGTACTAGCTCAGTTTATATGATGATAAACGATACGATTTTTAACACGCAAAATGAGGGTCAAGCTAAATTTAATCTAAAACAAAAAGGCAAAAGTTATTCAATTTAAGAAGATATCGAATTTCAAATTATTTTTGTCTTTTTGTGTGTTTGAGGTCGGTTTTTAATTTGCTTAAACGTGTTTTTTTGAAGTGGCACAAAAAAACTCAAATAGATTTAGAAAAAACATGTAAATACTTAATATTTGAAGATTTCCTTCGACTTCCCTGGGATTCCATCACCAGATCCTGATTTAGTGACAATGAGACCACCACAGAAGTATATTCTAGCGAATACAAAAAGAATTTTGAAAATTGGATCACAATTGACAGATAAATCAGTTAACATACACACATAACAAAATAGAACTTTCTCCTTTTATGAAGTCGATTAAAAAGAACCCCAAACGTAGCCGTTTCACTGCCAACATTGCATTTGAAATAAATAGATTCGGTGTTTGTTGAGTTTTCGTATGTAGTCATACACTTGGCAGGTTAGATCAACTGTATTCCTTTATTTGTAAATAAAACTGATAATAATATATATTCTAAAAATTTCGTTCGCAAAGAAATTAGGAAGTCTGACTTCTTTGGAAGATTTTAATCATGACGTAGTTTAGAAGCACCTAATACATTCGCAACATTTCTACTGTACCACTTGAATTTTGATTGTTTTTCACTATATAGTGTTGAAAAACGAGCCCAAGGGTGGAATTTTGTTAGAACAATATACGATCCTGAAAACTATGGTGCTTTAAACTATGAGCTCAAAACAACTGCAATAAATTGGATTTCCCAGTAGCAACCGCAATTTGCATAACGACTTTAGGTAAAATGGCAGTATTAACTATATTTTTATAAGCGTAATACACGACAATCGCGTGTTGGTTTACGAAATATTTCTTAAAAACCAGTTGAATTAAAGTTACGTTAGAGATGAAAATTTCAGACTAATAAATCTACAGTGATGACTCCCAAAAATTTATATTATTGTTAACTGCATTGATGGTAACATTTATTGCTGCATTGGTGTTTACTCCACTATCTACTGTTCTGGCTGCTATCATCCTGCTCCAGTCTAGTTGTCCGTTGATGCTTCTTTAGATTGTGGCATTCCTGATAGCGTAGCAATGAAACAATAACAAATATGACGGTTATATTTCTAAATTAAAGCGTGGGTGATGATACTGGCTCAGGTCGATAACCTGGCTCAGGCAGGTCAAACGTCATTTAGGTCATTCCCGGTTGCGCCTATTTCCACTCCTCGACCTGTTTCCAGGAAATACACGAAACTAGCAACTAGCACGGAATTTAATTTTACAACAATAATTATAATTTAATTAATTTTTTGAATAATAATACTTATTATTGTGTATATGTACATACATTGTGTAAGCGACATAAAACCTATTTAGATTTAATAAATTTTAGTGACATTTAAAGATGTCAGATTTGATGTATTATAGTTATTCTTTTATTTTTCCAATGTAATATTCATAAGTTTTTCAATATACAATTTCGTTACAATTTATATTTTTCATTCATTTAATTACCCAGCAGTCTTACGCGGGTGTTTACACATTGTTAAATAAATAATATTTTATTCAAGTCACTTGTTGCTCGCTATTGGATGGCTATCAGACCATCAGCAATCATCTTAATTGTTCAATGACCTACATGTAGATTTGAAAAAGTAACGGGAACAGTTTGACAATATCAATTGCTAAAACAAATTTTTCTGTCTAGAATTCTCTGAACAGCCCTTTTAAAGACGATGGCTACGGTGACGTACGGCTGTGTAATATTGTATGTAAATTTAAATTATAAAAAGCGATGCTGACATTATATAGACCACAATTCCTCCAAAAGTATAAAACAATACATCTGTTACGGTAGTTAGCTCGGGGAGCCTGTGGACTGTATTTCGGAGAGAAGTAGGAAAATAAGGAAACCACGTCGTGACTCGTCACCGGTATATTGACAACAACATAACATATCAAACAATCTAGTATCAAAATATATTAAAAAGTAAACTGACATATAAACAAAACCGGCTTTATACAAACTATCAGTAACAACATCTACATAAACATATTTAAAAGTAAAGAAGTAAAGACAAGAGTATCAAAAAAAGGTCTTATTAAAATCTGTCAGCAACAGTTTACATTTAACATTTTAAGTAAATCACAGCTAATTTATAATTTATGTTATTTCAAATTATTTTAAATCAGATTTTTTGATTTAAAATTTGATTGCGCACGCTATGATATTTAACACTCCAATCATGTTTCCTCCTGTACACAAGCATCTGTTTGATAAGATACGTAGGTAAATACATATATACGTACATACATATGCGTTGAAAATTTTCTCAAATAATTCCGACAAATCTCTGTAAGCATCATATATCAAGATCGCGTAAAGTCTTCCTCTAAAGTTTCCATTAAAGAACAATCAGTACTAGTTATAGTTATATTATAGTACTTTTTTTTTAAGAGTAGGAATCCATTTACGGACCTACCCGCCACTGGCTAAGCGACGGGCGTGTGTGGGGCTCACTCAGTACATCATACATAGAGCGGCACTGAGAATACCCACTAAAACTCCCCGGTAACTCCATTGCCCTTCACGGGGGTAACCTGGGTTCTGCTCGAGCAATTCACCAGGTCAGTTATATTATAGTACTAATATACCTTAATCGATTGCCGTTGGGACAGGATGCTTAATTGAGAGTCAGAATCAAAAATATTATTTATAAGAACTAGATTAAAACGACAGAGCATAAATATTATGAAGTAGGGTTACCCAGCTGGTCCTCCTCACTGAAGTTTTACCTGAAATAAAATAACATTGACATTAGCAATTTAACCTTTTTTATATCATATCTGAATTCTGGCTTGAATAAAACGTCTCAAAAGATAATGGTTCCTTCTCATTTAAGAAAGGAACTACTTGATATTATCAGTCAGTAAAAGGGAAGAATAGAGGCAGACAGTTGCAAAAAGGATCTTTAAGTTATCTTCATAAAAGGGAATCTATGTCCAGAATACAAAAAAAAACAACATGTTTGATAGAGGATTAACTTTAAAGATCGTTCTTGCAACGGACCGTGAGCCATTTAATATTAGAGTTTAAAAGACCTGTAAAGCACTTGATATTAATTGAAAATCTTAATTAAATTATGAGTGCTTTCTATCAGACTTAGATTGATAGGCCACCATTAACTGATTATGCGGACTAGAAGCTAAATAACTGTTTCTAAAGCCAACGCCATTAAGAATTTAAAAAATGATGAGGTCTCTCAATCAGTAAATAGTTGTCAAATATAAAGACGACAAAAGCCGACTCCATCAAGCAGCAGTCACAGCAAGAGTTACAAGTTGCAGCAAGTATTTTTAAGGGCGGTGGGCATATAGTATGAAGAAGGATATTCGATGGGACATCAAAGTTTTATCACGGTGATTACAAATTAGGGCAACCCTGGGATGGGCAAACTCGAATGAATGTTGCATTGCTCATGCTCAGCACCTTTTCATTTCTTCACCAGGGAATATCATAGTCATATTGATAATATACAGTCTTTGTAAGGTAAAAAGTTTTCAACAGACCGTTATCAATTGTAAAATTACGACTGCATACTTTATTCTGGTAATATTGTACAAATTCTGTAGGAAAAGCCAAGAAAAAAATATAATTTTATGACTTAAAACTCTTAGGAGCTATACGAATGTTGGCTCAAGGACAATGCGGTATGTTGCGGATAATTTCATCGCTTCAGATTATATGGATAAATACTTTTATATAAACTTAAAAGGTAAATATGTATTAAACAGTTTCTCACTTAGGAATTATATTGCTTTGTGAAATCGGAATCGAACAGGTTAACAACGCTGTTAGAAAGAATAACCACAGTAAGATCGAAGACGAAACCAGTTGAGATATATGTGGAAACAATGGCAGGTGTTGGGCCTACAGCGGTGCTAAACAATGACGGCTCAGTTAAAATTTTAAATCTTTCGCTATCTGAGCTTGAAAGTGTTTTGAAGGACTGCTCCTGTTTTATTATAGACATCTGATTCATAAACAAAACCCTCATCTGGAGCATCCTAAAATTTTTGAATTTTTTCAAATTAACTATTAATGGCGAGTCACTATAGATCTTTCAAGTAGCTGTGATGCTATAGTCTCTAACAAGACTGAATACTTTTAAATACATATGAAAATCACCTTACACAGTATAGACTCTTCAAATCAGAAAAGAGCGAATCCAATATGCGTTGTTCCCACATCAGTTGTAGCGCCACACCTCAAAATATATAATATTTTCTGGTTTTAAAGTTACCTTACTGAGTAAAAGGATATATTTAAATTTGTATTCGTTTTTAAACTCAATTTATGTGAATTACATTCTTTATTAAAAATAAATTCTATCTTAACCCAAACCGAAGTAAGCCGTTTACAAAAGTTTAAAAAAATAAATAAAAAAAGTTAAAAAAAGTTTTTAATAAAAATTTGACCCCAATAATTCATCAAGACAAAACTTCCTAGATTGTAACGACAGTAAAACTAGAACGGAGTCTCTGTGTTACCTTAAATGTGTTGAATTTGACATTGTGGCTTGAAAAGATGATCATAAATGGCACGAGTCAGCAGTAATTCCGCATGGCTTGCTAACACCACCTTACGTAAGTCTGCCGACATACCAATAATTGTAACGAGTTCCTCTGTGGCTAAATCTGGGTGTATCTCAGTACCATACCTTATCATTTTAATCTCTTTGATAACCACATCATTGCAATCGAAACGCATTTTATATGGAATCGCAACCGCTAAATTAATACTATTTAAATTCAATCAAACATTGTGTTTAAGGAAAACACGTTGAATATTTTGTAATACGTCGAGTGAAAGCAATAAGGTTTCAGTGCAATTTTTGACGGCAGCAAAAAAATTCGTTACATTTGAAAAAGTATCTATTTGACATTTCATGAAATTTCTGAGCACATTATTGCTACTGGGGTAATGTTTAAAGCATTTTTATTTCGATAAACGTTGTTAACGCCCCATTTGGGCATTGTGGTTGACTCAAGCCTAATCACCGTAATTTAGGGTAGGTTCGAGCCCCTCGGTGGAGGCGTATATGAGTTGTTGATGGTAATGATGACGGTTGAGGACTGGCTAGTATTTTTATAATTCTATATTAGATTTTTTTCTATTTGTTTTTCTCTTTGTTTTTAAATTTTTCACGAAGCTAACCGGGAGTTTCATTCTCAATAATGACGATGAAACATTGTTCGGTTCATATTTTTAAAAAATTTACCTAGCTGTCATATTGTTGAAATTTGGAGTCGATAGTCTTCTAAAAATAGGTTCTCAATTTAAAATGAGTAATTTCAAAGAATCGTAGTGGTAAGACATTGTAATTGCAGTTAATTGGGCTTATTATACGATCGTCTTTATAACAGAAACACTAACGTTTAAATACAAACTCAAGCTTTTATTCCGCATATTATGTTATAGTATACAGATGCAATCTAGAAATAAAAGACGATATTAGTAACGTCTTTTATTTCACATGACTGTGATTACTTTCACAAACATAATAAATGATTAACCATTCACCTAACTTAAAAGTTGCTTTGAAGTTACGAAGAGGATTGGGTACAGGCAGTGAAATACATCACTTTATGCTTATTTAAGTAGAAGCACACTGTAACTATACACAAAACAATGTAATAACATTGGATGGAAACTAGCTATAAAAAGGTTTATGAAATACTCACGATAATACGATAACAATTTCAGGACAACAATAAATAACTACAATTAATTTGATATAAGGCTAAAAAAATTAATTACTTACGATATTTGAATTGTATTGCCGCCTTCACTTTACTTTATAAACAATTAATATCATAATCGCTTTAAGTGCTACCGTTTAGATGGACATTATCTTTTTTAAAATAAGCATTCAATACTTTTCCTCTTCCTTAGCATTAATTGATACGAGTATATCATATTAGAATCTTCCAACTGAATCATCAACATATGCAGTCACTAGAGCCTCTACAATTGGGTTGAGACTTAGCGGCGGATAGCGCCTATTATCGGTTCTACGATGGAGAATGCTCTGAAGAACTTTTGACCTTATCCCTCCCTCCCTTTCCCTGATCAGGAGCACGTGAAATCACTCATTCCTATTTTCACCTCTTTCTTACGCATAAAGTGATTTCGAAACTCGTTTTTTTGTTGAACAGCTAAGCACCGAATTCCTTACCGACACAGGTATTCTCTCCTTCAGACAACATGGGTTCCTTTAAAAGAGGCGTGAAGGCTGCTTTTGGGTCGGCACGGAGCAGGTGGTTAAGTAATGTGTCACATGCTACACTAGCTATTTTCACCAACTGATTATCATCAGAGGTCGAGTTGTGGTTTCGATCTTTGATTTGCTATGTAAAGAAAATGGTATTTCTACTGAAAAATCTATGTTCGGTCCTGAAAGATAATTGAGAGGAAGCTCTTAATTTAAAGTTATGATGTACAGCTAAATTTTTTATGGATTTCATTAGAAGCTCAATGACGTAGTGTAGAGCGTCCTTCTGGTGTGAAGGCCAACGAAGAAGTCAGAAGACAGAATATTGTGTTAAATCTTTGGAAAGACTTTCTTCAAGAAGTGTACTTCAGTATGAAAAGGATTATAAAAAGTATTGAAATGTTTTTATGTACTACTGCTTTTAGCCAAAAGTTACGAGCTACTCTTCTCAGCACTGATTCGGTACAAGAACAGATCTGAATATAATTCTATATAGATACAATAAATTATCATACGTTCCGGCACAGATCTTTCTACGTAAGAAAAACACATGAGGGATTTTAGGCTGTAACACCGACAACTTGGCCCAAAGCGACTTTGTGGGTGAAACTGGTTGCAGTAACGGCTTAACGTACGTAACGTGCCAAAGCATGGAGACTCCATTTAACATATATTATTTTGGTTGACCCATCAAGAGAGCATCCATGCCAAAAGTTACTTTGTTTTCGTTATCAAGATCTATTAAGCCAACAAAGACCACTATTCATCAATCATACTTATATTTAACAAACAACTTGAGTTATTTCCCAACAACTAAGTGAATAAGGATAGCTATACACAATCAGTAAGCTCTTATATTTGGACACATCTAGAAGTTTCTAGTTCGAGAGTACTTCTGATGTACGAGCTGAGCTCTTATCGGGAAGTTTCGCTCAAGTTTATAAAATATATAGTATTGCAATATGTATATTAAGTATCTCGCCGACGTGTAATTTAAGCACTCTAATTTTGATTACAAAAACAAAGCAATTTAGACGATGGTTGTTCCCGGATGGGTCAATCGAAATTTGTCACTTCGAAGTTTTTCGTGTAATGCAACTCCAACAAAATTTAGCTGCACTGGGTTCTATAGTCTACTGGGAATAACGCCATCCTCCTCCTCCCATAGTCCACCCCATTAGGTGTCGGGAGATTGGTTTTCTAGATTCTCCTTGTCTAATTGTACGAGCCTGGATGGGCTTGGAGTAAGTATTTCTAGTCCATAAAAATAGCTCCTAATTGATCACTAACATAATAATATATATATAAAAAAATACTCTGCTGAATATTAATGTAATTAAAAAGTAAGGCGTACAGAGATCTAATGGTTCTTATTCGTCTTGAGCCACTTCCATGAGTAAGCGACCACAATATGATGTAGGATTACTATGCTAACAAATGTAAGCGTACTACAGCTACAGAATTTTGAGAACACATTCGTCTTTTATATTGTTTTAAACTTTCATGGTCATTAACATGTAGATATTTATTTGTTTTTTTTTGTCAAAACCGGAAAACAAATCAAAAAAGTGTCATTTGGCGATTAGATACTGTCAGTGAACAAATGCGTGTGAGTAGTTTAGAGATAGTGGTAACGGCGTCAATTGCAATAAAAAACTTCGAAAGAAGGTAAATTGATATTTCTACCCATTCCGTTTCACTCGCAAAATCATCAGTTATCTTGAATGATCATGCTTCTTGCAACAGTGCCGAAATATCGGGAACTCAAATAACATAAAGACTTAAAATTGGATTCAGTCTAGGATTTATTTGCAAACCATATCCGTTGAAATTATTACAAACGGCTTACAGATGACTCGTGGAACAATTCAGGATATTGAACGTTTGTGCGATTCTAGTGTTGGCTGATTTGAGTTTACCTTTGGAGCTACGTTTCTGATTGCTCAGAAAGTTTCCGCATTCAACTTCCGTTGTGCATCCGATTGTAGAACTGTGAGCTTTTGACACTGTGAGATTTCTAAAATATAGTAAATTGTTTTCTCATTGCACCGTCTGAATAGTCAAAAGCGTTACTGAATGAAGGTACCGCTCTAAACGTAACTTAGTATTAAAAAGTGCCATTAATATTTGATCAGCGGTCAATCATCACCAGAATATTTACTGTAGAATGAGTAGTTCACAGCCTAATATTATTTTTATATAAAAATATTACTAATAAATGTTTCCGATTAAGATCCAAAAATTTAATATCAACCTAGTCATCCTACTTGATAAAGCTAAAAAGAATCTAACCATCAATCTTACGAAACTTTTTTAATCTCTTAAAAGTTGGCTCTAATAAAGTCGTCTATGTATCTGAAAATGTTAATGTTTCAAAAATATTACATTTTTACAGCCAGTCTCTGAAGAAGACTCCATTACAAACCATGTTAATCTAACTGTTATACAATGACTTTTATGTAGTCTGATTGAAACTATCATATTATACTTATTAATGTGTGAACCGACTAGAAGCCATAAAGAGCTTTGCTGAAGTTGAATAAAGATTAAAACCTTTTTTATATTCCCATGTCATTATTTAAAGTAAAGAAGCAAGAACATCGGTGTTTGTATGACCTGGTTACCTAGATGCCGCGTCTTTCAAATGACTGACGAGAGATGCGGTAAAAGAATTATGTGCAGTGTTAAAATATAAGGAAAAAATATTTTCGGATTTCACAATCTCTAATTATAATTATATTTTGATTTGTAACTTTTTAGAAAACAATTAATTTTCAAATTTTCATTTCAGATTATCGTTTCCAACCAAATAATGCTTAATAACCAATCAAGAAAGTTTTCCATGATTTTTAAGTCTGTTATAAATAAATACAACATCAAAAAAGTTCTATATGGAAAGGAGGATGTTTGAAAAGAGTTAGAAATTATTAAAAATATAATTTGAAGTATTTATCTCTTGATTTTACTTAATAAAAACACATTAAAGGCTAGACTGGTGGATACAAGACTAAAGTAAAGTAACAAATCGAAAAGAAAGTATTGGAAAACTAAGTTTGGATTGAATTTTTTACATATATTTATTCATTTGAAAGAGGAGCTCATTGGCATAGTGATTTGAACTCTCTCTCTTACTCTAGTTTCGATAACAAAAGGTAAGTAAAAGGTTGATTTATTCATAAGAATTTCGGGTAAAATATGCTAAGATTTTTTAGCCTCAATTGACGTACAACTGTTTATTATGTCATTATTACTTGGTTAAATAAATAAAACACATGAAAAATTGTAAATGGCGATGATGTTGATTAGTCATTCATTCATTACTACAATCCAGCGGAAAAAATAATATTCTCACCAAAAGGACTTCAACCAACATCCATAAACTATTATTTCAAGGTCAACAATGTACTTTAAACTGAAAAGACCTTCCAAAATAAATCATACTTGAAAGAAACCGAATAAAAAAGGTAGTAAGTAATTGTTAGAGCATGATAGATTGCTCCATCTATCCAGTGATGGATGGTCCCTGAAGGTTCGCAAGAGGCGGTGAATGTTTGGGATTTATGAGAAATACATAAAAACTAGGTAAGTGATACGATAAAGTGGCTGCTCAAGTTTGTAGCTACATTTTCCTGACGGCCATATTCGCTGTTTATTGCTATTCAGTTGTGTTCAAAGATATGAGAACTGTAATTGATTTTCATTGTTACCAACCTGAATTTTACTACTATATTCTCGATGCATCTGGTCGAGTGATCAGTCTCCCTATCTACTCCGAATCCCGTTAGGGGAAGATATTTTTAAGATGAGTATGAATATTTTCTCACGAGACATCGATGTTTTTATATAGCATATTTTTGATTACTATATGTTGTTCTACGTTATCCAGTATCCATAAGATAAGTTCTTACGATGTTTATCTTCGGCTAGATAAAATAGGTTTGAATGCGAGAAATATTTTTATTACTATTATTAAATTATTATAAAATATACGTCTCACTGCTAGGAACAGGCCTTTCAATTTGAAAGAAACAAATGAGGAGTTTGGGTCATCCAGGGACCAACCGTGGCGAAAGTGGATTTGTTTTCATAATCGGAACCCGAGCACTCGAACAACTGCGCCCACAAGCACCCCAAGAGTACAAGAAATTATTAATATAATTTACCCTAAAAAAGTTATTTTATTAAACGATAGAGCCGCTGGCGATGTTATTTGGGTAGGTTTACTAAATTTCGCTGTGAAATTAAATTTTAGGGCTGGGAGGCGTTTTTAATATCTGTTGGCTCCATAATGTCGATACTTCAGTAATACCAAGTGATTTCGTGATTTTACTGGGGTGTATAAACGTTAGTTGCCACTTCCCACCAGGTGGATCAGCTGCTTCTTCGCTATAAAAGAATTATATTTATACTTATTCACGTAAAATTCAATTAAATCCATGCTAGGTATATCAAATCATTTTATGAAAGTCAAGATATTGTGGGAGATGTAATGGCCTCTATTCATTAGCTTCACCAATTTTGTTCTGATAAGAATGAGCAAGCTTTTAATCTTTTCTTCAATTTAAAGAATTAAAAAGAAAAAGTCAATTGACTCCATATTACAATGGTGAATGGTTTTCCAAATACAAAAGCTGACAGTGGCGGGACTATTCTATTCACAAAATATCTTGAATGTAATTCACGCACTACCGTTGGTTAAAAAATCGAGAGTGGTGTTTGTTACGTGGAATAACAAAATACATACTGTGTGGGTTGTTGAGCATAAATTCAATATGGTCCTTTAAAAATCTTAATTGATTAATATGACCAATAATATGTAATGAGTGATAATGCAGAAAGCTCCATTGGGAGCTCTTAAAATGAACATGGACAATACTAAAACTATTTCTAATTCCCAAGTCAGGAATGGGATACCTGAGAAGGTTGGAAACTCTACCCTGGAAGTTGTCGATAAGTATTTCACCTTGGACACATAGTCCAACTTAGTAAATCTAATCAACGAATCCACCTCGGCTGCGCGTTCGAGAAGTTCTGCAGCATATTTTCTGCCCATCTACCGCAGTGTCAGAAGACAAAAGTTTTCAATACGTGTATGCTGCTAGTGATGACGTACGGAACAAAGAATTTCCGCCCTTGGGGCGCGAATGTCCTTAAGTGACGGCCACGAACCGGGAAAAGGAGCGGTGTTAGGCCTCCCATACGGTGGACAAATGATCTGGTAAGGGTTGTGGGAAGCCGCTGGATCAATCAGTTTGAAGGAGGCCTATATCCAGCAGTGAACGTCTCTTAGCTGATATGATAATGATGAATGTGACCAAGATAATTATAGAAAATCTATAAATTTTTTAATGAGCGTAATGCAGAGCATTTTTAAAAATAATCTTAAACTCACTGCAATTAGTACAAGGCAAATGGCGGCGCTAGTTGGTATAATAAAACTATTTCATAGAATAACCTTCTTCTCAACTTGATAAATCGATCCTTGTCTTTTTCCTGTGGGATTACCGCTTGAAACAAAATGAGATCTGATAATTTGCGGGAGAGGGTCTTTTGGGATAGCCTATCTCACGGAGATAAATCTATCTATTCAATTCATATTTGAATGCGGTTGCTTTCATTGAAATACATTTTTTACTTAATTTTAAGGTAATGTATCTCTGTTTACGAACCACTGGATTTATTTTTTATTGATATTGTCAATTTATTTTTAATAAAATTTAGCTTCTACTTATTATAAACAACTCTATCGACTTTAAAAGTCACTCCGAAAATCTACACTATAGCCTAGACAAAACCATTACCGATTGGTAAAGGTCGTTCAAGATCTACGTGTGAAATATCACATAGCCGCGTCTAGACAAATGGACTCGAAGAAGAATGGTTCTGAAATTAATGACTGCGCCAAAGGTTTCGCATTTCTGAAATTGGGATATTGGCTCAGTGGTCAGCTTTGTAATATATTAAGTGAGAAGATAATACAACTTTGTGATGGATTGTGGTGTAATCATGAAAGGAGAGATGGTAAACATTTTCGGGGTATACGTATACGTTGAAATAATGAATAATAAATGAATGCCTTAAATATTTATTTCCCAATCTCCGTGTGTGTCAACAATGAGTAAAGACGAGTCATTTTGAATGGAGATTTGTTTTTTTACACTCCTTTCGTACATATTGCAGACAATTCGCGATGAATTGAGCGGTTTACTCTCAATATTGCATTGACGCCCACGACAAATCTGTCAAGCGGTAACGATTTGCAAAATCAAAATTTTGGCTTAGAAAATATAACAAGTTATATAACAAGTATTAAGGTTGGTTAAGCATTTTCATGGTATTGTTTTTAAACAACGATAATATTGCTTATCTGTGGGTCAATCTATAGCGTGTAGCATCAATAAAACTATCACACGTTGCTTACCGGAAATTTTTCAAAGGAATTGTTAATAATACAAGCACTTGTTTCGTACTGAGATGTATTTTCTTATTTTATTATTTTTATATTTACAATCGTGGTATAACTAAACATAAATAACAACATGGTATAAATGGTGGTATAAAAGAAGTTGGTCGTGAACGTGAAGCGTTATGTTGAAATCAAAGTAAATTAATTTCCCTACTCTCAACATAAAACTACTTCAATGACATGCAAAGACATTATTATTTGTTTATATATCCATGTATCTACTTGATACAAGTAGAAATTTTCATTTCATCGTCCCAAAGCAAGTTTAATTTGCAGAGAAAGATGATCTTTCATCACGCTGTCTTCAAACAATAGTCCACTGAAAGCCTCTCTTGCTTTCTCGCCTTTTGTTTCGGATGATGGTTATAATTTCAAAAGCGAGGTAAGCCGCTTATGAAAGGATGAAACTACTGAAACGTGAATGAAACAATAATCTTTGTTTTTATGGTAGACTTTTCATCGTCTAACAGATTGTCTTTAATGAAATCTTTCCTTTGAATATTTCATAAATTTTAAAATAGTATTGATAAAATTAAAATAGGTAAAAGAATTTGCTGAATATTATCATTGTCTATATATTTCTTCAGACATATTAGGTTGAAATCAATTTTAAAAAATAAGTTTACTTATGACCCGTTTGTCTGTCAACAAAGATTTAGCGATACTTTTATATATTTCTTCAATAGCTACAATTCCATGGAAAAAATATATTTTTTCAATACACTTATCAATTTCTTACACTTCTGTTACTATTACATTTTTATTATAACGCTTCTTAGTATTTCGATCGCTTCTTTAGTGGTTTTCTTTCTATATCACAATAAATACCTATAAACTACTATCTTATAAATACATCTTTCTGTAACTTAAGACGTCGGCGTCCATATTGCCAGATTTATTTGATTCCCATTTCTTCTTAGCGGCACGAGTGAACGTGAATTTATAGGATATTCCACAAGACGCTATTATTGAATAAGAGATTGGTTCGCTCCAGGTGGGATATCTTTCGTATTAGGTATAATACGCGTAAAGTGGTATACGGTATTAATAATTCATGATACTTTTTAGTTTTCTTTGCTTGTGTGTGAAGTTGAACATGTGAACGTTTTTGGTCAGCGTGGGTGTCTAAAGCCTAATCGCCCTGATTTAGGGTAGGCTCGAGAACCTCGGTGCGGACGAATATGAGCTTGATAGATAGATTTCTAAATGAACAAAAATCTAATTTCTTTTGTTATATAAATTGGTTCCATTTAAAACGCAATTTCTAAACTCAAATTAAATCTCTCATTAATTTGGTGTAAACAAATTGTGTCTTATTTCTGACTAAAGTACTTATATCTGTCTCTGTAATCTTTTTTAAGTTATTTTCTTCCTTTCTCAGAGTTTATTTAAGTTTAAATCTTTTTTTAACGTGTTGAAGTATAACTAAGGGAAGCTTTTAGTTAAAAAATGAAACGAAATGTTAATGACTTCCTAATAGATAAAAATAATACGTTGATGAGATTGAACTGAATGATTTTAATGTAGATATGCTGACGTATTTACACTTAATGTTCCTAACAATATATTCAAATGATTTTTCGATGAGTTGAGCTTTTGTTGAGATTAAACGTTAATTATTGTATTATCACGGCGGCGGTATATTTAGTATATTTTTGATATTTATGTACATATTACTATGTATATTTTTGCGTTGTCTAGTATCTATAACCCAAGCTATTAAATATGTTTACTTTGAGCTAGTTGTAAGTATGAGATATCTAGATCATTCATTTTTTATATAGAATGCTCAACAAATGACTCGACACCACCTGGTGATAAGCAGTAGAGGAGTCTATATGTGAAGATAACAACTATTCAACTATATTATAACTATATATATATATATATATATTTCAATAATATTCTCTAAACCAACGTTCGTTCGCGAAACTAACGAACAGTTTTATATTTTTATACATAAGAGAAGAAGAAGTGATTTCAAAAATATATAAAGATAAGAAAAAAAAGGAAAATATAAAAAAAACAATATATTAGCTTACGATTTAAAAGACCTTAGTAAATGAGTCTATTTAAATAAACATATTTTGGCTTTGACTTTGATTTTGTGCTTACCGGTTGCACCGTAACACAAAACTAGGGATGTTTATATAAAACTATAGAATCATGATTAATTATGTAGACATATAATTTATTATAACCTGACAGGACAAGGGCAGCTATTTTAGCTTAAGGTAATGCTTTCAGCTACATTCGTGATGGATCACGTCACAACTTGGAAGATTATTTAGGATTAACTTAGGAAAGTTTAGTAATAATTCATGTTGAATGTTCGTTTTATTAAGACACCTCGGTGATTATTTCTTATTTCAGACATTTGGAGTTAACGAGAAAAACAAGCACATGTCATGGCGGTCTAACCCACGAATAGACTCACACTTATATATGTGATAATATTAGCATTACTGAGCTACACATTTAATTTTTTTTTAAGCTCAGCAAATGACTTGAAACCGCCTTTTGATAAGCAGTAGAGGAGTCCATATCTGAAGATAGTGAAGCATGCGACATTCTGCCCTAGACACCCTCACCTTCCCAGTCCAAACATTGCTTTTTCACGCCTCTTTTAAAGGGACCAATGATGTACGAAGGAAGGAATACGTGTGCTGATAAGTAAATTCAACGATTCCAAGAATATCTCTACATTTATTTACGACAGATATTGGTGTCATTAATCAAACGAAGGAGTTTACACTCTCTTGACAAACTGTAATATTTAATTGCGTGAATTATTGTAATTTTTTTTTGTTCACTATTTATGTAATATATCTACATCATCACCAAGAAATACCATATTCTGCAAATCTATTGATATGATACGAAAAACAGTGAAAAAATAGGCTAGCTTGAAGTCGTTAAATTCTGAAACTGTTGAACTAAAAGACAAAGTCCGCGAGGTAGAAAAATGAAAAGTATTTTCTAAATGTCATGAAAGACGCTTAATTTAATTCTAAAACGTAGAATATTCTGCCAATTTGAACTTTATTGTAAAGTATCTTATATTAAGTTTTACTAATGCATGAAAAACTTATTCATTTGAACGTAAAAAAATCTTTTTACAAAAATAGAACCAATTCCAATGTATATTGGCCACAACTACTTAAGGAAGTTTGCTCTTCCATGCTAAGTCTCGAAAGATCTCGAAGGCTTCGAGCTCGTAAGTGTTAAGAACCTTGAAGTAGCGACTCAAGAATGCCTGGGTTAACGAGTACGTACTACTTTATCGATGGATGGTATGGAATGGGAGTAGGGACTAAGATTGATGGATTTATAAAGGTATTTACATTATATTTGTAGAATCAAGGAACCTTTTTCTATAGTAGGTAGCAGTAATCTTTTTACAGATCATCCTACCTGGCTGGCTAGGTGATGGATGGGATGTGTGGAGCTCACTCTGCTCCCGATCGTGGTCGCAATGCCACAAAACTACCTGGCAACGTCTAGGCCTTAGTGAGGACGATCTTGGATAGCAAGAATAATATTTCTCACACTCACATCTCTTATGTAGACCAAATTATCCATCATTAAGAGCTTGTGTTATAGATACTAGAGAAATACACACACACACACACACACACACACACACACACACACACACACGCACACACACATAAATATATATAGTAATGTCCATATAAATATCAGAAATATATTAAATAAACACAAACATTTATGATTAGTGAACAGATATTCGTTCTAGTCCTACAAATATCTACCGGGATTCGAACCAGGAACCTCTGGCTAAGTAAACAGGGTACAGAACTCAAACAGGCGTCTGGGGATCTGTAGCAGTTCACTAGACCGAATCGGAGCAAGAAGTAATTAATGTAACTGACAAAGAATAGTTTCGCTGTGTACAAGTTACAATAATGATACTGAATACGTAGAAAATGATTTAAAAAGATCCCATATTATTTTTTATCGTCTGAATAGCCTTTAGCTGCTGTCAATAATCAACATTCTCAACTCACATTAACCAACTGGCTATGGTTTCTTCTTTACTGCAATAATCGCTGGATCTTGTCAACCTTAAAGTCATAAGGCATCTTGATGTAACAATTGTAAACTCTCTGATTTTTCTTCCAGTAACCCACCTTTAGTGATAGCCTGATCTGGCCGCCTTTTTCAAAGCAAATCATCGATGCTGACAGAATTACCCTTACCTGTAACAAAAATAATTTGTGCTTAACAGATATCTTTATTAAGGTCAATGTTTTTGAACTTAAATTTAAGAATTGGAATCGCCATAAGGTGTAACATTTTAAAGTCCTTCGTTTTTTTCTTTACAAATAAGAATTATTGTTACTGTTGATAAAACTCAGGAACGACTGGAGCTGTTTTAAATTGTGTTGAGATTAGCAAATACAGTTTTGCTAATCTCAATATGGGGATGGTATACAAAGAAAGCTAATGAGGAAAATCTTAAAAAATAGTTCAAAAATCAATAAATATACGAAACCGTATAAACCTTTTAAAGTTCTTATTAAAAAAAACGAAAAATATCTGGTATTACTAATACATGGATACAAATTGGTAAATGGGAATCACGCTTCAATGCTAAAGAAAACAAATATCTATCAAACTTACTAATATCCATGAGCCACGTTACAACTATTTATCTTCAAACCTAAATACATTGAGTTTACTCATCAGTTAATACCACGACCGTTTGTAGTGTTGCTAAATTAAGGGCAGGAAACGGCGTTTTATTTAATTGTGGCAACACTAACTTGGCTGACGTCATTTCACCATTTCGTTAAGGCGTGACCTTGAACTGTAGTCGAATTTTCGTAAAGTATTTAGTAAATAAAAATTGTCTAGTGACTGCTATCGGCTGCGTGCGGCTCGTTAAGTATTGTTACAGAACTAGAACTATTTTAGTTCTACACTTTTGTCGTCTTTGTTTTAATAAAGTACAAATATTACTTTTAATAACACACACACACACACACACATGTATACACTTAGTAATCCATACTTCACAGGCTCACTCTTACACTTACTATTTTTATTTTATGTTTTCTCATAAGTTGTTTATAAATTGTGCAAACTTTGATGCTGGGACTCTGTATTCTTTTTACTGGAGGTGGGCGTTAATGTCTGCGACACAGTTTTATTTTAAACTAATGTAGCCATTATCGTTTACTTTTTTATGTATGCCTATTTTTGTTCCAATAAATAAATAAAAATAAAAAATCTTGATATTGGATCCTTTGCTAGCTGGGTTTCAAGCTAGAGTGTATCCTAAGGAATCCGAGCTTGGGCGCAGAGGTTTCGTTATCAAGAAAGAACGAACTAGAGTGTAGTGAGGTGTGTGAAATGTTAGCTGTTGATATTTGAGTCCTGTTGATAAACTCAAAATAAAACAAACTGCACAAATACAAATTTGTCTTTATGGTTTATTGTAATGAACTTCAATACAATTTAGACTTAAATAAGAACGAAAACTACTGATAATGAACACTTCATTGAGGCGATAATAACTCAGCACTAAAAGGAGCGTAGGTAAGGAAGATGCAAATCTCACTATTTAAGGTCCAGCTAGAAGATAATCTCCGAAACGCTCAATCAAATTAAGAAAAATCTTTCTCCAATATATAAAATGGACTTTTACGATAGCGATCGCTTGTATTTCACATATAAGGTCGATCCTCACGACAATGGCAACCTAACAACTAGAACATTAAGACACTAGCTTAAAAGAGCGAGTGCGAAGCTGCGTTGCTGGTTAAAAGAATCAGAGGCAGTCGAGGTCCACAGCTGTTAAAGTCGAAATTTCCCTACATCCGCTAAAAAAATTTCACTTCTAACGGAAATACGTTTAGTGAATCTTAACAAAGCGACATTGCCTTGTAGGATAGAAATACTACTTCGTTCCGTTATGTTGTGTATGCACAAATATACAAAACGTGGACGAAACCACAGGCATAAGCTATAATATGTTATATATCTACACTCACATTATGTACCCGACTGGTTTTATTGTCTTAGAAGATGTCAGTTCCCGGCAACTATCTAGAATGACTTGTGGGAGACACTTTCTATTCCAGACGAAATTAACTGAAGCGATACAACATTACTGTTACGTCTGTTACATTGCTAAGCGAGTTAATAGGACTTGAAGCACGTAATTATTAAATTAGAATTAAGTAATTGACTAGGGATAATAAACTTATAAAAAAAACGATTTATAAACACTAAAAAGGCGAAAATAATTCAATTGAAGACGTTATCCAGTTTAAAATTATATTTAGGTTTTAAGTTGTTACTAAAATAGTAGAAAATGCAGCTACGACTCCAAAAAGTAATTTTTAATTGGATAACTTCTTAAATTGAAAAATGTTAGCCTTTTTAGTGCTTTGAGGTCGGTTTTTGGTATTGTTCAAAACTTTTTTCACAATTTTATTGAAAAGTTTTAAAGTCAAAGTTAAGATAGGTGACCTTCAAAATTGTCGACTTTTCTGTTTGTCAGAATCAGATCCTGACTTAGTAATAAAGAGAGCACCTCAGAAATAAGCTTTATCAAATAAAAAACATTTATCGAGTAGTTAAATCGTTACCTTACTTTGTATGTAATAATAATAAAAAAAACCAGCAGAATTGATAACCAGTTGTTTTAGAAGTCGGTTAAAAAACCAAACTTATATGTTCTTCAGGAGATTATAATTGATACTACTTTTTATGATACTAGATCTGGAAGGATCTCCTCTCATATAGTAACATTTCACTAATACTCGATTTGTATATGAACCTTATCCACAAACCATATTTGTACCTTTGGTTACAGTGAGGCAGATACATCTTTCTTTGCATTGATATCGTGTAAAACAGGCAGCAAAGAGCATATCGTAGCTAAAAAACGGAATTTATCAATAATACTTAGATATTTTAGTCCAACAAAAGAGACAAATTCCATTGTTCCGATAATAGCTTCAATGTTATGGCTATTAAGGTTGGAATTACTAAATCTCCTTCTAAACGTATACACTGAAATTCACGTTAAACTTTCTTTATAAGTTCCAACTCTTGCGTGTTACATCTCACCGTAAGTTTCATCAGTCTCAGAAAATTTCCGAGCAACTTAACGATTCTAAGTTAGACCGTCAAAAGCTTTGTGTCTCGAGGTCACAAAGCCACAATTGCCTGTTTAACTTTTGCGATTCGGCTAGAATTGCCTTATTGAGTCTTCTCATGTAAAACTCATTACAGATGAAATGGAAATTTTTCTTCCCTCCATCTGAGGCAGTTTTCTGAGTTAAATTGCTTTTAGCATAAGTCAAAGTCAAAATATCTTTATTTAAATAGACTCAATTGCTAAGTTCTTGTAAATAGTCATAACAGGGAATATGTAACTGTAATTAAAGGTAATAGTAATAACTTTAAGTGGTTATTAACCGGGTATTTACAAATTGTCCCAGTTATGGAATTTAATTATGTATTAAATAAATTATTTTAAAATAAAACTAACACTAGTATGCATATTCCCAATAAACCCTACCACAGCCTCGACGAATTAGTAGCTCCAGAAAAGAAGCGGCGCAAGAAACTCTGAACTCCTTTAGTATTTGTAATGACATTTAGAAATTACCCTTATGTATTAGTCAGTATTACAAACATATTTTTGTTTTAAAGTGCAATATTTTATACAACGGCACACCTTTTCTGGTTTGATTATCTGGCCTCTTTTTCTTGAATTCAAATGTCTTTTCACATCCTCTGTAATAAGTTCATTTTTAAATTTAAGTAGTCACCAGATTACTTTCAAAACATCTTTTTGAAAAATTAACAATAGTTTTCAAGAAAAGAATCGCGTCTGTGTCCTTAGTAACCTTTAATTACCGTTTTCATTCATAAAAAAATCTAAATATTAGATGTTTTATAATAACATAAATTTCATTTTGAATCAATCGTTGATAGATAACATTAATCTAAGGATTGGATGCCGTGACCATAATTAATTGCACGACAGTGTATCGCGTCCCTTATCCCAAAGATTTATCTCAGTGACGTGTTAAACCGCTGAATGTCCCAATTGGGATGGTTGCTCGGGTCATTTTGGGGCACTTTAACATTATTACCGGTGATCATGACATGCGAGGGACATGTGAAATGGGGCAGTTTGATAACGTCCGCTTTTTATGAACAGTGATTACTTTTAAGAATTATATAGCTTCTGGGAATTCTCTAATATATATCTTAGATAAAAAGAAAAGGTAAAGATACAATAAAAATGTCACATTTTTTTCGTTTTTTGTAAGAAGGAATATCATTTTTGGCAATTAACTGTATTGCTTACTGTTACTTAAAATAAATTTAATTTTGTTGACGTAAAATAAATATTTATTAAATAATAAGTAAACTCGGCAGATGTCAATTACGATGCCCGTAATTAATTGCTTTCAAAGAATACCTAATTCATAATTAATTCAAATCAAGCTCTACAAGACATTCCTCCTTTAATGAAAGATGCATTTTCCGACCTATTGGTTCCACGCAGTTTTGGTAAAAATATGCGCTATTACAGGGACTGAGATTGCTTGTTCGTTATCTGTGTCACCCAGGAATGCAGCATATTCTTGGCTGATATGGGTCTAATGTTACAAAGATCGTCACACGCATGAATAATTAGTTACAGTCAGGACTACCTGATTATTTTATTTATAAAGGCATGGAAAATGACACGACACATGCGAAAATAAACAGTGCAGGATGCGATAAACTGCTCTATCTGCCTCACCAATGCTGGCCCAGAAGGTGCCTTCCAAGGCTTCTTTTGAACGAATGCAGATTGTATGAAGTAAGGAACATGTGTGTCATAAGGAATTTCACGCTCGGGTAGTTCGACAAAGGAACGTCTAGCAAAATATCTTTGCACATAATAAAGGAGTGACTCCGTAGATCAGTATGCGTTTTCCTGAGTAGGAAAATAAAGGGTTAAATATATTTAAAATTCCGAATAATATTTTCAAGGTTAGACTTAGGTTATTTACCTCAGAACCAGAACTTAGGTTCAGAACCTTGGGTTGGAAAAGACGTTTGGAATCCCGTACATAATCAACTCCAAACGCTGTGGTTTTATAGAAGTCAGTTACTAAAAAAAAGCCCTCAAGGCAAAATATCTTTCCAGTTTTTATCATTCATCTGATTTGCATTACTTGAACATATGTTACTCGTTAGCGAATGGGGTCAGTGGTAAAAACTGGGAAGCCAGCGCATTCGTGACATTCACGCGGAAAGTGGTTCGTGTCTACAATTATAATGAGGAACGTGGACTATTTTTTGAATTTAAGCACTATTGTTTCTTATTAAATTGAAGTTTTATTTGAATTATAAGGGAATATTTGAGGTAGTCAAAGTTCCTATGAGAAAATTCTATTGTGTTTGTGTCTGCGAAAAGAAAGGACGAAGAGAACCTTATTTATTTTGGTAACCATTACATCATTATCATGTATGGAGAATTATGTACTGTTTTCGTAATTGCGGAGCTTTTCATGCTGTCAGAAACATGCAGAAAATAGATATTTGAATTGTGATCATTATTGCGATCTTAACAATGGTGAAAATTCAATGCTTCATTTATGAAAACATCAAGTTCTGTTAATTATATTTTTATAATTACTGCATCATCATCATCACCAATATACATATATACATCCCTCTGGGCACAGCCTATCTTATATAGGAGATAAGGGGTTTGAATCTTACCCCCATCACGCTTGACAAGTACCAGTAGAATCCTGGAAAAGCAGCCTAAGTAACAAATTTCGATTGACCTATCGTGGACCCACTTAGGCGAAAATTCGTAACAGAAAATAAAATAGAAGCTTACAGAATTATTTCTACTAGAGAAGACTAAATTAAGATAAGGAAAATTCTTGTTCATCACATTCGCGGATCTAAATGTGTAATAATGACACTGCTTAGTTCTTTTAAATTAAAATTTTCAAAAAACGTAAAAGTAGTTTCTTTCAATGTTATGAAAATGAATCTGTGTATATAACTAATTTACGCGAAGGAAACTTTTTGTGACGAAACGAACCAATGATATTTTCTATATCTACATAAATTCATCTCACGTACGTTGTAAAGTTGTTTGTCTCTCTCACTCAACACTAAATAACATTGTGCGAGTAAATTAACGTTAATATAAATTAGTTGCCGCCCACATCTGTTGATTGGAAGCTGGTGTCTAGCGGAATTAGATCTTTTGTTTTACTGAAACACATAACAGAGAGTTAATTCTAGTGATAATAGGTTGGTCATAATTAAGTACAAGACAATTGTCTCTGATTTGACAGAAGAGTCTGAAATGGAGCATCTACTTCGAATTCGACAATTATTGGTTCATTTAATTTTCTCAAACCGTAAAAGGGAATCCGTTGTAAATGGCACATCATAAAAGATTTCGCGAGAATTGAGTATACAACCTTCTTAAAGCGTTTTTAGAAGCCTTTACAGGCACTTGAGACATCGGAGATATAAAGTGCGTGTTGCCGACACTTTAATGAAGTGGAAGTGACGAAGGGATCGTGTTGATAGCATCCATCAACGCGACGCTTTCAACAACAAACGACTTTAAAAAAATGAGGTTCTATTCTCCCAATGTTTGTGGTTTTTTTGTATCTTCAATAAAATCTCTGTCAATTTTGACCGATTTTCAAAATTATTTTGATAGCGTATATTTTTGAGATGGTCTTACAGCTGCGATATGATGATGGGATCCCGGAAATAGAGGATAATTTCCCATTTTTATAAAAAATACAATTTTAAAAACTATATATATGTATCAATCAACAGCGTTGACGGTCATCCATTAAACTTTAACCTTAGTAATTGAACACTAACAATAATGTAATGAATAAATTAATAAAAAGAAAAAAAAATTAAACTAAAAAACTGAAGCACTGATTCCAAAAAACTTTTAAATTAGATAATTATGTCGGTTTTTATATCACCTAGGTAATCAATCGAACAGATCCTCTGATGGAAAGCGGTTACTTGTAGCCTTAGGTTTCACTCGTGCATTTTAATTTTATTCAAATCTTTTGTTAAGAACCATATTCTCTACTCGTTTTGGGAAAACCTTCGCCAGAAGGTCATGCCATAACTCTCAGCGTTCTGGAAGAAGTTTCCTCTCAAACTGTACCATAATGTAAATTTGTTATTTCGTCACTCAAATTTTACTCAGTCCCAATTTTATCTTTAACAACTGTTTAAATTGAAGTCCGTAGGAGTAGTTTATTCACTTATCCTATAATTGCGTTAAGTAATAGATTGTATTTGCAAGATTGTCCCACGCGTGGTTTGATGTAGCCAAATCAAGAAAGCAGCAATTTCTCGTACTGTGTAATCAATTAAGATTTTTACATAATGAATGTAAATAAGTAGACGGCTTTATTATCATTTGTTTTAGGAATACTCATTATTTTCAGATTGTTTTGTCTATTGTGACAACATCAATTAGTTGGACCAGTCAGTTTTAAATTCATTTGGATTGTTTCTGTGGCGTCGTTTGTCAAAGAGAGATCCACTGTTATATGAGATTGCATTTTTCCTCACGACGTTTTCCTTCACCACATTTTTTTTTTTAAATTTATGATGTTTTCCTTTGCTTGGAATATCTTAGTTATTTTTCTGAGGCGTTTTTGTTAATAATTAAAATCTATAATCTATAAATTCAATCTGTTGTCAAGAAAACTTTCTTGAAGTAAGTGACACTGAAATATTAGCTAATTTAACGTTAGACATTAGTAATTGGAGTTGCGGGTTACTTCTTGCTAATGTATCTAGACATCTTGTCTGGATTTTGTTAATTAAAGCCTTGAAAACTTCAGATGGTTTTGGTAAAATATACTGTGAGTTTTTGGCTAATAGTGGTAAGACACATATTTAAAGGTGTTCTATATAATGTACATAAACATGGTCAAAGATGACGGTTGGCCGGCAGTACTTTTCTAAAACATGGAGACTTTATATCTACATATATATATATATCTTATATTTGATGTTACATGTGTATTTTAAACTTACTTATCAAATATATTAATAATGGTAAAAGTTTAAGAAAGGGTAACGTAGGATTAAATTTAAGAAGGGTTAATCAATGACAGCAAAACTCAATCCAAGCAAAGAATATAAATAACGTTCTCAGATAACTGGAAATAAAGAACGTAAATTCAATCTTTAGACTATTGCAATATAAACAGTAACAGAGATACTATAAAGTTTATTTCACAATACCAGCTTTGAAAACACTTTTTGTTTGATAAAACAAAAGGAGAGAATCTTTCAAACTTCTCTTTAACGTAAAGTTTAAATTACTTCGCCAGCTTTTGTTTATAAAATTTGTAATTTGTAATTTTATAGGAATTCGATTAATAATTATGTCTACGAAAAACTTTGAAAAACAACTTGAAAGCATTTTCCAGATATTAAGTATTTACAGGTTGAAAAACAATTATTAATTCATGTTGAATTTTATACTTTAACTTCAAGAACAGTTATGTATAAGAGTTTTTTTAAAACTATAAGAACTAATGGTCCTAAACTTTAATGAATGAATGAGTGGTCCCAAAGAGCCTTTGGTGTAAATGTTACTATTACATGTTTTTATATTATGACATTTTACGCGAAAGGAAATGAATTTCAAATATTAACTGTGACAACAATGACGTCATGAATGTTTTTATGTTTATATATATATATATATATATATATATATATATATATATATATATATATATATATATATATATATATATATATATATATATATATATATATATATATTATAGTATATTTCTGATATTTATATGCATATCAATATTTCTATTTCTCAGTTATCTAGTATATATAACACAAGCACCTAATGATGCTTACATTGGGAGGTACTACATTATTATATATATTACTTACATTATTTGGATTGGATAATAGATGTGAGTGTGAGACATATTTATTAATATTATTTTATTACGAAATCAACTTAAACTCTTCCCAATCCCTCGACGGCTCGAGGGATGGGAGAATACCCCTCGACAGAGGAGGCCAGACGGCCGAGGGTCAGGACGACAGAAAGAGGTATCGGCGGACAATTCTGGCGTATTTTTGGCAATATTTTATTTATTATTAATTATTAATAACCTTTTGTATTTATGAGATATGTATAAGGACAAATTCTAATTATCTCCTTATTTAGAGTGACTCATTGAGATAGTGATGAATTAGCTTTTCTTGAGCAAAACATACACTTTTAACAGGATGTCTAACATTTCGGAAAAATACATATATTACAAATGTCATTCAAAAGTAAAAATTCAAAATGTCTTTAATTAAATAGACTCATTTACTAAGTCATAACAGGGAATATGTATCAGAAAAATAAACATTAATTAAAGGTAATAGTGATAACTTTAAGCTGGTATTAACCGGGTATTTACAAATTGTCCCTGTATTATAAGCACAGACTATAGCTATAAATACTAACCTGGCTAACAAGTAGCAAAATATTTACAATGTACAGACCAACTTTTCCTCTAACCACTTCTCTGTGGTCTAGTAACTGAGAGGAAAGTCAGAAAAAAATGTTGGCAGGAATTTTCTGATCGGTTTGGTAGTAGGGATTTAATTTGTAAATGACATTATAAATACAAAGGCTGAGAGTTTCTTGCGCCGCTTCTTCTCTGCAGCTACTAATTCGTCGAAGCGGTAGTAGGGTTAATTGGGCTATACTATTGTTAGTTTTAATATTAAAATAATTTATTAAACATAATTATATTTTATAACTGGAACAATTTATAAATGCCTGATTAATAACCACTATTACCTTTAATTACATTTATTTATTTTTTCTCATACATATTCCCTGTTATTACGATTTAAAAGAACTTAGTAAATGAATCTATTTAAATAAAGATATTTTGACTTTGACTCCGAGTCCGCCTGGCTACCTACAACTATTTTACCTAAATCATGTCGTTTGTTGTGTTCCAGCAGTTGGAGGTATGATAGCCAGTTCCTTTATGGTTGAGGAATCCGGGAATAGCTTGCTTCCATCTTCGACCTTATCTTCACTAACCATCAGGTGAAATAATGGTCAAGCTACGCCTTTATGAATAAAAAGTGAGTTATTCTAAAAACTTTATCAAACAGACCATGTAGGTTGATACAGCGATTAAATGAACATGCCTCTCTTGTTTGTTTCCTTTAGTTTTTATTTTAAAAGATAAAAAATAAGTAACTTACTTGTAATCCAGCTTTGATTCTACACACATAGTTTCAGAACCCCGACAATTCAGGTAAGGTATAATAAAAATCAATTTACAATGAAACTGTATACGAGTTAAGTTGGATAGTTAATTTAACAGTACAATGTTAAGCCGTTGTAAGTTCGGTTCATTGTTTTCTTTCTGTTACAGCATAAATAACTTCTTTATATCTTAAAAACGTTTTTCCAGAAACAGTTATTTACACCGAAATACTTATTTACTTTCCAATTTGTTTTGAGGAAAGCACTTTGTATTTGCCAGTCGAAATGAAATTTTGTTGTTAGAAGGAATACCATTAATGATCGTTTTTCGACCTCATTTTTGCGTTTAACGATTTTAGCTTAAAATTAACAGTGATGTAGACATTTTATTATATTCTATAGTCTGGTATGTAAGTTAAAGTTGCTAACTTAACAGCTGTAGGACACAAAGTTAAGTTAATAAAACCAAGACTCTCAAAGCAGTACAAACCTCTAACATAATCCTGAGCTCATAAACCCAGCTCAGAGGTTGGGCAAAAACAGTCCAATAAAGTCAGCTTAATTTTCAGTTGAGATTACAATGTAAAACATTTTGAAGATATAGTTGCAGGTAGGCAAGTTTTGACCGTGTCAAGAAGGAGCAGACGGTCATTTTTGAGTACAAAAAGTAATTAAGAAAGAAAAGGACATCAGCATATGATATTGTGGGACCACATACCATCATATTTGAAGGGACTAAGTATCCAATTCGATAATCTGAGTTATACGCAACATTGGTAGCGCCTATTATTCGTTAATAGCAATGAAACTCACCTTTTAACAACTTTATTTTCCTTGTATTATGTTCTAGAAGTAGTAAAATATTCACAGAAAGCTTCACAAAGCGCTCGTAAAGCGCTCACGGCTTCCCGCTACATGCATGTGCCTATTCTATTGTAACAGTTTAACAATGGCTTTGGTGGTACAAATAGTAAGAATGTTCAAGTCATTGTCGAATGGATCTGTCATCTTCCTCCGTTCCTTTCGTTAATTATGCCAGGTTATGCTATTGCGTAGATGCTGTAAATACAATCCTAATTTAAGAAGCCTAACACCTTTTTTAGTGTTTTATTTAAGTCGTTTCAGTTATTTGGGACGTAAGAAAAAATTAGGTCAGATCCGTTGAATTTGGCAATTATCCAAGCAAATTTAAAAGTACGCCTACAACTCACAGTAAGCTGTATGTAACATTAGATATGATTCCATTTTTCAATACTTGAAATTTCCAATACTCACAATCGTATACCAGGTGCATCCAATGAGTACCTGCCAACTGTAGTATGTCATAAGGCCACCAAAGCGGTTGTATACCCACAAAAAGAAATTCATACCAAGAACTTCATTTTTGATCATATTTCCCACCACTCTGTTGCTGCCTGCGCCTAATGTCTCTCTTCCCGTCTATTATTGGACACATATTATTACGGATATATTTTACTAAATTGTTCAACTGTAAATATCTTAGAAATTATATAACCATTGTTGATCCTAGATGGATGAATTAATATTTGTTTTTTTGAGCTCCTACGTAGTTTGAAAGGCTCTTTAAAAAGCGGCTCCTTCATTACAATCCAACGGTGGTAACTCCCTAAAAACTCCAAGTACCTATAGAACTCTATAATCCAGCGTCAAGGTTCAATAACGCGTATCCCGCTTCAACACAATATAGCACAGAAGTAAATGAAATAAGATACAAAACCTCTTTTCGTTTATAATTTAGTTCATAAATATCGTATCAAAATTCGGCTTAGCCAGTTACTGCATAATTGTCTTTATAATTTATACGAAGTAGTTTTATGCATAACATCCGAACAATTTTGGACATATACGTCATATTCTCACAAATCACGCATTATAATTATGTTTTAACTTTACAGAAACCTGAGTTAAATATGCAAAGAGCTAAATTTAGGTACATTAATAGTAATAGTAAATGTAAGGTGCGCGTAATTATACAAACCGCTTCTTAAGTATTACTTGATGAGGGAGATATGACACAAAGTCCTTATATATTTCTCTTATGAAGACTTGTAATAATGGATTAGCAGCAAGCGACTAATTATTTTAAACGATTAAGTAATTATTATTTCAAAATATTTGAAATATAATTAGGTGTAAACAATTTGCTTTATCGAGTAAAACAATAAAACAAGTTACCGTTCACTCCGTACGTATGATAACAAAGAAATTATTGGAACCAATTTCATCTTTATTAATTAGTTAGTAAGAACCAAAGTGCTTTCGAAGACTGTGGATCATTTCTATAATCCCTTCATCCCTACATCACTTCGGTATTCTCTAAGCTTTAATCCCTTAGTGGCTGCAATCACTAGAAAGCAGTCTCTCTCTATAAAAGCAAGGCTACCCAGACTTCGCAATTAAAACGAACCTAGATAATCACATGATTTTATGAAGTTTGCCGTGGATTTTCCAAGAAAAATGTCTATAAAGCATTGACTTTAATATCGGTATAAAAGCAGTAACGTTGACTAAAATCGTGGTATTTTAAATCGATATTTTCTTAAGATTCGATATCTGTAAATCGATCCGCATAATTTTATATTTTCGTAAAGGTACTAATTTCATTCTTATATGAAAAGTTATGAAAGTTATCGGTATTTAATAAATATAGTTATTACTATTGTTAGTACTTATTTCTATTTCGTTGTTTTCTTAAAAGCAATCAACGACCAGCAAAACGCAAAGAAGTTGAGGTTGATAAAATATATGATGAACTTTAGTTACCTTCAAATGTTTATCACAGTTTGAGATAGAAAATAACCGCCCCTCGCAGAAAACCCGTCCCGTGCCTATAGTACTTTTGCAAGTCGGCAACGTTGCACGCTTATCGTTATAATAACTTACTTATACGTTATTTTACAATTATCTTAAACGTTATGTTTGATGTCGACATTATGTTTTGTTACTCGAATTTCGTTATATGAAAAAATAATGTTACTAACATAGCGTTATATTATTCGTTATGAATTTTGTTATTTGATAACGTTTCCAGTTAATGCTGGAAAGATAATGACAAGAAAGGTCTCTCAATGACAGCATACTATGGGCTTAAAAAATTAAATATTATTGCGATTAACTCGAATAGGTTATTTGAAAATTTTACACACAATTGACGCAGGTATTGTAATAAGTAATTAATTTATGTTGATGTTTTGTTTTTCTGCAAGCATTTGTCTTTATTTCAAATAATTTTATTGTCAATTGAACTTCTTTTTATAATAAAGGTACAACTATCGACTAGTGATTTTATCGACTATCCCTGAACTAATTAATCTCAACTATGAAGTGTCATTTTTTACAGACGGTGTTGCGAAATAAAATGTATTGTGAGAAAATCAATGTTGATGATATTTCATAAATATAACGTGAGAAGGTTAACCATGTTAGGACCATCTATCAAAAAAATTTAATAGTCGTTACAAAGTAATATTACATTTTCACTGACATCTAGTAAAATAGTCTAGTCTCTTCCTTACGCTTTCATATCTTCACTACTTGCTGAATTAAAAACACAATATCTTTGAGGTCATTCGAACAAAAACTTACAAAGTATATTTTTATTTTGTAGTTACAGAATAATCCCAAACACATGGGGTCCTTTCCTAGATACTTAGCACTCGGCACACGTTTCCTGTCCCCTTAACTTATTTATACTTACAGAAATGCTGTTTCCATTTGGAATACTAAGGAGGTCATTTTGTACAACTATTAGGCTCTTTATTAAAAGAACCTTAGAAAAGTTAAGTGTTACTTTGGTCAGTGCAGCTGATGCCACATATTTTTTGCTTAGTTTTCAAATTAATGATACTATTAGTCTGATGGTTAACGGAAAATTCTTAATGTAGGATAACTTATCGGTTTATCGTGAATCTAACCTTTGATACCATGAAGAACTATAGTAAGATGCAAAACTATGAAGCGAACTAATTTCAAAGACTAGAACTACTAATTTATTAGACTACAACTACTACTAATTTAAAAGGCTACAAGCTCCTTCATTTCGCTTGAAAATTCACATGCAAATTTAGTGTACTTTGTATGCTAAGCGCTGCAGTAGTTTCTCGATCTTCGGTATAGCATGTAAAGTTTGATATTGCAAAAGCGCTTTTGATTAAAACACAAAAAAACTGCATTTTAGCATAATTGCATTTTATTTCAAGAAGCTTTTTAAATTTTTCTTAGTCAATAATTTTATAACATTATTTTTATTATAAATAGTTACGACCAATTAAAATAAATCAGTTCGGTTAGTTTTATCTTATTGAATCTTATCTTATCAAAGGACTATGGCGCTCGTGGAACACTTAGACACATTGGTATCTTTTATGCCTCACCAGCCATTTATTCTTCCTGTGCCTTAAATATAGCTGCCGTAAGTCTAACTATATCTTTAGGCAGGAAGAGCTTGTAGTCGTTCATCTTTGGATAAGCCAATCCCGGAAGATTCATTCCGGTTCTTGCCAGGGCAAAACATTGGCATTGGCGTTATTTTAATCCTGATTAATTTTACCACACATACTTTTTTGTGGAGTTACATTTTTGAGACATGTGGTAGATGGCAATATGTCTTTTGAGAGCTCAAATCAAGAAGAGAGCCTTTGTTCTACTATCTGAAAGGATGTGTTCACTCTATTCTTCCACCTCCTCCCTTAAGAAGGATTTGGAGTGGCCTGGTATCTTCACTAAGCCTTATGCCGGCTAATGCGTTTTCATGGCTGTTTGTATAAAAGGCTCAGTTTAGAATGTTTTCTGTTTCTAGACTGGCTAAAGTGAAATAAGATAGTTTCTCTTAGAAATTGAACGAAGTAATATTTAACAAAAACAAACATTTCTTGCTAATATTTCATCTAAAGAATCTCATCAAATTAAGTGCCAAAAATCGTTAACACGAACGTTATAATTAAGTTTTTGTGTAAAAATCTATTTCTATCTTAAAGGAAGTAAAATTGAATAAAAATCTATCTTAAATAAATGCTATCGTATTCCATTAAATATATAAATTTTGGTCCGTTTGCAGTTAGATAATTCTAGCTACCAATTGATTTCGATAATTCACGCGATTACTTTCAATTTTATATTTGAACATTTATATTCATTAAAATTGGTTTCTACTTTATTGATTCATTTATTTATTTATTAACTCCAACAAGATTAACATTTTAACATGCATAAAAAATACAATTAATAAGAATCAAATGCAATCTTAATTATAGGAGTTACACTATAGCTTTCCTAACTAATTTAATTTACATGATCCGCAAAAACTAAAGCTGCTATAATTAGTCGTGCGACAACATGAATTTTTTCTTGAATAACTTTAAACTTTAAATTACCGTTTGTTGTGTGAAGAAAGCCTTTTGTAGTTACCGTCTATAGTCAAAGTAACATCGAATAAAAGTTAACTTTACAAAATTCAAGTTTATCGTTGTGGTAAGATAATATTGTGGTCTGTGGTAGTCCATTCTAATATTAAACAAGCAAAAATAAGTTTATGTATGTCTGATACATTTCCACTTCAAAACTGCTAAAGCAATTTGAATGAAATTTAACGTGAAGACAGTTTAAAGGCTAGGAAAAGACAACTATATTTTTATACGATAAGCGATAATCATAACATATTATCCAACTCTGAATCTATCGCTATAGCTTTCATTTTGAATACATCCATTGCCTCTTAACTGTTTATCAGTGTTACATTTTGCTTTAGCAAGCAGTAATGATTTTAATGTCGCGATTCATATGTAGAAGACCAAAGTAAGGTTCTTGGTCATAAGAGTCAATATAGTTCATCCTATAATAAATTTTAACATAAAACTTAGTAAGCACTCAGCCAAAGTAGTAAGACTACTTTGGAAATACGGACAAAGTTAAAATTATAAATATATTACATTGCTTCAATGAATTAATGAATCGCTTTTTGAAGTTGCCATTCTATAAATGGACACCGCGTCTATCTTTTGATGTTTTGTTTCAGCCTTTTGTATATTTCATCTGCCAAGTATACCTATTGTATTGAGGTATAGAGAAATGTCGTAAAATCTAATATTCAGTACACAGCTGAGAACCATTCAGCTTTTGTTGTGTTTAGCGCTGTATTTACTGCATTTTACTGTACATTTCGATGACTGTATTGCTTCCCTGTATAAATTAGCCTACTTAGAATTTGTGTTTACAATTAAATTTCCGTTACTTTAAACATTTGTCAAAATCCGGCTCGAAGGACCTGTGAAGAAATGGTTGATAAATCAAAAACTAACAACCATTCCATTATTGGGTCATCAACTCTAATTCAATTAGTAGGTAAAACAAATTGTATTCGGAGGATTGTATTAATAGAAATATTAATCACTTTGGTATACCTCGTCAATCATGTTATGTCAAATTATTCTTGTATCAAGAAAATATGGCTGATTCCCTTCTTTATTTTTATTTATGTAGTGTTTTCCCATAATGTTTGATTATTGCTTCTCTTTTTGTTTAAGCTGCTTTAAGTTGACAAAGACTTCTGAATTTAAGTTGATGTTGAGTTCAAATTTACGATTAGGGTAAAGAAATAGGGGGGAGAGATTACTAAAACTGGGAAAAAACCTTAGCGTTAAAAAATTTAAAAACCAATCCTATTGCTATAAAAATATTTAAAAGAACTTGGTAATTGAGTCTATCTAAATAAAGATATTTGGACTTTGTCTGTGATCAAGCGAGATACGCGATATTGAACCTTGAAGCTGCATAGGGTTTAATAGATATCTGGATTTTAAAAGAGCTCAATTGCATTTAGGGCGTTGGATCCTAATATCAATTTTACTTTCATAGTTTTACGGCTCGACCTTATATAACTAATTTCGCCGCAATCAATCGTTCGATTGCTTCTCTGTTTTCTAGGAATTAAACTTTCACTTCCAACGTAAAAACAGATCTAACAGGCGGTAATCTGTCGACCGTTAATGGCCGTCTAGTGTTTCTATTGTATTCTTATTTGGGTGCGTTCGTTGTCTTTGTTTTAAAGCTAAGCTAATAGAAAATTAGGTCATTTGATGAGGGTTCTTCTATTATTGCGATGGCTTAAGGCACAGTGTATCCGCCTTTTACTTTTTGAAAGATCTGACAATATACACTACACTCTTTTATGAACTCTTGACATTTCTGTAATATGATATTAGTGAGAATATAAAAATATCTTTATATAATTTGTTCTTTTGTCGAATCGGACATCATCAACGTGGGTTTGCATTAGCCTGTCCAAAGCAGAAGTTTTAATTTTTACTTCACCTTCAACTAATAAAAATTAATCTTAAAATTTATACAAATCGACAATAAATCCACTATTAATTTTTAGGCTAAAATCAAATTTTATTTAAATATGAAATAAGTCAAAAATCCAAAGGAAGCGCATTGCACTACAAAATCATGTTGGAAGTAAATTTGTCTTGTAAAATTTAAGGAGAGCAATTTGAGACTGGATGACTCTTCGAGGACCTTTTTTATCCAGAAATACGGTGTCTCCAGCTACTAAAATACTCCTTCAACCGCTTCAAAGTTTATTAATCGTGATACTAAAATTAGACGAATGTGTATCTAAGCTTTGAGTATTAAGCAAATATTCAAATTCAAATTCTCTATTGCACGCCACATTGATGTACACAGTAAAACTAAAAGTCAGTAGGTACAAGTTCTTGGAGTAAACAATTTAAGGACGAGACAATTGCATAAGGGCTATAAACAATTATATATAACAACTACTAGAAGAAATATAGTTTTGTGAGTAAAAACATATTTTAATTAGCTCTGTATTAGCTTACTGCTGACAGTTTAGTTTGTATTAGGCTAAAGAAGACTTGTCCGGCGTGTCGCTCTTCACCAGTGGTCATTGACATTGATATTGGCGTAGAGCGCGGCGTCCGCGACAAAAATAGCAAGTCGCCACCCGGCTGATTTAGCGGACATCATGCGCACACGCATATGCTTACTAATAAAGTGCTATAATCTTTTGTTTGTTTCCTTATATGGTAGCTAATTGAAAGTAAGTACTGAAGTTTAATGGCCATCTGCTTGAGTGATTAGAACGCCTATCTACTTAGCTACAGAGCCCGGATTCGAATCCCGTTAACGGCTGATATTTGTATTTGTACGATGAGGACGAATATTTTACGAGTACATATATTTGATTAGTCATGGATGTTCGTATCAATATTTCTCAGAATTAATGAGTTAAATACAAAATCATGCTTAATTTGGACTATATGATAGGTGTGAATGTGAAAATATATATGTTATTATACCGTAATAACTTCTTTAATAAAATATTTCTCTGATTTTACATGTTGTGCAACACGCGGTTAAAATACGTCTTTTAATTACAATAAGAACAAAAAAGGGAATGATTTAGTAAATACTTAAGCTGAACTTATTAGCTGAGCAAATCTTTGTCTAGGTTTTCTTGTTTTATTTAAAATTACTAAAACCTGAGGAGAAGTGTCTTTATTTAAACCAAATTCGTTAACGCAATTCCCGTCACAAGTTTATATTTCATTTATACTTGGCACTACTCACTCATTTAATATCAAAAATCAAAATAACACTTTTTGGACAACATCTAATTGCTCCGCAGGACATCATCATCTCCAGGGGAGGTTTCCCTTAAAATCTCCAGGGTGCCCGAACCATGAGGGAAGTGTCACTTGGACTCTGCGCTGACGCATATATAGGACCCCACAGGCTTGTATAGTGCTAGGCACTTATATAAAAATAAATATCTGTTCTTCACTTTAACTAAATCCCAAAACCGGCTTGACGTATTTAAATAATTTCTTCTTTGTTTAGTTCAGGGGTTGTTTAAAAACTATAATTAAAAAGAAATTCCTTAGAAAAAGCCCAAAAAAATTGCTATTTTTGTATGGAAAATATCAAAACTGTTAATCCTTTCATTGCTACTTCGAATCACTTTCGATAGATGGCGTGAGTGGCAGTTACAGGAAACAAAGGTCACCACCACTATTGTATTAAGTTTTCTTCTTAATCTGCCAATCCTATTCTTTATTCTTCTATTAACGTTCTTTATATCTACTACTGCTCTGTTTTCTGTCCTGTCTGTATTCTCTGGTCATTGACATTGATATTCGCGCGCTATACTTAGCGAGAGTACCTCGGACCGATTTAGTATGTCTACAAGTTACTTTTGTTTTGTTTATAAACTGTTTGGCTGCGGTTTATTGTTTTGGTGTAAGTAATCTGATATTTAGAACAAAGACAAGTCGATCGGACATCGTATCCACGATTCTTCCATTGGGTTTAATTAAATGTACACTCTATCTTGTTTCACAGGGAAACCTTTTTACTTAATAAGTTTCTAATTTGAACGTCTGATGCTACGCGGATTTACACTATCCCAGACGTCATATTTTCTGTTCATATTAATAATATTTCTTACGCACACACATTATCTAGCCCAAATTAAGTATCGTTAAGAGCTTGTGTTTACGATTTTTCTTTTAGTTCTGAACGGGGTAGGTCTTGGGCTTCATCTCAACTGATGGCAAGTGAGCTACAACCGCATTTCTCAACCACAGAAGAACTGGCTATCTTAGCTCCAACTGTCAGAATACAGAAATACTGTTAATATTATTGTTATGGCGGCAGACTTAGGTGAGATGGTGGTATCTAGCCAGGGGGATGTAGAAAAAGTCCCACCACCAACCAAACCCATTGGGAATTGAACCCCGGACCTCCAGATCTGAAGTGGTTTCCGCCACTAGGCTACATGACAAAGGCAATGTGTTACAAATACTAGACAAGGGAGAAATAATAATATTAATATCCATACTCGAACAGAAGTCTGTTACACTTTTATGTCGTCAACTTATTTCTCTTTTCAACTCTCAATCGGTACAAAAACTAATTCATTTTCTTGCTTATTTACAGTTTTAAAACAATATTAATTTATTTACGTTTAATCCTTAATAACTACCATTTACTTTCAAATCGTAAATCATGATTATTTACGGCCCAACTTGGTTTTAGTGTGTGTATAAAGCAATAATGTTACTCTTAGCTACAACATTAATAAATCTAATAAGATAATCAATAAATCGATAAAACACTCACTCACTAATATCTAGAACAATTCAATCTCTGTTATAAAGCTAAGTATCTGTAATGACGCCTATTTATATATATTGTACAAGAACAATATAAGAATTGTAAAATTCTCTTGTCATATTATCCACATAAATCATTAGTTCTATTTAAAATATATAGAGGTTATGTATTTGTTTACGTATTCAATTAATGTAACCCTTATTAATGTAACAGCACCAATTAGCTTTGAAAACAGTTACATACAATATTCGTTTGTATCTGTTATTCTGAGATTTTTAACGGCCGCTTAGTCGAGTGGTTAGTACTCATGTCTACTAAGCCAGAGGTCTCGCCTTAGAGGTAGATACTGTAAGAGTAAAAATATTAATTTATTTAAGAACTCATTAGCATAAATATAACTTTTCACACAAATTATAAATAACACAAAGCCAATTATAAACTGTAACTATTTTATTTTAAAATTAAAATAATAATATTAATATTTGTGAATATATACACATACTCGTCCAATGTTAATATTGTCTCTGTAAAGAGAAATAATGCGCTTCTACTCGTGTCTGAACTGCAATAATGTTTGAAAATCACGAGTTAAGAAGGTCGTAAGTTTCACAACCTCACCTCATTAACAGATAGGAAAGATATATACAGAAATAGACTAGTCAGTTTTATGGGATGGGATATTATTTATTAAGTGGACAGGTCGTCTTCCTACGTCCTTAGCCACGTGCGAGGGATTGCCCAAGTAACTCTGGGCAATCTTCATTTCCATTAAGCCTAAAAGGCTGCCTGAACTTACCTCCAGGCAGCGTTTCAATCCAGTGAAATGCTTAGCATAATCCAGAACATCCCCGTAAAGGGCAATGAAGTTACCGTGGAATTTTAGTGGCAATTCCTTGTCGCTTTGATGAGGCACTGGGTAAGACCCACTTACGCCGCGTGATTCAGTAGCGGGTTGGTCCGTAAACGGAGTCCTCCTCGTAAAATAATAAAATATGTATGTAGCTTAGTTTCAATGTGAAGAACAGAACAGACATATAAATAGTGTGATAGGAAATATAGTCAGTGTAATTACAGGTTACAGGAGATATTGTCTTAACTTTTTTCCAGAATGTCCAGAATACATCTAACACGGCACCTTTCGTATAAGCTCCTTATTAAATGGGGCTCATTTACGAAGTTCTTTTAAATTGTCATAATTGAACCCTCTCATCGCTTCAACGACAACTTTAGCTCCGGAAAAGAGGGGCTGCGAGGGCGGGTTTTAAAAGTTTATAATTACAATAAGTTAATCTACTTATTACAATTGTAATACGTATAATATTGAAATGCCATTACGTTTAAATATTATACGAATAAGAATTATTGTTTTTGATGAGAAGTCATTGAACAATTATAGTCTGCTTGTTTAGCGTCCTTTGATGTATCATTATCATCACCAGCACCACGACCACCACCACCACGACCACCACCACCACCACAAAAACCACCAGCCCATCCCCACCACCCCCACCACAAAAACTACCACCACCCCCACCCCCACCATCACCACCACATAAACCAATCCCACCACATAAACCAACCCCACCACATAAACCACCCCCACCACATAAACCACCACCACCCCCACCCACACAATCACCACCACCACCACCATCATCATCATCATCAACAACAACTGCTCCCACCGAGTTTACCCTATATTAGGGCAATTAGGCGTTAGTCAACCAAGTTGACCATGTGCGGGTTGGTCGACCTTTAAGTATAAAATACATAAATAATTAAAAATATAAACAAATAATCTAATAAAGAAACCATTATACGATGCAATTAAAATTTTGCGTTGATAATATCACTCGAAGAATAACTTCTATAATAGGAACAAGCCATTAAAAATGTTTTAATTAAATAGAACAATTTTCGCTACATACCCATAATAATCCACAGGTCCCACGCCTCATTCGCCAAACAAAAATATAGCGTGTCAGCTAATAGGCTTACGAAGAAACTAATAAAGGCTAGAATCGAGGTATAAGGGCTCCGTACTATTTCTGGTTAAATCTACAATGGATAAAATATTTTGACACTTTATTTGGAATCTGCAACAATTAATACCATGGCTACAGCTGTATACAAAGATTTAAGCCACTGTTAAACTGTAATATCAATAGTCAGACTAAGATTTTTAAGATGAAATTCACGATAATTACAAACCTTTTTTTTATTCTTATCGGATAAAGCCGAAGATGATATCATTATTTCCTTAATTATTCCATTCCCTTAAAGTCAAATTTCAAGTATTCACACAATTTCCAATATAGATTTAAATATTTTTACTTTTAGAAAACTCAACTTCTTAACTTCATCTAGGTATCTACAGATAGATTGATATAAGAAAAGAAATTCAGTTTCATTGCTATAGTTTGGTTAGAGAACTCAAACTACGCGTTTGCGTCTGCTAATCTTTTTGTAGCCAACCTCTTTGTAGGCGTAAGTTGCCTTTTCAATATCACTCTTCAATTGTTTTATTGAAAATGATTGCCCATTCACTTTGTATGGAGAATTGAATGAAAGATGATTTTTAAATGAAAACTATTTTAATTGATTCCAATAAATTTTCGTTAATAAATTGTCTCGTAATACTTGCAAAATCAAATGCAAAGCCATTTATGACTGTATTTTTAATGAATAAGGTCTCATTTTTTAATCTACAGATATAATTTGTCTACTGAATAATGTTGACGTATCAAAATATTTTCCGCTAGAATAATAAATAATGTTTAAAGTTATATCTCGGATAAAAGTTACATGAGGATTAAAAATCAGCCCCTAAGCGAGTAAGGTTTGGGTATAGATTTGATTAACTAAGAAATTTAAGAAGACTTTCGATCTTTGTTTGTTTAACTTATATGAAAGGATTTATCATAAATAATGATACTGTGGACGATAAATAACAACTTAATGTAATTAGCGGACTGTGTAAAGGTAACTCGCGAAACAATATTATAAAAGCACAATACATTATCATTTAATATACCATTAGATTTTAAAGATCATAAAATTGACTGACATAATTTAAAAAAAATTTAAACTACAAAAGAGGGTTTTATCATGCCAGGTTGTCGCTACCCTAAAATATATATTCTAAGTACTATGTTAATAGAGATAACATAATAAAATGGACGTATATTTTTGCTCAACAGTTTTATTAGTTCACATTTAGGTTTTTAATATTTGTAAGTACGGTGGGCTATGTGTATATATTAACAAATTTTAGGTATTCAACTCATTTTAAATAAGATTTATCATTGCAGTGACATGTTCCATTTGCATTTGTTTCTAGTTAACAATATATAAATTAATACACCTTTTTTTCTTCTTTCCAAGAGAGCTTATTATAAAATATACGTACCCATGGCTGTCATTATTTTGAAATCGAACTTACCTGTAAATTTAAAAATTACATAAATTAATACACAGTCACCATTAATACTATTTTTTTTAAATCAAAAATGAAATTTTAATGTATTTTTTTTAAATAATCGAGCATAAACAGATTATTTTCGCTATGGCAGACGAAATAAAAAAAATTGTTTGGGAATAAAGAAGTAGAAGACTCTCTCTCTCTCTCAATCACATATTCATTCTCATTGTAAGCAACATTTAAATCGCAAAAAATCAAGTTTCAATTTAAACTGCATGAACATTGCTTCTCATAAATTTCTATTATTTCTTTATAAAAATTAATTAATTTAATTGTCTTAATAACCAACTAAAAATTTGCTGCAGACAAAACAATGCAACCAGTATATCCAGAATTTTAATGTACAGCAGCTGAGGACAATCAATCATTGCCATACATCCATAGCTGAAGTAAAAAGAAAATGAACACTGAAGTCGACGATTGAAGTTTAAAACAGACACAGAAATAGCATTGATTAATAAACATGGCTTAATTAAAACTAATAAAATAACGATAAATCCCATATTTTACCCTTTTAAAGGCTTTTTGTTAGTAACAACATGTATTGAATACAACAAAAGTTGTTTCCATCTAACAACTGGTAATACACAACCTACTCGCATTGTCCGACTTGAGTCGATAGTATCTCGACGTCTATTTCCGAGCTGAGAAACAAGCGAGGAACAAAATGAACACTATAGCTATGGAACATGTTGTTTCGAATGACTCAAGTTAAGATCAAGTGGCTATAGACATATTTACTGTGACCAAACAATCGAACCAAGCATGGCAAGCATGGTGCATTGATTTAGATTAATACTCTCAAAAGATAATACTTACCTTAGTTTTATAGATATGATATTTTTAAATTACAATAACGATAGAGAAATAAATAAGTAGCGAGTTTTTCCAAAATAAATTAAAAAAAAACGGAATACTGAATAACAAAAGGAGATGTTCGATATTGGTACTTGAAAACTACCCACGATAAATATAATTATTTTTAATTTTAAATTAACATCCCTATTAGTCAGAAATAAGATCTAAAACCGACTGGCGTGCTATGCCTAGTTATAAAAAAATATTTGTAAAACTATGTACGACATTCACGTTTTATTTATTAACGAATTCCGTCTTTAGAGTATTTTGGATTTGGATAAAGATTTTTGAATCGGAATAAGATGCTGCTTTTCGTTAAAATGCGGGTATATTGTTAAAAATAATATAAAATAATATTTTGTTAATTAAAAATATACTCTTTCATCTCACATAACTTGTGCCTTGGGATATGACTGACTACAAACCTCGATAAATTGGGAATTTCTCTCTTAAAACCGTTTTTCTGTCAAAAGAACCATTACTTAAAGTTAATGCTAAAGTTAAACCCACGCTAGCACGCAAAGCTTTTTTCTTTGCACTGTGACTTAGAAAGCTGATATTTACCATACTAACATGTTCATCCGTTTAATATTTAAGCAAGTGGAAAGGGTTCTTTATAACGTACTTAGGGCTTTATCTCTCAGAAGGATTATTTTGGGCACACTAAATATAAGAAGTTCAAAGGTGGAGAAACGTGTTTTATATTTAAATTGGGGTTAGAAGAGCTCCGGTTACGAGACGTGACGGCGCCTCATCTCCTTAGGAAAGTCGCAGTGATCATCAAAATAGGGATTTATATCTTTTTTTGCAACACCAAATGATACTGTTGGTAAAGTCTTGGTGCTCTAATTATTACTTTCTGTAGCCTCTTCGTTTTTAACATATACTGTTCATTTGTTAAAAAAAAGAGAAAAACATCTTAAAAAATATTTTTTATTTGTTTTTTTAACCTATTCTTAAGAACTTATTAAGTATAATAGTACGTCCAGTCTCGTTACATTGCGTTCCCTACTTCAACCGCGATGCTGTTTCGGTATGATAAGTAAAAATTATATCATATTCGCAGTTAAATCAAGTGAATTCCTAAATAGTTATTCTAGCCATTTATAGTTTAGGTACATGGTTCATGTATTAGAATTACTATTTAGGAATTCACTTGATATAGCACTCAAAAATTTTGGTGCAAAATTTTTAAATCATTTAAACTACATAATAATATAAACTTATGACACTATGGAACACTATGGAATGAAATTTACGTACAATTGCAATATGTTTTATATAACTGCTGTATACGTTTCTATTCCCAACGCTGCATAAATATATTTCTATGAGAAATTCCTCGTATTTTCCCTGAAAAGAAGCTCTAGCAGCTCAAAAAGAATCTCTTGAATTTTTAAAATCGTGTATGTAAAAGTATCCGAGTTGAAAATAAATGGTTTCAAAATTACAACTAAATATAATCATGGTTTTGTCTCTCTTGTCAATTAACTAATTGATATTTTAATTCCTTTATGCACTCGGGAAATCTTCAATCAACCACTTAAAGAAGGAGATAAATATAAACATAATACACCCTTCAAAAAGTTACTAAGTAATGTTATGAATATTGAAAAATATAATTATGGTTGTAAGCGGTATGAGCTGCTAACTTAAATAAAACGGCACAGAAAAAAGCATCTTAACTCCGCAATCTAGAAGAGCCTGGAAAAACTCTTAGGACTCATTGGGATTCCAAGTGTTCCCTTCCCCGTTATTGAACTAGTACAAACGTCTCAAAGATTTGAAGAGTTTTATACCTTTTTGTGAGCGAGTTTCACAATAAAATCAATTAAGAAGTTATTTGCACTTGTTATTCCGGTTACTATCCATATTAATTATAATAATATTTCTCTATCACACATACACATCTATTATCTAGCTCACAGTAACCATTATAAAGAACTTGTGTTATAGATACTAGATAACAGAGAAATATATCTATATTTCTCTTTAATATGTATATGAATATCAGAAATATACATACAAACATTCATGACTCGTAGAAGATGTGTACAGTTTTAAGAGACTGCTCAAGAACTTGTAATCGAAATCTCCAATCCTTCTCGAAGGCTTTCTTACTGAAACCATTTATTATCAATTCTATCGTATCGATACATCGATACGATAGAATTGATAATAATGTTAATGTGGTAGTGAAATATAGGTACCTTTATTTAACACAAAATTCACGCTAAACTGAATTGAAGTGAAAGAAAATTGATATTTGTTAAAAATTTTGGTAATACAATTTAACCTAAAATAACTCAAAATTATTAATTTTATCTTATATCAACACTGCAGAAATATTTCTATATAAGCACTGTTAACGTTCAAAACTCGTTACGATATTAAGTCAGTGCTAATTCTGAAGATTATCATATTAAAAACATATTATAATTTGAAGCGCCATCTTTTATTTTGCAACATTGGATTATTTTTGTACGCACAAAAAAATATTTTTCTGCAAATATTATACTTATTTCAAGCGATATTCTCGTTAATGGCTATTTATTTACTTCAATTCTAGCCACAGATTAGCTCCATTTGTCTTAATTTATTCTCTGTACATGAAATTTTTGGTAGTAATAAAGCGTATTTTATCTATTTACGTTACTACTTCGAGCATTGAAAAATTAATTATTAAATATTGTCTAAAACTGTCAATACGACATTTTTTAAAAGTGAATCAATATCCTTTTATTGTAAATTTAAAAAGGCTAAAGTGCAGTGAAGAATTTAAACCATGCTATTACAGAAAGACGCTCCACTTCGTGCCTGGCTGAAGTCTGCAAAACGCTCGCTGAAAACTTATAGAATATTGCCAGAGCGAACCAATTAAATTCATTATTTACTACAGTTTTCAATGAAGCCTTTCTCCAGGAGAATATAACTTTCCTTTAGTACTCTTTTGTATTCAGTTTCTTTGGTTGCATTTGTACTTTCAACTTTTTAGTTTCTTCTACTATTATAGAGTAATCCATTTTTTACATTTATGTAACTGATAATGTATTTCATATTTTTACTTTTTAACTTACTTAGTTGATTGTATTATGGATTAGTATTATTAGTGACAAATCGTGTATTTGAAAACAATTCTTGTCTTTTTCTTAAGACAAAATCCCATTGGATTTAAGAAAAGATAGTTTGGACGTACAATAGTAAACTTGTACTGAAGTTTAATCAAAAATTTTAACTTTAACTTAAACTTTAATATCAAAGGAACCGTTTTTAGTAATATTCTAGCATATCTAAGCACTAAACCAAAGAAGATATTTAATTAATAAAACCCCTATCTTCTTTGCTTAAAGGCAAAATGTATAAAATCGTACACATCATCCATAAAATCTATAACATTCCCCCATAAAACCTTATATGGACTAATAAGGAAGCTTTTAAAGTTCCTATGATGTAAATTACTCATAAACCTATCTGTGAAACTCATTTAGGAGTTACGTAGAGCAGTAAAGTGCAATCTGATGTAATTTGTAAATACATTTGGTATATGATTGAATAGTTTGGTTGGTAATTTGGTTGGATCTAGCTACTGTAAGCCAAAAGAAAAACTAGTTAGTAATACTATATTTTTAATTAAAAAAAATATTAGTTTCCCAAAAATATAAGCGGTATTTTATACATGTCACATTGAGTTGTATAAAATTTACTTTTATTTTTACTGAATGGTGAAATAACCTTTAGCTTCTAAAGCGGAGAACTATGAGGACTGTATTGTAGCTACTAAATAAATTTTATTATTTAATGGTACGCGAATGACACAGATAAAATGAATCAATTAACAAATGGACTATGTTACTAAAAGATAAGTAATTATGAAAGAAAAAATACAAGAATTTTATTAATGGCAATAGACAAAACCATAAATAAGTACTCCTTTATATTTTTGTTTATTTCCATTACTATCAAAAAGGTTATGATATCTCGGCAACATTTTCCTTGATCCAGATCTTGTCTTGTTAATGTTGTCTAAGTTGATTATCGTTTTAAGAGGAAATACCATGTCCCTAAGTTTTCCATTTTTTTTTCATAAAAGATACATCTTTTAGATATCTTCAAAAAACTACTACAATTGTCAAATTTTCTGTTGTGTTCACACATCTAGGAAGTGAATTTGATGAAATTATTTATATAAATAGTAATACATAGAAATATAGTCTAAGCAAAAAGTGACAGGGGATGTAAATCGTTGGTTTTCTATATTTTTGCAGCTATTTTCAATTCGAATTACAAGAATGCCTCAATAGTTAGGTTGGGGTGGAGTGCGACAGCAATAGATTTTGCAAACCTATTTATCAATTTTAATCCACTTGACGTCTCCTCTTAAAATGTTTCTCTATTATTTCCCAGGCAAAGCAAATATAATCATAATTACAACCGTTCATTTTAGTATGTCAGAAGACAATGTAAAAAGTTCTTTGTTTTAAACACATTTCATATATAACCTTGTTAACAGAAATAAAAGGTCTGAAACCCATTAAATCCTTATAATGCGTCCTAAGTCCATTTAAGTCCATAAAAAAGTCTACTAGCTAACACAATGGCAGGTGAAAGCTTTTCTGATGTCGACGGAATGTTCATAATTTTATCTGCTCATTTGAAATTGTAATGCCGAATTTTTCTTTCCCTTCTAAAAATGGCGCCGAAATTTTATTAAAACTCTTAAAACGAAATTGTAATATTTATATTGCTATACACCCATAGACTAAAGAATATTGCTATACACCCATAGACTAAAGAATAGACTCCTTGGTACAACATAGGGATACACTTAAAAATTACATTATTATGAACAATATCTCATTGACAACTTAATTAGAAATACTGCGAAAATAATTTGAAAGAAAGTACTGATTTTTTTTCAAAGCTCAGCAAATGACTACACCAAGGGATGATAAGCAGTAGAGGAGTCCATATGTGAAGGTAGCTATAATAGAAGTATGCGACATACTGCCCTAGCCACCCTCACCTTGCCGACCCATAAAGTAATCCCAATATCTAGTAAAATATATGCTTCTAATTTAACGTACCTCGATGGAGCCAAATTGCCACTGTTCGGACCAGACAGGAGTCAAAGCAATCGATGTTTTTGGGGATAAATTAGCACGAGAATTTTTAAATGCGATAATAGACACATAGTAATCTGGACCTTTCACCCTCATTCTCAACTTTCGGACACAGATCAAACCCCCGACATTACGCATCAGAAGGTCTGATTAAAATTTTATTTTTGATCTTTTCAACACTAATTTTATTCCAAGAATAAAAAAGTATTAGCGATTATTCGATTAAATTTTTTTATCAACGTTTTTTTATTTACCAAAGTATTCTGTGATTATCTGGAGATTATTTGAGGTTAAAAAGGGTATAACGTCTCCATGTATATCTAGAGACATTCTTGCGAAGTTATCTCTTCACCGTTTCCACATTATTTGCGTGGTGTGACTTCAACCGTTACTGCTTGACAACGCAGTTATGTAAGCGCAGGTCACTAACCACGTTAGGTCTTGTGTCGACCCTGATTCGAGCGGCTATGTCAGGTGACAATTTGCAATTGTTAATCTTGTTTGAAACTGTCGTGAGTTTCGGTGGCTGTGAATTATGCTTGTGGATAATTTGAATATGTTGTGAGTGGTAAGGAAATCCTCTTCGTGCAAAATATAAAAATTCAATCGTCCATCTGTTAGTAAGTTCTATATTGAACTACCGACTTTTATTTTCCTTTATGTCAACGCATTTGTAAAAAAAATTCATATTAAACTTAAACAACAACGGTTCCGATTGAAGTAATTTTTGAATGGCTTGTAAAAACAATTAACAATTTTATTTAAACAGCATTCTTCTCTGCATATAATGCGGCAAACTGAAAAATCTACTGATTGTAGTATGACATTAAAATGTAGATTGAACTAAAAATGTGTATTGTATTCAATCCACTTCCATTATGCGTGTTTCCAATTGTTCTAAATGTAACAACACGTCACCCCGAGGATCAGAATCAGGACAATTTGTCGGCTCGACACCGTCCAAATTAGATCACAGGCATTTCACGAGTGCGTCACTTTACTTGCACAACTGTGTCCTTGGAGATTTCAATCCACATGCTTAAATAAAGTCTCGTTTTTATGAGAACGCGAAATTGTACTCTCCAGATAGTCGTAAGAGGGTGAAAAATCCTTTGGATTTACAAAATCCGAAATTAGATCATTTATTAGTTCCTTAGTAAACTCAATTCTCATTCATAATGTAGTTTCCAATATATTCCATATCGCGTTCTTTGTTTTCAATTTATGTCCTAAAGAATAAATATTACTCTACGTCCATTTTGATTGTGAAGTTAGAACAGATGTTTCAAGTAACTACGGCGAAATGTCTTCGGGCCATCCCGTGTTGTCGATGGAAAGCGGCTAGGTAGGTGCGTCGCTGAGGAGTTTAGTGGGTAAGAGCCCCATACACCCCCCTCTTCCTCCCCCCCAGAGGTTAAGGGATCGGCTGGTAGAGCTTCTCCTCAGCGTCACAAAAAAAAAGATGTTTCAAGTAAAATACAAGTCTTATTGTTTTTAAAATTTAAGTATATATTTATCTTAGTTTAGTTTTTAGTTATTCGGTCGGTTTATTCGTTATTTAAACTATTACACGTGTTATTTACACCGTTATTTTAGATTATATTAAAAATGTCTTGGACATAATATTTAATATTGTTTTAATATCATGTGGCCTGTACTTATGTAAATTAATTAAAAAATGTAAGCGGAATAATACTAAGTTATTAAAATCTCGATAATTAAATAGGTTTGTGATAAAATGCGAAAGAATAAAGATGGCTATTTAGTTTTGACAAGCATTAATAACTGTGCGGTTTGGTGAAACTAATCCATTAGATAAATTTTGTCAACACTCAAGGGAAATATGGAATTCTATCAGAAACCATCGCCCTTAGTTAGTTGAAATCACACCGGTCCATTATATTATAAATATGTAGAGATTTTTTTATTCGGACAAACAAATGATAAACGCTAGGTACAAGAAAATTTTAAACTTCGTGGCATCTTTATTAGGGTTGGCACTTAGGTAAATCATAATATTTCGTTTTTATCTCGTGATTAAAATACACTCCATAAATAATTAAACAAATAAAGAAAATTCAAATTACAAAAATAAATTGCTATTTTATTTTCGTCGGGGATAGTACAAAGCAACTGAGAAATTTCTTGTTTATATGTTATAAACTTTGGTTTAATTTTTACAAATTTTTCAGATAATACACAGCCTATACAAGTCCCACTGATGGGCAAAGGGCTTCCTTCATATGAGAAACACCACCATGGGATACGAACACGTTGGCGGAATGCGACTTGGTAGTTAAAAGCCACTGCTAAAACAACTGACTGCTTAACGTTCCTTCCGAAGCACCGCAGACAGGTACGCGGAATTATCCCTGACACATTGTACCATATTTACAAGAGAGAAAAAAACACAATTCTCATATGGACTAATTTAAGTGCTCATTGTGTGGCAACCCTTGTAAGGACAGTGTACAACATTCATTGTCCAGAGCCTTTAATTGACGGATCAACTAAATAATGCTTCACTTGAGAGTTCGTCACTTCGCACCAAACAAAAAGGTGTGGTCTCTTTAACGGCGACTAAGGGGGCTAACGGCTGAACTGAAACGCCACTTGAATAGGCTTGATTAAATTTTAAAGAGTATCTTCTCAATTAAACTTTTGAAATATTTCTTTTATCTTTGGGATTTAAAACATTTAGATAATGAAAATATTTGAGGAATTATACTTTTTAGTATAATCATTATGATATTAAATTCTAATACTCCCACCTCAGCCAACCCAAATTAATCATTACTAAGAGCTTTTGCTATGGATAACGGAAAACTATAGATAGAAACAATATAATTATCAGAAAAATACTGAATACAATAATGACTCATAATCATGTGTTGTAGTCATCACAGAAACATCTGCCTCTTGCCAGGATTCGATACCACTACGAACCGTTTGTATTCCTGCCTATATAAAAACCATAGAGTTTAGTAGACAGGGTTGTTAAAAACTAAACTATTTGAAATTTTAAAAAAGAATACATAAATACAATTGCTACATTTGTTTTTTTTTATTTACTTATTTAGTCTTGTGTTATAAAATCTGCGATTTTGTATAAGTAGAATTGTGTTAGCTTATAAATTTAAAAACTAACTAAAATGTATATATCTTGTCAGAGAGCATATCGGGTATAATTTAGTGTTTCATTGTCTTTCATTATTATACTGCCATGTGGTCCTTTGCTAGTTAAACGTCGCTACTTTGCCTTATTCGCTAGCTTCTCAATCAATAGGTAATTAAGCTAACTGTTAGCCTGATGGTTGATAATCTACGCGTATAGATGCTTGTAATTTCTAGAGTTATGTTGGTAATAACGTTACGTTACGTTACCGCAAATGAAAAAGTTTGAGGAAGCGAAATAGGTGACATGTTTAAGAGTAGTGAGTTTTATTCCCTTGACACGGAAGCTAAATATTATATGACGAAAATAAAATGTGATATTACAAAGAAAAGATCTGCAACAAATATATTTTCCTTACATGACCAAAACATCGTAAATAAGACTTTGTATTCTCTAGGGATGTGGGAATTAGGTTTATGGAGTTACGTAAAAGATACATATTTGGCATTGGTTGAATCAAAAAGGCACTAGGTGGATATTAGGAACGAAACCATCGGTAGACCAAAATTAAAAACTAATTTATAATTATCTTTTACAGTGAGTGCTTCACTTTCTGTTGTTTCTGGAAATAACAAGTACCAACATTAAAAAAATAATTCACAATAAATAATTTTTGCCTTTTTAGTATTTTGCTCAAAAACCATATCGATTTCTAATTTTGTTGATAACATTTTTTTCCCACAATTTTGAGTGTTAAGCTTCAAAGCTTAACTAATGAACGAACGTCAGTATTGTCGACTTGCTTGTCTGTTTGACGTTGGTTAAAATACTCGAGTAGTTTTAGAAAAAAAAATATGATACTCGTAATACATGCCAATAAAATTTGATAACTACCCTCGATTTTCTCCAGGAAAGAAAGCACCACATAATCCCTTGTCTCCCCCGAGCTGAGTAGACGTTAATATCTTTCCTCTGCATTAAAAAAAGGTCATCTACTTGAAATGTGAATCAATACGTATTTTAATTGCCTCACGTTATGTACCTATCACATGTTGTTTGAATCCCGTCTTTCGTCTATATTTCGTAATATCTCTTAAACTATATATTTATATCTTCTTAAACATCCTTTTTTACCCAGCCTAATCTCCACTGAAAATCCATAGGCATAGATTCAAAACTCCGATTGGGATCCCAGCGACAAAGCTCGGTAAAGTTTCCGTATTCAATACGACCGACGACGATATTGGGAATGGGTCGGATTGGAAAAGTTCCGGACTTATTGCCTGGGTGGCTTTTAGCTGCGGTCCGGGGTGAGGATTCTAGATCGTACATTGCTGTTGATACAAAATGAATACCTTTTCCTTTAACTTAAAGGGGTTGTGGCTCTGAAGACGTAAATATATTAGATACATTGTATTTCATTAAAATTTAATTAGCGCCTTAGATGGTAGGTTTAGCCGGATACAAATAATGTTTATAAATATTGTCTTTCATCTTAAATACAGTTTCGTTGTGTTGTTTTCTCTGGCGTTTGGTGTGGCATAATCTCTAAATTAGATTAAATCGCGTTTTATTTCAGAGATTTCGAAATACTTTTTACAATCAACTACCGTAGTACTATAATAAACTACTTTAAATCTATAGCCAATTAAAAAAATAGTTATTTTTTACATGAATATGAAGAACTTTTAGATGGATTGGTATTAGGATTTGTTCATTTATAAAAAGTTAACAGATTAACATATTTCTAGCTTTGACAAATTATATCTATTTAATTGAAAGTTAATGAAATTAATGATAATATTTTTATGTTAGTTTAATTTTTATTTTGACATTACTTATATAATGTTAATAAAAATCTTTGCGTCAATTCTGTACCCGAAAATCTTATCAATCCATTTCCAATTCATTTCCTTGTCATTTATGTAGTACCTTCTCAATATTTATACTTATCTCCAACGTATCAAATCAAATTTATTTATCTTTTACTCAAACTAAAGATTTAAGCTCGTAAAAGGCAAAGAAATATCTTATAAAAATACCATTTCTAATGTATTTTACATCGAAAATTAGTAAGTGTTGATAAAGTCAAAGTCAAAGTCTCATTAACTGAGTTCTTTTAAATCGTCATAAAAGGAAATATGTATGAGAGAAATGGTACAAAATTAAAGGTACAGCTCTAGTATTAGTGATAGCTTTAAGTAATTAATGGGTATTTGCTAATTGTTCAAGTTTTAAAATTTAGTTAAGTATTAAATTAATTATAAAACTAACACTAATATACATATTCCCAATTAACCCTACCTAAAAATAACTTTATCTATCAAAAGGGACTCAATTTCATTACCACGACATACTTTTAGCACACAATCGCGAATAATGCCATCAGCGCTAAGGTCAGTTGCCGTGAGACGTGCGTGAGGAATCACCATTCCAATCAGACCCCTCACTTTCAATTCCCTTCACCTCAATTTAATACGTTTAACTCTGCCAGAGCGGGGCAGGGCGTATCAATTTACAGTGGTCGTTTTTGCCAGAATGACTCATGGAGTGACTCAACGGTGTCTGAGGTATTCAGTTTTAATTTCGGTCGATACAGTTGAAAGGGGAAGTATATTTATTAGTAGAAGGATACGGGGTGGCTGGGGTATTATAATAAGCCATCATGGCTACGGTTGAAGCCGTACGATACCTAAATAATCCTATATTTACTAAGAACTAAATTTAAAGGTGTTTGGATGATTATTTGAGTAACTAGCCAAATTTGAAATGAACTCTCCGAAATAAGTAGTAGAGTTTATTGTTTAATGGCGAATTTCATTTATTGTTATTCTATGTCGCGTTATACCATTTGACTTTAATAATTCGTTGCAGTTATTGTTATAATTATCGTAAAAAAATCCTGTCAGCTGTTGAAAATAACTCGAAGTTGAATGACGTATCGTCGAGTGGTACGATTGCTGAAATATTTGGAAAATTAGGAAAAATTTTATCACTATTTACGTATAGATCAGTGATAAATTCAGTATACAGATAATAATAATTATAATAGAGATAATAATGATAATACAGATTAGGAATTTATTCCAAATTCTAAATAAAGTTCCAAACTAAAGTTTTTGCAATCGATAGAATAGATCACTATATACCGGTGTTCATGTTTAAAGGAACATAATCAAAAATATTAGACCTACTTTAAGATACCCGGTCGGAGGTAAGTTAAAAAGTTTGTTAAAAACATTTTAATAACATGTACTAAAAATTTATATAACAGAATTTGTCTGTCGTCTCTGTCCGATAACGCTTCTATATTATATTTTCTGTCACTATATCTATTGTATTATATTTTCTGGCACTTCACAGATTAACCAATCATACCGAGTGAAATAAACAATCAGTAAAATTGCATTTACAATTCAAATGCATATCTTTTTTCCAACTCTACGATAACAAATCTAATTTTGTTGAAGCACACCTACTTTTTCTGTTCAATTTCATTCAATAACTTTTTATCGCCTGCGCACAGTGTTTGTCTTTGAATAATGTCTTTATTAAATGCTTCATTAACAGTGATTCATTCATTATTGTCGGCTATTATCCGACCGACAATAAAGCGTGACAACCTGTCAGAGACACGTTTTAGATCTGAATTAACATTGATTAAAATGATAACGGCTACGTAACTACCAATGGGTAATCCAGCCTTTAATCGTAGAAGTTGAAATACCCTTTCCATTATATCCTACCTCTAATTACCAACAGTACTATTGACGACATATGAACCTAAGACTTCCATGTTGTCATGCTTAATGGCTATAAGGTCAAAGATGGAAACCAACTACAACAGGTTTCCTCACGCACAGAGGATCTACTAGGCTATCATACCTGCAACTGCGAGAATGCAACAATTCTGTTTACAATATTGAAAAGACTTAAAAAACTACGACTAACCTAATGAACTATTCATCCCAGCTCTTCAGAAAGAAAAAAAAATACAAAAACCAAGATAGTTGACAAAAGATACTTAACAGAGCTTTGTAATGTCAGTGACAATACCTCTTAAATTTGAGAATTATTTTCTTGAACTAGTTTAAGAACACTCAAAGTGTAATAAATTGTCTCGAAGATATACACAGATACACATCGTATTTATGGTTGGAAAATGGTCCACGTTCTCAAGCTAAGTATCATTCAAACATGGTTTGCCGTTGATGAGTTTGTCGCATTATCAGTAACAATATTGCTCTTCTCTTGAAAAAGTGGTCCAAATTTTAGTCTGTGAACCGTCACAGATTTAACACACAATCGAAGATTTATTAAATTAATTAAACATTGTTTCCAACACAACAACAACAACAAGATAATATGAAAATGCTTTTCCCCAACCCGAATGTTAAAAATGCAGCCATTACAAGTAACTAAGTACACAGCACTTGATACAGACGGTGTCTTAGATTCAATAACTTAGCATTTTTTTATATAAAATCTACAGCAAAAGACCCAAGACCGCCTAATGGTAAGCAATGCTCCGCGTGCGAAGATAATTCTACCTCACTGACTCAAAAAGTTTAGCACACCAGTTTTGTAGAGACCCATGTATGCAGGAGGGAATACGTGTACCGATTAGGAATTCCATAAACTGGCTGTGCGATAAAGAAAGAAGTCACCATATATCTTTTGTCTGTAAAGATGGAAACAGTGAACAAGACGAGTGCCCTAGATGTAGAACAAACACTGACATTACTAATCTATAGATTACAATCAGTGTCAAAATTCCTATTAGCTAATTATCAATAAATGTAGTTGGATAGACAGAGCAATTAGCCCTAATTTCATAATTTTCATTTACTATTTCCATAAAAATTGAGGTGTAATCTACCTTGGTCATTTGAGTATAAGCCCCATTCCTATTTCAGCTGTGAACGAATCACAGCGATTGTGAAGTGAAATGTAGCCAGTGTGATTACAGAACTTGAGAATTATCCTCTATTTCCAGAATATACCCAACAAAAGTATCAAGTGATTCTCTTAATATTGTAGATAAGCGACGGTTGCCACTTACCATAAGTGGGACACTTGTTTAGTTTAGGTTTTTTGGCATAAAAATCTAAATGCTTATTCTATTCAAATAATTCCTATTACAAAATTGACTTGCTTTTTAAATCTGTCTCTTTAACGTTAAGATAGAAATCAAGACAGGTTTTATTTGCATCATGCAACTGTGAAATGGTCAGGCGCTCGTCAGCGGTTTAAGCGGTGTGGTTTCTATTACAAAAAAAGCAATTTTGCAAGCTACAAAGATGATTGTTATCTCTCGCTTTGAGATCTTTTTTATATTCATTTAACGGGACCGGATTCTTGTCCAAAAGGGCATAAATGGTAACAATTTCCCGAAAAAACATTGTTAAATTTTGCTGGTAGAATGATATTTCTCGAATAGTACGTCTACTCGGTATTCTGGGGCACTCCAAAAATCTATATTTCATTCCTAATCCCTTTCTGTCATCGTGTAAATGAAAAGGATAGTAATAAAATAGAAATGTTTAATAATTTAAAAGAAACTTAAAAGTTTTATAACCAACGTTGGGAGATGCTTTATATAACCTAAATTTTATTTGATGTCTTTAGTATCGAAAACCGATCATACCGTTTTCGATATTACATGATATGCAGTTGTCTCTTTTGTTTTTATAATGAGATGACGGTGTACGCTGCACTTTATATATTTAGAGTGTATTGTTCAGAATCTGGAAAATAGAATCTATAATTGGATAGTTAAGTAAACTTTTTCAATGTAGCGCTTTCCGGCGAATTGCAAGTGCTACTCCATCTAATCAGTTTTCTATTGTACTTCTACGCACAAAAGGCTTATAATAATTAATATATTATTACTAAGACTATTTTAAATAACTAAATGTAAATAAGCTTATATATTCCTCACAGCGGGGCACAGGTCTTCATACATGAGGGAAACGCACGAGGAGTTGGGGCCGTAACAACAAGCAGACCCATCTAGCTCAGTGGTGGTCTTGGTGGGTCTGCTTGGTGTCAGCTTGGTGGGTCAAATCGGTTATAGTAACAACGAGGACCAACTGAATCACGGAGCTCCAGATTACAAAATTTTGAATAACCTATCCAGGGCCTATAATCGTGTTCGTCTGCCCCAGAAAGGGGAGAGGGACTTTAAGGATATGGCAAAAGATAAATAATTTGTTAGGAGTTAAGAATCTATAAAAAGCCCCGAGCAAGTAGGAGCGTGCTCGTCATTCGGCCTGCACAACCAGATGGATGAGAAACGCGATGGGAAGGTTGGTGAGATAGTCTTATCCAGAGACCATTGCGAAAGATGCTCAGTTGTAATCAAAATAAAAGCACTCGAGCTGCAATACCAACGAGCTCCTCAATTACTCATTGAAATGTAAAGTTATAACATTAATAATGTTTAAATTGATTACAATCCTAAAAAATATCAACATTTACAGCCAAGTTTGATGAGATCACAACAGGATCTGAATAAGTAACCCAAGCATTGCATACTAAATGAGCTGGCGACGTCAGTTTTGTATAATCATAATGCTCGGTAGCTTATTTTTTAAGAACAACTTTTCTTCCTTTTAGTAAGTAAACAATTCTGACAAAGGAAAACAGTTATAACTTTGGATTGGTATTTGTCAGATGCATTTAAGTACTTGTGCACTAGACAAAAACCTTAATGTAGATTACGGCTTCAAAATCAGTCGCATTGTTCCATTAAACAAATTTTTAAATTTTTAAAAGTAGCAACACACGTCTTCGTTATTTCAAGCATCTATATGCTATATCTAACTGCTTCCCACCAGCAAAAGCGTATGTATATCTATTACCATTGCAGGATTAATAACCCTATGAAATTGATTAGCGTCAATTACTGTCACCTACACCCAAGCGTAACGTAAAAATACAAAATAAGTGTTTAATGCTGTATGTTCTATACTCTATTACCACTATTTACCGAGTCGTTCATAAATTGCTCCCAGACATCTAAGGGCATACACTTATCCAGAACGTTCCAGTCAGAAATAGGCTCACAAATCCTGTGTTTTATTACGCCAGTTCCCGGGAACGGCGCCGCACAGATCGATCGCAGACGCCTGGCGGGACAAAATGTCTGCCTAGAAACTAGGCGTAACCGCCCGATTTGGGCACAGAGGAATAACTGTAACGATACATACAGTCCTAACCAGGACCCTTACTTACGACTGTTGGAAAACAATCATAAGACAGAATCCCAATAAGTATAATTTTTATAGCAGAACTTCAAAGCGAGACAAAAAGTGACTTTCTATTCGTCAATAACAGTCTAGCCACCTACGCAACTCCTATCATGTAGCAAACTACTTTAATTTGCTCCATTAGAGATTAATTGTTAGTTCATTGCTTTCTTTTATAACAGAGAGATAATCACGTTAACATGCAATAGCGGTAGACTATACTATAAGCTTCACATGGAGATCATTCTCATTATCATTCTAAGTTTCCCGAAATTTTGGGCATGTTTCCTAAGTGAATAAATAAGCTACATGTCAGCCTTTAAAACAGTCCAAATCGTCGAAATTTATTAGATTTCAGATCTAGAATAGATAGATCTCAATACACTCGTTTTTGCCGAAGATTACTCAGATAATAACTTTTAAAAAATGGTCAAATATTATTCTATAGACACTTAAATGTTACAATGAACTCTCTCGGTTATTTCATGGCCCTTATATATCTCAAGAGAATTTTTCAATCAAAATAACTACAACTTTACATCCTTAAAATTTTCCACAAATAAAACTAAATACATTTTCTCTCTCTACTTCTTTGACAGATTTCCCCATCAAAACATTATTCACTTAATAGGAATCGTCCAGGAATCGTCAACAGCCTGAAAAACTGACATTCATTATAGGACGAACATTCAGACGAATCTCATCCATTACGGAAATGCTCATGACCCATTTGGGACCGTTGACGTCGTGTTATGGCCGTTACTTACGCATCAAAAGTGTGAGAGAGAGAGAGAGAAATAGGTAGATGCCTTCATTTCTACAACATAGAGCAAATTCACATTAATTAAATAAATAGCTTATTTAAGGCTGTAAGAATTAGCTAACATTAGCTTTAAATTAAATAAGTATCATTAGAATATTTGGAAGTTTAGAAAAACAATACCTAGTCTTTAATAAGAATGACGTAGGAGTAGACAAAGATATCAAAGAGGTCCTCTTATCTCTTTATTATTAACTAAATTAGAAATATACGTGACACTTCCTGTTAAGCAAATATTTTATGTAACTCTTATATAATTATTGTTCTCACACTCACACCTACGATCTAGTTAGCTGAGAAATAAAGATAGCAATATCATTATTAATATCAGAAATCTATTAAATAAATTGACAAATACGTGAGCACGCGTGAACAAATATTCGCACTCATCATATAAATATCTGTCCCTAATAAACCAATATAAAAGAAAAATCCTGATTGTTTTGTCTTTATTTGAAGAATGAAGCAATTAAATGTAAATAGGTACAATAAAGGTTTTATTGTACCTATTTGCGTCCAAATCCAATTAAATTAGAAGCATACAAAACCAACAGAAAGATTAATTATACACTGCTAAAAGGTAATAATGTTGTCCTCAAATTACCTTAAAATGTACATGACATCATCTTCTTAATTTTACATCCCCCTGAAATAGAAATGTCATCAACGTTCTCGAGAATTCCTGATTAAGCTGGCATAGATGCTAGAATTAAGCCGAATCGAGTGATATCGACTAAGCTCAACACAGAAATAGAAATCGGATACGATCTTCCGCAGTCAAGTCAAGTCAAGTGTTCTCCAGTCTAATTAATTACAGAGATTGATATCGATTCAAATGATCTACTTTATAATAAGTGATCAAAGCCTATATACATGGACATCTGTAATCTTTACATCGCACCTATTTTTATTTTGGGGTCAAGCGACAAAACTCACTTCGAACATTTAAGTCAAGTCAAAGTCAAAATAACTTTATTTAAATAGACTCATTTACTATGTTCTTTTAAATCGTCACAACAGGGAATATGTATGAGAAAAATAAATAAATGTAATTAATAAATAGGCAATAGTCATAACTTTAAGTGGGTATCAACCGGGCATTTACAAATTGTCCCAGTTATAGTATTTCAATATGTACTAAATAAATTATGACTCCCTTGGTTTTACTCTTGCTGTGTCCGGAATATATCTGAGCTTCACCATGAATTCAGGCAAGAAGGGCCGGTTCTGGTTACTGCTCTCCGAAAAGAATCATTCTGGTTTCGGCCAAAGATAACACTGTCATAGCAAATGTTCCATAGATTCCTGGCTTTCAGCACACACTCTGCAAACTTGTGTTAGGAAGAGTTACATCTTTTTGCACTGACAAAGTGCCCTTTGAAGGCTCCAATTAACAAGCGAAACAGTATTCTACCGTTTGTATAGAAGTATTTAGTCCATTCTTCAAAATATTTCATTCTGTAAAGTAACAAGTATTTGAATTTTTATTTTTAATTTGAAATTAGGCATTTTTTACCATTCAATTTTTTCTTCACTTTGATATCTTTTCGACAGTTGCAACGGTCTTTAGGGGTTTTCAGCAATAGATAGTTTAATACAAAATGAGTTGAATATGAATAGTCGTAATAATTTGCTAAGCAATACGAAGTTCGCAGAGTCAGCTTGTATTAAATAAATATCTTATTATTGCAGAAGCATTGCCATTCTGAAGATGAGATATACCATCTCTCTCTCCACGGATCGACAGAATAGACAAGAAGCTAAGGTTTTGATTCTTCTACTGCCTACCTAACAATTTAAGTATAAAACAAACCAATGCCCACGGAGCGAAAGTATTCCAAATATTGACAAAAAATTCTCAAAACTTTAGTTACAACTGAATGGATCATGAATCAGGCGCTCAACAGCAAAATAATTTTTTTTAAATAAAATCGATGACATTATACATATACAATAATTATGATAGCTTTTAAAACTCTAGTTAGTATTTTCTATTAGTTTGCGTAATTGGCAGATACCCAATACTTTTAATTACATTTTTTATTCGATGTTAACAACATCTGAAAATATACTACGAAATAATAAAAATGTGTAATAAAACGCGACGCAGCGTACATTATCAATACAACTCGATCGTCTAGTTGCATGTCTGGCCCGTAAAATGTACACCAAATTCGACGATTGCGTCATTATCACGGAGCCACTGCGCAGGGGCAAGTCATAAGATCGCGAATACTTGTAAATAAACTATTCTGACAGTTAAAACAACTATAAAATCCAACTAATGTTTAAGTTTTACAATGTGTCTTTAGTTTTCATTATTTATATTAACGATTACATTGTTTAGATTACCTACTTTTAAAATTAACTAATTAGCTGACTCAATTTGTCTTTACGAACTTCGGATTGGATAGTTATTGATTAGTAAGCACAAAAGATCCCATTCGGTCGAAGTGCTCCGGAAGTGAATCCTAGCCCTATACTAACATAATATACAGTTTAGTAAAATATAAAAAAAAATTGGTATTTTTAGAATATAATTTATAATTAGTTTATAATTAATATTAAGAATAAAGTGTCACATTTCTAGAGGTAGTACTCAACTTATTGAGTACTACCTATACTATACATATACTATACTATATATACTTATACCTACCTATACTATATATACTTATTTAGTACTTATACTAAATATCCATTATTAAATACCTAAGTGTTTTTTTATTTGTCTATAATTAAAAAGGCAATAATTTAAACACGTGGTAATCTCCTTTTTTTGCCACATAATTTCAATAATAACATTTAATATCTTTAACACACGCGTTGCAGGTTTTGAACGCTCGTTTCTTTTAAATTGCACCAAACACAATGAATCACACTCTCAGCGACTACAAGCACTTATCTCAGTGGCCAAGGCCGTCGGTTATGGACAATCGTTTACAATAAAAACAGGCGAAGGCTTGTTCTTTCTTTGCGAAACAAAATCGAAAGTTTGTATTAATATCATGTTAATAGCTTTTTTGTTGACCCTTCTGTAAGAGATAGAAATGTTGACTGTATAAATGGTATTAAAATAATAATAACTTGGTTCGGACAGATATAGTAAATTTTAATTGTAAATTAAGCGTAATAACTAGATTAATATCAAAAACAGGTAACTTAGCTTGGTCAAGAGCGACCAGAATAATAGAAAAAAAATGGAGGTTAATCCTCAACACCTTCAGTTTAACAACTTTTAATATTATGAACACCCTATACACGTCCCACAGCTGGGCACTGGCTATCCTGCATAGGAGAATATGCGTGGAGCTCAGTCCATAATACCAATACACTAATCCCTGAGTTGGTGGGTCAAACCGCTTTCTTTAATTAACAGGAACAATAGCTTCACGTGTCAAATCTTTGTACGTAACAAAATAATGACCGTTATTTCGTTTTATGTTTATTGAAGCATTTTGGAATTACACACAGACAAAGTAAAATAGACTAAAAGACATGTAGATAAGACTGTTATTATTAAGAGACATGTTGTTGTTGTATTAAGAGTTAAGAAAAGAGAGAGAGATAGAAAGTTATTAATAAGCACCGCCTTCAAATAATATGCTAAAAAAGGTGCAAAAACAAGGTATATTTAATAAATTATAACTGTACCACTAGTGCGAGCTTCAATTATATCGACACGAAATTAATTATCACATATATAAAAAATCGTTGCCAATACATTTCCAACAGAAGCGCTGCTGTCGCTTCCATACAATTTGACAGCTGACGACAAATACGATCGAGACGGTTCAATTCTATTGAAACTCACACTAAGGGTACTACCCAATAAATTGTCTACGAAGATTGCCATTTTCAACACTCAAAGTTTTCTTTGAAAGCAATGCATTTTATTATTTACAGGAATTTATGACAATAGCTTTGACTGAATATGTATTTAATTATGTAATTTGATATAGTATCTCTTCACTGTATACAATATTATTTAACATTACAATATGATTTTATTTCAATTAACTAAGTTAATTTTTATTTCTTATTATGTTTATTATTGTTAAAACAATTATATTGTAATTAAGGTATGTAATATATACTTTTATAAGGTTTTTGGCGTAATAATATGCTTATAATAGGGAAATAAACTATTTCTCAGCTTCACCAATAATTATATTCTTTTTTAACTTGACATACGATACTAACAAAACAATAAAAATAATATGCACAAGGTTAATACAGTATTTGAATTTAATTTATCATGTATACAAGCTTCTTCTGTTTCGCCTGACCACCTATGTAAATTGCAAAGAGGTATTACTGAAATATTTTTGTAAACACTTTTTTTAATCTTAATGTAGTTAGTTGTATCAATACCATTTGTACAGAAGAAGGCTGTTTCCTCGGCAATTACTAATGCAAGTCTGAACACTCACAATGATTGCTGCTATGAATACTGAGTCTTGCTCCTCCAACCCTTCGTTAATGTACTCATTACGTTGTATAATCAGTTGGAAAGGTTGCGATGGATGACTGGAGAGAGTAATATTTCAACAGTTAGCTGTTAGTTCAATCCAATTGGATTTGAATACAAATATATCTAGATTAAAGTAATTGACCTGATCTTAGAATACTAAGACCTTGCGTTTACCAGATTGGATTGAAATTTATTGATGCATAGATTAGAACCAATTGGAATGATTTAAAGGGAAACTAAATACAAAGGATCTGCTAATTTGGTAAGAAAACTTCTAGCAGACATGCAACAGGAGAACGTTGATAAAGAGCATATAACCATCGTCCCACATTCTTATGTTCTTAGTCTTCAGACTATCTCTTTCGTTGATCGCATTTAAATACATATACAGACAATTCTTAATTTGAAAGAAAACCAGCATGTTTAAAAGTTATAACTAACTTTGGGTGTGATCAAAAAAATTAATAAGTGTCGCTTCTTAGTTTCTTCGTGGTACATCTGGGATTGCCCTGATAATTCTGGGTATTCCCAGAACGATACGTGGCTTTAAGATCGGATTTCCTAGGGAATACTGTGGTGAATTGCTTCGGCAAATTCCTGGCTACTCCCATGAAGGGTATTGGAGTTATCGGCTCCATCATCAGACTCTATGCGATTTTCACACACGTCCGCTGCTTAGCCACTGGCGAGTAGGTTCGTTATCCTCTTCGGGAAAAGAGCATCCGCCATCTTCTCATCATCGTGTGTACACCATAATATTTGAATGAGCAGGCTTTAAAATTGCATTTCAGTAAAAATGTATTATTTTTCAATTACTTTCATTTTAGAAACTATCGCACGATTCGTGCGTGAATCACGCAATAATCTATTAATTATAAATATCGTATAATCCAATATAAAGATGAAGATATATGGGAAGAAATATATTTCGTTTTATAGCGACGAAAACTTCACAAGTGTACCATTTATGATTTCGTCTTTTATCGGAATTTTCGCAAGTCGCAAACAAGTCAACGACAAATTTAAATATTTGCTCATACCATCTGCATCTGGCCTTCGCCTGATGAGCTCAGCGCTGAGCAAAATAAACTATGAATAAACGAAAAACTGTGAAAGTAACACTTGATAACCCAAAATATTTACATGTTCAAATGGTTTGTAAACTCATTCTTTCTGGTCATAGCCCAAACAATAAAAAAATAGGTAGCGATTCTGGTTTCTTTATATCAATATTATTATGTGTCAAGGATAGGAACACTTATGTATAATTGTTTACTTTGTACGGAGAAATTGAATTAATAATAAATTATAATCTACATAACATTAACAGGTCCAATATTGTCGGCAAAGGCTTAACAATTACACTGGTTCAATACAAGGAAATAGCATAAAGCTATAATTCAACACAGAAATTACATCCTGTATAATCCCCAACAAACGAACATTCGTCTCAGCAGGAACCGAACCAGGAACCGGTTGGCGCAGTGCCAGCTGACAGCAGTACATCAAATAGGTACGTTTTATTGCAGACGCGAATTAGCAGACCGAACACAGACGGACTAACTTTTGGTGCTAAGTCCGTCCGAGTTCTAACTGGGATGATTTTAACTCCCGTTTTAGAAATACAATTAATTGGATACAATCCACGCGCAAAAACGAACAATTATGTATACTACAAAAAAACATGATGATTTTCTATAGTTGGTTTTTCCTTTCCAATTCTTTATAATCTTCGAATGTTTTATTTAACCGAAATAGATATATTTAACAATATATTTCACCGCCAAGCTCCAAACTATTTATTCCTTACTCGTGTAAATACCCCAGCCCAAAAATTATTTCAAAACTTGACTTTGGCCATTCAATTTATGTAGTCGACAATTTTTGAGGTAGATATTTTATAAGTATAAATATGTCAGTAGCAGAAAAATAACTGAAGCAATGGCGGTTGTTTGTAATTTATAATTTTAAATGGTACATAGAAAACGATCCCTAATTGTCACGGCACAAGCCATAAAATGGCTTAACGCATGAATAAAGGGGACAAAGTAAATAATAATTGGTTATAAAATTATTCTAACACTCAGATTTGGAAATGTGTTATAGATAGCTACCAAATAACAAAACAACAGATAATGATTTACATTAAAAAAAACACAGAGTAAACATACAAATATCCATATCTCATACAGACTTGAAAGACTATTTTCATCTGTTTCGTCGGACTTATCTCGTATGAACACGTGCATCTCAGCAAAACCCTAACGAAAGTTATAAAAATAAAAAAATACATTCATTTTTAAATCAGTTGATGTACAATAAACATATATTGTATCCTTTTCTACAATTCGATGTATTTTTCAATTTTACCAAAATCATGAGACAGATATACTAAATCGAGAAAGGAGGGAAAAGGGTCAGGTAAGAGAGTAAGTAAGTCGAGTATTTATTTAATATAGTTATGTAATTTAGTATATGAGTCTGACCATATTTTCAAGCTCTCCTTTCGCGGTTCTACTGGAGAGATTTCTTAATAAATAAGTAGTACCCTTGTATATACTCTCTGGTCTAATAAATTTTATTAAATTGTGTGTATGTACATAAATTGTTAAATTAATAAGCATAAATACTATATATAATAATGTTCTGACAAAAAAATATTGTGTAGACATATTTTAGCCAAATATACAAAGAATGTATTACGTTATCAATCAATCAATTACGTGTTATATTGAGTACTTTTAAGCTATCTCGTACTTAAGAAGCCGCCAACTAGAACCAACATACATAAAATATAAAGTGAATTTACTATTCTATTTATTATTATAATCTGTTGTAATAATTAAGGCTCATTTGTATGTATATGATCCCGCTCCAGTGTTAAATTCAAATCTATATTATATATAAACACATATCATCTTTACCAAGATGCGATATTTGAGCATATAACCATAAATTTTCATTTTCTCCTTAATTATTCACACGTAACACGATATTAACGTCTTGATGTTCCGAAACTCTGCAAAAGTAAGCCTTATGTCAAGGAAGTAGGGACCTTAAGCTGCAAGTATCCGTTTCAGGTGTGAATCTAAATCTCTTTGTGTAATAAAACCTTCATTCGTTCGCCGGTCTTCCTTAATGCTGAGGAAATATATTGCCGTTGAGGTTGGTTACGTGGAAAGCTTAAATAATACTGAACGATACGGTACCCATATTATTTTTATATAGAAGTAATAACCAAAAGAGTTTCAAATTACCCAAAAAGATAATTTTATTATAATTGATATGCCAATAAAACCGCGGTTCATGCGGGTCAGAGAAAATAAGGAATCTATTGTTAACTGAAATTTAAAAAAATATACAAAACAGCTTCCTTGCAAATGTCAGTTTTATGGAATTCCATTAAAACTTCATATTCATGGTCATCCACAGCCTATATACGTACCACAGCTGGGCTCCAGCCTTTGAAATATGAAATAAATGCCCTTAAGAATGAAATATTATGAAAACGGACGCAGGAATTTTCTCTTGCTTGAATTTTTTTTCTAAAATTTCAAAAAGGTGACTTAAATAAATATTCAAAATGAAGGCATAGGCATGTGTATCCCATGCAGCCATGTCTGTAATACATTTTCGCGTATTTTTTAGACACAAAAGAAATTTACCAATGGGTGGACTATTGGTAAACAGAAACAATGACAGACTACAAAATGGCGCCGACCGACCTATTTACGACGTCATCAATAACAATTCATTGCTCTGTTCTATAACCATTAAACTTTATGAATTTGCTATCATTATATTGGAATTTATAACCAAATACCTTTTCATATTTTTCCGTAACATCACGATATTTCTGCGGCCCTTACCTGAAAGAAAAAGACGGTGTTATTACAGTAAATGTAAAGATGATATCATATAATGCACGTTTAATACACGTTGAAATGAGCATCTTTCGTGGAAAAATAGGCCCAAATTATGTGAAGGAAGGAAAAGGTTAGTTTGTCTAGTGTAAGGTGAATAAACACCGTTTTGTTTATACAACACTTTATATATATTGTCTTAATTTGTTAAGACTGCTTACTTCATATATGTTAAGTTGTTTTTTAACATTTATTAATATTTATACATTTGATTTTACCAATTTCTCGCCATTTTAATTCGTTTGGAAAAAAACGGCAATTCTGCTAATATTCTCTTAACACTAGATTTACCAGACCAGTCATTTAGACTGGTCGTGCAATTTCAATTCAAAATTCCTACTATATTACATTTTTTTTTTCAGAAATGATGTTATGACTTTTGTAGCTATAATTAGAGAGTACGTTTTATAAACTTAATGTTATTTAATATACATTAGTAACAAATATAATTTTTGTTGTTGACATATATTCAAATCGCTGGTATATATAGTGTTAAAACTAAATTGAGTTATTCTTCATTGCAGTTTTAACTTATTTTAATCTGTATTTTTTATATTGCGCGTTTGAATGCCAAAAGGCCAAAAATGTTTAAGAGTCGCCATTTAAGAAACTTCAAATGACGTCACTGGTCATCTGTCTTTTTCTGATCGGATTGCAATGAAAGAGTAGTACTGAACTTTAATTAAATTTCTAAACTTTTAAGTTCTTTGACATTCATCTTAACTTTAACTGTTCATTTTAAGTTAAAATTTTCAAACTTGTTTAGATAATCTTTTTTTCATCTATGTTCACAGATATTAAGTGAATTTTACTGGATCTTAAAATACTTTTTCGTATAAACCTACTTCGGATGAAGATTCAAAATTTTTGGTTACCGAGTGCAGATACAGTCGACAAATTCATTAAATGTCATATGTCTCTTATTACATCGCAGTAAGGTAACAAATCAATGTCAGTATTAAACTTGAAATACTGTCGACTGTACCATTTTTATTAGTGTATGTACATAAATTTCAATAACTTCCAAAGTAATCTGTGACAATGTATTTACCTGTACGCGAAGACATGTTTGTATCACAATATATCATAATATTATCGTTATTTCCCATTTGGTTCTGTGTTAGTGCGTTCGTTCATTCGTATGACTTCACACTGTAAAGCTACTTAGACCGTGAAATGATCTAACAGCTTGACAATTTGAACATGTCGGGGACAATGGATACGAAAGTTAACTGCGTGACTTTATTTTGTAAGGCTACTATGACACAATGACGATTAAGATATAAGACAGACTTAGAATTGCTTTACGTATTTTCTTAGCTATACAATTGTTTTTGAGATAAATTATGTATTTTATTAGTTAATTTAAACTAAGTTTTAAATTAAATAGCACAGAGAGTGTAATAGTCCACAGAGGTGTTATAATAACTTCCTAATTTAATAATAAATTAGTTGAGCTTGACCAAGGTCCGCCTAAGAAAATTAACCCCAATTCACTCAAAGCAATTGTAGATATCGACACATTCAAATCAAATATCTTGAGAATATAAGTACATACAAGAAATATACATAAAAAGTATAAAATTGTATAATATATTCATTGTTTTAAAGAATATAGTATTCAAATTCAGTTTAGCCAGTTACTAATTGAATTATCGTAATAATCTATTGGACATGTTTTTATGTATATAGCTCAGTAAAGCAAGGAGAAATACGTAATATTTTCACAAAAACGAAGTTAACTAAGAATTTATCTTGAATAGAATATGCGGGATTAAGTACATTTTTTTTAAAACTTGAATTTAAGAAGCTGCATCTTAATATATCCACGGGCAGAATCTAGACGTATTTACAATACTATATACACAGCATTATAAATACTGTTTGCATATTCAATTTACATTTTCCTATTTTGCAAAGATGTCCACTTAATCTAAATTTATAATTAGGTAAGCGAAACGCCGAATTTGAGCGAAACCCCTGAGTGAAACCAACTTAATTGGATCAGGCGGCCGCCACGATGACATGAATTAGATATCGCATTATAGATCAGTTTTAGAAAGGGTACATGAATTTTATTATTAAAAAAGTAATTTTAATGCAATAATGTGTTTTCATGGATCAAAATTACTTATGGATAACGAATAATTAATTTTATTGATGATAATTTTGATGTATCTACAATAAATACCTTTCCTTACATAAGCTATGTACGCACTCGATATCAGAAGCGAAATTAAAACATTCTTCACACCAAAATCCTTGTGGCATAATCCTTATTTAGTTTCATAAGTAAAAGTCATTAAGTTGTGGACCCGTTTGTAGCATCATCGGAATGGTACCATCATTTGTCGTTCTACAGCCTTGACGCATTTCGCTGTTGAGGTAATGGTTGTTAATGGAGTTCTAGGGCATGTAAGACAAAAATCTTTTCTCCCTTTTTCTTTTTGCAACATAAAATCATAGTAAGACCAACAAACACGCTGGGCACGAAAATTGTCAGTGCTAAAAGTACGCCAAGCTCGATTTCCTGGACCATACTCCGCAAGACACCTATTCGTCTTCTATAACGTTCTATTTATATACTATGATAAATGAAGAGAATGATCAGATCTCTCTGATACTCTTCTTATTTTTAGAAATTTTAATCGGTACTGTACACACAAGAAGGTACTAAAAGTATATTAATATACAAATTGGTAGTATATAGTTGACTAAAATATTTTTATCTTTTTTTTTACTATCAGTCTTTCGCACAATATTACAAACATTTTGCAAATAAGATACATGGGATTTATGCCATCTACCTTTCAAAAGATACATGGTTTAGATCCCGTTAATAACTATTTACATTCTAAACTTTATCAAAAAGTTATAAAGTATAAATTACTCTGACGTCAACGCATGTGATTCATCTACGATTGACGGAAGCGATGCGCAGGCGCATCCTTTTGAGCAGTAGAGGGGCACTAGGTTAGCAACCTATTTGGACTGCAAATATAATATGACCGTTATGTCATGCCATTATCGCGTATAGACTATTACATGTATACCGGTAAATATCGAGTCCTTATAAAGATTATGTTATGATATCAACTCATTTAATTCAAGTGTTACAGATAACAGTGCGCTGCAGAACGATTCGTAATTTATAATACTTTTCACACCTTCAGCGCCATACGCTCAATTAGCGTAATTTTACCTTAATGTTATAGATATAAGTTATAGTTATCAAAATGTTTACCGCCTTTGTGGTCTAGTGGCTAAGAACATCTACTTCAGACTACCTATTTAAACCTATTACACGAATTTACTAAGTTTGCCTATATTAATATAAAAAAATATTGTACCATTCTTGTTTTGTTTACGAAACTCGTATGTTTGGTTACAAGCTTATTTATTTGTTTATATGTATATGGAGAACTGATCGTAATGCACAGAAGCCATTATAACAGCTCAGATTTTACTTCATATTCTATATCCATTCGTGAATATAAGAAATTATCTGATAGTTTCAAAATAGCGTATTTAAATACATTTAAAATAATAGTTTACAAATTTTATTAGATAAAAGTCTGTCAACTTCTCTGTTGACGCTTTCCTAAAAGACAATTCGTAACATTCTATACCGACATATTTTTATTAATAAGTTTAACTTAATTTATAACATTTACTTAAATTACAATAATAATCTATTGTAATACACATGATACGTATTATTAGGTATTTTAATTAATTTTATTATGTTTGTAATTTGGTAATAAATATCTTAATCTCAACCTTTTAAAATATAATATTTAATATTTGTACACCAATCTGTATATGTGCTGGAGTAGTTAGTTTCAAAGTTTTGTTGTAACATATGTTCTATCCACACTTAGTACCGCGTAATCTTTTTCACGTCCTTTTATTTTAAAAGGTTTAGCTGTCCTTAAATAGCTTGACCTTGAACTTTTGACCTTGAACTTCAAATGCGTCCGAGATCACGTGATAAATGTTTGGTGAAACGATAAAAGCAGCTTACAGGGTGATAATTCATGGTTTGCCTTCAAAGGCCATTGTTTGGTGAATTTATTGGCAGAACATCATTTTGTGCTAACCTTTTTGTTAGTTTCTACTTTGAGTTGTTTAAAAATAATTTTATTTTATCTATATGGTTTCGTATTACAAGAAAACATATAAGTAGAACAGTTAGCAAACACAGTTTTCATTGAAAGCATAACAAAATATATATATTGCTGATCTGTAATTAATTATTGCAAAACTGTTTTATAATTATATAAAAATCTTAATAGAAAAAATTAGAAAATATTGTACTACTGTCAACTGAAAAAGATCATATATGTAAATTTTTTGCCTCCTCTTAGCCATTTTTTGCTTTTTTTTCAGCTAAAAATCTTTTCTTGTATAACAATGGGCATGCGCCTGATCGCCACAGATAGCTCCGGTATGCGATCGTCTTAATTACTTTAATACTTTCTTTTTGCGTCGGCGCACGTCCGCCGCGAACATGTCCACAGTAACAAGTAAATTTACTTCTTTGGTAATCTATAAATAATGGTGGTAATGATGAGTCAATTTTGGACGAATCGATTAATCAATGACCTGTTAAGTCAAGAGTTAATAACCTACAATAAAATTCAAAATTCTGCTATAATTATGAAATTTGTATTCAGTTTTCTAAATATAAATGTATCAGTAAATAAGAAGAGCCCATTGGCGTAGTGTTTCGCTCTGAAACATAATGTAAATTTTATTATAGTTAGTCTCGGTATCAATTACACAATACATTAATTATTTCGTGTTTCTCAGATGCTTCAAAGGCAGGAAAAACTGTTGGTATACCGCGCAATTGGCTAGACTGGGGGGTTCTGACTACTCCTCGTGTGTTGTATATTAGCCGTTTAATCATTTATTATCTATTACTAATTTATTTGATGTATTTAGCGCCAAATACATAATATTCTGATATACACGCCATTTTGAAAAAAATACAGCAAAGTAAAATAAAGTATGTTTATAATCCAATAAAGTATGTTTTGTTTTAGAAACATTTGCTTAATGTTTACTTGTATTGAGTAACTCGTAAGGAGCGGAGCAAAAAATATTTTGTCACACTCAAATGGATGGATAATGTATATATAAATATAGAGTTGAGTAAACTTCAATACATTATGAATTCAAATTTAGAATATTATATCAGATATCTTCATCATAGGAACAAATTATGCAACACTTCATATTAGTGATTAATTATTATTTATTATTCTAAATAGGGTAGGTTTGGGCCTTCATGACCAAATGGTAAGTGATGATAAGAGCGAAACTGGAATCAATGTATACCCAGAATCATCCACCTAGGTACTGACTATCCCAACTGCCGGAACAAAATAATATATTAAAATTTTAATTATCTATTAAAAGTTTCTGAAATTTCTGAAAATTTTTAATTTTGAGCAATTCTTAATATCTATAAGACGTTTGACTATTCGGCCATGACTAAATAAGCTACAAATGCCAAGATCATTCGGTCTCAGCCTAGATTACAAGGATAACCTAATACCCAGTGTATACTCCAGGATTATTTTGCCGCGCGCGTAACTCAGTAATCTCATCACAGCCGACCTGCACTTGTACGGTATCGGTTATATGCCGCCCCCGTATTGACCTATCAAATTTTCGACGGTGTTTATAACGTATTTGCATTTTCTAATACCTGTAAGCTTAGAAATTTAATAAGTCTTTAGGTAAGGTATAAAACGAAACTAACAAACATATATTGTTGATATGTTAAAGAAAAAGAGGACTCTTTAAAAATGAAAGTTGGAATGTGGAGAGCTCTGATAGATTTTTTTTATATAAAGCACAGCAAATGGCTCGACACCACCTGATGATAAGCAGTAGACGAGTCCACATGTGAAGATAGCTAGTGAAGCACGTAACATACTGCCCTAGCCACCCTCATCTTGCCGTCCCATAAAGTGCCTTTTCACGCCTCTTTTACTGGAACCCAGAATTAGAAATGAATGAAGAGTTTGAAACTGTCAAAACCTAAGATGATTGATGAAAATTAGTAATGCGTAAAGGGATATTACAAGGACTTCTAAACTACTCTGAATGAAACTAAAAGGAATAGAGAAGCCGATGACCAGAATTACATCTTTAATATTTTTAAAAATAAATACAACAGTAACTCAAACTTTTTCAACATTCACGAGAGAAAAACTTTTGACGTCTTATTTGTAATGTCTTCTATCTCCCTTTTTCTTGTTGAATAAGACTCATTTCTTATTATATGGTTTTGATTATTGTTTTGGTCTAAGTATTGCTTATTTGAATGGTAATTAACTGTATTAATGGAACTAGGACAATTATTTCGGTAGGTTCAATGGTAACCAGGATGAGATGTTCATTCATATTTCATATTACATTATTACAATTCATATAAAATATTAGGTAAAATGAGAAGTTATTTGGACCCAAGATCCCAGAGCGCATCTGTTCATTCATTCGATTTTGTGTAGATTAATATAGGGTTTAAAGTTGTAATTATCTTTAAAAACATTTGAAGTATGGTCATGTTACGCTTTCTGTATCGCCATTATATTTATCTTGTATAGCTTCCCTCACATCTTCAAGTACATATAACGCAGGTAAGTCAATAATTATAACAAAATTTTTTTCTAACTTAATCCTAGCCTCATATTTTTATCAGAATAGCTGCTATCGTAAACATAAATTAATAATTTCAAATCACTGCAACGCGTTAAACGAAACGTGAGAATTTGTAACAAAAACAGCCTTCGCTTAAGCAATTTCAATTGGATAACTTTCATTACAATTTAACGTTATCGGTGAACGTTTTATTTGTATAAAATATTTTAAATACGTATTGAGTTTTATTCATCTTAAGCCGATCGCCGTATAATAATGGTAAGCCGTCGCTTACCAACCGTCCACGTAATATTGATTTGGAACAAGAATACTAGGGATAAATTTGTGTCAATTATAATATTTAAAGTAAGTAAGTTGATAATGGCAATGGTTTTCTTAAAAAAACATTTGACCACGTCACGTCAGCTCAGTTAATGTAATATTTAAAAAATGAACATTAAAAAATAAAAATCTGGATTGAAGAAAAACAAAATGCTGTGTTTTCTTCTAAAAACCCACGCCGCTGCTCGATACTTGAAGGAGGTGGCATGTGTCCTCACACTATGAAGCCTCCTTGCAGGCTTTTGCGCGCGAACAGAATACATGGCATCTAGCATTCGTTGCTGGCCAATAGAAAAGTTAAAAGAAGAGTTGTAAACGCATCTATGGTCTAGTGGTTCAGACCACTTACTTTAGATTTACTATTCAAACATTCAAATGCCGCGGGGGCAGAAATTTCTGGCTCTGATCGGTCGGTGGCAAGGCTTCTTTTAGTCGATCTGGCTAGCTACCACCATCTCAACTAATTCTGGCGCCATAATAATAATGTTCCTAAATAATAATAATGTGATAATAATAAAATAAAAATAATGGAACAGCCTTGATGTGTTCTGGCAGTTAGAGGTAAGATAGTTCCTCTTTGGTTGAGGAATCCTGTTGAAGCTTGCTTCCATTTTCGAACTTATCATCTTATCAATAGGTGTAGTGAAGTCCAATAGATATCCCGTTGATGATAAAAACAATTCTACAGTATCGAAATTAACATAAAATCATAAAGAACCGAATAATGTCAATGATTAAGAACTATAATCGCAGATATTATTTCTATATGTATATTTTTACCTGTATTAAGTAGTGTTCAATTATAACTGGTTTTAAAAAAGAAGATAAAGATATTTTATTGAGATATACAGAAAAAAATACGTATTGTATTATCAAATTTAAAAATATATCAACCTAGTTAAGAGCAATTACGTTATGGTACCATATTTTTTTACATTTTAGATAATATTGTACACCAACTCTTTTATTAAATAATCATATTATTATTATTATTTATTTATATTGTTAATTTCAAAGTATTTTTCAGTATAAATATAAAAATATGCTATATAAAACTTATTATTATTATATGTAAAATTACAATATTTTTTTCAGGTCTATAATGTTAAGTATAAAAGAATATAATACGTTACATATATAAAATATTCAAATTGTTAAAAATGCCATCGATAAAGATTATAATTTTATCACCAAAATTTGAAGGATGGAAGAGTTATATGTACATAGCTTAAGTATTAATCGTTAGCAGTGGTAGAGTATGCGTTCAAAGAGAAATTAATTAAAACGAGTCCGCTAAAAAATACTTTTTCATTGAGTTTATAAGATTTTAAACTTGTAAGTCTCTTAAAGACACACTGAATCACTAAAATTTTCGCAGAACATCATGCCTTAATTCAAAGAGACAAAGTACTGAGAAATGAACATTTCACGGCCGTGATAACCGACGAAATATCACGCTTAGCACTTTGGATTGTATGTTATCTTGATAGAGCCGTTTTTTCAGATCATCGCCATGCTGTTGATTGTACAGTTTTTGCCTGTGGTATTACCACAGACTGGATAAAAATTATTTGAGGTTAACGACATGACAGACTGTTTAGTTTGAAGGTAAAAAAGATTGAGTCATCATGGCGCCATCAAAAAACTATGTACACAATATAGTGATCTCTAAAGTCTATATCAGTTCTTAGATTAACTGGAAAAATGTTTATGTAAATGAAAAATAAAACTTGTCAATACAATTCAATAACAATTACTTTAGAATTGCATCCCCCGGGAGTGTATAGCTACTTAACATATTAAAAAGTTTCTAACGCCAAAAACTTTTTCAAAATTATTTTCGACCAAGTAGTTTGTCTAATGTTTTGTCTCCTGCTGTCATTCTTTATTAAAATTATTAATAAATAGTAGGTACGTATATGAAAATAAAAGAAAATAGAACTTCTATATTTTTGAAATGAAAATAGAAATAGTTATTAATGATTAAGTAAGCCAACAATACCAAGTCAAAAACAAATTTAAAACGGCAGACAGTATGCCGCCGGCCGGCGCTTGCGACGTCACATGTTTGCTAAACAAGCTCGGCAAGCATAACAGGGTAAGACTAAACTGGGTGCCTAGACCCACAGGTGTCACAGGACCCACCTGGCCATGAAAATGAAGAGGAGTTTGCAAAGAAAGGGAAGAACCAGGGAAGAATGTTATTGGACCCGAACACTAAGATGGAATTTCTTACAGCACGATAAGAATGGCCCTCAAGGAGTATGTGGAGAGAAAGCCTTCAGAAGAATTGGATAAGATTGCTTCTGTCGCACAATCCAAAAGAATTACATATCCATTTGGAGACACTAAGAAGGCGATTTGGAACTTACAACGTAGCAGGTTGCGTGGCTTAAGTGACGCTACAACTGGCTACTATAAATTCTTTGTAGAGCCTGTGGGGAGCACACTGAACAAATGGAACAAATCCTCTTTGTATCTATCCTGTACTTAGCAAGTACATCTTGGAAATATTCCAGGCAAAAGACACTAGGATAAAGGAGACACAAAAGGTCCCATTGGGTTTAAGTGTTCCTGGTATGAATCCTGTCTCTTAAATAAGATAAGATAAGCTCTATCTACAATACTCTATCGAATAGAAGAAAAATTTTGAAAATCGGTTCGTTATTGACAGAAAATCTGGTAAGATACAAAAAAACATTCAGTAGAATTAAGAACCTCCTCTTCTTTGAAGTCCGTTGTGATCTGAAGCCATGCTGTGTATTCTAAATCTATTTATTGTTAATCATGTTAAGAACAATATTATTATCTTGGACGAATCTTTGAAATATTTTTTGTTAAATAATTTAAATTGTTAAAGCAACAGTGATTTTATTTGAAATTAGAACATTACTAGTACTTTATTATTGGATGTCAGGAATCTCCTAAATAGTGTTAACTGACAAATGCAGCACGGCGCCAGTCAGTAAGCTTAATAATAATATCATTGATTGCACAAATTAATTTTTGTAGAGGCGTTAAAAATTTTGGCTTATGAATGTATATTAAACCTTATTTTGATAAAATAGTTAAATGCGTTGAACTTATATGTTAGTTAACGGTTTGTTAAGTTAAGGAAAGTTAAGTTGTAATTTAAATCTCTTCATATAATTTTTTTGCGTATTAATTCATTAAAATATGAATTTAATATTGTTAGCTATTTGGACCTGTTAATTATATAGTAATATCATTATCACAATTAAGATGCATAAGAACCGACAGAAAATTTACCTCCCTATGTTTTAAATACAAATGCAATTTTAATAAATAATAAAATAATAAATAATTGCAAACGCAATTTATTATGTTTTATAAATAAAAAATCTATAATATCAGTATCAGTTTATATTCACTTTAAATGGCATCTTGGTCCACAGTCTGTTTCAACAAAACGATTTGTAAAATTATAAATATTCTTCATAATTACGTTGCAAGTCTGCAACCGACGTTTAAGACAATTTAGTCTTTTTTACATATTTCTTGTTATTTGAACCTAATGCGTATTTTAGCAACATAAGATTGCTATTTATATGTTTCGTGATGTGCTTCTTATTTAAATAGTTATTTGTAGAGTACAATTTAAACACTAAAAGTTTTAAAGGCAACTAATCGGTTCAAATGTACCAATACGCGATTAATTAGTTCCGCAATATTCAATAAGAAATACGAAAAATCAACTAACGGTGTATCAGAAATCGAAAGTAATTTGCCACAGGAAAAGACCGTTCGTAATCTGCGCTACATTATTGATAGACAAATACTAAGCAAAAACACTGCATATGTAAAATTGAATGGTTAATAAGTTTATCACGCTCTCTTCATACCGGCTTCCCTCGCATAGAATGTGCTGTTCAATTAGTTCAATTACTTAGCCGGCTAAGGAAAAAATGTCACGGATGACGTAACAGGAAAATATGCCGGTCACTCAAAAACCTAATCTAATTACCCGGTTCAAGGTGCAGTTTCCGTTGCGCTAGCTAACCGGCTGATCACAAGAAATATATCAATTGCGAAATGCACTTACATAGAAAAATAGAACAACAGTTGTCGAGGAGAGAAAGTGTTGAGAGCCGGTGAATTTGGTGATTGACAGCTGTCACTCACCTTTGACAAGCCGCTGGAGGATGATCTCCTTGTGCTCGTGCGTGTGCGGCTCGCCGACGACGGCAAGGAGGTAGCATCCCGTGAGGGGGCTCGGGGGCGGCACGGAGGCGGATACCTCCGTGCCTATAGACAGAGACCGGTCCTCGTCGTGGTCCATCGCCGACGAAGGCGCCGGCGCGACTGCCGACCGCTCGCCCAGTGTAGCGCTGGGAACCGACCGCTCCGGACGAATACTCCGCTCGGAATGGCTAGCAGCCGCCGTGAGCAGACGAGTGCGCGCGCATCGCCCATCGACCGCCGGGGCTGCGCGGCACGCCGACGCGCCGGCGTCTACTCAACCCTGGTCCTCCTTCTCGCCTCCCCTCTTTCACCCCTAATAGACTTGACAAAGACGGAAAAGCGGGCGTTCACGTAGGCGCTAGGTCGGCCGGCGCACACGTGATCTGCATTGCGTCTAAACAACCCGGCTGAATAACAACCAGTGCCTCAGCTGTTTAGCAGAATGCCATGACTGTAAAAATCGATAAATTATAATGATCCTATATACATTTTTGCTTTGAAAAAGTCGATGACTTCTGACTCAGTTATCAAACTGATTGCACCTATATATTTTAGAAACATTTACCCCCACTGTGTGTGAAAAAAGAGAATTACACTGTACTACTTAAGTAATTTACAGAACACCTTTCACACAGTTACAAATCGATCTCAATGAAATATAAATAGCACAGTATTTTAATCCAGAAACGGCTGATACAAAAGCTGAAACTGTATCTCAAGGAAAACGTACGGCATTATGCTTAGTTCTTCTGACCAAGCAATTAATCTTTAGCATTTTCACACGAAAACTAAATGAAAAATTGAATCTAGCATTCCTTCAAAATTAAATTCCCTAGTAAGATGCCATAAATCCCGACTCGAAAAGTTGGTTTGAGTGATAACTCCGTAGCACTCCCCAAAAAGTAATCCAATATTGTGGTAGATATAAAAGTCTTGGGAAATCAAGAATTTTCTCATCATAAGTATATACTGAGATATTCTATATGTTACGCTAACACTTGTTGGTGGACCTCAAGTTGGATGACTATGCTACGTTATGAAAGGAAAAGTAACAATCGTTATTACAGAGCACGGGGCATTGACTCCTGTTTTCCAGAATATTAATTCAATTGTTATAGGAAGGGTTCGTTGACATAATCAAAATCTATTACGACCGATTTCTTTCATGAATATCCAAAATCTTTTAATCCAATGCAGAGTTAGCATCATTTACAGTAACATGTACTTACAGCCAAATTATTATCTACGTTTTAATAACAATATTAAATAATTATTTTTGGAATTTTTTTCAATGAAATTCTGGTGTTTTTAACTTGTTACTTTAACGCTTCTTTTATTGCTAAACATAGTAAGTTTTTTCAATAAATTCATTTATTATTCACCGTAATTGGGGATACAATACAATGCTATAAATAACCAACAAGTTATATTTAGATTTTTAGGAAAACTGAAAATAATATTTATAACATAAAACCCCTATTTTAAATATGAAGTATATTGAAAATCAAGGGTTTCCCTCTCTTATTTATGGCATTCTTAAATTACTTGTATCTTCTTAATAATTTTTTAAATTGAAAATCTATATACCAATGCCAATCATAATACAAATAAATGTATGAGCTTTAGTTAATATAAAACGTTTCAAAACGGTTTTAGTTTATATTTGTTTATAGGTGTACACATCATGACATTTCTATGTATATTTGTATTTTTGTACAGATTAATGTGTATGCTGTTGGTGTGTCTTATGTAAATAAATAAATTAATAAATATAAAAACGGTTTCATGATAAACCAAATTTCAAAATACCATTCCAAAAGTTCTTTAGTTCTGTACCCGTTGCGTGAGTTTCACTTATATTGAACCATCTCGATCGTGTTCTACTGTCAAATTGTAGGCAAACAACAGCGCCTTGTTATCATTTGAACGACATTTTATGTATGTATTTGTCAGCTGAACGCAACTACGATCGAAACATCTAGATAGTATTAAACACTTTAGGTACTGCATATTTATCCAATCCGTGATGATCATTAATTTCTTTACTTTTATTACATCTACGCAAGGCTATAATATATTTGATCGATTAAACCATAATATCTTTGGATCGCCCAAACTTTGAGGAAATTATGAAGATATCGTTTTCCTAAATGACCCCCTAGAGAGATCAAAGACGAGGATCTTTAACTTATCTCCAGGGATGTTTAGTACAGAAACGATTTGTAATTAAAAGAATAAATACTATAACCTTCTTTGTTTTGACAGTTTGTTCTTTTGTTTCTCACTCATTTATATACGTATGTTTTTTCGGATTTTGAGTTTAGGGTATTACGTATACATGCAACCCTAGTTTTTAAATTAGTGAACACGATAACAACCGTTTTGTTTCAGCATCATGACCTTACCCTCTGTTTCAGCGTCTTGTGAATGAGATTTAACGTGAAGGGAGGTTTTATGAATGGAACCTTGTGCGCGTTGTGCGGCTTATGAATGAGATCTCCAGCGAATGGAATCTTTTAGAGTTGTCAGATTTTTGCGTTAATTTCTCATGTAATAATATTTTTTAAATCTTCAAGTGTGTTATGTAAATCAGAATGTATTCTCTTCATTAAGACATTTTCACCAATATTAATTTTAATTTATTGACCATTTTTGATTGATTTGATAAAGTCATATCTCAAGAATTAAAAAATGAAGCCGATTAACAAACAAAATCAAGTAACAGTAGAATAAGAATTATATGTATTTCAACCAGCAACTGTCAGACGGAGAAGACGATATGCTGACAGTCTGATTCTTTATTCCATTTTATAAACAAAAAGGTTTGATTAAGGAAACTCGACAGTCGTAATCCAGACAGCAATAAATTTAAATTACTCGAGTTCACGCGGGAGTCTCACTTATCTGTGGCACAGCGATATGTGTCACAGATAATTAAAGTGTAAGTGTAAGTAAAACTGTAAACTTTTTGAAATCTATATTCCAAATCAGTGACTTGTAAAGTGTGGAGTTTTTTACGCGACTATTCGCGTCAAATGTAAGCAAGCAAAAATTTTTTATTGGAAATCGGAAAAAGTTTTCTTGAGATTTTTTAACTAACATCTTCTTCTTTTGTACGAGCGCTGTCCGCAAATCGACGTCTATTGCGCCTGTTTTGCGTTGGAGGATGTGGGACTGATTTACTTCAGCCATCCTAATTCCTCCAGGAAACCACCTGACCTTTACCTTTTTTTGGTGACCTTTACGTCACCAAATGCCTACCGGAAGCCACCCAAGGATCCCAGGTAGATTACCCGGTATTTGGCCACTCTACCGCATTCCAGCAGAATGTGCGTGGCCAATTTAACATTACATCATTAATTAAATAATATTCATTAACACAAATAATATTTTATGATTGGCAGGCGCGGTTTAATTACGTATAACCAATATATTCCGTCCTTGTGGTTCGTACAAAAATGCATTATTAAGCCGAGCACTAACTTTAAATAGGATTTTTTAGTATAAATAATCGTTAAGTAATTGTACACAAAACTGACAGTTCGAAAATACCAAAAGGCACGGGAAAAAAGCCTTTATAACCACTTTAAATTACATAAATAATTAACTTCTTGTTTATCACTGTACTCTTGTTCAAATAAACATTGCAATGAGGGTTGTCATAAAGAGTATATCCAAGGATAGAGCAAATAAATATAATAGGCAACTCAAGAAGAACGTACTCAATTTTCAACACGAAGCCTACCATACGACAAGTTTGTTGAGCTACTATGTTCACGTGAAACCTTAATATATCAGTATATTTACTGTCTTTGACCGTCCTACCTAAACCCTTAACTTCGTTATTTATCTAACACAATAATTATTACCCATATAGCAAATAAACATATAAATTTTCCCTCTAGTGAATGACATAGTACTTTATTCGTTTACTTGTCTTCAATCCACAATCCAAGACAATGTTGTCATTTGTAAGTTGTAATTGCCATTTAACGACTAAATTTTACAACAGAACCAACTAAATTAATCGTAAAAGTGTACAAAGTATTTGCTTGCTATATTTGTAAATATTATGTTAGCGGCATTATTGCAAAGATTTACATTTGTATATTTGTGGATTACAAGTGATAATAAAACGCAGATATATCAGGGCTGACTTCGTACAATCTTGCAATAAATGTGACGTGTGAACAGTGAAACATAATGCACTCATCATCAAACAAATAATTAAAGATGTCTCATCATTATGACATTGAAGGTTTTTTAAGGAAAAAATAGACGTTTAAAGACAACAGAAAACATCATTACATACTTGAGGTATATTTTTTTTAAAGTACTTATAGGATTTTGATTAAGGAAAGACCTTTTTGATTTAATTAATATTTAAGACGAAGTTATTTGAAGTATCTTATAAAAACACTGAATTGGTGAATCTGGATGTAACATATGAGTGAAAATTATTTACTTAAATTATTTATTTATTCCGGTATTTTACCCTTATTTTGCAATATTTAAAAATAGCACTGTGATTGATTGCACTGTAAAACAAAACATAATGTTTGTAATACTAATACATAATAACATAGGTAATTTGTAAATGTCATTATAAATACTAAAGGCTGAGAGTTTCTTGCGCAGCGTCTTCGCTGCAACTACTAATTTTTCGAAGCGGTGGTAGGGTTAATTGGGAATATGCATACTAGTTTTAGTATTAATTTTAAAATAATTTATTTCAGCCGTGTGTGTTGATGTCGAACATATGACACGTAACCATACACTTTACTCAGCTTATGATGGACTGTCATGCCTTTTTTGTAGCCGAAATCTCTAAAATTAAAGATAAAAAACGGGTACTACAAGCTTACTTTTGTCGTATAAAGAAAATGATTATTGGCTTGTAATGGTGATAGTACAAGTTTGACCTTTATTAGAATGTACAGGAAAGACGTCATTGGTATTCAAGTAACGGGTGTGTTGTTAGTAGTGATGTGAACATTGCACTCTGGAGGACTATCGCATTAAGACGTGCTGTCCAAGACAACGAGGCGAGTGGCTTTCAGACCCTCAGTAGCCTAACAGTTACATCACTAGATGAGAGTTATCAGAATGTATAGAACTTGATTCAATTACATCTTTCCTCGCATGACAACCTTATTTATTAAAATAAATACAATCTTTTAAAGAGTTAGTTGAGGATCGGGCAATAATATACAAGTTCGCCAGTAAAAGGAGGACGGATGTATCTGTGCCCCAGACGCCTCCACGCGTGCTGTACTGGAAATAAAAAAGATAAATATGCTTAATAATCAACGCTAATAAGTTATATTGATATTGGATATTCGAAATTTGGTAGAGGGATATAAGCTTTATAGTAAGGTACATTTATACTGTGGGTACTTTTAATAAATCATCAGTTAGTTGTTTTATTAACATCGCATCAATGAGCAGTACTATTAATTATTATTATATAACGTATTAAAGGATTGTTAACACAGTAAGGATCATCCTGATTCCTATTCCTTCACCCTTCAAATGCAGACGAGACGAAACGCCGCCCCTTGGCAAATGTCCAAGGATGCCTGTATTTAGTTGACCCATAAATGTAATATTCTGCTAAATCTATGACTTCAATATTCTTGTGCTTTCCATTTGAAAAGTATATAGACATCTATATAAAAATGCTTCAATGTTGTGATACACTTATTGGTATATTTAAAAAAAATTGACAATAAACTAAATTATATTAACTTCGTGTGTTACTTACGTCATCATCTACAACTTATATAAGGCCTTCTGCTGGGTACAGGTTTTCGTACATGCGAGAAACTCATGAGGAGTTTGGACCACGACACTAAAACACTGGTCCAGTGCGGCTTGGTGGGTTAACGTACCGAAGTACTGAGACTAGACAAAACCAATTCGTTTGACCCATCCAGGGACTAACCATGGCAAATTGCTTTGTTTTCGCTATCGAAACCTACGAACCACTACCCCAACGAGCTCTTCAATGTACGAGTTTCGTCCTCATGTAATGACATGGAAAAGGTTTTTAATTCCTATTACTCTGTTGTTAAGGCTTTCACCTCAAACAAGTTTACAGAAAATTCACTCTAACAAAAGTATGTAATATAGTTTTTGCATAATTAGTACGTTTTTTTACATACTTGATATCAAATGAAAATAAACGACTGTAAGATTGAGATAAATTAAAAAGGTAACTTCAACAAAATGCACAACAACCTTACTCGTATTCGTGTATAAGATATTTTTTTACAGCAATACGCTAGTTATTCTATTAATAATTAAGCGGACAATAAAAAAGTATAAACTTATAAAAGAGAATGTACGTTGTTTTTTTTTATTTTATATATAAAGCACAACAAATGACTCGACACCACCTGATGGTAAGCAGTAGACGAGTCCATATGTAAAGATAGCTAGTGAAGCATGTGACATACTGCCCTAGCTACCCTCACCTTGCCGGCCCAAGAAGTGCTTTTTTCACGCCTCTTTTAAAGGAACCCATGTTATAAGAAGGAGGGAATTAGTGTGCTGGTAAGGAATTCCATGCTGTCTATGGCATCTAGTCGCCAACATTTTGATTTTATAGTTTTAGCACTAGGATTTATCTTAAGGACATTTTTATCGATCTCAAGTAGTCCTCATAAAATAATATAGATTGATTCTGTTTTTCACACTCGATACCTGTATTTTTAAACCCGAAAGTAAACAAGTTTTCTTTCTGTGTTTAATCTATTACGGAAGGCTTGTTCATTATGTTTCGATGACTGGTTGGCCGTGTGGTTAGGGGACTCGATTTCGTTCGACTCGATTTCGATGAGTTAACCTTCATCTCGCCTGAAATTAGCGAAGATAGAAGCAAAATACAACCAGATTCCTCAACCACACACAGCCACTACCGTAACACAACAATTTTGATCAACTACCGTGTATTTTAGTCTAAATTAATAAAATTATCAAACTTGATAAATAAAAACACTGTTGATCAGTTCAAGGAAAATTTATAATAGACAGAAAAATAATGACAATAAAAAACAAAAGACAATATATATATAAATGCAAAACGTAAAGAAAATATCTAAAAAGTTTTTATATGCTTTCGTGCACAATACTGTTAACATTATTGTTCAAAGTCTTTCAAAGTATTTTAACTATGCCAACTATGGGTTAATAAATAATTTTCCCTGCCTTCTGTTTTAATAACCTAAAAATTCGTAATATAGGTAATTGAAAGGCTGACGAGGCCTCCGCTCGTAAAAATAAAAGATACAATGGCATAGCCGTAAATAATACCACAGTCGTTAGCTGTTGACGCCGAAAATATGGCGGCGACGATTAGGGCCGCCATTATTGACAGATTTTGGTCACCAAAAAATGAGTAGCGAGAAATTGTTTTCATAACGTATCCTTTATTTGAGAGCTATTTATCAACTAAACTTTTATATTATTTTCATATTATAATATTTTCCTTATTATAATTATTGTCGACATCAACTTCAGTATTAACACAAACCTCAGTGGTCTTTAAATTATTTAAATGAACAAAAATTATATCTTATCTTATCTTAATGTATCTGTAATTAACTGATAAGAAAAATCATCACCCCACTCCCTATACGGCAGTCTGCTAGACACAGCAGTACTACTTGCCAAACGCTGGTCTAGGAAGGTTGGTAAGTGAAAGTGGTTGCCGTATCCACCGGGATCGTTGGCTTGGCATGTAGTAGTGTAGAGTAATCACGACGAACGTTGCTTTGTGTTCAAAACCGAAACCAGAGCTCTGAATCAGTACCAAAACGAACTCCTCAATTCACTAGTCACAATACACTAGTTAGACTAGTTTTTGGACAGCTTCAAAAAGATAACAGGTACCCAAAACCTAACTTGTTGAAAGATATTTCCATTTTGTTGGAATTTTCCATTGTACTATCTCTAAAATACCTATAATGATAATGCTAATAACGGTGACATCTTCCAGACTTTTTGGGTCAATTTAGATAGTTAGTAGATATAATAATAAAGAATAATCCGCGGACATATATTGAAGTGTCAAACTTTTGCCAAGACTTTTAGTAATAATGACTCTACGCACAGTATATCGTCATATATGGAATACACATTTGAATGAAAAACCAATATAAAATATATAAAAGAGAAAACGAAATTCTTATTTTCGGTCGTGGTAATAGATTCCTAGTTTGCTTCACAATCCAATAATAATAAATAGAGTACTGCAATGACCCAATAGTGAAAACTTTCACTTTTCCTTTATTGATGGCTATTCGATACTATTTTGACAAGATATGGTAGAACGTAGTGTTTAAATGCTCAGTGGATATGACGTCATATCCACCTTAGTTCTATTACATTTTCAAATTATGTTATAACATAACATAATTTAAATAAGGAACACGTTCCGAAATCAGCTGCTGGAACATCGCGTGCCACCGCAATGCGACGCGATCGATACAGTGGCCGCGGCCGCTTGCACGCACAACGCGACCGGCTCCATACTCATTAGGGGTCTCCGTGAATCCGCCGGGTTATAATCGAACTAAATTTAAATTGGGAACACTACCGTTAAGTTGGGGTTGCGAATTGACTCATATCGTGATATTGACGACATTGCGTTGACAGAATAATTAGAATATAAAATGCACCTTTTTTTGATAACGAAGACATCTTCTATTTTTATTAGACTTACTTGCATTCTGCATACAACACGCAAGAGATATTAGTGTTCCCATATCACCACCAAACATACATCCACGTTACCTATAAGCGTAGTTAAATAAAGCTATAATTGTCGACTACGCTTATCACTTAAATTAAGAGAGGGGGCAATTATGTTTTGGTATCAACACAACTGAATCCACTGAAATAGTTAACTCGCTTAAGGATAAAAATAAATCATCACGAAATCACCAACGCTAAAAATTATTCGAAATGGTATCGTCTAAGTGTCAACAAACTTGACATGTCAAGCTTTATCCTTTTCTTATTTAAGGATAACGAAAGAGAGGCAAATAAATAAATTTCAGCAGATGGAAGCAGAATCGCCACCTATTATTTTATATACTAAACAGAATTTCTGAGCGGTCTGCCTAAAGAAAGCATTAGTTGTCTTTTTATATATATATATTGACTCTACTATAGGTCAGGGTCTTCCTTTAATTATATAAATTATTTTATATTTATTTTACTCTGAGTTTGTGCTCAGTCCAACCTGTCACATTTATTTTAGACAACATGCGCCTGTTATCCATCCGTTGTATAGGACCTTCTTGCTATACTTATCTATTCTGTGGTAAGTCAAATCAATACTTTTTCTTATCGCAAAGAGTTTTCGCTCTATATAATCTCTTGAGGATTCTTTGCTCAACACTCTTAGATCTAGGCATTAGTTCTCTAAGCATTTATTTTTAGCTCTTATACATACAAATTATATTGGAAATTAAGAAATTGAATAACTCTTTGCAATTCTCCCGGATCTACAGTGAATTTAGATAATGTGACACTTTTGTGTGTTAAATATGCAAATATAACTAAGTTAAAGTAAGTAACAACCGGTGATTAAACCAAAATATTACTTATATATCATAACTGTTATAATTATAAGTTAAATTAATCAAAGCATGTAGTAGAATGTGAACAAATTTTACACAAATAAGTATTTCTACTTATACACACTAATGAATATATGAAATGTTGATATATTTCATTTATATAATACTTATTTCCTCAGAATATCGTCCATCCATCATCAAAACGGCTCTAGCTCATTAGACGCTTAGCCAACGCACAACTGGTATCGAACCTCCGCGTGTTGAATCTTAAAACTTGTATCTGGGCCTATAATTCGTTTTCACATGGAGAGAGTAAAGAGACAGATATACTTTAAGAGGGTTGATGAATCTGTAAAGGTGGTGAGACAATTTCTGGGCACTCACATGTTCCATAAAAACCATAATTTAAAATTTTAAGACATTTATTTGGCGGTGATAATGAAACCATTATCATCTAAAGTAATTAAATAGTGTTTTTGCATGTCACATAGAAACCTATCACTGTTCGATAATGCGATACTCACTATATCTATCTGATGGTGATAGAAAGATATTAATTTCGATCAAGTCACGTAACGTTAGCCAAAAGTGCAGTTATTGAATAGACATTGCTATATCTTGAAGAGTTAGTCATGCAGTTTCAGGTGCATTTATTGCAGATTCCAATATTCTATCCGTAACGTTGTGCTTTAAGACCGTGTTCATTAATACGTTCATTAATATTTTAAAACCCTTAATCATTAAAATTCAATATCTTGACACATGTTTCATTGTTTTGGTTTCATCTCTCAAACTATTCGTTATAGCGTTGGCGGTCGACTAAGACGTTTCTCCATTTCTCCTTGTTACCAGATTCCCGTCGCCATTTTATCTTCTAATTAAGGATAGTTATTTCTTTTGTTTATTTAAATAAAATGTTGTACCGCAATCGATTTAAAATTCCCTTTTTTATACAAGGCACTTTTTTGTAAGTATTCTATAAATCCTTTACACTTTACAAATAAACATATATGACGTCACACCGTAACGTTACATATCTATATGTATACAAATAGGACTATCACAATTGAGTTACCAAAGTACTTGTTTTTTTTTCAATTATAATTAAAAAAGTTATGCAAAGAACAATTTAGTAAGCTTATTCTAAACGAGAACAGAAACTGGCTATTAAAAGGTTTACAGCAAAATAATTTTAAGCTTGCTAAGTATCTTAGGGCCATAAAAAAGATTTACTCTCATAGAAACAAGAAATGAATTATCATCTAAATTACTGAGAAAGTTTAACAGTTACGTAAGAAATTGTAAAAAATTTATTCGCTCTAAATCATAATTAACCTCATATAATTTTGCTTTAATTCCCGGCGACATTTCCCTTTGGCGAAATACCTAGAGCGAGATGGAAACTGCTTTGTGGTATAAGTAGTAAGCGAGAGAGGCTATCGAATATTTAAATAAAATGTATTAATGACCCTTCGTATTAATTATATATATTAATACCTTCGTATTTAACGAATTTAAATAACTGTAAGTGGAAACGTTTTTGACTAATGTAATAAATAAATATATATATATCAAAGTCAAAATATTTCATTCAATTTTGGCACTTATTTTTTGTTGTAAAAAGCTCAGCAAATAAATGGGAACCACCACTAATTTATCGTCAAGCTAAGCCAAAATCTACTGGGGGTCTTATCCTGAGAAGAAAAAGCAATTCACTTTGAAAAAGTTAAAATCCACAATCATTAATAAATCTATGAATGTAAAAACGGGTAAAATGATGATGGTATTTAACATTTCCAATCACATAAATTTAATAAAAATACAATAATGTATGTGACACTCAATTAAAATAAATTGTTAATAAATTCAACCACGTATTTTTATTAATTTTAAAGCCTTTCTCAATAAATTTTGTTTAACAAAGACTTTAAATTCGCGTAAAGATAGTTCAGTTATATTTGACGGGACTTTGTTATAAACATGTACACATTTTACCACTTAACTTTAAAAGGAGGGCTAGCCTTGTTTTATATTGTTTACGCGCAAACTTGCAAGGAGGCTTCGTAGCAAGAGACATGCCGCCTCCTTGAAGTATGGATAAGCGGCGTGTGAACTTTTTTTAGAATACAGCCGAGATCGGCGATCGTCTTTTTGTTTTCTTTCTTCTTGTTGACTGTTACTATTTCTTTTATTTTACAATAGATTGTTTACATATTATATTTGATATCTTTTTAATCTATTGTATTATTGTTCGCACGAACACATATCATAATTATTATTTTAGAATATGAAGCTTAACCCTATAATTTTTGATCTACCAGGTAAGTGATAAGCGTTCCCGCTTACAGGCTATATTTTGAGCCAAGACACTTAGCCCGAGGAAAATTTAGCACTCAAGGAGGCTGAGCGTGTACTATGAGCAAACAGCCACGTCAGGCCATTAAATATTAATTTAACCGCTTTGGTATACAATAAACATGTACTAAGTAGGTATATAGGTGTTAGAAGCTGTTATGGAACTCGCGTGTGTGCTGGCCTGGTTTTTATTACGAAAAATCAAACTAATTTCGTCATAGTTCATCCCGGATAGATTTTTTAAACAGATAATTTAACATGTACAGCTCCCGGTCCCGGGTTTATAGTCCAAAATGGCTTATGTGTAAGATATATATAAGCCGTTTTGGACATCGTAAGAAGGCCTATGGATAGCATTGAGACGTAGAATATAATGAAACTTTATTTGATACAAATAAAAGAAAATAGATACAAAAAATATGTATCAAAATTGTTTACTTTGATTTGAGCGTCGAACACAAGACGACTATTTAATGAAAGACAAATTGAAATGTAACCCAACTGATTCGTTTATTTTTCTTTTACACCTATTTGACAAACTCCATTTTTAATTATTAATTGACAGAAACCTCACACTTCTATATAAGTTCTAAAATCATAGAAAGGTCATCCATCCAAAGGGCGCCATCTAGTGATTATATTGCAAAACACTATAGACAGAACAATAGGAAATTATGATTATTCACACCACAATGAAATACTGCATCACAAACTCTCTTTACACACTAACGAAAAGCGCCATGCAGTTTGTGCCTTATGAGAAAAAACCTGATCCTTAACATCCTCCTGGAGACAAGCGAACAAGAGAACGTGTACACAAAGAACCAGAAATTTAAACAAGCAAAATATAAAATTAATTAATTTATACTAAAGAATATTAATTTTACATAATTTTACATAACGCAGTGGACAGTTCGTCATAATGTAAATTAATAAATTTTAATTACTGAATTCGAAATTTAAGTTATCATAATTAGTAGTCAAGGCTAGTTTGAACTTCCAGAAGTGCTTATTTTTTTATTGCAAGCAGGAAAAATATTATTTCTATGCTGTCATCATAACTTTTTTTATAGATGTGCTACGCGTGAGAAGGTTGGTTAGGGTGTAGACCGTCTAATATTCTACGGTGAAGGATTACCATATCAGAGAGAGCGTACGTTTTTTGCCACTGATATCGCATGAAAACGTCTATGCTAAACAGCGCTATTATATAGAGAAAGAATGAGCTTTTTCTTAACCATTTAAGTATTTAACACATTTTAAATGTAATTTGAAATTGTAAAAAGTTTCAGTCTATACTATTGGTGGGCGTTTTGTAAGCTTTTGCGCTAGTGCAGTTTTGACTGCGCCTGGTCGAAAGCATGGAACTGGCTTATATTTTAGTAGGTATACTTGTAGTCCTAAATTAAATGTATGTCTCAGTCTCCTAAATGTACAGTGCCCTTGCATTGTCTCGTGCTCAATGTTCTAGACTCTTTCAACACCTATGTATCCCTGTGACAAGTAAGCATAAATACATAAAGGAATAGAAACAGATTCAATAGTTTTGAGATATTGTCAAAGTTTATTATAATTTTAATTGACATGCAAAATATACTATTTTTAAACAAAGTTGGTTTTACGTCTGACTAATTTCAATATTTCTGTGTGTCTTTAATTATTTAATGTTTCGTAGTTGTTGAATATCTTCTCGTGTATTTCTCTACGTAGCTAACTTAACTTACTTACTGAACTATGATGGAAAGTAACATTTAAAGCTATCAGCATGGAGCTCACAAAATTTTCAGAAGATAGACAAATATGTCTCTAAGAAACGTATCATTAATCTTATTATATATGTTATGTGCATATGGGACATAATATATTATATTATTTTTGGATATAAAATTTATAATTTATGACTTATGTTAATTTTTATAAACTACTTATCTCATTGTAAATTATTATAATTTATCATATAATTTTAACAGCTACAAGGAGAGTTCCATACCCACTTCCATCATACATATTCTATTCCAGTGTAGCGAAATCTAATTCACGTGGGTAAATATTTCGTTTAATTACGCGGCGTGCATACACAAAAAGATAACATTAATTATAAAATAATTTTGTTAGTTACTAAAATAATATTTTTGAAATAAATTTCAACTCAATAAGGAGTAGACATTTTTAGACATAAATGCGTTATTTCAAAGTCAATGTCAAAAAATTCAGCATTAACACAAACAAGACAGAAAGTAATACTTGATAAAAATGCTAAAATGTAAGTTAACATTATGAAATTAAATGACCTATGTTGGCTCTATGCATAGAGATAATAGAAAATTATAATTGCAAACCGGAATCTTAAATAATTATCAACAAATACACTAGCGATCAAATAAACCGACTCAACACCAAACTACGCACATTTATATTGTTTTAACAAACATTGATAAAAACTATATTTCATTTTAAATATGTTAAAGTAAACCAGCTGCGAGAGCTTTTATAAGGGTGGTAGGTTGCGGATGACGCGAGTAGCATATAAGCAATTTCATTTATACGCCCTGTTAACTCGGTAATGGATGCTTCACAATGCAATCTTTTACCGTTATTCATTTTTAAGGACAGCTCAAGTTGCAAGCTTCAAAATAATATAATATTTTATTCAATATCATTTGTTTTTAATATATAATCAATTTACGTATACGCAATTTGTCATTGAGTCATTTGGTAGCTCGCTTTTTGTAAGTTTTTAAAGATAAGATATTAAATATTTACGAATATTCCTTTGTGTTAAGCTTTGAGCTCACAGAGGCTTAGCCAAACGACAGTTTTTGTTCGACTGGGATTCGTCCAAATTTAGATAAATTTATTGCTTCCTAACATCATGATACTAAACAAAAACCTTAGCCTAAGAGCTTATTAAATTATAATCTCCTAGTATTTATTAAAGCAACCAAAGCTATAACAACAGTTTGATCAACAAATATTTTTATTGAATTTCTGTTATGTACAAACAAATTTCCGTACAAAAAAGTGTTTAATTTTGATATAGTCTGAGTTTGCAAAATCGATTCTCAGATCTATTGCTGTACAATAAAGTTCTATTTCAGGAATTTTACTAATAATTAAAAGCAATGAAAATGTAATAACTTACGATGTAATGATTCTGAGACAGATGTTTAAATGTTTATTTAGTCATCTAGAATCTATTGAACCAGTTGTTAATGATTCTTAATTTGGGATAGGTAGTAGAAGTGAGTGTGAGAATTATTAAATCACATTATTACAAGCTGACACGGTGAACGATGTGTTGCCATATAAACGATTTCTAAAAAAACTTTCTGGAGAGCACCACCCTTATCACGTAGGGGTATAGAAATAGCTTACGACCTATCCTCTGAGTTACCAAATATACACAAAAATTCTGTTGCGACGATTCCGAGTAGTTCAATAAAAACACTGTGACAGTTTTATTTTTAAATTTTATATTTATTTTGAACACATTGTTTACATCAGGCGCAAACCTTAATTTCGTTACTATTTATCTTAATTTGTAAATCATCTCAGAGTATCACATTTTAGGGGATACCAATTCCATTGACTCTATAGATTACATCTATTGTTCAATACATGAATATTTTATTTTTATATTTAATTAATTTTCTTAATTTATTCCTATTAATGGCAATAATTACATATTTAAGCCCCTTCTGGCAACATTGTTTTTCTTCGTCTTGCATTGCATTTTGTTCTGTATATGCTGCTGCGATGGGCAGCACTAAATATAAGTTTTATATCTTTTAACACTGCCTATTATTTATTTAACATGTATTGATAGCTTTGTCATTTATTTATTGGCACTGGATGAAAATTTAAGCAAAATTAAAAGTATAGTGCAGTACTTATATACACACAAAAACTTGTATTGAATGCAAAAACCATGTGAACTTGTCGAAATAACGAATTATTAATATTAAACTATATTCAACTGCCCAGACCAAGTCCATAACAAAACATATAAACCTAAATAATATAGCAACTACGTAAAAATATCCCTACGGATCGTATCTCGTTAGTTAACATGCGATCTGTTCAAAGAATGTATAGTTTCTGACTACAAGTTCCCCCATAGGAACCGGTATTACTCATCCCTACGGGAAACTTACACATTTCCGTGATAAAAACAAGTTTCCGAACGAGTTCTGATTGAAATTTGGCTTAGTAATTGCATCCGGAGGGCGGACTTTTTTTTACATAGACGTAATTTAATGAGAAGCTCAGTATATAATGGCTTGTATGGAGTTGTCTGTGTATTCACATAACGATCAGGAAAATGAAGCAATGCTAACTTTGCTTGAGAATTTGATGGCACCGCTTAAATATGAACTCGAAGTCCTCGAGCACCATCAACGTCTGTTTGATTTCATAAGATTATAAAAAACCAAAATTAACTCCTTACCATGATTTCTTATAGGTACTTTAACTTTCCCTTGCCTCTAGGAGCGGTTAAATCGAAGGTCAGCACTAGAACCCAGGACAAAAAACCCAGGGCGCTTCCTGTATCTAACGACGTACAGAAAACATTAAGTCCCCTTAATAATGGACGAGACAAAACGAGCCAAGTTATATAATTTGAAGGAACATTTTACGTAATAGAGTTAAAAAATAAAACTAATATATAGAAAGAAGAATAAGTAAGAAGGCTCGTATTAAAAGTCAACCACGTCTACGCTATCTATCTTACTGATCGCGTATACTGAAGTAAGACAATGCTGTATGTACAATATCGTACATTTATATAGTTACACTTCTTATTGCCATAAATATTACCTTCCTTATTAAATGTGCCCAATGTTAATTGGTAATTAACTATTCTTATGATAACTTTTAAATATGCAACAATTTCTTTGACACAACCATATATTCAAAAAACTTCAGTCAATCGCTTCTTTCTTTTAATTTACAAAAAAAAACAGTATCACAAGTTTAATATCAAAGTGCTTAAAGGTTTGTCGGCAGCATTTCTCGTACACTTTCATACTATTAGGTAATTAAAAAGAAAATATTTAATAACAAGCAATCGTTATACCCACACATATAAGGTACATTATTCTTGTAGAAAAGCGTCCGTCGACAAACAGATCACTGACACACGTAGACACTGCACATAGTTACAATAAATAATATTAAATAACCATAACACACGTATACATACACACACATTCTGTCACGCATACACACATACACTCACTTATATATTATATCGAATGGTATCATGGGCATAGTGACAAACAATGCTTTTTAAGTATAGTCTTGAGGTGATGCTTAGAGTCTACATTATTCAGAAGGATTTTAGGTATATTGTTAAATATAAGTAGTATACACTGTCTTATACAATAGTTATTATTAACCTTACGCACTCGAAATAATTTTATATAAGATTTTATAAGATCGGTATTATTTCAAAAATTTACCTTTACTATATTTTAAAATAAATACAAAACTTGGCTTGTCCCTCTACCTTTAACCTAGCAAATCTTCCTTGAAGGTCCAACCGTAAATCTAGACTTAACTGCTCTTGAAATATCTCACTGTGGGCGGCTCTAACAAAAACAAAGGAAGCCCGCATGATTATGAACGCAGCTGCCGATACTTACTTTCAGGGCAGAAGGAAAGCGTGGTATTAATATTTTAGTAGATTTCGAATACAGTTAATACGATCTGATAGAAAAATTGGTAATATACGTCGTTACGTCTATTTTTGATGCCCCCAGATGCTATCAATGTTCTGTAAAGTAAATCATGGGATAGCAATAAGAATTTCGGTATTAGAAGCGAGTTCTGCCTATTGCCGCCCTATCATTATAATTTGTAAAAATGTTGCCTGCCCGTAAATAAATTATTTGATTTGAAATAACTCTTTTAGTATTATTATCGTCAAGGGAATCTAGAAACTACATCGACAAAAGCCTTCAAATAAAGAACAATTATCATCCTCTTCGTAAATATCTTCTTTTTGGGAACACTTTTTTGTGGTAGCAAGAGAAGAACCAATCCCTCTAGCTAGATTTTGAAAGGATAAGCAACGCCGGATACGTTTAATATTTCATTTCTCATCATTTCTGATTCGATTACGCAGAGAAACTCCGAGCATATACTTCTCCATTGCCTTTAAGTCGTGAGAAGCACCTGGACCGGCAGCGATGGACTGATCAGTTTGAATATCGGTTTGAGAGAGGCCTATTTGTAGCAGTGGGTGTCTCACGGCTGATATGACGATAAGGTTGATTTGAACATACTCCCACCATGACAAAATTTATACAATTCTTCCATGTATCATCTGTTGGATGGAGGTTCAACAGTTAAGAGACTGCTATTATTACTTGTGATATCCTAATCTGTTTTGTTCTCTCTGTAAGTTTGCAAGAACACCTCTGTGCTTTGATCTACGATTAGGGAGGAAGATTGTTTGACAAAGCATCGCTTACCGCCTATTGCTGGGTCTGTACTGCAGGGAACTTTCTGGAGTCAGAACAGGATTTTTGTGTTATGATCTCGGCATTTGAGACCTTAATTTTTTTAGTAATAACATGTGAATGTATTTACCAAACAGTAAAATGTTTTACTGATTCTCCTATAATTATTGCGACATTGGATTTGTAAAATGTATTCCACCATAATTCCACATAAACTTCTAAAAAATAAATATTTCATTTTCAAGTAATAAGTTAATACGCGTTGAAAACCAGAGACAAACTTTGACCGGCACCAACTTTTCATATTAAATAAAACCTATTTGTCGAGGTTTCCCGGTAAAGTAGTTTCGAGTCAAACATAAAAGTTAACATGAGCCGTCGACTTTAATAGAATGTGTATTAAAAATGTGGGAAACGAAAGGCTTTCCTACTGTAGTTGTGTATATTTATACTATTATACTAAACTTTTAAAAAATCTTCGTCGCCATTGCGTATTTAAGTTTAAGCAAAAAATTGCAGAAAATGACATCATTGACGTGTTTTTCTACATAACGAAAAACGCAATAGTTTTTGAAATGGTAAGAAGTTGCATCGCTGAGAGTTTAGTGGGTGAGATCCCCCTTAATGGGTTGGGACTCGACTGGAATTGCAAACCTCACCCGCGTGAAAAAAAGATAAACAGTATAGTATTCATAGTTATGGCTAAAATCAATGGCTTAAATCTAACCAAACTAATCTGTTTGGTTAGATTTAAGCCATTACTTGAAGACACTTGAAAACAATACTCAAAATAAACCGAAAGAAGTTTCTAGCTTACTCTTCGTTAATAACTCTAATTACCAAACCAACGACAGAATAATAAATTATCCATCGACATCAACAAGCACTTAGTAAAAGTTCACGTTAATTTAAATTTTGAACGAATTAACATCTAATGTACCGTTGACGTTATTCCAGAGGCTGAATTCTCCCTGGTAAATGTTACATAATTAAAATAAGCCTTTCAAGGGTTATTTTGAGTATTCCAAGATACTTTCAAAGACTAACCATATACAGACGGTTTGCAATATACAGACCGTCAAGGTCTAAAATCCTTGTTTGAGCAACAAGGATTTTGGACCTTGACGGTGTCCTTGAAGGTTTCATGAACACCTTCAAATATATTGTTCAATCGAAACTAATTATGTGAACAAACAAAGGCTCAAGTTATTCGTAAATTTGAAAGTGAGGATGAAGGAGTGAGTTTAGTTGAGAACAAAACTAAAAAATGACTTAAAAACACGTAAAGAGGCAAAAATAATTCAATTTAAGAAGTTCCTATTTCCCTGGTAATTTGTAGAATATTAAACGACCTAGTAGTGTCATAGATATTTATTATCCTAAACCTAAGAGGCCGTTCGATTAAAAATTGTAGTAATGAGCAGTTGTTGGCTGTGGGAAGGCCCACGTGTTTGGACATTCGATAGGGGGCAACAAACAAACGTACAAAGCTATTATCGTGTCTATAAATTGAAGTATTTATTATATACTGCTAGAAATATGGGTCTGCTCTAAAATTATTTGGGAAGAAAGAGCTTTTGTAAGATGTTCGAACGATAAAAAGACTGAACCATAAAAGATATTCCTTATCTTTCTTTTGATTCTTAAAAAAAATACTAGAAACGAAGTTTAAATTAGAAACATAATTATACCAAAACACATTATATGTTGGTAGAATAGAAAATATGAAAAGATTTATATACTTATTGAATATGAAACAATTAAAAAAGAAAAATATTGAAATTATTCAATAATTTTGTACAGAGAGCTTTATCAGTAAAAGTAATCTCTTCTAGCCAACCTTAAATAACCTTAAAAGCACTTCTTGGGCCGGCAAGGTGAGGGTGACTAGGGCAGTATATCAGATACTTCACTAGCTATCTTCACATGTGGACTCGTCTACTGCTTACCATCAGGTGGTGTCGAGTCATTTGCTGTGCTTTATATAAAAAAAAATATATATAAAATATAATACAATAAAGTTCTCAAGGGAATATATCGACATATAATGAATACATCATCATATCAACACACCCTCCTTTTTTCCACTTTTTAGAAGGTCTACTAAAGCGTTCTGCGTCTCCTGGTACGCGGCCGCCACTCGAGAATCCGCCCCAATGGACATTAATCCTCCTGGCAATGTTCCCTGCCCACTACCACCTGGGGCTTGCAATTCTTTGACCGGATCTGGATCGGGACCTTAAAACAATAAAATAATTAAGAAATACGAACTCACTCAACTAATATTACATACAAAGACTAAATATCTACATCCATAGGTACTAAATGATAGCATACGTACAATTCATGTGAAAATAAAATAAAATATTTACGCTCACATCTTCTGATAGTGGGAAACTACGTCACAGAATACAATGTCACAGCTTTTCTTACAGACTTTAACAAAAAAGGTCTTCACTGTTCACAGATATCTCAGCAAATTGTGAACAGCTTTTCAAAACTCTTTTTTATACGATACAGTATAGTTTTGAGATGGTAGTCACCAAGTTAGGATCTCGACAAAATTGAATTTTCCAAACTATTTCCGCCGGATGTTATACGTTCACTTTTAATCTACTTACGGATAATCGTGTTCTAAATACAGATAAAAAGAGATTTTTGTCTGTGAAGCGTAAATATTTGTAGAATTCATTCTTCTAATTTATACCTTAGCACTTCTATGAGACCTCCCCAGAGAAAAGAGAAGGTTAATGAAAATTATTTAAGAGAACCACGAATATAAATAAATAAAGCTAGGAAGCAAATCTTGTTTGATCACAATTTATGTCTATGAATTTACCGATATAACGTTTTCATCTGGGGATTAAGCTATCTGGCAGAGATGGCTCGAGCGATAAGGATTCTATTAAGCAAATGTGTATTTATTTCTTTGCTTTTCAATGTATGTGAAGGATGTTTACAAAAAAGTTTTAAATATTAAAATATTTTGACTTCTAATTTCAGTAAAGTAAAAAGTTAATTTGAATGATGAGTAGAGTCATAGATGTTTATTTCCAATAATTATTACATTTCTATATAATAAATATATTTCTGCGTTATCTATTATCCATAATACAAGCTCTTAATGAGGCTTTCTTTGGGCTAGGTAATGGGTCTGAGTGGAAGAAAATTTAGTATTATTAATTATATCTGCCACTTATACCATTAAGATTCAAGTTATAAAGCTATAACTTGAATCAAACCAAAAACCCAAAAAAAAAACTAACTTGATTTAACAAAATCTTTCTGTTAGTCAAGACGTAAGTTATAGATTCTTTAACATGAAAAAAATCACTGTGCCAAAGATTTTTACATTGTCGATTGATCGTAACTCAAATCTGTGTTGTTTCACGTTGATTTCGTCCTGTGAAGTCGTAGCCTCTCGTCCGCGAGACGAGGCGGCCGGCTGGCGCGGCAGCGTGCCAACTCCAGACCATTCGGAATGTCCCACCGTCATTTACGTAGAAATGGAACGATTTTTTGTTAGAGTTATCTTGGTTGTAAGCGGTTACCAAAACCTCGAACTGCATTCCAGTAAATTTATGTTTACCGTAACTACATCATGCTCTTTTTACACTTATAATAAACCGTTTGAATTCGAGCGATTTTATTTATCTCCGAAGTAATATCAGCTTTACATGGTTGGGATAAGGGTGCACACTAAGGTAATATGCATATTTACTCCGAATCTATGTTTATTTGACAACACAACAGCCAAGTTGACCTTATTATAATGACGACCGGTTGGACGAGTGGTCAGTACTCCTAGCAAAAGCTACTCAACAAGGTTCGAATCCCAGTCGGTGCAAATATTTGCGTGAAAAACGTTGCTATATTATACTTACCTATTTTTTCTTATATTCTAATGTTTAAATATACAAAACGATATAGTAGATTAAACTGAAAGCTAAAGGGCAGTGTTTTATGCACTTTGTCGTATGCAGCACTAGGTATCTTCACATATGGACTCTACTGCTTATCATCAGCGGGTGTAGAGTCATTATCTAAGTTTATTATACAAAAAATCCCGAACTGAATAATGTAAGATGATATGAATCCTGAATGAAGCGAAAGATTCAAGTCTGCCCAAGGCTAAGGTGTATAAATAGTGGCTAAAGGTATAAGGTGTAGTTGTATAAAGTAGGTGTATGCCCCCGAGGACCATTAAAAACAAATAATAAATTCAATATAAAGTAAGTGTATACAATTCAACTTAATACGATGTTCTTATTTGGTTTGTTTAGGAAAATCTATTGCTACGACCCACAGCCAAGTTTTTTGTTATAAATTTTGATCGATGTCACGTCTCTGTGGTGTGTCGAAGTATATAGTTAAAAGCTCCTAAAAACAAGGAGTTTCTTTATCGAAACTATTTTTGACAGCAGGTTTTTTGGCGTTCCAAATTTAAATGTCATTTCAACTTTATTTGCTTTGGGCTTCGAAAACTTAATTTGAATTGAGAATACTTGACGAATAATACAAACTCCATGTGCAGGTGGTATAAAAATACCATTGTCCTTTATCTAGTATTGATACCACATGCTTTTAATGATGCTAACTTTGGGCTAGATGATAGGTGTGAATGTAAAAATATTATTATAATAATTTTAACCGTATGAATTTCATACAGAACCAAAACGATATATTTTTGGTTACCCTACACAGAGAGACGTCCATTATATATTTTCCAATTAATTATATCAACAAAAAAGACAGAGAGCCACCTAACAAGAAAAGTTCTTCGACCTATCGAAGCTCAGAACTCGATAACATTGTTGTTTTAACGATAGTAAAAGAAACACGACCGGTGACGTCATTGCTTTATTAAATAGGCAACATTTATCATGCTACTTGCATAAGAAAGCTGAAATATCCTGATGTTTCTAAAAGTCATTTCATATTTAATCGGAATGAAACTAGATTTTATGAATATTCAAGTTCCAAGATCTTTGATCACTTCTCATAAACGAGACAATGATTGAATGAGCATCGCGGGAGTACAATGGTCACTGGCGTAGAATAAGAATTCTTTTCTTGAAATGTCAATGGGAAAGGTACATTGCACCGAGGATTGACGGCCATTAAGCCGGTAAAATCTCCTAGACAAGCTAGCGAGGAACGCAACATTAGCAGGCCTTGAACAAGGTGGACTGATAATCTGATATCACGGGAAACCGCTGACTCATCAGCTTGGAGATCCTTGGCGGAGGCCAATCTCCAACAATGGGCAGCTCTCGTCTGATATAGTGATGATACAGTAACAGCAGTGATTATAACGTTCAACAATATTCATTCTCATCTCACCTGATGGTAAGTGAACATGAGGCCGAAGGTGAACCCGGGCCGGTGAGGTACACCCGGCTATCTTTAACTGTCAAACCACAACAATGCTGTTAATATTATTGTAATGGCGTCAGACTCCAAGATGCTGTAACACTAACCAAACTAAACCAAGCAAAATTTCTCCCCATTATTAATAAACTTCCAAAAGTCAGCTCCCTATTTATATTTAACTCCCTATTTATAGTCAATTCCCTATTTATATTAAAATAAATCCTATAACTTTAAGCTAAGTATGCCTCATTACAAATTGGAAATGACAAACTAACTTAGATACATCATCTGTTTAGTAACAAAACCGTAACGACTTACAGCCTTAGGCTACGATCTACAGCGGCTACGGCGTAGTAGCTACGATTTATGAGTACTACGTCAGAACAGACAAACGATCACTTATGACGGGATTTCAGTGTGACGGGAAAAGTGATTTAACCGTAATTGCTTTTATTCAATTCGAATGCTTTAACTTATTTATAACTGTAATAGAATTTTTGTTTGCCTAACCATTGTTCTGTATGTCTTAAATATATTCATATATAATCAACAATAGTTTCGTTTTGGGGTGACCAGTGCCTTCGTTGCAACAATAAGGGTGAATCTTTCTGTATCAACCCTGGTAAAAGCCATGGTTGCTAGTCGTGAATATATATTAGTCAAAAAACAGCAAGCACAGGCGAATCGCAGGAGAAATAGGTGCCGGAAGAGGCAGCTTGCTCCAACCACCGTTGGCAGGGTATCAGCGACGGAACAGCCCTTTTGCTGAAGAGAATATCCCCTGCCTCATATAGGAGTGTTCAGTGTCTTTTACGGTTCATACGAAAGGCTACAAAGTTTCTCGCGTATCCGTATAAAATACAGTGAGAAGACACCGTCAGTGTCAGTTGGTGAACTACAAAGCAGGGTGCGAGATAACCTGAATCTGGCCCCTATCACAACTAGATAGCTTCTAAAGCTTTCTGACGTAAACAAAGTATATTTTTTATATATAACTGAATTTCTTCACATAATATGTTTCACTCTCAGCTGACTAACCAAACTAGTGTAACCAAAGACTAAGAACACAGACGATGTCAGTTTGACAGAAACAAATTAAAAAAGACATTTTTTAGCTTTCCGCCTATGGCTCAGACTCCGTGAATTCTGTTTAGACACAGACAGTCTTAATACGTCCCACGAGAAGATATATTCTCCCCAGAATAAAAAAAAAATTATATATTTTCACAAGATGTAATCTATCTTCATGTCAAAGTAAATCCTCAACAATTAAGGCTTGAAAATTTAACAGAAAGACATAGTTGCTTCAGCAACTTTGTATAGATTTGAAGGCTTGTGAGAAATTGTCACTATATCAATAGATCATATACTTTTCAAATTTACAATCCCAAAAAGGATGGAAGCTATTTTTCAAAAAATTCACGGTAGATAACTAAACACCGCCTAATGGTAAGCTGTAGGAGTCCGCAGATAGCTTGTGCAGCACGTTTGCTGCACGGTGCACGTAAAGGTGGCTACAAAAGGTGTCGTTGGTAAAAGCTTCTTTCAAGTGACCCCATTGAAATGATCATTTAAATGAGGTCGCTGGTTGTGCGACAAAGAAACTGAGCCTCTTGTGAAGATGAGATGGAGAGAGTGATCTTATGGCTTCGAATACGAAGAAGGGAGAGGGAGGAAGAGGTCAATCTTTTTAGAGCACATGGCATGGTAACGCCAGTAAAAGGAGCTTAGCAATATCGCAGCGACATATAGGTAATTATAAAAAATATATTATTAATGTTTCTCACTTTTGATTAAGATGATTTAATTGTGATAATTTAATTATTATGTTTATGTTATTATAAACGCTGTATGCAAAGTTTTCTAAAGGGGTTTTTTATTAACTCTCGGCTAAACTATTTCGTCATTTTTGTATGCAACTATCAATTAGTGCTTAAATTTTTACGCGGCTAAATGGATAAGATTTTCATTTTCTTCCAGAGTACCATGTAAACATAGGTATATGTCGCGTCTCCGGGACGCGTTGAAGGTTTCTTTTAAGAAATAACCTTTTAAACGTATTAAAAACCTTTAATGTATAATATTTTACTAATACATGATAAATCAAATTATGTGAATTGTTTATATGTGATCGGTTCGGTAGCCAATGCCGAAGTGAAAGAGATATACGAGGCTCTCCGTCAGGAATTACAGCGTTAACACGAGCGATTGCAGCTTTGCAGGAATAACTACGTAGGCGCACGAACAGTATATCTTAGTAAAAAAGCAAAATTTAATTGCTTTACAGCAATCTTAGAATAATTAGTTCTATAATAGTATCGACTGTTTGCGTTATATTACGCGCGGCGCGTACGTGACTGTCGGCCGATGTGACGAATTATCTAGATTGGAGAACTTAGTATCTTCAGTTGAGAAGATAGATTGATAAGTTGTAAAGCGTCAAGCAGATATAAATGTCCCTTAATATAATAAGAGTTGAGGTTTTTTCCGTTTTAATACGTTTGAGTTTGCAAGCTATTCCAACACTTCATGTCAGCATAGTGAACTCTTCCACGAATTGCAGCCGTTCTGTTTATCGTAAATAATGAAACGAAGCATAATGAGTATGTTCCGTTGCATAAAATTTACTTCTGTTTCTGTCAATATGATTTTACCAAAAATTAAAGCCTACACACGAGAAGGTAGAACGTTCACTTATCGAACGCGCAGATCGTGTCTATCCAATATTCCCAAAATGGCCGAGAGACACCTTTGGTGGGAGTATATTGTTTAATTAGGCGATTGGTACGCCGATATGTACTGTAAAGGTTGAAAAACTTAACATTGTTTCAACAATAACATTAGAAAATTGATAAAGAAATGACGAATTGTATATCATTCTCACGCAATTAATGTCTTCACAAAAACATTATACGCATATAAATGGTTTTCCAATATCGAGTGATCGTTTACGAAATAAATGGGGCGGTGAATTCAAAGCCTGGATATTATGAACTGTTTTATTTATGAACTAGCATATGCCGGTGTCTCTATCTAAGGAGCGGAATGAAAAATCGTAGCGGAAGCTAAGTAAAGAAAACTTTTTAGATCTTAATTAAAATTAAGTTATTTGCATCTCTTTCGTTCCAATTCAACAACAAGAGATAGAATGACTTTAAGGAATGTCAAGTTATTTGATACTTAGCCGATTCATACACTTTTAACTTATTTTATTTGGTATATGATGCGCGCTAAAATAAGTCAAAAATGCTTAAGAATCGCCATTTTAGAAACGTCAAATGACGTCACCGGTCATCTGTCTATTTTGGTAGACTTATACTAAAAAAGTAATACTGAACTTAAATTTAAATTAGTACATGCACTACTGAATCGGTGTCAATATTTGATAAAATATGGAAACGAGCTAATACTTAAGTCTCGAATATAACTGCTAAAAGTTTAATGTACTTTATAAAATTTATATTTGAGCACTTTATATCCAAGAGACTTAAGTATTCGGCTCAATTTAAAATTAGTATATACAGTTTTTGAGTTTGACATTACTTAAAATATTTAAGAAAGCCTAACATGAAAGCCTTCTTCCAGATCTCAGTTTATCTATGTATATATATATCTAAATCCCCAGCTAATAACTAAGACTCCTTCGTATTCCTTTACTGTGCATGTCATAAGTCTGGACCTCGCTACCTGCACAAATTTGAGATTGCAAGACCATTCCACTTTTACATATACATAAAAGAAGATAGAACACTACTTGTTCGCAATCCATTATTAATCTTCGCATTTTTGTGAAATTGGTTTTGTATTTTCATTTATATATATATTATATAAACCAAAATACCCATGTTATCATAGTTATATAAATACTATAGTGATTAAAAATTAGAAATTATAATAAATGTCAAATGTCTCCTAATGTCTATACAAACATTACGACAAAAAAAATTGGATGGTAAATACTAAATTACATTTACAATATTAAATTTTTGATATCACCCTTTGGTGATATTATATGGTGATAGTATTTCTATGACTTTCATAACCTCTGCATACCATTGATTGGTATAGACTCTACATACCATTGATTGGTACCAAACCTACCCATTTGCTACAAATCAATGGTATGTAGAGTCTGTCCCTATTTGCAAGCTCTCCTTTTGCGGGTCCACTGGAAGAGATTTCTTTAAAAATAAGTAGTATTCTTTTACATTTTCTCTGTTAAATGTGTGCCTGTTTAATGTGTCTAATGAAATTCTTTGTTTTGTCCATAAACTGTTAAATAAGTTAATTAAGAAAAGGCGTTTCAACCCTTTCTGTAGTAAGTTTTCTGAAATGTGTAGAAGAAATCAATTAAGTAGCGATATTGAGACTGTTCGCTTTCAGATTTCAGACATTAAAATAGTTAAGTTATACATTTACTCTCATAGCTTTATTTATTGACAATAACTTAGTGTCGCTTTTACCTTCGCAGTGGCTATTTCATAGTAGTTCTTACATAATATTTGTGGTGATATAATAGGTTATGCAGAGAGGGTGAAGGGTGAATTACTACAAATTACGGGGTTCGGGGAGTAAGGCCAGAGTTGACTGAGTTTTAGCTGGCCTCGGATGGACGTCAGAGGTGTGGCCACGAAATTCTCGCCGCCAAAAAGATGTACATGTGAGTGTTAGCAATAGGGCTTCGTTTGGAACCTTCGGGAATGGTACTGAAGAGTTAAGATATGTGTTTTCGCAGTTAAATAAAGACATGGTTTGCTTCGAAATATATCATAGAATACTGGAATCGTTACACAGAATAGAGAGAAAGACAAATGTGAGAGAAAAGAAGAAGTAAAAGAGAAAGACAAAAATTAAGTCTTTCTTTTATTGCTGGTTTATATCACATAACATTTTAAAGTAAATAATAAAATGTATACGTAGAGAAACGCTCTTTTCTTAACATATGTTAAATCGGTAGAGATAACGTTACCATTTAAGGTTTTGACCGTCTTTCTTCCCGTATTTCTCAGGGCCCCACCCAAATTTGCGCCGGTACGAGCCTGGCACACGCAAACCCTGAATAAAAAACGGCCGCCATCCCCGGCCATATATCTGGGTTATTGGGTGTTCGTCGCGCCTTGGCATTCACTCAATGGTAAGAATATGGCTCGCTTGGTGTGAAACAGTTACAAAGCCTAACGATAGTCTTCAGAGTTAGATCCTTGGAGTAGTATTTAGACGATAAGAATGCGTGGACACATAATGATAATGTTTATTTATTTATTTTCCCTTATAAAACCATGCTGTTCGCGGCGTATCTAATATTTAACTTGAGAATATAGACCATAGATTCAAAAACATTAGCAAACGAAGATAAAATACCAATTGGTCTCTAGATAGAACAGTCACCTCTGCCACCAGTCTTATGAATTAGCTCTTAATCATATGTAAAAGTTCCCTTGAGTAGTGATTTATTATATAAGTAGTGATCTGATGGAACAAGGTGGTATGCCATCCAGACCCGCTCCTTTGTTTGTATCTTGTGAGTCAGTGTCACAATGACGGAAGTTTAGATCATAAAGGTGAAACCTGATAAGCTAGATGACGTCTATCAGGAAGATATTTGTGTACATTTATTGAGCAGAATATCGACAATGTTATAGAGAGAAAGACAATAAGAATGCGTGGACATATAATAATTGTAATATTTGATATTAATAATTTAATAATGTATTGCAATTATAAACTGGATAATGGTTATGTTATGTAAGTACTGTGGGCTAATGTGGCCTGAGATAAAAAAAAAATTATTTCAAATGCAAAAAAAAACAAATACCAGACAAAAGTTCTTATATTACAAAAAAGATACATACCTCGGAATGTATCAATTGTCAAAATTTTGGCAATAAATATAATATTTTAATTTAAAAAATATTTAATAAATTAAAAGTAAAGAACCCACGGTAGAGTCTAATCTATGGGTAGAGTAATGAACCGATATCATAGAGTTGAATGTTGAATAAATTTTTTGAGTTTGAGGTTCAGGGTTCAATTTCCAGTGGAAAGGCCTACTAGCTACCGCCATCTTACCTAAGTCTGTCGCCACAACAAATAATGTTAATAGCTCTGTGTTCCGGCAGTTGTAGGTGAGATATCCAGTTCCTCTGAGGTTGAGGAATCCAGATAAAGTTCGCTTTCGTCTTTGGCTTTCTCTTAACTTACCATCACGGGAAGTGAAGGCCAAAATTTTCTAATTATACGAGAAATTTAATATCAACGACATAGAAATGATAAAATATCTAAAAAGATTTAGTCAATTAATTCTAATTATGTGTTAATTTATTGCCTGTTTTTAGATAGATTGAAAACTCTTAATTGCAACGGGCAACAGAATGAAGAAAATACAAAAAACATATAAACAAAATTGCTATCTTTTCTAACCTAACCTTGTCAATATAAGGTAGTTTCCATGCATGTAAAAAACTATACAGAAGGGAAGAGATAAAACTGTAAACCACGGAATGGTGTTTGAGACAATTACCTGTTACAGAATATTAGCCTAAACTCCTACAAATTTAAGAAGACATATTTTTAACAGAATGGGTTTTAACGTTTTTTCAATCACACTGTATTACATCATCATCAACATCTACATCAACTTATAAGAAAGTTCAACTATTTTCAGTTACGTATTAAAGTGAGGCCGTCACTAGAACTAACCTGAAATTCCAGTCCGAATTTCAGGAGAGGCATATTTTTCGTCGTTCCCCCGACGTCTCATAACGCGCCGGAGCTGGCTGGAATGCGAACAATTTACATGAAATTGGTCGACGCCGCTCAATTAACAGTTCATCATAATTATAATATCAACATGAACTTGCTTGAGGTATTTAGGCTTTTATGGAGAATAGCGTTAGTGTAGATGAATTAATGGAAAAGTGTTATAGGTTCTCATAGGTAACTTGACCTTTTACATTAACACGCTTCCGGAAGAACCAGCCACCAACGGGCTTAAGTCGGCTCGTCCAGCGACGCACTCGAACTTACCGGTCCACTGTCCTTCGCAGGGGTGACCTGCGTTGGAAAACAGCACCGTGTCGAGGATAATTAGACCTGCCGTTGCAGCTGTTGGAGAACTACAACAGCAATGGGTTCCAATTGAAGTTCATAAAAAATATACTGTCCCATTATAAATCGGTCAAAGTTATTACTAGCCTTGCCTACTTGAGAAAAAAAGGTACTACTAGGTACTAGGTAAGTCAAAGTCAAAGTCAAAAATAACTTTATTTAAATAGACTTATTTACTAAGCTCTTTTAAATCGTCACAACAGGGAATATGTATGAGAAAACAAATAAATATACATAATTATAAAGGCAATAGTCATAACTTTAACTGGGTATCAACCGGGCATTTACTAATTGTCCCAGTTATAGTATTTAAATATGTACTAAATAAATTGTTAGTTTTAATATTAAAATAATATTTATTTTAAAATTAAAAATAACACTAGTATGCATATTCCCAATTAACCTTACTACCGCTTCGACGAATTAGTACCACAAAACCATTCTCAATGTATTTAGCTTTTTTAATTAGTTGATACATTCTATTCTAGTAAAATATTATTTAGTTTTCTGTACCTGTACAGCCACGAAATTATTCTGTGATCTAGATATTACCAGTCCTAATTATGTTAATTAAATACAGCTGCTTCGCTTCAAAATATTAAATTGCAGACTTAAATAGCAGGGCAAAGTTTCTCGAGTGTTAAGAATAAAAATGGGATAATTTACATAATGGCTGCTAGTTATAATATTCTAAGGTATCAAAGACTCTCCACCATAAGGAACTGGTGGACAGCCTAGAGCTTCGCCAATGTAAGAGATTTTTTAAACGATATTACTAAACTTGCCCTGTTTTTGGGTCAAATTTAGTAATTAAATATGACCCCTTTCCTGTTGACAGGTTGTCTGAGGACCATACAATTAAATACATTCAATGTCATTGTAAATTTATGATGGCTACCATCATAATTAGTTTTAGCCTTAATTAATTAGGTTTAGTTTTATCATCGTGATTAGTGTCGGTGGCTTAGTGTGTTAGGTCATTGTTTTCTATGCGGGAGGCAGCAGTTCGAACCCTGCCACGTGCCAATGTATTTTTGAATTTTGAATTAATACATTACAAGCTTTGACGGTGTAGGAAAACATTGAAAGGAAACCTTGCATAAAACATTCAAGAAATTTTTAGGTTGTGTGAAGTCGACAAACCCACTTAAAGCCAGCGTGGTTGACTAAGACCTAATTGCCCTAATTTATGGTAGGCTCAAGCCTGTCGGTTGTGACGTATATGAGCTGTTTATGACGAGACTAGAGTTACTTAGAAGAGATTTCTATTACTGATGAGCTTACTGTACATGTTATGGTGTCTATTATGTGTGTAATAAAGGATATAATTGTATAACTAGCCTTAATGCTTAGTAATCCATACCTGAATTTGCCTTAATAAGCCCCAAACATTCTCAAGCCCTATTAAAAGTTGTACAATTATACAAAAGTCCGAAAAGCAAAATTAAATGCCTTGAATTACCATCCCGTTCTAAACTTCATTTGTATCTTTCAAGATAAATTTAGATCCATTTTAAAGTAAGATTTATCGGGAATGGAAGGCGATTCGCAAATTGATAGTGCTAAGAAGTGGCAACGATCTTACAAATTGTGTTGCGGTTTTGATTTAGTGCTCACTTATATGTGAACAGATTTTCTAAAGAAATATATATTACGGGTCGTATTATTGCATATGTTTTGTTTAATTAGACACTATTTTGTCACATTCATTCGAGTGGCATTTTGAATCCAAATAAAAGAAATAAACTACTGGTAAACCATTTAAAGTTTATATAATGGTAATTAGAAGTTTTTTTATGTATGAGATATTCTTTATATATAAGTTTATTCGATATTTATAATAATTGAAGCGGAGAACTAATGGACTGTGATGTATCTCCTAAATAATGAAAAGGCTAGCGAACGATAAAGAAAAAATGGGTTTATTGAACAAACTAGACTACGTAACAAGACAACAATAATGACAAGAAGAAAAGCAAAGACAAAACAAGAGTTTGATTGATTTTAAAATTATACAAAAAACCATAAATAATTATAAAATAGGTTATGTGGCTCGGCCACAATAATAATAATAATATATCTCACACTCGCAGATATTATCTACCCCAAATTAAGCATCAAAAGAGCTTGTTTTATGGATACTAGATAACTGAATAATATGCTATTTATAGATAGTAATGTGTATATAAATATCAGAACATCCATAACTCGTGAACAAATAATCGAACTCACCATACAAACATCTGCCCCTACCAGGATTCAAACCCGGGACTTCTGGCTAAGTAGACAGGGGTACTCACCACTCGACCAGACGGACGGCTTATTATTGAATTATTATAAGCTAATTATTTATTATATAAAAGTGCGCGACCTAAGCAAACTTACGCTTTTTTTGCATTTCAATTATTAAAAAACGAAATTTGGAGCTAGCTAGTCTAAGTAATGCTACTTTCTGTTGGAAATATTCTATTTGCGTAGGTGATACGGTCACGGACTTTATTTAACCCATTTCCCATTAATAATATATTTATAGAATAATCAAAGCGCATAAAGATTGGAACTTAATTTAGTCGTTAATATCATCAATAGCAATATATTGTATGATTCCAATGTTAAATAGTGGGTCTCATGGTATAAGTTTATACTGCGATATTGCACCTTAAGAACAATGCAAATTAAAGTCTAACCACGTTTTTGGAGTGTATTTAGTTACCTACATAAAGAAAACCAATCAAATTAATTGTGAAACTTATCTTAAACTAGTTTAGGAGCGCCAATAACGTACGATCGTATAAGTTCCCAAATTAATCAATTAATTTAAGTTCTTGAAACTTAACTAGTAGATCAAGTTGGTCAAGTGATTCTCTTGAACACTTAGCAGTTGAGAAGTCTTGGAGGATTGTCTTAAAGATTTTTCTGTGCCTTCTACCCACATTACTTTGTGGATTTGCCTTATTTACAATGTCATTAATATATTTATTTGATATAAATAGAAGTGAAGTCATAACATAATGATCAGAAAGCACCGACCGTTAGAAACAACTTAAATATCAATTGCCGTAAAGGACAAAATAGTAAATTTCTAGTAAATCTAAAAAACTAAAATGGTTTTTGTAGTTTGCTTTTTATAATGTAGGATTAAAAATGCAAAAATCATAATGATGTGATAAATAATAAGAACCGCGACTTTACGCTCACTATTTAAAATTGTTTGAAAAATATCGAGCTATATCGATATAAAAACCGAGCCGTAATGTAATTTTTATTAAAGATAGAATTATGTTTAGTTCGTAACGCTAATTCTAAATATACAAATATTAAACTCAATTTCTACAAAATGTCCTTTACGATCATTAAAATTTCCAGTGTCGGTATCATATAATATACTGTTATTTAAAAAAACCTAGTGATATTATCGTGGCTATATATTAGAATTATCAATGGGATATTCAGTGTCATAAGTGGTTGATATTTCTTATTTTTATGTACGTAATATATCTATGTTCAATAATTTGAGTATTGAATTTTCAAAAATGCGGAGCTGTGAGTGCTTACCCTTTCTAGCCGGAGATATCTCAAGTCATTGAATAATTAAATTCACTTTCTTTCGTTTCTCTTGTCTCTGGTTACATAGCTATACCTAAAACGTTACAAGGGACTAAAGTTTTGAACTTTGATCAGTACTTTAACTCTGGATAACCTGTAGATTTTCTGTAGAAGTCTATTTAAATAAAGATATTTTCACTTTGACTTTAACTTTGCTTTACTTTTCTTTGAGCAAAAATCTTTACAAATATAAAAATTATCAATTATCATATATGTTCAAACTAATACAGAATGTATTAGTACTTCATTTTTACCCTTTATAAAAAAAGTTTTAACTCTCAAGCAATCCGATATCTGAAAAAAGGGATGATTTTACAAGATTTCATTTTGTGTCAATTATTTGCAAGAAATTTAGGAACTTTTACCATTCTTCATCAGTCACCTCAACATTTACCATGTGACGGAGAAATGTATGTTGATATGAACGCGAAAGAATATTATAACGTATCGTATCTGCTCGAGATACATTTTTCAACCCTGACCCACCCTCAAGTGATTTGTAGTGATCACGGCTGATCAGATACAATAGGCAACACAACAATAATGTCTGCAATATTCAATCGGTTCTATCAGGGGGTGGAACAGACGGATATTGAATGACAAATGCCTCAATTACAGCTAATCATGAAATACTTCAGGGTGCATCAGAATCTTTGGAAACTCGCCAAGTTTGCACTCACCCCGCATGTTTTACCTGCATATAAATTTAATGTGTATGTTAATGCAGTACGGTTTAAATTTACGATTCGCTGTGCAGTTACTTCGTGAGCTTATTACAAAATTCTTATTGTAAAATTTTCTTTAAGTATTGTAAAACCAGTACTAGGATATCATAAACACACTTCTATTAAAAGTACATTAGGATACAGTTTTGTACTGATGTTTTCAGTAAAAGTCAGAAGTATGTAGAACAGCATGGATATATTGACCGAATCAGAGAGTTTTTTGTGCATCTAGTAACTGAGCCAAATGGCCGTAAGCCAAACTGCTAACTGAAAAGTTTGTAATTATGTTGTCCTTATTATCTGCACAGCAGCGACACTTGAGAGAGACAATAAATAGTAGACGAGCAAAAAAATAAATAAATTAAAAATAAATTAAAAAAAATTACAATTAAAATAATATAAATATTAATAAAGTTAAAATTAATAAAATTATTAATTATTATTATTAATGATTAAATAACATCATGCTATTAGTTATAATTAAATTTGTTATAATTAAGCTAACTCCATTTTTTCCTTAAATAATTCATTAATTTTACATAGATTTTCTTTAAATATTTAAAATTTTAAAAATGTCTGTTTTGTTTCTTAATTAGAGTAATAAATCCACCTTCCACTTTATTTCATTTACTGATATTATAGCTTCATTCACTGGATAACACCCCTCAGAGTTTTTAGCTTTCAAGGGAACTCCTAGTATAATTCTCTCCCCACGGATAAAATATCTGTTTGTAAGGGTATTTTGACATTCAATAGAGACCAATCGATGCCGCTTTAACAAAAGCCCCAACACAAAGAGGAAAACACTTGACATAAAAACTACTTTACAGACGAGAACTACCAGAGGTTTTGAAGCACCGTATGCTGTAGCTTTAAGAGTCATTTTACTGCCCCAAAGTTCAACTTCGACTGCTCTTTGTAGATATTTATGCCATAGATGTGTAAAGTGCTAGGTTGATAGACTACTCAAGGTCGAGAAAAACTTAACGGCATTGAGGCTATCAGAGACTTGGAGTCAGGGATCCGTAGAAATTCCAGAGTAAACTAGTGTGAAAATTGTTAGTTTGATCTAATTTCAAGTCGCTAGATGCATCTCAGCGTTGAGCATACGCTTTCCCAGAAGAAACATGAGGAGTACAGCTTTTAACATCACGAAGCCCCATGCGGGCTGCTGGATGAAAGCCGTTCCAGTAACATCTAGGACTAGCAGCTTAACATGTTTTCCGAAATAATCCTATGCACAAAAACTCCGATAGTACAAGTTTATTAACCCCGTCGTGAATCAGCATGCTGACAGTGGCATAGTTATCGAAATCAAAACCGGAATGCTCAAACTAAAAACGAAAAAAGAATTTACAAACGCAATAAAATATATTATTGTTTTATTTCCCTTAAACAGGCGGCTTATCACCGCGTCAGGTTTTACTTACTTGATTTTAACAGCTCTTTAGTCTGCCTTTATATAACTCACAGCGGAGCACAGACTGTCATACATTATTATGCACCTATCTGAAAATTTAGATTTATCTATACATTTGGAAGCTTAAGATTGCCATTTGAAACTTACAGCGTAGCAAGCTGCGCGGCTTAAGTGGTGCAATTACTAACCACTACAGCATAAAAGCATGCTATTAAAATGAAGCTGGGCTGGCTGGAGCCTCCTAAAGTCTATGGGAAACACACTGAACAAATGGAACACATCCTATGTAACTATGATGCTCTTGCTAGGAAAAGAATGAGTCTAGTGTGGGCTACCCCACACCCAAAGATAAAGGCTGCTGACTCTAAGTGTACTTAGCTAGTGTATTCTGGAAGTATTCCAGGATATCTGGAAGTATTACAACAGACAGGATTAGGGAAGCACAAAAGATCTCCTTGTGTCGAAGTTGTCCGGGAGTTAATCCCATCCTTTGACAAGATACTGTTTGAAAATTTACAAATTTGACAGACAATTTTCAACTTAAAGAATTTTTAACGTAAAGGATGCCATAATTTTCATTATTTACAATTATTTTCGCCTGCTAACCAATCCTGGCACAATTTTGCGAATTATAACACATACCAACCCAAGCGTGCCATTTCTTCGTTCGCGTAATGTACACCTATGCACATATACCAGCCCTTGCCCTCAAAGGAACGCCCCCCTCGACCCACTTCCCTGGGTCAGTGACCTCAAGGTCGCCAGCTGATCGATCACATGACGTTCTTCAGCTGTTTTAAAATTGTGGGTGCGTCGTGACTTTGTGGTAGTATTTTCTATTTAATAGAAAGATATTTTATTCTGACGAAAGTCATATTATCATATAGTAATATTCATATAGTCATATAGTAGTTCAGGCATATAGTAGTATTTTCTACTTAATAGAAAGATATTTTATTCTGACGAAAGTCATATTTATTATTAACACTAGATATACCAGCGATTTGAATATATGTCAACAACAAAAATTATATTTGTTACTAATGTATATAAAATAACATTAAGTTTATAAAACGTACTCTCTAATTATAGCTAAAAAAGTCATAACATCATTTCTGAAAAAAAATATGTGTAATATAGTAGGAATTATGAATTGAAATTGCACGACCAGTTTAAATGACTGGTCTGGTAAATCTAGTGTTAAGCCAGGATTATAAATTTTGAGCATTCTTTTAGAATTATTTATTGGACAGAAAAAGTTTTATACAACATGAATGTTAAAGAAGGGTTAAATGTCTGCCTGATGGTAAATGATCACTGCATACTAAAGAGTTGTTAAAATAAAGACGCATTATGGCATTGACAGTACATGGTAAATATTAACATATCTTACCCGTTCTAAAATAATAACAATATTTATCACACTCACACGAAAGTAAAGTAAGCATAATTAAGAGTTTGTGTTAAGGATACTAGGTAATGGTAGTTATAGTGATATGTATATAACTATTAGAAATCTACCACAGTAACATACAAACATCTATGAGTCGTAAAAAATTTCGAAAAAACAAAAAAAAATGTTAAGTAATACATACTAGCATAGGGTTTGTTTTTCTTGATTCTAACCACGCCCACTAACTTAGAATGAAGAAAAATCGTTATAATAACTTGATGGCAAAGGTAAATCCAAAAAGTTTTGAAATTTATTTAAAACACAAGAAAGTAAATATATTTAATAGTACTTCATGAATACGAAAGACAAAACAAACATGAATCGTAAAATATAGAAGAAGCCACAGGTTTTCTTGGAACTTATAAATAAAACACGGCGTGATTTGAGATGTTTAGTAAGTAAGATAATATGGAAAAAGTTTCTAGAAAACAATCTACGTAATATATGTACATAGGTATGTTTCGAAATATTTCATTATAGTAACTGTACTTTATGCATTTTTTAAATGGCTGGTATACAATAATTATATATTCTATTCTATTCTATTCAAGAGAAAGATTAACATTTAAGAAATATGAAACACCCGTGGGGGTCAGAGCCAACCACAGTTTACCAACGTGGGTTAAAATTATATAGTAGGTTAAAGCTTACAGATAATTCCATTCAACATGTATGACAATGTAAAATAAATAATCGGTATCATTTCATTTCATTTCATTTCCATGGAATCCCATCATCAGATCCTGACTTGGTGACAATATGACCACCTCAGGAGTCACCATCTAATTTTAAAAATCAGATCACAATTGACAAAGTATCGTAACAAACATGCAAAAAATACATGCAGTCGAATTGAGAACCTCTTCCTTTTTTTGAAGCTAATAGTTTTTTTTCGATATTCGCATTTACCGCCGAATAAAAAAAAGTTATGCAAAGCTTTTTCATCTTTCTCAGGTATCTCGAGTAGGCTGAGAAAGAGCTTTAAAAATCTCAGATGTATGCAGACTCCATTTACGCGCATAAAGGTTAGGCATGCCACTAACATGGGCTAACTATCAATGATAATGTGTTGCTTCGTTTCTTAAACTGTAGTTGACCCCTCACACCAAAATGAACATCCCGAAGCTCACTACAATGTAATTAGATAATTTGTAGTCCCAAAAGCGCCACTAAATTATTCGTACAGAATTGTCCTTCGTCGCAATAGGATCTATTGGAGGGAGTAAATTGTGGATATGTAGGTGGTACCTTATCTTAATGTAGTTATCTTGATGTGAGTGTTGGCTTTTGAGAGCAGGTTTTATTCGGATTTTTCGGTGTGACGTTATCATTTAAAATAAATGTTGAAGGAGGCATTTAGCAAAAAGGGAATTAGTAAAAAAGGATTAATTTGAATTCCTTCATTCCCCATGCTTAGAAAATTTATAAATGAAGTTGTAATTTAAAATTTTATTTCTAAAAATATAATATTATTCTCACTATATTTAGTTACACACTATAATAATCATAGACATACATTTCACATAATATGTCTAAGCATTCTTATTACTAATTACCTACAGATTATATTGTAATCTGTGCTACCTACATTTTTTGTGTAAATACTGTCTAAGAGAAATGCTGATTATTGTCTTTTGTTAAACTACCCCCTAAATTATAAAGGTAACATAGAGGAAGTCTATAAATAGCTTATAAACTTGTATTATATAAAATGTATGTAAAATTCTTTATTTATGCTGTTGACTTCAGTAAAAAAATATTTATATAGCTAAAAACGAGTCCATTCGAACGTTTATGATATAAAGCATCTTAACTGTGCAATGTAATGGTCTACATGGTCATGTATATTCCTTTTTGTGGGTTTAAAACTATGTCTCTCGGAGACTTTTCTGCTTAAGAAAATGTACGTTTGGACTGAGGAGACGCACCAGGTCGTTAAAATGGAAATTGCTAATTTATTTAACAGCACAAATTCTGGTTTTAGCAGCAATAAATATCACAAGTTACGACAATGAAAAGGTGGCTATTTAATCTAAAAATTAGAACTGAGTGGTCACCTGGAATTCGTTAAGTAATAGATGTATATTTCTGAAGCATAATTTTATTGGACATTCTACTCAATTTCTAAGTTTTAATAGAAACTCGATATTGAAGAGTTATCAATAAACAAATTTAAAACAAGAATAAAAGCGAAATTCTGTAAGAAAGTTTAATTACAGAATTTCGCAATTTCGCAATATAATAAAAACAATTATCATATTGATACTAAAGTTCAACAAAATATTGTATTAATAATAAGGATATTAACATGTATAGGCAGAACCAATCTGTAAATGTCATTACATACATTTAAAAGCAGAGGAGTTTCTTGCGCCGCTTCTTCTCCGAAGCTAAAAGTATTAGTGGAAGCTTTGCATTGAGTTTATTTAAAAAAAGAGCTTTAAGATTTCGATTTTGACTATATTAAATGAACTAATCCAGGACTAGTAGCTTTCAAAGGTTATTTTTACCATCATAGCTTCGATCAGGTAGACAATCAATCCTTACTTACGTTCGGCCTCGGCTGGTCATAGTTTATCACCTTAGTACGTGTCACAAGAACTGCGTTTTTATAGGGTGACGACTATTACCGATATTGAATAGTTGATATGACTTGCTAATTCTGTGGTGGTACATATTACGAAAATGAAACGGCTAAAATCTACAAGCTACGGTGTTGTTCAGCGTCAGTCTTTCGTCAGTTTTAGTTATTTATCGATGTTAAAGTACTTATTTCCTTCTGCAGTGCTGAGTCCACATAATGACCAATACCTAACATACCTCTCTACTGAACGCTATGATCAAATAACACAAAATCTATTCTCCATTGTCCGTCGATTTTCATTTTGTCCTGATGGAATGTCCTCGTTGGAGCCACGCCAACCTCCGCAGTGCCTTCGATAAATAATAAAGACTGTGTATAGTGGGCCACACATCAATCGTGCCAAACCCTTCACCTTTTTGTAGAAAAGTACAAATTTAACATAAATTCTAATTTTATTACCGGCAACATTGTGCCAGCCATGACAAGTGCACTGACATTTCAAGATTCCACTTAATAACTAGGTTAATTGAATTTGAACAATAAACGGCAAGTCATCCAAATATTTTTTGTGAATGGGACCAAAAATTATACCGCATATTCATCCATAGAGAGGGACATTAAAATTACACAAGGGATCTAAATAAGTATAGTATTTTAATAGTAAGTATTAATAAACCTTCAAATAGCTTCCCTTCATTTATACATTTCTTCTAAAAACCGTTATTTCAAATTCAAAATGACATGCTTAATATGTTAGCAACGATACTTGACAGCTAGATAGAACCATATTTGTCGAGGACGCGGGCAAATAGCTCGTCTCTTCAATATTACACCTTCAATTCTTTGATATGAAGTTCATTCTCACGTGTTATGTTGTATGCCTATATTTGACTTAAGATGACAAAATTAAGGATTATTATTATACGATTTACCACTTTATCAGAAGCTCACCCTAGTCTAAACACCCAAAATTTATAATTACGACATTTTGTTTTATGATAAATATATTTTTACTGCGAGGTTTGTAAACATGTTTTAAAAATTTTATAAAATATCCAAACAGAAAAGTTTATGTCCTGAGGAGCGAATTGAATCCCCAACGAGTGTCGCCCTGATTATAAGAGGCAGGTTGTTGCAGGGTCGATTCCCACAATAAAAGGATAAAGCTTTAAGACCTTAAATAATTTATATTACAGTCGATAACTAAACTTATCCACTGTACGCGTTTAATCGTTTAATAACTATTTGGTAAGTTTTTATCTTTTGATGCTTCAATATAATGCCGTTAAGTCTTCTGGCCTTGTAACGCAGTAATGAAGAGGTAATCAAAACAGTAACTGTAATGGTCACTGTTTTAAGTTATAAAGATTGTTTTTACACGGAACTTAAGTCGATTTGGTTCAATATTATTATTAATTAATTCATGTATCTTGACGGAAAGTGTTTTTGATGTTACAAGGTGTAGTTTTATGGCAAAATTGTTTATTCCGTTGAATATATAATTTGTTGGAGTCATTTCCGTTACTTTAGTGAGATTTTTCAGTAGTCCATTTTGAATTCATTCATTTATATAATAAGATATTTTTTTTATATTTACCGTATGATTTCAACCTTTTAATTAACATTTCATTTCATTTCGCAAGTCTCCTCAAGGCAAAGGGATACAACACACCGGTATACAATAACCAATAATACAATAACCAATAATACAAGAAGACTGTATGGGTAACTTTACAAAAAATCAAAAAAGGAAAAAGAATAAGGTTAAAAATTTTAGGATTGATTGATTAAACAGGTCATAGAAAAACCGGTTTTTTTTATATTTACTGTTTACTGTTTAAAATCTATAGTATTCATAAAAAAAATATTTTTCTATCTTGAAATCTGTCTTTAAGTGTAAATAGTCAGCAAAATTATATTACGCTTATGGCAATCCAACATTTTGGCTTGTTTCCAATGATGTGAACCGAAGTCTAGAAAGCATGTCACACTCAATCTTTTTGTTGAGTCTCGATGAGATGTTTTGTATGAGGGGCTCCAGATCTCAATAGAGGAAATAAAACATTTCTTACTCTTTATAAATAACTTTTGAGTTGCTTCAGAACACTAATTCGTACCTACGGATCTTTTATGTCCTACATACACAGAAGTTTGGTCATAAATCACAATTATTTTGGTATGAAATTAATGAAACTTAGAAGTGCTGTTATGACTACCAATATTTATTGGATAACTTAGTTGCTAATCTTTTCTTGAGAATTTTTATATACTCGTATCAATCGGATACGAAGATTTTCTTTTATCGGGTATGGGATTTTTTAAAATAAAAAGCTCAACAAATGACTCGACACCATATGATGATAAACCTGTTGATAATTTTTGCATTTGTTTCTTTATCGCACTTTCAAATCATTTAATCAGAAACACTTTGTCATGCAGCATGATAGGTAGATAGAACAACAGACTAAAATTTAGAAGCTTTATAATATGTAGTGTAAGAAAAAAATGTGTACATAACCAAAAATATTTAGATGTTCTCGTTGAAGTTTGGGTTGAGTTAGAGGAAAATTTAATTTATATGATTAACGTTAATCATTTTTCCCTATTCATAGATATTAACTGGTCTCAGATTATACTTAACACCTCAGTTTTAGATAAACGAAAAAATAAAATTTAAACACTGTCCAAAGTTCCCATCCCTGATTAAATAGATGCCAATATACATACTCACAGACAGTCCGAGATCACTCGACTTACAGATTGAAGAGATATAAAAAAATATTGTCAGATTTCGATCCTTAACTATGTCAACAGATTATTTCAAACTTTTTTCATTTTTGTCTGATTACATTAAACAGAAAACTATTTTTATTTGCATATTATCATAACAAAATCCGTACATTTAAAAAAACAAACAGTTCAGAGGGTCTAGACAAAATGTATTTGGATAATAATAATTAAACAAATATGTAAATCAAAGTAGCTAGGTAATGTGCACAGTAAAGTAATATCAACTTTCACGCTATTAATATCATTACAACTAGCGCCATCTACTAGGATTTTCCAGAAAGTATGAAAACTCATTATGAATAATTTTTAATATTCATTTACATTATAAATATAAATTTTCTATGATTACATTTACTTCAATTATTCGTATATGTATATATATATATATATATATATAATGTAATATTACGATCAAACTAATTCAATGTCAAGTTTGATTACCTATGTTACCTATGTGTATTTAGTTCCTGCTCTTGAGGGGGTTAAATATACACAACCAGTACATACATTGATACACTCAACAACACAAAAAATTACTTAATACAAATAACATTTCTAATATACGCAACTATTACAGGTATACACAACATTGGCGGGTGCGAGGAATTACAAGCCATAGCCCATACATATAAATGGGTACACATAATACTTATGTTAAAAATGAATGTAATTTCGAGTTAGATTCTAATGTGATATTTGTTTCTCTAAAAAAACAATGAGAACTTAATAGATGATATATTGCTTCTGACACTCACATCCATTCGGATAGCTATTAATATGTACATAGTTTCATGCAAAAGCTAAGGTTAGGATTCAGTGGTAACCAGCTATACTAGCTAAAGTCAAAGTCAAATTCAAAATATCTTTATTTAAATAGACTTATTTACTAAGTTCTTTTAAATCGTCAAAGCAGGGAATATGTATGAGAAAAAATAAACAAATGTAATTAAAGTTAAAATTTAGTGATTGCTTTAAGTGGGTATTCCCAGTTATAGAATTTAAAGACGTATTAAATACACTAGTATGCATATTCCCAATTAACCGCTTCGACGAATTAGTAGCTGCAGAGAAGAAACGGCGCAAGAAACTCTCAGCCTTTATAATGACATTTACGAATTACCATTTGTAAATGTCATTATAAATACATTGTCATTATGTATTAGTATTACAAACATATATATTTTTACAGTGCAATCAAAAATCTATTTTTAAATATTTTTAAAAGTAGCATACAATATATGTTACGTTAGCTGTTTCATAATATTATATTAAAACTAGTTCTACCACGAATTAGACTAATAAACCTATTTCAGCATCAAACATTAAGCCATATTGTTTGTTGTAATTGATCTCGTACTGAAGTGAAGCATTGATGAAATTCTCGATCCATTAAAAATATCAGCTTTGAACGAACATGATCCCTTTTACTTCGTAGAAGAAATAAGTTTATTGAATTCCTGCACTGCGCATGTCGAATACAGTAAGTCTTAACGTTCCTAAGTTAGTGTCTAGCTGTCGACATCTTTTCGTCATTACCTGCTATTTTTAGAAACAACATTAGCTTTGTTTTTAGAATTGAAATGAATATGACTATTTTTGAAATTCTCATCTGTAGATCATACCATGTGATGTAATACTGGCAGAGAATTAAAAAGAATTATTATGTTCCTGACAGATTGTCAAAAAATGTCTTACATATAAAATATTTTGTTCAAAAGTTCACAGTCTCCAATTATTTAATTTTTATAAACATAAACACAACACCTATTACGAAAACTTTTACTATAAGTAATCACAATAAATAATTATATCCCCTCACATGAGTTATTGTTTCACTATTTAATTAAACGCATCTATAGTTATTAGCTTCGATAGTATTCTATGTAACATAATAAATGCGAAGGTGAGTTTGTTAGTTACACATTCATGACTAGATGAGTCAACTACTTTGGATTATATTCGGCTGGGAGATATAACTGTTGGAAATCTCCATTCTGAAGACATTACAAGCGAAGTACATTAAAACAATGTTTTCACCAGAAGACATTGCATTTCTTTTACATACTGACAGTAGATTCTAACCTCTATATAATTCGTTTCTACTATCAAAAATGACATGCGTCGTAACACGATTACAAGCCTGTATTATTAATATAATATATATACAACCTCCAACAAGAACACACTGGATCTAGATTTTTCCTTTTAATCCTGAAAAATATTTTTTTCTCGATGGAAGTATTCTGTGAATCAAAATAAAATACACGTTGGAGGTTGGAGCAGCCTAGGTGGGAAGGCTAATAAAAAGAAATCTAAGGATAGCGTGACATTTCATATGCTTACCTTAACTTGCACTTCACCTGGACATACAGTTAACAATATTATGTGTATAAAACTCAAACAAAAACAAATAAGTCTCTACTAATACAATCTTTTTCAAACGTGATTACAGAAATGTTGAACAGAGAGTGTTAATAAAGGAAAGGCGAGCAAAAGTTAATATCCAAATTCATTGCAAATACAAACAGGATAGGAATGTTGTATATTTTGTTTTGAGGAAGAATTCGAAGGAAATTTTAATATCACGAAAGCTTGGCTTAAATGGTGTCGCGTATAATAAAATCCATAGTGCTTTATCCTTTTATAGAATCTTATGAGTGGCTTGACTTGGCTCTTATATAGTTTTAAAATATTTAATATTACTAGCTGATCTGAAAACGTTGTTATGCTATATATATATTTTTTTAAATAATTCTCGACAGGCTCACTCTTATCTCCTCCACTTATCCACCTCGTGGTATAAAAGTAGTCAAAAACATACCATTCTCAGACCTACCGGATATACACAAAATATAGATAAAATCGGTCAAGCCGTTTCGTAGAAATTCGATGACAAAATACATCAATTTTCAGTGACAGAAAAATTGATTATTTTTAATGGAACAGTTTTTTCATGAAGCATATTTAGTAAGAATAAATGGCATTTAGTCTCCTTCCTTTATTTTAGTTATCCTACTATTAAAATCTATACTTCTTGTAGAAGTTCGAACCAAATAACTATTAAATAGTAAGATGAATAAAACACTCACGGAATTGGTGGTAGCACTGGCTCTAGATGTGGTAGCCAATTGGCTACAATCAACATCAAATATTGTAGCCAATTTACTGGTTTGTCAACCTAATAAACCACATTTTATTTCAGATACCTTTTATGTAAGAACTAAAGCATTCTGGATTTTTCCGACCCGGTTATTTTTCCCAGAACAAATACATTGTATCGTCAGTAGCGTGTGCTCCGACAATATGCTCTCTCCTAATTACGAAATGTCATTTCGTGCGATCGGTCACAGTAACAAATTCATCGGCAATTAATATTAAAGGACCTTAACTTTACCTTCAGAGTTAAGTGTATTTCGCATGTTAATTTTGAATAAAGTCCTGAATGTATCTCTTCAAATAGTGGTGGTTATTTAAAATCATTAGAAAAGAAGCAACAACAAAAAATGCCATCAAATTAGATAAGTAGACAGACGATTGTTAGAATACGGATAAATACCACGTTTTACAGATACTAATATAGTAATTACAATACGTAATCACAGATACTAAGTTAGGCTTGTAATTTTCATTACAACCACAGAATGGACAATATTTATAAATGGATCTTTTTAACATAATAAAATTGATAGTGGAACAACAAATCTAAATAAAATAGATGTAATAATCTAAAGTGTAAGTTAAAATCAAAATATTTCTTATACTCCATTTTAGCCATCTTCCTTCCTAGACAGCATGCCTTCGATGCCAACGCATAATCGTTATTGCTCACATAAAAACTTTTTGTTGGTTTACACACTACGGTCTACTTCACCAGCTCTGCATACAAAAGATAAAAAAAATCAAAAAAGGAAATAAATCTAAGAGGAGACTTTATGTCAACATCTCCTAATTGCCCTTAATAATTAGGAGTCTTATTTATGTAGTTGGAATAAAATGACTTCAGAACAAAGTAGGTATTAACATTATACCTACCTATTTATAAACTTTTTGCTTAAATACTAGTAGGTACTAGAAATAAATTTAGTAATATCTAGGACAATACAATATTAATCTCTTTTCTTGACTACTTTTTATTTTAACTCCTTTCATTTACATCTCTCCAAAGCGCTGTAAACAATCAGTTATAATTCGTTAACCGCATAGCGTACGGTACATAAAATGTCACTGACCTCAATTTAAAGGAATCTGCAGTGAATTTATAATATTAAAAAAATATATGATCCATTGAAGAAGTTGTAATATACAAAATATTATTGCATCATTACAGGCATTGCATTATTCCAGGCATTCTATATAATATATTCAACAAGTACTTTATAAAATTTATAATGCCATTTTGTTTATTGGCAACACTTACCTTATATTTGTTTGCCTTGTTTGCTTTTTTTGTGAATTTTAGTACAATAAAACTATACTTATTGTACTATAAAACAAAAAAACCATAAATTCAAAACTGGTTATTTATTTATTTAACAATTTATGTACATACACACAATTTAATAAAATATATAAGACACAGAGAGAACGTAAGTGTTAATGAATATTATCTTCTTTAAATTGTATGAAAACTAACGCGTTAAGAACTTTGTTAAAAAATTTACATTTTTATTGAAATGACCGATAAAAACCGGTTTTAAAACTAACTGGTGTGTAAAATGTTTTTGTACTATGGTAACTTTAACATAATGACAGCTAGCTCCGTCAGCGTAGTATTTTCATGATAAATCTGGGAAATAATAAATAATTAGCAGTTATTAACAACTAAATAGTGATAAATTATTGTTATAAATTAACAAACATGTACAGTTAGCTAATGAAGTGGTCAAAGGAAGCGAATGTGCCATCGGACACCATTATTGTAATGAAAGATGTCGCACTATGGATCTACCTACAACAGAACAAAACGAAAGTGACTAGTTGACCGTGCGTTTCATATTGTGATTATTCTCGTTTTGAGACCCGAATTCTACCTCAAAAATGGCGCAGACTGTAAGGCGCGCCATTGAGGGCAGATATCCATCATGCTATATACCAAGTAGGATAAAGGAAAGGCGAGCAAAAGCCAGGGCTCTCAGGTGAGAATTAACAGCGTTAGCCTCATTAGCCGTAATTTTCTTGCAAGGCACTCCCAACCTCATTTATTTTTGCTCCTGCACTTGTTATTTGCTGTTAAAATATCAATATATGAGCAATAATTTTCACACATATTTTGTGGTTAATTAGGTTTGTCTATGATAAAATCTACATCGAAATTATGATTTTAATGATGATTTCAAGTCTCATTCTACATAAGTTTACGAAATTATTGCTCTTCTACGTAAATTGTTTTATAAATATTGATTAACAATAACAAAATAAGGAAAATAATTGCTGATAATTCTCACAGTAAAAATAATTTTGTAATAATAATTAGTTTTATGATATGAGTTGAATTTGTTGCATTAAACTATTACAATTTTAAATTGATATAATTACCTTGTACTGGATTAAACTTATTATTCATTGTTTTGTATTACAGCAACTTTGTTGTAATATTATTGGAATAGTATGTCATAGAACCACCAAATCATAAATTTTCTTTCCGAACCTGCTTTCTAACAATGACTCAATAGAAAACCTATTGTATCTACATTGTGGGTTAATCTAAAATAAAATAATCTCATGTCACCATATTTGTTATGGAACTCCTCCACATGGCTTGGCCAATTTTATCACATTTTTTTTATATATGGAGCCTGGAATCTATTCTCAGGCTTATCAAATGTACAAACATTTGATAAGCCTGAGAATAGATTCCAGGCTATTTTTATACCACTGACAAATTCCAGCTGACAAGGGCAGATTTTTCCAGTATAGGTATTGCACCTACTTGAGTGATTAACTGTATAATATTGACACAAACTTTAGAACATTCTAATCTAATTTAGTTGTAACTGATATCAGTATCATCTATGTATATAATGATATTTGTTTTACCAACAAATTTACATAGCTTCCATTTTTTTATTGCTTCATAAATCAGAAATGTAAATATTAGTGAGTGGTTCAAGTTCATTTGACTTTTTAACTTGAGTAGCATTATTATCAAAGTACTATTTCATACCACATCACACTATTATATAAGCTGCCAGAATATCTTATTAAAATTACTCTACTAATTAACCATTTGCCCCTTACTGCCCACTGGTGTTTACAAACAATTGTAAATATTTTGTATCTGATTATTAAATACAAAATGACAGTGTCTGGTAAATAATATTTTTTTCATATTATATTCCTGCTATGCATATCACCAGAGCACATGCAGAGGTTTTAGCTAAGCTACTGAGGGAATCATCTTATTTGATGTCAATATTTTCTTTATTGGGTAAACAAGGTGTATTTTTGCTGACTTGAGATTCTATATGTCAGCTTTATATACAAAATTATCAAGAACTATGATTATATCCCATACAGAAATTAGCTATAGTGGGGTATATAGTTATGATGTTGGTGATTTATTCATATCTACAGAAGAAATGTATAAATCACTTCTAATTTCAACAAAAATTTAAAACAGTAGTTCAAAATATGTCATTTAGTAAAACTAAATCTTTTCTGTATTTTCCACAACAAGATAAGATTTGTGTTACCATTTCTTCCCTAAAGACTATTTATGTTATCTGCATTTCAACTGATAACTTTATTTATTCAATTGCAGGATAGAACAACAGAGAAAGCCAGACAAACCAGAAGACTTTGTCTGTTATTCAGACAGTGATAGTGAGGAAGAAACACCGACACAACAGCACAAAGTACTATGTACGTCTTACAACTTTGTAGACTATGTCAGATCAAGGGAGATTCAAGCCCCAGAGGTAAGGAATAATAAATATGCATAATTCAAGAATTATTATATTTTTGTTTTATGAATTCATAAGGAACTTGTTAGCATAGTGGTTTAAACACTCTGGTTTCAATAACAATAACAAAGCAACTGTTGCTATGGTTGATCCATGGATGGGTCAATCAAATTTGTTATATTGATCTACTCCATTATGGTAGCGAGAAGAAAAATATATAGTAGTATGCTTTTTGCTTATTTGACCTGATATACTTGACTTATACATAAAAAGGTACCAGGATTCAAACTCAGGTTTATCATCATAAACCAGAGGTGTTAGGATTGAATCCTGGTTTACCATTAAAACGAAACCCTATGGTTTCAATTGAAAGCCAGTAATCAACCCCAGGTCATAAGTGTCAACTAACTTGAAGCTTATTAAATTGAACGAAAAGGAAGCAGTCAACTTAATTTTAGTTGTATGAAATACAAACAAAATTAAAAACATTGACTCCACATAAGACTTCCTTTGTACAATGTATATTTTCACACAGCCTCGGTCCGTGGACCCGTCGTACGCCACACGCCATATGTTGACGCACGACATGTTCCGCGAGACACCCGTAAACCTTGGCAACATGAACAAGGTGTTCTGCTCGCAGTGGCTCTCTGACAGGCAGGTCGTCTTCGGTACCAAGTGCAATAAGGTACGTATCGTAAAATATTTTCTGAGAATAAAATACATACACCTACATATCAAATTAAAAAAAATATCAAAACTGCTCTTATGTTATTTTTTGTAATATCAAATAATGTATTTGTCAAAACAGTCAAAAAGTGTATGGTTTAAAAAACTACATATGTGATTAGCTTGAATTACAATGCTTTTTGAAATTTTAAATATATATTTATAATATTACGCCAGAGAAAAAGCCTTTCCGCATATATACACACCGGCACAATTAGCGGAACAGAAAAAAAAGTGAGACTATGAGATAATAACGCATATATTTGACGAAAATGTAATTAGACACAAAATAACAAATTGATTAACATCTTTTAACAACGACTTTGAAAAGTCTTCGTTATTTTTTATTGAAAAATAAAGAAATTTGAAATAAGTGAAATTTTTAGATGATTATGAACCATCACAAAAAATAAAAAAAAGTAAGCATTAAATGATTTAACAATAAAATTAAAGCAAAATTAATAACGAGTGTTTCCCCCTCTTGCTCTGATTACGGTTTCCATTCGTCTGGGCATGCTACAGATTATGTTATCGATGATTTCTTGAGGCAACCGCTCCCAATCCTCAAGTCATTACAAGTCGTTTCCAAGTTCATTCAGATTGTTGGGGGGTGGCATTCGGGATTTAACCCTACTTTTTAGCAAGTCCCAGAGATGCTCTATAGGATTCATATCGGGGGAATTTGCTGGCCACTGCATCACCGGTATACCTACGTGGCTCAGATATGCCTGTACCGATTGTGCACTATGAGCACGAGCATTATCTTGCATTTGAATAAAGTCGTCACCAATAAATGGGGCAAATCGATCTGCTATCATGGTCCCTCCTGTGACTATCACTAACTCCGTGCGAGCTCCCAAACATATCCCTCCCCAAACCATAATCGAGCCGCCACCATAAGCCCCTGTGTGTTCAAAATTAGACTGTATGTGGCGTTCTCCTTTGCGTCTCCATATTCGCTGTCTCCCATCGATCTGTTTTAAAAGAACTCTGCACTCATCAGTAAAGAGAACTTGCTGCCATTTCAAAATCCTGCTTTTTTTGTATTCCGCTAATTGTGCCGGTGTGTATAGTATGTATAATAAACATTTAATAAATTATCTTTGGCTGTAATATTTGTATCTGGAAGGTTTTCATGCCATAATGACATTTCAAAAAAGAATCAATTTTGGAAAATTTTGTTTCCCACTATTTTTCATTTGTTTTTGTCAAAATGAGTGAATCAAATGAAGAAATTAGATAAATCTTAAAATGGTATCACAAAAAAGGTAAAATAGTAACGCCTTGTAAAATGTCTTGAATTTTCATATAAAATATGAAGAAACTTTTCCCCCAACCTATTATAACACATTTTGAATGAGATTTTTGGATATGATTATATCACTAAAGCATAACTGTGTCAGACTAGTAGCTGTCAATGTCAACCGGACTTGTTTGTTAAGATTTTTGTCGAAAGCTTCTGAACAGGGTATACATCACTTAGTTTGAGTATTACCCTACAGAACAGGAGTATGACATTATTGCTCATATATATATAATGTATTAATAATAAATAAGTTATAATACACTCTACTCATTACTCTTTCCTCTGTAAAATATTGCATGTCCAGTCTGAGTAAGCTGGTTTTACTTCTTTCTGAAATGTATTAAATAATTTTTACTCAGTTTTGGCAATAAAAGACTATAGTATTGTATTGTGAAGTATATATGTGTGTATCCAGCTGATGGTGTACGACGTGCGCACGCGCTCGCTGGACGCCATCCCGACGCTGCGGCCGCGCGCGCCCTGGCCCGGCCTCGACCACCAGACCGGCATACATGCTCTGCAGATCAACCCCTCAAGGTAGGCCACCATGCAGTACAAGTACACCTTAAATAATGTGTAGTAACATTTTTTATGTTGAGAAAAATATTATATTTACAATAGAAAATAAAGTGGACTTAACCAATTACCTTGGTAGTTATCGCTACAATTTGTTACCTACAAATTTACTATCAACATAATAATTAACAACTTGTATATCATGGAAAAAGTTTAATAAATTATCTAAGTCTTATTAACTTTAAAAAAGGGTATAAAAGCTAATTTTTGGATCTTTCGTGGTCAATTTGAAAAAATATATAGTTTTCCATTTCCAGCCAAGCAGTGACCATTTTCCAAATGGCTTTTTTCAAAGCGTTTAATCTTGGAACATCCAAGCTCTAGAGATTTTTAACACGTTTCTATAATCACAGTCAACCAATTAAAATATATTTATCAACCTTAACTTACCTTGATAATGATTACTACAAATCTATTGATTCTATTCATCTTAATGTCATCTCATTTTGTTAAACTTATTTTTCAATAAATCAATGTCAGTTACAACTACGGCCGATGTACGTTTCTCTATGAAAATGCAGTTATAATTTCGTTTTTTTAGAACGTTATTAGCGACCGGTGCGAGGAACTCCTGTGAACTAGCCATATACAGCCTGCCGACGTTAGACCCCGTGTGCGTCGGCGAAGCACACAAAGACTGGGTAAGAGTTAATTTATGAGTGTCACACATAAATAATAATATAAAAAGATACGTTAACAGTTTATTGTTACCTTTGACTATAACTCTGCCAAAAAATATTTTTTAATTTCACTCGGAAAAGACAACCGACAGTATTTCAAGTAAAGCGTTTCTTAGAACTTAATTTATTAAGACCTTCTACATATATATATATATATATATATATATATATATATATATATATATATATATATATATATATATATATATATACACATATATATATATATATATATATATATATACAGCTTCTTCTCTTAAAACTTCTATATCTAGCCGTTGTCTAGGCTCGTCCGCGAAAATGCACACAAAGATATGTACAAAAAGTGGTAAATCACGACAGCGTGATTCAGATGATTAGTAACACCATCTAGTGTAATTAAAATAAAAACAAAAAATATTTATTGAGTAACAATAGGATTACGTTGTTAACTTGCAACATTTTTTGGCACATTTATTAATATATATTTTTTATTATATTTCTATTTAGTATCTATAACAATAAGAATGGTGGGTGTGTGTGTGTGTGACGAAAAATACAATAGAATAATATTTATGTATTGTACATCAACTAATTCAATAAGGAATTCAAAGGGAATAATATATGCATATATATTATTTTTATTTACCAATTTTTTTAATATATAACGGAGCTAAATTGATAGAGTGCTTGTTTTCACAACATATGTTACATCAACAATCATTAATTTTCCCTTCATATTACAATGCATAGGACTTATTAATGGTTCGTGTGTCCAGATCCTCGACATGTGCTGGCTGGACGACGAGTTCCTGGTGACGGGCTCCAGGGACTCCAAGCTGGGGCTGTGGCGGGCGCCCGCCGCGCCGCTCGAGCCCGCGCCCCGCCACCAGTACGTCGCCCCGCTGGCGCTCCGGGACTGTCGCGCCGGTCAGCATTCCTCCTAGTGCGCGCTATGTGCACGGACTAAACATTATCTTACTCAAAGAACTAAATATAAAATAAAAATAGACTTTATTGAACTCAAACAATATATAGATAGAAGGAAACATACACAGTACAAATAGATTATATTAATCTTAACCTTATTGGTTAAAAGCAATCTCCAGGCAACCATAAATAAGTGATTCGAAAAAAAATCATAAATTAGGACAAAATAAGTGTTTTATACATAATTTTACTACCATGGATGAAATAGAAAGAAACGGATCTAAAACTTATAGTGGGAAGGAAATTAAATGACTCCACACTCGAGTTTTAAAGATTTCAACTCATAACCTAAATACTTAATAAGTTTAGTTATTTATTTAACACTATTGTACATACAACAAAGATCACAAAAACAAAAAGCATTGAGTTTTCAATCATATACCTCAAATTATGTTGTTCAAAGTCTTTCTCTGCAGAAATGTATATTCTATTTTGCATTTAGATTTAAATTTGAAGTTACAAGTGGATCATGGATTTGTTTTATCATATTTTGACCACTAGTCGAGAGGTAGCTAGTACCCTAAGGATACTGACCACTCGACTACTCGGTCCCGGGTTAGAATCTCAGTAGGGGCAGATATTTGTATGATGAGTACGAATATTTGTTCAAAGTAATGGGCATTTGTATGTTTGTCTAGTATATTTCTCCGTTATCTAGTATTTATAGTAATGATGCGTGTGTGTATAAAAAAGAACAAAAACTCACCAAGTATGTGTATGTTCGTGCAGGCCAGAAGGTGCGCGCGCTGACGTTCAACGGGCGCTGGCGCGAGGTGGCGGCGCTGTCGCTGAACGGGTACATCCACGTGTTCAGCGCGGAGACCTTCCGCCAGAAACTGTCGCGGAAGCTGCCCTCCTGCCAGGACCTCGTGTGCCTCGCCACGCAGGTACTTTTGGTTACTAATCTACCAATTACCATACTCCAAAACTCTTAGGGACTCGTTTGCTTGAGACGCTTCTCTGAAAGATTCTAGAGTAGAATCCTAAGCGTAGCGAGGGAGTCAGAGTACGTCGCTCGAGGTTAAATAATTTTGGTACTGTGTGGCACACTCTGCTTTTCATCCCCTGTATAAGAAAAATAAATAAGCTTGCTGAAATAAAAATGAAGAATATTTATATTTTCATAACCAAATTACAATTTTAACGTTTAATTTTACAATTTCTGGTGTTAATATTTTACTTTCACTTAAATTCAAATTTAAGTTACCAGTAATATTTTGATAAAAAAAAGTAATAAAAGTCCCCGTGTACTTTATTTAATTTGGCCGCTTTTTTATCACTGGCTAGGACTTTATCAAATCCAAAATCAAAAGTTCACTGTTATTAAGTGCGTCTTCATTTCGCATATATATCGTCGCATTTATCAAGGAATCCTTCGCCTATTTTCAAATAGATGTGATGAAATTTAAATTTTGTTAATACTTTTTTTAGAAACCATACGCCTAAGTCTAAGAATTTACTAACAGCAATAATCTTGCGATGAAACCTTTCAAATATCTCAAAATTCTATGTGTCATGAGCATGAGAAATTTATCCGTAGATAGATTATTGAAAACCAACATTAGTGAGTTGGGAGGGCGTTTCATATACTCTTTTTTTGTCAAGTTTTCACTATCACAGGGAAGGCAAGGGAAACTAACAAAGCTGTATTCAAGATAGAAAAGTTACATTTAAAAATAAACATTAGACACGAAAGTCTGAGTGATATGGTAGCAAGCTATAATGGTTGAATGTATGTGTGTCGTCGGCAGGAGGAGAGCGGCGTGTACGCCATCGGCTGCAAGTCTTACACGCTGCTGCTGGACTGCCGCACGCTGCAGTCGGTCAAGAAGGTCACCTCGCGGTACAACGGCTGCGGCATCCGCTCGGCCTCCTTCCGCGGACACACGCTCACCATCGGCACCGGCCTAGGTACGGACGCACCACCCCCGGTCTATAGCCCTTGATGAACTTGATCAACATTCCCCACTAAATATTGTTGCAAATAAACTATAACAAATCCGCAATCATAGTAAATTATAAATTAACACCTGCGTGCTCTTAAATTAATATACACACAGTTTGAAATAAATTGCATTTTGTTCAAAACATAACAATTTATGTAATAAGAAAAATATGTTATTATTACAGGTTTATTGATGTTCTACGACCTGCGAGCGGGCAAATATTTAGAAAGTAATATTCATTCATCGAAAACAGTGACGCTAAGGGCTTCCAGAGGCTATGTAGTAAGTTGCATTATTAATACTATATATCCTTTAAATCTAGCTTTTTAAGTAAACTTAAAATTTTATCAAGGGTCAGAAATCAATGTCTATTAAAATACTCAGGGCCGTTGTATGTTACTCATGTAAAATTTACTATATCCATTCATTGAAAAAATATGACAAAATAATATATTGATCTGATTTGTTTAAGCTGATTGTTTATCTTAAGTCATTTTGTATTGATCGTCAAGACTATTGCAAGTACTTGAAGTTTTAATTCATCTCTTTCCTTCTGTAATAAGGAAAGCGATGAATTCAGTTTAAATTATTTACATTCTAAATACGTCTCACTGTTTGACACATGCCTTCCTTCTGGGAAGAAACATATGATGTGGCTGTAAAGACACTACGCTGAAGTGAAAAAGATTGGAGTAACAACCGGGAGCAACGGTTTTTTTAATAAATTTGTCAAATTTTTGATTGGCCGATGGGTTGAACCATAGTGAACGTTTCTTAGTTTTCGTAGTCAATATCAGAGCGCTCGAACCACTATGTCAATGAGCTACTCTTAGTAAAAGTAAATTTTTCTAACAGTATATGACAATTCCCGTTGTATATAATTGCTAGTTGCGCAGTATTTATATATAAGTATTTCCGCTACTGTACCCGCAGTTCCCGGACGAAGAAGCGGACGGGTTTAACCAGGTGAAGTACGTCCCCGCCATCTACACGCATTGCTACGACGACAGCGGCACCCGCATCTTTACCGCCGGCGGGCCGCTGCCGGCCCCGCTCGTAGGCAACTACGCCGGCCTCTGGCAGTAGGCGTGCTGCTCTATCTACGCGCACTGCTACGATGTCAGCCCTCGTAGCAACTACGCCTCACTGTCGATATGCATACTGCTACATCCCCGCGCACTGCTACGACGACTGCGACATTAGCGACACAATGTGCTACGTTTTACTTCACCTCCTTCTACGGCACTATTAAGTGCTACGATAATTGAGTTATAGTTGAATCGTTTCCACGGTTACTCGTGTTAAAAAAACATTAAACGCGCGTAGACAAAGTATTTATCAACGCAATAAATAGGGGTCGATTTTTGTGCAATAACGTACATCAGCCAATTTAATTTTGTCATTATTTTGTTAATTATATTTCCCACGTATATACAATATGTAAACTGAAGTCACATCTATTAAATGATTCCGCCATTACACCGTTTGGCTTACTTTAAGGCATCGCAAGCCGTACTATAATAATTTGTAAAAATGTAATATTATTTAAATAAAACTATGTTTTATTATAATTACTGTTTAGTTATGTTCAGAACTATTTTGTTATAATTAAATTAAATAATAGTACAGTTCTGAAAGGTGACAACTATTTCAATGCCTGTTGCCATCTTTTGTTATTTCAATAAGAAGTTCTATTGGTTGGAAATTCATTTGTCAAGATATAAATTCTAACAATACGAATATATTCTTTATAAATTTTGTATTTAATAGCAATTAGTAGATAACTTGATTCCAGACGTATGTGTCGGATTTTAAAGAATCATTTCAAGAAACGAAACTTAAGCCAATAGATTGTTTATTTAAAATTCTGTCGGGGCGCATTCCGTATTGATATATCTAGATTAAAATGTTTTAATTAATATAAGAATTAAAACATCACATGCAATGTAGATTGAATGCAAAATGGAGTTAATTTACATAGGACTTATGCTTGTCTTTAAGCAAAAAAAATGGTAATTAATAAAAGTGATTCATGAAAGTTAATATTCTGTGCGATTAGCAGATTTTGCCTTACTACTTACAATAGTTTCATATGTCAGTCATTATCGTGCAAAATACATTAAGTTCATTAAACATTAAACATTTATTGAGGCTGTCCAATGATATACAGTCAACATTAAAAGGTATAAAAAAACTGAACGTTGAAATAAAATTTATGGCAAAAATAAATCAAACAACGCCTTAAATAAAGATTCATTTATTTATAAATGTAAGAAATTAAATTTGCCTTTTTAAATGTCTTTAGTTGGATTTATTTTAATTTTGATGTTTTCAAATTATCTAGAGAAACTAAAATGACGATTAAAATATATAAATTTAAGTTTTTGGTGATGTTTGAGATGGTCAGTTGTAAGTAATTTAATATGTTGTGTGAAAATTCGTCTATAATACACCGACACGACAAGGAACATTTAAGGAACATATATTTACGTTGAATGTTATTTTATGAAATGAAATAAATGTACTTATTTGTTCGTTAACTGAACAGATTTAATTTTTGATAATTTTTTTCGTTGAATTTGCAGTAAATATCAGAAAGGACGCACATTTGTGTGATGAATAGTAAAAAGTTTCAAGGTTTTCAACAAAAACAAAGTTTTATTTTTAACTTGATTTAAATTTGTTGCAACGTTTTTGTCAAATCAATCACCGTACGATAAGTAGTGAAGTTAGTTATCTGTGACCAGTTTATATTTTCACCGCATTGAAACTAACATTTTTATTGGACCTGATTCTTGTTTGCATACTTAGTCAAAATTTGAAAACTGCAAGCTGAACGGTATCTCGTTTTGTTAACGATAATGGAAAGAGGACTACTGTTTTTGACATTCATAAAGGTGTGTTCGGATACAGCTTGTCAAGTATAAGTTGAAGTTGACTATAGAAAAAATATCGTTATAATAATCTTATAATTAATAGAAAAAAATTGTAAGATATTGAAAAATTAATTAAAACACAAGTGGCGCTACTTTTATAATGATAACTACACTAGTCACTCTAAATGCAAGTTCGAAATTTTCATTAATTCAATTGTTCTTCTATACGTCAGTATTGATTTCTACCACTTACGGCTAGGGTGGGCCCCTTGCTAGCCGCTGGAATTATTTATTTTTACTTGAATTTACACGGCTTCACCAATTACATTAATTAAAGGCTATATTAAGAATATAAACGACACATTCGTTAAACATTAACAAAAAGACAAAGGTATAATTATTTTTAAAAAATGCAATCATCAAGTTGTATTTTCTTTGTTTCAATATTCTATCTTCAGGAGTTATTTGATTACATATTTGTTACCTAGCATTCTTTATCGCTTTCATTTAAGATAAATAAACTTTAGTAGGCCTATCGCTATATGCAAAATAGAATATTAAATGCAGTTTGATGTGAATATCAATATTATTGTCACTATTTTAAAGTTTTGCCACCGTCAAACTAACACGATTTATATCAACTTACATTCAGAATCAAGTCCAATATCAGTTATAAGATTATTATTATTGAGCTGTCATGACAATCGATTTGATTTTAATTCAAAAGCAAGAGAATCGATATCAATGTATATTCAATCAATAATTTGTCATGTTACGATACAAATAAAATTATTGTTATATCAACAGTAATTACGGAAACAGATAATTCTGTACGAAATTAATTTTAAGTAAGGAAAAACAAATTTAAATTTGAATCTGTACGTAAACAATGGTAAAAATATTTGTTTTTTTTTATAATTTGTAGTCTAGTTACGACTTACAAATATTATTATAGAATAAATGACTTTCATAATCGTAATATCATAAATGTTTTCGGGATACTAAAAGCATTTATAATATTCGAAACACGCAATTTATTACGCGATGGTCAATTCGTGTATCAGTGGGCAATCATTTTAGCGTATTAATATATGCCGTATTACCTCAACACACTTATGGAGCGAGATAGCTCTATGTTGACGACTAGTGGTTATAGGGAACTACACAATCTCTTAAATCGTTGTCAAATCAGTAAATTGTAAATTTTTATTTTGATTTGATTCACCTTCTGGTTGTGTCGTCCGCACAATCCTATTAATATTTTATTTTTGTAATTCTTAATTATATTTAATTGAATCCGTGTTGAACAATACAATGGCGGGTTTCACAAATTATCGATATATGGTTTTAAGTAATTTTTTATTATTTAGGAGTGCAGTATGTAAAAGTATAACTTGTATTTGAGGGTACAATAACTTTCAAGTTAATAAATAGTTATTTAACCAATCACATTCAGGCATAAAAGTGATCTAGCTATCTCGCTCCTGCGGCCATTTTTCGATGTAAAATGATCTTGACAAAGGTCATTCTATAACGAATGTTAGGAATAAATTGAAAACAATTTTGTAAGTTATTCATAAAATTAGTTGTATAGTAATCGCTAACGTAGGTTATCGAGTGAGATGTGTTGGTGTGTTTTTACGTATAATTTCATACTGATTATTCAGAAATGAGCTGATGAATAAAAGACTTAATGCAGTACTGATTGAGTTTCATTTACGAAATCTTTAATTTCATTGTAATATTTATAACCACATTTCTGACAATAACTTAATCTAAATTTAAACTGAGCATATCCCACTTTTTTGCAATATGTAAAAATGATACTAAAATTATGATTAATATTCAGAATAGACCATTTTAGAAGGCATATACCGCGATGCTTCTTAAAACTTGCATTTTCATGACGTTCAATGAGGTTGAAATTGAACATCTTTCTGTCATGTGACATATCATTGTCCTTTTTGCATTCATATCGAGAGCACAAGATGCACTGCACTTAAATTCAGATTTAGAATGAGGCTATAAATTAAGACTAAATCGAATTTAATTAATCTCTATAAAAATATAAGAAGCAAATACAATCTCAAAAGCTATGAATTGAGCGGTAATAGGATATTAGATTTATTTCTTAAATTAATAGTATGTCAAAAATAAAAGAAATATCGCAAGAAAATATCGTTCTGCAGTAAATATTTTCTGAGATATAACGATATATTTGAGGAGCTGTAAAACTCCTTGCTTTTAATGTCGTACACCAGGTGGCCTTGAAAATGTGTTACAAAATTACTCTTTGTAATTTATGTTACATATTAAATTATATACATAGTTGACATATTAAATTTTGTTACGTTTAATGTGAGTAAACTTAAAAGTATAATTTTTTTAAACTAATTGATTAATATTTATTACTCATTTTTTTTTATAATAACATAACATCTAAATCATGAGAAATAAGTAAACTGTGTAAATCCAATTTCATTTAGAATTTCACGTAAATATAAATATAAATAAAATACAAATATTCTTTAATGCCAACATATTACGAAAATACAAAAACACTACAAGAAAACGTATAGTCTTATTGCTAGTTAGCCATATTTTCCAGGCAACCAAATTTTAGAAATTAATGCAAATGACCTACACATGCAGTCAACATTATAATACACATATTTATATACTATATGATTACAACTTAAAATCAGGGAAAACCCCATCTATGATTTATATTAAAACAAAGATATGATTTTGTAAAAAGTTTTAATTAAGCATTATAAATGCAGAATTACATTAAATCACATAAAGCCAAATTAAGGCCGCATTTGTAGTAAAATTTTAAAAATACCTATACATACAATCTAAATCCAATATTATGTAACAAAAACTGTGCCAAAGCTATTCTGAACCATATCACTTGGTAGGAGTCACCCAACCAACGGGTAAGGGAGTGCCTTCTTTGCTCAAGTACTGATCCCACTGCCATCTGTTGAAGTAAAGTAAATAAAATATATGAATGTTCTTAAAATTTAGTTAGCCTATAATTTTTTTAAATAAGACTTTTTGCGTTATAAGCTAACATCCATCCTGCTCAGTAAAAATATTACCAAGCCCACACTAACTCATTCATTAGAGTTGGCTACCGGATAAAGGTAGTTGTTAACATCAAACATTCGTGATGTACTATTATCTAGTATTACGCTATGCGCTTGAGGGTTGTGAAATGCATATTTGAATTTATTTTGTAAGAATTTATCAACCTAATCCAATAACTGATTAGAGATGTCATAAGAGCATTCAACTGATAAGATTTTAAATTTTATTCTATAGAAATGAGATCAAAATCTTTGTTATGGGAGCATCAGTACCATTATGCAATATAAACTAACCATGGCATAGCAACAATTATTTCACTACTAGGTTCACTTCTCTTTAAATTATATGTCAAAGAACATGCATAGATCTATTTGGTGCTTAACATATATCTCTCTGTTTGATATTTTATTTACCATTCTCTTTTAACTAAAATGTTGTTAATTTGACCAAAATGTTGACCTACCTTATATTAACGTAAAAGAACCTATTTGTATAAAGTTGACTAACCAAATAAAAGTTATATAATTCTCCAAATATATTGCTTTAGGTCTAATTTCTTATTAATAAAAAGCCTCCATATTTGCCACTGTTGGGCACAGGCCTGCCTAAATGGGACAAAAACATGAGGTGTTTGGCTACACAACCACACTGACTCAATCAGCTTGGTAGGGGAGAATGGTTGCTGTAACAACAGCTTAATATGCCTTTTGAAGGTCAGAAGAGCTTGTGATAACACATTGACATCAAACCATCCAGGGAATAACTATGGCAAATGCTTTGTTTTCGTTATCGAAACCAGAGCCGCACACCACAGATTTAATTCATAGTAGTGATGGTCAACTAAATTGGTTTAAGTCATTCAACTTGGTTTCATTATGATGCACAAACATATATATTTTTTTGATTGGTTTACAGCTAAATAATGCATGGATACAGATCATATCCTACATAAAGCCTGCAAAAGATAAATATTATTAATTACCTGACTGCTACAAATCTATCCAGATCTCCACTAAAGTTAACCTGTGGAGTCAGATTTTTATCACCAAACAGGGCTTCTTTCCACTTTGCTAAATTGGATGCCACTTCTCTCTCAGTTTCATTTGTTTCTGTCTTCAGAGAGGAGTCTTCAAGTTTTTTCCGGAGTTCTTCTTCTTCTTTCTCATAAATTATAAGTTTTTGTGCCCATAAAGATTTCAAGTTATCTAAAAATTTTGCAATTTTTATAATATATGAAATTATTTTTATAATATACAGGATAACAAACTAGAATATAGTTACAGCAGTCTTAAATGGTATGGTGTACTGCTTTTGCATTTCCCTCTTTTAATATTAACAGAAACTGTTATCATATCATATATGAAGTCCATTAGTTATAATATATTTATACTCTTTGCTATGTATACAAAAATTCCTTACCAATTTTATTATGAACCTCCTCTGTGTGTCTTTCAGATACTACTTCCCCTCTGCCTTTAGCTGTGTTCACCCTTGCTTTGTGCAGTTTCTTGAGAGAATCCAATTTGACAACACACTTCTTGGCATCATGTTTCTTACGAAGAACTTCCTTCAATACTATATCAGCTTCAATTTTTGCTTCTTCCTCCTGAAAAGAAATTCATAAATTGATAGTATCTGCAGTTATATTTTTACATATTTATAAAATAAGAGGTAGAAAATAGTATGGAATATAAATCTTAGTTTTGTACCTGTTTAGCTTTAGTTATGTTGTCTTTAATCTTTTGTAGATTCTCGTCAATTTTTCTTGATCTTTCTTGCAAATTCTTGATTCTGTCTTCTGCTTCTCTCTTTTTTCTCTTTCTGAGGTTCTTCAAGCGTAACCTCTTAGCAGCTCGCTTTGCCAACAGTTTTCGTAGCACATCTAAATGAGAATCACTAATATTGGACAAATTTGCAGTAATAAGCTCTTTTTTATGATTGATCTCATTAAAAATCAATCGCCATTCAGCATTTGTACAGGTGGTTATTTTCTCAGATAATTCACTTTCTTTGTTTTTAATTTCATACAGGTTCATTACTATCTCCTTCAGTTTACTGCGAATTTCTGAGATTGTCAATGATTTTGATCTTAGAAGTGGTTTTTGGTTCGGTAATTTTTGTTCAAAACATTTAATAAAATCTTGGTCAGATTTTTTTTCAGCAGTAGTCTGTGATGTCATTGTATGTGGTATGAAGAACAAAGGTGGTGGAGGAGGAGGTATAAATCCTTGGGGACCAAAGTTATGGAATGTTAAATCATTTTGGCGATTGTTATAAAAGTTACGATTGTAGGACATGATTGCAAATAAATATTATGATAGCAGCAAAAAGTTATAAATTAACTCAATATTATGATGCAGCTGACTCTGGTAGCTGAGCCTCAGCGTCTTTTAGTACTTGCTGAGCAGCAATATAGTCTTCGTGTTCTTTAAGATCTTGTTCTGTTTCTAGAATAGTTTTAAGATCTGCAAATGCCTTTATTAATCTAAAAATAATAAAAAAAATTATAACATAAATTGTTATTGCATTGTAAATAAAATTTGTACGGTATTCAATTCTTACATTAAGTTGATGTAATTCAATTTTTTTGTTTAGTTCTCACGCTGATGTAATCCAAGCAGGTGCAACATAACCTCAAATTTCAACCATCTGTTTCTAAAGCTACTAGTTTCATAAAAACTACTATACCTTTTAACAAAATTTTATGCACAAAAGTTTGCACATAGCTTACCTTCTCTGGCAATCAGGGACCATCATCAATGACTCCTGTAACACCTCCTCCTGTTTGCGGATATTGTGTTCGTCTTGCCCTTCGTCTTTTATTTTCTGCACCCTATTTTTCTGCTGCTCAGCCTCTTTTTCATAAACTATTTTCTCTTTGGCAATCCGTTTGACAACGCCAGTCTTTATCTTAATTTGCCTAATTCTGGGATCTGCCATAGCTATATTAAAATGCCGCTTTTCTATCAAGGTTGGCTTTCTTTTGTTTGTTTTTTTTCGAACTGATAAATTGTCACATTTTTTTTTGTTCAATTCTCCCTATTATAGGGAAGACAAGAGGTCTAAATCCCATACAGCCCTAGTTTTTATTTTATTTATGACTCCAGGATACCGGTGCAAATTATCCCTTATTGGTGCAAGTTGGGGCAGTTTTTTGCAATTGGAAGAATTTGAAAATGGAGTCACTAATCAATGCAATAGATATTGCCCAAAATAACGATCCTTTTTGGCATGAAACTACATAAATTTCAAAGCTAAAATGTCACTTCAACACTATATACGAAATAAAATATATAGCACGCAACCGATTCCACCATTGTGCTGCAAAAACTTTCGCCATATAATGCGACAATTTTTTTTATTGTGTGACAATTATGTTCTTTTACCGCTTCTATTTTCATATCATTACACTTAGTAAGTCTTTAACAATATAACAGGCTCTATCATAAGTTATCAAAAACTTCATAGAGTAAAGGGATACGTTACACCAGTATCTGGAGCCAAAAAAAATAATAACAACACAAAATATGGCTGTATGAAATTCAGTTTCCTTTGCTATCCTTTTATAGAGTGATTTAACAAAAAAAAGCCCATACAATATCATATATTTCTGAATTGAGTTTTATTTTCTTTGAACACAGAAGCATGGACACCACAGATTAAGAGTAATGGACACTTAATACAAGAAGATTCTCAACTATTGCCGACTCTCGCTGTCACCACCCTTTCTTTCTAATAATGTTGATTAGTTGCTTGAACGAGGAGTTCGAACACTAGGAGTAGTTTATCATGGAATATCGAACCACTTTTCTGCAATAAAAAGGTTTCATAGTAATCATTTTCATAGTCCACGGTTTATTAGAAAAAAATATTTGTCAATAGAACGTTTCGCCAAAATCATTCTACACTGTAATTGGTTTATAGAAAAACCTTTTGACACATTTTAACCACAACACAAATACGATACATAGTATTCAGTTTGCTAGGGAACAAATTGGCATGACGAACCCATAGTTTGTAAATATAATAAACACAAACTGTCTTTTTGTTATATAATATATTATAAGTATTTTATTAATTTATAAGAAAATTAACCAAGAAGGCTTATGCATTATATATCGGAGGTCCCACAAACATATAAGCTATTAGAAAGGTTAATAAAGAACAAAAAAATAATTAATTAATTAATAAAAAAAAATTAAGAAAAAAAATTAGTACTTTGTTACCCAAGACACCAAAAATTACTCCCACAGCTTGACTGCCGCATCACGCCCGTCCACATCGCCTAACTCGGAGTTCATCTTTCGGAGTTTACCTTACTTGTAAGGAGGAGCACTTGTATAACTAATGTGTACTTCAGCAGATTAATACGACGCGTGAGTAGTTGGTGTACGCTACTAACCCCTTACCGTTATGTGCGTTATTTACTGATCTTATATTATAAGAACTATATGATTCGTGAAACAGATAACATTAAAGAATCTCTAGAAGTTAATATGATTAACGCGTACATTGACAATTTTCTGAAGGACGACATTGTATTATTATCTCAAAAAACATCCTATCATGCTAGGACATAAAAAAATTAAAACATTCCACCTTTTGAAATATTCGAACCAAGGTTTCAACATGAATACTAGCATATCGCTAGATTGGACCGAACGCACTAAAAATTATCGATATGAAAAACCTACAAAATATTTTACATTCAAGACTTATTCAACTCTGTCGAAAAACCTGCTCTTCCTACCTCTCTACATACTTAAATTATCCACAAAGTTTTTGAATTTGATGTACACAACTTTTTTTGCCTTCATCTCACCTGATGTTAAGTGAAGATAAGGCCGAAGGTACACCCATACCATTAAGAACATGCTGATAACACTATTGATATGGTGGTAGTCTTCGGTAAGATGGTTATAGAAAAGCCTTGCCGATATCCATACCGAACAGAAAATATCTGCTCCCACGGGGAAATGAACCACCAAATCATAAATAGGTGTTCTCAGCCAATAGAACTCAGAGAAACTCTTGCTTCTTCTGAATTACGCACAAAGACACAATAGATTAAATTTTCTTGAGGACAAGCCGGTAAATTTCGAAGTTATATTACCAATTGAGTGTGATTAAAATGTAAATACTCTTATTAACAACAATTAAAGTAATAAATGAGGTATTGGACATGTACTATAGCAAGATAACACGAAACCAAAATCCGTGAATTATGCAAGAGACGAAACGTCAAGCTGTAACTACCTATGTTTAGGAAAGTCTCGTTGGAGGTATGATATTTTACTACCTATATCTGCCTAGCTACATGACCCGCTCATTTCATTATGTAGGTGTATCCCGGGTCTCACTTCGTAGGCACAACACTGATGGCACTAGGATAGCACTGATGGGCACAGAAAACCGGACAACGAGGGCAACGTGGCGCACACCGCGGGTACCTATGTCAGTCAGTCAAGCGTCGGGAAGGAACTGGTAGATCGGTGGGGGTTAACATAATGAAATGAGCGGGTCAGGTAGCTAGGCAGATATAGGTAGGCAAATATCATGCGTCCAACGAAACTTTCCTAAACAACCTATATACCACACAATAAAATAATCTCGCGGTTATGTCCAGTTGCTCTCATTAAAGTTATTATCCAAGAGGTAAAATATTTATTAATACGCCTGTTAATGTTTAAGTGCATTTAATTCACATAGCTATGTAATTCTCAATTTTATATTGTTCAATCTAAACTGTTACCATTCAAATATGGGTTCAAATTATCTATCAAAGTTTCTATATATCTCTTCTATCTAGATAAGAATTATCCAGATAAGGGGTCCAGGCTCACCCTGAAATAGATAGTGTTGATAGGCAATCGAGATAAATAGCATGGAGGTCTGTGCACGGGCGCAGTTTTCGTGACGAGATGAGGCTGTTACTTCTGCTGGCAGGTATGCACGCTCGTATCAAGTGTAACGTTGATCGATAAGATGAACGCTCAATCAATATCTATAAATTTTTCAAGCACTCTTGCAAAGACCGCGAGCAAGTAGTTTAAAAGATAGAAATATAATATAGAGACTCCCCATGAGACCACTTCCAAAGCCCAGTTTATTCTGACATGTTGTGTGGTTAGACTTATGGCCGTGCCGTATTTTATTATTTGCGCGGGGGTTTCCATGAGTCAGTCTAGTTATTGCTGCGTGATAAAACTTTTAGGAAAGCAGAGGTGGACTTGTAATAAATTCAAATGAAGTCCAATAATATTGGAATTAAGAAACAAGCTTCAATTAGTTTTTATGCGAGAAAATACCAATAATAGAACAATAACATTGTAACAGTGAAAGATTCGTAAGATTGATAGGCCCTGAAAAGATTTTGATTCTTCGTAAAAATGGGTGAAATCGTTCACTTTATTTAAACTTTTCGCTATAAAGAGATAAGTCTCTTTGTCCTTTACGCTTTCAGGAATTGCTACAGTACGTTGGATTATCAATATAGTTAGCTTCTTTACATCAATAAGATAGATTTTCATTATCCGGTAACAGGTGCCACCGTGGTGCTTTGCGCCGTGCCCAAGGTACCACAGAGTCGGGATTTCTTCGTAGAAGATGGCGAGGATGGAGCACTCAACCTCATCGCTATAACTGGTAAATAAGGGTGGTTATATAAGGGTGATCTTATAAACAAACAACTAAGGGAGACAAACCGTAATATTGTTATTATTTCAGCTGACCAAGAGTCTATCGTTCTCGGAAGCATTGGCCGTAGAAGCGGCGCCACTGACCCTGAAGTTGAATTTAAAATTGACACTGCATACGACGAGCCTAGTGGTGGCTGGAAGGTATCAGTCCACTGGCATGGATCGATTGACAAAGTTTTTGAAGACTGTTTTGGGTTCAGTAAGTAGCTCCACAACACAATAGGTAAAATTTTAAACATTATTTTTACAATTAAATTGTAATATAAAATTCTACTACTAGGAGGCAAACAGTGGTACGCTGGACCAGAACAGAAAGAGCAACACTGGCCAATCCAGAAAGCCAAACTCAACAAATACTCTATCGTGTCTAAAGAAGATGACAATGCTGCCGTCTCTGAGAGATACTGGCTAAACTCTGCTGGCTACTACTTCTACGTACACCCCGAAGTTCCTCTCTTTGTCGATTACCACAACGTCCTAGATGACCACATATGCTTCATCTCTGAAATATCCGCTCCTTACTCTACGAGACGCAGCCATAATGTACTGCAATATGATATTTGGTTCTTTGATAACGCTAAAGTCGCTCACCAACACGCGGTCCACACCTACCTTGGAAAACCCTCAGGTATTCCTGACTATAGAATGATTCAGTACCCTGTTTGGTCAACTTGGGCTCGGTACTCTCGTGAAATAGATCAAGACAACTTATGGGCATTCGCCAACGAAATTGCTAACAGCGGGTTTCCTAATGCCCAATTTGAAATCGACGATCTCTGGGAAATTTGCTACGGTTCACTGACTGTGGATGAGAGGAAACTACCAAACTTCAAGCAGTTGATTCAAGACATTAAAAGCTTAGGATTTAGAGTAGCTATTTGGGTGCATCCGTTTATTAACAAAGATTGTGAACCTTGGTATTCTACAGCATTGGAAAGAGGGTAAGTTTTTCATTCCGTAAATATAGACAGATATTATGATATATTTTTTACCGTTCATTTAATTTATGACTCCTACCAGATACTTAGTCTTGAACGAAGAAGGAAGCCCTGATAGTTCATGGTGGAACAATAATGGTTCTATCCCTGGTTATATCGACTTTACCAACCCAGAAGCCGCCAGTTGGTTCAGCTTTAGAGTTTGGGAACTGATTAGAACTTATGATATCGACAGCGTCAAATTTGATGCTGGAGAATCCAGCTGGTCTCCTCAAGTAAGCATCTAGTATTAATGCTCAGTTATGGATGATATATCTATACTGTTTACTTCTACTGTCATCGAAATATTCCAGATTCCAGTTCAGAACGGCGCCATCGATTTACATCCAGGACACATCGTGCAGTCTTATGTGAGAACCGTTTCCCAATTCGGTCCTATGATCGAAGTCAGGTCAGGAATGAGGTAAGAACAAAAAAATACAAATCTATCGACTAGATTTTTAAAACGCTATATAAATAATACTCCTATTGATAAACCTATGTGCAAATTAATAAGTATTTATTTTTTATCATCAGGACACAAGATTTGCCCATTTTCATCCGTATGGTAGACAAAGACACACTCTGGGACTTCAACAACGGCCTGGCGACTTTGGTCACAACTCTCCTGACCATGAACCTAAATGGGTACACACTGGTGCTGCCCGATATGATTGGCGGCAACGGCTACAATGAGAAACCTAGCAAAGAACTGTTTGTTAGATGGCTCCAGGCTAATGTGTTCATGCCGCAATTGCAATACTCCTTCGTTCCATGGGATCATGATGACGAGGTATTTGTCATACTTTGAGCTATTAGTATTTCTGAATATGAATCAGTCATGACTTAAATTAATAATCGATCAGGTTAACAACTTTTCAATATTAATAGTGTTATAAAACTTGTTACGAAGAGTTTGTATCAACATCAATACTATCTACTCAAAATATCTAGCATATAAAGATTTACATCTTCTAGGCCGTCGAAATCTGCCTCAAGTATACTCAGTTGCACGCGGACTATGCTGACGAAATCGTGGAAGCAATGCTGGCCTCCGAGAATGAAGGCGCCCCCGTAAACCCGCCTATCTGGTGGATCGACCCCACCGATGAAATCGCCCTCGCTGTTTGGGATGGTAAGACCCCGTGCAGTTTTAGAAAGATTTAAACTTAAAATATGAGATAAAAATGACTCGAAATCGGTTTATTCCAAAAAAGTCCCAAAAACATGGTGCTATTGAGGTCAATTAATATTAACTTTGAAATCGATTTATGTTTTAAGACACTAAATATAAAGATGATTCGACCATTATATTCAGGACCAAAAAAAGAATTATTTAGAACACAATGATATGGCTAATAAATTACTTTATATTCTATAAAATATTCTATAAAAGTATATTATTTATATATATTTTTAGGGCCTTTTGGAGCGCGTTTATATAATTAGCTCAACTCTTAAACAGCTCACCATCTTATTTGAAGAATTATGAAAAGTTTATTATCTGAAAAGAAATTCAACTTACTAATATAAAAACAACGATTTTTTATTTCCAGAATTCTTATTGGGTGAGAGTATCCTAGCGGCTCCGGTGCTTGAACAAGGTGCTGTATCTCGCAACATATACTTGCCCAAAGGAAACTGGAAGGATGGCAACACTGGAGAAATAATCGAAGGACCAATGTGGCTGAATGATTACCCAGCACCTCTCGACACATTACCATACTTTTTGCTGCAAAAATAGGAAATTAAACCAAGCTCTATTTGAGATCAAAACCCACCTCTTAACGATAATGTCATAACGAAATAGGTTTATACAGTAATTATTATGGTTGTAAAATTTATTGATTTTTTTAGTTATAATAAATGTTGAGGGAACTAAATTACTCATTATTTTATTTTTCGTCTTCCGTCCCCTAATATGTATTTATAATAGGATAACCTTTTCTTCAAGTTGCAAATAGACAGCTGTTTTCAATAAAAATAAATTGTAGTGTAGAGATTGCGAATAAAGTTATATCTATGTCTATGACTTGAAAGTACATATAACCAAACATATTTTCTACTTAATAATAATTGAGCTGCGGTCACGTTTACTGAAGGATCTGGGAAACAAGCCTCAATTGTCATTTCAAGTCATGTCAAATAGTTATCTCACATAAGCTAAATCACTTGTAGTCGCGTTATGCAACTAAAGTTGCACGAACACACTCGACAAAAAAGAAAACAGTTTTTATATGATAGACAATGTTTGTACGGCGTTGGTTACTTACAGCCTACCTTATCGCTATAAAACAATACTAAAAGCGCGAGAAATTAAAAGCGATTTAATGACGATCGACCTTTGGATGGACTGGATAGAGAAGAAAGTAGAGAGAACGAAAGATGTTATAGTGTAAATTATAGAAAGCAAACTACTCAACGTAAATGTTAAAACTAGAATATATAACATTATAAATTTGATGGGTACTTACACACACATCAATTTATTAATAATAAACTAAAATAATAATACAGACGTTTATATTATTTTTAGAGTTTTGATTTCAGACAACTTCAATTTTATTAAATGTACCTTATCTCAGTAGAATAGCGCTCCTCACAGTAACGGTCGCTCTTAATTACATCCAAATACTATCTATAACTTATTAGGTATAAAAGTGAATGGGGGTAACAATATAGTGCCCTGTAAGGACTGGGTATTTCAGTGGGGCTTTATAGAATTATCTTAATTAATCAATACTATAACAATTATAATCTGAATATTCTTTACCTACTTATGAAAAACAATTCGTAAGGTTAATAGAAACAAATTTTAATAAGATAAGTAATGTTGTTGCTCCACGGGGTCGCGACATTATATTGAGTGGAAGCCTTTTCATTGCTAAATGTTTGTAAAAGCAAATAATATGTCTATTTATAATGTTTGACAATGAATACAATATTTTATTTATTTCTTCGTTTCTTTTTCGTTATAATTAAGATAAGTTTTTACGGACCAGTAGCACGCTGATTTGTACTGACTTGCTGCTCTTAGTTTGTTACTGTTTTATGTCTACGGAGGTTTTATATCATATAAAATGAACTGCGATTAAATTCTCGGTTGGGGGACCTCCACCGATTAAGAACTGGGTTTAGAACATGCCCCCTAGGGTGCTCCTAGGCAACATACCTTTCGATAACCTAACGCAATAGTTAAATGCAAAATGAATGGAATTTAACATCAGCTCTTTCTCTGATATGTAGCCTAAATGTCGTTGCTATACATTTTTATTTTGCGATTATCGAAAAGCATGTTGTTTAGTGGGTATAGTCTATTAAGAATCGACGTAATCTACTCATGAATGTACGTCTCTACCCTCATCTCATCTCCTCTCATCTCCTTAATAGACTGTGAATAGAAGTCAATAACTACCATTTGCATTACTTGACTTCAATTCGCTTCAAAAACTAGGTTTATCCATTTCTTCATTCTTATCTTAAAATTCGATTTTGTAATCTTGTTTACTCACTACCCTATCTACAAATACTAACATGACAAGCTTTATGACAACAATCGTTTAGAGAAAACCCAAAATATATGCAATCAATCACGCAAATAGGTATTTATTACTGGATCTTGAAAGTTTGTATACTTTATCATAACCTGTGATAAAAACAACGCTGTCTTACCTGAATGAAAAATTTCAGTGTCTATCATCTGATAATAGTTTATCTTATAGAGTTTCCATAGCTGGAGGTTGGCTATCAGTTTAGAGTATTATGTTTAGAAAATATGTATGAAATTGGACATGAATGAGCCGGGGAGCGGGGACCAAACACCGGAGAGAGTTTACTCCTAAAAATGGAGATAAAAAACGGCAGTTTTTTATTAATGTCTTCAAAGCAAATAATAAAAAACAGCCAAGTTCCGTGTTATTCGTATTTTGCATTTTAAGGTCCTTAGATAGTCGCTATAGCTTAATATGATACTAAAAATGTTAAGTAGATTCAGATGATTTTTCTCCTTAGGTACGACGGCGGTAGGTACAGGTCCTGTGGAGATATTCTTCTACTTACGGGGGATAGTTTTATCACATCGCAGGTTCTGTTCTGTTTATAAATAGTTTCCTTGAACAGCACTCTAGGTTGAAATATGGTCTTTGGCCATAGAAACCCTATCTTTATTATAAGACGACCGGCTATTATTAATTAAATATAACTTTTTTGTCCATCCTCTGATGTTTAAAAAAATATCAAAATATTTAAATTATCACGATCATCCAAGGTAACCAAAGGGATTTCTGAAATATTTTCTTTATATTTTTCCGAGTAGGGGTTTGTAAGTAAGCAACCTGAGAACTTTGCATTAAACTTTGTTGAATCCTTTTCTTTAGAACCTTGTCCTAATGCGACCCCTTAGACCCCTTTGGGTCGGAATTGGTTACGTAGCGGTCGACATAAACGAGAAATGATTAAGTTTTTAAACTAGAAAGTATTTTGTATCAATATAAAATAACTAGAGATTTTTAAGGTGATTTGGTTATGGGGACTGTGGTATCAGTTCATTCTGGAAAAGAGGTCTTGCCCAAAATAGTTTACGAATCTGACTGAGATGAAGCTATCATAATAGACTCTTGCAATCCGCCTGAATTGTAAACCTATATGTTTCTGTGGTAGGAAGATTTGTGCCCATTAGTGGGATATTAATTATGATTGGCGTCATATTGAAACTAATGTTGAAAATTCCAAACACTAAAAACGATTGAGATTTCTCAACATAAATCATTAGAGAGTTTAATCGCTTTAGGCTTTAGTATCTTAAGAATATTAGTAAGAATGTGTGACAAACGAACAAATTGTTTTTCACTGAGGCAGTTATGCAGAGATGTTAAAGTTTCTTATCTCAGATCTGATACTGGCTTATACAAGAATAAGAAACCTGTCTGCATATTGTATCGATACGATGACAATTCAACTTTATCTTATTCGTGAAACTAAGATAAGCGTGTCACGGGGCTCATCAGTAAGTGTGGCCGTTGGTCGAAGATGGCTGCTTGGAAGTATTTGTTTGGTGAGTATGACTTACCTATTAGCTTTTAGAAGATAATGGGATGATGTAGAGTAACTTGCGATATACAAGCGTAAAAATCAAACGGAATTTGATAATCTCTTATTTTTCTTATATATAAAACGCAGCAAATGACTCACTACGCGATGATAAGCAGTAGAGGAGTCCATATGTGAAGATAGCTAGTGAAGCATGCGACATACTGCCCTAGCCACCCTCACCTTGACGGCTTAAGTGCTTCTTTTTGCTGGTTATAAGGGGATCTCTTTCATACACAAGATCAATACAGGCGCTTTTATATATTTTTCAAACATATGATGTAAACGACGAGTTAGAAATTATTCCAATATTTCTTTGACTATCTCACGTTAAAACAATAAACAATTACCATTCCAATAGCGCGTATGGCAACATTGTTTTTTAATTTCCTTAATAAAAAATCTGTTCATGTTTTAGAAGTATCTCTGCCATAATTTTTGTCTGAGATTTTGTACAGCATTTTACAAGTCGCCAAAAACACATTATAGAAAATGCTCTTTCCTTGTGACGTCACACGCCAAGAAGTGGAAACAATAATGATATAATTTTTAATTTATGCGTTTCTGTGCATTATTGTTAAAATAAATGTCGGATTGCTAATCGTATAATTTTTTTAAGGAATTGTTAATAGACACTTGCGAAAGAAATATAATTTGCAAAGCTTATTTTATTTAGAATGAATATCATGTATTTTAGAAATAAATGTGAAAAACCTAAATTTTTATTATTCCTGGGTAGCGAGCTTGGACCGACATTTGACAATAAAAACAAATCTTGTTGTTGCGTACAAATGGTCAACGAATCCATCAAAAGATAATATTACTATTATTGAACACTATCAAAGAAAAAAAAGGTTTTTATTTAAATAAACTCCTACTAAATTCTTATACAGTATACTTATACTTCAGGTGTGGAGAAGACGCAACTATTATATGGTCGACTAGTGATGAGTTCAGTTCAGTAATCTAATTAATAGACCAGAGGTCTCGAGTTTGAATTCCGGTAGAAGCATATATTTGTGTGATGAGACGAAATCAAGTTACATATCAAAAAATTATGTAAATAAATTTGATTGAACAAAATATAATTAGGCTATAACATTAATTTAACTATATGCTATACTTTCTTATTAGATTGAAAGTTTATTTAGCTGAGATGTGCCTTTTAGATTATCGTAAACTTCAAAACCTTCCAACTATTTTATTTTCAGTGGTGTTAACACTAGTAGCGCGGGCGCACCCTGCTCTCGTATCAAAAGAAATTCGGGGCAAAGAAGTGACATTATCTCTGGTACCGCAGCTTACTGGAGGGTTCTCAGTGGTCCTTATAACAGGTTTGTAAAAAAGTGTAATTAATAGACAAAAACAACAATTTAACGCCTGCCTAGCTCAAAATGTAGTTGAAATCGCTATGCACAATATAGTTAGCATACAAAAATGACGCAGGTTTTCTTTTCTAACATTGTTTAAAGTCTCTCGAAAATAAACTTCGTATAAACATGATAAAAAAAATTACACACAAAATTACAAAGAAAACATATATATAGGAACACTTCAAAATTCCAAATAAAAAACATATGTGTCGAAGAACCAAGAAATTCAGTAATTTAACATTTTCATCCCCAGTTGATATATTCTGAGGCCGACCGTACTTGCGTAGGATTGTCTTTTCTCTTCGCAAGAAGCATAATCTGGATACATAAGCCAAAATTTCAAATGTAAGATATCAATACTAATGATATATAAATAAAAATATCTAGAAATATCCACTTGAAAGGAAAATGTAGTTAATTCTATGATTCGATTGATTTTTGCAAATAAGCTGGAAAAAATCTGTTAAATCATTTGCAAGCTTACGTTACAATAGTTGCTTATAAATTAAATAAGTATGCCTAGATTTCTTTGATATTATTTAGCATAACAATACATAAGCGGTCGCTTAACATTGCGAACGAACGACAATTACAGATGGAGATCTCTCGTTTATTCAAATACGTATGTGTTTTGTGCGAAGATAAGAAACTGTTAAGAAACTGAAAATTTAATTGGATTAATTAATATAATACGAAGCTAAATAAATAAGTACAACACCTTGTTAAATGTTATACTGTTCATTACAAAAGACATATCATTATAGCACTAGAATTTTCAATATGCAAGGTTGAAAAGATTTTCATTTTATTAGGATTGTTAGGAATTACAGATACACATTCAAAAAGCGGTTGAAAGACTAACGTATTCAGATAGGATAAAAAACAAATATAAAAGTAAAATTATGGTTTAAAAGGTGCTCAAATGATTGAAAAATACTAGCTAAAACATCTATTTATCTACTCAACGAGGCCTCGTGATTCACTCGCTAAATCTATGTTAAAGAACAATAGCAAAGAGTCCCTTTAACACGCGCTTTTCATAGCAATGTAATCCTTTGAATAGTGTTTTAAATTTACGGAATTGTCTTAGTTGAATTAAATCTTCTGTCTTTATTACCTTGCAGGGGATGATGACGGGCAAGACCTGGGCCAGATTGGGCGAACACTCGTGCAGCCATACACCATCTACGACATAGACGGTGGAGTGACAGTGCACTTCGACAACGCTAACCTTACCATAAATACGTTGTACGATGAACAAGCGAATGCAAGGGGCATCAAGATAAAATGGGACGCTTCTAGCCAGACGAGGCTTGAAGACTGTTTTAATTTTGGTAAATTGAGATCTTTTCTTAAAGGTGTAACAAATATTCCACCGATAGCTGGCTTTTATACTGTTACAAGCAAAACTTTCTTAACACTTGAGAATTTGTCTCATAATGAGATAAGCTTTAAAAAACTTATTACTAAATTTTTCAGGGTTGAAACAATGGTACGGTGGGCCGATGCAAATTCATCAACTATATCCAATTCAGAATGCCCCTAGAACATACTCAGCTTACGTGTCATCAGAAGAAGACAACGGAGCTATTGTTGAAAGATACTGGCTGAATTCAGCTGGCGAATACGTCTACGTCCATCCAGAGGTCCCACTTTTTGTGGACTATAATCATCTATTAGCCGATCATATATGTTTTGGTGCACAGATTGCAGAACCTTACTCGTCTAAGAGAACACATACATCTTTAGCCTACGATTTCTGGTTACTGTCAGACGTAAAGGCGGCTCATAAACATGCGATTGAAAACTATTTGGGACACCCATCAGATCTCCCTGACTTCAGAATGATTGAGCACCCAATTTGGTCAACGTGGGCCCAGTTTTCGAGAGACATCAATGAATCTAAGCTTATAGAATTCGCTAATCAAATCAATGATTTCGGTTTCAATAATTCTCAATTCGAAGTGGATGATCTGTGGGAAGTGTGCTATGGGTCCTTGACTGTTGACGAGAATAAGTTCCCAAATTTCGTACAATTTGTAGATCAGATCAAGAGTTTAGGGTATCGTGTCACGCTTTGGATACATCCATTCATAAACAGCAACTGTGAGCCTTGGTATTCGGATGCTTTAAGTCAGGGGTAAATAAATTTAAATCAAGTATACAATTTATATAACTGTCTATTTTAAACGATTGCATATGAAACTTGTTTTAATCGTAGATACTTGGCTGTAAATGAAGCAGGCAGTCCGAACGTGACTTGGTGGAACAGTAATGGTACAGTGGCTGGTTATGTGGATTTCACTAACCCTGACGCTGCCGAGTGGTGGTACCAGAAGGTTAAGGCCCTCCAGGATACTTATGGAATCGACAGTTTCAAGTTTGACGCTGGAGAAAGCAGCTTTGCACCACAGGTAATATTCCACTACTGTTTATGTGTCTGTTTACATTACCCAAAACTAATATAAAAAGAAAAAATAATATTTAAAGCTATTATATTATAGATTTCTATCCAAAATGGTGACATTGATCTACAACCCCATCATATTGTCGACTCCTACGTAAGAACTTGCGCAAGGTTTGGTGACATGATCGAAGTTCGAGCTGGTTTTAGGTTGGTATTCATATAAAAATTGATTTAAAATGTAATGTGTTGCTTAAATTAAACTGATGACCGACCTACTACGTAAAAGTATCATAAACATTGTGCTGGTAATCCAGAAAAGTTTTGTGAAACTTTTCAGCTGCCAGTGATTTTTCAAGTCATTAAAAATATGCAAGAGCCGGATATATCACTAAAATTTTCCTCCAGGATTTTACAAAATAACTTTAGTCTTGTTCTCACGCATTTCAAATGTCGCATACAAAAATATAACAAAACAGAATATGTTTTTCGCGGATTATTTAAGGAGTCAGTTATTAATTAATAAAACCGTTTGCTTTAGAGCAGGATATTCTAATTTTTACTCTTTTTAGAACACAAGAGCTCCCTATCTTCGTACGCATGGTTGACCGTGACTCCATCTGGGGCACGAACAATGGTCTACCAACCATCATTACAACGACCCTGCAGATGAATCTGAATGGCTACACGCTGGTGCTCCCCGACATGATCGGTGGCAATGGTTATAACTTGGACCATGACCAGGCTGACCTGCCAACCAAGGAGTTGTTCATCAGATGGGTTCAAGCGAATACTTTCTTACCAGTTATGCAATATTCGTTTCCACCATGGAATTTCGACAATGAGGTATATATGACATCCTTTATAGAATCTGGAAAAATGGATCCACTGCGGATTGAAAAAGCTTAACTTGTAGCTAAAATAACTTATACTCACAGCAGACCAAGGAAATTTCCAGAAAAAATATTTGTTCGTTGAAATCTGACAGATTTCATTACTACTTTGATAGTTAAAGAGGCGATAAGATAGTGAAATTCAAGTTTTTTACTTGAAATTTCAATAAACAAGCACTAAGTCTTTGTAGTATTTAGTTATATTGTAGAGAATATTCATGGAAAATCATATGATGCCGGAATGTAAACAATAATCACAATTATCATAAGATTTAATACCTAATGGAGGCTTTATCAAAAGCATCAAATGTCTGCGATATTTTTAATTTTACTTTCAGACAGTTGAAATAAGTAGGAAGTACACGGAGCTGCATGCAGAGTACGCGGAGACAATCTATGAGGCGATGAAGGTGTCTGTAGGCGACGGGTCGCCGGTAAACGGCCCGCTGTGGTGGCTAGCGCCCACAGACCTTGAGGCTCAAGTTATATGGGACCGTGAGTAGACAGACACTCTAAATTATAATACCATTGTCAAACATTATTGTTGGTCTGTTTGCTTTACTGTTGCGAAAAAGGTTTGTTTACTCACCTCAAAATGTCAAAATAACATCCAGTAGTGGTAACTCAACTAGGGTCTTGTACAATTTCAGAACCGTTAAGTAGTATTAAGTTTCTTTACTTTTAAATGGGTGTTTTGACACTGCACTCTGTGTAAATTCATTAAATGTTAATAGTCTTATCTTGTAGGGCCAGTATAGTATAGTAGTTGAAAGGTTAGTATGATGTAGGGCCAGGATTATTCCTAAGGTTTAATGATCGCTATGATTATACTACGGTGGCTTATTTCTCTACTAGACTCTTTTAGGAAGCTTGTAAGCTTCATAGTTCTACGACAATACGGATCGACACGTGACTTTAAAGTGTCTTACAGCGATATTGATTCTCTTTAAAAACTCACCATTTATCTTTGAAATTTGATCATATTAACATCTCTTATTCCAGAGTACCTTGTCGGCGAAGAAATCCTAGTTGCCCCAGTTTTAAAACAAGGCGCCACAACGAGGGACATCTATTTGCCAGCCGGCGTCTGGTTCGAAGAGGGAGACATAAAAAGACCCCACGTTGGCCCTACCTGGCTCCACGCCTACCCTGCACCACTCAACGTTTTACCTTACTTTGTCAGACAAAAATCCAATCTACCTGATGGTAGCAGTATCCCATTAACTTCCATGCTTATCGTCGTTCTGGGGTTGATGTTAAGTGCTATTTTCTAAAACTGTATTACGAAAAAAATGTTAGGTTAACAGCAACACTGAAAACATTTTCAAGCAAAATTGTGTAGTAGTTATACAATTAGTGATATGCTCACTCAGTTGTTATCAATGACAAAGAGTAGAGCACTAACCAATGATTTGTTTACACCTAACATAAAATCTGTTTTAATCAAATCAATTTTACTATATTATTACAATAAAAAATAGTTTATATAAGACATTTATTTTTATATAATACATTATTGTATATTTGTTTAGTAATTAATTAATATCGTAAGTAGTGTAAATAAAATATAATTATAGTTATGTATAAGCAAGAAGTTTGTTAACACAACCATAAACAATGTGATAACAGCTAACTAGGCAGTAGAAGAAAAATACATAATTCAACTTGAAAGTTTAAATTGGCAGATTGATACATTTTTTAACAATGTATTATCAAATAAATTATATTAAACTAATGTTAAGAATTTCATATAAGAAATAAAACAAGAAAAGTTCATAAAAGGTGGGTTTATTTATTTAAGAAATTTAAAGTAAAAAAACTTCAATCTGTAAAAATTTAAAAAAAAAGGAACCGAGTGTTAACTCAGTTTTTAAAATGTATGACACATTCGAATATTTAAGCGAAATGAACTAACACGATTTAAATATTGTTATTTCTAACAACATAGTTACGTACATTAATATTTAGTAACATCAGTCCTAGTATTTTCTTTTTCTGATAGTTACGTAATTGGGAAGCTGTTGAAATTATTCACCAACCAACTTATTGCATAGTCATAAGGTTGACGGTTAAAAGACCAATTTATGAAGTTTTTGTACAATTAATTTACACTATACAGTCATGACATTAAGTATCATTATTTTTGATTTTCAGTTTATTTAGAATCTTTTGTCACTGCGACCTAAAAGATCTATTGTGACTTAGAAGATCTATAGTCACAGTATATGTCCTTAAGCACTTTCCATAAACATCACGATTTTCCCAGCTTCAAGGATATAATTTCATTTGGGTCAGTTCTAAATGAAAGCTTCGTTAATGGATTAGTAGTCCACAGACATTGCATTGTGGTTTTTCGCTCCTGTTCATAGTACCTCTAAACTCCTTTCCTCATTTCTCTGCCTCACAGTTAGAGCGTAAAATTCCTTACCGGCACACGTATAACACACACAAACACACGTCCTCGTCCGTACACGTCCTTCAAAAGAGACGTGAAAAAGCACTTTATGGGCCGATAAGGTAGAGATGGCTAGGGTAGTATGTCGCATGCTGCACTAGCTATCTTCATATGGACTTCACTACTGCTTATCATTAGGTGGTGTAGTCATTTGCTGAGCTTTTTTTCGCGCTCCTTCACTCACACGTCACGCACTAGGAACACTTTTGCATTACCCGTCTGCAACTTTAGCTTGTATTACAGATTTTGAGTGCATAAAACGAGGCGTTCTAATAAGCAACTGTTCTAACGACTCTTGCATTAAAATCATATTAAGTAAATTAAAGTTAAGTGTTAGTCAACGTAGTACACACCCTTCTATATTATCAATTAATAGCTATAAAAGGTGTCGTCATTTAAAGTTTCTATAATGTCGACTCTTAAGCGTTCTTGCCTTATTTTAATGCGCATCATAAAACATGTTGAATATTGTTCTTTTATTACTATGGTAAGAATGACATATTTATGCCTTCTGGCAACATTGTTGTTTCTTCTTGAATTGTATTTTGTTCTGTGTGTGCTGCTGTTATGGGTAGCACCAAAATTAAAAGTTTTATATATTTTAACATTGTCTATTATTTATTTAACACGCCGATTTCAACTTTTTTTAAATCCCTCACCCTTATTGTAAACAGTGAACTGACGTATCCTAGATTCAATTTGGAAAGTTCCGTCTCATTTTAGAGCATGACAAGTACTTATAAAGATTCAGTCATTCGATTTGTCTCCGACATTTGTGAATTACAAAAGGTTACCACGTTCTAATTCTGCGTCCTGACCGAAAAATAACTATCGCAAAAATTTAGAATAACATAAATTATTACGGTGCGTCCAACAAACAAGTGCGACAAACTGAATGTGAGTTTTAGAAGTTTGTAAAACGTTGCTACCGCCACAAGTCAAGAGGGCCTTTTCTGAAATGCAAAATATGACAACGAAACAATAGAATTCGACAGTTATGTTTGAAAAACTGTCAAAATACTTCGTGTGTGTGGATTTCGTTTTTCGGCGTGAGCTCAAACTTGCGATCTACATCATTAGATAATTCTTTCAAATCATGCTTTGTAAACGATAACAAAGCCTGCAGACAATTTGAACAAAATAAACCAAAATACGTTTTTATGTGTAATAATCAATTTTATCCAAAATCAGTATTTTTGTATCACATCATGCGTATAATTTGTTTGGACTTGTTAATGTCCATTTCCGTCAAACACATTTTCCGTCACGCTATGGATGCAGATTATCTGTGGACCACAATTTGTATTATTCATATCCGTTGGTATGGCCGTAGGCGCTCGACAATCTTAAGATCGGATAGGCTATCACCACTATTAATCACATTGTATGTATGTGTGACATAATTAAATAAGTACAAATATGTTTTGTGCGAAGAACATTTCTAACGACATGTGACATATATTTTTGCAGAATGTAAAACTATTTCCCGCTAATTCATGATGGTCATTATTATTGAGTAAATTAAGTTTGCCGCCTAATTTTTTCTGATTTACAATAATTTTAGAATATTTAACTACTTAGGTACTACGTGTAAACTCATGTCTGGAAAATCGATATCACAACATAGAAACCTTGGAAGTACAAATACACAACGCTACAATCATTCATATCGAAATCAATGATATATACTCATATACATATACACCTAAGTCTGTTTTTACACGGTAGATTGGTTCCAGACGAAGCCGTGTAAAAAAAGACATTGATCTTATACAAAAATGGGTGATTTGTTCCTAATCTCTAAAACCTATTAAAATTAGAGAAAAACAAGAATTTTTAAGAACAAGAATTAATGTTTATTTTATTAAATCAAATATATAATGCTTATTTTCACAAGCATAGTAATTAATGATAAAAAAGATATGCACTCTAATCTTAAAAGTAATATAAATTAAATGTATGGCAAGTTCAGGAACTAAAAAACTATGTTGTGGACGAAAAGAATAGGTTATTAAATTTTTAAGGTAAAAAATAAAATAAAATAGAATAAGTGATAATCATAAATACAACAACATAAATTTAATTGCTGTCGCCATCAGTTACATATTCAATTTTCAAACCGTGTTATATCAAAACCGTGTACAAAAAGACCGTGTAAAAACAGACTTAGGTGTATTGAAATTTATGCCATTCGCTAACGAGATAATACTGAAGTGTATAAGCCATAAAGTTTATATATATTGAATTACACGGAAAAATTTATTAAGACTACAGAATCTAAATAATAATTCCAAGTATTATAATATCATGCAAATTATTTTTTAAAGAAAGTCTTAGTCAATGTATTCATCACATCAGTTATACAATTTAAGTTCAATCACAGGAGTACCATTCGTTATCAATACTTATCAATCAAACTAGCGCCCGTTGCACTGGAGGCCATTTCGAGTTATTTACGTTGCGCAGGAGATGACAGTGGCGCGGGAGAATTTTTTGTCGGCTATTGTTTTGCTATATCTTGTGACGTCCTTATAATGGAGACTTCACATAGATATTATCACAATAATCGTATTTAATTTTTATAGGAATTTACATTAATTTTTAGATCAATTTCTTGCTTGATTTTAATTAAAAATGGTAACCGGATTTCAGTACCTTAAGATTATATGTATATTCGCTAATTATAAGTAAATCCAAATGAAAATATTTTAATCAACTTTGGTACAAATTGAACTTATTAGACGTCAATCAAACTAAGCCATCTGTTCGTAAATCTACCGGAGGGTATGCTCCTGAGAAGAACAGGCAAGAAACTTAGCAAGGTGTGTTCCTCCCTTTACACGTCATTGTAAATTGTTTGAAAAATGTTAAAATCCACAATCAATAATTAAACTATGAATTTAGTTCGCCTCGGTTCATGGATGTGAGAATGGACCTCTCACATACGAGATGTATACCCAAATATCTAGTACTAATATTAAGAGTTCGTGTTGCGAACATTTTTCGATTACGATGAAAATACGTCACGAAAAATATTCGCTGCAAAACAAAAAATCTATCCGGTTAAAAAATTGTTACCAACAGTCAAGTGTAAATACTTCTTTAGAATTGTTACAATTATGAAATGTTATAATGGGGCGTTTATATGTAAATAGATACATAATAACAGTCGGACTCCCAAGAGCCGCAGTCCGCTCGAGACGACCGCCATGATCGTGTCACTGACAGCATGTAAGTTATTCATTAACAGAAGTTAAAATATTGACACGAATTTAACTGAATTCCAAAAACTATTTGACAAATTAGTCTTCCCGCTCTTTTTGAACCTTTCGGTAGTAAGTTATGCCCGAAATTGGAAAGCGTTAACGATGACTTTACCCCAACATTCGCATATAAATAACACGAAATTTGTTTAGATATCCAATTCATGCGTGAACAAATGTTCGTATTTATCATCTGCAAATGTCTGCCTCTTCCGGGATTCGAACACGGCTCCTTTGGCCAAGTAGACAGAGGTCCTGACCTCAAGACCAGAAAGTAAAAAAGGAAAAGTCAAAATAAGTGAATTAATAAAATGTATTTATCTTGTGTAACAAGAATATTTATCTTATTTCTAAAGACACGTAAATGTAACTCCAAGACCTCAAATGCACGTGTTCTTCCAACGCAACAAAATAGGATGCAAAACTGCCGTGATTGAGAAATTGACCGGCAAATGACATTATTAAGGACAATCTAATAGAAACCTATTATAAGCACACTTAAAGTATACAATGGCTGTGACGTGTACAGCAATTAACAATATAAGTTTAAATTAAAATACCAGCCTTTCTGATACACGCGATTGCTCGAGCACAATGTATTTTTTAAGTACTTAAACATGGAGCGAAATGTATTATTTCTTTGTATGAATCGTGGAGAGATCACTTGGGAGAGTGTCTAAATGTTGTTTAAATAATTAAAACATTAACACGCTCAATCTATGTTTAATTAAATAATTAGATAAATGAAATAGTTACCATCTACTTTTAAGCATAGCCAAATTTAGAATTTCAGGCGGCAAAAATGTTAGGTACAGAGTTTAATATTAAAACGCATAAGGGTTCCACAATATCGGAATATCCCGATTTTCTACTGCTGATGTTAACAGCAGGGTAGTTACATAAGTTTTTGAAACACATAAGGCCTCGTGAATGCGCTAGGTACATAACTGATAGTCCCACATAGTAGGCCGCAGAATCAGAACAGTGGTAAAGTAGCCTATAATAAAGACAATATTACTATTTAGGAATAATGTAGGATAAGATAGGAATTATATATAAATGAAAATTTTAAATTTCAGTAATCTTGGCGCTAGCTGCGTGCGCGCAGACGGTTGACATCAGCCTACTCAGTGGTGACGTGAACGTCAAACTGCAAGACAACTCGTATGGTGGACTCAATCTGGTGCTCGAGCGCAGTCAGTATACAATAATTATGTTGCTCTTAATTTTTTTTTATCACACTTTACTTTCTATCCCGCTTTGTCTATCACACTCTCTTTTGTTTCCAGCAACATATCGTACAAGTACACATACTATTGTTTACTTGAGCAAAAAGAGCTTTTATTTTTATTTCAAACCGTTCTTCTAATTACTCTTTATACGTTTTAGTGTATTTTAATTTGTGTTGCTTAAAATTAATATGCTATAATTAGTTGAGTTATTTACCTAAATTGTTATAGCAGATATAAGAACTGTTTCGGCTCGTAGGACTTCTAATAAATGTATGTGTTATGGTCAAAAATAGCCGAATAATACTTACATTAGCATTTCATTTATTTCGTCTCATGATTTAAAAAAAGATATTTAAATATATATACTAAACTTTCTATAGAGGGCATATCCGAAGTCATAACCGTGATCGGTCGTCTAGCGGGTGAAGTGAAGAATGTGATTCAAGACGGCGATGCGTTAATCCAGTTCAACAATGACACCTCCGTAAGAATCAGCTCAGAGGAGATAGCGGGCGCGCGGGTCGGACACCTACTCATCTTCACTTGGGAAGCGCCGAAGACGGTTATACTTGAGGATTGTGTAAACTTAGGTAATAATTTCATTTATTATTACATTTCTCTGCGTTTTCATGTAAAAATATGATGATAATAACTGTCGATTAAAACGTAATTCGGGACTAAAAATAAAATGATAATAATGATTAAAATATGAAAGTAAAAGAGTAAAAACAGTAAAATCTTAAATTAAGTCCATGAACGAATGACGGTATCCCTCCGGATGCTGCGGGCAGAGTACCGTGAAGATTGATGCAGTACCGAGGGCTATAGCCTGAGAATATTGAAGATTATGTTAGAGAAAAATGTTTTAATTACAGGCACCAACAACTGGTACGGCGGACCTCAACAGAAACGACAGTACTGGCCGATAGAGCGACTGATTCTCCCTGAATATTCGTACTTGACCAAGGAGGCAGACAACTGCGGCGTCGCGGAACCCTACTGGCTCAGCTCCTCGGGCGTCTTCTACTACTTCGACAAAAAAGTCCCGCTCTTCGTTGACCAAAACAACAGAGACAAAAACGCAGCCTGCTTTAAAGCGCAAATAAAACCACCGTATTCGAGTAAACGGGACAAAAATGAATTGGTATACGCAGTGGGAATATTCGATAACGTGAGAACAGCACATGAATATGCAATCGAGAAGTATTTAGATAAACCATCCGGTATTCCTGATCAGAGAATGATTCAGTATCCAATTTGGTCTACATGGGCAAAATATAAGCGTAACATTGATCATGACGTCGTATTGAAATTCGCAGATGAAATTAAAAAGTATGGTTTCCCAAATAGCCAGCTGGAGATTGACGACCTCTGGGAGGTTTGTTATGGATCTCAGACTATAGACGTGAATAAGTTCCCGAATATGAAGAATACGGTAGACCAGTTGAAGGAGAAAGGATTCAGAGTAACGATTTGGACGCACCCGTTTATTAATAAGGGATGCGAGCCTTGGTACTCAGAGGCCAAAGATAAGGGGTAAGTAAACATTTATTCGCAAATTGTAGATAATTTTCATTAAATTATTTCTGGGTTTTATTTTTCCAGGGTTGAGTAGGACTTGTTGCATTGTACTGAAATAATAAAGTGACAAATCGTATCTCAAAAATTTGTTTGAAATGATCAATAATTTTTGAACGCCAGATATCTCATTTCTTCCGAGTATGGATCAGTGGAATCAAGTTGGTGGAATGACAACGGGACCACAACAGCGTATATCGACTTCACCAAGCCAGAGGCGCGTTCGTGGTATACAGACCGGCTGCAGAAACTCAAGGACGCAACAGGCATCGACAGTTTTAAGTTTGACGCTGGAGAAACTAGTTGGGCACCACAAGTGAGATATGATTTGATAATATAAGGCAATAAAAGTAAAGCTTTAAGCACAAGAGCGATGAAAATAAAAATAGCTTAAACGTTATAGTTATTGAGGTTGTAATAAAACAGTGCCTCCCTCAAGGATCTTAAAACCGGTCGGTCCTGCGCTGACCGCATCCAGCAGCTTCTAGCGACCTTTATCAGATCGTCAGTTTATCTAAAATGATTATGTTTAATATATTTATAACCACTTTTACAGATACCATTACTGCAAGGAGATATCAGGGACCAGCCGGGAGTGGTCACCGCCGATTACGTACGAGCAGTTGCGAAATTCGGACCTATGGTGGAAGTGAGAACTGGATACAGGTAGCTTATTTACATTGAAGATTACGTTATTTACTTTTCAGCTCTGATAATAAAAAGCCATGGAATCATTGCAATAGAATATTTTAATGATAAGATTTTTTTTCCTTTAGAACTCAAAACCTGCCAATATTCATCCGCATGATCGACAAGGACACCTACTGGACCTTCGAGAATGGTCTTCCGACATTGATCACGACGCTCCTCCAGATGAACTTGAACGGGTACTCGCTTGTGCTGCCCGACATGATCGGCGGGAACGGCTACAACGAGCCACCTTCGAAAGAGTTGTTCTTGAGGTGGCTCCAGGCTAACGTGTTCATGCCTAGCATGCAGTTCTCGTATGTGCCATGGGAATTTGATAATGAGGTACCGTCTATTTACGTATACATTGTTTTTTTAAATCGCTGATTCTGGCAGCTTCAGATAATTTTGCAAGTGCTTGAAAAGTAGTGTATGTCATCATAAACAGCCTATATGTTTTGCACTGCTCGCCACAGGCCTACCTACAGAAACACATGAGGAGTTTAGTCTCTATCACGACCTGGTCCAACCGGTCGGTGAATAAAAGCGTTTGCCGTAACAACAAGGACAAAGGGATTAACGCGCCTTCAAAAACACAAAGTTGTTTACTTAAGATAACAAACATTGATTGTACATTCGAGGGGCCAACATTGACTAAAATTACTTTGTCTTCTTAAACGAAACCAGAGCATTCGATCTACTTCGTCAAAGAGTTGATCGAGCCCTTGTAGTACCGCTTTGGAATTAATCATTTTAGAGTTTTGGCAGACGATAGCGATCAGCAAGAAGTTCGTGGAGCTCCACGCGCAGTACTCGGCGCAGATCGTGGCGGCGTGCGAGCGCGCGGCGGCGACGGGCGCGCCCGTCAACGGACCCGTCTGGTGGGCCGCGCCCGCGGACACCGCCGCCTTCGACATCTGGGACCGTACGTTGTGACTAACGGCCCCCGTGCTAACATGTGTAGCGCTCGCCCAGCGCCTGATCAATGCGGTTCTGGGAATACCTAACAAAAATCGTCGCCAATCATTATACCCTTTGGACCGTCCTTTTTTTTTTTTTTTTTTTTTGTGACGCTGAGGAGAAGCTCTACCAGCCGATCCCCTAACCTCTGGGGAGGAGGAAGAGGGGGGTGTGTGGGGCTCTCACCCACTAAACTCCTCAGCGACGCACCTACCTAGCCGCTTTCCATCGACAACACGGGATGGCCCGAAGACATTTCGCCGTAGTATCGATGGAGCGGCCTGACCGTGGTTTGGTCCCATCTCGGAGTACTATGCTATGTACCCCCAAACCATCAGGTGTTTAAAGTCGGCGCACCGTGCGCAGGTACACCGACTGGGCTGTGCAGTCCAGGTAACGGCCCCCAGCCGTGCCCGAAGCCCAACAGGTGTTACGGCGGCATAAGACGCCCAAAGGTCGTCCTACGTCGCCCCGTCCTACGGCGACGGATACCAGAGATGGCGGCTGCTTCCCGCACTCTCTCCGCATCCTCCTTCGCCCCCATTACGGCCTCACAAAAGGTGAGAAACGCCTGCCATGACCTGTCGCTCTCAACCATCTTAGTGATGACGGTTGAGAGGGAGAGGTCGTCCCCTACAACAGCAGTAAGTGCCCGCCGCTCCTCCACCCATGCCGGGCACTCCGCAAGCGTATGCTGTGCTCCCTCATCAGGGCAGCCGTCGCAGTGGTGGCAGGCAGCAGTTGGCTCCCTTCCAGCGATTCGACACAGGTATCCTCCAAAACATCCATGTCCCGTGAGGACCTGTGTCATGTGGAACGTCAGGACACCGTGCTGCCTTTCCACCCACTGCTTAAGGATCGGACTGACCGCCCCAACCGTTCGCACGCCCACATTCGTACGTGTGAGCCTTTGCGCCCACACCTCTATTGCTGCATCCCGTAGCCCCTCGCGTCTGTCTACCACCACATGCGGCGCCGGATCCTGTCCCCTGGAGCGTGCCTCCTCGCGCCAATAATACACTGATGCGAGGACCCCTGCCTCAAGGTCCCAGGGCACAGAACCCGCTAGCACCGCCGCCGCCTTTGGACCGTCCTAGGGCAACCTATTGGTTCTGGTATACACAAATTTAAATTCAGCGTTACTATTTCAGTAGTATTTGTCAATCCGACCAGAAACATATATTGCAATAAGAGTACATTATTATAAAAAATAATTGGTAATATTTACTGGGTATTAAACTGAGGTCATGTAGACTACTCGCGAGTGGTAGTTTTCAACTAAGCGAAAAGTTACAAAAGACAATATTAGTTTGGTCTTTTGAAAGTCACAATTTAAAATTAAAAGAGCTGTAAATAAAGCAATTATTAAATTCATTTTGTATCAAACAACTGTGCTATACAACTATCGATTTAGATATTTTAATTAAGACAAACACATGCAACGGTGACAATTCAGTTATTTGCTTCTCTTTCCCATTGAATATGAAAAGGATAGAATGACTTTTAGAAACATCCAGTTAGTTAAAACTTAGACGATATTTTAACTTTTGAGATAATCTAATTGACTTGTTTTATGATTCGAGTTCAAATACGGCAAATGTACTTTAAAGCCCCTATTCAGGATAGTCGAATGACGTCACTGTTCTTCTGTCTTTGTTAGATTGTAATGAAAGAGTAGTATGAACTTTAATGTAATTAAGTTCGGACACAACGGAATCGGGGCAAATATCAAGCAAAAATTCTAATATTCAGTCCGTAGGAGCTGGACACCACTTATTAGCGTAAGCTTACTTCAGTTTAGTTGGCTAGCGTTTTTGATTTATTTATTTAAAAATAGCAAACTTAACTGTATATATAGGTAACTTAACTGAGGTAGGTATAGGTAAAATATTGTAATCGGTTGAATCAACAAAGTTTGTCAACATTAAAAAATTAGTATAATTAATTTTTCAGAATACATGCTCGGTGAGACGATCCTAGTAGCGCCAGTGGTAGAGCGCGGCGCGCGCTCCCGTGACGTGTACCTGCCCGCAGGCTCCTGGTTGGCTGGCGGCGACCACACCAAGCCCTTCAAGGGCGGTGATTGGCTCAGAGACTACCCCGCGCCGTTGGACGAATTACCGTTCTTCGTCAAGGCTAACTAATAGGGCACTGGATTTTAATTGCAGAATGAATCTTTAAAATATAATTTAGAACATTCATCTCAGTGATTTTTACCGATTTTAAATAATAACTATGTCACATAGATGTTGTATTGTAAGCTCTATAAACTGCAATATAACTTACATTGTGATATTTGAATAATATTAATTTAATGTATTCTAATATTTCTAGTGTGCAATAAAGAATATGCTATCTATCTAACTACTATTATAAAGAAGTAAAGTTTGTGAGGTTGTTGGGGGTTTCTGAAAATACGAGTTGGATTTGAAAAAAATATTTTTGTGTTGAATAGTCTGAGTAGTATCGAGGAAGATTCTAGGCTATATAACATTTGTGGGAGATCAATCTACACGCGGGGGAAGCTAGTGTAATTAGACAAACTAATGTAATATCTTACAAATATAAGTAAATGGCTTTTATTTATTACACATAAGGGCTCGTTTTATTTTTTTTACTCCACTTTTATTTTGAAAAATTTGGATTTCATAAAACTATTACACTACTACATACATTTTACCCCTAACAACTCAAATAGAAATCAAAGTACACCATATAGTTAATCTATAATTTATTTTACAACGGAAGACTAAGATACAACGACAACAATTTTACATAAAGTTAAAATAAAATTAACTCACACTAAGATGAAGGAACGACAATGTTCTTGACGAGCCCGTCGCCGAGTAGTCTGAAATCTTCAATTAGAGCTTCCTTGTTGATTCTGTATTTAGTTTCACCTTTTACTGTCACAGGTTCAAGGGCGTTGGCGTTTGTCAGCTGTTTTAATAAAAAAATATTAATATAATATATATCCAACTCACAACTATTGGGCTTGATTCTAAATCTAGAAAGTGCAGTCTATCTCCTTCTCTTATTATGTATGGGAAAAGGATAGCAAAAAATAGAACTTAAATTTAGATCCCTAAAAGAAATCGTATATAGACAATTTCACTAGGCATTTAGCGAGATGCTTCATAAAAGAATACATTTTACGACGTTCATTTAAGTCGAAAATTAACAGTTATGAAAAATTTTATATAAATTATATGACATCTGTCCTTCTCTAAATCATATAGAGAAAACGAGACGCACTGAACTCGTGTTATTTAGTGTGTCATAAAACTAAGTCCACATAGCCGTATCGGTACAAAGTAATTAGGTAATATTTTGAAAAAAATTAGTGTAGTAGGCCAATAAGTGTTTGTACGAAATTCTTCCTGTTCCGCGACCGGACTTCACGCAAATGAAGCCGCAACTAACTTGAGATTACGTTGCAGTCAAAATAGGAATAAAATGACTATGTCGGTAATTTGCGACATCATAGACACGAAAGAATTTCATTTCAATGACTATAAATCAATAATTTTGCAACAAAACTAAACGATACTTTAAGAAAATATTATCAATTATTTATTTATTATGAAAACCGACTAAAATTGACTAATATGACTATAATTGAAGAATAATTGATTTGAGTATTACAATGAGTCTAACTACAGTTTATTGAAAACCTTGTAATATGTAACTTGTAATATATATATTTTTAAATAATACAAAAACAGTAAGCATAAACTGAAGTTTTGTTTTCCTTGCAAAGTGAAGGTAGTTTTCGCTTCTATACCTCTTTAGTACAACGATAGAGCCAAATAAAATACTCATAATATAAATAATGTTTACATTATATTCATATAATGTTGGTCCTGACCTGAAACTCTCTGTCAGTGTCGATATCGGGCTTCCACAGCACCGCGATGACGTCACCGCCGTAGCTGTCGTGGAAGAACAACGCGAAGTCGCTGTACGCACTCTGATGAAATATTTTATTATTTTAATTTAATTTCTTTTTTCATACTAATTTTATAAATATTGATAAATACTCTACTTTTAATTGAGAATTTTATTAGGAAAATTAACCATTTGTTATGTTTTTAATCTTAAGAGACGGTTCCCCAAATACATAGTGGTTCCACACTTAAGACTTCATAAAACAAGGCACTCATTTATGGGGTAATGTATACATTTTAGTAAAAATCTCAACAAATATAACTGAACTGCCTATAAACAAATTTAAAGACTATATCAAACAAAATTTAATGAAAAAGGTTACTACAAAGTTCAGGTGATAAGAATGCGTAGATTAATTAAAAATGCAATTTAAATAACCTTAAAGTGTAATTAAACTAAATTGAATTTTAATCAAACATGAAATGAGGATACATAGCGATGTATAAAATATCGTACTGAAAAACAAAAAAATATGCTTGTAATATTATTACATAATAACATAGGTAATTTGTAAACGTCATTACAAATACTACAAGATCAGATGTTTCTTGCATCACTTCTCTTCAGCTACTAAATAATCGAAGTCGATTCAGAATCATCAATTTAATACTTAATTATATTTCAAAACTGGGATAATATGCAAATACTCGATTAACAAAAGCATTGTATAATAGTCAGAATATCCCAAAACACTGATTGTTAGATAATTTTATTATTAAAATTGTAAAATAATAATACATGGGAAAATTCTAATTCGTTGCTAGGCTACTACACTAGATCGCGATGCCCGTTTCCGCGCAAGCGTGCAAAATTAAGGATGGCGACCATGAGAGTTGCAATAAGGGCTGTCAAATCAGCTGTGTTACAATTGGAAGTTTTCACTAATACTAGTGTCATACCTTTATTTCAAAATTTTGTATGGAATTATGTATGATACTTTATGTGTTGTTGTTTTATTAAAATAGTGCATTTGAATGATAATATTACATATTTTTTTATACTTAAACAATCATAATAACAAAAATTCTTGCTACATCACACCTGTTATCTAGCTCAAATTAAGCTCGTGTGTGTATAATACTGTGTGTGTGTGTGTATAAAAATATCAAATATGCTAAATACCATACAAACATTAATGACATGAACTAATTTTTGTACTCATCATTCAAGTATCTGTCACTACCAGGATTCAAGCCCGAAATTTTAGCTAAGTAGACCGACCACTACACCAGACGATTTTCAAAGCAAAACATTTTTTAATTTTTTGTAATTATTTAATATTAATTTATAAATGAAAATCGTGTTGTGTAAAATAGTATTATGAACTTGTTTGGTACACTTAGCATCTTTAGATATAGGCGTTATTTTTAGGGATCCGCCTCTTAAACACGTCGTTATAAATCTAAGACCTTTAGCTCACCCTCAACTCGTCCAAATACATGAAGACAGGATTAAACTCGACCACAGGTATGACGTCGGAGCCCTGCCCGTGTCCGGGGGCCGGCGGGCGCGCGCGCTCCGTGCCCTGTGGGCCCGCGCCGGCCCGCAGGCGGATCAGCGCGTCGAACCCCGCCAGCGACGGCACGAATATTTGCTGAGACAACAAATATTTGTTTATACAACCTCTTTAGCCGATAATAAAAGCTTTTCATGTTTCATTTAACCTTTCTATGTATAATTATTAATTCATAAAATACCCAATATTGCAGTTTGGGAGTTAGTGCATGCTTGGTGCGTGGTTTTTGGGATTATTTAAATTTTCTGCATCTTTTACAAGGCCTCTCTACATTCGAGATACAGGTTTATACTAGTTCGGAAGCCAGTGACTAACTAGGATTCTGCGAATGTATGTCTCAAAGAAACCACCTAGCAATAAGAAATGAGCCAATAAAGTTATTGACATCTCTATTATATAAAAATCTCGTGTCACAAAGTTTGTTATCGAACTTCTAAACAACTTGGCAGATTGAAAAACTTTTTTTTATATTTCGGTAGGTCGTAGGCTACTTTCATGGCCTTAGGTTATAAGGGGCTCTCTCTAGATTTATTCCTTACAAATAATGTTTATGGCATAACGTTTGCCGAGTCAAATAGTTTTCCCATAATATTAAGTATTAGAGGTTTTTCAATAACTGATGGCATTACCATAGTCTTGCGTGCAGAGAAAAATCAAACTCGTTTAATTATGTATGCAGCATCAAAAATGCTGTTATATATAGGACATAGTAAGCTCACCAGCACATGATCGTCGGTGTGATCGAGCAGCGCCGCCGTGAGGTAGTGCAGCGCGCTGCGGGCGAGCGCCTGCCCCCGCGCCAGCACCGGCCCGCCGGGGGCCCGCGCGCCCCACACGCCAGGCAGCTCGCCGTCGTATGACGTCACTATGTGCACTATGTGCTCCCCGGACGACGGCTGCTCGCGGGACGAGAATTTGGACTCCAATTCTAGTATTTCTTCGCCTGACACATGATACAGTTGATTTTTAATTTTCATATAAGCGTCTCTCTTTATGTGGTTTTAAGTGGTAGCATTTTTGTTAAATTTGTGTGCACACTATTTTTCGAATAATTTTTACATGCAACAATGAAACTTCCGTTCAATTCTATACAACAAGTCCTATGCAGGCTGTTAAGGATAATGATTCATTTCATAACTATACGAAAAGAAATATTAATGATATAATATGGCCTTACGTTTCATATCTCCGTTGAAATCCAAGATCACCATTTCTCTCGTCCAGTCCTTTTCAGCCAACAACCTCAAGACTCTCAGTAGCCCAATAGTGGGCATAATGGTAGGCGTGAGAGGATGCGGATGTAAGAAGGTAGATGCTACCATCAGCTCAGCCAGGGTGGAGGGAAAATGAGGGGGAGATAGAAGATGGGAGGACAACCAGCGTTTGAACAGACAGACAGTGGGACCGAACGACGGATGCTTTTGATGTAATCTGGGGAAGATAATAAATACTAAACAGAATACTAAAATAAAAGATAGTCAACTCGATTATACAGGATGAAGAAAAGAATACGCCAGTAAAACTTAGTATACAACCAATGTTCTAATTTAATGTAGTTTTGTTAACTCCATTCTGTAGATGCCACACACACATTACAAAATGTTCATTCAAATAAGTCCTATTTTAAAACAAAGCAACATATTAGAAAGATTTATATTAAGTGTCGGCTCCCTAAGTAAGAGTTGGTTTAAAAGACGTGTACCCAATGCTGACCATAATCTATACAGAATTCTGTTCTTTGTAAATTTGACTAAAAGAGGATGGTTCTGAATTTATATGGAGGTTGGTAGTCGATCACAGCCTAAAGCACAAGTTATATAAAATGAAAAAGTACATTTTTAACAATATCATGGGACAAAAACTATATTTTGTGATTTGACCCACATTTTGACAATACTAGAATTTTATTCCGATTCAAAAATCGTTAACCAAATCCAAAAAACAGTCGATAGACAAGACATCAAAATATAACGTCAATTGTTTATCAAAATATTTTTTTATAACTAGGCATGGGTTCGATTGGGTTCAACCTACGACTATTTTGAATTACAAAATATGTTATAAGAACATGCACAAGTTTTCAGGATGTTAATATTTTACCATCATTCAATCTGAGAACATTCGATTTAACCCTTTGCACTCCTAATTATTTATTTTTTTTCCTTCCACTAACTCCTTAATTAATTTCCAAAAAAAAGCATAAAAGGAGGTGATAATAAAAAATTCTACTGAAATGTGTAAAATATGTCTGACATATTGTAATTTTAATTATTTTTTTAAAATTGCGTCATGCGTTGTCGAGTGTGGCTCGACATAGGAGTTGACGTAAGAAATACGATGTCGAGTGTGACTCGACTTAGGAGTTCAAAGGGTTAAAGGATAGATTGTACAAATTGACCTTATAAAAAAGGGTATATTCAAGATCCCGTGAGCATAAGCTTTCGTTTAATATAAAATTTACCTTCAGGGGTTTTCAACTACCAGTAATGTATATCTACTTTATCTAAAACCAAAACATTATTTGTTGTATTATAAACGTTACTTTCTTATTTTTAAAGTGGTGCGTATTTATGAGAATATTACTTTATCAAGCATCGTACATCCTTAAAATACTTCTAATAGATAATAAAGGCAGTTAATTAATACAATATTTTTTAACCAAATTACAAGCGAAAAATTTTTGTGGCTAATGTCATTTACTTCTAAATTACATTATATTGAATCGGTATACTCAATGACCTTGAGGCTGTAGATTGATACAGTTCTGTAGATAGAGTTTTATTAGGAAGCATGCATCGTTAGATAGCTGCCTGCTGGGAGTTACTATATCTATATAAATCTTACCCGTGCAAAGCTCCTCTAAGTCGCGGTAGTAGTACTGTCTCACACTGCAACTTAACACTTTCATCCGTTTCCCTGAACTTGGCCACGCCATCTTCCATCTCTTTTCTCAATAGCGTTATCTCTTTCGGGTGCGCGATCTCCAATCGGAAGACTAGGCCGTTTTTGAGTACGTCTAAGTGCGTGGGGTACGCGTGTGTTGGGAGGGAATACTGTTTGTGTAGTTGATCTGCTATTTGAAGATGGAATGCTGCTTTCAGACAACGGAACGCTTGTATGTCACCGGGCCATTTGCCGCTGTGTCCTGGAAAAGTATTAAGGAAATATAATCAATTGGATAGAGTAATTATCTTTAAGTGTCAATAAAGCTCTAGAAATCTCGGCCGACCCAATTAGAATCGTGTGTTGCATTATGTTGGGTTTCAATAATATATCTATGGATTTATTCATTTTAGCTAGCACATACTTGTATCTAAGAGCAATTGGGGAGTCCTTTACAGACAGCTGAAGAATGAGGTGATGTGCCCTTAGCTTATGTCAAAACTCAAATACATTTAATTCAGATTAAAAACATGTTTGTCTTAAACATATGTGGGACTTATCAATTTAAGTCTATGTAATCTTGTACTAGGATAAAACCGCTCTTCTAACGTCTTAACTATAGCATGTAAATAGGCATAGGGATCAGGCTGTTGAAGCGCTCTTTAATATCACACACACATAGAAAATGTCCTTTGCTTATATTAACGCACGAACGGCACGCAATGGATGTAAAGATTTTAAATAATTTAAATTCAAAATTATTTACACGAGATTCCGTTCTAGCAAGCAACGAGTGTTATTTAGATGTTAACAATTTAAAGCCTTTTAGAATTTTAGTAAAAATTAAAAGTATTTTAGTTCATGTTCAAAATTAACATATTGCTTGTATTTACTGTTACCTCCAACTTATTAGTATATGAGTTGATTGTGTGACCGTTAATTTAATATTTAGATAGTTAGCTACGTGCAATAAGGGATTATGTGCCTATGAACACTATTTGTGAATGAATGTACTATTATTATTAAACAACAAGAATTAACATTAAAGTAATAAAAAATGTGAGCCAATGTTGAAATAAATTTTCTGACCCTGAATTTGACTAAAGGTCCTGCAATCGATATGTATTTATAAATTTCATTGTAATTTCCATCTTTTATTTTTGACACAAATTGATCCTTGTTATTATTATTCGCACGAGCAATATTAAAAATATAATATGTGTCTCTCACCCAATTCCACGACAGCCTTGTATGCGGGCGTCCAGTCAGGCAGGCGGGCCGCGCCGGCGCCGGCGCCGGAGCCCGCCTGCGAGGCCAGCCCGCGGCGCCACGGCTTCCGCGGCGCCCGACACGCCGGCGCCAGCGGCTCGCAGTAACTGAACACGGGGGACACGCCTGGAGACGGGGACCAATACAACACATACATCACAAACACCATTAACGTTAAAAAGTACTAGTCATTACTCCAATAGTATTATTAATTCTAGTCAGCTTATTACACTACACTAAACAAATTATCAATACAGGTGACAATACATTCAAAAAAATGTAACCGTCTTTGAATTAAAAAACAATTTAGCAGATATTAGAATACTAAGTTGGCACTACTGAGTGGTACAAATATGTCAGAAATTTGATAAAAAATGTAATGTTTAAAATGTTTAAAATAATCACAAATTTTAAACCGATACCGATATCGGTAAATTAATTGCTATTGCTCTTCCGTCACTTTCAGACTCCTGTTTTTCTTTCACTAACACTTTCCTTTTTGATACTCCTCACATTCAAATTTCGTCTAAAATAATTCCAACATATATTATTTATATTGATTTTTAATTATGAATACACGCTGTATAGTGTAATATATATAAATAAAATAATAAATTTCGATATTATACTGTACGAAACACAAGTTTATAGGAAAATGTTAGTGATAAAACTGACCATAGACCGCGCTAACGTCGAGCGGGCCAGCGGCGAGCCCGCGCATGTCGTTGCGCAGCTCGTCGAAGGCGCGCAACACGTTCAAAGATGCCTCTTCACACTGAAAGTTGTATTCCTTGCGACACAACAGCGACTCTAGTTGGTCGAACACGTGGAACAGGTCTGAACTTGGTATATCTTGGGGACAAAAACATAATACAGTTCATATTTTTACATTGTTGTTAAATAAAAACCAACTCTATTGCTGTTGAATACCAACTCAATCTCTAAAACATGTTAGCTTTCGTGCGCGTGCGCAACATCCTTGATTGTGAGTGTAATAACGCTTTAAAGCAAATCACTGATCTCTAACTATTATTGAAAATGCTTTAAGTATAATAAGTATGTTTCACTGGACAAAAAAAAATTATAATATTGGAAAAAAAACCAATTTTAATGTTTTTTTTCTTGTCAGCAATATTCAAGAACTAACGCAAGCATTTTAACATTTATGAATTAAGAAAGTAGGTAGTGATAATTTAATAATTAATTGTTGTTTAGTTTCATTTTGATTTTCGAAATTTCATAACTCTTGCATAGCGATATTTCTTTTTTTTATGTCACTACTCCATGAAAATATTTTTTTCCAGGGTCACTGTTAAGAACCCCCCAATTTTGATATATGAATGTTGCATCCTGACCATATTTAAGGTGGAGTAGGTAGTCAATGATCTGCCTGGTGACCGTGCGGCGCTCAGCGAACGAGTCCCCCGACCAGACGCACGTCTCCGTTATGGAGCCATCTTGAAAACGGCGCAGTTCAGACTTGTCACCCCAGAACGCTCTATAATTAAGAAAACATCACATGGTAATAATATTAGATTTTAACATTTAAAACTACAACTATTACAAGCTTTAATTGCTTCTGTTGCCTACTAATTGATACTACTTGCCTCAAATTTGGAGACCCAGGGTCCAATTCCCAATAGGGGCAGAAAATCTCAGTTTGATTAGTGATAAGGCGTTTTCTAAGTCTACCTGGATAGCTATCACCATCTTACAGTCTGTAGTTTTAACAATAATGTTAACATAATTAGCTCCAATAACTTGGCAGTAAGATAATTATCATCTTTTACCACCACGTGGGAAGAGCTATCTTGACCTTTATCCCGTTCCGTTAACGATATAAACAACTATCTCTATCTATGTTTCTGACTATCTCTAACACCAAAAAACCCAATCTGAATAGAATATAGGAAAATACTACACAAAGAATCTGCTTATCTTTAATTGCTGGATATCAGAATTTGCAACTCAATGTAATTATCTTTATTTTTATTTGACATTTAACACAATAGATACTTATAAAATTGTATTCATATCATTATTATTCGCACGCTTTGTAATGGCTTAAACCTATTTAAGCGCATAAATGTAAAGGACGAGTAACTTATCCTATATGGGAAACAAAACATTTCATTTCTATCAATGATTGCTTAAACCAAATAATATAACGAAATAATCTCACCTAAACTCCTCTGCTTCCGGGAGATTCGCTGGTGGCCCCTTCTCTACAATATTGAGACAGTTTTCTGGGTTTAAAATTAATCCAAATGATAGCTTTGGCATACTTCTGAAACAATTGGGAATAAAATATTATAAATATGTTTTTTAAAATATTATTTATTGTAAATCATAAAGCTTAGAAAAATATTTATCTCCTTTTTAAAGAGATGTTTACAGGGCTTGGGCGAATCCAAAAACGCGCTACTCAAATTGTAATATCTCGAAGAGTTTCCACACTATCGAAACAATCATAATAATTGATGACCAATGATTCTATAATCATCAGGCATACATGATTTAAGCATAACTTTAACCGTTTAATATTTATTATTTTCCCCGTTTTTGAAACAGTTTTCATTGACACACAGCTCAGTGTACCCTGAGTGCCTACAGCTGTCCTTGATAAATGGACTATCCAACTTCAAAATTCTTTGCAATTTGAATCATTACTTCCTGAGATTAGCACGTTCACCCAGACATACAAATAAACTTAATATTAGAATAGATTTAGTAAAAAACTTGATATCTTGTTCAATTCAACTAAAACTTACTCTTCCTTGTTGATCTTTTCAGGTTTTTTCTTCACACTCCATGAAAAATCAGCCTCGACTATTTGTAATATCAGGTCAACTCTGTTGCCCAAACCCTTGGTTAGAAGTGAGTACAGCATGTCTATTACAAGATACAAATCATCCACTCCGTAGTTCACTTGAACGGGCCGTGGAGTTTTCTCTATCACCACCTTTTTTAACATTTGTATGTTTTTAAACCTGAAAATTTACATTAATAAGTATAGGCTGAAATAACCACATTGGGGATATAAATGAAATATCTAAATTATTTTTTATTTCTTACAAGCCTTGTTTCGGTAATAATGTAGAATTATTAGTTTATCTTGTTCCTTTTAGGATAATGTGCCCTATAGCAAACGGACATTTTTCTTTTTTTTGGTGGATCTATCAACAATAACCAAAAAACTCCTCCCATGCTCCCGAGCAGTGTCAAGAGGGGCTTGGATTAAACTCTGCGCAAAATTTAGTCCTATGTGACTAAGCTTTTTCCCCCATCAATGGCCTAAGCCACCCGGAGACGCAAGCCCCTCGTCTTAGGTGGGGACTCTAATGTAACCGCACCGTTAGAGCACCAGGATCTAGCATCAACAAAGCCACCAACAGCACACTCCCAGCCAATTCCGCAGACCGGTGAAGTGCCTGGAAACCGACCAGTGGGCCCTGAAAAGAGCCTTATTTACTGGAGATCCGCCGACCACGAAACCACTACCTATTCCGGTAGTTGCTTCATGCCCACCGTTACGTACATGCCCACCAAACCGTACGCCTTTTTGATCCGTTGTTGAAACACGGGATGAGGAGCTCATCAAGTACATTTAGCGAGCATTGAGCGGGAAGCTTCCTAGCGGAAGCGAACTGGAAATGGCCTTCTCTAACCCTTTCTACTGTTGTCTCTCTCAAGCCAGTATTAAAAATATTTTTCATTTACCTTAAAATATGATCGAACTGCATCAAGGGTTTCACAGGAACCATAAAAAGTGGCAAAAAACTGTTTAAATTGCTATTATCAAGCATGTCGACAGCAAGGGCACTTTCCCGTCTGAAACCATAATAAGTGCCCTTACACATCTGCCAACATATATTGTAGTAGCCCGTGACATCAAGAAATACTACTGGGAAATGTTTGTGGAACTCTTCTATAGGTGGTGATTTATCTCCTTTGTGCAATGAAATACCTTTAACATCCCATTCCGATGATTCTGAAAATAATATCAAAGACAAAATAAGTCCATTATTATTAGTTGTAAAAAAATCAGTAGTTATCCTGTGTTTGCATCTATGAGAAAATAAACTCAATCGAACATTATATTTTCACGCAAATAATAATATGTATTATATATATATCAATAATAAGATTTCTCACAGTCACACATATTATAAATGATTGTTTTTTTATATTAAATTTTTTTTTAATTCATACCTCTGGCTTAGTAGACAGCAGTGGTTCTAATTACTACAATAAGTATTAATAGTTAACTTAAATGTCAGTAGAAATGTACCAAGCCTTGCTTGGCTTGGTACATTTCAAGATGAAGGCAAATTAACTTAAATATTTTTTCAGTAGGTATCAGGTAATATTAATGAGTCAGTCACTCAACCTTCACCAACACTTAAAAGCTTTCAATATAATCCAATAAATTTAAGGTCTAGAATTCTATTTTCAGAATTGGACATAAACACACTGTTTACTTGAATTCCTGGTAATAATACTTACTCATTGCTATCCAAACATTTCTAACAATTTGATAACTGCTCATCAAATTATTGATGCGTTTCATTTGAACTAGGTATGAGACCAACATACACACAATATATCCAGAAACTTGTAAGTTTCTCTGTCGCAACCATATTTTTAATAATATAATGGCCTGTTTCAAATTATCTGTCTTCAACAAAACTGCTATTAAAAAGTTTTCATTTTGTGATGCAGTCAGATCACTTAAAACACTACAATTGTAATAAGAAGTAGGTGGACCCACATCATTGCTCTCCACACTTTCTGAGAACAACCAAGCTTCCCTCAAATTGTTTCTAGAAGGACTGAATCTATGAAGTTTATAAGCCTCTTCTTCACAAGTTAAATGAATTCGCATTAACAATTTCTTATTCAATGCTCCTGTTGGGGAAAAATCTAGGACAGGCTTTGTTTCACAACCATTTAACCATGTATATGTTACATTTTCAACAGTACTATGATTTCTGATGTGTGAAGCAATAACGGCAAGGTACGCAGCTCGTTTCTTATGATATCTATAGTTAATGGAATCATTTTTTGTATAAGTATCAGCAGGCACAGTTATCTGTATGTCTACTCTAAGTTTGGAGTTTAATGAACAACCTAATAAATAGGATCCAACAATTTTTATATCTCTAAACTTGTGAAACCTAAAAACACATTTGGTTTTAACTAGCTTATTGCTGATTGGTAATTTTACTTTCAGTTTTTTTGTGAGAACTTGCTCTGTCAGATCATATTCAATGCTATCTTCTGGTATAGAAAGGAGGTGTTCTTTGAACTCGTTAAACCATATCTCAAACTTCTTCTCGGTTTTTTCTTTAACTTTCACTTCTTGCAAAATTTCCTCAACTTGTAGCCGGAATAAGTTTGAATTAAACAAATTTTCTGTCTCTTGAAGACGGTTTAATTCATTCACGGTAGGTTGTCTGTATAAGCTTTTAGTTTTTAACCGTTTCTTAGTGTTTTTATTTGGATTATCTAAGAGTTCTCTTTCATTCTGATTTTCATGTTGCGTATCTCCATCATCCTCAGAAATAGAATTCTCCGCAACCTATAAAAAGACAGCATTCTTACAAACCTGCATTGCACTTATATACACTAAATTAAGAAGTAAAACTTACTCTCTTGACCATTTCTCTAGATTAATCAGTTTCCTTTAAAAGTGAAGTAAAATAATGGTACACAAAATTATTAAATTTTTAGGTTATTCCGTTGTAAACAATACGGACACGCGTGAATATGACTGAATATACTGTGTGAATATACTGACATCTCTGCTACTATATGTCAATGTCAAAAAAATTACATTTTTATTCCAATTATTTGGCATGGTAACTAAGACTTTTAAGCCATATCTTCATTCTTGTAGTTTTTATCTTTATTTATGACTCCAGGATACTGGTGCAATGTAGCCCTATGCCCCAAGGAGTTTTTGACGACTAATGTTACGCCCCGCTATTTTGTTAATGACTTACGAGATTTTTTTTGAAAATGGAATGAAATATAAGCGATTATGATAAAATGATACAAAAATGTAATATTATGATAATGATTACAATGAAATGATAAGTACATGAGAATGAATTTTTTTTTTTAAATAAATGAACTTACACTACAAATAAAAGAATGGAAATGAAACACTGAAAAATCAACGGGCCAAGACAACATGCCTTTTGATAATTGTTAGGAAAAAGGATGGGATTTGACATAAAAATCCTTTAGCCGTCGACCATAAATGTCAAGGTCAAACATTTTAAAATAGCAAATTGATAAGGATTATCAAAAAAAGAAACACATGTTGCCTAGACGACAGGTAATGTTTATAAAGAAGGGTCATACAGCAATCAAACACGGTAGCCGGTTGCATACTGATTTATTTGTTTTATGAGAAGTGAGGACGCAGCACCCGCTCTTGCCTACCTTCATATAAGCTTTATATATAACTAAATAAAAGCTTTGTCCTGGGTAAGTTGGAGCTTACCGGTCTTCGAGCGTCGTCTTTCGACGATAATGCCTTCTTCGCCCCTGTGCTACAACACCGACTTGGGAGTCGAAGCCCGGCGGGGTGTTTTTATTGCCCACAGGGTAAGATGATCTTCAGGCGTGGTGAACTCCTGCTAGCGGGCCTTATTTGAGAGGTAGTAATCCAATGGAAGCAGAAGAGCAACAGCATAGTGTAGAAGATGTAGTGCTGGAAGAGATAGTGAATGGTGTGGAGGCTAGCCTGCTGTTTATATTTTATCATGTCACATCCAAAATGAGTGAGTACTGGACCACAGGTATTTTCAGTCTAAGAGGCAATAATACACCTAGACTGTGGTGATGTAAGGTTGGTCGCACTTTCGCAAATACCATAAAAGATTGAAGGTCTATATATAAAGTGAAATGGAAAGATTTTAATCCTTAATCACGTCCAGGCCCAATATTTTTCCAGCCACAAGCAAGTCCAGCTGCAACTTTATCTCTCTTCTATGGACGAATGATACACAGATAGGCATATTTTTCCACATAACTTTTTACCACTTTCCGTATTAGTAAAAAGTTACTTCTATATTTTGATTTGGTTATATTTTAAGTTCAGCTTCCGAGATGTTTTTGTTACTGGCTAGAAATGTTTACTAGTATGTAGTGCATTTGGTTTTATTTCATTTGATATCATTGCCTCTTTCCATTGCAGGTGTCTTTTTTTAGAGATTTTGATGATGATTTTTCCATTTTTTTATTCCCATTGTTTATAATTGAATTTAATCATAAATAAAAGCATCTTTAATAAATAACAATTTTAATCAAAACATTTATACAATTATCTACAATTTTAAATTATTGTTAAAACACATTAATATTTTTTGTTAACATTCATAGAATTCCTTAAGGTGTATATAACAATAATATTTGGCTAGTCTAGTCTAATTGCACTGTGTAAGACGGACAATACATATTTACAAAATGATTGCTTTAAAATAATTATCACTTACGCATAAAACTGATTAAAACACGAATATGAAAATTAAACAGCAAAGTCACAAGTTGTTCAAATTGTGCCCTGACACGAACAAGCACATAGTGTGGACATGTTCGCTTTACAATAAAAAACGTAATACACAGAACTTAACGAAATATGCAGGCTTTTGTACAAAAATACAGTTTATTTTAAAATCAAATAACATTCGCGCCGTGATCAAAAATACTGTATTCTTTTTTAAATATTCGAGGAACGAATGTTTCTAAGTCTAAACCATAGACTATATACAGTCAGAGCCATGGTATGATTTTTAATTCAGATTTGCGATGATGGCGTTGGTGAATTGGCTGCACTTGCCAGTGCCTCCCAAGTCTCCGGTTAGACATTTCCCCTCGCGGAGGACGGTGTAGCACGCGTTTTGGACGCGGTCGGCGTGGTCGTTGAGCTGAAGGTGCCGCAGCATCATGATGGCGGATAGCAGCAGCGCAGTGGGATTTGCCATGTCCTTGCCGGCAATGTCGGGCGCAGTGCCGTGAACCTAGTACAGATTAACAAACTCATTGAAAACAAGTTTTACTACAAAAAATACAATACAATGAATTAATTTGTTTTTACCTATAAATAACGCTACGTACATAAGATGTTCTCTCAAGGGTTGTATAAATTTTTATTAAGGGTTTATATCATTATATATTTAAATATATTAGCAAACGTAATATGGATTTGTCGCATTATTTTAAAACGCAGTTACAATTACTTTTAACTTTTTGTATAATAAGGTAATGCTTTTAACACTTTTGTGAGCTCTTTAAGAATTTAGGCTAGTGGACCAAATATTATAAAAACTATACAAAAAACACTACTAACACTATAATCTTTTTACATTTTTGTATTTATAAACAAGAATAATCAACAAAACTTTTACCAGCATATTATTTATATACATATTATTATTGTTTTACTTATTTTCCTGTTTTCTTAAACGACAAGTAGTCACACTACTTGGCAGAAAACAGTAAAATGAAAACCAAATAATATAACAGTATAGATAGATCATAAAAGTAATATAAACTATAAATAAATTCAGAAACAAATTAAGAAAATTACCTTTTATGGTCCTTCGAGCCGGTTTAAGGACATATAGTAACAAATCAGATAGTTAAAATTAATTTAATAAAACAGTATTTAATTTTTGCTCGTATGAATTCGGCCTTGTAATTCTATAAATAAAATAAATGGTTTCAAAATCATGTCATTCGTGTAGGATTAATACTTAGTGTAAAGGAAACAAGTCCCATATTACAATACATTATTGTCAGATTACATCTGATTATATTTATTACTTAGTAATATAAATAAAATAACATTACGAACTATTTGCAATGTGAATTTTATATAATTAATCACAAAAAATTTTACTAATTAAAATATAATCACAAATACTAAGGAACTAAGTAAATATTAGATATCTTGTATATTTTTGTTTCACGTTAAAATACTGTTCACAAAGATGGCAATTCAAGTAATGTAATTTCTAACAAGTAAAGATTGACCTCCACCAAAGTTAATTTTAGTTGGCATATTTAAATGAAAATTTATCAAGACTTCACCTGCAATCTGTACTTTTCTTGGTACATTTACAATGGAAGAGTGACTGGGATATTAAATCTAGTTTTAAGTTGCTAGTGCCAATGGGTCTAATTCCTAAGAACACGCTTTAAATACAAATTTGAATGCAATAATCTCGTGTCATATCACAAAGTTTGGTAGGTTATGTTCAATTTTCGACCTTAATTGCGAATTTTTTAAATTTGAATGTTTCTTAACCTTACTCGGTGAGGTTAGTATGTTACACAGTCGTAATAGTATGTCACCGGAAAATTGTTAATACCGTTACATTATAATCTATCTCGTGAGATTGTAAAATTGTTAAAAACTGTGTAAAATACTGCTTTCAATTAATAATTTAGTGGTATTTGCAAATTTGGGGTGCGTATTGCTTGTAATTGTACAATATCGCTCGGACATGAGGAACTCCACCGCTTGCGCCGATCACAAGATGACGTATTTGCCTCATTTTTTAGTCTAGCATCTGAACTTCACATAACGGTACTGTAAATTAGTTCTTATAATAATTTAAAGTCTGAGACACGCATAATTAGAGCTGTCTCAATATTAAATTATTTGACAGATAAAAATTTTTAAAATCCATTTTTAATGAAGAGCGTGTCTTGAGATTCAGGCCCATTGTCTCTTACTAAAGCTCAGTATCTTTGGTGAAAAACGGTCATATCTATTTTACAAGTTATTACATGGTTATAACATAATATGACAATAATTTAGGTTAACTGCTAAAACGAATTAAAATCTAAGTTTAAGTAACAATTCAGAGCTGGTAACTTAAATATTAGTAACATAATAATTTTTGTAAAAACTAGCGTTAACTTCATTTGCACAAAAGATTGCATAAGCTAAAATAAACAATAAATTATCCAAAGTGCATGATGTGGGCGTGTTGGTACTGACTTTCATATATTGTACTTCTATGGTGTGAAACCGATTCTGGCAAATTATTCAATATGATTATCAAAAGAAAAACTTTTTACAAACTATTATAAAGTTTGATCTAAATTACATGATTTGCTTAATTCTTCAGATAGAAACAAAACAATGAAAATTTGTTTTGTTTATATCTGTACCATGAATCCACAAAATATAAGGCAAAAACCTATAGAAAAACACTTCGAAATAAACGTAAAAGATCTATCTATATAATATCTAAATGGAATGTATAAATAATGAAATTACTTGATGAAATCTTTGGCAGTGAAATCTCACTTGCGCACTCACAAATTTCATTTGTAAAATAAGCATCTATATTTAAACAGAAAAACGTTAAATATATATAATATTGATTTCAGAGAGAGATCATATATGACAAGAACTTGAAAATTGTCATCGGTTGATTTTGTATTCTATCTTTTATAACAATAGAGTGGATTTTGGTTTTTTATAAGCTTCATAAATAATAATTCACATTATAATAATATTTATCACACTCACACCTATAATCTAGCTCAAAGTAAGCATCATTAAGAGCGTGTGGTATTGATGGACACTAGATAAATTAGAAATATACATTCATAAATACAAAACAAGTCATGAACTGAGAACAAATATTCGTGTTTTTCACACAAACAGCTGCCCAGCCAGACTCAAGCTCGAAACCACTGGTTAAATAGCTTGTAGCTAAGCGTATTCATTACTCAGTCAGCCGGTCAACTTTAAATTCATATAAGTACTTGAAATTAAGTAAATACTTAATTTCATAATCGCTAGGGACTCAGTCTAAATGTTGGCAATAAACTAACCTTACCCGAATCTCACTAGTTGAGCTTAAATTTATACACCGCCCAATCAGGGATGAATTCTACCATTTTGCACATTTATTTCACTGTACATAAAATTGTAATATATTTTATACAAATAACACATGGTGTATGGTAAGTGACCACCATAACTTATAATACTTATTAATGTCAGAAGTATCACACACATGTTGCCAACAATTATTTTCCCGCTAAATATTCATAATAAATCTCAAATTCCATTTAAGAGTTAAATAAGAATTAATAATATTCTTGTTGTATAACTATCAAATTGCGAGATAAACTTGATACGTGTAGCACAAACTATATGGAAAAATAAAAATCGACTTACACAGAAATTATTCTAGAAATACTTTTAACCCGATGACAATTCTCACTTGCAGTGACCTAATTCAAGTTTTTAATTATTTCATTGGTAAAAGCGGTGCAACTGCTTTTTCCTCCGAGGTCTTCAGTGAGGACCTGGCCTTCTCTCAGCACTTTGAAGCAGGCATTCTCTATGGTGTCAGCGTGAGTGAAGAGTTTAAGGTGCCTCAGCATCATGACCGCGGAGAGCAGCAGCGCCGTGGGATTGGCTTTATCTTTGCCGGCGATGGCTGGCGCAGTACCGTGAACCTGAAATATTTAGATTTTATAAGGTGAAAAAATATTGGATGATAGTCAGATTGGCGGTAATGTGAGAAAAGTGACATAAAAACCGACGGTCATATTAGTTTTAAGCTTATAGGTTAAAACTTCTTTGATATGATGGCTTTAAATATTATCAAATTCTGCCAATGTCAGAACAGTTCTTAAAATCTAGAGATGTTACGTGACGAAAGGTCAATCAGTTAAAACGTTAATCAAGTTTGTTTTAGCACCTCTGAACTTTGATGTTGTACGAAACATAAGCAATGAAAACTTTATATTTCATTTTATAAGACATTTGAGAGTTAAAATTACACTTAAATAGGACTAAATAACAGAATCCAACTGACTAAGATAAAATGGTGAATAACGTCAAAAAGGTATAAAAACAAAACCATAAATTGGGAACATTGATTTTACATTTAATACTTAAAGTTTTATTTTTAATAAAAAGAGTTTTTTTTTAGGATTTGGGAGGATCGGAGTTTTAAAATAAATATCACAACTCACTAGTATCAGTAATTATAAAATAATAGCGTCCGCTCGCGTGGACTTAGATCTGTCACAAATGTTATATTGCCCATATATATTCCCTGATAAAATGGACTATCAAACACAAAAAGAATTTATCAATTACAGCTCGTATTTCCAGAGATTACCCCTTACAATCTAACAAACTTTATCTCTTCTAATATTAGTATAAATAGTCACTTTTCTTACATTTCTACCAAACAGTAAAAACATGCAGTTTCAAACATTCACAGTCATATAACATATATTATTTAGTAGATTGACGAAAGATTCTGATCGTTTAATGATTGTTTTGGAATGACCAGTGAATACAATGATAAATTGTGATGAATATAAAATTGTATTAGTGGCACGTATATTACACCAACGATAACATATATATATATATATATTAGTACATCATGAAATAACACTTTTAACATATTGTATGTTTTAGTTGAGACAAACAAGGCCCAAACCCACAAAATAGACAGAAAAAGGTAAGCTCCATTTGCGATCTCATACAGACAAATACGTACGGTGACTTGATGTCATAACAGCGAAAGTATCCCGATATGTATATATAATAACCGCCTGATAGAGAGGTCAATTTACTAAACGAAGGGTTCATTAGACAGGAGGTTCTAGGTGCGAATTTAGTGGTCGTATGCTAAGTAACTGCGCAAGCTTCATAGGCGGCGCTCTGTAGAAGTTCCTCGCGAAAGGCGATGGAGTTATAGGAGAATTTTAGTGGCTACTCAGTGCCGCTCTGATGAAGTGAACCCCACACACGCCCGTCGCCTGGACAATGGTGGATAATACTAATAATATATTTATTGTATATTACATCAGCCAATTCAAAAACAGAAATACATAGGATTATAGTAATTTACAATTAGGTAAATTAAAAAAAAATCCATTCCGTTAGGGGCTTATGTTATATTAAGAGCATGAACAGTATTGTCCAGATATTCATATGAATAGCTGTTCATTAGACTACCTAAAACTCTTGACTAATTTGAACATATAGTACTGTGTTTTGTTTGCTTTAATTCAAGTATTAAAATAATAATAATAAGGAAAACTCCAAGAAAAGCCAAAGATTCATATTTGTAATTTAGAATGGAAAATCGGCTGATAAGTTTAACATTAAAACTGGTGATACAAAGTACACTGGGTGAACTAGATACTATCTATATTCTCCGTTATCCAATCCAGGAACAACCATGGCTAATGTTGCTTCGTTTTATCATCCAGTGCTCATACTACAATTTTTTTTATCGATATACAGTATATAATACTAAAGAACGAAACGAATCGGTCGTTTGAATTGACAAGAGATCGCCGTACGAAAATGTCAGTATGCGCGTGCGTTTGTGATCGCTCATTGTATGAAGCTGGCTCTTTGTGTATCTCTTTTGTGCCACACCTGTGTTAGTTTTATTGCTAATTATTTTGTCAAAACGGACTTACATTGACCTTTTTGTCTGTGGTGAGTGTTGTGCACTTATTCATAGAATAAAACGAAATATCCCTGTTCCCTTGCCTCGTAATTTTTTCAATCAAATTAAGTGCAAGATAAATATAACAGTAGAAGTCAATAGGTGTATCCCAAACAATTGTCTGAGCATTCGCGCGAGTTGCTACATGATATCCGATCAATTGAACAAAACTTTTGTAGCTTAAACAGCATAAAATACCACAAACCACCGAAGGGCCTATTCCAAAGAATAATCGCCAATAACTGTTGAACGGATCCAACAATATTGGCCCCTGAGGGCTCAGGGTCGAATATTGTTGATTGGAAGAGTCTATTTTTTTAAATATCATTATCTTCTGCGTGTTTAGACAAATTATGATATCACGGGGCACCCTGCAAAACCCTAAGCACTGCACACTATTCGACGTGTAAAAAAACCTATTATTAATATTTATAATGTTGAATATGACTATAAAACTGAACAACTTTATAGAACCAAACTACTTCCCAAAAACAATCTCCTGTTGTATACTAAGGAACATGTTTATGGAACAGTTGCTTTTTGCGATTTAAATATTGGTCCCTTAGAGAAGTTGTTGAGTTTGATGGTTTTATTGCTTGAAGTACCCTGAGTAACGCACTCAAATGCCTAGTGATTCGGAGGGGCAAGCTATGTTATCTTTATTGGATAACTTGAACAGTGAACTTTTGCCTATTAATTGTTGCATTATGACGCTAAAATAGATTTAAAATCCATTCAGTGCTTATCTTTTTTAAAAGGCCTGCATCTGTCGAAAGCGAATTTCTAAACTTCAGTCATTTTGACTCCGCAAATACACATTATCTGGTGATAAGTTCTGGGCGTAATACTCACAGACTCGAAGAGTGCGCCGTTCTTGCCAATGTTGCCAGACGGCGTGAGACCCAGGCCTCCCACCAGACCCGAGCACATGTCAGACATAATGTCTCCGTACAAGTTGGGCATCACCTGTCAAATAGATCAAAATATCAGCGTATGATTTTAAAATGGAACGAAAATCCACCTCTACCGAACCATCTCTACCGTATTTGTCTTAACTTGTCAAATCTATTTTTAGTGGGACAACGCCTCTACCCCCAGAGAGACATATACCCCTACAAGTAGCGCATCTTAGAGATGATGCTGTGCCGGATGCACACCTTTTTTGATGTCGTTATTTATGATTATTGTTTATAGTTTTAAAAAAAAGTAAAGATTGTTTTTCGCCTTGACTACCACCAACAATGATTAGTTTTATTCCAATTTATATTTTAATCTAATTTTGCTATATACAGTCCATATTCCACAGATACATTCGATGCAAACAGTGTACTGCATAGCCTGAATTAATGGAGACAAAGAAAAATAAGAGATAAAAAAAAGTAAAGAAATAAACATTTATTTATTTATTATTCATAACAATTTAAAAATATGAATAAATAAATGTGTATTAATTTTTACAAATGAATTGTCATAAAAATTATTAATAACGAATTAATAGGTGTTTTCATTTATATTTTAAAGATAACAATTTTTCTCACGGAGATAATAAGCATGTGTGGTAGTGACCTCCGTTATTCTCCGAGATAACTGCATGCCCAGATATAAATACTGATAAAAAACCAGCTGTCTGTAGTACTACTCAGACGGCGAAATTATTACTTAGTCAATGAAATTCTTGCAAACATAGTAAGTATATATCAGATAATGAACTCTTTTGTGAATATTTATTTGATTATTTATTGTAGGTCTCCATGGCTTATTATGAGTCATGCAGGCATTTCGAACAAGCGGAAATATCTTAATTTTTAAATCGTCGACTTTAAAATATATTGCTTTCAGATGTTTATATTTTGTCATCTGAGTGCCCCTATCAGCACATGATTGCAATTTAATGATATATAAGGGTTAGGTTAGTTTAGGCTAGAGAACCATTTGGTCAACTGCTTTGGCAGAACCCACGTCACCAGCGCGTGGAGTAACTCCATTGCCCTTTACGGGGGCGACCTGGGATCTACTGAAGCAATTCACCAGGCTAGGCCAAAGCCTATTTAAAAATGTAAAACTATACCCTAACCTTCTTGTGTATTATGTAATGTATCGATACTTACAAGAACATCAAACTTGGAGGGGTCCTGCACCATGTTGAGGCAGACAGTGTCCAGGTAGCGCTCCTCGAACTTGATGTCCGGGTACTTGGTGGCCAGCTCGCGGCAACACCGCAGGAACAGACCGTCGGACATACGCCTGTACATACAAGTTATATAACTGTTAATTATCTCTTCTAACACTAAATAGTTAAATGTTTACATATTATACAAGTGAAGAATCGTAAAATCTTTGACGTGCACAATTATTCCACTACGTTCACTTTGATTTTATCACCTGGATGAACAGAGAGAAAATTTGTAGTTTCCTAAATATTTCCGAATTCATAGCACCATGGAGATGTACTCACCAGGATGAGTATTTCTGACATATTTGGTGTTATTTGTTTACTTGGAAATTAAATAAAAATAGCAGAACTAAATTAGTTAACAAAAATGTCGGAGAATGATCATTAAAATAAGTAAATTTGAACCGAGCTAAATTCTAATGAATATTCAAGCCGCCAATGGAGCGTATTACAAAAGATAATAGCTTTAATTGTATCGTTTGCCCGACTTACTGATATATAAACTACACTAGAGTCATGTGATGCGCGATATAGTTATTTTAGTCAGGCATGATAATTATTGTCAATGTAAATCTTTAAGCCTGTATTACAATCCAGCAACTCTGTTTTTCTATTAATTTAATTGTGTAAGTTACTCAGATATGCATTCTTCGTCAATTTGTACCTAAAGATATACGAAGAAGTTTAGACTACAGACATAGAAGACTCGTTCAAAATTTCTCTTTATAAGCTAATTAATTATAAGCTCTTTATAAGGACAAAGGTCCGCCATCAGTATTAAGTTTTTAGGGGACTAGTACGCCGTGTGCGGAAACCTTATCTATCAATTGGGTGTTTTTAAACTGTCCCAACAACCCAGTCTAAAAGTCCCACGTCTGCGCAGGACATAGAATGTGAAAGGTCATTGTAACTGTCCTGTCAGTACTAGTATTAGCCTCGATGCTATCATTCGATCAAAAGCAAGCGAGTCTTGCCGTGTCAAGGTCTATCATATTATGGCATTTCATGCACAATTCATTTTTCTCTTTTCATTTTACTATATGCCAGTTTGGTAATTTCAATAAAATGGTATGGCTATAATATAGTCACTATTATTACTGATATCAATTTTGAATTTATTGTGAAACATATAAATTGCGAGACAAAATACCTTTCATACAATGCTTTTTTGAAAAGCTTCCATTTTGATTCTATATTGGATAGATTCATTTTTTTATATAAGATAAAATTTTATTGTGATTCTGTGTACAATATTATGTTAAATTTTAATTCATGTGCAGAAAAAGCTAACCACCGTTCTGCTGCTTTAAAAGTGGTTCATGACGTCATCGATATAGTAAACATCAACATTTAGCTATCAAATACATACACAAAACAAAATAAATGATTTGAATGTTGGTGGTTGTAAGGGTAATATTTTGTCAGTTTTTGAAATTTAATAATATATACAATTTATGCACCATATATGCACTTTTTGAGTGATTCGGACTGACTCTTGTGCTGAGTTTTGATTAGTTACCAGATGGTTTTGTTTATGAGGCAATAAAATTTGACAACATAATCTGTCGAATATCAATGGTACACAGCAAGATATGGCTCAGACTTGGCGATGGGTGACTTTCTGGAGGAACTAGGATAGCTGGAGTGAACCAGCCCCAAACCCTCCAATGCAAAATGATTGCGAGTATACTCGTAAGGAAGAAGACGAAGATCGCACAGACTTGAGCATATTTCTATTTTGATAGCATATTATTGTTGCTTACATGATGTTAGCCTTGTGTACAGCGGTGACCTTCTTCCTCTTGTTATCCCTGGCAAACTGAAAGGCGAACTCGGCGACGCGTGTGCTAGCCTCCTCCGTGATCAGCTTGATGGACTGAACCACGCCATCCACGATCTCGTGCTCGATACCAGAGTACTCGCCCTCTGTGTTCTCTCTGATGGTCACTACGTCTACATTGTCGTATAGCGTTTTAATTCTGGGGGAAAATTTGAACATATAAGTGTACCTTAACACATGAACTGGTGAACATTGTATCGCCAATCTATGTTATACTGTTAATTATTCTTGCTAAGAGTATAAATACTACATTTAAAATTATTAATAAAAATTTATAAGCCCGTATTAAGTTATATATTGAATATTTATAATATCAAGCATGAATGTTAAATATAAGCCTTATATTGAAGCAGTGAAAGATAATATTAAATTTTATGGTAAAGGGTTACAGATATTTTAGTTATTAAGGTTTATGATATTTTAGTTATTAGTTTACTTTTTAAATCGAATCATTTTGTCACGATGCCAGTGCTCGGCCAAGATGCTAGAAAAACTCTTTTCTAAAAGAAAATAGGAAAAAGGCTTCACATTATTGAGTTGTAATTTTATAAAAGTGAATTGGAATAGCAGAGGGTTTCTTTTTTTTGACGAAATACATTTTGCTAAAAGCTACAAGATCCAAATATTGTGGTGTTTTAGTGTCCAAGGACTGACCTGACCATACTTTTAATTATGTTACATAAATCTCATTGGGACTTTTATTGAAGATGACTTCATATTAATTAAATTCGCAGTAACCTAAATAGGAGCATGTTCTTAATTAACATTTTCTCAATAATAATGTATTACAAATTTATAATAGTAGATATTGAAATTATGAACCAATTAAGTGGCTAAAAGCAGATTCTCTATATTTACAATGAATATAAACTAAATTTCGTGCACATCATTTTAATTGCTATAATTTTAGAGAACAGATATGTAGATATCAAAGTAGAAGATATATATTACATGAAATATAGTAAATATGTAGTTTTATGCATTTGTCAATCATGACATGAAAAATAAATACATTGTTCAGGATAGGTCAGGTCCATTTTCATATGACAGACAACTGATAAACCTGATACTTATCATGCTAGACAGTGGTAATGATTTTCTGTATTTCATAAATTGATGTTATAACCAGATTGCAATATCAGTGCTGTCATCAATTTGTTGGCCAATTTATTACTTAGATAACATTGTGTTTGTGACTAATATTTTGATGGTAAAATATTGTAGAGCTATTGCTATACTAAAAATAAATATAATACAGAAATAATACATACCCATCTAAGCTTTTGCACGGTCTTACATTGGCATATAAGTCAAACTCTTTTCGCAGTGCTAAGTTGAGTGATCTGTAACCCTTTCCAACTGGTGTCATGAGGGGACCCTTTAGGCCAATCTTGTTTTGATTTACAGAGTCAATAGCTTTTTGTGGGATACCAAATTTTCCATCTGGACCCTGAAATAATTAATATTTTTTAATAATGTTATTAAGTCCATAAGTTTTTCAGTTACACATACAAGTCTAAATGTAGAATAAATGTTTCTCAGAATTACTTTTTGGAGAATTAATTTGTTAGAAGAGAAAGCCATAGAGACTAATCTGGACAAATATATTTTTATTTACTCAACTAATTCAGTCTATAGTGCTACACAAATGTTTCAGTTCTTATTATAGTATAGAAACCACAATACAACATTAAATTAAAACATTATTATCAACTAGTTGGTATAGGTTGCAGTAGTATATCTGAATGTATGGCTACTATTAATATAATCCTATTGATTTGAAAATTTCAAAACATTTCTATGGAATACTACAGTTAATGATTTTTTATTTATTTAATGTCATATTGTTATCTCAACACTATAGATAAAGATATTGGATTTTTGATAGGTAACAAATTCTAGATATAAGTACTATAGTTGTTTACAATCTATCTCAAAATCAACTGTTTAAAAACTTATGGCAACATGTGAAGTAAACAATGATTAACTGTTTCTATATTGTTACTGTATAGTAACACAGAAACTATTTAAAATAATGCTTTAAATTGTGACCGAATAAATTATGTATAGATACCCTGACAGCTGTGACGTCCACCTCATCCCATTCGATAGGTACTTTGGCTGCTTCAAAGATTTTCTGTACAGCAACCGTGATTTCCGGACCGATACCATGCCCAGGTATTAGCGTCACCTTCCGCACTCCACTGCTGTACTGGGCTGCACCAGACCTCGCCACTGGGGCCTACCAAAAAAACAAAACTTTTCCTTTATAACCTCAAATGAGATTACTTTAAAAATAACAAATAAATTGTAACATCATCTTTATTGCCATTAATCTCAGCTGAATTAACACTCACGCCAGGCTAAAACCACTTTAGCAAACATACTACCACTTTGCTCTCACGAAAAGGCTTCAAAAGCTCTTTTATGTAATTCTTCGACATAACTATAGAACGTCTATTTTTGGACGGTGAGATTAATACGATTAATTTACTATGGAGTCAATTAAAATGACATGCAGCTAGAAAAAACTGAGCAAAGGGTAAGGTTGATTTATAAACTTACGATTTTCCTTATTAATCTCGCAGCCATTTCTTTAAATTTTTGCTACGCGACGACGACGAGCAATAATTTCGCGGTGAAGAGCGGAAGGGGAGGGGGAGGATGTTGCAGGCGCCGCTACAAGACTACGACGCATGACCGGAAATAGTTTTCAAGGATTTTCCCTTGAAGTGTAGTAATATTTAGATTAATTCTTTTTAAATGTAACATTCAGTTTAAATGGTTAAAATAACAATATTTATTTATCAGAAAAAATATTATTATAACACTTATGTTAATATACAGTAAATGATTTTATGTACTTTTTTTTATTAAAACAAAATATTTTAAATTTTTTTTCTAATCTGTGACTCCTACAGTATATTAGTCTGTGCTCGTAAGGGTTTATAAGCTGTGATTATGGCTTAAAGGTCTTAGTAACCAGGCCAAATAATGTAAAAAAAATAAGCTGTGATTTATAATTATATTGTGTACATACAATAATTTACTTAAATGCTTTACAAATATGACCAATTCATTTGCATGTATAGTTTAAAAACAAATTATTTCCGTAAATGTCTTATACCTTACTGAAAATTTTAGCAAGGTAAAAATGGATCAACCGTTAAAGCTGAAATTAGCTTCATTGGGTCTTATTTCTCAATGCAAATTACAAACTATTCTGGCTTTGTGTGGTGATAAAAAAGATTTAATCATAGATCCAATACTTATAAAGCCCTTGGAGAGGATTTGTGGTGTGAGTTGGCTGAGGTATGTAACAATTTCGGTTTGTTGAAATTATTTTCCTCCCAGTTTCGTTTGGTTTTGAAAAATATGTTTTACTTATAATTTACATTAGTAGTAAAGCTCTATATTTGTGACTTTTACAACAAAAAGATTTAATTATTTACAGGCAACATGGAATTGACAAAATTTATAAAATGGACCCACAGCTCAGTGCTACAGCAAGTACAAACAGAGTGTACTTTATACCAGCTTGTATTCAGAAATACAAATGTGTTCTCGACCAGATATCATCTTTGCTCAGCCAAAATTCTAGTTTGACAGACTTGGGATGCTTCAACATTATCATAATACCTAAAGTACTTAATTCCTATGAATCTTTATTAGAAAGCAAAGGTTTATATGGCATTGTTAAGTTACATTCACTGACATGGGAGCTGATGGCCTTGGATGAACAGCTATTAAGCTTGGAACTACCATTTCTTTATAAACAATTATTTGTTGAACAGAACCAGTCTTTGTTATCAAGTGTAGCTATGTCTTTGTGGAGCTTATTTCATGTTACTGGCAAACCCAAAGCTATATTTTCACTAGGAAAGTTATCTAGCAGTGTACTTGATATGTTAGAAGTTTATGACGAGACATATGCAAGAGATTTTTTGAACTCAAACAGTTCTGAAGAAATTGGAGCATTGATAATAATTGATAGGAACCAAGATTATCCTTCAAGTCTTCTAACCCCTGCAACCTACAGTGGATTGCTTAGTGAAATATTTGACATCAACTGTGGCCATTTGGACCTTAATGTTAAAGATACAAAGTACAAAAAAGGTAAGATAGATTTTGGTTCTGAAGAAACAAAGGATGCTGGTAAAAATACAGTAATGACTTTAGATAGTTCAATAGATAATTTGTATGGAGAAATAAAACACAGGCACTTTTCTGAAGTGTTAAGTGTATTAAGTTCAAAAGCAAAGTTGCTTAAGAATGAAGATATCAAAGCTTTGGGTATACAAGAGATGAAACATTTTGTTGCTACAAAACTCCAGCAAGTGACTTTATACAAACAGCATCTAGTTAATCATGTGCTGGCATGTGAAACAATAATATCTGAGATGAGTAATAAATTTGAAAATTTAAAATTGACTGAAACAGATATGCTGAACAATAGAAATAAGAAATTGAACTTCACATTTGTTGATGAACATTTTGGAACAGATATTCACATTTATAACAGTTTGCGTCTCATGTGCTTGCTCAGCTTAACACAAAGTTTATCTTATGAAGAATATAATACTTTAGTAAGCAAATATTTATTAGCTTTTGGTTATAAATATTTATATGTTTTTAATAATTTGGTTAATGCTGGATTATTGGTACAGCCATCTAGTTTGAAGCTGTCTTTAAATATTTCCAATCTAGGTAATTTAAGTGACAGGTTACCAAGATGGCAAAGTGGTTTCCAAGCAACTGCTAATAAATTGAAGCAGTTGCCATCACAACCAGAGAATGTGGGATCATCATCACCAAGCTATGTCTTCAATGGTGGTTACATACCTCTCATTGCTGTCATGTGCAATGCCATTTTAACTTCAGAAACTCTTTCTGAAGCACTGACGAAATTATCAGCATTAAATGATTTGAAAATTGGTGGTAAAATTGTTGCAAAGTTAAAAGATGGTATTGAGACATTGAATGAAAAACTATCTAATGTAAAACTTCAAAATGACTTGGAATTTGGTTGTAAGGACGTTAAAAGTATAAGCAAAGTATTAAAAAGTGAGCCTAACTTTGGGAATTCTTTTCCATTGAAACCAAAAAGTGTGCTAGTGTATGTAATTGGTGGTGTGAATTATGCAGAGATTGCAGCATGTGATATTGTGCAAGCTGCTTCAAGCAGCAAGATTTACATTGCTAGTGATTGTGTTGCTAATGGAGGTGATCTTATTTGTTCCAATACTTGAGATTATTTAAAATCAGACATGAGTGTTAACAAATATAAAGAAAGTGTGTTGTATTGTGAATACAATTCACATCCTTTAATATACTATAAGTGATCTATATATTTAATATTTAATCACATTGTGTCATATAAGTCAAGTTTGTATGTTAAATGTTTTATACTATAAATTGAATATGCAAAAAACCATAGATTTCAAAGTTTAATTATTAAATGTTTCTTGTTGAAATATATATCAGATACATTTTAGAAATTTAACACATTGTATCCTCGACCAAATTTTGAATGGTTTATGTTAAAAAACATCTTGAACAGCCATAAGCAAGCTTGTTTGATTAATATCAAGAAAGCAGGTCTTTACCAGTCGCTGACTTGTTCATGGTATACATGAATCTCATTTATGTTGTGTTTTATTTTAATACACAGTGGAGACAAGAATTACTTGGAAGTGAAGTCAAATCTAAATTACTCCATTTTATAACAAGGTTATTCAATGATTTTACAAATTATACATAAGTTTAAAATTTTATATAATTTATGGAAAAATGTCTTTTTTACAATTGAAGAACATAAAATAAAAATCATTTGTTATAGTAAAAATAGTTTAATTTCATTACTTACAAATACCTAAAATACATATCACAGTAGGCACATAACTATTCTTAAGACAAGGTTGTTTTCAAGTCTTTGTCTATGTTATATTTTCATTACTGATTTATAAGAAAATGAAAATAATTTAGCTATTATGCTCCAAAATATGAATAGGATCAGAGCACTGACAATAAAAAAAAAAAATCTATTTATAAATTTTAATCTGAAATAAGTGATTATTATTATTAAATATTGGATAAGACAGATTAAACTCCTTTTAAGTAAAATACTTATAATCGCTGTCGCTGACAATAAATTGCAAAAAATATGAAAAATATCTGTGATAAATATTACAAAGCTGCTATAAAATTCTTCAATGACTTCTTATGCAATATTGAAATGAATTACATTGTAATAGAGTGGTTATTTACGCCAGTACTGAGCAAACTTATGGAAATGTTCCACGAGGACGGCCATGACAGCTGTCACTGACATGTCAAGAAGATTCTGCAGGTAATGTACTGCTTCCTCATCGCCGAGATCCAATCTGCAAAATATGTGAAATATTACAATTGAAAATTTTCAAAGGATGGTTATTACTTCTAAGCAGACTTATACAAGCAGATGGAACACCTTTCTTTTTAGCGCGTTAAATTTAAGTCGTTTAATTTACTGAAAATAACAGGTGGCTTAGAAATTATACTGTGGTACACGTATCTCTATTTGTAGAAAGATAATTGAAATCTGTAAAACAGTAAAGTTGCAAGTTCAACCAACGCGGAGTAAATTATAATATATTTATGAATTATGCGTAACTACGTTGCTAACGAACCGTTTTAGATTTCGCTATTTTTTTTATATGTCTAATCCACTTTATATCAAGATCATACATAAGAAATATATTTTACGAATCTTATTTCATTAATTTTTTTTTAAACCGCAATGTTTATCACCATCACGTCTTTCGATAATGTATAAGTATAACGCTCGATTATCGCCCTAATTTAGAGTAGGCCGAGATCCGAGTATCTGAATTATACTAAATAAACATACAAACATCCATGACTCGTGAACTGATACCCGTACTCATCATACAAATATCTGCCCTTACCGGCATCCGAACCCGGGATCTCTGCCTTTAAAGACAAGGATACTGACCACTTGACAAGCAATACAAAACATATAGTATGTAGCTTTAGTAAAGACGGAACATATATCGAACCTGAGTTTGTCTTGAACTTTCTTAACGGCTTTGTCTGGCTCCAGCGCAATGTCTGGCACTGACGCGTCTACCATCAGAGAGAACAGGTTGAGCATCAGGTTGGCGTGTCTGAAACGTCAGAAAATCAGTTATTAATAGACAATAGATCTAAATTCCATTTCTTGATTGTGCGACATAGAAACGAGTTTCTCTTCACAGTTTGTCGGGTACACCGTCGGCCAGCACGCCTCGTACTCACACGGAAGGGAGAAGGTGGGATAAGGGAGAAACGCTAATACCTTATCAAAAAGAATTATGTAAAAACTAGAACTTAGATTTCCTGTATAACTGCCTAGACTAGATCATCAGCTCACCTCCTCAGATGCAAGAATGCCGTGTAGCACTGTTTCTTGAACTCGTGGTACAGTTCCGAGTGGACGCCGCCCATGGCCTCCACCATCTCCTTACTAAGTTTCATAGGTGGTGGCAGCGGTTTTGGGTCCCTGCCCAGGATGTAGCCGAAGTCGATGTGGAACAGAGCTCCCGATTTAGTTAGCAGGAGGTTGTCTAGGTGACGGTCTCCTACGCCTGTGGAATCAGGGGATTTTATGTCTCTCGTCGAGCAAGTGCTGATAAGTAACGCATCGGCTAATCCACGTATATGACAAAACTTTGCCAATTCTTAGTATTAGCCCGCATGATGAACAGCATATATACGTCTAATAACTGGTCACAAGCCTTTTATTTTAATTTTATATAAAGCACAGCAAATGACTCGACATCACCTGATGATAAGCAGTATAGGAGTCCATATGTGAAGATAGCTAGTGAAGCATACGACATACTGCCCTAGCCAGCCTCACCTTGCCGACCCAAAAAGTGCTTTTTCACGCCTCTTTTAAAGGAACCCATATTGTAAGAAGGAGGGAATACGTGTGCTGGTAAGGTATTCCATGCTCTAGTTGTTGCTCTAGCTGTGCGACAGAGAAAGGAGTCACTAAATCTCTTAGTACGTAAAGTAAACGTAGCTACAGTAAAGGAGTGACTCCGTAGACCAGCACGCGTACTCCTTAGTAGGAAAGGAGAGGGAGGGATAAGGTCGAAGAGCTCTTCAGAGCACTCTCCATGGCCTTACTACATCATAGAAACACACGTGGAGTTTAGGATTTAACACCACCGCGCTGGCTCACTCCGGCTTGGATGAAAGCCTATAATTCTATTCTTTTATTTGCCGTAACAATACAACTAACTAACCAGCTCTTTGATAATCAACCATAAAGCTGATGAAATAAACACTTATGGAAGTTAAAACCTTTCGTTTGAAATAAGATTGAGTGTAAAGTACAATTATGAATTACAACAGATAATAACTGACATATAATTACTGTCAAATAGTTATATATCATATATTATGTTTGACGGAGTGTTACATCACGTTGTAAAATTTTAATAGTGATGGAGTAAAGTCAATATTTCAATGTCGACGAACCCAATCCGCATCTGGACATCCAAAAAATATATTATTCTTATTTGATAAAAATAAAAACATAGCTTGTAGGGTATATAGGGGAATACAACAATAACTTTGGTGTTTTTACCTTTTTGGAGATTATTATTTTTTCAATATATTTTATTTAGTTTATCAGAATTAAAAGCACTAGCGCTAATTTGTGTATTTTGAGTTGTTGAACTGGTTTGTCGAATTGAAAACCTGACTATCCCCGACATCCCTGTAGCCGTTTGGTCAAATCTAACAACGAGTAAAGCAAATTTACTCTTATCTTAACAATATAATGCTCATATTCCTTCTGAAGTATTTAAAAGGTCAATTCGCGCCAATTCCACGATACACGTATCGTTTAATTGGCGTGAATATAGCTTGTGAAGAATTTAACTTGTTGATGCACTTCGATATGCTTTGACTTTGCTTGCTGACGCTATCTCATGTATTCGTTTAAGGTAAATAGAGACAGGATGGATGTTTTGTAATAAGGTTTGAGTTTCTTCAAAGGAACAACTTTTCCTGTCTCTAAGGTATGGCACATCTATTTTTATCGCTCACACTTTGAATTTTGCAATTTTTCTCGTGGCGAAAGTAAGGATCTAATCATGTGACATACAAAAGCAGCAAAAGGAAAATCACAGGGATTAATCGCAGAAGTAAATCTTTAAGAACATACTGACATCAACCCTTAGGTCGTACTGACCCGTCTCAACTTTCCACCCTGTATGAATATGTATGTGCGTATTAACAAAAGAACTTACCTAGTAAATAAGTAATGACGCAATATCCCGCACAGCTCCTGATGTAAGTGTCCATAGTCTCCGGCTTAATGCCATACGGCGCGCCTTCACAAGGATTGTGCTTCCTGAAGAAATTTTGTATACTACCCTCAGTCGCCAAAGCTTCCGCCACCGTCACTGACTCGATGAACTGTAGGAAGCCGTGCTTCGAACTGGTCGCTAGCACTTTGTACGGGGTCAATTTCAAGTCTAAGTTTTCTCTTCGAAGCAATTTGTCCATCAACGTTATCATTTGTAAAATGAGTTGATCTTGACGTAAGTCGTCACCATGTTTGAAAATGGCTTCGTACTCCATCCCTTCTGTGGTGAGGAAAGTCAGTTTGGATGGCATCAAAGCGGATTTGAAGAGGCTCGCCTTTTTAGCGACGATGCCTTTGATGGTGACGTTCGGGTCTAGAGGGAAAGGCATCGGTTCGAAGTTCGTGAAGTTGAATTTGAAGGCGTCAGGGTCTGCGAGCAGTTGTTGCAGTCTTTCAGCTTTCTTGTTCCTGTTGCCGCTCTCTCTAGTGACTGTTTTAACTAGCTTAACCAGTTTGTCTATGAACACCTGTTGGCGAGCGAGGAACGATCTGGTGCGTTGGTGGTCAGCGTTTCCTAAAGGAATTACGAATATATATTAGGAACAGAACTAGATATTATTGTTGTTGAATACTTATAGAATAATAACATTGCACCACAGAACACGTAATAGTAAAATAAATTAGTTAAATAAATAAATAAGTAGTATCCATTTCAGCTGTATGTAAATTTAGATGATACTTGACACTTTTTGACCATAACTCGACCTCGACCAGCAGGTACCAGTACCGGTAGTCCCGGCCACGTACCGTGTAGCAGGCGGTGCGAGAAGGTCCTCATGACGCGCAGGTACATGCGTCGCGCGGGCGCGTCCTCGACCTCGACCAGCAGGTACCAGTACCGGTAGTCCCGGCCACGTACCGTGTAGCAGGCGGTGCGAGAAGGTCCTCATGACGCGCAGGTACATGCGTCGCGCGGGCGCGTCCTCGACCTCGACCAGCAGGTACCAGTACCGGTAGTCCCGGCCACGTACCGTGTAGCAGGCGGTGCGAGAAGGTCCTCATGACGCGCAGGTACATGCGTCGCGCGGGCGCGTCCTCGACCTCGACCAGCAGGTACCAGTACAGGTAGTTCCCGACAACGCTGTTGCCACACGCGCGCTCGATCAGGAACGACGCCAGGCTCAGATTTTCTTCTGGGCACTCTGTTTCACTGACAACAGAAATATGTATTATAATGCTGGATGTCGATAATCTATCTACAGATGTTTGACGTTAGTTTACGAGGCGTTGAATTTTGTCATATTACACGGGTGAAATATGTTAAATTTAACAGCAAAAACCATTCATACATAAATTATTATAACGTAGTATAACAGGAGGAATTGTATATTTCGTTATCATCAACAGCTCATACACGTCCCCACCGAGGGGCTCGAGCCTACCCTAAATCAGGGAGATTAGGCCTTAGTCAACCACACTAGTCAAGTGCGGGTTAGTCGACTCTACACACAACCTAAGAATTTCTTCACAGGTGTGTGTAGATTTCCTTACGATATTATATTTCACCGTAAAATCATCTAATAAACGTACATACATCATTTGAAAACACATTAGTACGTAGTGTTCGAACCGCTGCCTCATGCAAGGAAGACTACTAAGCCACCGACGTTTCCTTTTAATCGTATGTTCCGATGCTTTAAATCAAAGAAAAATCGATTCCATTTCTGATATCTTTCTGTTATCGTCTATCAATTAATAGGCTATTAACAAGGAATACCTACTACTATCAAATTTGAACTGATATCTGACTTTTTGATTTGGTGTATTCGTCGGAGTATTTTTTTTACTTCTCCGACGATTAATAAATAACACTGCCACAATTTGTTGATGAATGATATGAATATTTCTGTAGTTAATAAATATAATAAAATAAAAGCTTTGCGACATTTGATTCTATCTACTGGTTAGTGACGTTCTGAACCTAATAACTCTAATGAGTTATAACATAAAAGTTACCAATATGCACCAGTAGTACCATCAATAGTACAATCTGAAAACATTGTTAGTCAAAATATTTATACACTTCGTTAATCTACCGGAAGGTTGACTTGACAATAGACAAGAAACTAAGCAAGATTTATCCTTCCGTTTACACCTCATCAAGAATTATATGAAAAATATTTAAATCTAGTCAATAATACAACCATTAATGTAAAAACTGATAAATATTTATGGAATTAACATTTGCTATCAAACAAATGTAAAGTATTACAATAAATTAAAATTTACGATAAGCAAAGGTAATTTTTAATTTGGCCACGCATTATTATCATTTACATATTCCTGTACATATTAATAGCCTTTTTTTTTAATAAAATTTTGTTAATTTTCATAATTACCTATAGTAATATTTATGGTACAATTCGAATGTACTGGTCGACAACCGTTTATGATTATACTCACCTATAAATGTTGCCATTTTCGATGCTGTTGTCGAGCGTAGTAGTGATGTCTTCCGCAGTTTCATCCGTTCGTCCGTCCAATGAGTGCCGGCTACTGATTGATCCGGTCATATCACTTGTTGACAGTACTACAATATTAAAAAGTGATATTCATCATCTTCAGCCTACATTCGTCCCACTGTTGGACCTATGAGGAGTTTGAGCCAGCTTAGTTGTTGTTATAGCTACCGGGACCAACAGGTTATTGTGCTTTCCAACGCACGGAGGAACTGGAAATACCAAACTATGATGTACTCATTCAGGAACCAATCATGGCGGCATAACTGCAAGGCGAAACTGCGTTATTGCGACGTGTGCGGCTAAGTTTTACAATATGTAATTTAGTATTAAATATCTTAAACAATTTCAATATAAATCACCTTACACCTAAAATTGTTTATGTTTACTTTTAGGGGGCAGAGGTACCGATGCAAGGTTTTCTTTTAACATTAGGTTTAATGTTCACAAAGATTTAATTAATTATTTTACAATCTCTGACTGAATGTTTTTGATCGTCCTCGATCGACGCATTCGTTAGTTGTTCTTAAATACTTTAAATGCGCAACTTTTAATAATTTTAATTAATAACAGTGACTTTCTGCACTAAATCAGTTACAAGTACTTTGAGAATGTTATTGTAAAATTATTTATTTGGAAGCAACACAAAATTACTCTCAATGAAGCCGTGCGTGACATTAACGATTGTTTTAAATAAGCAAAGCGTACTACATATAATTCCGACCATTCTCAAAAAATAAGGTATAGCAAAAACTATAAAAGATATGTTGTTAAATAAAAAATCAGTTTTGTGATATCTGCTTTAGATATCACAAAACTGATTTTTTCATTAACCACCTTAAACAAAATTAAATTTTATAACCTTTTTTTATTTTGAGGTTATAATACAATTTTCGTATATTTTACATTAGAGCGAATTCCCAAATAATATGGGTAAAATTGACATCCGTTGTCTCCAGAATATTAATAGTTTTTGTTGATTTAGTTAGAGGATGGCCGCGGCCGGTGGAGCACCCGTGGACTGACCTGCGGCGACGCTGCCGCGAGGCCTGTTCTCGGCGTCCGCCACGGTCTCGACGCCGCACACTCGCACATATTCTGCGCACAAATTATTTTCATCCGATACGCGTTTATTAGTTCGCACAAGTCTCGATAATCGTTCTACGGGTGGTTTACTAATCCGGTGATAAAGTATTTACATTCAGCATTAGAGACCTGTAGCGAGCAGTAATGCAAATGTCAACGAAATTGCACCGTATTACTCATGTACATACGGTGTAATAGCATTGATCTTTGCATTACTGCGATTGTAACGTGATAAGCCGCCTGCATGTTTTGTGTTACCACCGCTTAGCTTTCGAATTATCAATGGAAAAGTAAAAATATACCAAAAAATCAATGTATTTATTTAATTCTTAATGGGGAGCTTTTGGCCTTGATCTCAGCTGATTGTAAGTGAAGATAAAGGCAAAGATGGCGGCGAACTACGCCAGAGTTCTTTAACCACAGAGGATCTGGCTATCTTACCTATAGCTGCCGGAACACAACAATGTTGTCAACGTTATTGTAATAGCACAGATTTAGGTGAGGAGGTAGTAGCTTCGATGGTAGCCAGGCGAACTTAGAAAAGGCGTTACCACCAACTAAACCGACCAGAAAATTTCTGCCCCATTGGGAATTGAAACCGAACTCTAGATTTGAATTTGGTGAACTTTGCTATTAAACTAGAAATGACGATACATGTATCAAATATTTAATTGAATAACAAAAATTGTTTGTAATACTAATACATAATGACATAGGTAATTTGTAAATGTCATTACAAATACTAAAGGCTGAGAGTTTCTTGCGCAGCTTCTTTCCTGCAATTACTAATTTTTCGAAGCGGTGTTAGTGTTAATTGGAAATATGCATACTAGTGTTAGTTTAAATTTTAGAATAATTGATATAATAATTTATTATAAAACTGGGACAATTTGCCAATATACGATTAATGACCATTTAAAATATTTACTTATTTTTCCCATACATATTCCATGTTATGATGATTTAAAAGACCTTGGTAATTGAGTCCATTTAAATTATGATATTTTGACTTGGACTAGACCACAGAGGCGGTTACAATTTGATTTGCGATTAATAAAAAAACAATTTATTTATTTATTTATCGCTTATCGATAAATTTCTGATTCTCAGTAACTCCAGAAAGGCTTGTCTTGTTTTGTAATGTCTATTGATGAAATTCGTTGGAAATCTTACCATCATGTATCTCTGCAAAGTCTTCGTACTTGAGAGCTTGGACCAATTGCAGTAAGTACAGCAAGAGGTCCTCATCCGGTGCTTGCTTGAGACGGGATATTGCGTATCTTCAAAGAAATACAATGGAAAATAAATAACTATGTTAACTATGTTTAAGTTTACATATTGTTTAGTAATAGACAAATTTAAAATAAAAACACTTTTCTCCTAAACTTAATTTGAATGTTTTAATATCTTTGTCTGTACTGTCTTTAGATTTCAACCTGTTTCGGTCTTTTCAGAATTCTTTAGGCAGTATCAGGTTAACATCAAGAGTCTACTGTCAAAACGATTTGTTGCGTTTTTAAGTCCCAAAATTACTACAGCAACGAGATCATGTCTCTACCTACAAGATGGCAGAAAGTCTACGAACAAAATGGCACATATATTTAGTTATTAAATGTAAATTAACTATAAAAAAATGTTTTCAATTTTCATAGAAAATGCGAAGAAACTTTTTCCCCAATATATTACATTGTAGCTATGTATGTACTATTATTTTTAACATAACATAAAGCTATAAGATAAAATGGGAAAGACTGGCATGTCTGTCATTTCTAGTTCCTGTGTTGCGTACACGACACACAGGACTTTTTCATATCTACATGCCACTCAGTATGGAGGCAACTCCATTATAACACGTCTTCCCCGTCCAGCCAAGTTACCAGTACCAAGTTCTTCAAAATAGACATCTTGCTTGGGACTAAACAGTTATTTAAAAATAATATTAAATATATCATTTTATCATCTTTAAATAGTTATAATATTCTTTGAGTCAGTCAGGCAATCTGTGATGTCACAATGTTTTGACAATGCCATCTACATTTACAAAAGGAACTTACTATATTATTACAAGAAGTTATAAAATGCATCTTATCCCTATGTACTGTGTATATTTTTTGAATGATGAAATCACGGTTTACTTACTTCCTGACTGCGGGGTGTGTAAACTTAGGCGTGAGTAGTTCTAGCGCGTCCTCTACGTCCATGGGCGTCCATTGCTTCATCATGGCCAGCGCTTGCCGGACTTCGCCTGTAATAAACTCAGTTGCAAAGAGAGTCTTATAAAGAGAATCTTTTTAATTGCTAGTACTACTACTACATACCTGGTCTATTCCAATTGACACATTCTAGGAATTTGGTCAAGGCTCGTTTATGCGTGGACAGATAGAATCTGTAATAAATACATTATTAAGAAAGCATTATTCTGGGGAAGATCAGCCAAAAGTAAAATTGGTTGTCTTGTGTTAATGTAAGGTGAGGTAAGTTTTCAGAGCAGGTCCGGGTCGGGTCGGGTCGGGTCGGGTCGGGTCGGGTCGGGTCGGGTCGGGTCGGGTCGGGCAGTGACCTAAACTTCCAGAGCAGGTCCTGGTCCGGGGCGGGCAGCGGGCGCGCCGGGGGCGCGGCGACGAGCGCGGCGAGCAGGTCCCGCTGGGCGGCGGTGGGCTTGGCCTGGCGGTCGCCGGCCGCGCCGCCCGCGCCGCACGCCCGCAGCGAGCGCGCCAGCCGGTGCTGCTTGCTCTCCACCAGGTTCTCCTGACACACCACAGTTACCGTTTACATTCACAGTCTGTTACAAGCGACTATTAGCTACGGTGACCGCTTACTATCGAGTGGGTCGTATCGATGGCTTCCTTAGTGATATTCAAATAATCTAATACTACCCTGTCGGAATAAAAATTCGAGCGCTACAAAATGCTCAAGTTCTGCAAAAATCCCACTTTTCACACGATTGAAATCAGCATAAAAGGGAACTATATTAAAAATACAAATTCCAATCAGTTATGTTAACAAAGTAAACTAACTTTTATATTAAAGAAGCTAATAATCACAAAAGATATAACAGAGATACAACTTAGATAACATGGCTTTAAAATCTTCTTTAATCTGCTCTACTTCGCTCCTTTACTCGAGTTATTAAGCCATCAAACTACATGACATTTTAATTTTTTTTCATCGAGTGCATGCTTCACCACAACTTTGTTTCATGACATGATATGCCTTGTTTTATTTGTAATGGAACTTTTGTTGAGGCCAACTTCCATTTAGGTATAAGGTTAAATAGTCACCAGCCGCACTGACCTGTAATATTTCATAGTCGGGCACAGTGACAATGTCCGCTTGAGCTTTGAACTGATACATCTCGTCGCCATCTTGTTCATAATACACCACAGCGTGCTGTAACGAAAACTATTTTTAAAATTTCTTTATTTACCAATATCAAATAATATTTAATAGGGCTTAAGGACATGGTGTGTGTAGACTTTAATTTTATATAACACATTATTGTCGTGGAAGGAACAAAGTAAATAATTTGAGTAATTTAAACAACACAAAAAAGGGAATTATTAAATACGTTGATTTAATTTTTTATTTGCTTAAATAACTCACGCAGTCTTCTCTTCCAATTATATGTCTACACTTATAATCTCCTTAAACCTTATTAAAAATAATTTGGTCTTGATAAGCAGAGTTCAGAGCTTTCATTGATACTAAATACCTTTGACATTAAATATTTGTTTAGTTTAGAATATTTGAAATTCATACATTAATAATCAACAGCCATGACCCAAGAACAAAATAATGGGTTAATCACACAGTCATTAGACTGTAGATCGTCTAGTAGAATCATTAAACTGTAATTAGGGGTACTAACCACTCAGCCAAACACTATTTTGGTTGAATGGTTATTAATATAACCACGCTAATGCGTATAGAAGTAAATAAGTCTATAAATTTAATTTTAGCGAATGGATCAATGGGAAGGCCATTCAAATTCAAAATTGTAATAAATTCATGTTAAGTAAGCGTATTTTTTAACTTGCATTAAATTTTGTACAAAATGTAATCATTTTAATTTGAAATTTATCCTTTTACGGTTCTACACATTCAAGGTGTAGAACCGTCTACAGAACTCTCTCGTCTGTCAAAAGAATACCTTTTTGAATGCATAATCAAATCCGATAGATGCGGGGCATTGTCCAGACACATTGAGTCCACGGGGGAATCACGACTGACAGTAACGAGGAGCACGACGTAACGAGGAGCAGGATCAGGAAAGCATGTAGACGGGTTTCTGTCCTGTGCGTTTGCGGAGATTACTATCAGATACTCACATTGATACCGTCGATCTGAACAGACGGGAACTCGATCATGAGGTACATGTAGTCAGAGCTGCGTTTCTCCTTTTCATTGATCATCTCTATTTCCCTGAAAGTAAGCCGGTCCAACCAGTCGACCTGCCGCCAAATAACATTCAATAATTAATTTCTTTTTATTTTATATAGAAAAAAAGGAACGCTATCCCACGGGATTATGATAAGGGGGTTAAATTATCTTATGCCAAGATAGATCAATATCTACTTCTTCAACACTTATAATAGTTTCAGGAACATTTCTCGCAAAGTAAGTACATCATGTAAGACGACATTTTCGGAATCATTCTCAGGGTTTTTACAGGACAGTCGCGTAATTGTAGGTGTAACACATAAAATATAGTCATTATAACTTTTTACCTTAGGTATATGACCATTTCTGTGTTTCTTCGCCAACTTGGCTAATCGCTGCATTTGTTCCTTGCCCCTGTCAGGTGCTTTGCCTGGAGTCTTCTCGCTCCCTTCCACGCCTGGCCACACCCGCAAATCGAACATTCCCTTTTTTAAAACGAAACAATTTATTAAAATTTAAATAGCACAAACACGTACCACGTTCCACCACCGAACTAAATGGATTACCCAACTTTGCAAAGAGTATTTGTAGTTTTTTCTTAAATCCTTACAACCAATAAGGCTGATTTGAAAGTCATCAAGTCAATTGAATAGAATATATATGCTAAAGGATACTGACCAGGGAATTATCAATTTACAGAGGACATGTTCTTATAGATAATAAATATGTCATTTATTATTAGCCCACATAAACTATAAAATTAATTGATATTCCTAAGATATGAAGCCGTGAGCGCATATTGGTTATCTCTTGGAATACAAGTTTCTTCTTCGACTTATTTTATGCCTGGCAAATATTTATGTAGCTCGCCTGTTGGTAAGGGATTGCCTTCAGAAATGTCACACAATTTAATACTACTACCAGTACTATTATACACAGGAAGAATATAGAAGGGTACTACTAATTTCTAAACAAATCTTTTCCAGTAGACCCGCGAAAGGAGAGCTTGAAAATTAGGACAGATTAGTATGTACACCTATACTAAATATATTAAATAAATTACAATAATTATTTGAATTAGAATGTTTTATACATTCTAATTCAAATAATTAAGATCACCACTATGAAAATACTTAGATTTTCAGATTCCATGCTCATTGCTCACCCTACTATCCACAATATGTATTATTTACGACACGTCTTAATAAATATGGCGTGAAAAACCAATGCAAGCCATCGACAGTACACTCGACATATTAACTAAATAAATAGTTTCATGCCCATTCTTCTTAGAACACGTCGTCGTGTTAAATTTACGTTCAGATAGCACAAAATAGATTTCCTATATTATCGTCTTTTGCTTTTAAAAAAAAAAAAAAATAGCTGTTAGTTAAGTTTAGCTAAAACTCAATAACGACAAAGCAATAGCGTTTTGTGAGCTTTGGGTTGAAAAACAATAATAATTATCAAAACCTTCAAATGTTTTATAACATTGATAGCACATAGAAATTATATGATCTCTTATGTGTCTGCTCGATTTTATTATCATATACACATAACCTTAAAATCCAGAGTGACATTATTTGGTATGTTTCTCCATTGCAATAAGTGTCATTTTTCAACTTACATCATTCAACCGTCCATACAGATGTGGTTAGCCAGCCACTCAATTAACTTAGTGTTACCTTACAAACTGCCCTTTAGGCTTTTAATATTCCTTCAAAGTATCGGCATTTGAATATCAAATATACATTGGGTTAAGTTCTGGATAAATTGAAAGCATAATTTGGGACAATAAACTATTTATTCTCATTGTTTCCTAATTACTGAGTCTAAATTTCTTCTTCGTGACTAAAGACTCATTATGTTGTAATACAACTCTTGTTATGATGGATTAAAATGCCTATAGATGTCCAAGCACAACTGCAGGCTTTAGTAGCTCTGATAAATTTAGAATTAGCGAAAGACGGGCATATACTAAAATATGAAATATATCAAAATACAACTCATATGATGATCATATCTGTATATAGAACTATAACTGTAACATGTATCAATGCATGTACCAACTACAATAAAAATTAACAGTTACCTGTCTCAACATGCCATGTTTTCCAAACAATGATATGGTAGTGCCTCCGACCACCATTACCTTTCCAGGGCCTGCACAGTCATAAATAGTCATTGCTAGGGTTGCATTCCTTGGCAGATCACTAAAGTACACCGGTAAGTTCACCCACTCATTCCAGCTGAAAAGAGAATAAGGTTGTTAATTAATTATTCTGAATATAAAACAATTTGTTTATAAGTATTTAAAATTGATCACAATTAATTTCTGCAACATATAAAAAAAAGAAAAATTATAATTGCCATTAATATATGACATTTTAATAAACACAATAAAGTTTGTTGTCAACAGAAAAGGGCATTGATAAAGAATGAGGTTAATGTGGGAATCAATTATAATAAATGCTTACCATTAATTCTTAATTTTGTTTAATATTGCAAAAATGATACTATTATAAAAGAAAATTATCATCTACAATCCCTGGTGTAATTGAACTGATATATGATATTTCTCTTTCTCTTTGTTTAAGAAAAGACTTGGTGCACTTTGTGGTTGTTTATTTTGATCTGGCATTTAAATTTTAATTAATACAAAGTCAACTAGTATGAAAGGAAAATGTGACGAAACTAACTAAATATATATTGATTTACTTGAGAATCAAAATATTATAGGATAGTTATATCTGTGAAGCACCAACATATCGAATATAAAGTTTGCCAGCATGCTGGTGAGTAATGCACAGAAGTTTAAAAAACTTATGAGATAAATATTTAGAAGAAAATTTCTTCATTTTTTACGCACAGTACTATAGGATAATTTATGATTTTCTGTTAAATATTGTTTGTAAAAACTATACTTACTTCCATCTATTTGTAAAAGATTTATAAGATGTAGTGACAGGCAGTGCCAGCGGCACACCATCACCGAGGACCTGGCAGGTTACGTAAAGATCGGAGCAGCCTTCTTGATACAGACCAGAGAATTTCAACATAGGGTCTGTTAATAGTTTATCATACTCAGGCTTTGTGCGTTTTCCTTCCAATGTTCCACTAAAAATTATGTCAAAAATCATTCTTAAATACAAAGCTATAAGCAAATCACGAAATAAAATAACGCTATTATTACAAATAATACAAAAGAACATGCGATGCTGTTACAATGCACTTACATTTTTATTTCCACTTTGTGGTCCAAAGAAGAACTGTAAACATAGTAAAATTTATCGTCGATTTCGTTCATTATGATTACTTATAATATTAGAAATAATTAGGACAGTTTAAGGGAAATTGACTATATTTATCTGGATAAAAGAAGCAATTCTGTTTTGTTTGCAACATTTGTCAATTTAATTTGACGGGTCAGCTGTTCGTCTCTACAAATGATAGCTGACATTTTAATATTATGGAAAGGCAAAGAAGTAAAACTCATACAAACAATTATAAATTTTAATACCGTAAATATCTCAGAGATGGACCTCTATGCACATAGTTAATTGATTTTAAACATTTCAAATTGACATTAATTATTTGTCAAGAAAAATCTAATTCTTTGCTATTAATCAGTGTTTTACTTGATTTCCTTTGGTTAGTTATTTTATAAAACCTTTGAGAATGGCCGATAAAAGTGATGTACAAGAAAGTTCAGACTCTCTGGAAGAAGCGGGAGCCCTGGAAGCTGATGTTGGGGCGCGTTTGTTAGTAGTTGTCATTCTCAATAAAATAGAAGTCGAGTCACGCAGCTCAATAGCACTACATATACTTGATTATATTTAGTGGGGCGATAAAAGAAGTGGAAAAAACGGTTTTAGAAATTGTTATCTCTCAGTCCGATTCAGGATAATCGACGAAACAACAGAACGGTTTTTAATGCTGTTTAAATCTTTTCTTTCATATTATAATTACAAAATCGTGTTTCTTTACAGCGATCAACAGCTCACGAACATCGATCCCAAGCTAAAGATAGAAATGGACCCGTTAGCACACCGCGACCTGCGTCCCGAGATGATGTTCATCAGAGAGGAGCTCCGCCAGGCTAAGTGGCAAACTCTTGCTGTGAGTACATAAGTAATTATAACCACCAAGGTCCAAGGTTAAAATGGGTTCCAAAGGAGGAGGCAGAATTTATCTCCTCAGTGTTAATGGTAAAGACTTTTTCTTTGTCCACCTGATAAGTTACTACCATATTTAGTAGATCTGCTATCATAAAAATGTATGTAAACATTTGTTGTGATCTGGAATTTCGGGGAACGATAGCCAATTTCTCGGTGGTTCAGAAAAAAGGCAAAGGTGTCAGCAAGGCTTCTCGCTTTCATCTTATCATTACTCAGCATCATCTGCATTGATGGCAGAATGTTGTCAATGTACCAGTAGATCAAGTAATTTTTAGGATTCCTAAACATGCCGTTCCTCAAAAGAATAATGGGATTTTACCGCGACATCGTTTCATCAGGCGGGCATCAGGCAAGACTCTTTAATATAGGAAGTGAGATTCTCCAATGAGTGAAAAACTCCAATTGAGTTTCTCCAATATAGAAAGATATTTGTACAACAGTTGGTTTTATAAAGGCTGATAATTATGACAATCCCTTTATGTTATGTCAAATCAAATTTTAAGTCAACGCAAGCAAAAGAAACTTTTGTCTCGTATTTTTATAACCTAAAACCTTTCCATTTTTAAAAGTTACTTTCGGGTGACCACAGGTTGAAATTTAGCGCAAAGTAATGTTTTGGAGTAACGTAAACGAATAAACGAAACTCGATACCCATTTTAGTTCACGACATTTTAGTAACCTTAGAAAAAGTAATTTTAAAAAATCTATGTGATGTTTGTTAAATCGTTTTATTTATTGCAGTTGTCACTAGGAGATAATTACCACTTGTCATCCACTTGCTTGTATCTTTAGATTTTTTTTTTAATTATATGATCTCTTCATATCTTATTGTAGGTGTATAGCGACGATTTCTAGGCGTGTGTTTCCACACGTAACTTTTACTGATCAAGCTTTTTATTTGTCTAATGTAAACAGGGAGATAGGACTACCTCTGAACTAAAGGAATGGTCAAGTTATTAGTAGTTAGTTATATATAGGAAAAATAAAATAAAAATAAAGTTTTCGAGTGTTTATTTAAAGAATCTATTTCAACAGTATATTATTTTTTCTTAGTAACTACCGAGCTCGATTAGTGGGTGGTCTCAATATTCCATCTACAGATAAGAATAAGCAGTTTCTCTTATAACAGAAGTCGCTTGGTTATAATGTATGATATAAAATAGAAACCGGCTCTATATCTAGAGTTTGTAACTAATAGCAGAAGTCATTAAATTTTCCAGATTCCTTATTAGATTCATCGTTATATTGAAGAGTATTTCGTGAACCATTTGCGCTGTGCTGGCTTTCTCGAAAAATCGGCAGCTATCTGAAAATTTATTATTAATAAATCACTTCATATTACATACACATGTGTAGATACTTTATTTTTTCATCTTCACTTAAATATTTATTGAGTTCTTTAATATGTTTATGTATTCACAATTTACGTAACAATTACAATTTATTTAACACGAAAAAGACTTTTGAGAAAAAAATTACAAATGCTTTATTTTGAAACAACAAAATAAAATCTCTTCCATCAGTCCACTACATATCAAAATTTAATGGAAAGCAAGAATTGGCGTGTGGAAAATGATTATAAGTATTAACCCTTTGCACTCCTAATTTTTTTTTTACCTTCCACTAACTCCTTAATTAATTTCCAAAAAAAAGCATAAAAGGAGGTGATAATAAAAAATTCTACTGAAATGTGTAAAATATGTCTGACATATTGTAATTTTAATTATTTTTTGAAAATGTCGAGTGTGGCTCGACATAGGAGTTGACGTAAGAAATACGATGTCGAGTGTGACTCGACTTAGGAGTTCAAAGGGTTAAAACTAATACATAGTATAAGTAAGATATACATACAATAGTTTTTAATTGAGTATCAACTTCTTTAATATCACAACAATGCACTATATTTCAAGTTTTCGCTTGCCAATAATTTATTATAGACAGTAAAGCATAAACAATGCTATGATAATCTTCTGTTAAGTGTAAATAAAAAAAGCATTGAAATTGTATATCGAATAAAATTAAATAAACAGAAAAACGGAAAAGCAATGTCACAGGGATTAGGATAAATAAATACCAGTTTATTGGAACCAGTAATGTCCGGCCGGTGTAGGTATTGTGATGAGATCAAAGGGAAACCGCAGTAAAACTTTTTTATGCTTCGTTTCGTTTATTGGAAATGAAATGCGTGGACTTAAGATTTTCTTTTATCATCAGTAGGTATCTGATTATTCAAGCAATATTTTATTGTTACACGTGTCTAAATTGTACGGCTTGACTGGTTAAAAGAAGTAATAAAAGAGAAGTGACAAATATTATAAAGTAACTGTGAAAAAATAACGTTTATTGAACGTTTGAAAGTAATAAAATAAAAGAAACAAGAGCATTTTTGCTCGTCTTTGTCGACACAAATAAATCAGTTGATTACTTATTTTTTATATATAAATAACAATAAATGACACTCGTTTGCTTCAAACCGCCTTTTGGTAAAAAGAAGGATGAGTCTTTTATTTAAATACAATTTTTAGATTAAGTAAAGAATATTAGAATATCAGTTGGAAAAATAAATTCATGAAAAATACAATAATTTACATAATACATTACCCAAAAAGAATTTACTGCGTATCTTCACTATTAACTCATTATTTATTTTGAGTTTTTTATCACGTCTACCATTTTGTTTTCCATTTGAAGACTTATCTACAAAGCTATTTAGTTCATTTGGCATTTGCTGCATTTCATAATATCTATTATACGAGCTACGTTTATTATGTACCAGGTAGCCAGCAATAATACTCGAAGCTTATTGTGTAGGGCGCCCATCATCCGAGGTCTCTCTCGCATAAAGGCGTGCTATGATCAAAACGTTATGCAAATCAAAAGTTGCTTTTCTTTCAGTGTTTATAGAATAAACTCCAGTAAAGCTTCGTTAATGTTTTCACTGTGTATGGGAACAGTTATTTATTTATCTATAGTTATGTAGTTAAATATATAACTTTGTGTATGTGTGTGTTATCTGCTGGTGCGTCAGTAATTCTTAAGGAGTTGGAATCTAGCTATAATTCAGGTAACAAATGCCTTTTGCTGCCTTGAAATGTATTTTAATGATAATTAATGAACGTTAAATGTAGGATGTCGTTTATCTCGTAGAGTTTTGAGACACACTGGCAGTGTTTACGCTAAGCAAATTCAAAATTTGGACTTGCCTTCAGTTATATGAAGTTTATTTGCAAATCTACTTAAATAATTGAGTAATGTAATGAAATAATTCAATTCCCTTACAGGGACAATTAGTAAATGCCCGGTTGATACCCAGTAAAATTATGACTATTGCCTTTATAATTATATTTATTTGTTTTCTCATACATATTCCCTGTTGTGACGATTTAAAAGAGCTTAGTAAATAAGTCTATTTAAATAAAGTTATTTTTGACTTTGACTTTGACTTTGGCTCTAACATTCGTCGTAGCAATATGTCGTAGCAAAACTTCGTACCGACGTAGTCGCAGGGCAGTTAACAATTAGTAGTTCACGGCTCTGACAACCCATGTACAGCTGTACATGTCTTTGTTACTACTTTGTATCTGTATTGATATTAACAGGTGTGCAATAAAGAATATTCTATATAACTATGGTGTCCGTATGTAATTCTGTGTAACACATCAAATTGTACCAAGGAGTAGTGTTATTTGTCTTTAGTTTGTATTATTTGTCTATAGTTTGTAGCTAGCTCTAAATCGCAGTAAATTACTCCAACTGCATAACTACTGATGCTAAGTAGTATGAGGAGTTCATTTGCGAAGATAATTAGTGCATTACGGGGCATACCGACGGATTCATGGTCTCATAAAAATAAGTTGACGACTCGCCCGCGCGTGCTTGCCGGAGGACGAAAATGTCGCGCCTCGGTTCACATAGTGCTTACTGCATTAGACGTTTTAGATAATGTATTACCTGTTTTTTAAATCCTAACCGACTTAGGCACATTAACATCTCCATAATTTAATTAAGTAATATGTATGTCTTTTGTAGATTCATAATATAGTTGTAATTATATCTTTTTTCTTCTAATTATTAGATTGTCTTCAAGATATGACTGATGTTTTCTGAACAAAGACTTTCGTGTTAATTAATTAACTGTAATGAGCATAATATTTCATTAGCAATAACGCCAAGGGCATGTAATTAGAATGGTTTTATAAGACAGCTTGACTAAAATAGCCGGAAAACATGGCAAGAGGCGACATATAGAACTAACAAAACTTAATTTATGTTTCAAAATTAAATATCCTGAGTTTAATGAGAAAATATAACAACTCTTTGTAGCTAGCAACAATGTAGATATGAAAAGCTTGTAAACAATTTAGTTAACAACAAGAAAAAGGCGGCCAGATATGGGAAAGGATATTTTGAGTTATATATTCTCGCTCTAAGTACTATTAACACTATACTTTCATGGATACTAAAATAAAGATTAGAATTGTTAAAGCGATATAACATGCCACTGATAATTTCAGTGTAACAAAAAGCGTGCCGTACATTTATCGCTGTAGATGTTGTTTGTCGTTAACCAGTTCGCAGTAGTAGAAATGAGAAAGAGTTTAATAGTGGGTATAATTTATCATGTATGTATGTATTCTTTATACATCGCCTACTTCCCTCGAGTACTTTATTTTTAATCCTGTCCATCAATCCTAAGGGTACCTGGAAGAGATTGCTTTTAGCGATAGGTTGCCCATTGTACAAAATTAGTTAAATGTTCCCTATTTATTTTTAATTGCCTGATGGCAATAAAGATATATTCTATTTTATTCTACAATTTGCTTAAAGGTCAGGCATGGTTTAATATTAACTCGTATTAATAATATTAAGCTTGTAACTCAATACTTCTCAGTAATATAATTATATTCTTTATATATTTAGTCTTGATTTTTATAAGAGAATGTTATTATATGTACCTACTGAATAAATCTAATTTGACTTAGACTTTGACATTCAACTGCTACAAAATATCGGGTACTCATAATAATAAATAATACTTATAATAATCCCGTTGATAATTCTTATTTCTAATTGTTATTTTTCTCAAAATATGTAGATTAATGATTTAATAATGCCCAGTTCTATTTTTAGTTTAAAAGTAGTTTAATAATTTTTATTTACATTAGTCCTAAACTTTCTAATTTGATATTTAATTTATCTGTATAATTTAATGAACGTAATTGGTTATTATCTAGTTATTATGTGCTAATTATTTTTGTGTAGTAATTAGCGGTGTTTAAATAAATTAATAATTACTAAATATGACAAATCATATTAGAAGCAAAGTAATTAGCAGAGACCCTTGCTCGGTAAAAAGCAGCAAAACTAATTTGGGTCTCCGTGCCGTTCACTATGACAATATCATATCTTGCTAAGCGACTGAAACCTCGATATCTATTCCGAGCTTAGAGGGTTTAGAAGTCAAAATATACGTTCTTTCAGGCGGTCATGTCTGTCTAAACCAATGAGTTATGATACATTCTCTTCAATTTAATTTTAAATGACTATTAGTTATACACTGCATACGTAATATAAGTAATATAAGTTAGGTTGCATGTCGTGACAACCTTTAATTATGACTACACTTAGATAATAATATGATTAATAGTTAAACGTACGTAAGCTTTGTTTTGGTTGTCCTAATAAATGAATAAATAAAAAACTTGTTAATCTTCTGTTACTTGATTTAAGTGAAACCAATAAAATGCCCACAAAACGAAATTGTCTCATAGTCTTTCTTGCGTAATTAAACAGTGTATCATGTATGTGATGTGCTGATTAACTAGATAAAATGCAAACATGTGCTAATTTTGTAAAATTACGGACGTTAACAAGTCATCTGCATATTAATAAACGTTTAACACATCAAAATGATACCTTAAGTTATATTTATTATCAGTACTACAACAACTATATACGATTAGTTCTATGATTATATACAAGATTTTTTGAGTTAAAAAAATACTATTGTATTAAATAGATTTTTTTTGTTCATAAACTGTAACGTAATAAAGTAAGGAAGTAATTGAGTCTCATGTGCCGGCTAAGCACGTATAATTCCTCGAATGGCGACGGGACTCGTCATTTCAGGGAATGGATTGGTTTTAATTAAGTGGGAATTGCATTGGAGATATTTGGTTTTTGTTTATTCAAATATTAATCAATTCAGCACACCCATATGATAGAAACAAATTGTTTAATTGTGGCATCCTCCGGCGCCTCACCAGTGGGCTGTGTGTGAGTGGCTGCATGGTGTTTTACATCAAAGGCATTTTATTAAATATTTTAATTAATTGGAGACTTTTGGACGGATCTTTCATCTGGAGAATAGTGTTTGCTGGTATGTATTAAGTGACCGATAGTCTCAAATAATGCCTACTGTTGCTGGTGAATAATCTATTTCGTCATATCATTGTGTAAAGCCTGTTTTTTATGTCAGTTTACTTTTTAATATATTTTGATACTAGATTGTTTTTTTATATGTTTTGTTGTTGACAATATACCGGTGACGAGTCAAGACGTGGTTTCCTTGTTTTCCCACTTCTCTCCGAAATACAGTCCACAGGCTCCCCGAGCTAACTACCGTAACACCTACCATACAGTTATCACAGCTTACATTACGTTTGCTTCCCTTTTGTATTGAAGTATCTTCGAATTCTGTTATAACTTCAGGCAATGAAATTTTAGTTTTTATTTTATAAAATAGAAATTTCAAAGAAAGAAGAAACATGTCAATTAAAGGTCAGAGTCAAAGTTTAATACATATATTCAGTGTAGGTATATTAGGTAATCTTTTGAAAGTCAAGATTTAAGAATATTATTATAATACTGAAAAGTATTGACTTATTAGTCAACGGCTCCAATTTCAAAAGTGATAATTATTATTTTTAAACCGACTTTAACTAACGAAAAAATAATTTTGAAAATTGGTTCTTTATTGACAGAGAAATGGTGTAACATACAAAAATCACGTGCAGTAGAATTGTGAACTACCAGTTGTTACGAGATTTCTCTACCAATGGTGTACTAATTTCCAAAATTATTTTATTATTCGATAGATACTCTAAAAGACCACTTCATATCCTTACATTCCTATCCTTGAAAATTGATATCCTTGAAGTGGTCCGTCCCATTAGCACCAAGGTATTTGTAACAATAGTCAAACTGACAGGCAAGTCGATAATACAGACTCATCTAACTTCAACCTTAGAAACTTAACACTGAACATTATTAAAAAAAATTTGATACAACTAAAAACCTATTTTAAAATACTAATAAGGCAAAAATAATTAAATATAATAAATTATATAAAAATTATTTTTTGGAGTTAGAGCTAAGTTGTTTCCAGGATCATATCACTGCTTATCAGGTGGTGTCGAATCATATGCTAAGATTTTTATTTAAAAAAAAACAATAGAAAGTAAAGTTTGCAACTACAAAAAATAATTTTAAATCGGATAACTTCTTACATTTATTTTTACCTTTTTATATTGGAGAGAAATTCAAGGGAGGCTGAGACTTTATTTGAATTTATAACACTAATGACCACAGTCTGCTTAGAGATCCTACTTATCTAATGACTCATTTAGGTGCAAAAAGTTCTTTATAAAATTAGATGAACTTCTATTTTTAGGTACGCCGAACAGCTCTGAAAAAGTTATTGTTGAACGACATCATGCAAGAAGATTGCGAACTGAAAAATATTGGCCTTTCTTATGCACCGCCTGATCCATAGTAAGGATTTATTTTCATTAATAGGAAAGTAATGATTATTGTAACAACGTCTCTCGGTTGTAGCTGTGTTCGCATGTGTTTATATAAAGTGAATAAAAAATTCATAGTAAAATATATAGTTTCAAACCTCAAAAAAGCATAATCTTTTTAATACTAAACTAAATTATACTTATATACCTACTTTCTATGTCACTAGTTACATAGTAAGTATATATACGAGTTGTTTGATACATATCCTATCAAGCCGAAACGTACATGTAATTAACTAATTTAATAAATTCAAATTTATTAAATTAGTTATAAACTGTTATGATAGTGTGTATGTAATTTTGTTATTTACATTATTTGAGAGTTGAAGTATTGATCCCCAATTACGTACCTATTATTATCGTCGTCATTGTTATAATTATATAATGTATTATAATTATATCATAACACGTATATAAACTATCAAATTATCGTTATTATTTTAATCTAATATATATAATCATCACCCGGTCTACATTCGTCGCGCTATACCAGGTACAGATACGTACCTGGGTGCTTCTCTCCTCCACGACACGACTCACCTGAGCCGAGGTCCGAGCCTTTAGAGGCAACCTCAGGTTTGTCGCTCCCTCATGGCTCGAGCGCCCTAGAGAATCTAAGAGACAGCGGACACCTCCCCCGGAGGTGATGCCTGTCGATTAGAACTCCTTCATCCTCCAGAGGCGAATCGCCCCTTAAGGCTTGAGGACTCTCCAAGGTTCTCGCCTCCTTAAAACCCCGGTAACGCTGTAAAGGCCATCTGCGGCCAACAGTTTTAGTCAGTCCCAAAAAGAAAATCATCACTAAATATTATAAAACAATATTCGCCGCCGCTTCTGTTTGTTCGCGATAAACGCAAAAACTACCTCCGTATTGCATTCGGTTTCAACAATAGATGAAACAATTGATCAGATAGGTTTAAGTGTATATATATAGCCCGGGCGCAGTTGAGGCGGGTCGTTAGTATTATAATAGTCTAATATATAAAATACTGTGTCACAGTGTTTGTAAAGAACTACTCCGAAACGGCTTCAATCGATTTTCAAGAAATATTTTGTGTGTACATACACACAAAATACACACAAAATACGTCTGAGAATAGGTCGCTGGCTATTTTTATACCCCTAGATGATAAATCTCAAGAATTTCTTTTTGGAAATATTTATATGGTAATACAACGACGTGTGTCGGATCAATCAGCTATTATATGTATAATAATACTGTAAGACGCCTTTGCCCCGTGTCTTACATTCCCTAGAGTTGGCACCGCACTGTAAGGATGATACGTAAATGCATTCGACCTCCCCGACAACAGTCATTCAGTTTCTTAGTCTGAACGCCAACTTTATTGTGTGTAAAATAATTATTAAATAAATAAATAAACTCCTTAAACTCTATCTATAAATATAAGAGATGAAGTCTTCTAAATATCTTTGTAACTTTTAAAGAAGTGTTTGATAAATAAAATCACAATACATATGTCTTTCTTAGGTAAACAGTTGGTAGGTGTACCTAATATTATAATTGCTTTTTCATTTAACATAAAGAGACACAAACACTCAGAAGAATTTTTGATCTATGAGTGGGTAAAATGAATTCATTTATTTCACGTGGGTTAGTCATCAATCATTCGCTCGCCTTTTCTCGCGTTAAGTGAAAAAGCTCTTGGTATGACAAATCGCTCATTATATCTACATTTCTCTTCATAGACACTGCTTTTCATATTTACATATGAAAATTCCCCCACCAAAACCCTCAGATTTTAGTATCTAAATTTATTATTTTTAATGAATATATGATAAGAACTATAAAGTTGACGAGTTTGTTTGTTACATATGGTGGATATAATTCCTTATCCAATACATACATACATTATTAAAATAAAATACATTATTCATCACAAGTATTTGATTTTGAACTAAATTGCACTTGAAATCAATTGATTTCAATGAATATCTTAAGAGATATCATAGTTTTAAAAAAACTGCAAGAAAATGATGATCAAGAACAGCGCACGCATTTTGCAATACTTAAATTACTTTTAAATTGGATAAGTTACTAAACAAATTCGTTTTTGATCATTTCTTTATATTCTATTCAGATATTTCTTAGCTCAGTTAATGTATATTTTTAACTTACCCACCTACTTACTACATGTTGTAATTTTCGACATCCACGCAAACGCAATCGCAAGCTCTTCTAGTTGTGCGTATAATTAGTATGACTACTACATACTTACTTTTTATGACACAAAAAAACATATACCGCCTTATTAGAAAACGTGGTTTATAGATAGTCCAGATTTACAATATTATTTAGAAAAAAAGGTTCCCAAAATTAATAGATCCACCTGATAACAAGCAGTAGAGGAGTCTATCTGTATGTGAAGATAGCTAGTGAAGCATGCGACATACTGCCCTAGCCACTCTCACCTTGCCGGCCCAAAAAGTGCTTTTTACGCCTCTTTTAAAGGAACCCATGTTGTATGAAGGAGGGAAAACGTGTGCCCACAAGGAGATACAAAAAGGCGTTTTGTAAAAAGGCGGCAATAGTTAAATGGTTTTTGTAGACCAATAATAAACAAAATCCTCCGCAAAATATGTATCTATCATTTTCTTTTGGCTAAAAGTCCGTGATTGATAAATAGCCCCAGATATAAGTAACTTATATAAAAAACAAATATTGCACCGTACATAAGTAAGGGAACGGGAAGGAGAGGATAGTCATATTTTCCGTACGGGAGTAGATCATCAAAAATAATAAAATTAACAAGGCCTATCATAATTTTGTAAAACTAGGCCTTGTGAATATATGAATTTGTTTAACGTAATGTAAGTATGTAAATCGAGGTTGGTTAGGATTTAAGTACATGGAAATATTCACGTTGAATTCATAATAACTTGTGTATTTAACAATATCTTCTATCTCTTGAATAAACGACCTATAAATATCAAATCCCTTGGTTCTCGATTCAATTATTATAGCAAAGATAAGGAATGTTATTATTTATCTGCGCATATATGCCTATTTTGTATTCATACATTCATGCCCATGGCAACTAAACTTTGGTCGATGTAAATGAGGTATTAATATAAAGAAAATATCACCATTCCGGTAGAATCACGCCAATTTATTAAACAAAATCCTTGTTTTGGGTTGGCTTCAGTCGTTAAACGCCATAAACAACACTGTAACTCCAGTTACGTTACCACTTAACGATGTGAAAACGTATAACAGTTTTGTTGAATTGTAATGGTCTCAAAATAAAAACACGTCTTATTTGACCGCTGAGGTTACAGATCGCTAGTTGTGGAATTCTTTAGTACTATATAACTATTTAATACTGTTATTATATTCTTCAATCTTGACTTTTTTTTTATCAAAAACTAATATAGAACTGGATATATAAATTTTGATTAGAACTATGATTTTGTAGTGATGATCTCTGAGTAAATAACATCCACTTCTGCTTAAATTATCTTTATATTTAAAGTCAGGTTGTTCCAGAAATCTTGTGAACTCGTTTCCTAGATAATTATTATTATCTAAAAATAATTCCTAATTCTTTTGATTCATGCCGTTACGTTATGGATTACTCTGCCTACGGATATCCATAACTCTCTTAATATTGTCATTTTTATATTTATGTAATTGAATGTATAATAATCTATTAATTATATTTCTATTTTCTTGTATTCATGTACACACCGTTTACCTTTCCTAACTAATTTCCTTTTGCTGGTTTCTCCAGCTTGTCATGCTAAGGGTCGAAGGTTTGTTTTGCACTCTTATTGCTTATTTAAAACTCGTCAATATATTCCATCTCATTCGTACTCGTAAATATCTCTTTCTCTCTCATAAACTTTCCATAAATCTCATGTGTTGAGTGAATTTGAAATAAACTGAACCCTGAAAATCCGCTACCAGTTATGTACTCATCTTGTGGATGAAGAATACATAATTCACTTAAGTATTCAAATAACAGAGTAACGAAAAGAAAATAATACAACCGAATAATACACACCTACTTGTGCTTAAAATGTCAAGCTACTTAGGTTTTTCTACTAAGATGCCTACACTGTTTTGTCTGGGTTTTTGTGTATAATCTTAACATTAACCACTTTACAACATAAACATACCTTCTTTCTGAACTAGCTTGGAAAAATAAAATAATATTTAATATGGAGCTGGATACCCAGCTCTATATTAAATATTGTTAAATATTGCTCGGACTGTAATTGTATGAAAGAATTTTTTTTAGAATATTTTTCGCCTATAATTGGTTTGGTAATTCATTAGGTCAATGACCTCCAAAGAGGTGTTCTTTGTGTTTTTGGTTTATTCAGTTTTGTAACCCATTCAGATTTAAGAATTAAATAAGTGAAAGGAACGATCAATTAACTTGGAAATTGTGATATATTTCTACATACGGGTCAAGTTAATATTCTCTTTTGAAATCGGTTATAAAAATAAAAGCGAAAAGCTCTCGTCAAGGAAGTTCGAAGAAACTTTGTTTTTGTTTTAGTCTAAATGCACCTAATGACGGGGCATACGCCGAATTTTCAAAAATTAAAGTCAAGAGAATTGAAACATAGGTATTTATAAAATCTATTGTTTACGCGTTGAGCCCCAAAAAAACTGCAGCTCAGATTGAAAATTACTTCAAAAAGAAAACAAAAACGGCGTTTAAAAAAAACATCAATATAAACAATCAGTCATTTTTTAAATAATCTTGTCTATTTTCGGGATACTATAGAAAACCCGTCAATTTTTTTGCCCTTTATCGAGGTAAAGAAAGCTCCACGTCCATTTAATTTTTTTTTCAAATATAGAATGTGGTACAAATTATTATGAACATATCTGGCACTTTTATTATATCGTTTCATAATAAGACGGGTCGTGACCTTCCGAATCGAATTAGCGGTCCGTTATTAATATGGTTGCTGGTAGTCACTGCAACCGTTATCACATTGGGCCAGCGTTGTTACTGCTCAAACTCATGTTTCTCACACACTTTCACTCACAGGTGTGAGTGAAAAAGGACATGTAGGTTCTTATGACGATAATGGTTTTATTCTTGGGTATTAAATATATTGAAATTTGTGTTTAGATTTTTAATAACAAATGATATTCACATCACAATTACATTTCAAAAACTTCTAAATAAAATTTTTTACACTTAATTCTGTAATAACTATAATAATAGTAAACTGTGACTTGAGTACTGAGTAGGCACACCTATCACAACAATCCACAATCAATAGTATAATTTAATTAATAAATTGGCAAAGACCTCTTAAATATTCAAGTTTGTGTACAGCGATAAGTATTTACTAGAAAAAAGTTAAGTAGTCATGTCTGTTCATAGACTTAAAATTCTACATAAGACAATGGCCCTGATGCTGTTGTGGACGAACTAAACTAAATTTAAGTTCAGTAATATTATCAGTACAATACAACCAAAAAGAATGATGTTGACATCATTTGACATTTTTTAAATGGCGACGCTTTAGCATTTTTGTCTTATTTTAAGGTGCGACATAAAACATGCCGATTGAAATAAGTCTATAGTGTAAGTTTCGTGTAAATGACAACTAACTTGACGTTTCTAAAAGTCATTCTATTCCTTATTATTTTAATGGAATTGAAGAGATTTGAATAGCTTAATTCAATTTAGTCCGTGAACAACGGTATTGGGGCCATTGTCCTATACCTATAGTGTTAAACGCAATTAATTGAACCAAATCATCACTAACATCGACATAGTGGGTTACTATGTGTGATAGTCACAGGACTCTTAAGGAAATACCGCGCGAGAAGTGTTCTTGGTTATACTCTGTTTTGTTAATTATACGAAATAAAGTGTTCTACACTGTCTAGAATGGTCAAATAGATAATTACTACTAAACATTTATTTTAAAGTAGCACATGTGAAACAAAAGAAAATATTTAAATCTATACGTTATTTTTATATCAATTCATATATTTGGTCTAAGAAATGTCTGCTCAAGACAAAAGTCTAAATTTGATTAAAGTAGCTCTAAATGCATGTATGTCATGAATATATCTATTGCTATAAGCATAATTCTTTAACAACAAATGTTAACCAATTAATATAACACTACCAAAAGATTAATAACTTTATTTAAGAAAATAATAATGAAAATATTTTAAAAATACAATGTTTTGTAAATACTTATTTTTCTAAAGACCTTTCAAAAGCTAGCCTAAATAATCTGATCTCATCCCTTATTTCCTGCAACAAAAAATATATATTATTATACTTATTCATATTTTACAATATAAATAACAATAATAAGAATATAATAATACTTTTGAGTTTGTTATTGAGTTTACCTGCAGCGCTCGTGTAGTTTCGTTTTGAGCCTGTACAATTTGTGCCGAGTTGTTAATTGAAGTTCGCCTCTGGCGAATACGTCTAATAGGCCGGCTGGAGATTCCACGAGTATAACTGCAAGATGGACCTGGGGCTACACAGCTACTCGACGGTTCAGAGGATGTGGGGCTGCTGAGTGGCCTACGAATTACCCAAGGTTTAGAGGGCCCGGGAGCTACCCAAGAGCTTGATGGCCAATCTCCATCATCTTTTTCAGGAATGAAACCTGGAGGGGGCATGATTTTTACATCCTGGAAATAGATAATAAAAAATAAATATTTTAAACACAAGTTAAAGTTTGCTCAATCATGACAAAGAAATTATTTAAAATAAACTTCTATCAATTAAGTTAGTAATAAAGTAATAGTGGGTCTAATTTTATAGCAAATTTAAGTTCAAAAGATCCAGCTCCTTCATTATTTATAGAAAAATGAAACAATAAAGAAAAAGAATTAAAACTGCCAAATAACTTTTTAACTTTTTTAACAAACAACAGTTTAATGTTAATAGGCACTTTCTTAAACCTGAATTAAGTTATATAGAATAGTAAGCTTATCAATAAGCTTATAAATCAGAACAGTGTCAGTTAATGTGCTAATAATTTAATCTTAGTAGTACTAAGTAAACTAAGATGTCCTTTTTTCACAAAATTTTATTACTTTGTGGATTCAAGTAAGTTTATGTCTTATAAGCAGCATAATTTTTACTTATTACTGATAACCTAACTGAAATACAGTTGTTAATAGAATAATTATCTTACTAAAAATTCTCCCATATCAGTCTCCTCTTCTGATCCATCACCTGATGCCCATTGTTGTCCAATAGCATCAAGTATTTTTTTTGTATTCTGACTGATACTGGGAATACCTGCTTTGTCTCCAGCATCCTCAAGAGTTTGTTTTGCTCGCTCTTCTTCTTGGCGTGCTTTTTTCTTTAGATCTCTCCATGTCTGCAAGTACCAAAGTAATTTTTATTTTCGATTAGTAGATATTTATTGATGTAACTATTAAATTAGAATGTTCTATATAATTATTGTACAAATATTTACACACATGTTTCCATTGATCTACGGTTTTACGTGGACCAACATCTGCTAATAAGTGTGCCAGTCGGTCCCATTTTTCTTGATGCTTTTCGCCTCCCAATTCACCGGTAAGTTCCCCTGCAGCAAATGTCTGGTTACTTGACATGTAGTCCACGAGCATCCGAATTTGAGCATTTGTGCTTCTTATACTAAAAGAATCAAAGTTACAAATAAATAATATTCAATCAAGCCAAATTTTATAAATTGGGTTCGTGCATTACATACTTAAACTTAATGACAGTTAAAATATAAAATAATAATAGCGATTAAAGCAAAATAAAAACGACGCTAAGTAATTTACATTTTCCTTTTAGCGTTCATCTATAGGAATTAATTAAAGACTACTAGATGTAAACAACAACAGAGCAGACAGTATTTGATTGCGTCTTCGTACTTCTATCATTTTTATTGTAATCTTCCTATTACAGGTAAGGCAAAGGGAACTGCAGCACATATAGCCAAGTTTTTCTTTATTTCTGGCTCTGAGATTTCGGTGGAACATATCCCTTGATTTCATGGAGTTTTTGACGACTTATGTCAGGCACCGCCATTATTTTAGGAACTTACGAGAAAAACATTTGAAAATGGAATGCAATGTTAAAGATTACTATGAAATGATACAACAATGGATAATTATGTTAATGATGAGAATCTCATTTTCGTATATCGTCATATTATTTTTATATATCCATGTATTGCTTGAAATAATGGTCCAAAAAGGACCATTATTAGTAACTGACCTAAACCAATTTCACACTAAAAATCACACTTCAATATAATATACAAAATAAAATAAGCAGCGCTGTATCGACTATGCCATTAGGCGGCAAATACTATTTTTTTTGTTAAGTTCTGCCTTCTTCTTCTTATAGAGGTTAGGAAAAGGTAACTGAAGCTCACATAGCCATGTCTTATGTAGTTATTTCATTATTGCCGCTGGGATACCAAGTGTAACGTGAAAGGGAATTGAAGCTCATGTTTTACGCAATAATCCAAAATTGCTGGGATACCCGTGTAATGTATACGTTTGCCCCATGGAACTATTGACGACAAATGGCAGACACTTATTTTCTTAAAAACTTGCGAGTAAAATTTTTGGAAATGGCATGCAATGGTAGCAATTTGCGATGAAATGATATGATTATGTTTTTAATATGAACTATGTAACACACACGCATACAAACAGACACAAAAAGCTATCAGCTGAGCTGCTGAGCTGAGCTAGACAAGTTGCATTTCGATAATCACAATTTAATTTTAAAATGTATGGGATTTGACATGTCTCTCACTTAGCTATATCGAACATCTAAAGAACCTCGAAGCGATTCCATTAGGATTATCGGAAAACATGTTGTCTAGGCTCTATAAGCTGCTGCCGCTCAGCTAGCTACGTGCTGCAGCGTATAGTTACTGTTTTACTGTGCTACAGCTAAGGATGTACGTTATTTTTTTATATAAAATTGCTTTTAAAATGTAATTTAAAATTTTATTAATAAGTGAAATAGTAGATATAAAGAAACGAGTCTACGTAATGAATTATATACTTAATGTTTTGTAACTTACTACAAAAAATTTGGAAAATAACTTCTACACAAGCTCCATTTCGCTAAATTTAAAATTGCAATAATAGAAATGCATTATTTCATCGGACCGAATTTTTATAAAACTTCCGTACATTTAGGGGTGTGTTTTATCTGATCACCAAAGAAGGTACAGGTACGTACCTGGGCGCTTCTCTCCTCTATGACACGAGGTCTTGGCCTTTAGAGGTACCCTCAGGTTTGTCGCTCCCTCATGGTCCTGGAGACTTCAAAATATAGGAAATACTTCCCCTGGAGGTGATGCCGTTCGATTAGAAATCCTCCAGAGGCGAATCGCTCCTTAAGCCTTCCTCAAAAACTCCGGAACAGATAAAAAAGTCCCGCATTTTATATATTACTCATATAATGTAACAACTTATTTGTAAAGCTATATTTTTATATATTCTATACTTTTTTTTATTATTACCCGTAGGTAAAATATCATACTAGGTATAGTATGATTTTTTATAAAAATAGCAATCCAATCTACAATTGATTTAAATTATTGTCTTGCCAAGTTAAATGTGGTGTTTTATGTAATGAATTGCTACAAAAGTAACTCTATATAGTCTTGTCTGTCCTACCCTTTGTGGGTGCGTAGGGGCCAGGCGGCCAACTAGCTGAAGAGCAGGTAGTTTTAACAATCCGCCACAGCTGAGGATCAATTGGTCAATACCTGTTGGTTAGATCACAAACATCTCTTGGTAGAATTGCTAGAAATAAAACTTTGTTTTTCTTAATATCAAATAATATAAATGACATAAACTAACACTACTTATGTTCGAAGAAAGGCTGTGCCAGCCCTAAGATCGCTTGAGAATGTTCCTTTAAAATGAAAACTCCATGAAGATAATATTTGTTCTTGACGTCTGTGATTGAAGTTACTACCCATTGTTAACTTTGAAGTTATTGGCATTTACTTTAGAAATTGCAATCATTTCAGAAGTTAACAATGGTTTTTTTCTACGTGTTAATATAGTCATAATAGGGGAGAAAAAGGGTGTGAAATCAAACTAAAGTAGAACAAATTAAATAAATATCTTATGAAGATATTCACTACACAGTAAATGTTACAATACATAAATTCAGTTTCACTGGACTGAGAATCGGTTAATTTTATAGGTTATAGTTTTGTTTTAATTACACAGAGTATAATTTGTAATACTTTGTGCGGTAATTAATTATATAATACAAAATACAATACAATTATGTATATATTAATTATGTTGTACGGCAGAGATTAAAAAACAAGATGGTGCACCTGATGGTAAGTGACATATAACAATAATTATTAACTTTATTGCATGCAAAGAAACAAGGAAATAAACATACACATTACAAATAGGCGGCCCTATTGCTAAAAATCATCTCTTCCTGGCAACCATAAATTAGTGAAAATAGGTTAATAAGTGATAGTGTATATAGTAATAGTGTAAATTAATTAAGAAGTATTATAAGATAGGTTAATATTATTAAATACTACTGTATGGACAAAACAGAAGGAAAAAAGACATTAAGGTAAAAAGAATATTACATGACCTACTAGACTTTAGTTTTAAAGGATTTCAACGTGCGTGCACTCCTGATACTCTCAGCGAGAGTATTCCACAATCGGACAGCATGAACGAAAAGCTATAGCTTTTCTCTCCTATTGGAGAGGACATCAGTAAGATTACAGTTAGAGCGTGAGGTACGGTACTAAGTAAAGGAACGGAAAAAATAAGGTCGAAGGAATGTAGGTAAAAACAAAGCTGTACAGAACTGAGGGAACGAATTTAATTCAGAGATTTTAAAAATCCAATCATAAAAAGAAGAAACTGTTACAGATAGGTTACAACTCCTCCCTTTTCATAAGTAAAAAGGTGCGATAATTGTCCACCGACGTTATAGACTACCAGAACCTCAAGACAATTTTCAAAATTTGTTTGAAGGGTTAATGTTGTGCGAGAAATAAAAAAAAATCTGATGAATTTAATCGCACATTTATTTCATGTTAAGTCATGAAATCAGACCGCCACAAGCAGAGAAATGTATTCAAAGGAAATTCTAAAGGGTAAAGTCGCGGGCATAAATAGTTCGCTTTGAGTTGGAAACGATCCTCGGTAGGTAATATTTGAATAAGATAAAGAACTTAACTTTCTGAAACTTTTGAGAAGTTCTGAATAAATGAATTATAATTTTGAATTAGTATTGAAATAAAAAATGTAGGTACCTACCCGTTTCAATTAGTTTGACATAGAGTGGTAAAGACAGAAACATAAGAGATTAGGTACTTTTTTAACAGTACTCTCTTAAGCCTAACTTTCAAACAATAATTTTATACTGCTATTGATTATGTTAGCTTAAGAACAATGAATACACATATTAAATACAACAGGTGTACTGTTACAAGTTTTACAGGACTAACTATAGTTACAGTCACGACCTAGACCAATCATAAATTATGAATTACCAAAGTTTTGGGATTATTAGTAATTGGGATGCTCAACCATTAGCACTAAACCTTTTCAATAGACTTAGAAGAAGAAGAAGTAGAAGTAGAATTTCTATGTTTCACTGTATATATTTTTTTGTATGTCACACAATTGTTCTGTCCAATTTTGAACCGATTTTCAAAATTCTTTTTTCGATAGAGAACCACTTGAGATAGTTCTATTGTCAAGTCTGGATCTGATGATGGGATCCCAGAGAAATTGATGGCAACTTTAAAATTTTATAGGCACGTGTTACATATTTTTTCATATAGCTATTTGTGTACTTTTAATCAACGACAACAGACATGCAAGACGATAATACTGACAGTCATCCATCTAACTCGGGTCTTAGCAACATACCACCAAAAAAAAATTAACGGATTTTTTTTTTAAACTTTTATTATACCAATCTGTTTCTTGAATGTTACAACTTGTAAATGGCCCCGATTCCGTAATGCACGTAGTAACTATATTAAATTTAAATTCAGTACTACTCTCTCAGTATAAAACAACCAAAAAAATACAAATGACCGGTAACATAATTTAACGTTTTCAAAATGGCGACTCTTAAGCATTTTCCTTATTTGAACGCGCATCATAAAGCATGCCAATTAAAATAAGTCAAATTTACATGGATCGTCTAAGTTTTAACTAACTTGACATTCTTTAAATTCATTCTATTCCTTCCGAATGAATTGGTTTGAAAGAAATGCAAATAACTTAAATTTAATTTCTACAATATCCATTCTTAAAGATTTCTTAAATACTTGACACGTATCATCATCTAACATATATTTTTTAAATATATATATATTTTAGAAGGCGTATAATATGATGCTTTCGTTATTTCATCCATTTATTTATATAAAACATGTATTTATCTTAATCAAAGGCTTGAAATTGAACACTCCTTTTTAGATATGAAATTTTTGTAATTTCTGATGTCATAAGGCATAAGGTCATAAATAAGGAAACTTTGTAGGACATTGTATAAAGATGATAAAGTAATATTGACTCTATCTTACGAGCTTTGTGGTAGTAATTAATATACCGTTAGATATTTAAACCCACCTGCATTAATCTTGAATCGGAAATTGACATTTGTTTGAGTACTGACATGCTTATGACGGCGCTATGCCCCAGCCCGACGTGTAATAACTTAAGAAGATAGAATAAGGCTGATAACTTCCTGCAACCTATACCGGAGCGAATTGCTTTTAGGTGCGGGTGAGAGAGCTGTAGTTAGTATAAGAAATCGCTTTACTTACGCTTTGCTTTACGGTGGCATCATCAATTTAAAAGCCGAGGAATAACTAGGAAACTGCTGGAAATAGATCTCTCTTATGATCTCCAATTGAATCGGTCTTACGCTGGCTGCTATCTGCAGCTTCTCGTGACCTTTACCAGATCCTCGTTTAACCTTGTGGGAGGTTTCCAGTCAAGGAGGTTTGCACCAAGGTCGTCAAACTCTTTATTTAAAAAAAAAATTTCGTAGCTAAAATGTAAAAGTGTATCTAATCTATATCCACTGAGTTCAAAGCTGTGGTAACAGGCCTAAGGCGCATAAGAATAATGTACACACACAAAGTATCACTGTAATGAATTCTTTAAAAGGTCACATGTATTACAAAGCTTTAAATATAAATAATATCTTTTTAGACCGTAATCTACTGAAAGTCCCCCAACGATTTCCAAATAGAACGGTTCATCGCAGCCCAAGGGCATTTGTCCATCTTTGTGAAAATTGTTACTTTGTGCTTTCCTGTACATTGTTGCCATTTAAAATCTCTTGAATTACAAATTAATGTGATCCGAACACAGTTTTAACCAAGTGTATTTTTAATCTACTAAATAAAATTGGTTGGGTTAGACCAGAGGGCCCAGATAAAATGTACTTTGATCATCGCAATTGAAGCGCTAAATGTAAAAATGTATATAAACTTGACAAAAAATCTCACTTAGCTATCGACTGTGATTGTGAAATCCCATCCATTTTCCATTTAGAGCTTCGATTGCGATTATCGATATGTATCTTGTCTAGGCTCTTAGAACTGTGACCACTAAAATAAATAAGTATGTCGAGTGTTCCAATGAGCGAGTTTTTCCCTCACTCTTATGTAGTTACTAGTTGGTGAGTGCTCTTACTGAGTTAATATTGACATTGTTAGATTCTTTAGAGAGAAAATATACAAAGTTATAATAGCTACTACAAAACACAAAGTATAAGAAGCAAAAGCATGTTGCAAACCAGTGGGCGTCCTGACAAATGACTTAGAAATTACATTTTGTTGTTGTATTTAGCCTTATTACATTTGTTTACGCACCGCTTTTCTACGAATACCGTCATAATTGGGACGGTTTGTTCTGTAATTTAATTTATTTGCTCACCACAACTTCTCTGTTATATTAATGCAAATATAAAAAATATAAATATAAATAAATATGAAGCACTAGCTATCTCTACAAATAGACTCCTCTTACTGCTTGCCATCAGGCGGTGTCGAGTCATTTGCTGTGTTTTTATATTTAAAAAATGTAATTACCTTAAAAAAGTGGCACAGTTACAGATAATATTCTATTGTTACACTCGTGAGTATGCTCTCAATTATATCTACAGAGGGTACGTACTGAGGGCCTAGACATAACGCACTTCGATAATGGCAATTGAATCGCTATATGTAAAAATGTATGAGTTTTGACATAAGCTCTTGCTAAGCTTTCGAGCGTAATTGTCAAATATCATATATTTTTACATTAAGCGATTTCATTGCGATTATCGAAGTCCATCTGGTGTCACTTACATAATTACGTTGGAAATGCTGTTAGTGTTTTTCTTTAATACCCTCGGCTTATAAAAATAATTGATCGGTTGTTACTTATCTGGCTACCGTCTTAACATCTCGTATATGCAAAGTAGCTCTCTTTAATTAGCTTATGGGTCAGGGCTACGAGTAACATAGATATTACACTTGAATTTACTTACACACTTATACACAGAACTACACACTAACGCACCATGAACTACGTACACACAGAGTTACAGACTATTATCTTTTAAAAACCCGTATGCCTGTTTTGTTCGAGGTAGGTGGAAATAACTGCGACACAGACCTTACGCTACTTTTGATTATTGTACAAAAGCATATTTGTTCCTTTTTGATAGTTTCATACAAATTTTTATTATTATTTATTCTTTTATGAGCTATAACCAAGTAAAGAATAATCCATCTGAGCTTTTGTAAGCAGCTGCCATTCCCAGGAGTCATCAGTTAGGACAAAATAGGGTTTGTCACAAAATATATTTTATCCACCCATAACCTAATAATTGTCACTGTTTGTTTGACAATTTCATTTTGTTGGCTACAGTAAAATTGTATAGTTCACTTCCATCTTCGGCTTTATCTTAACTAAGCATTAGGTGAGACAATAGATAAGAGCTACTCTTTTAAGAATTTTTTTAAAACATTCAGTCCTACATATTTCATTCACCATTTTTCAAATGGCCATCTGTTGACACGTATTGTTACTTTGTAACATCGATTGTACACAGAATAACAAGAAACAGTATCTTATCATTTAATTTAATCCCATTGCATATTAATAGGTCGTGTAAATAGTTTCTTTGCATTTATATGAAAATTCAACAAAACTTTAATATCCATTTTCCTCTCTTACTGCATTATAGCACCGCATTTTTTTATATTGAAGAAAAAAAAGTTCTATCCTAATATAAATAGTTAGGTCTTCCCAGTTTGCCTTCAATTACTTCGAGTACTACTTAAACTCCGCCATTGGTTTTATTAATCGTAGAATTATTTTAAAACACTATTAGTTATGGATTTGAATGCAATTCTCGCATCTTTCTCATCACAAAGAAGAGTGCGGAGTGCGACGACTACTAACAATCTTCTAGTGACAAAAATAACTTACCTTTTCTCAATAGGCGATTACTATTTTGAAAAAATTTGTTCACATGAACAATGTTCTGTTGAATTGCATAAAAATAAAAGAATCGTGATCTATATATTTGAAGAGGGTAAAGTAATGAAAAATGTGTTTTTCAAAATAAAGTAACACAAAGTACACAAATATCTTTTATTGTTCTATAAGTTATGTACAAGCTTATTCAAATAATATGTAAAATCTAATTTACACGCATATTAAGCAAATAAAGAAGTTCACATTGTCAATCAGAAAGTATATCTGTACAAAAAGGTATACCATAAGGGTGATGTCGCGTCAGCCCAGGACAAAGGCGGTGAAGAAAGGATTTTTAATGACAAAATTTGTTATATACAAAAATATTTGAAAATTAACACCGTCTCCTTTCTTTGGTTTTAATGATACAATGTAAAAATATAAGTCGATAAAATAAAATGCAATGTCTGTTACTACAATTGCACTCAAGAAGTACTAAACGAAACGTAAAAAAATAATTCCTGTACATTTTAAATTTGTGATACCCTGAACCGGTTCGAGTTCGAGCATCGATGCTTGTTTTGAAGCCTCAAATTAAGATAAATTTATGCTCTGGTGAACATCAAACGGACTGTTATAGTCTTCCAGTATGTATAAATACAACTTTTTCGGTTTATTCGATCATAAACGACAGAGACAAAATACGACCATTGAATTTCATTTGTAAGTAAGCACAACTCCTTGGTGAAACTGTTATTATTATCAATAGGTATACCAGAGCTTTACGAACTTCTTTGTCTTGCAGACTTTTGCATTTAACATTCATAAAGTTGAGTACTTAACCTATTCCATTATTTTCTATGGTGTAGCTGGTGAAAAATTAAACGTCTCAGATTCAAAGTAAAATATTTAATTCAATATTGGTATATCTGCCTTAGATTTTGACCTATTTAGTATGAAATTCTATTAATTATTATAATAATTATTATAATAATTCATAGAATTTCTCAAAGAATTTGTTATAAATGATCTTACCATATAGTTTCTCTTCTACAGTCAAAAAAACATTTTTTTATTGAAAAGTTTTTGGGGCTAATGACAATTTCTAATACAAAACCATTCTTATAAAAGTTTCACATAAGGTAATGACGTAAACTAAGTTTTTCTTATTTTTATTATTTTTGACATACAAATTTTCATACAGTCCACATAAAAAAGTTTTTAAATCTCCAAAGACACGGATGCAGTTGTAACAGCCAATATTTACTTTTATACTAAAACAGGACTTAGTACTTATACATATTTAGTAGTACTTATTAACATAAAAAACTGCAAAGGTTAACTACTTAGTAATGTGCACCCAGCTTTTAATTTTTATTTTTTACATAGAAATAGATAAACAATAACCTTTACCAAAATAGGAGATAGTTTACAAATAACATTTATATTTTAGCAAAATAAAAATAGTGATATTATTTTAATAATCATTAAAATTATATATTTTAATAATACTAACTCTTCTTGATGGCTGACCTAATAGCACCCCAAATAATGTTGATTTTGGACAGTCAAATCAATATCCTTTAAATGTGTAGTCAATGGGTAGTATAAGTATTTCTCCGTATAGAATAAGGCATTGTTATGTTGATTAAATTGAAATACGTAAAATGTCATTATAGTTTTGTTATGCGGAACTTTGTTTTTATTATTAAAAAAGTAGGCCCTTTTAATGACAATTATTATTTGATTATTGTGTGTTAATAAAGAATACATTTATTTGTTAGATTATTGAATAGATTAATTCTTTGTATTATTGGCGTTACTATTGATTATACGATGACGTAATGGCCATTTTAATTCGACGTTAATTTTCAAAACACATGTGTCTTTACATAGAAACGTATACGGACGAATATTCAAAAGCTCGTTCATATTTAAAATAAAAGTATATCAGTTTTTCAATTAGTAAGGCTTTATAAAGAGTAAGCAAGTTTACAAAATTTTATTTAGATTTAGATTAAGATAAGCGTTAGATTTAAGATCGTTAGGCATTGTTAGGAACAATAAATTAAAAAAAAACTTGTCAAACAAATTTTGAATGCCTGTCGGTCTATTTTTTGTCTGCGATTGTATTATCTTTGATTAATTAGAATCAAATCTATCTAAATTACTTCCTTTCTAACTTCACTTAAAATAGGCTAGAGTCTGGTTTTGACAATTGTCCTTGATTAACAAACTTTGCCGGTTCAGGTTACGACTTTAATCGATTAATAACCATTTGAATTTCGTCACATTAAAAGTAGCGTAAGGTTGAGAGAAATTTTTCTATTGATTTTATATTTGTTTAAAAGGTAAATGGTGGTTTTAAATGATTTTGTTTAGTGTTAAACCAATTCTCATTACTGTTAGTAAATTATGTTTAAATTGAGTTGAGTTGTTTAGTTGAGTTTAAATTTTTAATTAAGTTGTCAAGAGTTTGAATACACATGTTTTCTTCATTTAACGAACGGTAACCTCAAATGTCTAATTGAAGCTGAGCGAAAAATATTTTGTTAGTACTTTCATGAAATAATAATGATTCAAGTGAATATAATTACAATTAAAAAATTACGACTAGGTGAGTGAGAATGTAAATTATTTGCTCGGTTTGGTTGTCGGTAGTTTATACGTCCGCCTGGTAAGCTACCACAATCCTACCTATGTTTGGAGCCATAATACTCGTAAGAATTAGACAACAATATCGTGTTTCGGCAGTTGTAAATAATGAACAAGCCACCCAAAAATAGCCCTTGTAAACTGTTCTTAAAAAAGTGTTGAAAAGAAACAACTTGGTTGTAAAACGAGGACGGTTTATTGATGTTCTCCAGGAAGGTTATTTACACTGAAAAATTCTTAACACCGCCTTTTAGAAAGCTGGGCGAATGTGAAAACGACATCTAGTAGTCAAGTCTATGACTAGAGACAAACATATTTAAAATCAGCAACAGACAAAACTGACATATATTATTACTGACAATTAAACAAATAAGATGGTTATTTTTTTCGGTCATAGTTCTTTTCCGACATATGTTTGCAATTGGAGATAAAATAGTCAGTTTTTGTGTTTGAGAAACCCGAGTATTTCTCGCTTCCATCTTCGGCCTTATTCGCTAACAGGTAAGATAAAAGCCCTGGTAAATATAAAAAAGGTTCAACAATATTAACTCACACACAAAACTTATAAAATGCTTCTTAATGACCGTTCTGATTTCCAAGTTAGATTCTTCTTTAAAATTTTAATATTACATCACATTAACATTTATGAGCATACAAATTGGACATAAAATTACACTGAAACCCGCGCAGCTTGTATCACTTCGAAGTTCCTCAATGTCCGTTGTGGAAAGCAGTACTAAATAGATACTGGGGTGAGTTTATCCTTGTTGTACTCGTGCAGCACCCGGCACCGCTCGTGCTGGGCGCACATGAGCCTTGGCGGCGGATGTCAGGCGGGCGCGCGGGCGGCCCTGGGCATGTCAGGCCGCTCGGGGACGATCGTAAGGGATGTCTCCGCAAACCTGACTCCTAGGCGAGTTCGCACGCGGCCGTTCTGTGAATAGATAGATATATATATATATTTGGGCAGCTGCCTTCTTGGCTTCCTGATGATTTTTTGGAAAAATTATGTGCTTCTTTAATTTGCTTGTGTATTGGTTATTGCATTATATTCTGTGTGTGTAGAAAATGGCTGATGAAACAGTGTTGAGATAAATAAATAAATAAATAAGGGGGATGAAACTTAACGGATAGGACCCGTTCTTGCTCATCGCTCAGAAGATCATTTGTTGATTGACAGTTTCTGATATGAATAGCGTAAACTATATCATAGGGTTAACCATCTTGAACTTAAATAAATAAAAAGAGATTCAAGCTACCTTTAAATATAATTATTAAGTTATATAAAGTAAACTATCTACACATCGAGTTTTAACTGTGAACAGTAAAGAAATATTATGCATGTTAAAGGTGTAATTTAACGTAGGTACTTCAGTTCAGTCAGAAATAATCTTTGTAATTTTATATTTAAATAGATAAGTACCTTGTATCTCATTGTAATACAACTTAATTTTTATCAGACTTAAAATCTGATCATTGATGTAAAGTGTTTAAGCGATATAATAACAGTTTGTATTTCATAAAATTTGATGCCTTGAAATTTTATATTTTTTTACAAAATTTTACGCGTGTCTTTACAAAAAAAACTACCTCATGGTGTTGGGACACAAGCTGTGACTATCGAAAAAACCATTAAAAAAAATAAAGACACGCATTTAATCTTATGTAATAATGTCATGACTATACAAATATTGTTCATTAAAAGAAATAAATAAGAAAATAATAATATAATCAATATCATTTAAATAAAAAAAACATTTTTATTACATCTCATATGTCGTTTAAATTCGTTAAATAATATGCCACACCTTTTGTGATTTTGTTCTGGTTTTTATTTCGTACGTTAATGTTTACGTGCACACAATAAATTATTGAAAACTAAATAATATACATATTAAAATAACCTCTAAATGACCTTCCTTTGAAAAATTATCTTAAGTAACATACATACTTTCTATAACTGAAAATTGTTTTTTTTAGATAAATGTAAGCTTTCCTAATAAATAAATAAATACTCATTAAAGTCCTTAATTAATTAACCTTCTGTGTTTAACAAAGTGACATGGATGGATGATGGAATCCGTTTTTGTGGTAAAGGCAATTAATTTCTATGCGGGGTCATAGTAATGTTAAGCGATTTTGTTCCTTCCAATCAAACCAAATTACTATTTTCTTCTCAATAGTATGTTCTTTTAAATATAACGAACTGGAATATTTTAAGAGGTATTTAATTTAAGTTTTCCAACTATAGTTAATCTAAAATAATGTTAATGTTTCATTCTAACTGCCGGAATAAATATTGTAAACTTATCTAACTGCGTTGGATTACCCACGGCAAAGCAGTAATTTTTTTTTACTTTTTTTTATGCACTGTAGTAGTAGTAGTAGTAGCTTGTAGTAGTAGTATCTCTAAGTACTTAGGTACATACCATAAGTAATTCGAGGCAAAGGTCTCAGGCGCAGCCTAATGCTATAATGCGCATTTCGTTCGACTGTGAAATGTTATCCGCCTAAGTAATAGCAAATATTGATCCATTTACCTTCAGCGGTGTGACGAGTGGTGTGTCAGGGTTTAAGTTTTTCTTAGTTGAACTTGATCCGGAGTTACCTGAAATGCATTTATTGAATTAATAATGAACTGAAAATTCTTATTCAAAATAAAAAAAGTTTTTTTTATTTTAAATGACTCTATTGTTGACACCAAGGGGTCGATATCAATTTCTTTGGGAATTCCACCATGAAGTAGAGTACATGGTAAGGATGTTCATCTTTCAACAATTATACGAGACGAGAACGAGAAGCCCGAGAAAGGCAATTTTTGAGTCAAAAAATTGACTTTGGCATATTAATTGGGGAGTTAAAAATAGCAACGAATAAACTATTATTTTTATTGAAAGATGATATTTTGTTGTGAATGTTGAGTAAGTGTGCATATAATAGATATAATTAAAATCAATTCTGAACCTAAACCTATGGTATCAGAAGCAGAGGTGGATCGGCAGCATGTGTTCTTCAGGAAACGGCGAATTGCCCCGCGGAGGTCCAGGGTGTATGAGCCGTAGACTAACGGGTTCATGCAGGAGTTGGAAACGGCCATTGCGAACAACAGGTCTTGGACACGGATGGAGACCCGCGTTGCTGATGGACGGTCTATCATGTACCTAGGGAGAAAGGAAACAATTGTTCTGTATAATGATAATAACAAACCAATTATCTTATCTATAGCTTATATACCTCCCTCGGATGAGCTCGTGCCTGTCTACATGGGCTAAACCCTAAACCCATGATGTGTTTGACCATTATACCATCACGCTGGCGTAGTGTGGCTTAGTCGTTGGCGTAGCAACTGGTAACAACTTCTTAACGTAACTTCGGAAGCACGAAAGCCGAGTTAAAAAATTACATTGACTATTATTTTTAGTATCCAAATCGATAATAATAAAACATTGTAATATTTATAAATAAAATAATTAAATTAAGGCGCAAAGAATGCAACACTTTTTGAAAACTTGCCGAGGGTCAGGAATCATTTTTTTAAGGTTTAAAGTTATGTAAAATATCGAGTAAAAAAGTATCAATATCAAAAGGAAGTGTACTCGAAATCACAAAGCAGCGATACTTTTTTCTTATCCCTACGTCTTACACAAGGCTGCTGGAATACCGATAATGTTAACAGCATTGATACGTTCCGGTAGTCGGAGGTCAAATAGTCAGTTCTTCTGTAGAATCCGGGTGGAATTCACTTCCATCTTGAGCCTTATTAGCTCCAGTAAAAAAATTTGTCTGTGTTTCAATCATAATACAATATTAATAATAAAAGTAAATAATAATTTTTGTTGTAATGCCAAATTTACTTTACTAGCTTGTTATATAGGCAAGGGCTAAGGCCTTTGCATTTTATCACGTTCCTTCGAATGAAATTTCCAATTCGAAGAAAGGAGACAGAACACTATCAGTTCTATTGTAGACGCCTTGTATATTTATATTGTGTACTATCTCTTAAGTTGTAATTTAAAAAATCATTCGAATGTACTTGACAGAAAAATGTGTCTTTTCAAAGGCTTATAAAATTGTTATCTGTGATTCCCTAAATAATAAATACATGGTTTAATCGAAATCATGTGATTAACTCTTCAACAGAATTTACTAGTTCACTACACGTATAAAGATAATTATACAGTCAGAATTAATTGACAAGTACATTTACCACATTCGCCACAGTTCCGTTATATGTTGTCTGGTACATTCAGCCTCGGGACAGGTCTGTAATGCCTATATTTTTAAATTGCATTACCGCAATACCTACAAAATGATAATTACTAATAAAACGACAGATACGAGAGGTCTAGTAGTAATAGACAATTAGATTTGGATAAAAGCTGAACTGACCAGCGATGCTGCGTCATGAAAAAGCTCCTGCCTACTACTGGACATATGCCTACCTCAAGAATGTCCAAACCGTTCGTTCTAGCGCTGCCCACATTAATATTCTTCCCGTGACCTTTACCAGATCGCCTGTCTATCTTATGGAAGGTCTACCTACGGCCCTTTCCGCTCTAGGGGCCGATAGTTCACCTTGCAATGTACCTTACCCACTGCCACTTCAACCTCGTTATCCTTTGGACTCCATAGGCGATCCTAGTTCTCCATTAGATTCTATCATTTTCAATTCGATTACAGAGACAACTCTTGGGGACGTCTCAAGAGGACGAGACGCATTAAGGGCATTCGTTTTGACGCACTGTGGTATATGCTGTAAAGCTTCCCGATCGCTGTTCAGCCGAGTTGGATTCGTCAATTGAGATCTTCCTTATAAAAACGATCTAATAAAGTAATTGGTGAAGACGTTACCACATTGCCATAGTAGCGTAGGGTAACCAGCAGAGCGCAAACACAGCGACTATGGTGACAGTCATACGTAGAGTGCGGCGGCGCGCGCGTTCCAAGACGCGCCGCCCCGACCGGCGCAGGCGCACGTGAGAGATGCCGCGGTGACTGCACTTTTCTGCACAATAAATAAAATCTAAAGTTATAAACATAAACAATATTTCTTACATTCACAGCTATTATCTAGCCTAAATAATTCGTAATTTGAAGGTGGTTTTATCAATGGGTATTCTATTTTTCATTACCTAAAAAGCTGTTTAATAATTCTTATTCCACTTTGGTTCTCGAGAACCTGCGTCAAATAACTTTTGTTGGAGATATTGTAAAATATTTTCGACGGGAAGTTTCAAAGTCGTGAGAGAAATGTCTAAAAACTGCGAAAACGATTAAGCTGTTTGTGAAACTGTTTTTATATTTTAAGAGGTTGCTTCGCTAAAGGCCAAGTACCTTCTGTACTTACTAAACAGGCACTCCTACACAATCAACGTACCTTTAAAATTTTCGCCTGCTTAGTACTATAATAATAAGGGATAAAGTATACCTAATATTGCCTGTGACTGTAGTCAGGTAGCACAGGCCAGAGACATAATTTTGTTAAATTTTCATATAAAACACGAAACTTTTTCCCCGACCTATTAATATGCAATGGGATTATTTATTTATTTATTTACTAACTCCAACAAGATCAACACTCCAACATGCACAAAAAAAATACAATTGATATGAACTAAATGCAATCTTAATTACAGGAGTTACACCATAGCTTTCCATAATAATTTGTGATAACTCTAACAAAATTACAATTAAAAATAAAGTGAACACTAATTTAATTTACATGAAACTATAATTAGTTGATATATAAAATATAATTAGTTGAGCGACAAAAATGATAATGATTAAATTAAATGATAAGATACTGACGCTGCACCTTTGTGAATCGCGCAAGCAAAAATTAGACAGTGAAGGTATATAGCTATCCATTAAACCCGTTGTGTACATGTTGGTTTAATTTAATTTTATAGGTCGTAAATCTAGGGACTAATCACGACGAAAGTTTTATCTCTTTGTTTTCGTTATAAGAGAGTTCCAGCCACTATGCCTTTGAGGTCCTCGTAACTATTTGATTACCTAATTATGGGAAAATTAATGCACAGGTTGGACTTCATCTTATTTTCAGAATTCCTCAATATTTCCTTATCAAAATATCCTCATAATGTTATTTTCTTCCCTGAACGGGGAATGCGGAAATGTTATAAAATTAGAAACCTTAAAAAGATTTTCATTAAATTCAGAGCTTTCGAACGAGGAAGCATCCCTAACTTTGAAGTACCATCTGCGATCATCCGAAATATTTTATTATCTTAGCTGAATGAGCAAGACGAGTGAGATAGCCTGAGTAATGACGAAAATACTTTTGGAAGACAGAGAAAGAAACAAGCTACGCTGTTTGAAAAAAATGATAATGATTTTTCTAAACTACATCGTCAGTGCTGTCATCATATTTATGTTTTAGTTAGGGAACTGACTACTCGCCAATCGACCGGTTTCTCGACTAGTGGTAAAATTTTCGAGTTATGACCGGGGCAAATGTTTATGAAATAAAGACGGATATTGTTAATAAATATTAAATATATGTAATTATGTAATATCGATACATACAGGCGCTCAATTCTTGTAGCTTTGGGCTATATTATTGCGAACTAAACATATTATTGGCTTTCATTGGTTTTTGGCTTTTTATAAAATTATGTTCTATATTATGAATTTATCTGTAGGAAAAATATCATACAATATTACAAAATACCGTTATATTGAATTATTTTATCATATTTTTTCCTTCTGTTCTGAAAATTTGATATCGAAGAAATCTTAAATTTTAATAAAAAGAGTTCTCAAGTGTGTGCGAATTTTGTTTTTTTTAATTTTATTATATATTAAGATATATAATAAAAATATATATTAAGATTGGAATTAAAAAATGCTATACAAAAATTTAATATGTGGCTGAGATGAATTAACTTGAATGTCACGAATTTAGCGTCTTATGAATGACTTTGAATGATGGAGAGGAAAATAATATTGTAAGTTAATTTCATGTACCGATAATGTCATGATGAAATTTAAAGGATCATTCAGGTAAGATGTTAAAGTAACAAGCAGTAAATTAATTTTCAGATATTGGAAATTGAAAAGGTATTGACACTTATAATTAATTGAACATCTATTAGTTTTTGGCAAAACTCCAATTAGCATACCAGGTTGTCTGATCTCTTCTCTCTGAGCTCTTTCACGAAATATTTATTTTTTAAATTTCTAATGGCATTAGCCAGATTTTGATATACTGGTGACTTTTTGATAAAATGTTTTGACAAAAACCTTAAAGGTTGTATTTGCACCTTCTTATATTTTATTTGCACCTTGCAAAGGCATCTTCTGTTCGCAAGTGGAACTATCTCTCTTACTCTTAAAAAAAATTACGAATATAATGAAATAAAAACAATATTTGCTTTACAATTGTCATTTAAGACAACTAAGAACATATGGGGTAACATGTTTTAAGTAATGACCACAGTCTTATCTCTATTTTCCTGTTAAATATAAAAATACTCTACCTTTCCCCTAAAACACCCTTCGTTAACGCATAACGTAATTTAAGGAAGCTTACCTTTTTTTCGTGGAGGAATCTGTTTACGGATCTATATGCCACTAGCTAAGCAGCGGGCGTTTGTGGGGCTCGCCTAGCATCTAATAGTGGTACTAAGAATACTCTAAAACTAAAACTGCCTGGTAACCCCACTGCCCCTCGCGGGATTGATCTGGGTTCTGCCGGAGTAATTCACCAGGCCACTTCCAGAATTCCTTCTGGAATTAGTCTGGTGAATTCTCTGGTGAGAATGTAGAGGTCTGCTGAGCTTCCGCTCACGAGACAATTCATAACCCTCAGGTAACCGGATCTACTGCCTTGGCACTTGACACGTTCCTGTACTCGAGGCAGGTTCAAACTTTTAGAATATGTTTCATGCACCACGTATACGCATACATCATGTACCATCGAACGGTTCGTCTATTTCTATTAAATCAAAGATAAGGAGAACGCTGCAATGTACGGCTCGTTCGGCGAAGGCTTGAGCTCCGCCGCGGTATGCGAATGACATGCGCAAGTCGATTATCGTAACGTCCAGAACACGTCGTCCGTCGGAGTAGACGTCCGAACAAGTTTACGGCAAGTTGAAACATATTTTACATACGTGCATATATATATCTATATAAAAATATTACCCGAAATTATATATAAGGGCTATTACAAAAAAGATTTTACAAACAAACAAATATTTAAATGAATTAATTGGAATTATCTTTAAAGAATTTTAATAAAATTAAATAAGAATACTAATAAAATAAAAATTATATTCCACAATGTTAACACATTAAGGACCGCAAAGAAATTTTGCGTTTGTGCATTTATACAGTTTTTCGTAGCTTCATCTGTTCGGATTCCACCAATGGGATTGTCTGGTCACCAGACTTGGAGATAGTAGGATACAATGTATGAAAGTAAGTCCATCCGTAACAGACGGAACGTGAAACACGAGAAAACTCGTGAGCGGTCCGTAACAGATGAGACGCGAAACACGAGAAAACTCGTGAGCGGTCCTTAATGTGTTAATATTGTACGCCCGAAAATGGCAATCTGTTGTGTCTTAAGTGCATGATTGTAAGATCTATTGTACACAGAATCACAATAAAATGTTATCTTATCTTATCAGAGACACTTTGTTTTATTAGCTATTCCACGAACATCATGAAAACAATAAACGTAATGATTTAACCTTCCCCATACGAAATATTTGTATCCAACAGAAGACTGAGGATATTTACGGATGTCGTATTTATTCTATGTTAAAATAACATGAAAGAATAAATTTAAAAGGGTCGTTGAATAATATGCCAAAACACTCGTGTAAGTATTATTATTTAGGTAACGCGATATCATCATCGTAGCTAGATGGTAGCTTGTCCAATTTCAAATGCGCACATCGAGTTTGTATAATTAAACTTTTTTCCCAATTCATGACCGTAATAGTCCACCAACGCAATATTTTTCGTATCTTTATATCTTTAAGAATACTGTGAAACAGAAAATTTTATGTAGTTACTAATTAATTCATTTTTAATGACACCGTACCATACAGCACTCTATATAGGTACATGTGTAACTTTGAATAAGACTTTTTAAATTGATGAATACCTAAGAAAACATGAGTGTATAATACTTCCCTTGTTTTTAATGTATTTTACAGAAGTACTATGGTTAAATTTTTAAAAATTTACTTTTAATTCATGGATATAGTTGTTCCCTGCTAATAATTTAATCACCCACGTACACCGCAGTCTTATAACACTGCTAATAACGACTGATCTGCACAATTACGATATTCTGTCTGATTAGGAACTAAATAAACGTATTTAGCTAGTTAACAAGGGTTAGATCATGTTGGCAGATCTATCAAACTTTTAGAGCATAAGAACTACATATAAATTAATTAACGTTTGTAGTTAGTTGTGCGCTGTTGGGTTGATGTTTAGCTAGAAGATCCTGAGGGAAACCTTATTTTAACCGGAAAAAGACAATTACATATTCAGCCTTGGAGTCTGAAGTGTTTATGGGCTTTAGGGCTGAGTTAAAGACAAATGGATTCATAGTACCTACGCTCTTTTAACTTGCCATTTGTAGGGATCCGTTATTAACGGATTTAAAAACCGTATTAGTTTCTGAATCATTGGATTCTTTTTTGGACAATGTTTCTTCTTCATTCCGTAGTCGGTTTGAAAGTCGGCAATTCCGGTACCAATTTATTTAATACATCTTTAAATTCCATAACTGGGACAATTTGTAAATACTAGGTTAATACCCACTTAAAGTTATCACTATTATCTTTAATTGCATTTGTTTATTTTTTCTCATACATATTCCCTGTTATGACGATTTAAAAGAACTTAGTAAATGAGTCTGTTTAAATAAAGATATTTTGACTTTTGATGTATTGTTAGTAATATCCTAAGAAGGATAAAGATAAACAGGTCGTTTTGAGCGAGTCAATTACGAGGAATTGAATACCCAAAAGAGATCCTGTTTTCTTTTCAAAAGTCAAAAAGTCAAAAATAACTTTATTTAAATAGACTTATTTACTAAGCTCTTTTAAATCGTCACAACAGGGAATATGTATGAGAAAACAAATAAATATAATTATAAAGGCAATAGTCATAATTTTAACTGGGTATCATATGGGTATCGTATTTTATTATTCGTTCTACTGGTATGAAGATAAACAGAAGCCCTATCACGAGGTAACACGGTAGAAAGTATTACTTTCTTCAATATATTAATACAAAAAGACTTATATAATAATAGGTAAAGCGAAAAGAAATCGCCGTTATTTTACAGCGCGCTTTGAAATCACCCGAATTTTATAAAAGAGGTATTGAAAAGTTGCCCAAACTCTGGAATGACATTGTAAATAATGATGGACAATATTTATTAAATTAAAATATTTGTAATTTTTCATTAAAAAAATTAAATAACGAATAATGAAAAAAGGCGATTTATTTTCACTTTACCTTTAAGTACCTTTGTACAATTCTCTGATATTCTGTTGTGTCCTTTTAATTGTCTTTGTGTGTAAATAAATTATTACAACCTAATATTTTTTCCACAGTTGAAAAACTACGGAACTCTTTCAGTACACCCGACACACACTTTGCCAGTTGTTTTTTACCCTCACTACTTTAAAAGGACATTTAATTTTACTTGCGGATTGTGGAAAATGGCGCAAGAAAATAGTTCAGACTTTGAAACATGTTTTACATACCTTCTACCTAACCTGGGTTAATGAGGAAAACTTCATCCTGCGTAAAGCGGTATCTATTTTAATAATGTTTATTAGTATGGTCTAAGAATGAGTGTAATTGCAACTAATTTACCTAAAAAGTTACTAATGGATCTAATGAAAATTTATTTTATAATTTATTAAATTTACGGAGTTAAGACACTTGACCTACATTTTATCTGATGGAATGTGTTGAACAAAAAAATGGAAAATTCTGTCGTTTTAGGAATTTAATTGTGATGCTCTAGATCCAAATAGGTAACCTCAAACACTAATTTTAGTATTTGATATAATTAGGGTAAAAACTAATTTTGACTAATTGTGCGAATCAATTGAGTTTATTGATGTAAAGTCTTTTTTATTAGATAGTATTGTAAAAGTAACTATTTGACCGTCTCTGTGGTCTAGTTGCTGAGACCAACGATCTAGTGGTTCGGGGTTCAATTCTCAGTGTGGGCAGAAATTTTCTGGTTTGGTTTAACTCCATCTTACCTTAATCTGTATATTAATACAATATATAATGTCCATAACAAATTATTGCAAGCACAGCATTGCGTTGTTTCGGCAGTTGGAGGTAAGATAACCAGTTTCTTTTTTTTCAACTATGTGGCCTGGTAATTATGACCTTTAAGCCATATCTTTATTAATGTAGTTTTTATCTTTATTTATGGCTCCAGGATACTGGTGTAATGTAGCCCTTTGCCCCATGGAGTTTTTGGCGACTAATGGTAGGCCCCGCTATTTTGTTAATGACTTACGAGGAAATTTTTGAAAATGGAGTGCAATGTAAGCGATACGAAAATGGAATGTTATGATAATGATTACGACGAAATGATAAGTAAATGAGAATGAAATCATATGTTTTTAAATAAATGAACTTACCCTACAAATGAATGAATGGAAATGAAACACTGAAAAATTTCACGTTGCATGACTTAACGATCCTTTTTGCCATAAAACTACACCAATTTTATGATAAAAACAACACTACAACACAATATATGAAATAAAACACACAGCGCCAAACCGCCCCCCGCCATTACGCGCCAAAAACTCATAACCAGTTTCTCTTTGGTTGAGGAATCCTAGTGCAGCTCGCTCTCTACCCGTTAAGAATTAAAAAAAGTTTACTAAAAAGGTTACCTACCTACTCGATATTTGGAAATTACATTTATATACTCAAGCAAGAAAATTACCAAGTTTCAATTATTTAAGATTTCTTGCGAATAACTTCTGAGAAACGTGGCGATGAGCATTAAAGTAATATCAGATTTTCTATTTTTATTTACTTTTAAGAATCTCCCACACCGGCTAAAGTATTAACGCTTAAAAATTACGTTGCCTTATTAAAAGTTATAAATGGTAAACATGGCATCTTATTAATAGGACTGTATTTTTTAATGCCAGCAAATGTCAATAACTGACCTTTTTTTGCCACTAAGGTAAAAATCAAACATAACGCCCACCGGATCTTTTAATGGCTTTTTTGACGATAACGTCACCAAGAGTTTTACTCGTGCGTTGTCGCCTCTTTACAAAACTTTTCATAACCTTTAAAAAGATGGTCCTCCTGGTGGAAAGTGATACACATGCAATATGAAGAATCCACTTGATAAAACTTTGGCTTTGAGTTGATATTCTAGAAACAAGATATGGTAAAGCCTGTACTGCTCCACAGCCGATATGAGAATGGTGGTATCTAGATCTTACCCAGAAGACCATGTATATAGGCTTACTACCTCATATAATATACAGAATGTATAAAAAATGAGCTGTAATACATAAAGCTGTGAATTTGAGTTTGGCCCATCAAACTGAACAACCTGATCTATGAGACCACTACGCGATGACGCTCCCATAGAGAATGGGATGGAAACTCAGACAAAATTGATTTGACATGTTTTTATATGCATTTGTTTATATGCATTTTATGGACTCGTAGATTAATTAAATAAGATTTTTGTCTTATGTAGTGACAAACAAGTTTAAAACCAATTTCAAAGAGTTATTATGGTAGTTATATTTACAACACGAAATAAAAACATTAAACGGGGTACATATCATGCATTACGGTCTATAAGGTTACGAATTTTGATAGGGAAGAATTGTGGGACGATGTACATCCGAAAAGATTATCTTGCAGTCCAGAGCGTCCATTAGGCTTAAAATTAAGCTGTCACCTTAATTTATTTACAAGTCCGCTTCTACTTTATTATAATGTTTTTGCAATACGTGTAAATAGTAAGCAATTGGGTCGGTGGTTTTCACTTTGATTGTTAAATTAAGTTAGCTAATACTAATCACACCTACAGCATTTTGACGAAAGTATATATAAATAATTAAGTATATATATCTTGTTATTGGTTGCTTGAAAGAGATTGCTTTTAAGCAAGAAGGCGGCCTAATTAATATGTGTATGTTTTTATTTCCTTTCGTTTATTTTTTGCCTGCAATAAATTTTGTTATTATTAGACTGACCTCGGCTAGACGGCCGAGGGTCAGGACGACAGAGAGAGGAATCGGCGGAAAATCCTGGCGTCATCGTGGAACACCGCCCGCTGGAGTCTCGCAATTATTATAGGTCACGAATCGAATCGCTTCAGATGGTCGCGAAGAGAATTTGGAACGATACCAGAAGTTGAGACTACGACTGCTATGATCTCAGTGGAGTAGTGTTAGCATATTCTTTTTACAAAATAATATTTATACCGAGTACATATCTGCTAGGTCGCGATGGATATGAGGAACGATGAATTTTTTTTATACGATGCAATTTTACAATTTGAATACTAAATTTGTGACTCGCCCCATAACGCTCCTAACGTACAAATAATGCAGTTTGACGTCACTCCGTGGTATTTTTTATGCATTGTGGAACAACTCTGTTCTACATATTAAAAAGTTTATCGATATGAGTTAACCAATTATATTGCTATTTTATTATGAATCTAATTATTTTAAAATGGATTTGCTCAACTTTGAATCTAATTAATTCAAAGTTCCTTCATATTCTTTTTTATCTTTATTTTGTTATAATAGTTAATAAAATTAGTATCTATCAACCTTGTCAATTATTTTTTATGACAATAATGAGCTTCTCAATTGTAACTAAATCAGATGACTATGAAGAAGTACCATAGTACAGCTGTTGTTTTGTTTCAAAGGCTGAAAGACCAATGGTTGAGTGTTCAATACAACAGCTCCTTGGCTCTGGTTTCCCAGGTTCAAATCCCACCCGGGGCAGACGTTTCTGTGATAAATATCGAATTATCGTTCTAAGTTCAAGTTGGCTTATATATATGTAAGTGTGTATATATAATTCTTTAATAGTACTAAATAAGTTCAACAGTTATCTAGTATCTATAAAACAAGCCTTAAATGTTGTTTCTCTATGGCTTGTTAATAGGTGCGAGTGTGAGAATAAATATTACTATAGGCCACCTCGGCACGAACAACCAGGCTTAAATGGAATTAAACGGATACGTCGAGGTAAATAAAGGCTTTAAAATATATTGCGTGATGAATATTTTTCCGATCGAGCATGATAATACAATTCTATATGCATATTCTCGGCAGGATAATACGTAACAGTCGTTTGTACACGCACTAAACAGAGTCAGATGTATGTTATGTTAGTTTAGTCTCAAACACTAAGCATCAGCAGCTAAAATCAAGTGACAACATATCTACATCGTTTGCTTTGCGTTTAGTGATTTACGTTAGATTCGAGCCGTTTCGAATGTCAAATTGAGGGCTTACACTCGCTTCATTCACAAAATCTGCGAATATGATCAAATTCGGCATCAATGACATTAGGTCATCGGTTTATTATGTTGCTCACCATTTTACTAGCCAGACAAATAATGACTTTAAAATTTTAGTGTCAATGTTCACTTTAGTTAAACGATGGCCGTATAATTTGAATATCGTATTGTAAAGTTACATTCGCAGTCAAATACACTCTGTGTTTTTGTTTCTTTTACTTTACTGCTTCAGTTATCAACCAAAATGAAATTTTAACACATCTAAGGTCGTAACGTCTCGAATTTCGATACGCTTGAAACTCACACTAGGGTTACAGAAGTGGCACGAATATTTACCAACCTTTTCTAAAGACACCCTTTCCTATCAAAAATTGATATCGAGAGCTTCGTAAAAAAAGTAAATAGAACCCTCTCGTAGTATTGCCGCGGCAGATTTATTCAGTCTGCTTTACATCTTCTGAGCTTAAAAGTAGTTCTCACGAGAAGAGGTTCAGCGATGCAAACGTATATATAATCCAGAGTACGGGAGGAAATTCTCGGGCATTGAAAGAAATAAATAATAAAATATTTTCTGCTTTGTAACAAGGTACAATACAATATGATATGTCTATATAATAGTCTATATAATAATATATTTATGGCTAATTATAAATATTACAATTTCAATAATACTTGACTGTAGTCGAATCAGATAGCTGATTTAAGTTTATTTAAACCTGTGTTTCGGGCTTTCCATTCACAAAGTAGATACTTTAAATAATTAATTTATATGTTATAATAATATTAGAAGACCAAAGAAAAATACGAAAAATTCCCTCCTTATAAGGTTTCTAGTTCTTTCTATGTGTCTAAAATTCAAAGTGATTTTGGATTTGACATAAAATTTTAATTCGAACTTCAATCAAGTTCTTTATCGAGTTCGATCGATTTGAATAACTTAAGTCATTATGGAAAGGTACTCCTTAAATATTACCTCGATTAATATGAATGGCAGCTTTAGCATTAATTGCATCCTATAGATTGGTGACTATATAACAGCTCAGTTCATTTGAAATCAATGTGAATTAAAACGATCAGCATTCTGCTTTCTAATGAAAGAAAATGGTTTTTTAAAGTTATCTTATGATTAAGGCATGGTACACTTGAAGCGTTTTGTGTTACTCGAGCCATTTATTCTTCCTGTACCTTAAATATAACTGAACTAACACATATACAAAGTTATGTTGGGGAGAGTAGTATTGTGTGAGTCCTGTTGATGGCAAACTGGCCTGTGGTCGCTCTAGTTAAGAAGCGAGTCTGTGTTAGACGCAGAAAGGTCTATTAAGTCTGAACTGACATATGCGAAGGATCGCGTGCTCCATTGTTCGCTATAAAATTATTGCATTAATTATTTTTATAACTACCTGATAATGCGAACTTAACTATTCGCGTGCGTGTCGTGAGCTGCGAAACATGGCTGAGTTCTAAACCTTATTTATTTAATAATGAAAATTAAAATTATATACGGATTATGTAAGAAACAAGAACGTATGAAGGGCTATTTCATTAGTTATTCTGCTGTTATCACGGATCCAACAAAATAGAGACCATTAAAATCTATCCAGCCATTCCGGAGTTATCAAGTAACCTGACTTTGTTTCATATAACTTGAATAGGATAAGTTTGTTTTGACCAATTTCCCTTCCAGTCTGCATCCTATAATAACATTGAAGTCGGACACGATTATTCTAATTTTAAAATAACATCTCTACGTCCGGTGCTTACTATTTTATTTGTAAGTAAATAATTATCCTTTCATTATTCAAAAGCATTCAAAATATTTAAATATTTATACTTTGCATGCACTTTGAATTATTCTCAATCCTTAGGGATGATGACTACGTAAAAAATAGGTATTTTACATCTATTTCTTTGTATGGCGTGTTTTATATTAAATAAACTTTGCGAAGTATATTTATTTTGTATGTTCTTGAAATAAAGTGGTGTAGACATTTTCAAGTTATTATCAAAGAAACATGAACAATTTGTTAAAAACAATCGCAGTTTTAGTTTACTTACTATATGCGTAACAATTTTTCATAAGTACACTATGATTGTAAACATATAAATCATTAATGTTGTTAATTTGGTAGTCACTTCCTATCGCGTGACGTCACATGCAATTATCATTTTCTATGGAGCTTTTGAAGAGCCTTGTAACAACAAAATATTGATTGCAGATAAACTATAAACAATTATTTGTCAAATAACCTTATTCCGTTTGCGTACACATCACTTTTATTATTTCATTTTATTTTTACAACTTTACTAAACCAGTGTATCAGCAGCACTCTCACGGGTCAGTTTATTCAGCACTCTTCGGAGTCACCCCCACAGCAACCATAACTATTTCAATTCGATGGGAGTTACCACGCCATAACTTATGCTTTTGCGATATATCTTTATTATTAATTTACAATTTATTTATGTTACTAAAAATAGTTGCTAAATATCCTTTTGAAATGAAATTACTGTCCAGTTAACGGAGCATGAAATATTAAAGTTGCAATACAAAACTGAACAAAAACGAGCAGAATAATTTCAACACATTGAAATTTGGGAATGTGCTCCAAAATTCGTTGTGGTAAGTGTCATTTTTCAACTGCCATTACGGGACCGCCCTTTATACTGAACCAGTTGGTTAAGACCTTTTTTATTGAAGAATGTTAATCGTAAATCGTGACTGAAACAAAATATAAGCAATCGATAGATTCTCCCATTAACGTTGAATCAAATATTTTTTCTGTGTCGGCTTACAAATACTTTCAGCCAGCGAGTGTAAGTTAACTTTTATGAGTGTACGTAATGTGAATTGAATCTGGATAAATTGTCTTACAAGTCCGAACATTATACAACTTACATAGTTACATAGTTACATAGTTAGCGACTTTATACCATGAAAATTGAAGTTATCAGTCCGAAGATTATTGGTTTTTATACATATCTCTGTGCTTCTCACCGTCAAGTTCCCTGCTGCTGCGGCGTATCTCGCAGAAGATGCATACGTAGCAGACGGTGATGACGATTAGAGGCACGAAGTACATGGCGCATAAGCAAAACACGTTGTAAGCCACCTCCTGGCGCTCATTGCTAAAAGCGTCGAAGGATACGCACTGCTCAAAGCCCGCGACACGCGGGTGACGTTTCACTCGAAATACGACGCTCTGTTGACAAAAATACGAAAAGTTTACAAAGAGCGAGGACATGACAAACAACAAATTTTGTCTCTGAAATGTTAATTCTTCTGCATTGATTTTGTCTATTAAAATTAAATTTGGTTATAGTACTTAAATAAAATCCGGGTCATATTTAACCCATAGTGTTTTGTTGCATTTTTTCAATCAGACCAGAAATACAAAAAATGCCTGACTACGTCATTTGACGTAGCTGCAATCGTTTAAGTACTACCACCTTTCGTGAATAAATTTTGTTGTGTTTCTGTATGAACAGCCAATATAATTATCTAACCGTCCTCAGAAAATGATAATAACTATTATATTTACGGGACTTTTTCTTCTGTCTTGTTTTTTATCTAATTACCAATCGTCCATGAACCCATGCCCTTTAATGGAATATCCAAAGTTATCAAAGTAGATATTATTCCATCGTATTTTATCTCTATGTAATAATGTAATCAAAGAATCAAAGATGGAAAGAATACATTGATTTCTACTCCATTCTGTGAACCCAAAACATGAACAGTTTTTCTTAGAATATTATGTTTAGGTAGGTAGGCACAGGCTCCAAAGTAAGTGATCACCAGACTGACTATGACTATTATTAGAAAAGAAATAAGGATTATAATACGTCAAAAAATTACATTTAGTTACCTTGTATAATACTTACTAATTTTACTTATGTAATATAATATTTAATAATAAAATGATACAAATAATTATTTGAATGTCTATATAGGTATGTATATGTGATTATTATAGTACTTACGTATTTATTTTTTACCTTAAGTACATGTTCACATTTGTTCAAATAAGTAGGTAAGTTCCAGAATTGTATGCATATATATATATGTAGTGACTTACTGGGACAATCCAAAGACACTTGTTCTATCATGAAAGTACGTACAACTTATCTAATTTTTAACTTAGTCACTAGTTCGCAAATTAATTCTATAATTACATATTTATGGGTATAAGGTTGTATGGACTTTTAATGGTACCTTCTGTTCAATGCCCGTAATTATCAATGAACAAAATTATATGTATGATTTTTAACTTTTTCTTTCCGCCACACCTTTATTTGAGAGCAACGGAAACGTCAAGAAGTTAAAGAAACATCGCATTAGACTCCCGATGCTGTCAATAAAATTATGTTAAACAAAGCGAAACTAAAAATAGGGCAGTTTTTTGACATTTCGACTCGTCATACTTCGTCTTTACCCTCATAACTATTGTCCTTAAAATTAAGCTTCAATTATTACATATTTACTGCTGCCAGTATAAATTACACATCTTTATTACCGCTACTCTTTTGAATAAATAAATTAGTAATTTGCGAATGTTCGTACACATGTGTGTCTTATTCATAGTAGATACGAAGCCCGCAATTCCCTCACTGAAAAGCAAGCTTAACCTAATTCGAGGATGTTGAAGTAAGGTATGTTCTTAGAGCTCTGAATGCTCTCACTTCTTGATTGACACAGGAGATAAAGCAGTTTTCAATTTAAGTTCCTATAAATTTTCAAGTAGGTATATAAATACGTTGAGTTTAAAAAGTATCCTAGTGGTTTTTTTACTGCATTGCTTGCTTGTGTTATCTATACAGATGGTTTTGCTTACAAGCCCATGATAATAACAAATACACTTGGCCTCTTGTGGACATATGGAATTTTAAAAAGGAAACTCGTTAATAGTTTTAAATATATTTATTATGACCACTCTGTGTCCATAGTACAAGATGAAGTGACAGGTTTGACGTTTCTATAATTAAAGTTGTTTATATTCGCCTGCTACGATTTGGCAGCATTGCTCATTCACGTGTATGATACATACAGCGCAAGGAAGGCGCTAACATACCTACACATTCAGGGTGGATATAACAATACGACAATGAATTTAAATATCGACTGTATAAATGCATGGAATGGGTCTCTTTGGACTGGGCTGAAGATGTAAGGCTGCTGACTCCGGTACTTAGTAAGTACATATTGTTGGTATTCCAGGACAGCGGACATTAGGATTGTAGGAGCACAAAAGATCTCATTGGGTCGAAGAGCTCCGGGAATAATCCTGGCCCTACATCAAGATAAGATAAGATCAGAGCATGGAAATGTTATGTAACATTCAAATCAAATTATTCTAAAATTGCAACCCTTTCAATGTACTTTGACAGCGAATGTCCTATTTTTATATGGTAGTGTAGTCTCCATACTATACCTAAAATACGTATTAATACTTAATTAGGCGCCGTTCAAATATTACCAAAGCAGTTTTTGCGATTATCAACCCTAAAATTATAAACAATGAGGTAATAACATCTTTAGAGAGTGCACTCGGAAAAACTGTGAAGTCAATAATTCGGCACACTTGTAAGCATGTTTATAATTCAACAAGATACTTTCTCCGTTCGATAAAAAGCTTTCAAATCCTATTAAATTCCTTCAATAGTGATGTTCAGATCGTGACAAGGGTATGTAATATACAAGAGGTCACAACGTTTTTTCTTATTTCTATTTATTGTGTTCATGCCATACCCAGAAAGTTAGAAGTTTATTATGTAAATTAAAAAAAAAATAGTATTCATTATTCTGTAAATGCGGAAGGAGGAATAATCTTTTCGGATACACTACTCGTCACAGAATAACCAATAAATCGGTCTATGTACACACTTTTACTACAAGCTTCCGATTATTAATACAGATTTACCTATTCAAACAATTTAAAATTGCAATAAGTTAAGCTGTGTAAGAAACATTACTATATCATTGAAAATAATCTTAATGATAGAAGCTCATCGATGATAAATTTAACATAATAATTACACTGACAATTATATTAATAAAAGCCTTACTTGCGACTGAACACTCACTAAGGTACCCTTAGTACAGTAAAACCAACTGTACTTTGTGTTACTATTAGTAAGTTGATAGTGAGATTTGATGTGATAGGTACCTTCAAGGCAAGGTCGCTGTTTACGTAACACTAGCTAAAAGTTCAATACTTACTTAAGGTAACAAAGTAAAGTAAGTGGGAGTTTTGTATAGGTAAGTAATTTGAATAAGTAAGAAAATCGATCATTATTCTATCGTTATTTAAATATATAAAAGGGAAAGGTGAGCGACTAACTGACTGATTGATCTATCAACATACGGCTCAAAGTTTTTAACAGATCGAGCTTAACTTTGGCACATTAATAGTTATTACGGTGCAGAATATCGCAAAGAATTTTGGAAAATTTAACTCTTAAAAGAGTGAAATAGGGTTTTGAAATTTATATAAAATCCTGTCAGTGTTTAAGTAATCTAAACAATGATAATTATAATTACGTCTTATTTTACTTATACTTACTTATTTATAATTTATAAATAGTTCCCATCTAAAGGTAGCGGAAAGCTGAAATTATGAATTTAACAACGTTTGATTATTAAATTGATGCAAATGTTCGCAAAGAATTTCCGAAAGTTCAACCCCTGGGAGGATGTAGGACGCGGGACAAGCCGTAGGCGGAAAGGTAGTCAACTAAATAATATGGTTCTCGTTTGTTTGCCGACTTATTTATCAGTAAACTCAAAGATACCTTAAATATTTAAAACAATTACTAGAACACGATATTAAAAAACTCGATTCCCAGTTGCCTAACATATACATTCATATATACTATAGGCAAATCCTAATATCATCAAATTATTATGATCTGCTTATGTTATATTCAAACCTAAATATATAAGATAATATTATCTACTAATTAAATAGGTATGTATAGGTAACTAAGAAGTCAACGCACAGTCAAAATTATTATTTTACGAACATCTACAGTGCCTTTATGGGCTTTTTAAACAAATTATTTGAATGCGTATATCCAATGCATTAGCGCGATCAAAGGACAACTTAAAAATATTAACATTGAGCCGAAAGTTTTCAAAGATTTTTTGTTTGGTAACATTAATTAGCAGTCTTGGTCTGAATTGGTCTAAATTGCCTCATCTGACGAGATGTGATTACCATAACGACTTATGCAATGGCACAGAGACAAGGATTCCGCAAGTAACTGTCATCTCCCTGATTAAGAGGTGATTCCCCAAATATGAGTTGGTTTAATTAAAAGAAGTGTACTCAATCCCTCAAAAGGTAATAAATAATAATAATAATATAATTGAAATTAAAGTAATTACTTCATGGAATGTTTAACAAAAATTTGTCTAAAACAAAAACATAAATTATTGAAATATTGTACGATACTTATATTTTTTAAAACGGTGAGTTTATTTACAATATTACATATTTTCCCAATTTAAAATTGCAATAAGTTAAGCTGTGTAAGAAACATTACTATATCATTGAAAATAATCTTAATGATAGAAGCTCATCGATGATAAATTTAACATAATAATTACACTGACAATTATATTAATAAAAGCCTTACTTGCGACTGAACACTCACTAAGGTACCCTTAGTACAGTAAAACCAACTGTACTTTGTGTTACTATTAGTAAGTTGATAGTGAGATTTGATGTGATAGGTACCTTCAAGGCAAGGTCGCTGTTTACGTAACACTAGCTAAAAGTTCAATACTTACTTAAGGTAACAAAGTAAAGTAAGTGGGAGTTTTGTATAGGTAAGTAATTTGAATAAGTAAGAAAATCGATCATTATTCTATCGTTATTTAAATATATAAAAGGGAAAGGTGAGCGACTAACTGACTGATTGATCTATCAACATACGGCTCAAAGTTTTTAACAGATCGAGCTTAACTTTGGCACATTAATAGTTATTACGGTGCAGAATATCGCAAAGAATTTTGGAAAATTTAACTCTTAAAAGAGTGAAATAGGGTTTTGAAATTTATATAAAATCCTGTCAGTGTTTAAGTAATCTAAACAATGATAATTATAATTACGTCTTATTTTACTTATACTTACTTATTTATAATTTATAAATAGTTCCCATCTAAAGGTAGCGGAAAGCTGAAATTATGAATTTAACAACGTTTGATTATTAAATTGATGCAAATGTTCGCAAAGAATTTCCGAAAGTTCAACCCCTGGGAGGATGTAGGACGCGGGACAAGCCGTAGGCGGAAAGGTAGTCAACTAAATAATATGGTTCTCGTTTGTTTGCCGACTTATTTATCAGTAAACTCAAAGATACCTTAAATATTTAAAACAATTACTAGAACACGATATTAAAAAACTCGATTCCCAGTTGCCTAACATATACATTCATATATACTATAGGCAAATCCTAATATCATCAAATTATTATGATCTGCTTATGTTATATTCAAACCTAAATATATAAGATAATATTATCTACTAATTAAATAGGTATGTATAGGTAACTAAGAAGTCAACGCACAGTCAAAATTATTATTTTACGAACATCTACAGTGCCTTTATGGGCTTTTTAAACAAATTATTTGAATGCGTATATCCAATGCATTAGCGCGATCAAAGGACAACTTAAAAATATTAACATTGAGCCGAAAGTTTTCAAAGATTTTTTGTTTGGTAACATTAATTAGCAGTCTTGGTCTGAATTGGTCTAAATTGCCTCATCTGACGAGATGTGATTACCATAACGACTTATGCAATGGCACAGAGACAAGGATTCCGCAAGTAACTGTCATCTCCCTGATTAAGAGGTGATTCCCCAAATATGAGTTGGTTTAATTAAAAGAAGTGTACTCAATCCCTCAAAAGGTAATAAATAATAATAATAATATAATTGAAATTAAAGTAATTACTTCATGGAATGTTTAACAAAAATTTGTCTAAAACAAAAACATAAATTATTGAAATATTGTACGATACTTATATTTTTTAAAACGGTGAGTTTATTTACAATATTACATATTTCTCCTTACTTTATTGAGTTAACGCGTAAAATTACTTCTAGTACATTATTATGATAATTATTTAGTAATTGGCTAAGCAGAATTTTAATATTATTTACCAAATTATCAAAGATAATTAGTTTTTTTGGTTACGTATAGCATAGAACTACATATTCTATGCTATATTACGTAGAAGTGGGGTACGCGATATTGAACCTTGAAGCTGTACGTTAGATTTATATATCCGGCGATTTTTGGGAGTTAGCACCGGTATATAGATCGTATTTAGCGGGCGGTCTCTTAATTGATAGAAGTAATAAGAAAATAATTTAAATTATATTATAATAAATATTAAGGAAACAAAAAAGCTATCTACCTCCAAATTTAATGTCTAAAGTGGTAATGAAAAAAAAATGAATTTCAATTTTTCTTTGAGCGTCTTTTGCTAGTAAATTTCTTCATAGTGACAATAGCTTCTGGCAAAGTATGCGAATAGAACTATGCGAGAAGTAATTGAAGTAGATATATTATTTTTGCGAAACACAAGGGAGTGGACCGGTGAAGTTGTGAGACAATAATTTCGCTTGCAACGGACAAAGAAAGAGTCGAGAAATTGTATAGCGAGGAGACACAAAGGGAAGGAAAAAACTGGGAAATTTGAAATACCAAAATGCTTAACAGTGTTATGTTAAAAATCTATTTATTTGCCGGGCCTCCATAAATCAGTATAATACACAATATTAATTAAAAAATAAGTGCTTATAAACGTAAATGAATTTATATCGAAGTTCGAATTAGCACGAGTAATAACTCTGTCATATTTATAAATACCTTTTATTGATATGACAGGGTTATTACTCGTTTGTAAAGTAAACCTCAAAAGTTAGTTGTTATGTATAATATAAGTGAATAAAAATACATAGATACAAATTGTTCAGTATTATTAACTACATAAACATTGTATTGTTATATTATAACAATGATAATTAGGGTACACATAATAATTTAGGAATCAATTTAATAAATAATTAGTAGTATTTCGTCTCTGTAGAGTATCGTGTAACCCGAAACTAAAATGAAAATGATATTAATAATTAGAAGAAAACGATATACGATATCGTTATTCTAGATGAATCAATATGTTCGTACGATACTTTTTTTGTATGTTTAGACTAACAAACAATAGTGTTGATTACATTTAAGCTAAATATGTAACTTGCCCATGAGAAAGTTTCCTAAATATTGTAGTTGCAATTATTTACATATGAACAGTAAGTTTTGTAATATTACGTTCCTACCATAATTCATCCCCTGCTTCGGAGACCTTTATTTACATTGGGTAATAAATTTAAGCTCTGACATAATTTTATTAGACTATATTTTTACTTGCAAAAGTTATAGTCAGCACTTATATCTACGAAAAGGTTGATTTTAACCCCCGACGCGAAAAGAAAAGTTAAATAAGTTTAATGTTACTGATGATTTTCGGACTTTTTAAATCAAACGTAATTAATCTAGCGAATAGTTTGTCGTTTTGACATATAATCTATAACTATCTGAGATTTGATGTTATACTGCTTAGTCATTATTTTTTACGGCATTTTTCAAATTATCAATTATAGTATATTTATTTTTTACGAGCAATCAGAAAACTTCCGTAGAGTAGAGATTTATAGAAACATTTTTATGAAAAGTTTTATAATAAGGTTAAAGAAATAATTTATTATTCAAATTAAATAACCATATATTTTCTATTAGTCATTTATTAAATTAATAATGAATACACAATAAGTTTGAGGAAGATAGGCGTATATAAACGTGGTCTATAAATATTTTTGGAAACACGTTATCTAATAACCGATCTAGAAGATAACCGCCGTACATGATTTATTGTCAATTACAAATAACTTTATTTGATCAAAAGCCAGTTCCATTAAATAATACAGACCAAAACTAATTTTAACTGTATGTTCGGAGCTCGGTGCCTTATCAATAAATATTTGATTATGTTTTGGTGCTTTGATGTAAATTGTCAATTTACATAGTTCTATAGATAATCAGCGAAGTCAATAAAATAGGTGGTTACTACGCATGAGGCATTATAATTTGTTCCCTCATGGCTCGAGCGCCCTGGAGACTCTAAGAGACAGCCGGACACCTCCCCTGGAGGTGATGCCTGTCGATTAGAACTCCTCCAGAGGCGAATCGCCCCTTAAGGCTTGAGGACTCTCCAAGGTTTTCGCCTCCTTTTATTGTGTGTATTGTACGTTTTTACAGATGCATTGTTAAATAAGTACCTATGTTTATTTAGAAGGCACAGAAATGCTTAATGTCAGGAACGTGGCGTATCTTGAATCAATCCGCCATGTTTTCGTACTTCTCCTCGGCGAGACTAAGTTATAATTTGTTTCAGCCTGATAACAGAGAATTGTACAAAGGCACTGCTTATTTCTATAAGAAATATATAAGTTTCTATAAGTTTTGTGAATAATTGTAATTTGTTGAACCGCGTTATACTCCCGGGAACGTCGAGACAATTTAATTTGATCGTGTCAAAGTGATGATACATTAGTCTATTATGAAAGTCAAGATTGAAGATACATATGAATTTCTAAAGAAGAACATTATGACAGCAATTTACCAAATTCATTATACAAGTTATATTTGAGAATTAACAAAGAAATTTAGTTCAGTTTGTAAGTAATAAGTTGTAAGTAACCAGATTTGATTGTGACCAAAAGGGATTAATGGTAAGGGACTTAAGGTTTTCCCTTGAGCTTAAGTAATCAAAGCCTGTATGTGTATTTCTACGTCAGACACACTTATTCTAAATTGCAAACTCTTGCCAGAGTAGTCCTGGTCGCATGATGTTAGACGAGCTAGGTTACTGTTCTCATATTTTTTTTTGAAAGAAAGAGAGAAAAATATATATTGGTAAATCTTTCTATATCTCTGATAAACTAAGATATAGCCTTCTTACGCTTATTATTAAAAAGACACTATCTGAAATTTTCTAACAACTTTTTGATTTGGTTGATATACAAAATAAATCTATTCTAAAGCTTACGCTAAAATTAATAATCAGAAAAATAAATAATAAACATCATCAAGGCTAATTGTTGCCTCAATAACGTGTGCAAACGAACATACAAAATAATAAAATGATCATCACTACGCATCAAGAATCTGTTACATTGCAACACAGAAAAAGTTTGTTTGTGACATTTTAAATATCATTCTATCTATCAGATTTCATATTCCTTGTACTAAATCACGAATATTATCTAATTTTTAAGTTTTTTGGTGTAAGTAACTTACTATTGCTTCTATTAAGGTCATGGTCTCGACGTGTTGTAAATACATATATATTTATTTTTACGATCTTCGAAGATAGGAAACGTTTGATGATGAGCTACGTTATCTATATCTGAAGATATAGAAGAAAATTAATTTATTTAGTTGAACACAAAAATAATTACCAAAATCGTTTCGAAATTAACGGAGATATTGCATAATATATATTAATTAAATAAATAATAATAATATATATACAATAATAACAATTAAACCCCGCGAAAGTCGAATTGGATAAAACGATCAAGTATCTGAATCTGGCACACGAGGTTACCGATATGTGGAGGGTGAAATCTACTGAGATCATACCAGTCGTAGTCTCAACCAATGGATTGTCCCAATTTCTCTTAGAACTATCTGAAGAGATTGGGACTGGGCGACGGACCAATGATTGCGAGACTCCAGCGGGCGGTCTTGCTCGATACCGCCAGGATTATCCGCCAATTCCTCTGTCTGTCGTCCTGACCCTCTACTGTCTAGCGTATTCTGTTGTGGGGTATTCTCCCGTCCCTCGTGTCTTCGAGGGACTGGTTTAAGATATTTTTTAAACAATAATAAAAATATTTATTTATTTACACGTATTTATTGTTGGTTTTCTATTCAACCATTTTTATTGATTGATACCCTGCTTGTTTGTTTTGAAGTCGGTAAAAATAAGGTTTTATTGTACAACATCGAAAAAGGTTGGTTTTTACAGTCCGCTCACAGAACTGCTCTTTTGGAATAAAGATCTTCATTTGATTTAGATAAGATGAGATAACATTCTTTCGTGATTCTGTGTACAATAGAACTAGTTAGTTTACAATCGATTTTGTTATTCTAAGATATTTACATGTTTTCACAAGAAAAGGTTATGATTTTTATAAGTGCCTTACTTGTTTAAATCACAGGTATCTTTAAACTGTAGTTGTATACCAAATTATATCTATTATTTATTTAAATTCTCCTAACTTTGCTACATAACCTGTTTTTCTGTAAGAAACAGCTCAATCTGTGCCTTAAAACTCCACTTTCATTGTGAGAAATATTCTGAAAAGTTTTATAAGACTTTAATTAAGTTCACCCCTGAACATGCTCAACGGTATCATTGATAACGTCGACAATATTCCTGATTTAATTTAGTCCTTGTAGGAGGGCATTTTCCAGCTAAATTAAAGAAAAACTTGCGACTTAATTATAATTATTGGAGTTCTCATCTATAGTTAATACCATGTCATATGATTACGATACTGGCAGATTAAAAATATAGTTATTGATAAGATAAAATATATTGATTCTAATCCATAGTCTTACTATTTAATGAATATAAATATAAATACATCAATAATAAGTCAGTTATCAGATATATTACAATTTTGATTAAAGTATGATTACTAAGGCGTGGGTAATGCTTCTCCAACAATTTTCTTAAGTCCAAGAAATTGTCGACAAAACTTAGATCGACGAAAAATTTGTCGGCGAAGCCTTTCAGAACGAAATTTACCGGGGGTTCACAAAATTACAATTTCGAAATGGCAGCGTTATAAAAAGGTTTGTGTTATTGGGGTAGGTAATATTAGGTATTTTGGATTCGTTGCAAGAGGTACCTGTTAGTCTAAAGCACATAGCTTTTTGTCTAAAACATCTAAACATGAGTTTCGATGTTACAATGTTCACCGGGTCAAATAGTTTTTTATTAAAATTTTGTTGAAACTTTACGTTAATTTTTTAAAAATTAAATAACTAAATTCCTTCAATGAGCTTTAATATTTACAACAGCAACCCACACACACACACACACATATATATACATATATACTCAAAAAGACACACACACATATATATATACAAACACAAACACACACACTTGTAAAGTATTGGAAAAGATTTTTTATATATAACAGTTGAACGCAACTACGATTACAAACGTCTCGATACGATTAAAACTACTAGGGGTACAGTACTATGACAGATACGTGCTGTTTATGAAACAACTGTCACAAAAGCACGTCAGCGTCAAAATTATTTCATTCCAAAATCCTGTTGATATACAATGGTAATGTTTGTAAGTACATTTCCTAAGTTTGCTTGTAGTATTGTATGCGTTGCATTTCGTTATCTTGATAAGAATGGTTGTATAAACATCAAGCCAATCCATCTAATTTCCCTACTCCAAATTGTTTCCCATCCACTCGTTTGAACTTCGCACCACGATGGGGTGTCATATGGCCGTCTGAGCTATGTAACCGCGCGTGACAAGAAAATTATCTTAAAATTGCTTGAAGTTTACTGGCTGAATAATAATGATCGATCAACTCTTCCTGCAACGTGGTTTAAATTTTTTTGACCCATCCAGGGACCAACTATGGCGAAAGTTGCTCTGTTTCTGTTATCGAAAGCAGAGTGTTCGAACGTCAACGAACTTCTCAAGTGTAAAATTCCTCCTAAAAATCCTTTTTTAGTGCTCACCTGCACTTTAAAAGTAACCATGGTATAAAATTTTAAGTTTCTAATCCTAGTAGTTTGGGCTATGAGATTTGTCTAAATATCAGTCAGTTAGTTTTCCTTTCTAAATATACAAGAAGATAAATATTATAATGTATAAAAGTATAATTTTGTACCATTACCATATTAAGTATGGATTTTAGGACTAAGATCGATACGTATTCATTAGATATTGATAAGCGTTAGACAGAAGCAACCTAGAAATCATTTAGCGATATATTGGCGATGATGTTTCAAAATGCCCGTGGTTGTGGCGGAGCAAATAATATTGGCAATTATTGATAGGTGGTGGCTATATCATAGCTATATCATAGCTACATAAACAAATTGATATTGAGTAACCGAGACATGGTCGTTCAGCGAAAAGTAGTACTATATAAACACTGAGCAGAAACAACATTGAAAAGTCACAATAAACAATAGGAAGCCTGAGTCATGCTTACAAAGTTTGTAAGTCACAGTATATGTACAAGCTCCGACGTGATACAGTAAGGCCAATGTCTCCGAGCGAACAAAATGCAGCATAAGAGTCATTTCGCTGACGATGTGGCAGATCCAGCTACGAAAGAAGTCAACACAGGGACAAAATAGACCACATTACTCGAAACACAATGAACTGATTCAAGGTCTTAATAGAAAAGGCGGTTGTTTCAACCCAGACATACCTGCAAGTAAGTCTTCCATCAAGTAACCAACTCGTACCACAAAAACAAGTGACAACTTAATAAATATAAGTATATAAACATTGTCGGTAGAACGAAGATGGAGCGATGGCCTAAATAAAAACGACCGCCGATATAATCCATCAAAATCAATCGCCGATATGTGATCGGAATTGGCTCTTAAGAATTTTTGAATTATTTTAGCGTCTTCACACAATCTGTGCGATATTTTATTGTTCTAAGTGACATTTCATACAATCTCTTTTCTCTGTCTATCCACAAAATGGAATTCTCTAAGAAGTATTTAATATAATTTTTAAACGTAGAACATGCTTTATAATCTTCGATAGTGTGAACTTTTTGATTTTCGAATTATATTTAGAAATAATGGTAAGAAGATTCCTAATTGGGTGTTCCTTTCTTAAATCCATGTTTTAGTTTTAGTTTTAAACTTGTTGTTCAAAATCTTATTGTCATAAAATGGGATAGTATGTGAGAAATTTTGGTGATGGTTGATTCTTAGTAAATAATTTTATTTAGGTGCTGGTTTTACCTATCAACTCAGTACAAAAAATCAATGTAGAAATTAATTTATGCAGTATAGTTTCATTTATTATATTCGGCCCACTGCTAGGCAAAGTCACAGGAGAGGTTTGTACCATAGTACCACCAAGCTTTCACTGCATTGGGCCAATGCAGTGAAAGCGGTTGTCATAGTGATGGAGCCCAACCACGGGAGTCTTCGTAAGTAAAAGTTGCATAAAAGAAATCAGAGCGCTCAATCCGCCACGCCAACGAGCTACTCTCAAACACAATATAATTCATTTTGTAAAATAATCTATCCTAAACTTCCAACAATCTTGGCTTAAGCGGTGAAATAAGAGGTGTTACAACACATCCAATAACTGTGATTTTTGAGAATTTTTTTTTTCTAATTACTATCTTATTAAATTAATTTTTTTTGATACTATGTCATGAAGTAGTCGATATAGATATAATGTGAAATTTTATATCTTGAAAAATAGATAAACAGAACTAAGACTATAAACAGTATAAGGGACCAGAATCCGTAGGCGGTTAAGTGGATATCTTTTTTCAGTTAAAATATAAAGTTTCTGTCCGAAAATTCTTTTTCGGACATTTTAGCCTAAAAGAAATAACAGATTCCCCATGCATTTAATCCCTTCGAACCAAGATACCAAACCTTTTGTGATCTTTTTCTTGTTTTCATGTACACAAGAAATTATTAAATAAAATACCTTCCCAAAAGGAAGGCTTGGGATGAAGAAGAGAAAAGATAAAGTTCGTAATCAAGACAATAGTAATTAAGTACCAACCAACCAACATATATTGTACAAATAACACGTGTATAATAGAAGTAGAAATAAGATAGTATGCATTTCAATCTAAGTAAAATAAATTTATCGATAAGATAGAACAACACTTTTGGTTTAAAAAAAGTTAAGAAGTTACCATAATAAAAAAAATATACGAAAAGGTTTTTGTCGTTCCTTACTCAAGATCCATTTTTGTTAGAACATCCCTTATTTCTACGAAGAAATCTCCATACGGTCTTATCCAATTACTTATTGTGATATAAATGAAAAAAAAAAACTTTATCGTGTTGTCTGTTTTTATATTTACAAGATTTTCTTATTAGCCAGTGTGGTTGATAGCTAATTAATACATCAAAACAAGCCTTCCTTGTCTTCTGGAGGTCGGGATCATTAACGTTGCCAAGTACATTGTTTTCCGAGATGTTATCCAACAAAAGAGCACAAACCATTATGAGAGCTTTAATATTCTGAGGATATTGTAATTTTCACAGATTGTTTGGTGTCGCAAAAAAACTTTTAATTACAATTGGCTTAAGTTTAGCTTAGTTCATGCTTCACATTCTTATGTTTATTAAATGAATTGAAATCAGTTTATTCAGAAATAACTATCATAAAACTAACCAGTCAAGTCTGCCGTCATGTTAAAAGCCTTTGTTTCGACAATTGGAGGTGTGATAGACGTTCCTCTGTGTTTGAGAAATTTGAATATAGCTTGCAGCAGCCATCTTCGGCGTTAAAATCACGATTAGCAACGATCAGGTCATAATAACCAGCTAATACGTTAAGCTTGAAAATCTCTTAACCGATGTGTTACAAACTAACACTCTGTACGTGAGATATTTGGTTACAAAATTAATTAAAATAATAGAATTTCAGAGAAAACGAAAATAAAAATGAAATAGTTTCCTAAGGAATAAAAATGTTAGAATGAACATTTTTGCTAGCACAAAGCGATATGTTAATTCATGAAAAATGGTTATTGCAAGTAATCTTTCGTTGGTTATGCTAACGATGGAGTTAATGGCTCGGAGAGTAATGTATTCGTTAGTTCTTATATGTGATACTTATATTTAGTAAAGCATATGATAAAAATTATAAATACAATAGTTATATTTTGAAAGTAATGCAGCAGACTCAATATATTGATAAAAGATTTTTCCGTTTTATTTAGTTTCTGTTTGTTAACTAGAATGTTCTCACTCATTAGAAGCCTTCTTAATTAGTTTATAGTCAATATTGGAGCAAGTTACGTTATGTTTTCTCAACGAGACGGAATTAGAATTTAGTCTGGGTTAGGGGAATAGGTCAGTCGCAGATTCCGTTCCGAAAGTTACATTCTGCTTTCATTTGGCGCGCAGTAAAAATGACAGGAGAAGTCGTCATTCGATTGTTTGGCATCAGTTGTGAAAAGGCGATATAGGAAGCAATAGATAGCTGCTGTTCGAATTGTTTTGTTTGGATAGTGACAAAGGGATGTTTTTTGACAGCAATTTTGTAGAGGGAGAAGACACAAGAGCTTACCCAGGAGGCTATTTAATCCAACGTGTTTTCCACTATTTCAACTCTCAAACCGTACGCACTATGAAGGAAGAAGAGAAGTAGTTGATGTTGATAATTAGATAGTTTATCGATTGAGTATGGGTGATTGCATCTAAAAGCACTTCTTGGGCTGGCAAGGTGAGGGTGGCTAGGGCAGTATGTCGCATGCTTCACTAGCTATCTTCACATATGGACTCCTCTACTTTATCATAAGGTGGTGTCGAGTCATCAGCTGAGCTTTATATAAAAAAATTGACCAGATAGTCATAGTAATGACAGTACATTATATAGTAGCGAGATTATAATTAATCATTTTAATTTTAATAGATAATGGGCTACATTGGTTTCAAGTACCAGTAATTGCAGTAATGGCTTGTGTTGTACATACCTGCGGCAAGCTGCAGGCGAGTGCTACGGCCCAGGCGCAGTACAGCATCTGTTTACTACGGCGTCGGGCCACCGGTAGCCTTAGCGGGTATAGCACCGCGAAAAACCTGCAAAATAAACCCTCAATTCAATGATTATAAAGCTTATGTACATCGTCGATTTTCATAAATTAGTTTTTTATTAAAATTATTGTAGTATATTAAGAGTTTTTAATAAACTCTGTCTTTAAGGGGTTGAACTTAAGTTAGTGTAACACTGAAATGCCGTTTCAATTTAATTAAGTTGTGCTCAAATGTAAATTAAGAGTGATTAATGCGAGTTTTTGGTACTTATCCAGCTGGAGAGGAGAAATATATGTAACTGGCAATTGACTTATCCTATAATGTTGCTTCTCAAAAAGTAAAGTGACAAAATCTCACCTATCAACAGATATGCAGACGAGGACGTTGGAGGAAAGATAGAGACCGAATGCTCTCACGACAAGCAGCAGCTTGCACAGTAAGTTGCCCACCAGCCACGCGTTGGTATACTTCCAGCCGATCTTAAAACAAAGAAAAATTTATTAAGCATGTTATTTCTACTAAAAGAAATGTTTGTACTACATCCAACATTCGGAAGCACATGACGTTGGCACCATCACACACTAGCTATTACGAAGTATTTGGTATGACATGGAACTACAGCGTCAATTCTGACGCGGACCGTATCTGCCAGCAAGTTTATCGTGTCCCATATACAACATAGGCTCTTTCAAAACAGACGACGCATGTAAAGGCACCTTCTGGCTCAGCAAGGTAGAGGTATGATCACGTCAGGCAAGGCAGTATCTCCGATGCAGCAATTAGTTATACTTCTCTCTCTGAGTACCATCAGGCGTTTTAAACACAAATCACTCAGCAAATGTGCTGAGTGATTTATTTATAAAATATAGCTACATACATTTTTTGTATTTTGATATTATCAACCTATGATCAACCTGATGGACAAATATTTATTTTTATTTGGTAATATATTTAATTTTATGAATCTCACTGACATATAACTGTTACCATATATTGTAGATTTTGATTTCTTTTCATACTTATCTATTCAAAAACAGTAATTTTCAATACAGTAACGATGAATTTTTTTCTCGTAACGGAATGCCTTTATCTAGGTCCCATAAGCAAAAGATATTTCAAAGTTAGATCTGCAAAGCAGTTTGATAAAAAAGGGTCAGAGAGTCCCTTTCATCTCATAAACAATGTTAACCCTTTTAACTATCCAATATTTAACCCTGTATAGCTAATGTCCGTCACTTATCAGAAAACCACTTAGGAAATTAAATTTAGGACTTTAATTTTACAATTTCGTAGGTTTCTTTAGGTTTTACAATTTCGCCCACAAAATGTAAAAAGCATCAGTTAGAGGCTTAGATTTTGAAGACTCTATAACCATAGATAAAGGAACAAGAGGACTTCATACAAACACAACAAGCTTGTTTGAGTGCGCGTCTATTCCTAGGCATCACCGCACATTTCTTTATTGTGTGAAGAAATGTATCAGTTCTAAAAGTGCTGTACCGTACTGACTAAGTTGACTTTATATCGATAAAGAAAATATTGCAGTGTTGTTGAGTTTAAGAGAAAAAAAATAAACAAAAAACGAAAACAAATTCATCAAATTACTGCGACATAAAATTAGTAAGTCAAACATTTTTTTTACTTCAGATACACATTATATGCTCGCCCGAATGAATAAAGAGAATTATCAAATGAATTAAAAACCACAAAAAGTATTTTGTTCTAATATCATCATCATAATTAACCTATTTTATGGTCAAAGGTCTCCCTTAACGCACACAACTGCTCCAGATCCTCCAGCCCACTCCTGCGAGCCTGCGAATGTCGTCATCCCACATTGTTACATTACGTTTCCCGAGTCGCAGTTTCCACTCTCCTCAAAAACTTTAAGACTCCAACGGTCGTCAGGTTCTGCGGCTAACAAGACCAGCCCACTGCCACTTCAGTTTGCTAATTCGTTGGGTTATGTATATTATTCTAGTATAATGTTTTTATGCAAGCTTCCTCGATATCCGATACCTCCATCCCATTAATTATTTGTAACGTAAGCTGTCACGTCGTTATTCAACATAGAGGGAAACATCGTTACATATTTATCAAAGAAAGTTCCCATTGCATAGACTTATTTATTGCACTACCAAAGCCTGTTATTTCGGTTTAATGTCACTGTTTAATAATAATAGTTTATTTCGTATTGGCCATAACAATAGCATTTGATACAAAGTATATGCAATAGCTAGAATCTCCTCAGCAAGCACGTGAAAGTGATTGTACTACGAGCTATTCAAAAATTATTAGCTTTTTTTAATTTAAGTACTGTACAATGTGTACAGTACTTAAATTAATAGGAGAAAATAATAATTAATAGGAGCTTACTTTTTTATTGCTTCTGTAAACAACTTAGCACCAACTCCAAAAATTAATTTCAAATTGGATAACTTCTTGTATTGATATATTTTTACCTTATAAGTGTTTTAAAGTAGTTTTACTCAATTTTTTTTTACTATTTGTGTGTTCAATTTTCAGCATCAAAAATCTCATCATTGTATTACACATGTATCGTATAGGAGCACATACTCGCCTAAGATATTACTTTTTAACCTAGTTTAGGAAAGTACTAAATAAAGATAAATCCTATTTTTATTTTGTATTAAAATATAATCGTAATTTTATTAATAAAAGTTAATTACGCTGTGGTAAGTGATGATTAGTCATTGATTCAAGCTCTATTAGCGAGCTATAAGTGATCAATTTATACTGTATTACGAGGAAGTCTGCACGTACTTAATTTACCGCCTAGCTAATTGAATGCGTGACTAAAAACAATAGCGTGATTCAGATTTGCTTAGTGCCATCTATTGATATAAAAAGGAACTATATTTTATATTGCCAATAACTTTAATACGTTACAACAAACGACAGAGCGAATGAGCATGATGCAGCGTTTATTGTAGCCAATATTACAAATATGTTTCCACTTATTTATATTCTATGTATTATTTATGTAATACTGTGTATATTTATATTTTTAGACATAAAAGTTTAGTTAAATAGCCATAAGAACATTGTAACTATTATAAAAAGCAAATACAATTTGTTCACAATAATTTAATTAAAATTCTATCATTGAACATAATATTTTTGGTACAATAATAATTGCTAAAGTAATCAAATTCTACATCGTTTGATAATTTTGTTTTACGTTGAAATTGGGTCAAGTTGACGTTAATTTTCCGTTGAAATCGAAAAATCTGATCAGCAGTAATTGTTTTTAATGGGTGATAGATATTTTTCAATTACTAGTTAGCCAGATTCTGAGACAAAGAAGGGAAAAAACATTTAAAAGATTCAATTTGAACAGCTAAATCACTCTGCTAATTTTGTGTCTGACTATAGTCTATTTAACACCCGACCAATGAGGCATGTGCTTCTTGTATATGATAGAAACACATGATGACTTTGAGTCATAACACCATCACGTTGGGCCAATTTTGGTTGTAGAGTGAAAGCAGTTGCCATACCAACCGGGACTATATTTTTTTCGAGGAGGAATCCGTTTACGGACCTACCCGCCACTGGTTAAGCGGCGGGCTCACCTAGTGCCTCATAAGACTGGCACTGGGAATACCCACTAAAACTCCCCAGTAACTCTCTTGCCCATTGCGAATTGCTTCGGCAGAACCCGGGTGAACCCCATGACCTCATCCCCAGGCAGCCCCGCCTTACGGCCGGGCTTCGCGCTAATGAAGATTGCCCAGAGCTACTTGGGCAATCCCAGACGTGGCGTGGACGTGGTGTAGCCTGTGCAATGCATGCGTGGTGCCACCCACGCACGCGGCATACCAACTGGGACCAATGACTTAAAGTTAGATTGTCCCATCTAGAGACCAAGCATGGCAAAATTTGTTTTGTTTTTGTAATTATAATCTCTACGTTAGATAGCTCTTAAAAGTCTTTGGAAAGTGAACATGTTTTTCGTAATAACAAATTTATTTGGGAAGTTGTGAGTTTTTTAATTAACGTAGCACAGAACAGGAATTACCTGAGTTGATATTATAAAAAGTCCCGAATCGATATGTTAATCGCCCACTCCGTCTTCCGGTGGCGTACAGGAAAGTGCTGTTTATTTATCGGAAAATATATTAAATTGAATGTACATATTCTGAATAATTGGTGAGAAACATGACTAAATTATTTAATATAAAGTCAATAAATAGGCTTTTTACAAGCATTCAATTGGTACGGTGTGTGGTGTTCCACGAATGTCAGTCACAAATATAATTTTATCTCTATATGGGTGAGATGCCGCGTAAATAGGTACACGATCTATAACACCTACATAAATCAGTTTTAGCTCCGGATGGGTGGGTTGATATGAAGGTATCCTTTAACTAAAGGTGTTATTATTCTGTAAAGAACATCAAATTATTACATCAATAGTTTTTTAATGACTGTGGATTTAAACATTTTTCAATGACGTGTAAAGGAAGGAACATATCTTGCTTGCTTGCTTACCGGTTCTTCGCAGGACAAGACCCCCTTGTAGATTTACGAACAATAGCTTAAATTGACGGTCAATAAGTGTATACATATACAATAAAGTCAATTTTTTTTTAACTTGAACTTGATCAATTGAAACTTTTTTTAATTGTTCAAGTTCAAACTTTGGTACATACCAAAGTTGAATATTTTTTTTTAAACTTTGAAATACTATACATTTTACAACTCCACATACGTATTATTAATGTGACAAAATATGAAGAAAAGTTCTACGTTACTCAATTTTAAGTGGCATTAACCCTTTAGAGGTCGCGCGATAAATAAAAACTCGAATCATTTTCTTTTTCTTAATTTTCTTCTAATCGTTGAGCGTCCATTTTTCTTTCTTGAATGTTTTAGTTATAAGTGTAGGGGAACATTAAAAAAATTTGAAGTTCGTAGTTATGCAAGTTTAGAAATTACCACTGTTTAAAGTTTGATATGGACCATTTGGACCCCACGCGACCTCTTAAGGGTTAAGTGTAAGGTTAATGTGTTTGCGTGCGAATGAGTGTGTGTGCGTTAATTAATGTTTATTTATTTAATTCATTATTTATTAATTTATGTAATGTATGACTGTGTATATCTTGGTAGGTTATGTAATTATCGTACTGTTTCATCATAATTTAGCGTTTGAACCCACTTGTAAATCATTGCTCACATACCAATTTAGACAAACAGTAAATATTTAAATGTTTGTGAACTGTTTGCTTAAATACATAAATTATCAACTTGTTGTTGATAATGTTTATTAATGGTTGATTATTTGATTTTTGGATAAAAGCCTTTCAGAAGTTAAAAAACATTCATAATTATGAGTGATGTGTGTGGCCCATTGCTGCCAGGCCTAAGCAGTTTAACAGGTTAAGATTGTTATTAAAAATTTGATCATTACTTTTGGTGATTTGGAAGTGATTGCTAATTGGCGATAAGACAGTCTTTATACAATGTAGCGTCTTTAAAATTGTCTGTGTTTGTACTTTATGGTGTACATAAAGCATATATCATGTTTTATCTATTTAACTATGTATTTGTATCACACTATGTTTCCTTGTGCTTAATGTCATATATCTATTAAAAGGGGGATTTTTTAAAATGATTGATTGTTCTACATTATTAGTTAAGTTTCCGTAGAGATACATTTCCACTCATAAATATTTTATGTATTTCCCCGCCGCGCCTTAGTGATGGGAGTCCCTGTATTTTATTTTTGCCTTATGTCGGCATACCCAGAATGACATGAAAATTCCATTTCACCCTAAAGCCGTGCGAAAATAAGGTTCAGATAACAATGGAAGTGTAATAAGCTCCAAGTTTCCCAAGAGGCTTGGGGATGGGAATTTCGAAATGATGTGATGTAATTTTTCGAGGTATGGATACGATTATTTATATTTTTGGAAACCTTAACGTTCATCGGCACGCATGATTTGTTCCGTCAGTCACGTTATTCTCTCTGAGATGTTTTTAGCAATCATTTTCGTTGTGAACATTCAGGGCTTAGGTAGGTATAACGAGTATCGTAGTAAACAGTTAATATTGAGAAAAGTATCGCCTTGTTTCGCTCTTAAAAAGTTTGTATTTGGATTGACAAACTTTTTTAATTTGTTTTCTTAAAGACCGTAACAGATTAACAGACGTGCTATAGCAATGTGAATTCAAATTCAACTGCCTCCAAATGAATCTGTGCATTCTTTGTATACAAAAATAATATTATATAATATTAAAATCTTTTTTGTACAAAAATTACAAAAAAGATTGGATTTCAATTTCAATTTTACCGGCTGATTACTGAACATTCTGCCAGGAATCCCGGAGGCGAGTCTGGTACTCGGGGTAGATGTTTATTCTCAGATAATGCTTGTTTACTTGTTCATGGATGTATATTACATATATTATATATAAAATACTTATAATATTAAATATAGATATATATATATATATATATCTTTCCCTTATATAGAATCTATTATATAAGCTTTTAATGATGTTTACTGTGAGCTACATATTAGTTGTTAGTGTATGAGAGAGAATGTATATTTGTATTTGTTGTTGTGCGTTCTTGACTTTGTGTCTTTTGTATTTTATATACGAATAAAACTAGAAAAAATGCATAGAGCTACTCGACAGATATTTATATTAGAATTGATACGTTACCTTACTCTACAAAGAATTGATTAAAATTATAATATGTAATATTGACATACACATTTTTAGAAAGAGAAGGTGTCATCTCTTATTACTTGTGTACAGTAAGCGCTGTACGCTACGGAGTACAATGCCGTGACACGGCATAAATCAATAGAGAAAATTTTCGATTAGGAATTTTATTGGGTGTCGATTAACCTTTTCAACAAAAATAGATACGTGTTATATAATTTATTTCTTTTATTATATAATTTACATAAATTTGATCTTTTTAATTACATAGTTGTCTACGTTGTGTTGTTGTTGTTAATATTATGTGTTTTCCTATAACTTGTATTGTTGCTTTCAGTAGTAGGTACCATCTCACTCGAGGCGTCCTTTGATACCTCGATACGTGCTGAGTAAGTGCGTCTTCAGTGAAGCATTTTTAATTTTAATATCCATTTTGAAATGGTATTTCTTTAGAAAGAAGAAATATCGAATATTGGAGTTCAGCCCTTGTGCAACTATACATATAATTAACACATATAGTCTAACATATTTTATGTTCTCTATTAAAAGCCTAAAATATGACGTTCAAAACCACATATATTTTATGAAATAGGATGTTTCAATAAGGCTGATAGCATTACTTCGCTGAATGAACAGGCCGATTCGCTGTCTGTGCGAATTATTCAATGTCAAAGCCTTTAATTACATAACAGTCCTCTCTTAAGTGCGCCTTTTAGACACAAAGGCTTCCTCCAGTGATCATCATCTCTCTGCAAAATATATTTTTTAATATTTAATAAAGTTATATATCCCGGGAAAAAGTCTATTCGCATATAGTATGTATAAACTTGTAATAAAATATCTTGGGCTGTACTATTTGTATCTGGCTGGTTTTCATAAGATTACAATGGCTTGTGAAAATTAAAATTAATTTTTTTTCTTACCGTTAAAATGAGCGAATTGAGTGAAGAAATTGGATATATTTTAAAAATTTACTACATAAAAGGAAAAAATGCAACGCAAGCCGTGTAAAAAACTTGTAACGTTTATGGACCTTATTATTTGCTAAAGACCTCTGTGAAATAGTTTTGTTTGCTGATGACACTTCTTTGATTTTCAAAACCGACAGACGCAAGGACGTATCTGACGAGGTAAATAGTACTCTTTCTCAAGTCCTACACTGGTTCACGGCTAATAATCTTGTTTTAAACTCTAAGAAAACCAAGTGTGAAAAAGAAAACTAAGTGTTTAATTTAGTATGCCTAATGTAAGGCGGGTCAATATTTGTATTAAGATAAATGAGGAACCAATAGAAATAATTAATTCTACAACATTTCTTGGAATTACTATAGATTCCAAACTACAATGGGGCCCACATATTACGGCTCTGGCAGGAAGATTAAGTTCAGCTGCGCATGCAGTTCGAAAAATAAGACGGCTTACTGATGTGGAAACGGCGAGATTAGTTTATTTCAGCTATTTTCACAGCTTAATGTCGTATGGTCTACTGTTGTGGGGCTCCGCTGCTGACATACAGACGATCTTTGTACTTCAAAAGAGAGGCATTCGTGCAATATACAACCTTAGACAACGTGACTCGCTAAAAGAATTATTTAAGGAAATTAACATACTAACCGTGGCGTCTCAATACATTTTTGATTGTATTATGTATGTACGTAAATACAGTGGTTCTTTTCTTAGAAATTCAGACTGCCATAGCTTCAACACCAGAAATAAACATAAGCTCGCCTTTCCAAGCCACAGACTGCATAAGACCGGTAATTGTTTTATAGAAATAAGTATAAAAATGTACAATATGATACCACAAAGTTTTATTGAATTGCCTCTGCATAAATTTAAGTCAACTATTAAAAGTTGTTTGATGAAAAAGGGGTATTACAAGGTAGAAGATTATTTTAAAGATAAAAATTTGTGGCCACTATAATTTGCTTCTCTGCACTTATTTATTATATTTTGCAATATTTAAAAATATACTTTTTAATGCACTGTAAAACAAAACATGTATATGTTTATAATACTAATACATAATGACATAATTGATTTGTAAATGTCATTATAAATACTAAAGGCTGAGAGTTTCTTGCGCCGCTTCTTCTCTGCAGCTACTAATTCGCCGAAGCGGTAGTAGGGTTGATTGGGAATATGCATACTAGTGTTATTTTTAATTTTAAAATAAGTACTATTTTAAAATTAAAACTAACAATTTATTTAGTACATATTGAAATACTATAACTGGGACAATTAGTAAATTCCCGGTTGATACCCAGTAAAATTATGAGTATTGCCTTTATAATTATATTTATTTATTTTCTTATACATATTCCCTGTTGTGACGATTTAAAAGAGCTTAGTAAATAAGTCTATTTAAATAAAGTTATTTTTGACTTTGACTTTTGACTTTGACTTTATGTAGTGTAACTTATGCTTACTAAAGAGTAACACAAAGTTGCTGATGCAATTTTTGAAACCGTGGAGCAAGATCTGCATAACAGCATTTACAACATAGCTGAAGAACTGAGAATTGACTACGAAACAGTTTTTACCCATTTGATAAAAGCTGACATACAAAAATGCTCGATATGTGGTGGCCCCAGGAGGTCACTGAAAGAAACCTAATGAACCGTGTACTCATTTACGATTCTTTATTGAGACCTTATGAAACCGAACCGTTTTCAAAGAGATCACCAGTTGATGAAAAGTGGATCACGTATGACAAGAACGCGTGAAAAAGGTGCGTAAACCCTGAGTTAACTCCCAATACCATCGATTCTGATCTCTACTGCCAACAACTGATTAGATTAAAGCAAAAAGTTGAGAGAAAGCGGCCGGAATTGATTAATAGAAAGGGTGTGGTCTTTCATCACGATAACGCTAGGCCACATACATATTTAGCCACTCCGCAAAAATTAAGAAAGTTTGGCTGGGAGGTGTTAATGTAGATTTCCACCTGTTACGGTCTCTTCAGAATTCTTTAGGCAGTGTCAAGATAACATCAAAAGAGGATTGCCAAAACTACTTGTTTCGTTTTTTTTATTAGACTCCCAACAATTTTACAGCAACAAGGTATGATCCATGACATCCAAAGACATTAGTCTCTACAGAGAAGTTGGCAAAAAATCTACGAAGAAAATGGCATAAATATTGTGTAACTTAATATGTGAATGAACTTTGAAAATAAATGTCTTGAATTTTCATATAAAATGCGAAGAAACTATTTCCCCACCCATTATAATATTTTTTTCTTGACAAAGACAAACATGACTCTCATTAATTTATTAACTAAAGCCTGTCAGGATTATTTTTTATGGAAATTGTAGGTACTTACAAAATATTATATTTGATTTTCTTTCCATGAATATTCGACATGATTGGACTGATAACATAACTAAGAATGAGCTAACAAACTGTATTGTTTGAACGAGTTTATCGTGCTTTTGTTCTAACGAAATGCCAATAATATTTTAAAATCATATTTGCTTGTTTAATGTCTGCCTGATTTGAGTCTATCTGGCGGGTGGTAGCCAACCACCATTCTACCTTAGTCAGTCACTATAACAATAATGATAACATATTTTTTTGTTTTGGCAGTAAGAGGTAAGATAGGCAGTTCTTCTGGATAGATCTCTTCTATCCTCGACCTTATTATCATTACTTATCACCAAGTAAGGTGAAGACAAAAAGCTGCTGCGTTAATTAAAAAAATAGCAGGTATTTCCCTTCTAAATTCTGCCTAAATCGGTGTAGACATTTTTGTTATGCCATAAAATAAAACAAAAGTTTAGTCCGACCAATTTAGCTGCGAACTAGTGGGGGCGCCACTGTAGCAGCTGCGCCTGCACACGACCAGTGTATAGTCTGTGATAGACTATTTTGTGCAGTAATTTTGGCATGATACTAGTAGTTCCATTTTTAGCCACTTCACAGATGACTTGGTCGGACAATATATTAAAATTTGTCAAAATTGAAAATTCTTATTTTAGTTAAAGGAAGATTACTTGGCAGACAGCAGTCAGACACTTTAATCTTACTGATTAGTTTGTTATTTATTATGTGTGGGTTAGTAACGAACGAAGCGTTAAGAAATGCGTGAATATTCACTGACTGACCGTTGGGTGTTTTTATTTAAAAATCGAAAAATCCTTTGACACAAAATTAACTTTCTAGTTTAATGGTTACCTTTTTACAAACACAGAGAAAAAATAGAATCTAATCTAAAGTCATGAAGTATTTTATTTTTCAGAAAGTGATGCCATCTTATTCTGACCGATATAGACCACATAGTATGTACTATGTTTTGTCTGTATGTTTCCTTCGAATATATAATGACTATATTTCCCGAGTCCAAAACTCGTAACTTCCATTACCCTTTTCTCTGTAAGTCATCGCAGATGAAATGCAGGTATCATATATTTAAACCACTGTTAAGATAAAAACTATCAAAAAGATATTATAGTGATTAGCTACTATCTTATTAAATAAAAATTAATCTTCGGTAAACGTTATATAAATCAATAGTGTATTACGGTCACCTAAGTATATATATATTTAAATTAAATTATTATGTATTTCCCTTTGATCATATCATCAAATTCCTCTGTTTATGAGATACTTAATTGTATACGATACGTATTATACATATTGTACATATCATGGTAACAATATTTTTGGAATATAAATTTGGATCATAATAATTACTCATAGAAACAATAGATTGTTGAGATATCTAATTGTTGACTAAATAAACAATTGGATATAATACCACCTGTATTTCAATCTTCATGTTCATATTTCCCAAAATCTAATTAAGCTTCGTTACCTCATGTATTGTTTTAAACATCTATTATATTAACTTCTTATTTATTCAGTGCTAAGACACCCACACAATTTGTTATATATTGTGTTTTGTAATGCGAATAAAATTAGGTTATCTTGTTAGACCTTTGCCAACTTCCCAAGCTTAAACGGACCTTTATCAGAAGGTATTATGCTAATCATAGTATTTTAATACTAATAATGAAATAAAACCCAGCTTCGCAAATTGAAAACGTTACAATAAAACAAAATTTTTGTTACTTAAATTTTTAGACGTCACTTAGAATGTAAATCATTTACTAGTTTGTAACTTTATTCGTAACCTCATCACACGAAATATTACATGTTTTATATTACAATGTAGCTGATTTTTACTCACAGTTTCAATACAGAAAAAGCTTAAGACTTTACACATAAATATACTGTGCCTAAACAGCAAACGGTCTCGGCTCAGTATTGTGCTCCGCGTAGCACAAAGCGTTTGTGTTTTGCGATTACCCTTTTAAGGAGAGTGAAGCGCCCGGACAGCTGTGGCTACTTGCTATAATAATAATTTAGGAGATTAATTTAGAAAAGATTAAATTTTAGTTTTATTTTTGTATACTTCATTTTTCTACTATCATACAATATACAATTTTATTAATTAATATTTTTTAATAATAGATAGGTTTATAAAAATATTTGGAGATTGTCCTAAACTGTCCGTCCCATTATACAATTAAAGAAATATAAATACTTATAGGCATTTAATAGTGTGTTTTCCATATTTAAATAAACCCATTATCACTTATTATCTTTCGCTCGCCTTTTCATTACTTAGGTGTATCTACACACAGTCCACTTAGTTTTCCGCTTCAAAATTAATTATGACTGTTTATTTAGCAGTATTTTTAGTTTTCTATTGTTTGGGAAAACCCTTTACCTGCAGATTTGAAGAACGTGATATCAGCCACTACAATACAGAGGCTGTCAAAAATATACGCTTGTGCAGGATAGCACACCAATTTTAAACTTTTTAATTTCTATGTTTTATACTAACCTTGTTTTGTATTTGAAATTGTCTATTGACATAAGTTGTCCTGATGTCACTGCCACCTTGAGAGCCTAATATTAACAGTCCTTAAAATCTAATTTCTTCGTTCATTACGCTAATACAAGTAAGATCTCGTCTCGATACGATTGAAAGTGTACCTAAGCAAATTGGATTTATAAAAATGACAAGGCCTGTTACATGATGTTACAGGGCATTTACGTGTCTTGTCCCCAGAATGCTGACGCACCAGCAGTATCAAGTGATATCTTGATATTGCAGTCGTCTGTAGGCAATCCGATAGTTACCACTTACCCTAAGGTTACCCTAAGGTAATCTGTTTGTTTGGCATTCTTTGATATAAAAATACTCTTTCATTTTCAACCAAGACGCACTAAGTTACACTTATTATATTTACCCGATCTCTGGAACGTTTGAAAACAAAGCCTTAAAAGTTCCCTTACATAAATGAAAACAATATCATTGAGGTAAAAGTTGTATTTTCTCCAAAAATCTTTTGAAAGTAAAAAAATTGAAGAGAATTTTTCAGTGTGGCGTTATCGGTTCAATTACAGAGCCTGACTGATGGCACTCTAACTTACAGAAGATTACAGCAGAGAAATAACGTTACTTTTTGTATCAGAAGAAATCTATCAATCAAATAGCATATAACATTTTTTTTACATAGCATTAACAAAACAGTAAATGGTCTCACTGCTAAGTAGCAATATTTTCCAAGCTACCTGTAGAGACAGAAAATCGATAAAAGAGATGCGTTAAAAGTGAACTCAGGAATTAAAAGTAAAAAGTTTTAAATAAAACTAAACCGTCAAAACACGTACAATCAAGATTCTAATGACATCGAAAATTGTTGTGATCTGCAAATATTTTTTGTTTTAGACCGTTTTTGAAGGTATTTACTGTGGACACCATACAGTAGGGACTTCTGGATTCGGAAGAATGCAAAATATTCTATTTTAATTGCATACATATAAAACAGGCTTTAGTAATAGCGTAGTCAATGTGGTCTGTCAATATCATTTTATGATCAAAATATTTTCCCTAATATACCACGTGGTTTACGATGACTGATTACTCTATTAAAGTGATATAAATATAAAAACGGTTTTGCGTAAATGTAATACATTCGCACTAATTTACCTTAACATAAGCTATTTCTGCAATACATATTTAAACAATCGGTCTAAACATTTTATACCTTGAAATTTTATTAATTCTACAAAAAATAGTGATTGTGAAATAGTGGACCTAAATAAGAACCCTGAGACATTCCTGTTGGAATATTTATGTAGCTCAAGTGTTATATAATATAGTACCCTATTTAGTTTACAAAAGCAAATCACCATGAATTTCTAGTACCCGTAACTTGTTAAGCAAGGTCACACGTTTGAAAGCGTTTTAAAAATCAGTGAATATCACGTCAACCTACAGAGAAGTAGGAACTTAAAACCAGGCGGACTTTTACTTTATAAAGTGTAACAACTTAACAAATGCTCATACTTACAATTTATAGAGTTAAGATTTTTAAACCGGTCCTTATTTCGTTTCTCGTGACTCTCTCGACGTATGCAATGCAAAATTTCCAGTATTTTTACAGAGAATTAAGTTTAATTTTATTTATCCGTGTTGATATTATACGTATATACTAGACGGGATACTGGATACAAGGAAGTGACAGTGAGTACTGACAGGTATTTATAACCGTCATTAATTATAAATTCCCGAAGCCTCGCTTGACAAGTTTTGTCCCCACATGAAAATCGATGACAAGATTAGCTCTCTCCGTTAATATACAGTATCAAACGGATTTACAAAGTAATCCATATTAAGTTAAATTTACTAATGCTTAAGAATTCAGAGAATAGGGCGAAGTAACAATACCTAGTGGTAGAAAATCCACTTGCAGTTAATTGCAAGCACTGACAACCCTAACTTCCCTTTATATTGCTACTACGATCCTGGATTTACCAGCCCTACACCTTCCAACGCAAAACAGGCGAAACAGACGTCGATTTGCGAAGATCACTCGTACGGAATAAAGAAACACGACTACTACGATCATCGTATCTTCGAGAAACTAAAAAAGTTTTGCTTTTATATAATCGTTGGCGAATCAGCACTAATTATTACATTAATTACAGATTATTAACAATAGGTCAAAGACAATAAGAAATAGGTTTTGAAAAAAGGTTTAACTTTTTTTACGAACTGCAGTAATTTAGATACAATACGAATTTTCTTATATAAATAACTAGGTGTCCCCACGACTGCGTTTGTATGAATTTCGGAAAATAACCCCATGTCGTAGTAGGTGGGTGGGCAATATGATTTTACCAAAGTTTAAGGAATAATATCCCGTTTACAAAAACACCTTAATTATTTAAATGCATTCTTTAAGAACAAAATTTGGTTGAAAAAATAAGATTTAAAAAAGATGAGCCAACCTTAAAGATAGACATATTCTGCCGCTGACTTTGTTTTTGAACTTTTAAAGGCGAACAATTCCGGCATACATAATTTTTGCGTAAATTTAATTGTTTACGCAGAGCACGCATCGGAAGCTCTGGAAAGGACTTTTTACCTGTTTTCATTGATTCCTAACTCCTATTGGTCGTAGCGTGTATAGCCTTCTTCAATAAATGTATTATCTAACACAAAAATAATTTTCGCATTCAACCAAACGAACTCTTCAGGATTATAATATTAGTACAGATTACAATAGAAATTAATGTCCTCGCATAGCATTGCTGTAAATACATTGAATATAATTACCAAAAATTAAATCAGGGCCGTGAAAAGAGGGTATCAGCGCCCAAAACACCGACATTAAAAATGATTTTCTATTGCAAGTCTGTTCACAATAATCTTCAAAACTGCTGAATAGATTTTAATACGATTTTAACTGATAGATTAAGTTTTATGCGGACAACATTAAGCCAGATTTGCGCACTAAGAGATTTTGTGACTCCTTTCTCTGTCGCACAGCTAGAGCGTGGAATTCCTTAGCGGCACACGTATTCCCTCCTTCATACAACATGGGTTCCTTTAAAAGAGGCGTGAAAAATCAGTTTTTGGGCTGGCAAGGTGAGGGTGGCTATGGCAGTATGGGCAATGCTTAACTAACTATCTTCACATATGGACTCGTCTACTGCTTATCATCAGGAGGTGTCGAGTCATTTGCTGAGCTTAATATAAAAAAGTAAGAGTGAAAAGAAGAGAATGAAGAGAGGAGCTAATGTGAATATATTATTTAATTTTAAGAGTTGTGGCTAATTTAAGGCTAACAGTCAACTGCGTTGAATCCTCTTTAAAATATTTACCTTATATTTTGGATGTTAATTTGAAATCGATGCTGAAGTAAAAATAAATATATCGGAGACAACGCTGTTATATCCGTAACAACGCTATTAAATACTCTTACTGTATGTTACCATAATTTATGAAGCTCTGTGAATTGACATTTGTAGAAAACTTTAGTCCTTTGTATTAAGAGTTAATATTGAAAGTTTAAAAAACATTTAATGTACCAGCATATGAAATTAATGTTTTTCCAAGAAAATCTTCAATTGATATTTTCCACTACCTGCTTTTATATTTAAAAATAATCATGAGTATTATGGTACTAGCGCTCATGCAGATTTAAAACCGTGAGACTTTTCCCGGAAAACTGTCAGGGCTCAAGTTTTATTTGTAAAAAGAAGCGAATATTTGCCTACTGTGAACAGCGCTTCAAGCGTAAAATGAATCAGATAAATCGGGAAGCAGGTATTATCATAAATAATGATGGCTTCAGCGAAGCATTCAAAAAGATATATTTATGCATAATCGTATTTGTTCTCTTTGAGCCATCACAAAAACTTTAAATTCATTCTGTTTTAGAGGGTTTAAATCATGGGTGTACACAAAATAAATTATTATACGGTAAAAATCTTACAAATATGAAATAATGTGAAACAAGCAGATATATTCTTAACTTGATATGCGTAATGGTACCTGGTTACCTAACGGTAACCCCCGTTATTTTTTTCTTTTTTTACGTCAGAAAATCCTTTATGGATACCCAGGGAGAAACGGTGGTGCTTGCCCCCTGGGTTATGTGGGAGTCACCGGTGTAAAGAGCCGGCATACCCACTAAAAACTGACGATACCCATCTTACCACATAAGTGCGGCGCGACCGAGGTAGCTCGTCGCACACTTCTCAGGGTTAAAAGTTAGTTAAAAGTTTTTTTGAGTATTTCTTGAATTGGCTGACAATAAAGATATATTCTATTCTATTTTATTCTAATGCAGTATAATATTGTGGAGCACACTGCTTCACAGCTGAAAAAGGAAAGTTGGTGGAGGCTAGGTACAGCCCAGGCGAAATTATAACAGTACCTAACACATGTATTTTTTTTAATATAAAGCACAGCAAATGATTCGACACCACCTGACGGTTAGCAGTAGAGGAGTCCATATGTGAAGATAGCTAGTGATACTGTAATGATACAAGAAAAACGTACGTATACAAAGCAGCTGCCCGCTTTTTGTAGCTTCCAATATCTTATGATATACGCATATATGACCACCTCATTGGCCGAGCCACCTTAAAGTAGAGGATTCTAGGCATATTCAATACTTAACTACCTTTATGGCTTCCCCTTACAGCTTACATAATCCATGTACACACACACCCACACACACACCCACCCACACACACACACACCCACACACAACACTCAATACAACACAAACACCAACAAAATATTTAGCATTTATAGTAGGTACACACATTTGCATAAAGTAAACTAGCTAGTTTTAAGTTTTTGGTTTGATATTAGATGACCTAAATGATCATAAATAATTTAAGCTCGTTCAAAGCTCCCTCATATTTATTTTTAAAAATACGATGAATATATTTTATTGTAATATTTACATACTAATCCTACCTCAAGCCCTTTTATGTTCTATGTGGTTACATAGTACGAAGGAAAAAATAACCTGTCTTAAAAATTAAACACAGAAATTTCATTATTTCAAAGGGAAATAGAGTATATTTTATTCAAATTAAGAACGCGACGGCCCTGTCTCATCTCTGAATTACGAATAAAAAAATATTTGACCTTTTTGACAATCACCCTCCCTTCTTACACAGAACCAGAGGGCTTCTCTTGAGCTGGCTAGGTGGAGGTGGTTAGGGCAGTATGTCGTATACTAGCTATCTTGACATATCAAAACTCCTCCAGCTTCTTCAGTTCTTTTTTAAAAATATAGCAGTAAGGTACCTACCTTATATGTATATAACACAAATGTATAGTTGTTAATAAACGATAATAAACAATATCTCATTAAATACTTACATAGGTATAACTTGTAAATAAAAGACGACCGGATTGCCATTAGGTGAGTATACCAATTAATGGCGAGTCCCGGTCGAGGTAGATAATTGTTAGATAAACAATCAAATCTTTGATGAAAAACTAATATTTATTCTCGGGTAGATAGAATATAAAATATTAAAACGAACTCTAATTACTGAAATAAATACATAAAATAAATTCATATATGATCTTTATCCAGGATAGTTGAAGGCTTGTTTGGTGACAGTTGTGATGATAAGTTGCCAGATAATTATATTTACAAAGTTCGTGAACAAATATAATCTGCAACTAAAAACTCACCTGTCATGCCGCGGAATTTAAGAGAGATTAACGAATAGCTCTACACTTTTATTTAAGAAAGAAGATAGAAAAGCCCCATAGACTTCTCTTTGTAAAGTAGATAGATATTTTGTAAAAACAAGCGTCGTTTCTTTTAGCAGGGACGTGTAATGTTATCCTACAATAAGTGACTACAATAAACGCCCGATCATAATATGAATAAACATTCGAGCTGTACTTGTTTTGATAAGGTTCATGATACACAATGTGGCTTATTGCGTGTGTGATTTAGTATTAAAATAATAATTTTAAGTTGAACTCGTTATATTGTTTGTGTGCATCCGTTTGGGGTTATGTAATTTATCGTCTTTTTCTACAATACAGTGAAGTTTACTATTTAAGTAATTTTCATTTTACAAACAACACTCCACAGACCTACAGCTCAACGGAGAAGGTCGAGTTTACATTTCGGTTATAGGCTTTAGTTATATACCCACCCGCATTTTGTTAAAGTATACATGAGCTTGTGCTATGGAGACTTTGGGTCAGCTAGTGGAGCTATCACCTAGTGTTTCTCCGATGTAAGAAAGCATGCAAATAGGTTTGACTACCTAATAGAAAGCAGTGGCATTCATACTGGCATACATACATAGTGGCATAAGAGCCAAATTACGAGTACCTATCGGTAAAAACTCCCACGCTTTGTATTTACTACAAAAAACGAGTCACCTTGGTAGATGATCTTGGTGGGTGATGTTGAAGTAGAGACAGACATCATTATCTAAATACAAAACAATGTCGAGTTAGTTACACCATTTATTACTCGAGAACGTCTGAATCGATTTTAATGATGTAATATGATGGATTGGTATCCGAACTTATTAATAGAATATCTAATAAAATTATACAGACATATATTTAATATTAGGAAAAATAAGACTTGGAAACGTGCCTTCCTAAAGACACAGCTCACGTCACGCGTTTTAAGCTTTGCTTTGTAATATTGGCCTGGTTGAGTGATCATCCCTGTAATCATAATCCTTAGAGATCTCGGGTTCGAAACCTGGTATAAATATCTGTACGTTGAGTAGAAATATTTATTAACTAGGCATGGATGTTTGAATGTTAATTTAGTATTTTTCTGACATTGATATATACATTTCTTTGTTATGTAGTGTCTCAAATTCAAGTTATTAGTGATGCTTAATTTAAGATCCGATCACGAGTGCAAACCCGCTCCTGCACTCACACGTCGTGTGTTAGACTTTTGTTATAAACCACAATCATCGAACAAGGGTACGAAGATCCGGTCTATACTCCGCGCTATACCAGATGAGCGCTTCTCTCCTCCACGCTAAAACTGACCTAAGCCCAGGTCAGAGCCTTTAAAAGCACCCTGGCTCGTGCGTTCTAGAAACTATAAGAGACAGCGGAACTTCTCTCCTGGAGGATATACTTGTCAATTACAAATTTCCAGAGGCAAATCGCCACTTAAGGCTCGTGAATTCTCTAAAGTTTTCGCCCTTTTAAAAACATAACCCTGTAAAGTCTATCTGCGACCAACAGCATTAGTCAGTCAAAAAAATGCTTAATTTGGGCTAAATCACACCGCTCGGTGTGAGTCTAAGATAAATATAAGTAATAAAAACATTGTTTGTGGACAAAGTCGAGGTCTCAGCAAAAGTCTGGTATCGCCTTCAGTCATAAAACACACTTAATTTTGACCCGAAACTGAAAAACAATAAAACGATTTAAATAAGGTTTTGTTTTCCATTAATGAAAGTCCGTGCCTACCTGTGGGGCGCTTAAAGACTTCGTTTATGTCAGTTGGATAATATTTATTATGAATTATAGTATCCATTAGATTAATTAAAGCCATAAACATGAACATTTTACAGGTATAGAGGCTGATAATAACCACTAAGAGGTAGTGGAAATGATTGATGTTACGATCAAATTATCAGTGCCTTTATTCAATAAGAATAAAAATTAAGATTTAAACTCTTACTTACTCTCATTAAATGATAATACAGAAACATCTCTTGACCAATTACATCATACTGCGACAAAAACGTTAAGAACGAACGAACTGTAGAACGTTAAAGTTAAACGTTAACGTTCTACAGGCACTCCAAATTGTTAAGTAATTAAGAATAAATACATTTATTTACCTAATACCTTCAAAACAATTCTATTCTAAAACAATTCTGATATTTTCCGTTTTAGTTCAATATAACTAGCACAGAAATTAACTGTACAATATTCATGTGCTTTTTTTTAGTATTAAACCTTCACAAAACATATAATACACACAAAAATATTTTCGTTACATTACTGTCTGTTCTTATCAACCAAGATGGCATGGAAGTATGCAGAACTAATCCCCACAATCATAAGTAGAACCCACAGGATGTTGATTACTGCGTTTACAAACCTAAAATATTCGTGGAAAATATGTACGAGCACTGATGGTAACAGAAAGAATAGGATGTCGCTCACCTATCAAATGGAAATGTATTTCAGCTACACTGAGATTGATAAATTGCACAGAAATAGGTTTGCATGTTTATGTGACAGTTTCATTGCAGTCATGTCAACTGCATCTATACTAATCTTTCGCAGTCTGAGTGCATTTGAAATACAATTCTATAATTCATCTGTGTGGAGCCTATTCTAACTGGAACTTGGTGCTATTTGGTCGTACAAGTATTCACTAAAATTGGCATCAAAAAAGGATTTATGTTATGTTGACAGCATTCAAGGCAAGGTTAACAATAGGAAAAGTGACTAAAATTTCAATGTGAGTTCGATAATAAACTATACAATTAAAATAATTTTATCTGAAAAATTACAAGCTTGAAAATATAATTAATTAACTAATGATCTAATAATATATTAGACTTATTATCAGTCAGTTATTCTGTCCTTCATACAAGATGGGTTCCTTTATAAGAGGCATGAAAAAGCACTCTTTGGGCCGGCAAGGTCGAAGGGCCTAAGACATTATGGCGTATGCTGCTCTACATTTCTGTTATGAAATATTCATATTCATATTCATTGGAGTTCGCAAACTGATTCTCGAATATGAGAAGGTAATGTGTTCTATAGTCGGATTGCCGTATGGGGAAAGAACTGTGAGACAAAACCCGTACGATGAGCATGGAGGCGGGATTTGCTGCAGGAACGTTCTGTTTGAACCAGGCGTCTCTGGCTCTGGCTGGTGTCTGTTGAAAAGTGTAGACCAGACGCGGAGGTTGCGACGTGATGTGATGTGATCATATTTACGTAAAGAGAACATAACCCGAATATAGTTGCTAAGGAAACGATCAACTTTGTACAACAGCTTGATTAGCGTCGGAGTAACATACATCACCATAGTCAAGTGGAGGAAGGACTTGAACGAAAAGCAATTTGGCACTAGGAGATCGTAAGTTCTTTAAACAGGAAAGCGCGCATAGAGTATCAGAAACTTTTTGGCTAACATTATTAACATGATCCAACTTAGAGAACTATCAATGATGAGTCCTAAATTAGGTTTAGAAATTTAAAAAAAAGTGACGAGTTTAATTTTACACTGTTTACTCACAATCATTTCGACAACTCTTTAACACAAGTATGCATGTGAACACATGATTTGTTGATATTTTTTTTCTTTATTTAAAAATATATTTATTTATATTATATTTGTATTTATTTATATTTACGTCAGGGCAAGAGAAGTAATAAACAAATAAGGTCTGTGAAGTTTGGGTTATGATGGCTTTAGCAGGTAACAGGTAGCTAATTTCTATACATTGATACTTTAATTCACTTTATAAAGTGAATTTATTTTTTTATTTTTTGGGATATTAATAAAATAACACGTCAATGATTGCCATCGTTACCGCACCCCGTCAGACACCTTAATTTTTTTAAATTGTAAGTCTTTTTCGATAACTGTTTCAAATATTCGTAAATTAAAACTTATTACTTTTATGTTCCTACCTAAAGCTAGCTATGACGTAAAAGAATTGTCCCTACAAATCAATTCAATTAATACTTTACAGTAAGTTATATGAATTGAGCTGGAAAATACAGATATATATATTTTTTTATAACATTATAGAGGATTTATACCACTGAAAATCCATATACATTTTTGGAATAAATAAAAGCTTAAATACGTCTTTAATCGAATAAAAAATTCTTAGTACCAAATTATTTACTATAATTTATTATAAAGATTTGCATTTTATTACGAAAAATTTTAAAGAGGCTGTATATTCATTCACATTGCATTGAAAAAAATATCTTGCGCGATTTTCCCATAATTTTCATATTTTTTATCGTCTGTGTAGCTGTGTGGAAAATTATTATTTTCTCACATATCTGTTGAAAAACGTCGAGTGAAACTGGTGGGGTTTGCTCATTACACGCTCGGCTGAAGTACCCCTCGCCTATAGCTCGGGTTGAACCCACAGGCTCATGTGTGTAACTTAGCTATCTGCATCATAATAATATACTACTGCGTCATAGTAACAATACCTAATTTTATATATTTCTTACGTCACTGTCAAAAATGTTTCCTTACTAGCCAGACAGTATTGACAGTTACATCATCTGACCAGGTTACGTTGAGCGAGAGAGAAGAAATTTTATTATGAATTTGTGTAATTGATAATTACTCAAGAAACTAAATTATAATTGTACCCGAGTTTTGCGATTATACTGTCTGGCAAATAATTACTAATAATATATGTAAGATTATACTTTAACGAATTTCAGGAGTAATAATTTTATACAACTTAACGGGGTTTTAAAGCCGCGATCGATGATATAAAACATCATTGTAACCAGTACCTTACTCTGTTGCGCAAAGAATGTTCCAGATTTTAAACAGTGGCGTATGTTTAACGCTACCAGGCTCCAGGGCTTTATATTTTGTCTTCAAAGTTAAAATACAAAATGTAGTATTAATAATATCTTTCTATTTAATGTTTGATCAACCGTGATCAGGTGTTTATTTTAACAGTACAAGAAATATTAAAGAATTACAAATTACTATAAGGTTATGAAGTTAAGGCTCTAACTTAAGATAAACTTTCAATGAAGTCAACTTAATAAATATATGAATGAAACAAAAAATCTCAGATTTTATAAAATACACCAAATTTATCAAACACTATTCAGTCCGGCGAACCGTCGAACCCACAGTCAGGAACGTCATCTAGCAAAACCAGCAGCAGTGAAGAAATGACAGTTTTAAATAGGCACGGCAGTAAGTCAATTTTCTATACAAAATTTCCAGTTTCTTTGATATTTTCCGTGTTACTTTTAAACCATCCGTGAACAAAACCCAATTAAAATTATTCAATTCGGTTAAGTTTCAGTTTAAGCGATACTAATAGACAGCTAATCATTATATATAAGAAAGAAATATAAAACAAATATGAATAAGCTGGCTTAAAGTTATTCAGAAAAACATCCCCTCCGGAACTAGGTACTTCAAATAAAGCGTTTTCTACCCTGTTAATAGGCAAGTGCTTGTTTATTGTCGGCCGTCACCAGATATAAACACAAACGGGTCTTTTGGGGTTTTGTATCCCAAGAGACAAATAACTCTCTTTGTTTGGGCAGTTGTGCTTGTTAATCAAAGTGAATTTATTCGATACTTCAAAATCATAGTGTGTAACTAGGTCTTTAATAAAAATGTAGAATGACATATTAACTGAATTGTAACTGAAATATAAGTGAGGAGGACCTGATAACAATCGCGAACCAATATAAAGCGACCCTTTATTGAAGGTCTTTTAATGGAGCATTATTTAGTATACAATATTCTTATATATAAACATGAATTGAATTGATGTTCGTTAGTCCCCCGTAAGCTTAAAAACTGCTTCATCTATTTGAATAACTTTAATTGTATTTTATACAGTCTAATTCAGAATTGGTTTATAAATAAATTAAAAAATGAGAAAATCCTAAAGATAAGCTAAAAAACTGAAAAATAGACATTTAGTATGAAAAATCCTCTAACTATCATGCTAATCATGAATACTTCCATTTCTTCCATCGCTTCTTCGGGTTTCTTTTAATAGATGGCGTTAATAGCAGTTTATAGATGAGACAAAGTTCATTAAGCAAATTAGTCTACAATAAAGATTAATTTTAGAGTGTTAGTACATATATTTGGTTCACTCAACATGAGACAAGCTTTTACACTTATTGAACTGTCTAAGTTAAATATTATCTTAATAAATATATACTTTTAAGATATTTATTATTATAAATACTTATCCCGTCACAATATCTAGGCTTTGTTTCTAATGAATATAAATAATAATTTGTAATAATAAAATTTGTTCCTGGGAATGTGCATCAAATTAAATAAAATCATATATTGTATATGTATATAAATTGTCACCAGCTTAGTGTGCCACAAACAATCTCTGAAGTGAAAGGTTCAATAAAAGTTTGGTATAATTTCCTTTCTAAATTTAATCAGAAATTAGAGAATATTACAAGGAGAATTTTAATGTGAAGCAAATATTATGGTTCACTGATTTTCATTTATTTCATTACTCACGAATCATTAGATACATAAAATAAGTCTTTAAATATTTTACATTCCTCTATATCTCCAATACCATAGCTAAAATTTTTTAGTAAAATTACCTCTTAAATTTCTTCCCTCATAAAGCTCTTTGTAAACAAAGGAATCCTTTGTTACTTGAAGAAAATATATATTGAAAAATACTTTTTTAGTGTAACACCAAAAGGAAATATGTTCTTGATAAGATATACAACCAATGTTGATTCTAATAATTTTATAAAATACCGGAAATAACTGTAACAACTTTATAGCTGTCTGAACGAAAAAATGGGTTGTCAAAAATCTTGGAAACGAATAAAGGTAGGGGTAGAGGTTTGTATCTATGTTTGAGTTAAATTTCTTATATATATATATATACCTAAATAATACTTTATCTTATGTTAAGTAAGAAGTAGTTATATAAGAGTCTACCTAGAACTAAAGTCATCGAAATAGCCCACCGAATTTGTAAGCTATAGTGCCAGAGGACCTATATCATCCACAGAACTGATGACTGCTAAAGTAAGCAAATACTTGAGTGGAGACCGCGGCTCGGTACATACAACGTAGGATGTCTTAAATCTTCTCATCGTGTATCTTGTAGGTTGTTGAGGTAATCTTGTGAGATGTCATACAATGTACGATCTTGAATTGAGCCTAGTGGCGTGTTATTGAAAAAGCTATTACTCAAAAGTGGGCCATTTTTGTTGATAATGGATATACTACTAATCTCTATTTCTTTGTTATTTAAAGTATTCAACACAAGCTCTTAAATATACTTAATTTAGGTTATATAATAGATGTGATTGTAAGACATATAGCGATCGTGTGGACACGGAACACAAAACAAACGCTACACGTATTCGCTTTTTATTTTCGTCTCTTCGTTTATAAGATCAAAGCGTATTGAGAACAGATGCCCGAAAACGATTTTAATTGTATTATGTATATATTATTATTCTGACTATGAACAAATTTTGCAAACAAACGGTGCATTATAAAAGAAAAATATATGAAAGTATTCCTTTACTCATTTAAGTGCAAATAACCTCAAATAATGTTTGAAGAATGTTTTACGGTTACTTAGGTACAAGTATAGCCCCGTTAAAGGAGGCTTGAGAAGTCTTGGCCTGTGTAAAAATGTTTTAAGGTTCAAAATAAGTGGAAAATTATATATAACTAATTTTTTACGATTCATTTAATACAAAAAGCTGTATATTTGAGTTTAAAATTGTTCTTACCATATGTTTCAGAAACTGCTACTTAATTATAATAAATCAAATATACTTTGCGACCCTTCATTGTAAAGTTCAACAAGCAAGTCAAATTGTTCACCTGTATTTCCAATGAATAACTTGATCGATTAATTGATAAATATACTATAAAACTAATCAGACAGAAAGCATAGTAGTATGAAAATTACTATGGTTTTTTCATTGTTATTAATTTGCTTCTAAATTTATTTAAAATGGAGGAAATTGTTTTTTTTTGTGAAGTTTTTTGTTTGTTTGTTTTTTGTGTTTTATTATTAATGATTTATCTAAGACTAGTCTTCTAATATATATAAACGGCATTAGTGGATTTTAGTGAATTTTTTTAATGGATATTTGGTTGGTCAAAGAAAAGGTTTTTGGCACGGCGAAACGTTTGCTGGATCAGCTAGTAAAAGTATACAATCAATACAAATTATATTGTTCTAAAAGTGTTACATGCAGTCAAATGGTAATAATCTCTAACTTTACTGCGATCGGTATTGTACAAACATCTGTTGTCAAGGTCACCAAATATCGAAAAACCAACTTATACACAAGGGGTATAATGGATAGCTATTGAATACATTATTTTCTTATACCTATATACTTTCCATGTGTAAATTTCGCTTGCGCGATTCATAAATCTGCAGCGTCATCTATTGCCACCATTAGAAATTATTAATTGAATACGGCCGTACAGGTATTGTTAACCGAACGTCATACCGCAAATTCTGGATAGAAATAGAGACAAGTCGACTCTAGATTTAGAACTGAAACTTTTCAGATAAAAGTTGTTCTCCCTCAACACAACCTACTTTCACAACCTACTTTCACAAGTTACTTGCTTTTGTCAAATCAAATTTCAAGCAATCTAATTGAATCAATGAGCGTCAATGTTTTCTAGTTCTTAAATTCGTAAAAATTTGATCCGTATATCACACTCAAGTTGTATATCGTATCACAGAAATAGTTCCTACAGCACCGATCGACTGTTTGAAAAACACCGTTATTCTCATAAACGCGTGGACGTATCAAAATGACATAATTAGCAATCTCTCTCATCTCTTCTAGTTGTAAAAAAACTTTTGAGTCAAAGCGAACAAACGGTACGGCTTTTTGTGCCGCATATTTTGAAATTCGAAAGAAAATCGAGAACCAAGAGGTACACGATGACTCTCCTAACATTGTCATCCTCAAAAGAAGAGTAAAGTAGTAAAATCTATGTTTTACTAATACATTATATATATATATATATATATTCTTTTTTTTGTGAACACCGTCTGCCTTTCTCAACTTATTTCCTTTTGCAGGTCTGCTGGAAAAAATGTCGTTGGTAAATAAGCAGATCCTTTGTGCTTACGTCTACATTTTGAATTGTATGTTGATTTGTAATGTTTGCATAAATATTTATTATGAATACACTCGTTGACCCACAATTATGAAATTTGCCAAGTAGCTATGCTTTATATTCGTAGCAGTGCCTTATACTCGTAGCAGTAAAGCAAAAAAAACTTGTACTAACATCACAAAAAAATGCGATATACTAATAATAAACTAATAAAGGTTATCGCAATTTTTTATGTGATCTGTGCGCGAATCTGACTCGTTCGTGGTCTGATTTTCTTTCATGTTTTAAGGGTCTTAAATACTTACGATGAGCAGATATTATAGAGGTAGCTTATAGCTAATCCCTCTAAGATAATTATATAACCAAAGAAAGGCTTTTTATAGATAACGTTCCAGCTTCCTGACAACCCAGTTGTGACTTGATAAGTTAGATCCTAATCACCCCCGGAATGAAATATGAAAGACTATTTCATTTTGTCTTTAATTTCTTCAGTTACGTTTGTAACTTAAAGGAGATGGTCCTGCGCCCAAAGAAGCCAAAAGTTCACTCAAAGTTCGTTCCCAATAAGTTCGCACAAGAGCCAACAGAATGGGAAACATTATTTACTACTCTTAGATTGTCCGTGTTAAGTCATGATAGCGAGTTTTCTTGACGGAAACTTTTAAGAACGTGTTTATATATAACAAAAGGTAAACATAAAAAATACAACAAAAGGCAAACATACAATACATACAATAGGTTACATACAATCTAATGTATTGATTTTTACAATACCTACCGGCTATTTTAAGGTATTCCGTATGTATATAATTTAACTTTATACTCAATGCAACCGCATTTCAGGAACAACTCGAGTATTACCCAAAGATCTGAAATCTTAATTTAGAATGCTTCATAGTGTAAGATTGAATTATTCTGTTGAGATAAAACACAAACGTCAAGTCGACGCTGGATTAAACGAAATAGCTTAAGGTACTTGTATCACACGCAGCCTCTTAACCACAAATTTACGACCGCCTATAAACTTTGAAACCGTTTGCTAAAGCAATCTGTGATCATCGTTCAACACTCGAAGGCTTTGCTCCAGTTTTATGTTCAACCAGAATTACTTACCAGATTATTGTAACTGGGACATATGAGATTACTAAGATACGATATTTCATTTTCATGATCATAACCAAAAACGTATATAGGTAATAAGTGAAAGCAAATCAAGTGTTTGGTAAATATGACTACCGCGTTGGCTCAATGTGGCTTGGTGGGTTAAAGCGGTTGCCATAACAACCAGGACTAACAGTTTAACAAGCTTTACGAAGCATAATGCAGCTTGGAATGAGAAATTTTAATTAAATCATCCGTGACCATTCATCACGAAAGTTGTTTTTTTGTTATTGTGGTAGAGTGTCGTCCGTGATACGTGTTCCTTCTTTGTAACACACACTTTAGAACGCATTTCAACAAGCCAACAATTTCACCAGTATTTCCAATGAAAACTTGATAGATTAATTGATAAATGTACTATAAAACTAAGAAAAAGAAAGCGTAGTACGAAAATTAAAATGATTTGTTTTTGTTATTTTTTGCCCCTAAATTAATTTAAAATGGTAAAGTCATTGTTTTCATTATTTGTGAAGCTATTTATTATTACGGCTGACTACTCGATACACTACGCCCAACGCCAGCCAGAGATCAGGTATTCATAAAAATTACGAGTAAATGAGAATATTTAAAGGCTACTACAGATGCGGCTCGAACTATGCAAGTGGTTCATAACAAGGTAAGTTTTATTAAGTATTCGCTTCGAAAACATTATATTTTTCTCCGCTCTTCGCATTATTTCTTGGAAAATAATTGTTAAGGTTCATCGCACATTTTGCTACTCGATATCATTGTATTCAGTACTAGTTACTCAACACACAGCTGTGTTAAAGTCTAAGGGCCTCTTTCACCATCTACAAGTAAAGCGTTGATTTGTTACTGGACGATTAACGTTAACTGGCAAGTAAAAGTTATAAGTATCTTGTGTGCATTTCACAAACGAAATCAAAGCGTCGGGTAACAAGTCAAGGGCTAAGTGAATGACGCACCAAATAGTTCGGTTATTCGTTCTAAAATACGTCAAAAGTCATTCTCTAAACGTCACTTATTTGTCAGTTCCATTTTCCGTTATCCCTGGGTTATTTCGAACGTGGTATTTAATTAACCTGGACGTTGTATTTTATAACTTATATGGATAAAATAAAAGCTAAAAGTAAATAGAAAGGAGTGTAAACTTTACTATGCTGGATATTTTAATATTTCTAGTACAGAAATATAAAAATATATTAGAAAACAAACAAAGCGACGCTTCAACATGGAAGAAGAAAAAAACTGCCTGGGAAAATATTAAAAACGAATTTAATGCTCGATCAGGGGGAATATTATGTCAATTAAAACTTTAAAAGTAAAATATGAAGGGCTAAAACGAACAGTTCGAAACAAATCTGCTGCCATACGCTCAGAAGTTGACAGATGAACTTACGAGTAAGTTACTTGATAATTTATCCCTTGATTAGTGCTACTCGGATATTGTGAAACACATATGCACAGTTACTGGTGACTTTAATTGTCAAGTAGCCTACTTGTCAGATTACTTGTACATCGTCAAAGAGGTCCTAAGTCATAAACGCTCTGCAATTGCAGTTGTGATGAACGATGTTGTCATATTGCAGTTTAATCTCATTAAATTTTTCTCTAGTTCATTTAACTCTTTGATTTATAATAATAAATCAACTCTTTGATTTATTATTATAAATCAAAGAGAGAGAAAAATTCTAATAAGTATTTTCCAATCTTCTTTCTTCTCTTCTTCTTACACATAAAAATATATAGCTGTGTCATAGTCTTTAGTTATATATTTGATAGTTTCATAGTTTACTCAAAAACGGCTCAATCGATTTGATCGTTTGATTGTGTTTTGTGCTCTTTAAAATGTACAAAAAATAGAAAATATATATTTTGTTTTAGTAGTTTATTATACAAAATCTTCTGACTGGCTATTCAAAACTGTCATTTCTTATATCTCAATTCAGAGAATTTTTGATAGTTGGCGGTAGTGATTTATGAAGTTATTTTATAAAATTAAGAGGCGTGAAAAAGCACTTTTTGTTCGATATACTCCTGAGGCAGGCACATTGTCACCAAGTCAGGATCTGATGATGGGATCCTAGGAAATCAAGGGCAACCTTCAAATTAGGCACGTAAGAATTCATATTTCATATTTTTCCAAAGGCTATTCAAGTTAACCAACGACAAACAGATAAGTTGACAATACGCCCGGTCACTTTGATCTTAGAAACTTCCTACTCATAATTGTAAAAAAAATTCAAACATCGTTAATAAAAAAGCAAAAAAAAACTCAATTTAAACATTATGTATTGGAGTTGGTAACTAAGTTGTTTCTAGAAACAAAAGAAATTGAAGTACTGTCTCCAAAACATTAATTTCAAAAGGGATAAATTTAGAAATTGAATGATTTTTGCCTTCATCTTCTTCCGTACGGACGGTCTACGCAAATCGATGTCTGCTGCGCCTGCTTTACTCCAGCTATCCTAATTCCTTCAGGAAATCACTCAATGCTTTGACGGAGCCTTTCGGAGGCTACCCAGAGATCCCAGGGCCCGGGCTCTGCACAGGGGAGTGTCTGTGATACCTAGGTTAAAATGGTGTCTGTTAAAATTGCTATGACCAGTCAAAGCCCCTGTTATTATTCGAATAGTCTACTTTGCTGTATTAGGGTTTTAGAAAATTGAGGTTCGATTTGGGTAAAGCGAGTGTTTCCTGTTTACAATGCTCCACAGTGATCCAATATTGTTCATGTTAGTATTTAATATGTTAACTAATTCTATTTACCTTTGAACCACCTTGGAGGTAAGGGGATAATTGGTTCAGGCCCGATAGGTTTCATGCCTGACCCCATTTTTGCTAGTTCTTCCGCAGCATCGTAGCCTCATTCACCGCTGTGTCCTTTTGTGTCTGCTTAATATTAGTACTCATTATAAAATATCTGTCCCTACCGGTATTCGATACCAGGTCCTCTGATTAAGTAGACAGGGTGCAACTAGACCACGACATAAAAAAGAACTCTTTATGATCAACGACGGTCTTGATTATAAAGATGGTTTCAGTTTTTCAATTGCATTGCTGAGTAGAATCAAATTAACAGAGTTATTGGAGAAAATTGTGTTAGCAGAACATGATTCCTACTCACATCGAATGCCAAAACACGAAATAGCAATTAATCAGCTACTAATAATCGAGTTTCCGATTTGAAGACACATAGTTTCATCGCGTTCTATCAATGCTTATGAATTCGGTGCATTCAAAACATCGATATGGATATTTGGCCATCAGTGAATCCATATGAAACAAAATGAGTTATGTAGAACTGACGTTGTGAGCTTTTGAAGGGCATTAGCGCAAGATCTCAGGGCCCCCAGACGATGCTTATGTAAAATAGTCAAATCATGAAATTTAGGGGGTGTGTTTTTTTAAGTGTTTTAAGCGTAAATGGGAGATTGAATTTACTGCGAAACTTTATTCTCTTAGTCATTTGCTTAGAAATTGACAGTTATATCACATTTTATCCAAACTCATCCTCAAACAGAGTCAAAAATTTAAAATCCAAATCCTATACGGCGTGTTAGACGGGCGCATGGCTCAGTGGGACAGGCCGTATGGGGCAACACGAAGTTTAATTCTCTCCACGTTCCCCCTATTCGTGAGTACTTAGTACGCGTGAATTCTTTTGGGGTAGAGCTTATAGGCTTTTGGGTATGTTTGTAACTGACACTGCTATGAAAAATTATTTTAAAGTTACAAATTTTGCAAATTACACGTGGTCTGCTTCTGAGTAAGCTATAAGAGCAGTCTGGTGATTCTTACACCCGACGAAAAATGGGGAGTCTGGTTCCTCGTTACTCTTTCATCCCAAATATATTAAAAATTGATATTGGTAGCTTGTTGAGTCCATTGAAAGGGTGTGACAGCGCTTATTGTAAATGTGTTTCTGAATATGGTCATTTTATTACTACATATCTTGAGTAGAAAATTTCTGCCCCTACTGAGAATTTAACACCGGACCTCCAGATCTGAAGTAGGTAGTCTCAGACACTAGACCACATAGGCTGTTACATGATCTAGAGACATTAATTCTTAACTCCTTATCTTAGGGGTTACCACAAACAAATTCAATTGGCCGACAGTACAGACATCAAGACAATATAAGATACATGCTTGGAATTGTATTAGAATCAAAACTCACCCGTTACTAAAGAGACCTGTAGATTATGTACTTCGCAGACGCTGGTATTTCGACAAGGGTTTATTTATCCCGCAATTTATTGGCTATTAGTGGTATCGAATCGACTACCGTCAAGCTTTGTCTGAGAGAATAATGGTTAACGAGAAATATATAAAAACTAAAGTGTTTTTCCTCACTCGTCATGCGTTAACATCGTGATTAATTACGGTAGAATGTAATTTGAAATGTAGATAAATAATTATTTAACTGTATTGCTAGAATATTTTGACTATTAGAATATTTTAATTTGCTTTAAAGGAAATACGTCACTGTAAGAATTATTTACGAGATCATCTTGGATTTAAATAATATTCTCGCCGTGAATGAGTAAGAAAAAATTAGAGCAACTTAACCATACATTGCTCTTAATCGGTTACTTTTAGTTCACTCCGTGTGCTAATTAACAAAAACACTCGAGTGGATAGCAGAGGTATACACTAAGCGTAATTAGAACAACCTAAAAGAATATTTATTTCATAACATTTCCATGTTTTAATATCGATGCGAGCACTATGAAATAAAGGAATACGAAACACGAAGTTAATAAGTTATTAGTTATTAGTTTATAAGTTATTTAAGTTATTCGTTTAGATACTATCTAACATTTTTAAGCTTTATCCACAAATACATGACGACTTCACAAGATTAAATACTTACCATTATATCACTTTTCTTCCAGTAGAATACCACATATTGTCATATTAATTACACCATTTACACCTCCAAACTTCTTTGTAGCCTTCGGGCCATAATGATTTTTCAGTTTGTTCCAAGGGCCAAACCAGTTTTAATTTTTCTGTCCTTAACTATATTTCAAGGCTAGACGAATAGTGCGCGACCTAAACAAACTTACGCTTTTTTTTTCATTTTAATTATTAAAAAACTAAATTACGTTTGAACTAGCTGAATTACACTAAAGACTACTTAGTGCGGCTCTATGAACTAGTTCATACATATTTAAGACAATAGATAGTCATTATAAATTTTAATGATAAACCAATATACCTATCTACTTGGAGCAAGAATCACCATGTAACTGTTTGAAATACAATTTAATGAAAATTTTGTTATGTAATGATCTAACTTTACTTGCTTGCGTTCATCGGCTGTGTTTAGTTTACCAGTTACATACCTACATCTACATCTTCTTAGTTGGAACTGTACGTTCATACGGGTAAATAATCATACGTTGTTGACAATGACGTTGTGCATTAAGTAAATTAAATTTAAGTTTATTGCTTCACTTTCAGTACAATACAAAAACAAAAGACAGATGACCGGTGACGTCATTTGACGTTTCTAAAGCAATTTTTGAAATATTTTAACGTGCTGATTTAAAAAAGTCAAAAGTGTATTGATCTTGTAAGCGTCAACTAACTTTGCGTTAATTTTAAAGTCATTCTATCCCTTTTTATTGAATAGGTATGAAAGAGGTGCGAATAATTAACGTTATTAGCTACAGCATAGTTACTTGTAAATATGATCTTTTAATTCTAGATTTGCTGTTTTCTAATTTCTTTACAATATTCATTGTAACTTTGTTACATATTTTGAATGTTGTATTTCCGAATACAAGTTATGTTTTCGAGCCGATTGCAAAGTGAAATAAAGCAAAGTATTTTGTATCCATGCCGAATCCATGCAGAATAATTTATTTATAAAGTTTATATATAACGTTTTTTTATAACGTTTTGACGGGTAAAAAGGAATATTTACCCGTCAAAACTGTAACAAAATTTGTTCATTGCTTTCGGAGATTATCATGTACAGACAGATGGTATAGGATATAGTAATCGAATGTTCATGGTCTTCTACTCATCTTTTATAGCATTAGTTCCCAAAGTGTTCCAGGTGGACCCCTAGGGGTCCACGGGAGACTCGACGGGGGTCTACGTTGGCGTGACAATAAACGAAAGTTGTTTACGTTGGAACTCAACTCACTCGTTGTTGGAACTCAGTCAATACTAATGCAAATTAGCATTGACAAAAGACACAAGTCTTCCCATTTTGTCGAATTTTGGTAATATGGTGGAAATGTAGCTACAGGGGGTCCACCGGAACCAGATAAATTTTGAAAGGGGTCTATGAGAAAAATAAGTCTGGGAATCTTTGTTTTATAGCCATTAACACTCGATTTCTAATGTCTTATTATAGGTATAGATTAATTAAAATACTATTGAAAATCAGATAAGAACTAGTATTAAGTTAGTAAGCTAAAGTTTTGTATAATGTCTATAGAATGGATTAATTAAAGTTAAGATAATATTAAAATTGCATCAATTTTATTATGTATACCAAACACGCCTCGCTGCTCGCGTACGAATTTCGATTCGTAGAATAATTTAAATTTAATACAGTGGCAGTTATACTAAGGTTGGTTTCGTAATGAAATTGAACTATATTACCCAAATACGTGACGGCTACAATATACCATTGCTTTTTTAAACGGATAAAGCTTTGAAAATTACGGTTTGCTTTTCCACATAAGTGGCGAAGCAAGATCAAGCGCGGGTCCATCTTTGTGGCAACGATGGGCAAACCCACAATCATTATAGACCTTTGACGTTACACTATAATAATAGTAGTATATAATAATAATACACCATAAGCCTATTATGGTGTGATATCTGTTTAGGGATTATTATCCAAGGCCTCAATTAAATAAAATCAATGAATCGGGTGTGATACGGAAAGCATCGAAGTATATACATACTAAGTATTTTTTCTTTTCGACACATTAATATTTTTGATTAGAATTAAGTTAGATAGTAAATTGGCAGGTTATGTCAGGTTATATTTCCACTTACTTTTCCGCTTAGCCGCCATATTACTCCATCCTACCATTAGGTCATAAATACTCGTACTAGTCGCTCGGTTTAAGCGGCAGACTGTCACATTACCAATTGAAATATGTCAAACGAGTGGCTAAGCATCAAACTAAATAGAAAACAAAAAAAATTCAATTTCAAATCGAAGGTAGATATAGCCTCGTTGTTGTGTATCGCATCCAGTTTTTTTATGTAGGTCTAGTCGATGTAGTAGATGTAGTCTAGTAATGGGATGCCTGTACGAGCCAACGTACATATTCGGCATTTTGATTGTAATTGTGAGAATTCAAATAAACTGATTGCGTTTGCATGCGCAGCAGTTTATTATTTCATATTACTTTATAGCTTAATAAATCAGTGTAACAGCAGCACTCTAACGGGTCGGTTTTATTCAGCACTCCTCGGAGTAACCCCCATAGCAACATAAATACTTCAATCTGTAGGGAGTTACAACCCCTACAACGTTGTTTATGATAACTAAACGATCAATGAAAAATTTGTATTGCCTTGTAAATAAACCAAATTATAATCGTAATGTCAATCGAAAGTACTTCAACTTTTGCCATGAAAATTATTACGGTAAAAATGTCCCGCTAAACACTCGAAAAAGTTTTTAATACCTTGTAAGTGCGGAAGTTTGTATAACGATTCCATGTTTTGGCTCAATTATCCCTTTAAATGTCCTAAGTTCGTCGACTGATATGCTTTCGAAAGTTAACTCCAGTTAAGCTTAAACGAAGTCCAATCAATAAGATATACAATATATATAAGATAGACAATAATCAACTTCTAAATTCTCATAATGAAATAAGAAAGACATGGTTCCGTCTGTCATTTTATATGCAACAAAAAATCTTTGGCAAAGAAACTACCTGATAGTACATAATAATTATACAGTTTTATCACTGAGCTATTAGATTTTATCACTAATACACGAGCGGGCGTCTCCCTCGGGATCATTTAGCAAAGACATTCGTGGCGTACCGCTGAAACCAAAATGGCGCGTGTTAGTGAAACAATTGCTGTCTGTACGCTTGGACACACTTGTTCCCACGTTTTAGTGTCAATAACATAATCATTTATTCTATACTTCACTTTTGTTGTTGCTTAAATTTGTTTATTTGTAAGATTCTAATATAGATTTGAAGTTAGTTAAAAAAACAAGAATTATTTATTGTGTGAAGACGAATAGAATGTCCAAGAGGATTATGCTTATTTCCTGAATTCAAATTATGACTATCATATAATTCATTAAAATATCTAATTAATTGACCTGGTGAAGTGTATCATGTACCAAATTGCCAAAAACGCCTTTTATAAGAAGTCATCTAAAGGAACAGAGATCGCAATGACACATCGGGCTAGCACATGAATTTTCCATCGTAAATTACAAATTATAAATCATTATAAATTCAGTTTTTTTTTTGGATTTTCTCGACACTTTTTTAAAACACCTAAATAAAAGCGAATTGAACACAATACAAATTATTCCAATCGGTCACGCCGTTTTTGAGTTTAACGAGTCTAATGAACTGAGATTCCTTTTGTATTTATAAGATGAAGATAGAAAGAAGAGATAATTTCAATTTAATATTTTTGAATACTTTTTCTGAAGGTATTTTAAGATACCACTTTTTATTAGAAATGCCATACAAAAACGTATACGACGTCATATAAAATTGTAATGTAAAAGGCTTCCTCCAAAAAACTGAAGGAAAATTATTTCCACTCAACACGAAAATAATGCGACGAGACATCTGATATAAGCTTTCATATCTACATAAATAAGTAAAAGCAGTCAAAACCCTAATTTCAATTTTATTAAATCATTAAACATTCAATTATAGTTATAAACTTGCAAAATATGATGTAACTATGTAAATCCCGTATTAGATTTATCTTTAAAATTCAGTTTATGAAGCTAAGTGTACGCTTAAAATGATTGCGCTGAAGTAATGCGATGAACGAATTAATCTTATTAAATTATTCTCATTTCACTACCAGATTTTGGACCGAATTATTCAAACCTTAATTTTACAATAAAGCCTGTTTGTGGCTTTTAACTGTTAAAAATGATTTTATGGAATTATAACTTTTTATTAAATTTTTGAAATGTTAATCTTGTTGATCTGGCTAACCGTAATAAGCAGACTCAATTAAATTTTAAATAACTCGAGGTTTCCGAATAATATCGTTTCTCAACAGATAGTACTGACAAAGGCTAAAGAGATAAGCCTAAGGGTAAACATGGTCTCTTTTTACTATTGAAGTCAAAATTTGAGCGATTAAATTCAAATCTTGGAGCAACTTTTAAAGCTAAATTTAGTGTGATCAAAACTAATTTATCTACACTAATAGTTTCTATGTCTAACTAATTTAAAAATACTAATAATAAATATTAGTTATTATTAGTATTTTTAATCATATCATAGATTAAAAATCCGTAATACTAAAGAGTTACTTCAAGTTCGAAATGTGGTCCAGTTTTGTATCTGCTTGATTTTTCACACAATACTAGGGTCACACAAAAATGCCTCCTTCTGCAAGACTATTCTCCTCGAAGTAGGCATTGGAGAGGGAGCGGGAGGACAATTCACAAACCACTCCTCTCCGGCTTAGACGGGTTGGCGCTAGAATTGCGGTGGTTGAATTGCTCGGCAGAACCCAGGTTACCCCCGTGAAGAGCAATGGATGGAGGCCCAAACACGCCAACAACAACATTTTCATATGAAAATATTAATAGGATATCCAAACTATATGACAAGTAAGAGCTATGAACTTGCGACGCTTGGAGTTTTCAATTACTTGTCTTTTACAGTTATTAGCTAAAATTAGGTTAGCCCGCTTTGAAAAAACATACAATTGTTCTTGTATCGGAAAAATGTTAGTTAATCATTTCGAATTCGCCTCAATACATTATCTTTTAGAAAAGTTGCTTTTAACGCTATGTCGATTTCTTATATTTTATTTTTATTTAAATTTCTGCAGACATAAAGAGATGACTTTATAAATGCATTCTAGCTGTCTAACAGTGCTTACTCCCAAAGGAATATTTTGCTACCGATAGAACTGTATCTTGCAGATTCAAGGTTCAATATTGCGTATCTACTCCGCTTGAACACGAAGTAATTCGCAAAAGTAATTTTCATTTTTAATTTGTTTAATAAATATAGTGTTACAATTCTATAAAGCCAATTACTGATTAATTATCTAAGTTATCTAATAATAATAATTAATAATTCTGTTTATTATCTAAATAATTAGTACATAATATTTCGCAAAATAAATTAAACAATGTACCTACATTGTTTAGTTTGTGGCAAACAATATAATACGTAGGTAATTAGTAATAATGAGTTGTTCGAAAATTGTGTGGAGTGTGTGTGTGTGTCCGTATTATTATAGTGTGTAACTGTGTATATGTGTTTATTGCTATCCTTCAGAGAGTAAATAGTGGAAATCACAAAGGACTACATATCGTTTGAAAAAAAACATACGAATGACATTTTTACTTTAAAAAAAATATAAGTATTATTATAATAATGTTATAATTATGAGAGATAAAGCACCGAGAAAGATTGTAATTAAAATTAAAAATAATTGTGTAGAGCGCCTCGTGGCGGCGGCAAGTGGTCATATTCTTGTACATTCCTTGCTGTTTGTGGAATAGCCTCTGTGACAAGCGGACGGACTGGCATTGAGAAAGCTCTGCGTTGAATTCTCTTTGCCTCAGGATATATAACATAAATTGGTTATACGAGCAACCTTGGTCAAAGCAGTAGACATTAAAGAGGAATGTTGTAATTAATGTTATTGTTGAGGTTGTATAACGATTTGGAATACTTAAATTCATATGTCTTCATGTCATCGTAAATAATAATACAAATAAATGTAGTTTTATTGTTTTGCTTGCCTCGTACCAAATTAAGCATCATTAAATATATTATCATTATTTATATGTTAAGGGAAGGTGCTGGGCTAAGTTAGTTTATTGTATAGGTAGGTATATCTAGGTACGTTACCCTCTCGCCGATACAGGTATGTAGGTGTATCCCGGGTTTCCGGGTCGGAAAACGGGACAACGAGGGCAACGTGGCGCTCACTGCGGGTACCTATGTCAGTCAGTCAAGCGTTAGGAAGGAACTGGTAGATCGGTGGGGGTTAACATTATGAAATGAGCGGGTCAGGTAACTAGGCAGATATAGGTAGGCAAATATCATGCGTCCAACGAGACTTTCCTAAACAGTATATATATAAAAACAAACTTACAAAACATCCATAACTTATGAACAAATATTCGTACTCTATCATACAAATTACTGTCATGACCGTAATTGAAGATAAGATAAAATTTTATTGTGATTCTGTGTACAATAGATCTTACAATTAGGAATTTCTGGCTAAGGAGACAGTGGTAATCACCACTCGACCAGACGGTTTGGTGGTAATCAAACTATTTAATAATATATTTCGTATTAAAGGCTCGGCAACACACGACAGAGTCCATAATTAGCTAGTGTAGAATGTACACACTGACATTGACTACCTTTAGAACTAAGGGGCAACTGATTTCTCGCCACAGACTGTACAATAATACAGTCTGTGATGATTATTACTTCACTTTGAAGTCGGTAACATTTTTGGAGAATTGTTTTGGAAGGGGGATAACGGTACCCCACCAATATCATTTGAAAAAAATAATTTTTATTTTGTGTTCAAATTAAAAAAGGTTATTTTTTTCAGGTACATTTAGGTTTATACAGCTTTACAAGAAATACCTTACACTTGCTAGTACCGTATACATGCTAGTACCGTATTAAAGAGAACGTAAACATTGAGATTTATAATAACAAAGAATTTATTTGTTTATCAATAAAACGTCATCCATAAAATAAACTCAACTGCATGAGACCGCTGCGGAATTTGCTCAAAAAATGAAACGTGTAAATTTCAAAATCATGATAGTTTTATAGTGTACTAGTGTTGTGTACCCATGGATTCATCTGGATGTTTCTTGGACTATCAAATGTATCAAACAAACCTAGTTTGAGCACAGATAAGATAATTTAAGTCACAGTAAAAGGAACAAGTAGGTCCTCTTTATACAAACGCACTAATCGCGGTGTGTATGTGTGCACTGTACCCGCTCCGCGGAACTTTACAGCGCATTTCGTTCTGATTTTATTTTAGTATTAGTTTGAATTTGATAGCTTTAAAAATGTGTGACTATAAAATTATAACCCCAAAAAGTATTTTGTATCTGAAAGTATTTAGTAAATTGTAAAAAATACCGTCGGTAATAATTTATCTGGACTGATTTGCCGCGAAGCGTTATCACTACGTGAATAGTTTATTATCACTCGCACAGAGGTCTGAAACGGTGTACATGCTTCTCTACGTCTATTTTGGTTGACTGCCACCTCAGTCAGAGATAAGATACCAGTTACTACGTAAATTCAGAGATAAAAAAATTTGATCCTTACACGATGCTACAGCAAATACACGTTTATAACAATAATGGCCCTGAATTTTTTGCACTGACTAAAAAGTTCCTACTACTCTTTCATTTACAACCTGACTAGATAGGAACACTATGGATACCCTACGCACGTATTTTGACTTTTCTAATATGCCTTTCAAGCTTTGTCCCATTTTAAGGAACATCCCAATAAATGCCGCTTTAAATAAGTCAAAGGTGGATCTTCTTAGTGTCAACTAAATTGACATTTGCATTCTATCCTTTTCTTATATATTTTAGTTTTAGTGGATGCCAGCAGAATTGCCACCACTATCCACTCAACTAGGTACGCCATTTTATAAAACAATACATATCGATTAATATTTTCGAAACATATATCTCTAATTTTGAATTTTGATCTCGCATTTTTTTATACAGATACTGGAGTTTATTTAACTATTGTAACTGAATTGTTCGTATAGTAAAACACCGTAATTGGCAACAACACATGTTTTTCTTTCCTTCAGACGCACCCATTATTTTTACTTTTATTGAAGTTCTAAATTAATAGAAATATAAAAGTTTTCGTTGCACATAAAGTAGGTACTCATATATCAGACACTATGGCATTTTAGTGTCGTTTAACCCTAGTGTATCTACACTGATAAAACCCGTCAAGCGTAGGCTTCGTCTAACGTTGATTACATTACTAGCCTACAAAGACTCAATACTCAACACTCTAGTTATGAACCTGTACTATATAAGCAATCAATTTAAGATTTAACGTAATTATACTCGTTATCCTTATAGTGTTATCAATTGGCTTGCTTGTTACCTATATTTATATTTAAGCATGCAATAATAGGTGACCAATCAAAATAAATTAGGTATTAAATTACTTACTTATATTTTACATAACTTATATTTTTCACACACACTCAAACCCTGTCACTCAAAGCACTTCACGACTTCAAAGCGTAGATTCGACTGCCTGACCAATTTTATTATTTTCGAATTCATACAATTTTTAAATGTTAATATATTTAATCTTAAAAAATATTATACCATAAAAAGTGGTTGACAGTAGCTATGTGATGACAATATTCCATTAGAGTAATTTTAAAAAAAAACATCGAAACTTCCCAGACTAGGAAAAATGAACGCTATTTTATTTAAATAAGCTGTGCTGTCAATGAGGATAACGTTATTTAACGGTCTTTGAAATTTAAATGTTCTTCACTTCACTTCTTGTTCAAAAATTAATTAAAAAGTTTTAATTGTTAAATAAATAAATTAACATATTGGAATTCGGTTCTTAATTTTAGCTTTCACGCTTTCCTACATGTTACAAGTACGGAATTTAATGATGTTATTGGAGTCTATACTTTATTTTTATATTATCAAATGAAAAATTTTCAACTAATTTACCTATTTTAAACAAGGAACAGTGCTTTGAAATATTGTTTACCTTTGTTCAAAAGACTACCTAAAAATTTAAATGATACGCCTCTATTTGCCTATCAACAAAAATGAGACATCCATTTTTAAACCAGGTTTAATTAAGTCCAGGTTCTGTAATAAGAAACGAGTAAGGAATTTAGCTGTAACATACACGTCCTTAAATTAGTTCACAAAATCAGCGGAAAAATAGGTCAGGTAGGTATTTCACGATAGGTCAAGGCGCGTAGGTATTTCACGCCTCATCAGTTATGCCTGTCCAGTCCAGGCATGCGTGGCATATTTCACGCATCTTTGAGATGGCTCCGCTCAGTACTTCCTTGATGCTCTGGACAAATTGCAGCGTCGCGTTGTGCCTATTATTGATTTTAGAGCAGTATGTCGCATGCTGCACTAGCTATACGAGCACATGGATTCCTCCTACTGCTTACTATCAGGCAAGTCGGGTCATTTACCATGCTTTTATATAAAAAAAAGTCTCCTGCTGGCTCGCTTATGTCAAATGTAGATAATATTATATAAAAAAAGAAATAATTATTAATTCTGTTAACCCTACGCGTTCTTATAATTGTTATCATTTCATTTCATTTCATTAGTGCATTTTGTAGTACTTAGTTCTTTTTGTATACCTTTATTGTAAGCCAAATAAAAAAAAAAAACATTAAATGAAGGAAGGGTGTCTCATAATCGAAAAGCTCTTTATTTAAATTAACTCAATTACTGAGTTCTTGTAAATCGACAAAAATGAAACCATGCTACCGCATTGACGAATACTTTAGCTTTGGAGAAGTGGCGCGTAAAACTTAGCATCTTTTAAATATTCGTAATAATATTTACAACTTATTTATGCCATTACGTGTCAATATTCTTAATATTAAGACATTTTTTATTTTTGATGTAAAATCACCGATGTATTTATAATTAAAGATGTTTTCTAACTTCTCAGCTCACGATTTTTATGGAACGACAAACTTTTTTTTGTAAATAAAGTTATCCATCAAAATTAAATGTCTGGAGCGTACATGGCTTTTCTTTTCCTAATTTTGCAATAATTAACAGCTGGCGACCGTGACTTTATTTTATTTTGAGGAAATAATGGAGGGCTATAAGAAACGACGTACAACATTGCAACGATCATATACAGAATGTGAAAATAAATTGCGTCGAGGTTTAAAAGAAAATAGCGGTAATGTACATAGCTTGTATTTGTTATGTAAGGAAAAGGCCGAAGCCATAGCTAAAGTTGACGAACAAATTAGTGAATTGTAGTTTTCGGAAATGTCTGCAAGTGAAAATGACATTTATGCCGGCTTCCAAACCACTGATAGTTACAGGCTGTCATGGCTTGAAGTGTCGTTAGCTTACGAAAAATCTCAAAATAAATATCATGCATCAACATTTGGAGGCGAGTCGGTACGCTCTAATGTTAGTGTAGATCAGCAACGTTGGTTTCAATTACCAAAAATAGAATTGCGAAAGTTTGACGGTAACGTGAAAATTTTTATCACGTTTTGGGGTCAATTCGAAAAAATTCCCGTTGATAATGAATAGTATTGACGAGGTAGACAATATCAATCTTTAGTTCGCGCGACCGTCGAAAATTCGAAATCAAGGGCGCTGGTCCTTCCAAGGATAATTATATGAAGGCTGTAGCCTACTGATTGAATATTATACAAGGAGTCTGTCAAATTTAGGAGGGAATGTTCAGTGTTACAAGATTTGTACGATAAACTTTCCACACAACTGCAGGCGTTGGAGGTGTCCCGCTGTCTTTTAGAGTCTCCAGGGCGCTCGAGCCATGAGGGAGCGACAAACCTGAGGGTGCCTCTAAAGGCTCGGACCTCGGCTCAGGTGAGTCGTGTTGTGAAGGAGAGAAGCGCCCAGGTACGTGTACCTGGTGCCTGTAACCTGGTATAGCGCGACGAGTGTAAGTGAAGAACGTATTACTGCTTCAAGGGAAGGTTTCGATTTGTATGCATGCTGTTTCGAATTGTAGCACAGCGCGGGAACCAACTGCGTCCTGTATACTAACACATAATAAAGAAAGAGGAGAAAAACGAAAAAGGATGAAAAGGTATACATATGGTGCAGTAAAAGTTCTCACAACAGCATTGAATGTTACAAACCATCAAACTTGACCTTGGATGAGAGAAGTGAGTTCTTAAAGAAAAATAATTGCTGTTTCATTAGTTTAAAAGAAGGCCATAGTGCGAGGATATGTGAAAATTTTCCAAAAGAAAACGACACGTATTTTTGCTGTGTCCATCATTGACCGAGATGAAGAAAGAAAAGATTGTGGAGAATGTTAACTCAATGTTGAATGCCATTTTGCAAATTGTTTTAGTGTCGGTTGTATATGATAATAAAAGAGTGCTAACTAGGGCGTTATTCGATAGTGGAGCTCGAAAGATTGTATATTAAAGAGTGTATTTGTTTACACTTGCATATGATGCATTCTAGTACTGAAACTATGAGTCATTGTTTGTTTGGAGGAGTAGAGACGAGTGATAATTTGCATAAAAGATATCAGTTTACTATACAAAGTAGTGATGGTAAATTTGATATGAAAATGGCTGCTCTAGCACAAATGAAAATAAGCGGGGTTTTACCACGTTTAAGTCCGTCATTAAATGTAGATATTGTAAATAAATTGAATAGCTTACGTATTGTACTTAGTGACATTGGTGACGAACAGACAGATGTAAGGCTACTTATAGGTGCAGATATTTCAGGATATCTTCTTACCGGGAATATTGTAAATATAAAAGATAATTTTGTTGCGATAGAGACAAGTCTAGTCTGGAGCGTATATGGCTTTTCTTTTCCTAATTTTTCAATAATTAACATCTGGCGATCGTGACAGGAAAAAATCAAACAGTAAATTACGAAAACATATTGTGAGCATTAATTAATTTTACTTTTCATTACACTTGGAAACTTCGCAAAGTAATCGTTAATTTTATATTATTTAAGGACCTAATATAATGTCTGTTTAATAAGTTTATACCAAGGAAAGTTGGAACATCGCTAGCACGATCGGTATCCAGAAAACAATTTATGTTTTCGCTAGTGAAAACGGGACTGTCTGCTACATAGATTTACAGTTGAATAGCTCTTGAAAGCAGACATATAGATGCCGCAATTCATTCCCCAAGTTAGGAAAATCCTTTAACTTTCCGGCTTTTAGATAGAACCACCCGATTCCCGATTGACCGAAAAATACATGTCTGTATATCACAGAAAGAGTTCGTTTAATTAACACCACCAAATACATTTTTAAGTAACGTATACAAGCAGATGTTTTTCGTAATGGAAAGTCAAATATTAAAATCGTTGTAGATAAATAATGGAGTTATTATTAATAAATCTTCTACTCTCCATCTTCTCACCAGTTTTCATCGATTAATACAACAGGAATTTTGTAAATCATAATGTTAGGGTTGCAAAAAATTAAAGAATTTAATATTAGGCCGGGGCAGTCTTTTCGTGTATAGTATGTATAAACTTGCATACACCTTTAGGCACTCAGCAAAAAATTGAGATAATTTGGCTGGGAGGTGTTAATGCCCATATAGCCATGATTTTGCACCTTCAGATTTCTACCTATATTGGTCTTTTCAGAATTCTTTAGGCATTGTCAGGTTAACATCAAGAGAAGACTGTCAAAAATATTTTTTTGATCAGAAGTCCCAAAATTTCTACAGCATCGGGATCATGTCTCTACCTCAAGATAGTAGAAAGTCCACGAACAAAAAGGCACATACATATTGTAATTAAAAGAAAATTTACTTTGAAAAATTATGTCTTGAATATTCATATAAATTGCGAAGAGACTTTTTCTCCAACCTATTATTTAATAGAAACCTTCCTTCTGTGTAATGATTAAGCCTTCTGGATCACAGCGAAGGGAATCATCGACGATGTACATTTTATTGGGCAGCAAATTACAATGACAAGTATTTTGAACATACTTACTATTACATGCCTAGAATTTTCCTATAACATCTTCACATAAACCGTTATCACATTCCTCGTGTGTATTGCCTCATTTCTTGGTATTGAAATATGTAAATCCATATAACCCTTTAGAAGTGTAGCCGTCTGAACACAACCAAATTGATTCTTATGATGATGCATAAGCGACAATTTAAGCTATGATCGGCCTTGATCCGATGCTCGCTTTGCAAGTACAAAATAATTATAATAACTTTGTCGAGACACTGCTACAGAGAATTTATAGGCAAGCCCAAAAATAATTGTAAAGAACTTCTGAAGTTTTAGTCTACTACTGCCGTTATTATCATAATAAATTCTTCTTTCTATAAATTCTTCACAACCTAACATATTCATCTCGTGTCACAGTGTTTGTTAGCGAATTTTTATGATTTTTTCAAGTCTTTAAAATATTATTATTTGAAACCTATTCTTAATGTTATTGTTTATTAATGCTTGTGCTATTGTTTCTCTTGATGTTAACCTGACAATGCCTAAAGAATTCTCTATTATATTCCTAGATGAGAATAAGGCACTTTTCAGAATTTTTATTTAGAAATTTTAAATGCGGAAATTTTGCTGTTTCTTCCTGTCCTCTAAAGTGTAATCGATAAATAAATATTTATGTTATTGCTAATAACTTTAAGACATTATATATGAGATATTATTATACGAGAAGTATATTAATTAATGTATATTGCCTTAATTGATTGAAGATCTCAAAATCAGTGATAAAATGTAAACCATCTTTTATTGCTCTCATTTGCTGTCAATATGATCTATCAGTTCTACTAAAATATATAAATAATACGTCGACATCACTTTCAATGAGAACACAAATTTGTGATTGTAATTGCAAAAAATTTTCTTGAACGATGCTTGATTTCACTTAATATTCTACAAAATAATCCATCGCCTTTATTGACAAAGGAAGTTCCCAAAATCTTTTTCGTTTTTTCAATCGCTAAAGATAATGGACAAAAATATTCTAGGGCAATCCCTGAATTCACAAAATATTTTACAGAATGGTCCTCGTCATTTATTGACAAAGCGACTATCTCATAATATTTTACTTTTTTGCAATATCTACCTGATTATAAAACCAATTTAGAAAGTAATATCTACAATTTTTTAAACTGTATTATTTCAAAGATTTTATCTCACTTATACAAAAACCTTAGGCCTGATTCTGTATCTATCTTTGTAATCGAAAATAAACAGCATTATAGGAAGGTTTTAGGTAGTCTGAGGTAAAACATTTTGAGCCTTTTTTAACTAAACATTGATAATTATTTGATCAAGTATCTGATGATGGTATCTCAGGGAATCCTCGACACTTTATAGGGACGTGTAGATATTTCATATTTTTTTATTAAACTATTCAAGTCTTTTCAAACAGTCACGCTAGTGGACAATAATGACACGGTCACCCATCTAAACTTGACCTTTTATTTCTTGAGGAGAAAACCGTTATCGGTCCTACCAGCCACTGGTTAAGCGGTGACCGTGAGTGGGGCCCACCCAGTGTCTCATTTAAGCAGCATTGGGAATACCCAATAAAACTCCCCGTTAACTCCATTGCCCTTTACGGGGGCGACCTGGGCTCTGCCGAAGCAATTCCCCAGGCATCTAAATTTGACCTTAGAAACTTAAATCTCAAAATTAGAAAGTTTTGAGCAAAACTAAAAAACCGACCTCAAAACACTTAAATGACAAAAACAATTCAATTTAAGAAGTAATCCAATTGAAAATGATTTTTTTGAGTTGTTAGTTGAGGTAAGTTGTTTCCAGAGACAATAGAGATAATCCTCCAACTAGAAATGCTTCAACACCAAACAAATAATTTCAAATTGCATTGGATTTTTAAATTGAACTGTTTTCGCCTTTTCGATGTCAGTTTTTAGTTTGGTTTCAAACTTTTTTCGTTTTATGTTAGTAAGAGAAATTAAATCAAAGAGAAAATGAATTAAATATATCTTATGCTGGTTTTCAACGATGAATCTTTTGATGGTTTTCCTTAGTCCTAGAAAACAAATTCATTGCCTCGTAATCAAAATCACCTGCATGCAAGTTGTTTAGAACAAACGGTATCAAGGCGGAACTTACCTAAAATTTCTCATAGATTTTACTTCCGAAATAATCGTATGGACACATTTGGAAATAATATTACAATTTTGATTTTGTGATATCACCGTAGGATTTAACTTGGGTAGGTTTCACCTTGGTAGGGTATGTAACAAAGAGTCTGTATAGATTATTGAAGCAACATTAATAGTATAAAGCAGTTAATAAGTGTAAGTATAGTCGATTCATTAACTTGATATTGCGGAACAACTTCACTTAACAATATATATATTGGGCAGTGATAGATTATTGACTTTTGATTTTAAACATCGCAAAAGTGAAGTTGCTCCGCCATATTAAGATAACGAATCATTTAAGGATATATATATTTTTTAAACTTATTGAAATTCTAACCGGCTCGGCGTGAGTGGAAGACTTATCAAACTAATATATCTTGAATCACGTGCTGACACGTTCTAGAACACAGACTGTTATATTGTTGTTGAAATTATTTCACATAACACTTTTTATTTAGTGTACTATTTTTGTCAGTTTTTGATTGGTTGAAAATTCTCAGAAAATCCATTGAACTATGTCACAGATCAGATTAACCTTGGCCATACATAAAGGCTATTAAAAACTTTTTCAAAGAGGAAAAAAGTTATATTGTATTATAAATTGTTAGAAAGAATTCAAGAAACTTCTCGTGTATTCCGATCTATTCAAGTCTATGCCCAGAAGTAGGGCAAAAGTAATAGTGTAAATATCATTAATGCAATCTATGAAATTTTTGAGAAAGTCTTAGTTAAGAAAAATGTATAAAGACTATTTAAAGAAATGTCCAAAATCTCAAAATATTTTTCTAACACTTTTTTCAAACATTTATCACGTGTATATATACGTATATTGATTATATATATAAATATCTTCTACGCATTTAATCTAAACATTAAACATGTTAACTAATGTTGCAAAGAAAACCAATTCTTACGAATAAAAGTATTCCTAGATATTTATCTAAAATATATGTTTACCGAATATTTAAACTTACCCAATATTGAGATGTTGAGTAAGTTTTTAATATCTAGTGAGCCCTATGCTAATGCTATAGTTTTCTGGTGGCAAGTAATATTTTCCTAAACTAGGAAAACTGGGACAGATGTTTTGTCGCCTCATAAAGATTATTTTCGACCGCTGGGAATGTACAAACGAAAGAAGACTGAGAAATCTTTCCAGAGGTAAGTATTATCTATTAAAGTTCACTAAAATAACAATTTTGTATTATTAAATACCTTCTTTATTTATTGGTATTCATATTAGCTGATTGGATGGAATAATAATCGTATTTGAGATAATAATTATTTATGTATTCATAATCTAGATACCAATACTTCAAATGTAAATTCAATAGTTCATACAACTACTGCATACTTACATTTTTTTAAATAGTAATATTTGAATCAACGGCATTTACAAAAAATAAACGGCGCTATATGAAGACAATTTAAAGCTAATAACAGATTCACATTTTATAGATTATCACATGAAAATGTCGCGAGAACAAAACTAAAATTTTTATTACTGTAGACTAATTATTATTAAAACCTAAAATAAAAACATCAATGAAAATTTAATTTTAAAACTATTACATGTATGCATTGCAGTATAATTATTAAGTCTGTTAGTTAAATAATAAAAGTACCATTAAACGTTTTGTGGGATGATATACTGTCTCAACTAGTCTACGAAAAAGTACTGTAATTATTTTAAGTAACAATTAAAAAATAAGTCGAGCTTCTTAAGAACAAATTAAAAAAAAAGTTATTATAGTAATGGACACAGATAAACTTTATGATTCTTTAATTAAAGATAGCGATGAAACCTTTTTGTGTGTCACTTAAGAGTTATTATACAAAAAGCTCTTTGTGTCTTTTCAAATATATCGAAAATTAATTGTAGTACCATCTTGAATACTTTTAGGTAGTTTTTAGACATTTTGAAAAGCGTGTTTTGAATTTTAAACTTCAATGAAATAATAATATTTGAGCTGCTTTCTTAACTGTAATACATTTTTATGAAAAAAAAACTGTTTTTGATTATTAATACTAACTATTAATCATACCAGCCAATAGTCAAATATTAAACAGATTAACATAGGCATGAAAAATGCATCTAAAAAGAAATATTGAACAAAGATACCATCATGGAATTTTACATTCGCAATGCGTTTTGTAATGTAATAAGTAAAATTATTATGTGAAAAATTATTATGTCTGTTGCCCACTGTTTGTAAAAAAATTTTACCAACTGCTTTAATTTTGACAGTAAATTTTCTACAATTATTAATATTAATTTTGAAACTGAATGATCTTAGTTTTTACGTATTATGATTGAAACTGAAAAATAATTACTATCTATATAAAGAGGTAATTTATTTAAAAATTTAATATATAAATGCAACTAGCAGGTGACATCACCTCCCTTTAAGTCCATTTCTATTTAACTTATAGGCGCATTGTTGTCATATAAATAAAGTATTTTTGTAAACTTATTGTTTATATGAATTTCACCATTTGTTTAAAATTTAAAACAACATAATTTTGGAATCATACTTTGCAAGATTAATTTCATTTTATTATATGTCGTATTTTTGAAATAAACGATAAAGTCCTAAATTTTAACTTGTAGTAAACTTCGCTATTTCTGAAAACTATTCTCGTATTTTGAATTTTAAACCTGGCCTCCTTATGGAAGAGGACAGCAATCTAAAAACTCACCTCCAAAGGAATCACACCGCACGTAACGCACACATCAGCCAAAGCCAGATGTGTCATCAGCAAGTCGATCCTGGACTTCCTTCTCCTGGTCCTTGCTAAGGTCACCAGCACCACCAGGTTACTCAAACCCCCGATAGCCAACAACACTCCATAAGTAGCCAGTACAGCCGCCTGGTCTCGGGGCTGAGTATCTTGTATGTTAAGAGTCACGTTTGCATAAGACATTGTGGTTGAAACATCAAAATAGTCCCAAAACTTTTTATCTATATCTGAAGTACTCACGCTGAGTGCGTCTTCGTCTCCGAATTTCGACTCCATTTCGTATGATTATCAATTAATTTATACAATTATTTTAAAAATTATTACCGGATCACACACACACACACCATACATTTTTATTAAGTACCAAGCAGTTATTTACTTAAAGACAACAATTTTTAATAAAAACCTATTCCTAATTTTATGATTCTTTGCCCACCAAAATATCGTAATTAAAGTAAGGTTTAATAAATTTTACACTACATGAAGAACATTCACAAAAGTTTTCACGAAACCCGTAACTTAGCTACGGGAACGGCGCGCGTCTATGCTACATGGCTACGGGACTACGACTGACTCTATCTGCTACAAGTGCTACGATATCAGGCGCTTTGATTTATTTGACTTGAATATTTATGCAATACATATTACGCAATAGTTATTTTGAGAAATTAAATTAAGAATTAAATATCCTCTTTGACGATGGCATCTACATTGACATATTATTATTATAAAAGAATATATCTCCAACATGATTACAAACTATATATCTTGAAGGTTTTTCAATTAGCAGACATACACAAAGAGCACCCGATTAAGATAGGATTATGTAATAGGGTATAATAAGGGTATATATTTAGGTTTTCTGCATTTATTTCAAAAATATGAGATATTCATAATGTAATAAATTTTGACTCAAATCAAGACTCAACTAAACGCCAATTGCAGATGTACTGTTGTTTCTGCGAAATTTGTTCTTTATGATTTATTTATGAAATAAAAGTTGAATAATACCGTATTTTATCAGTTTTTAATTTTACAGAGGCTTACACTTATAGCCATTTTAGTATTTCGGGGTAATTTTCAATAATCATTTATAATAGGTCATTACATATATAAATTGGCGTTTTGTATGTGAAATTATTCAGTTAATCAAAGTGTGCACTAATGTTATCTATGCACTTTTGCCATCTGGGTAAGGGGGCAAGAATCAATAAACTGTCTGCAGGCGATTTGGACTGCCACATCGGAATTGAATTTTTTCCTTGTAAGAAGTTATCCAAATTACAGAAAAAATGGTTATCTAATGGAGCAATGTTCGAGGAATATAGTGGTAGTCGCAGACATTCCAATTGCAGCACTTCTGGTTTAGCGGTCGTATGTTATGCTGTGTGTGGTCTAGCGTTGTCCTGAAGAAACAGTGGTCTAGAACGATTGACCAGCCTTGGTTGAGCATCTTCAGTTTAGTTCCATCATTGTGGTTTGCAGTTGCTGATAATATATATTTGGAGTAATCGTTTGGCCAGATTTTAGAAAGCTGTTGTATACGACACCAGCCCTATTCTACCGAACACTTCTAAGTTATTATTCTGAGTAAATTTTTGCTTGTTGCAGGATTTGGCTGGTTTCCAGGGTTGAATCATTGCGAGTAGTGCTTTCGATTATTGTACAGTATATAAATTTCATCACAGGTAATGATTTGATTCGCTTCATTATTGTGTCGCTTGTGCAATATAACACAGCAGTCGTTGGCTGGTTTGCTTCATTTATTTCATGAGGTACCCATCTTTCAAGATTGCTTTCCTGACTTGCTTCAAGTGAATCAAAACAATTTTATCACGCACACCGAAGCCCGCAGCTAACTCTGAAGTGGTTTGCGATAAATTCACAATAGCCACAATATCATTTAGTTTTTCACTATCCACTTTAGTCTCCGGCCGGTTTATTCTGATGGTCGAAATTTTCAGAACGAAAACGAATTGTGTTTTCTTTTGAGACACCATTGCCATACACATCATTAATCCTCCGAGCTGTTTCTGCAGTACTAGTGCCATTGAAGAACTCACACTCATAAATATAAGGATATTTCATGTTTTCCATTGTGCCATATGACGGACACCAAAGAATATCAGGAAAAACAAATGAATGACTGTTTTCATACCCCAATTGTATCAGTTAAATTCATTTTGATTGAAATTCTTAACCAAAGCCATCTATCAGATTCAAGAACGAGTAAATGCTAATTTTATATGTAAGGACCTAGAAGAAGGTGGTAATATTTGAATGGTAGATTACTAGACACATATCATGGTCAGTACCCCTAATATGAGTTCCTTCCACTGTCAAATTGTATGCAAACGACAGCAGCGCCTCTCTTGTAAATTATTGGAGACTACTTTTTTATGTATGAAGTTTGCAGCTGAACGCAATTACGATTGAAATGTCTATGTACGATAGAAACTTACACTAGGTGGACAGTATATTATATGAATAGTGTATTCTTCTGGATTATTTATGATCTCCAAAATCATAGGTATATATAAGTATTGAAGTAAAAAAAATTAAAATTTAAACTGTTTATTTCATTTATATAAAAAAAATGTTGGTTTTACATTTTTAGCTTTTACAATTAAAAATTATTAACACTAGATTTACCAGACCAGTCATTTAGACTGGTCGTGCAATTTCAATTCAAAATTCCTACTATATTACACATTTTTTTTTCAGAAATGATGTGATGACTTTTGTAGCTATAATTAGAGAGTACGTTTTATAAACTTAATGTTATTTTGTATACATTAGTAACAAATATTATTTTTGTTTGTTGACATATATTATGTATACTATTAGTCATTATAATTTTTATATTGGATGCGTAATCGACCACTAACGATGACCTTTGATGAAGTATTTTTTATATTTATGTGTAGTTTTATATTAAAGATATGTTAAATACTCAATACGGTTTATTAATGTCTTTTTTTAAGAATATATACGTGCCAGTGACTACATTAATTACTTTTCTGCGTCTTATTTATTCTTAATTTTTCTAAAAGTTGGTCTAGTTTATCGAGAAATACTAATAATTAACTTAGTTAAAGTCTTTTATAATAACATTGCGTTATAGTTCTACGTTAAGGTATTGATACTGTAATTGCTTGCCGATAAATTGAATCAATTTATTTGCAAGCAATTACAGATTTTAGTGCACTGCAGTCACTAACTTAATTTATGATTATAACAGATGATTTCGTAATTATTTTAAGTTATTAGGTAACTTACTGTATGTCATATATAGTGTCAAGGGAAATTAATTTTGTTTGTTATAAAAGCTCTGAAACTTTTAATACTGATATAATAAATTAAATTATATCCAATAATTATTTTATGTCAGATTTAACAGTACAACACCATCGCCGCACGACAATACAAACACATCACGTTATTTCGCAATTTAAGTGTTACTGGCTTAGGGCAAGTTGTTCATTTTATTAGTCATTACTAAAACATCTAGGTTTATTGCAATATGGAAAACAATATTGTAATTTATTGTATGAAAAAAGTATACCTACTCGTATCAAGGAATTCCTTACCGGCACACGTATTCCGTACATACAACATGGATTCCTTTAAAAGAGGCATGAAAAGCACTTTTTGAATCGGCAATGTATATACAGGCAGGGCGGTTTGTCGCATTGCTCTACTGCTTATTATCACTTGGTGTGAGTCATTACTTGTTTACTTTTTAATATTCACAACACCGTCAGCGTATACATTCATTATTACATATTGAAACACCTCACTAAAAATGTGGCCAATAACAGGTTTCCCTAATTTGTTCAATATAGCATTTGATATTGCGAGTAATTTAGACAATGTTATGATAAAGTCTTATTATTTAAATTCTTTTAAGGTCTCTCGTATAATTGATTATACCAACATATACAAGGCCATAGATCACACATATTTGTACATGGTTATACTGTAATAAGTAGCGGGTCTTCAGCCCATTTCATGAAATAATTAATTTTAAGATCTATCTTATCTAATAATAAGACATTCATTAAAGACACGTTTACTCGCAATTGTGAACAGGAGAGTACAAAACTGTGTAATCAGTGGTTCTATCTACTTTCACACGCGTTTGGTGAACACGTCATGAACGAAGTAAATACGTCTAGACAAACAGGTTTCAAATGCAAAACACTCTCAAAGTGATCGCGTGACTAATGCAATTGAAGAAAATTCAGTTCAATCATTCAAACGGTGTTTTAATATAATATTAGTTATTTTAATTTTGGTTGCGTAATCGACCGCTAGTGCAGGTATTTATCTATCTTTGATGATTTTAAGTTATTGAATTAACTGTTGATCAATTTCAACGGGGATTTCTTAGGACGATGTGGAAGCAAAGAATTTTTATTTTTAAATTAACCATACTTATTTTCTTAATTTTACAATAAACACGAAATATGGAAGAATATAAGCTATTTATTAATAACATACAATAACATAATGTATAAATTATTTCAAATAAAATACTTTATTGTCCAGTTGTCAAAACGTTTTGTGACTGTTAGTCGATATCGTTTATTTATCAGTCAGGCTCCCGCCTCCGCCGGCTGCGCCGGAGCCGTCCACGCGTTACTGTGTGTGTTAGCTAATAATGACACAGTACATCAAAATGTACGCGGCGCTCGCGTCTGTGGTCTGGTTTACTTACTTATTGTACACGGTATACCCGCGACAAACGCATACAGCGCCCTTTTTAAATTCCAACTACAAATACATTCTACTATGGACGCCGAGGAACTCTCCGTTCAACTTAATCGAAGAAGGCTTAACCACATTTATAAACAAGAACTGCAGTTTCACCAACTGCTACGTGACGGATGATTTAAACTTACTAATTGATATTACATATTATGACGCAATAGCGTTTAGTGGAAAAGATTTAATTTACAGTATCTCGTTACCGAATCGACGAAGGGAAGACCAGAAATACATATTTGTGGCCACAGAATCTCCACATTACTACCCAGTGTGCAACGGCGTATACGATAGTTACTTCAATTGGACGTGGTCTTATAAGTTGGATTCGGACATCCGATGGGGGTACATAACTATTTACGACTTGGAGGATAAAGTGGTTGGGCCCAATCAAAATATGCAGTGGGGTGACTTGAAGCCTATTAGTGATGATTTAAAAAAGAAATTAAGCAGTAAGTCTAAAGGGGCTGCATGGTTTGTATCAAACTGTCGGACGCCAGGAAAAAGAGAAAATTTTTACAAGGAGTTAATTAAATTGTTACCTTCTTACAAGTGGACCATAGACGTTTATGGTGAATGTGGCTGGCTCTCGTGTTCTCGCGGCAGTGATCAAAAGTGCAACACAATGGTGGAAGAAGATTACCATTTCTACTTTTCTTTCGAGAACTCTTTATCTGAGGATTACGTTACAGAGAAGCTGCTAACGGCGTTAAACAATTACGCCATACCTGTCGTTTACGGAGGTGCTAACTATTCACGGTAAGTTAATATAACGAATTTTAATCAAAACTAAATTGACTCGGTTACAATCAGTTGCGGCACAAGAAACTCCTCAGCTATTAAATGTTTGAACTGATAAAACATTATAGTCATGCCTTAACGTGACAAATGTCTTAATAGTTTTAATTTACATATCAAATTGTTTTTACATTAGCTTAATTGTAGCTATTCCCAATTACTCTAGCCTTAGCCAAATATTTCAAATCAAAAACCGATATTTCACAATTAACTATTGATTGCCTTACCTTATAAGACTTTAAATTTTCGCATTACAGTGACGTTTGTACCGGTAAAACCGTTTTTTAAAAAAAAGTTTTGGAATTTTTATTATATTCTATTTGATTTATTAATAAACTGTCGATAGTAGGAATATATTGCACAAAGTATATCTAGTAAAAGCGACCAATAGTTAGTTAGTGGTCAAAAATAAATTATACAAAAAAAGTGATGTCACCATTTTGCAATGGTTACCAATTTGTATGGGCGCATGCGCGTAATCAATAATATCTTTGTAATTTATGCGTTTACACGTATAGTTAGAATAAAAAGAATATGCAAACCAGTAACTAATTTTTTAAATGAATTTCGTAATATTTATTATGTCACGTTTAGAAAATTGTCTGAAGCATATGATTTCAGAATAAGTCACAATTTTGCAATACCTAAAAATATTTATCGGTGCATGCGCAGTCTATGATATCTTTGTATTTAATACCGTTTCCACGCATAGTTGGAATAATAAACGTTAACTAGTACAGGTGTAGTAAACTAGTAATTAGTACAAGTGGGTTTTAAAAGAGTATTGAAAGATTTAGTACGACATTAATGTTGAAAATTTCTGAACCAGTTAATTTCAGAATAATATATGTGAATGTGGATAACCTACATTTTTCACTTGTAGGTATCATCGTGATTCTATTGATTTTTATTAATCCTGCTATTGCTAAATATAATACCTTTTACTCTGTTCATTTTAAGAAAACTATTGTAAAAAAAATCGCTGTGAGGCCTTTATTTGAAAAACTAGCTGTTGCCCGCGATTTCGTCCTCAAGGAATTCGATTTTACTGTGACAAATTCAAATATATCAATATATAAGAATAAAATCATTCTTTTATTATCTTACGATCTAATATTATCTTTGTCTTGAATTTAAACTTAAATAAAGCTGAATCATATCAATCTTCGAAGATAGTCTAGCTTATTCCCACTACACAAAATTGATTTCCGTTCTCGGTAAATACAAACCATTAAACACATTAATGATTTTTCCTTCTGAGGCTAAAAAAGATGTTTGCATTCATGACCTGTGAGAATATCACACGACTGGCCACTGATAAAACAATTAGATCTTCGGTCTAGACTACTGGAAGAAGTCTAGACTTCTAAGAGCTACTAATAATTACTACTTCTATCTAAGAGCTACTGCTAACCTACAAGGGGGAATTGTAAAAACCGCTTTTCATTTTACTATATTACTCTTTTTAATTCATATCTAAGGTATAAAAGAATATTATTTACCGTTTGTCATAGTGCGAAACTCTACAGTAGTTAGTGACTTTTAACAAAAATATATAGCGTAGTTGTTAAAAGTCAATACCTTTATAGAATGAAATGAATCTGAAACATTGATCAGGAGAGTATATATCATCTAGTACTAGTTGAAACCTCAACATTATCAGTACAGTAGTTTCGGAGAATATCGCGTACAGACAGACAAGCAAAAATTGAAAAAAAAATCAAAAATAGGATTTTAATTTTTCCTTCTTGTATCGTCTTGACTTAATATTTAGCTTTAAATTATGCTTAAGTTGGGCTAAATAATTACTTATTGAATTTAACACGCGAATATTACAGTTTTGTTATTTGAATAAATTAGATACGAAATCAATCAATCGAAGCAATTAGTTCATGTTATAAATATTTTTTATAATTTTGTTTTTTTGTAATTTCTTGGGTGCGTGTTAATTTTTCATTTTCCCTCAAATTTCACACACACAGAAGAAGAATTTCACTTCAGCAGTTCTGTTACAACTTCGTTACAGATTCGGGCACCAATTAGATACTTAATAATTACATTTTTATGCTTTATGTTGCTTCACATTTTATATACGCTTCTCTTTCCTTCCAGTTTAGCTAGAGGAGGACGGTAAAAGAACAAAATATTATAGCGATCACTCCGACCCAAAATAATTTAAAATGTTCAGTGTAGAACTGAATGGGATTGAATATTATGAGCCATTCTGTTGAGACAATGCAAAAGTTATGTATAATTGTTTAATATATAACATACGAGTTTAATTATTCACATTATTACATATTGTCTTCGCATGGCGATGACGGTCAGCCTCAGTAGTCTAAAACTTGTTACTCAAGAAATCCGCTTATTTTATGGTAGCAATTATACGTATTAATAATATGAACAAAGCCGCATTAGGCAGCGTGATGTTGCTATGGTCCAATATCCTCATGTTTCTGCCATGTAGGAAGGTGACATAGCAGAGTGAACAAGCCACTCTAATATAGCCCTTGAATACTGGTCTAAAAAAAGTGTTGAAAAGAAACAACTTGTTTGTAAGACGAGGACGGTTTATTTTTTTTGGACTGACTGATGCTGTTGGCCGCAGATGGCCTTTACAGCGGAACCTTGGAGAGTCCTCAAGTCTTAAGGGGCGATCCGCCTCTGGAGGAGTTCTAATCGACAGGTATCACCTCCAGGGGAGGTGTCCCGCTGTCTCTTAGAGTCTCCAGGGTGCTCGAGCCGTGAGGGAGAACGAGGACTCGTTCGAGGAGTGGATAAATAAACCGTCCGGTTTATTAATATTCTCCAGGAAGGTTATCGACACGCTAAAATTCTTAATACTGCCATTTAGAAAACTGGACGAATGTGACAACGATATCTAGTAGTCAAGTCTATGACTAGGTAAATACATAATTAACAAACAAAACTGACATATATTATGACTGACGAATAAACACAGAGGAAAGTATGTAGACTTTTAATAATGAATGAGTTAGGCCGACATGGTACTGAAGACGATTCGGTGTTAGAAATTTACTACGTAATTGTTAATTAGTGATGCAGAGTTTTGGTGTTCCTATACGTGTTATCAAAAGATATTATCTTACGTTCAGATTGTTGAAGTACGTAGTTTAATTCTACCTAATAAACTGTTAAGATACTCATATTGTAATTAAGATTAGAATAAGAAATCTAATCTTTCTGTTTAAGAAACTTGAAACTAATAAAGAAAAAAATATTATTGCACCTATAGAACCTATTCTGAAATGAGAGTTTACAAAGCAATGGAAGGAAGATTATATATATATATATATATATATATATATATATATATATATATATATATATATATGATATGATTTTAACAAATAATGTGTGCAGCTAATAAACCAGCCAAAAAAAGCTAACCAAAACAATAAAAAACACGTCGTCACAGGGAAAAATTAAAAAAAAAATTAAAACACCAATTCAAGGAGTACGCAACATCAGGTCGGTTTGTCTTGTCGATGTTCGGGTATGTAGTGTTAAAATGGACAATAACCAAAAGCACTCTTTCCCAGTATAAAGTTAGGTTTGTACTGCATCTAAAGAGGTGCACGTAATAAATTTTAACTAATATTTTGTAATACATTTAAACATTATACCATCAGCTGTCTTTCCTGAACAACTTCTTTAGCTGTTCTGTATGTAACTGTCAGCTATCAGTGAAAATAAGCCTGGCATACGTACGTATTTTGCAAAACAATTCAGCCGTGCCAACTGCTAACGCCAGCCTTTTTGGTACACCTGTTCTCCAGTATTTAAAAAAGCATTGAATGCAAATAAATAATTAGTTGATATTCATTTAGAGTTGCCCAGAAAACTAATCTATATTGCACGGAATAGATGAATAAGGTTTTAATGATCTGTGGTATTTCGTCGACTCATCAGTCACAAAATAATTTTTTATGTTTCCAATCATACAATACTCTTTATTAAACATAAATATTTTAAATAACTGCATTAAATCCACCTAAAAGTTCCATATCCTCGATTGAAAGCTGTAACGAACTAAATATGTATTTGTACGGTGTGAATGCGTTCCACGCAGAATAAGTTATACTCGGTACTTAAAAGTTAGGGGAAAATAGTTAACAAAATATATGCTCCATTTAAGTTGAGATATAGTTCTCGGCCGAATTCGGTCCAAATTATCTAAAGGCATGTTTAGTATATAACTTATATTTTTAAAATATACATACTCGATAATATAATTTATACTAAAAATAGTTCATAAGCCATCTAAGTTTCTAGATTCACCGAAAAATAAAAATCTTACTCTAACTACAATTAATTATAAAACTTAACATATTACCTTGATGTTTGGTACAACCCTATCAAGTTGAATACTCTAATGATATCAAAATTTCAACATTGTAAAATTATTTCCAAATGTCTCCATTCCAATATTTCGATCAGTAAAATGTATAATAATTTTCCAAAAAAAATGTACTATTTTGAATCGATTTCGGCTTAATAGGGTATGTACTAAACATTCTGATATCTGATATGATAAGTTCACAAAATAATCATTAATTAGGATAGGACATTGGCAGTAATGTAATATGTAATAATAAATTTAGAAAACACATAAGAAATAATCTATACTAATACACTTTGCTCAATTTATTTCAAATAAAATGTTCTAGGATGGTCTTTGATTATATATTTTATACATTTCGTGTTCCACAAGGCTGTCAAAACAGGATTCATGATATTGTGGATGAGTTCCCCGCGGAGGTCTTTCAAACGAGTACAACCAGGGACACTTCAAAAAGGGTGCTTGTCCTCCGTGGAGTTGCAAGCGTCCATAGGCTACGGTAACCGCTTTCCATCAGGTGGACCGTAAGCTTGATCACCACGTTAGTGGTATAAAAAAGTGTTTTTTACTACAGTGACCGAAATATACACACTGTATATTTAGTTATATTTAGTAGTCGGTCCAAAGCAATAATGATTTCCTGCGCCCTCCACCCATTCCTGCAGGTATTGTGTAGGTGTACCAAATTTTAGAACAAGCTTTGGACGTTGTTTAATATCGAGATCTGGAAGTCTGGTATCATTTGTCTACCCTCTAATGATCCTGACAAGTGTAGACCAACCCTTAGTCTGAATATAGTGCACATACACAAGGAAATATTTCGACTTGAAAGTTTATTTATATCGGAAAATAAATTTTCTATAGTAACATTTATATGCGAATCTATGTAGTTTAACTGTACCTTTATAAAGTAGATATTAAACTATTTAGTTCAGTGAACATGAAAATCGCAAATTAATGATCTATTTATGGTTATAAGCGAAGATTTACAGTCGAATTATTGCCATGCGAATATGTAATGTAAGACGAATGATTTATAATTATTTTAATATTATTACACTCACACCTATTAGCCCAAATTAGGTGAGTAGTAAATCATTAAGAGCTTGTGTTATGATAAATATTGTGTTAAATAAAAGATAAATGAACAAATATTGAATAATTAATAATTTTTAAAATTAGAATATAAAAAAACAGCCATTACCGGCCGACATATATTAGTTATCTAATATAATTTCATAACAGGTTTCAAACATTTTAAACCCAACAGGCGTAACAAAGTAAAGTAACAGATAACTAATATTAGTAATAGTATACAGCACTATTTTATCTATGTGTAGTTTCCGTTTTGATAACATTGTGCAATTTTTTACGTTATGATTTATTTTATAGTGAAGGTATGGCAACAGCATACTTTGAACTTTACTAAAATCAGCAATTAAAATAGACCTGTGCAACTTTTAAAGTACTGAGCGGTATTCTCCGAAGTGTTGAAAGAAGGATATATGTCGAGGGTTTCGCTCAGGTATTTAGTATTAATTTCTGCGGCCAGAACGAAATGCAAATGAGAACAGTAACAATAACCAATTTAGAATCCGAGAAAAAACGGATATACAATGAATCGGATTGCGAATCATTTTCAACGTTACAAAGTACTATGTATGCTCGAAGCAGCAGACATTAACCGCCATTAAAACCAGTAAGAAGTACGGTTTACGAATTTTCAAAGCGACATGAAGAGGAAAATCTATGGTTAGCCAGCTACAAAAATCAAAAGGAGATTGATCTGTCAATAGACAATCTTGGAAAAAATCAGGACTTTTTGTAATAGTTATGAAACTCCACGAATATATACCGTTTAAAAAGTGAGATTTATTAAAACTAAGGATAATTTGTACAGGAAAAAATACAATCGATACTCCATTGTTACAGAGAAAATTACAAAAACACGGCCTGTATGAGAAATTAATGGTATACACAGAAGCATATTATATGCACTATACATATTACTGTCTTTTTAAAATGCTAGTAAAACTTGTATAAGAAATCGTAACTATGACTAAATTTAATTAGTAGTTAGGCAAAGGAATTCTATTTCTAGGGGCAGGGTCTGATTACTCACAGACTAATTAGGCTAACGTCTACGCAAGGCCCAAGGTCTCACCGCCCGATGAGACTGGCTTACAAAATTAGAAATTAATATATTGAACTTTAGTTAGTAAGCTACATTACAGGAGTTAGCTGAGCTTGAGCACAGGCAGGTTATGTTAGGCTTTGTTATGTTTTTTAATAGCTAGCCTAGTGCTGAAAGAACTCTTAATCAGGCACTTTCTCTGTAATCAGTGCATGATGTAACTCTGTCTATAATTATACAAACAAAAGCACTTCATGCTTGAATAAAAAGCGTGGATATAGATTATATCTTGACATAAAATAAAACATTTCTAAGGGACTCTTATATAAATATTTTCTTTGTCAAAAATAAACTCACAAGCATTAAGCCTCTTAATTTTTTTTATTTTATTTAACTAACCAAATTGTTTAACATTTTCAGGTTCCTACCACCAGGGAGCTACCTCGACGCTCGGGAGCTCGGCCCAGAAAAACTCCTGGAAGCAATGAACGACATCTATAACAACAAGGAGAAATTCTACGAATTCTTCCGGTGGAGAAATCATTACCAGTACAAATATTCGTTAGGTAAAGACTTGTGCAACTTGTGTGCTGCTCTCAACAACCAAGAAATAGTGCGGCAACATAGTGTCCATGATGACTTAAGGAAGTGGTGGAATGTTAGAAATTGCTGAATAAAAGATAGGTTACACATTGCTGTAACAGTTGCATAGATACAATATTGGTTTCCTACGATCATCTAGCTGTATTAATTCGAAAGTCTACTTAATTAATTAATAACATTTAGAACAATGCAGCTCAGTATGTGTATCAGTACTACTGAGAAATACCTGATAATATATTTTCATTTGAATAATGCATATTACATACTTAGTAATTGTCTTCTGAATTGGGAACACCCATTATATAAGAATAACTTTAAATATTCTAGAAGTACCTATTGTTAAACGCGAAAATACTGTACTGTATCAATTGATTCTAGTCAAAAAGTACTACTTAATACGTATTGGTATCTCCGGACTCTATCTCAAACATATCATACTTTATTAAGTCCGATGTGAGTTCTTCGTCTTAAATAAAAATATTTTTATTACCAATTTAATTAATAACAAAACACAGAGATAAGAAAATAGTCTGGCCCATTAATTATTTTCACATTAATATCTGCTAGATAACCGAGCTTATTGTTAAAATTATACATACCTACGACTACCGGCCGTATTATTATAAAAAAAATAGCTAATGTCGTTTGTAATCGCCTTAATTTATCAGCATTTGGCAATATTTATAAGTAAGATATCCCTGAACTGAGAATTCTGACTGATAAGTAACAATATACAACATAGACTGCTGGATGTAAGGCAATGACCAAAACGTATACAGTAATGATCAGTTTACACTTAACAGAACCCTATAAAATAGCACAGCATCGATTTAAAAACATATATCGATATGTCATCGGATCATAATCCTATGAGACATCGATATATAATTTTATATTTTTGTAGTAATTTTGGAATGTAAGTTGTAATTCAAGATTCTACGTATTCAAGGCAGGTTTGTTTATTTGTAGATTTTTGTGATAACTGATTTAAGTAAAACAAAATGAAAATAACTTTGTTTACTACACGTAGTTTTTAAAATGTGTGGGCTTAAGAGTTTAAGTTAGAAAAAACGTGTATTAGAAAATACCTCTTTCTTTTCTGTATAATAGTATAGCTGTAGTTACCAACAAAGTTGCTATTACATTTATAAGATTTATAATTTAACTTAATTTATAAAAAAGAATGCTTTAAGACACTATTGTTAATTTTTTTTTATCTCGTGAATATAAAAAACGAAAAATTGTTTAAATAATATTGAAATAAACATATATCTTTTTTAATAGCTTTACTACTTTCCAACAAACTTGTGTAAATGAAAATACTGCACTTAACCTGGTGTAAATAAAATAACTAAACTTATATAAATATAAATATATTAAATATTTTTTGTATTCTGTTAGACTGATTTCATTTCCTACCATTTTTGTTGAGTTCTTGATATTGCCCATAGATGGCGCTGGCACGAAATGAGTCAGTTCTAAATGGCGCTGCTAATTGGCGGTGTTAAGAATTTTGTTGATTGATTTAAATGTAAACGTTAGACAACTGTTTGGTTGCAAATAGTTCTTTCGACTACTGTGGTAAAGGGTACCAATTTTTTTGTCATTAAACCCCTATAGTCGTCTCCAGTCTATCTCAACTATACTGTTTAACCTCTTACAAGGGTTATATAATTTCTCTTTGCTCTATATTTTTAGTGTTATGTATTTTAATTATAGTTGTTGCATACCATATTCATTATATTGTATAATAATTCTCTTGCTTTAATTGTATAATGCATGTTAGTTGTCAGTTACCAGTTATTCTATGGTTTCATAACTGTGCAATTATAACCGTGTTCTTCTTTTTAAATGTAAAGCAAGTTAGTAAAAACCTATTTCTTCTATTATATATTGATGCCGATTTAGCAGAGAATTGTTTTCCGACAAATGCTGTTCAGTTAGCTATAATTTGTGTTAAACAATTTCTTCTTACGCAACATTACTTTTGTTATTAATATTTGGATTCGTTCTATATTTAATAATGTTATTGTTAGGTCCCTCCGCATATTATTATACAATATAATAATAAAGATTGGACAAGGCTCGTAAATATATAGAATACATTCTTTGTCAGTTGTCTCGCGCAACTCTTTAAATGAAGTTGTAAATATAAACAAATTTTTGAATGGCCGATTTAGGCTTTGTAAGCTGTACTTGTTAGTTTCTGTATAAAACTGCATGTGTAAATCCCAGAACCACCCGTTACTATTGCCCAAGGACACGGGTTCGTGCTGAGGATAGACAATTAGATTTAAGAGAAAAAATCTTTTACGGGCCGTATTATTTTTTTATATTATAAAAAGCACAGCAAATGACTCGACACCACCTGATGCTAAGCAGTAGAGGAGTCCATATGTGAAGATAACTAGTGAAGCATGTGACATACTACCCTAGCCATCCTCACCTTGCCGGCCCAAAAAGTGCTTTTTCACGCCTCTCTTAAAGGAAACCATGTTATAATTAATTAACATGACACTGGCTAAATCATAAAACAAAACCATGAAATTAAAAACTAAATCATATTCTTTCGGTAGGAAAGTTTTTAATGTGAGTATCTACCTAATTTTTACTTTTTAGTTAAAAGTTTTCAGGGTAGATAAGGCATTTATATCCAACTTATCAAACAGTTTACTTATAAAACCGACCCATAAATAATAATTATTTATTTTAGAAACCTTAATAGTACACAAACTACGATCTTAAGTGTGCAAATGTGTTAATAATAAATTATTCATGAATACATTCTCATTTTCTTTCAAAACTTTTAAATATTTACACAAATGCATATGGTTTTATGGCACAATTTTTTCCCACGATAGCCGAATACATACTAATGTAAATGCATCACATTGAAAATGAGTTCGATTTTCATACGACCGACTTTTTGTATGTAAGACCGATAATTAATCGGTCTTACATACAAAAGTCGGTGGAGTGAGGGTATGCATATCATCGATTTAAATTTTAAGTACCTATATTAAGTAGTCTAAATCAATTATAATATTTGAAAGGAATTAAAGTTCTTGTATACTAATTTAATGCATTTTAAGCACTAGTGATAATAATACCTGAACTTATTATGTAGTGCAGATACTTACCCTTTTTATTATTAAAAAATAAAATAATTTTTAATCCTTAGAAGATTAGCAATACTTCGCCTGGTATTCACACATTATCGAAAATGTATTGCGTCTGATATCCGTCTGATATCTGATATATTTAAGAACTGTATTTGTTGATAATTTTTCAACAAATACAGTTCTTAAAGCCTTGTCACTTTTCATATTATGTATTATTCGGATACATTCTCTGGGATAGTAAAAATAGATTGTATATTTACCAAATTTTCCCATAATATAATTCCGTAGGATAATAGAGGATCAACATTGCCATAATAAATTATTATAAGAAGCAGTATGTACACAGTTGTATTTTCTGTTTCATTATAACCACTTGTGTACATAAATAAAATAAAAATAGGTCAGATGTCGCCGTTTATCTTATCTGATGTAGGTGGTCTCAGCCACTACACGGCAAGGGCAATTAGATCCACAGATTCGATATTATTAGATTAGAACCGAATAGAAAAGGGTATCTAATAGACAAATTTCGTAATCAGCTATCAACATCATACCTCATGCCATCATGCAATCATTCATGCCTCGTCAACAAAATATTCGTACTTATAATACAAATATCTGCCCCTTCTGGGATTCAAACCCTTCTGATTAAATAGACAGGGGTATTAACCACTCGGCCAGACCTACTAAAAAACCAACAAGATTCGCTTTAGAAGTGAATAAAGTCGGTTCTAATAAAGGTAAAGACCTATTCATAGATATTTACTTCTCTTGAATATGGTGTATGCATAATTATTGTATTTATGAATATAATACCAATGCTAACATTACAATTTGGTGTTATGTAGATATTCATACTCATTTTAGGTAATCAAGTCACAATTTTGAAACTTGATTATGAAAATATAAGATGTATGTAACAAAGTTAAAAAAATAGAAAATCTTTGATGGAACATACTGGTTAATAAATTAAATTGTGTATTTCATCAAAGATTTTCTAGAGTTTATCATCAAGAAACCACTCTTTTATGGTTTCGAAATACAAATCAATCTTACTAGGACTAATTCTGACAGGACACTCAAGACTAAATATTAGCTTTATATATCATGTCCTGTTCCATTATTCAGTTATAGGGGATTGATCGAAGCGAACGAAGCAACCAATCGACACGCCACAAATAAAGAAGAAATAACTTAAAAAGATGTGACTATATGAGCTTAAGTTTCCTTTGCCTTTTCTGTATTAGGGTAAACTCAACAAAAAATTGGAATGTTTGAAGTTTCGTTATCAATAAAACGTAGTGTTAATATGCTCAGTGGTTATCAATGTTAATGCCGATGGGTCAAAATTGAAGGAAGTAAATTAATTCGTGTTGCCTTTTACCCTTGGTGCCATAAACCCTACGTTTTATTGTAACGTAGTATAACAGAAGCATTAATAGATTTATAAAAGTAGTAGTCGTAGTATCCCTAATTAGTCTGTGCTGGTTGTCATCAATTTGTCAAAAAGACAGAATTGGTTCAACGTCAACAAATCTTAACTCCGGTTTTCCTTCAGATTTTGTTTTCAAAATACAAGAGCCATATTTGAGAATTAAATAGAAACGTTTAACTCTACTCAAAATGACGAGTTCATCGTCTTACAATAACGATAAAGTAGTGACCATTGAAGTGGAGTATCCAGCCAATGATCCTGCTTCTGGGGCTTTTTTCCAGCCGGATTACAAGAAGTAAGTTTCTTATTTAAATAACATAATTCTTTAAACAAATAAACAAACAAAAAATATTTGTAAGAGCGTTCTCTTTACGATTATTGAGAAACAACAGTGATCAAGTTCTTTAAATGGATATTTATTTTCAGGAATGGCGATTTGAAAGTGATGTTAGATGGATCAAAAGATTCACTCAAATTGGAGGCAATGAAAAGAATCATTGGAATGATAGCTAAAGGGAGAGACGCTTCTGACCTGTAAGTAGTGCTGGTGATGTTTACTTTTCTAAACTTCTAAGCTTTGACCAGTCTTAAATGCTTAGTTTCTCAAAATTTGATTATTATGATTACAGTATAGCAAAGGAGTATATTGATTGAAAAAATTAGATTACTGTTTTTACAGTACTTCATAGGGTATTTACTTAAAAATTGCTATTAATTCTTGCAAACTTATTTATAGTTGAAGAAATTCTTTCATTTAATTAAAATTAAAATTTTTATTCTTTTATTCTAGGTTCCCAGCTGTAGTAAAAAATGTAGTTTCAAAAAATATAGAAGTGAAAAAGTTAGTATATGTTTATCTGGTGCGATATGCTGAAGAGCAACAAGACCTTGCTTTGCTGTCAATAAGCACATTCCAAAGAGCACTTAAGGTTTGATATTTGTTTTACTTAACACATTTTAATATTTTTAAGAAAATAATATTCTATGCCTTATCCACTTGAAAGTGTTAGATTTTAGTAATATTTAGTCTTCTTAAGAGGTGGCTCAGCTAAACATTAGTATACACAACAACACAACATTACTATCCATCAAACTATTGTGGCAGCTTCAAGATTCATCATCTTGCACCCTGTTAAAATACACCATAGTGTATAATTTTATAATTAAAATTTGACCTATATAGTGTGTATAGAACTCATGAGGGATTTAACCCACTTTTTTAAAACAAACTCTTATTTAGAGACTCACTTAATAGAGTTGTTAGTAACTAACAGCCCCAAAAGCTGTAAGTGTGATTCCTTATAATACCACAAGTATATATATTTAGTCATTGGGATTCATCATTCTATTATAATCATAATTTTAATACCAAATACAAGACATAAATAATACAAATATAATCATATATTTTTATAAACTTATAATAGTTTACTTGATTCTTTTGTAAGTCTCTTAAATAAAAATAAATGAGATTACTTTTAAAACATTACACTTTGTGTGTTGTATTAAAAGAGGAGCATTCATCTTTCATTTATTTCATATCAGAGACGTAGAATTGATGTTTTCAGGACCCTAATCAGCTGATACGTGCAAGTGCCCTTCGTGTGCTGTCCTCAATCCGTGTGACAATGATAGTGCCCATAGTGATGTTGGCTATCCGTGATTCAGCTAGTGATATGAGTCCTTATGTCAGGAAGACTGCTGCTCATGCTATACCCAAGTTGTATAGGTTTGTACAGCTCATTTTTTTGTGTATACATAAATAAATAAACCCTTTTCATTTTTTTTATGATGTTGCCATGTATGTACAACAAAGTTGTCAATAAATAAATAAAATAAAATAACTATAATCACATTGATTTTCCAGTAGTGTAGTTACTCTCAGTGATGTTCGTACGATTCTGTAAGAGATGGTTACATACATAGAAATTAAGAAGTATGGCAGTGCTTAAGAAAGCACTGACTGGGTAACCTAATATTTTGCATACTGAATTCACTCCTATAACTTTATATAAATAAAAACATTAATATAAATTCCTTTCTAACATTTAAGTGTCTTGGCAGTAAGATAGACACTTTATTTAAAAGAAAAGTCATTATATTACTTGTGTATGTAGGCTGTTGTTGAAGATGATATTACTTCTCTCTACTTAGCCTAGACCCTGAACAGAAAGAAGAGCTTGTGTCTATAATAGACAAGCTGTTATCTGACAAAGCACCTTTGGTGGTTGGCTCAGCTGCAATGGCATTCTCTGAAGTGTGCCCCGAGAGAATGAGTCTTATCCACAGGAGTTACAGGTAATAGAAAACAAATGGAATTGTATTTCTTTATTGTAAATTTAAAATACCTAGCTTTACTTTACATATAAACATCTGGTTCGATATTAATTGATTCGCATGATTATTTTTATAAGGTATATATTCGTTTCATAATAATTGATTTTATTCCACTTTATAGTTTGCTGTAGTTTTCTTTTAGGTAACTTATGTTACTTTGTTATAATACTTTGAATTATCCATGCATTCGATTTTTAAATTGGTTAAGAAAAAATATTATGAAACAAATAAAGTATATTTCGTATGAGAGTGGTAGATTGAGTTGCTGATTTGGGTAATCGTATTGCATTTAGTATAAACAAAACAACCTTTTTTGTGGTTTTAAAAGATGGCGAATCTTTTATGACGTTTTAAAGTATAATTCAAACTAACTTTGAACTCTTGAATCAACCTTTTTTAGTTAACGAATATATATATAAACATTAGATTATATTAGTTAAGGTTTGAAATGTTTAAATTTGTTGATTGTACCCAGCTTTGTTAAATAAAAAAATAAGATTCTTACAAAATTGTAACATTGGTCATACAGAAAATTATGTTCCCTGCTTGCTGACGTAGACGAGTGGGGTCAGCTAGCCCTGCTCAATGTTCTCACCGTGTACGCGAAGACTTGCTTCCCGGATCCCAATGATGACGTAAGATAATTATCTAAGTATTGTTTTTCAATTTTATTAAGTCACAATTTAAGCACAAATTAAGCACGTAAATACATATTAGATAACTCAGAAAACTCAATACCCATCGGAAAACATATTTTCAAATGACTGGTCCGATTAAATATAAATCTCAAATAACGAGAGAATACCTACTGTTCTATTTGTTAATGTTTTTTTTTGTTTTAAAGAAAGGCAGAGGTTTTCACTAGGTTAAGAAAGTTTCACCCTTCATGCCAAAACTAAATCTATAGCATAGCTTTACGTTGTTGTAGAAGTACTCTAGTGACAGTGACAGCGACAAACCATTTTACGAGTCGGACAGCGAGTCCGGTGAGGGCCGTCGAAACCGAACGGCGAACTCGCCCAGCCTTGATCCTGACCACCGGTTACTATTGCGAGCTGCCAAGCCGCTGCTACAAAGCCGCAACTCCGGTGTCGTTATGGCCGTCGCTCAGCTGGCTTGCCACTGCGGACCTGGTAAATCACTGGGATTTTACCTCCCCAAAACCCCTATACTAAAACCCTGCCAACAACTTACTGTCAGTTGCCAAGTTTTTTTTTTATCTTTATTTTTATTTAAAGGACTTTTCTTCCATAGAATACGTCAGTCCTATTATAAACTTTTTCTAAGACAAGCCTTATTATTTAAATTACTCGATCGGAAGAGAGTCGCGGCAGACATACAAATCGATACAACATTTTGGCCCCTTCCGCCACTGGCTGAGCCAAAATGCTATGAAGTATACCTACATCTAGTGCATTTACCTGTAATATACTGAATAACGTTCGTCTCTCTTCTCGATGCCGGACACACTCCATCAACAAGTGTTGGATATCTTCTATAATGCCACACAGTTGACAATTCGGAGACTCTATTTAGTTGCCAAGTTACTTTTACAAAACTTATATATGACAAAAATAAGGAATATAATAATAAAAATAAATAAATATAATTTCATATTGAGAAAGTAAACCCTGCAGCTATATTTAGATTTACCATATGTTCTAAAGAATTAAACTAACTGCCATCTTATCCTAAACTCGGAATAAAGATCTCGTGCATTGACATTATTATTATCTGGGGTCTATTAAACCCCACCTAAATTGTGCTATTACATTTCGCAGTTCAAGAGTTACCGCCGGTGGCAAAGGCTATGGTGAGGCTGCTGCGAGCGCCCACTGAAGTACAGAGCGTGGTCCTTAACTCCATCGCTGCACTCACTGTCACCAAACCAGTAAGTATTATACTAACAAACTAAAATTATTATTACAATACAATACACTACTGGTCGACCCAAAGTTATGCGAAATGAAGGAAAATTACCTTAAATATTGTACACGGGCTATTTTGCTTATAGAATACTTTATTTTTAAAAGTAAATAATACTGCATTAATCTTTAATCTAATAAAAATAATATTTTTTTTTCCAGTCACTATTCGAACCATTTCTCAAATCTTTCTTCGTGCGTACATCGGATCCCACGCACCTCAAGCTGCTCAAACTGGAGATCCTTACTAACCTGGCCACAGAAGCCAGCGCGCCAGTAGTCCTCAGGGAGTTCCAGACTTATGTGACCTCCAATGACAAGACCTTCGCTGGGGCCACCATACAGGCCATAGGAAGACTGGCGGTAGCTATACAATCTGAAACAGAGACTTGTCTGAACGGGTTGTTGCATCTGCTGTCTAGTAAAGACGGTAAGTTTAATCAAATCATTCATCGCTTATATTCGTTATATCCTATCAGTTATTTTGCTCAAAAGAAGACTTTCCATGTTTGGCGTATGGAAAGTTAATCTTTCCCGCACTAGTGCTATTTGGTCAATTTCGTAATAAACGAAGGTTTCACATTTAGTCAATAGATGGCATTGTCACTTTGGGGTCTATTTCTACATGGCAGTATTAAGACTTTTTGCTAATTAATGCTTTAGATTACTCATGAATATTGATTGTTTATTTGTACTAATATTTAATGTTTGTGTTTGTATAATTACATTATACAATTGCTAGTGCATGTGGATTCCGCGTTTTTCACTATTTGTTTTCCTCCGGTATGTAGCATCCAAATGCAGGAGGTTTTAAATCCAAATTTTTGTATAAAATGATATTTTACAGCGTATTAAATATTCATTTATTTATTTATTTACACATGCCGGTATTACAGAGCGGTGTATCCAACATACCAGTATGTTATTCCACAATATACTTGAAATTACATAAATAATTTATACATATCTGAGAAAATAGAAAAAAAAATAGACTATACAAATGTGCAATACAAATTGAACTATAAAAATTTGGAAGAAATTATGAATAATAATGTCATGTTTATGAACAGCCTATGTCAAAGAGTAAATACCAATAATAATTAAAAAACAATAATAATGATTATGATTTTGTACAATGTCAACTTAAATTATAACTAAGGAATTTAAAAAAATACATATTAAGAACAAATACTAACAAATAATAAATGAATTAAATTTAAAATATATTTATTTTTTTAATATATTAAATTGGCCTTCCAAAACGTTTAATGTAACTCTCAACAATTGTCTAAACTGTAATATCAGTTGTTACTTGTCCGAGGATTAAAATGTTTTTATCCGCATATGCTTGCGAGCTTGCGCACTCCTGGCACACCATCAGACGATCATACGAATAGGAGGAATCAGGTAAAACACACAGAGCAGCCCGACGCGAAGTCATATATTGTGACGTCACGCCCCAGAAGGGGGAGAGTTGGCAACAGAAAGGACTCATAAAGATAATTGTAGGGAGCACAGATCAGCGCCCAAGGGGAAAGAGCCCTATGCAAGTACCCTCGCGCTCTCCCGTGAGGGTTGGTGGAGGGAATCCGCATATGTATTGAAAAATCGTAAAATAAAAGTCCGGTAATGTTATGTTAACTAGTCCCTGTTGATGACCCGCGCCTTCATCTACTTTCCGCACTCGTATTATTAATAATGTACACTTGTTTACGATATTGTTATGTTGTGATAGAGTGGGTGGTGTGCGAGGCCGTGGTGGTGGTGAAGCGAGTGGTGGGCGGCGGCGCCGCGTCCGCCCGCGCGGCCGTCTCCCGCGCCGCCAAGCTACTACGGACCGACAGGTAATTTTGATGGACTCAAAGCCTATTTGGTAAATGAGATAAAAAAATACATGGTTATAACCCACACCCACATATGCATACATATACCTATATACTCATATGTCCATTAATATACTTATTGTTTCCACGTGCCTACCATAATTGTTGCAGCAATGATGCGATCTTACAGCGTTGAGTATGAAGACGACGTGTTTGTGATTTTCATTACATTTATCCACTAACTCGCCTACCATTGCCCCGTCCACATACTTGGAATAAATTCAGTGTATCTTCAGAATCAATCTTTAAGATCACACGGTCAATTCAAATTGCAGTATCTTCTTGTTTATTTAATATAAATGGATATTAAATCTACAAGAAGATAGGAATCCACTTAAGTTTGAATTGACCGTGTGTTCTTAAAGTTTAATTCTGAAGATACACTCTGAGTATTCAGTTCACTATGAATGATGCAATCTATTTGTCTAAGAAAAGTAAACAGAAATAAGAACTATTTGACTGTTCTTATTTCTGTTTACTTCAATGAGATAAATTTAACTAGGCTGGCGGGCAGTGCGCGCGCAGCCGGCGTGTGGCTCGTGGCCGAGCACGGCGCCGAGCACGCGCGCGCGGCCGCCGTGCTCGCGCACATGGCCGCCACCTTCACGGCACAGGTGGGTCCGTGCGCGACCAGCTACTAGCGGCGGTGGCTCGTGGCCGAGCACGGCGCCGAGCACGCGCGCGCGGCCGCCGTGCTCGCGCACATGGCCGCCACCTTCACGGCACAGGTGGGTCCGTGCGCGACCAGCTACTAGCGGCGGTGGCTCGTGGCCGAGCACGGCGCCGAGCACGCGCGCGCGGCCGCCGTGCTCGCGCACATGGCCGCCACCTTCACGGCACAGGTGGGTCCGTGCGCGACCAGCTACTAGCGGCGGTGGCTCGTGGCCGAGCACGGCGCCGAGCACGCGCGCGCGGCCGCCGTGCTCGCGCACATGGCCGCCACCTTCACGGCACAGGTGGGTCCGTGCGCGACCAGCTACTAGCGGCGGTGGCTCGTGGCCGAGCACGGCGCCGAGCACGCGCGCGCGGCCGCCGTGCTCGCGCACATGGCCGCCACCTTCACGGCACAGGTGGGTCCGTGCGCGACCAGCTACTAGCGGCGGTGGCTCGTGGCCGAGCACGGCGCCGAGCACGCGCGCGCGGCCGCCGTGCTCGCGCACATGGCCGCCACCTTCACGGCACAGGTGGGTCCGTGCGCGACCAGCTACTAGCGGCGGTGGCTCGTGGCCGAGCACGGCGCCGAGCACGCGCGCGCGGCCGCCGTGCTCGCGCACATGGCCGCCACCTTCATGGTACAGATGGCGATAAATCAACTTACTCGTCCGTCGGTGCTTTAATTTTAGACTCTAATAATTTTGACTAGGTCCTCCTGTTCTATATAATAGCGAATGGCTAATTTATATTTTTATGATTGTAACAGGACGAGTTAGTGAAGCTGCAAGTGCTCTCCCTAGCTGTGAAGCTGTCGGTATCCCAGCCGGCGACGCTGCCCGTGTGCCAGTACGTATTGTCTCTGGCGCGCTACGACGCCAGCTACGACGTGCGAGACCGTGCTCGCATGCTACGGCACTTCATACATCCGCAGCCTGGGAAGATACTTGCGCAGTACGCTGCTGAGATATTCAGACCGGACAAGCCAAAGCCTACCGTACAGAGCAGCTTTAAAGGTTCGTAATCGTATTTCAGTAGTTAGGTCTTAGTGCTACGAGAGTTGCGTTACGACGCGTGGATTGCTACGGTGCCTACGATATTCCTGGTGCCTACTTATAATGCTACCAAATTTCGTTACTTAAATATTCCACTGGATAAACCTAAACCAAACGTACTTATTTGTGTTACCATATTATTTTTAGTATTGTGACAAATAAAAATTCTTGCATTTTGAACAATAACAATAACAACACAAGTATAATAAACCAAATATGAAAAAGAAAGTCTTTGTTAGGTATCAAAAAAATAAATTTTATTTCTATAGAACAGCCCCTAAATATGGTAAATATTTTTTTTATTTGCTGGGTAATATTTGGAAAACTCATATAACTTAACTGTTACTGTCCATATGTTTTCAAAAGTTAGTCTGAGACAGAATGCATCATCATCAACAGCCTTTATACATAACGCGCGCGCACAAGCCTTCCTACATCCCAGAAACACATGAGGGGTTTAAGGCCAATCCGGGTTTGTAAGTGAAAGTGGTTGCCGTTTAAAGATAAGTATTGCAATATTATAACAAAGATCAGAACTGTTGTAGAACTAATATTTAGGTCTGTAGGTTGTCTTTTTTGCAATCACATTGAAAGAGCTGCATTGAACTAGAATTTAAAATAAATGTGACAATGTCATGTTATGGGTTTACTGGTCAGTAAAGCGATTTATTTTTAAAAGAAGTATTGGTATGAAAAATGAATAATGGTTATTTCCTGACTCTTCCCACAATCGAGCCGAAAATGTAGAGATATGGAAATAGTAGTCATAGAATATTTCTGGCATCACCTAGGGAAGAAAAGGGACTACGTGTGTGGGGCCAAATGAGTTAGTGTTTCATTGGTTACGACTCGACAGGTTGTGAACGAACACGTTGTATGAGCAGAATTGATCGTATGGTTGTAGAGCGCGCTCAGTTCCCGGTGGGGTCGCTGTCGCAGTACGTGGGCGCGGCCGCGGCGGGCTACCGGCCGCTGCCCGCGCCGCCCGCCGCCACGCTCGCCGCCGCGCTCAGGGACCCTCAGCCTGCCCCGCCGCCCGTAGCACACCACCACCACCACCACGTAGGGATACGGCTGATAACCTATATAATACTTGTGGTTTTGCTTACGAGGCGGTTCATTTTGACATATCATCGGAGATAGTGTAACGCAAATCGGCGTAACTAGCGTTGAATAATTCCGCGTATCTGACAAAATGTAGCCAATTACTTTAATTAGCATAAGAGCCTTTAAAATAAGGAATTAATCAAATTCCGTCCCCTATGAGACTTAATTTAGTGCAAATATGCCGACTTTACTCATAGTAGATTCGCGGCTTTGCTCTATCCCCAATGATATGTCACATAATATGTTTAAATTCGATGCCTCGTTAGCAAAACTAACCGTAGATATGTGATTGATTCCCAGCACTAGGTAACATGTATTCAATTTGCTAACAGCTTTTCCACTAGTGGAATTCGATGCGAAGAGTAGTGATTACACGGCAACAGTAACTCATGGTCGGTTTCTGAACTGAAATTTGAAGCTAAACACGTCTCAAACTATACTTTTAACGACATTAGATATGAAATAATTCATTAAGTGTTGATTGAGATTTGCTAAACTTCAAATAAACAACATTAATTCAGAAACTTACCGGCAGACTGACTAAATATTGATCTCAAATAGATGAGCAAGTTCAATATGTCTTAATTTCAGTTGCTCAGAATTTTCAATTGAAAATGAGACGAACGGAGTATTGCTGATGACAATTCTAGTCTTTTTTTCACTCAGAGGAAGCTCTAGAAGCCTTTCTTCCTATTTCCTGGATATGAGACGGGAAGAGAGGCGTGGGGTAGGTTGCAGCTTTGACTCACAAAAAATGCATAACAGCAAAATTTACTCAAATGATTTTTAGTATATATAGTACCTGTTTTAATAAATCTAACGCAATAAATGTTCAATATGAAATCTCTCTTTGTGTAAATATATTTCAAAATAACTCTAGTGGCCATACATTAAAATTTAGAATTAATTAACATATTTTGTGGCACAGAAAAATAAAAACTTCTACTCGGAGCCTGATAGTAGTGGGTCATCTTCATCTTCAGGGTCAAGTACCTCTGCAGACTCTTCTGATGAGTAAGTAGTAATGATAATAATCGTTGAAAAGATGTTAATGTAGAAGTTTATTTTATTACGCCATCGTTTTGTATTTACAGTGAAGGCAGCAGTAACGAAGGTCAGGAGAAGCCAAAGGAGACCGAAAATAATAATGACAGGTACTTATAATGTAGTTTTATTAGAAACCTAGATGACAACTTTGTACTACCTTAGCTTAGACGATAGGTTCACCCGATGAGTAAATTTATCTGTAACTACCGCCATTTATCAAAAGCTATCCGAAATAAAAATGGAGTAAACGATAGCTTGTCAGAAGATATTCCATACTAATTTTAAATTATTTCATAAAAATATAACTTTATTTAGTCCTACAGAGTTTCAGAATCGCGCATGTAAAACTTTTTGTAGGGTTTTATTTTTTTGTACTAGCTGCAACTCTTTAGTGAAAAAAGTTATTTGTTTTTTGTCAAAAATTTTCCTATTTTTATAGTTTTAAACCAGCCCTGAAAAAACATAATAAAACAATAAAAAATAGTCTAATAGGTCAAGCTGCAGTGACTTTAAGCGAGACTAAGAAAAAGCTTAAAAAAATTATACATAAGAAGATTATTGGTATTTATTTATAATAAATCATAATCTAAAAATGTGATTAAAAAACTAACAAATGTGTGTCAGTTAAATTTTCGGTAATAATCCACCATACTGAGAACCGACATTCTTTTCCAGTTCCGAATAGTGACACAGTTGTAGAAAAGTTCAAAGACTATCGCAACCAAAATTAGATTCGGACCGCATACGTCTTATAATTTTACTCCGCAATGGAAGGTCAACGAAATTAATTGCTGTATTCTATTGAGAATAAAAAAGTTTCTGATATAAACAGATTCTAGTGTATTATTTGTTGCAAAGTGATATTTTGATTCTACATAATCTCATGATAAACCGTACAATATACAGATCATCGAACTCAGGAACTTCGGACAGTGAATCGGACAGCTCATCGACCGACTCGAACGAGAGCTCTGGTGACAGTGAAGAGGACAGTAGCGATGATACGCCCCAGAAGAACGATAAACCTATCAAAAATATTCCCGATAAAAAGGTATACTATATTTCCAATAATTCATTATTTTGCCGGCCATGACGGCCGTTGAGGCGGAAAGATCTTTGAGTGGCGACCGCGTACAGGTAGACGCAGTGTTGGTGGGCCTTCCACAAGGTGGACCGACGATTTTGTTAAGGTCAATAGAAGCCGCTGGATGTGGATAGAGCAGCTGAAGGTTTGGAGATCATTGGGGGAGGCTGACTCTTGGTAGATATGGTGATGATGATTATGATTATTTTGCAGTATTAATTTTGTTAATAGGAAATAAGACTCGCCTCCTGTATACCTTGTATACCTTCCACAATTATCGACCATATTCATTGCATAAAACTATTAAAAAATAATAAATTGCGAGATTTTGTATAGCTTAATTATAGCTTCTCTTATTTGTTCTTATTTAGTTACAATATAAGTTGACGCAACTTATATAGTAACTAAATAAGGTTGATTATAAACCAAAGAGACTGCATTTTTTCAATCATTTTAACTACTACTTATTTTTAATTTTATTAATGTGTACGAATAACAAAGAATTCTTGAAAAAATTGGTTAATATATTTTGAAATGTTTCTAATAGGTTTCAAACCAACAGGAGAAACCAAAACAGGCACAGAACGAGAAATCAAACCTAGAACTGCTTCTAGAGTTGGATGAGATGGCGAACTCGTTGCCTACCATGACTCCTAGCTGTGGGGGACTACTATCGCCGCCCGCTCTGCCCAGCGAGGGGGAAGGTAAGATATTGACTATCCACTTTAGAGACAACATTATTTATTTATAATTAGGGACAGTACACAGATCATTACACAAGTTGATTATTATTTTAATGAACATTTTCTAGGCCAATTAAGACAATCCAACATAATACATACATTTATGCAATGCTCGAGTTTAATAAATATTGTTAAATACTACTATCTAATCACGGCTCATTATAAATACAGTATGCTACAATATCTTACATATACATACATATATATACATCTACATACATTCATAAATACGTATACACATTTACATTCGTATATGTGCATATCAATTTTAGTATATTTGTTATTAGGGTATAATTATAACTGAAGCTTTGAAATACTGATAAAATAAGTTAAAAAATAACTTTATTTTTTTACTTTTTCCGACTCGTGATAATCTGCCTATAAATAATCCTTTATTGTGTGATAATCAAAAAGTGATAGTGTAACTTTAAGAAATGACAAATTAATTGTTCCTTACACTAGATTTAATATTTAATTTTTATGTAACATTCATGACGAACCAAACGCAAAGTTACTAAATTCTTTTTCTGAATATAGGAGGTACATACAAGATGATGTAACTATATAAAATATAAAATAACTTTGAACCTACCCATACCCTACAGACATACACTGTATAGGGAGAGATACACTTCATTATGTTTTTTTTCGTGCGGCTTTTTGTCTTGGCACGGTTAAAATAAGCTACAAGTCACTATTAAGACAATTTTTCTCAGATTACACGCTTAAAATATTGTTCGATGACAGCCGACAGCATAACTCCAGTGGGGCCTTCGCTAGTGTCGACCAGTTCGTATGAGCTGGTGTCGCGGGTAGTTTGGCGCGGGCTGGGGGCCACTTACCGCTGGGCACGGACGCCCCACCTGTACTCGCCCAAGATGTGCGCCGTAGAGATCTGCTTCACCAATCACAGCTCCGACGATGTTACCAACATAAGGATTAATAAGAAGGCAGGTAACTGTTTTATTAATCGGTTATAAAATATCTATTCTTGACTATTTTATAGTTAGTTCCATTTCGTACCTAAATCGGGTGTAAATATATTTTTGGTCTGAAACTGGTTTAGTTCCAAGTCAAAAAGGATCTTGGCATCTCGTGCAATATGTGAAATTCATAGTTAAACTTCATTTCTATTAATTTTCTTTAGTGTTCCATTTTCATTAATTCCAAAATCAGTACTTTTATCTTCTTATAGATTAGAAATCCTCCAGAGGCGAGACTCCTTAAGGCTTGAGGACTCTGCAAGGTTTTCGCCTCCTTAAAACTCTGGTAACGCTGTAAAGGTCATCTGGGGCCAACAGCAATAAACAGCCAAAAAAGACGACCACCAAATACCATAAAAAATGATTGTTATTAAATAATACAATACTTAGTATGTCAATAATTATACAATGGTCAATTCATAATTAGTTATATGTGTAAATACAAAATTTATTAACAACTTGTAGCAACTTGATAAGAACATATTACAACATATACATTCGACCGTTTATTAAAAAACACACATTTATATTCTTGGCTTTCATGCGAATATATATTCGTTAATTGAATAATATAGTTTTTGTAATTAAAAAACATATTTTAGCACTTAAAACCGGTATTTTGGTATCGCAAAGTACTTTATTATGCTCCCTTCATGTACAGACGCTGGTAGGGTCGCGGGCCATGCACGAGTGGTCGCCGGTAGCGCTGCTGCCGGCCGCGGGGTCCGCCGCGGCGGTGCTCGGCGTAGACTTCGCCGACACCATACAACCCATAGAGTTCACCATCAGCTGCTCTGTAGGTCAGTATCTGAGTAGCGCGCTGCTGCATTTAAAGATCAAATTCCTCTGAATTTGTTTCTTTCTAGGCAATTTATTTACACAAATAATTTTAATTGTACCTTTGAATATTTTTATGAAATAAATTTATTTCACATTAATAATAATTAACAGCATAAAATTTCCTGAAAGTTGTTGGTTTTGGGCTGTTTCTGTCTTTCATTGGTGGCTATTTAAACATGAAAATTTTCATATTAAAACCTGATAAAAAATTTCAAAATCGCTTTAAACCGAAACCGACTTATTTTATCATAGACATTATCTAAAAATACAAGAAGTATTCTAATTTCTCAACATAAATAGTTCGACCAGTAAAACAAAAAGAATTCATTGTGAATATTGCTAGTGATTCCTTACATCCACTTAAACTAAAATTAAATGCCTCTCTTTCGTTCAATTTAAATAGGAAAAGGATAGAACGTCTTTTGCAATGTCACGTTAGTTGACATTTGGATAGCATGTTTTTAGATGTTCTTAAAATTATAGAAACCTCTAATGACGTCATCGGTAATCTTTCTGGTCTGGTCTTTCCTGGTCTGTTTGTAATAACAGAGTCGCACGAACTTAAATTTATTGTTACTATATAGCATCGATAGCCATTAGCTGTATTTCTGATTTTCGTTTAACAGGGGAAGTACCGGTGTCTATAACTCCCCCAGTGGGGGAGCTGATGCGAGCCGTTAATATGTCGGTCTCGAGATGGAGCGCCGAACACAAGCGGCTCAGGGGAATGACTGAGGTGAAATATCTAATGTATAATGTATGACATTTAATGAACTAGGAAGATTTATCGTGGCTAGGTTCCTTATTAAAATCCGACTATCTATGGATATCCGACTATCGTGACAGCGTCAAGGTATAACACAGTTTATTGTGTGGCTTCTACATTTTGTGTGAAAATACTACTATAACCAACCGTTTATATATGTTTTTTGAGTATGTGATTATATCGTTGAGATAAGTTTGCTAATTGTTTACTAACAATTTATTTAGTACATATTTAAATATATAACTGGGACAATTTGTAAATGCCCGGTTGATACCCACTTAAAATTATCACTATTGCCTTTAATTACATTTATTTGTTTTTCTCATACATATTCCCTGTTGTGACGACTTAAAAGAACTTAGTAAATGAGTCTATTTAAATAAAGTTATTATTGACTTTTGACTATTTGACCTTTTTAAAATTTTCAGTGTAACAAAAGTGCTGTAAAGTTGGAAGATGAGCGCATGATATGCAGGAGAGTTTATGAAACTGCCAACGTGGCGGCCATCACGGCGACCGGAGATGTTTTAAGGTAAAGTATAAGAGAAATGTTCAAATGAGCTAAAACTTGCTCAACAAAATGGCAATTTGGTGCATAACAAAGATTTGTTGATTATTAATTAGAGTTTTGTTCGTCTTTTGCATGACACATGGGTGTACATTTCACGAAACTAGTACGAGGTTTAGTTAAATGCAAACTTAAGATTAGCCAATATGTGTCTTTAGTGATGTTATTTAATTTTAATGCGACAAAACGTGATTCAGTGTTGCAAGACTCAAAAATAATAATATCTTTAGCAATTTTATTTTCATATACATACAGTTTACAACACTGATTGTTTCTAGTACAATCGCAACGCAACAGACGGAAAAAGAAAGACAAATTATTTCCATGATAACTTCATAACAAAAATAAAGTTTTTGTTTATTCTTACAAAAATAGAACAATGGCAACGTCGCTTGTTTTATGTAGAAATAGGATATTTTTTTTTTTTTGAAAATCGACTCATTTCGCATTCCTTGGTTTGTCGTGTGTTAAGTATACACGTGGTGTATTCTTAACATACTCCACGCACACGACACGGCTCCCGTGTTCACCCTATAATGAAGGGTTTACTAACTTACAAAATATAGGTAGCTCTGTTGGAAATGTTCTTGAATAGATTATAATTTGATGTTTATGAATACACAGGGAGTCACAGTCGGCACTTCATGTTGCATAATAGTTAATATTTTATTGGAAAAAATATTTAATAAACATTGCAAATATGGGCATTTTTATTGGGCATTGAATGTGTTAAGTGTTGCTATTTGTACATCTAAATAAAACTTGTAGAAAATAAAACCAAGTGGGTTTTATGGTTCGATTTACAGTTTTCGTGGTTGTTGCAGATACGCCGGCAGAATGGTGTCGTCACAAGATTTAGTGTTGCTATCAGTAAAAATTGATCCGGACTCGTGTTACGTTACTGCTAACTGTCCCAATATGGCGATCGCGTCTTTACTCGCGAATGAGGTTGCACAAGCGTTTGCTAAGTCGTGAGATGAAAAATATTGTTTTAAGATAATTTCTCCCATATTTACATAAGCGAAAAATATTTTTTGCTATTTAGCATACTCATGAAAAATTGTAATTATGTAGATCGTAAAATATCTAAGATATAAGTTTTCTCATCTTACAGATAGTGAACATATTGAACCATAACTTATTCCGATGACAATGAAGGCATTAACAGCCCTTGGCTTGGTTCATTAAAAATACCTAAAGACAGATAACTGGTTGTAGACTGCCATTATCTTAAATGGTTGATTGTCATATTTTAATTTTAATGAAAAAAGTTTTATTCGGAAATATCTCATACACTTTAACTTTGATTGAAAGTGGCCACTTCGTTTTCACAATTTCAAAAAAAATTAAATCACCCATTTGTTTATACAAAAAACATTGTTATATATTAATCAATAAAATAACACTCTTCACATATCTAGTCTAAGACAACAAACGAAATTAATTAATGATTATGAATCAGTAAGACTGTTCTGTCTTATTCGTAGTTAAAGTTATACTTATTGATTATTGAAACAACTTGTTATTGATTTCTGTGAATACATTATCTACTAAGTTTATTTAATAAAGAAAATGATTATATGCATATTTCCTTTCTTTAAAAATAGGTTACATTACTATTTAAAAATCTTGTTTGTTATAAAACTCCTCGAAACACCGTGACCAATTTTTTTTATATCTCCATTAGTGTCGAGTCCAGATTTTTTTAGAAATAATTGATAAAACGAAACAATGTTTACCAGGTCTGCTTTTAAATATATAAATGAAACAAGATATCTTTACAATATATTTATTTTTTACATTTACCTTTGTAATTATAAGTTGGTGTGACAAATTATTGCTATTGTCATGTCAAGTTCACCTCATTCGGACAGCGCGTAACAATAAAAAAATATACTAGCTATCCTAAGTAACGCAATTTATTTTAAAATATTAAAACCTTTGTCTTTTCAATGACCCTATTCAACTCATGAGCACCGAAATAGTCATTGGAGATTCATAAATAAGTATAGTCTACACACTTGCACTGTAGGAAAAGATTTGATTCGTTATATTGGAAAACTGTTATGAGAACATAGTTTTATATTTTGAGATGACTTTATATGACTAATCATAACTCTGCCAGCAAGCCGCTTAATACAAAAGTTTCATATCTTACAGCTCTTACAGTAAATTAAATGATCACAGTTTTGAAGTCTGTAAACAACTAAGTTCCAATTTATTGATCTCACTTTTCCTTACATGCCTACATTTTACCAAATACTGGCACAAAATCTCACAACAAATCGCTTAAAACATCACTTTCTAGTTCCTTCAACAGTCTGCTTACTGTTGGGGATAATGTCCCCATCCAGGCGCCATTCCTAGCCCGTAGTTCGTCGTGTGCATACTGATGATGCGGGGTCTCTTGCTGCCATCGTCATGATGTAAGTGTGGATGAGGCATGGGGGGAGGTAGTGGCTGAGGCTGACTCTGATGGGGCTGCTGCATTTGGTGATGATGATTTTCTAATATCCTATCTTTCTTCGACATTCTTTTCTTAGGCACACTACACTCTGGCATTACTCTACGTTCATTAAAAAGCCTCTCTGCTAATGCTTTCCTCACCTGAAAGCCATTAGGATCTTCAACCTGCTTCCTCGGTATAGGTCCGTTAGCCACTTTTTGCTTCATAGCTTCTAATCTTTCTTCAGTCTGTGTCATGGGAATAATAGGTAAACCTCGATTGTTACAAATATTGTGGAGCACACAACAAGACACAATAATCATAGCCACTATTGAAGGGTCAAACTGTTTGTTACATGTCTCCAAACATTTCCATCTGCTCTTCAGCTGTTTTATTGTCTCTGTAATGGCACTGTGTGCTTGATTGTGAAGTGTGGCATAGTACTTCTCTGGCGATACTGGAGTTTTCTTAGTGATTTTCGGTATTGGTGTCATAAGATAAGGTTTTTGTGTATAGAATGGACCACCTGAAATACAATTTAATTACAACTTTTGTAGAAATTACGGAAATCGTTTTTGCTGTAAATAAATTGTAATAGAAAGTTACCTATAAGCCAGCAGCTCTCGCCAGAGTGGTTAAGGCTCTCTAGGTCTATTTTGACAGCGTGCCTATTGAGCACAGCGTCGCAGGAGTATGATCCGCCCGCGCTAGCGTCCACGCTTATTATATTAAGCTCACTATCACAAATCTGCAATGCAATACAAAATCATAAAATAATTTAAAACTAATAATAATTTTAGAAAATCAAATAGGCGAAGTAGAATGAATAGGCACATAGGGAAATAGGCGAAATGAGAACTAGGGACGTCGAAATAGCCTAAAGGATTACGAGCCTAGGTGGTGGTAGGCAGGACCAATTGCAAGGACTGACTATCCTTAGCGCGGAAAGGTACTCGAGTGGTGGCGGCCTAGGTACAGCATTGATAGGCCTCGCGAAGTTCGCGGGATGCTGCTGGAACCTGGCAGCACGGGACTGATCGATTTGGAGACCTTTGGGGAAGATTTTTGTCCAGCAGTGGGCGTTACTCGGTTGATATGATGAGAGGCATAACACGGCAGAGTTGATTGCGAGAATAGATTGTATTCATGCCTATTGTAAAGAAATGGCAGACTATTACCATCAGTACAATCAGATCAGAAGATACCTGTTTCATTTTGAATATTTTATTTTAACATGTGATAAATCAATTACAAAATCATCTGCTAAAATAACTCTATAGAGCATCTTATATTTTAACTGACATTTCAAAAATAAAACTTATGTAAACTCTGCATTAAATATAAAATTTAAACAAAATATACATTATGCCTTATTAAATTTTACAATTAAAGTAGTAATATATGTAGTAAAAAAAACTAGTAGTTAAAAATGAATACTAAGATATAAGGGTGATTTGATATAAATTAAGACAGTAAAAAAACTGTTGTTGTTGCTACTCACTATCTGTGCTTTCTTTGAATGGTAAGATTTGTTAAAATGAATTTTTTGGTCATCATCTGGCCGGGCAATGGGAACATGTGTGCAGTCTATACATCCAACTACATTAGGTATACCATATTTCATGTAGAACCTGTAACAATGTTGAATTCTTTTATATAGTGTCAGGTTGGACTTGAAAAAGAGTACTAGTACTAATATGACATTTGATGTTAAGAGTAATTTGACTAAATGAAATGTAGTGCATTGGCCAATTATACTCACACCTTATAGGTTACTTAGGGAGAAAACTTGGAGAGTAAAGCAAACGCGACAAGAAATTTGAAGTAGTAAATTTTATAATTATGAGCTGCTCTTAAATTTTCCTGTACCAGGACAAATGTATTCTCTTACTCAAACCTACTTTATATCTGCATGTTTTTGAAGCATAAAACTCTTCACAAAATTTGTGTGTGTGTTTTATGCTTGTAGAGAAATAACTTCCTGTCAATGCCTTTAGTCTTGGTTGGTTTTATTTTAATCATGAACACAATGCAAAATGCAAAAAGGCAACCTATTTGTATTGTGTATCTTCATAACATTATGTATATTTTTTGTGGGTGATAAAGTTAATAATTTGTTTTTGTTACACTCTGAAATGGTGGCTGTAGGTCCTGGGTTTGAATACTCACAAATAGTCATGAGTTTGAATGGATGTTTGTATATTGGTTAAGTATATTACTATCTATATTTCTCCATTATTAGTATCCATAATTGGGAGAAATATTATTATTATTTGTATTTTAATAAGAATGTGTATATAATGCATATTATGAAGTAGATATGGACTTTTAGAGTATCACTTTAGAAAGGTGTAGCTTTTATAAAAAAAATATAACAATACCATCAATTTATACATTTTTATAATAAATAAAAATATCACCTTGTTTTTATCATATCCCTCTCATTCCTCAAATGTGGAAAATGTATGTATTTCTTGACAATGGCAGGGTGGTTGATTGCTTCTGTGACCTGTTGCACTGCAGACCCCACAAAGTACTGTGTTATGGTTGGATCACTTTTACCACCCATTGATTTTTGAAACTTTCCTGATGCATAGAAAGATAAAGTAGCAAGTACCTAAAATGAATAAATAACCGAATACAATTCATAAAAAAAAACAAATCTTTCAGTAGAGGTATACTATAAAAGTGTATAATAAAATATGAAAACCACATACAACATAAACAAAACAAAATGATGCTTACTTTACTTTCGACGGAAAACTCAATTGATTTAGTTGTTTCTGGTATCACAGGGGTTACTTCTTCGATAAAACTCCTGACCATATCTTTCGTTAATCGATAGGTCTCCATGAAGGTAGCGTCTGGAAGGTCAAATGGTTCAACATCCACTTTCAATAATCTTTTGTCAGGACTCCGCGCTTTCTCCATGGGCCGCGGCTCTTGCTGCTTCTGTGTATGAGAATTATCCCATTTCAAAAGTTCCAATATCTCTGGCTCTTCATCCACGACCGATATATAGCCTTCCTCTGGCGGTTTTTCAGCCATTTCAAATACTTTCGCAAAATTCAAAGCAAATAAACGAGAACAGAGATTATGGGAATAGAAGAACGATGCGTTGACATGACCACAGATTACTTAAAAAATTGACATTGTTGATCTGACATGAGGTGACTGTCAACGTTTGACAATTATAATAAAATGTTGCTATTTAAAAAATGGTACCTTTTGACAGCACTATTCGTACTAATTCGCAGTTGTGAACTGCGAATTATCTAACTTCCTATACATTTTGATTTGCCATCCGAATTATTTGTGTCGATAAATCGAAATTTATTTCACGTGTTACGTGTAATTTTTACTTATTTTGTATGTAGAACATACATACACCGATATGTCTGTCAATTGTAAACCGATTTTATTTTTTTATTCAATAGAGTTTACTACTGAGGTGGTCGCATTGTCACTAATTCAGGATCTGATGATGGTATCCCTGGGAAATCGAGAGCAAACTTAAATTTATAAGCACATGTATTTCATATATGTTTTCTAAAGCTATTTAAGTATTTTAACCAATGACAAACAGAAAGGCAAGGCGACAGTTTGAAGTCGGAATTTAGTTTTGTTCAAAAAATTGAATCAGTAATTGTTTAATGGTTTCTTTTTGACTCATAGAAAATATTGTTTTAGGACCTAAAATATTTCAATAATATATCTCTATAATATAATAAAATATATTCGAAATTAGATAAATAAATAGCCAGCAGGTATTGCATTGATTTCTCGTAAAATATACTTACAGGTGTGTGGTACAAACTGTAAACCGTTTATATAGTGAGGCATTAAACACTTGCCATTTCTTAGACGGAAGATAACTCAGATGAGTTATCTAGATGAGAACATCTCTATATAATAATTAATTGCTTTTCGTTATTCGTACTACTCAATAATAGTTACTTTGTTCGCAACTAGAAATGAAAATCCAATTAAACTTTACAATTACAACTTTATAGTGAAAGGGTACAACAATTGTTAAAGTTAGATCAACAACAACTTTAAAGACATCCGTTAGTCCACCGTAAACACTGAGAGGTCGGAAACTAAACATAAACACATCTTCACTAATTTAACATCAATTTTGAGCTAAGCTTTTAATTACGACAATAATACCTGCATACGTAGCACAACGAACTCGAGAAGATTTTGTCTACATTGCAACGTCACTCTTACTGCATGGAGACAGAAGAAACAGCCGCGCACGTCCTGCTGGAATGTAACGGAGTGACCAATTACCGGGCAACCTACCTGGGATCCCCAGGCTCCATTTGCGGAGACCGTACGGAAGAAGTAGAAGAACATCACTTTTCTTTGGTTATTGCATGGGAGTTGAAGTCTCAACATAAGAAAATTGACACGACGGTGTAGACGAAACGATTCTCGTGTTCTTTGTGCTACGCGTCATCTATAATACAAAATTATAATTATTAAAACGTAACAACTGTTATTTCTATTACTATACTGTTTATTGTTTTTAGAAATGATAATATCACATTGATTTAATTATAATTAAGACCAAGTACCGCTTTGTATACATGACCAGTTGAATTTCATAAAAAATTGGGTAGGTAGGATATTATATGCAGATAAGAATCAAGGAATTCGTCTTCGGCAACGAACCCTAACGAGCCCTTTGGGTACCTAATTTATTTGGTGCTATATTTAGGTATTATTGGTCAAACCATAATAATTTATCATCCAATATTAGCTATTAAAATTACTATTAAAATAACCCATTAACATGAGGTAGTCTTCAAAAAGTAAACATTAAACTATTTTATATATCTTTCACACTATTATGTGTTGTATGTATTATTATTGTTGGGCCAATTATTTGTAAGATCTATCAATGTGTGTTGAAATAAATGACTACTATTCTATTCTATTATCATCTACATGTTTGTATTAAATGAAAAATGTTAACTTTTTTATATAAATATAAAGCCGTATTAAATACGGTTTTATTATTGCATATAAGTTTCTGTAATTGATACACAATTACTAATAATTGTATGAATTGAAGTAAGTAGGTACTATCTACCTACATCGTATTTAAAACGAAATATCTCTAATATTCATAATATTTAAATAAGAATAATTGTTGTTTTCATGTACTTCTTAGTAATTAAATCAGCACACTAATATTTCGCACTTAATATAAATAAGAATATGGGTTTACTAAAAATACGAAAGCTTTTAATGCTCGTTTTCACCAACTCTAGCTCTAAATGTATCTTATAGATATTTATCTCTCTGTCTTCTTTAGATAGTAAAGAAGATAGAGAGAGATAAGTCACTAAGAGTTGACTCATTAGAAAACTTTTCCTGAAAATACATTTTTACAGTGAGCTAATTTGAAAGGTAAGTAGTTATTTTTCAATTAACGAAATTAAATATTCAATTAATTAATCACTAATAAATAATTACAATTCGTTATTAATTTTGGATTGATATTAACAGCATTTGCAAGAAACAAAATATTTATGACTGCTAAATATTGGTCCTTAAATTTCAATTTAATCTGTTGTGTACAGATTAAATTGAAATTTAAGTTCAGTACTACTCTTTCATTACTTTTAAAAGACAAATGACAGATGACATCTTTTATAATGGCAACTTTTAAGCATATTTGATTTATTTTAGCATCATAAAATATACCGCTTAAAATAAATCTACGGTGTATGGATCGTATTAATATCAGCTAACCTGACGTTCCTAAAAATTATTCTATCCCTTGCATATTTCATTGGAGTGAAAGAGTGGCAAATAACCTAAATTTACTTTAAGAAAACTCCAGCAGAATTGCCACCATTATGTTTCAAATTTAATTTTATGTTTGTTTATTTGATTTGATAAAGACGCCACTCGTCGTAGTTTCGAGTGGGAATGTTTTTTAAATATTCCAATACATTATATTTTTTTAATATAAGTAGTGTTCGTATTATAAAAAAGTAAACTTTAATATTATAATTTATAATGAAAAAATACAGCATACTCTTTTATAAATTTTTGTGAGCACCTACGATGTAGTGTCATTAATATCATTACTATGTTTATCTTTTAGATGTAATTATTATTTAATTATAATGTTAATTTATTCTGTAGTAATAGTAAAACCAATATCAAAACATTCAAATGTTGAGCGATAAAGGTTATAATACATAGTTAATATACAACATTCAACAACATTATCATATTCCTAACACATTATTTAGAATTACGTGAAGAGGTAGTCAGACAGATTATTTAATTACGTATTTTTACTAAATTCCTTACTGGTTATCATAAGAGATGTTAAAAGCGTAGTAATTAATAATTTCATAAGTGTTTCATAATTATTTCATTAAAAATAATATTTTAACTACCTTACAGTTAAATTATTGAAAGGAAATATTAGAGTATATAGGAAGACTTCAAAGAAATTATTTACATAAAGTATTACGCTGGCTGACCCGCGTGCAGCTCTCGTGGCGTCGTGGCCATTGTTCTTAACAACTTTTCTTTCAACTGTTGGAAGCTATAAGCTTCAATGTTTGTTTTAAAATTCTTTCACGGTCATGTGTCATTAGGTATCATAATAAATTTCGTCATTTTTCGAAAAAAGGTTACTTATTGAGTCCCTAATTAGAACATCTTTATTTTCTAAAGGGATAAGTTTTTATTCCGATTTTTACAATCGGACCGAAATAATAAGAATAATCGTGACGAATAACATGTCAGTGAGTGAAACATTTTAGTGTGCCACTAAATTAGCTGAAGGATAAGTTTTAATACTAACATTTATCGACATAGAAAAGGACGTAGAAAAAGACTTACAGACGAAACTATTCTCACTTGAAATCACTTTAGGTTACGTCAGACATTCGTGGAACACACCGCATTTAACTAATATAAATACATATGGCACAAAGTCTACGTGCCGTTAGTTTTATACTAATACTGCTAATTGTGTTCATGGCCGTTGAAAGTCCATTTGAGGATATGCTTTCTGATATATTTTACAACATTCAACATAGGTCCCAGAAGTCTTCCTTGAGGGACCCTCGTGGTACTTACACTAACAAGCACGATAGTATAACAGGAAAAATATGTAAAGACAATGTATAAAAGCAGTCGAAACGACATTAAGTCAACAACCTTAAGTAACAGGTAACAACCACATTTACGTTAAAATTAATAATTTTTGAAATACTCTTTTCAATGACGAAGAATATAATACTATATCAATTAAGTTTTCTCCTGGGGTCATAAGTTAAATATTTAACTTTTAATACAATGTTAAAATAGAACTTACTTATACTATTAATATTCCAAAGCTAACGATTAAATGGAATAAACAGATTTATAGACTAGCCGCTTATACGCATATGTCGGAAACGGAAAAGGTTACGAAAACTCGCATCTCGTCTCGCTTTGACACAGTGCAATAAAGTGACAGGTAGGTTTAGAGATTCACAAATAAAAAGTTTTCCAACTATTGTAAATAAAAGTTACTTTAAAAAGAAACAAAACAGTTAACGGCTGAATTGTATATTCGTTATATATATAGTGTGAGTTTCAATCGATGCGAAACTCGCCGTCTCTATCGTGTTTGTCGTCAGCTGTCAAATTGTATGCAAAAGACAGCAGCGCCTCTGTTGTGAAATATTGGAAACGTCTAGATATGATTGTAGATAACTCTATAGTATAGAGAGAGAGAGGCTTGCCACAGTTTAGTCACCAAGCAACCTCTGTTATTCATCCTCCTTTCCAGAGTTTTAATAGATTATTTATATTCTAGGGAATAAAACTTAAGTAATTTACATCTATCTGAAGATAGAATATATAGAAATTGGCTAAAGTCTTACGATATGTAACTAAACTATTTAAAGACAATCATGTAAGTTTTGCCCGATTTAATATAATTAAAATGTTTGAAAACCTACTTTCTTAATTAGTTCATCTGGTTCGGTTAACATATTTTACAAAACTAAATTTAAGTTATACTTACTTTTCAATTATTTTACATTTCTTATTATATTAGACAATTTTCTCTATATACCTTAAGTTACAAGCGTATCAAGACGTTACGATCATAGTTGCGTTTAGCTGAGAAATACAACGATCAAAACGCCTCAAACCAATAAAACTTATACTTACGAGGTTATAAAGAACCTCGTTTTAGTAGGATTTGATACAACAAAATTATCCAATTCAATAAATTTGCCTATAGCAATATTTTTAATAACTAATCATTCTAATCTAAAGACTATGTTCTAATACAGACTGTGTTTAACAAAAAGTTTAAAACTCAAATAGTTTTATACCTAAACATTGGCTGTAGTATTTAGGAAAGTTTGAATCAATTTTTACTTTAATTTTATTATTTTATAAAGTCAAAGTGTAAAAGTAAAATTTTTTATTTAACTTTAGTACATATTGAACGTAGATCTAAGCGTAAATCAACAATGAATAAAACATATTAATGGAAAAGAAGAAAATCGGGCTAAGTCTCTGAAAACAGTATTAAATATAATTTATTTTTCTAATGTATCTGGATTAAAATATTATTTATTTAAATCTAAGTTTAATCATAAAAAGTGTTAATTCATAAATATTGGATTAATTGTTTACTTCAAAAGCTAATCAAATTTTTCATGAAAAACGATATAGATAAATTACAGAATACATAAAACATGTTTCGCTCGCTGTCTAGTCAACTTAAACAGCCAATATTTAAAACCGAATGCCGTCTCCACACTATATTTCTCTTTGTTCTGTGATTTATGAAATTTTTCCTTTTTAGAACTTCTGGAGCTGTAAAACCGAATCTAAGAGAGATTAACAAAGTATTTAAGTGATATGTTTACACATCACATCACTTAATTGACTTCGATGATATTTAGGAAATATAACTTACGTTACTTTTCTAAGTAGAATAATATTTGAATTCATATTAAGCTTACAATATTAAATTTTAATGATTAAGATTCTTAGAATCTGCTTAAAATTATTGAAATTGTAATGTGTTCTTAAGATAGAAATTATGTATATCATTTCATAAACACGTTTCACTCAAATTTCTCCTTAAGTAATGCATCAGATAGTAACATTTATATGTAATTTATTAGTCTACACAAATATATAATGGCGGTTTTTACACACCTTTTTATTAATTATCTCATCAATTATTATTGATTTACGTACTACTACAAACAACTTATTTCATTTAAGAATATTATTTGAGATTAACAATCGAATTAGTGCTTTTAAAGTAGCGTTTTTAGCAACGCAATTATTAATGATTAAAAAAACAATCCCATTACTCATTCATTCATTATAAGGTATTTATGTCATGTTAAATAATGACATGTATCGTCAAAACCAAATTTTTTCAAATAATCTAAATTAATTCACTTAAAAACACATAATACAGCGTTAGCAATAGCGTCCAGTAACGTTAAAGCAAAGACTAATTTCATTCTGATTTCTTCTTCCTAAAGCTGGACATTCTCGGTGAGTGCGAACATCATGCGTCTGAATACCTACAAAGCACAATATTTTGCTTAGCCAAACCCCTAGACATCCGAAGCCGTGATATTCGCCATAGAGTACACTAGTCTCGTTCCTCGATTTACATACTGTTCGAAGAGGAGTAAGTTTCAAACGGAGGTTGGCTTTCACTAAAAGCAGATTTAGATAACGGTCTCTGTGCTATGCAATATGCAATTATAATAATTTTAACCAGAATCTTTGGCGGTCAATATTTCCTTCACTCGCTAATGAACAGACCAAGCCTGAAATTAGCCTACGCAAAGGAAGTAACGCGCTCTCTCTAGCGGTCGGACCTAAGCGGCGCGAGCGCAGCCAGAGAAGCGCGGCGTCTGCGCTAGGAGGCCGGCGACGCGGGCGACACGTGCTGCAGCCCCGCGGCCGAGCCCCGTGCCGCGCGGGGCTCCAGCTCTAGTGACAATGTATACTGACGCTCTTCAGCGATCACAAGCGACCGGTCCAGAAGAAAGTCGCACACCTAGATAGGTGAAGAAGGTACATTTAAAACCTGAATCATGTTTATTGGTCACCAATAGAACTTACTAAAATTAATTTACGCTTTCCATGCTTTCAAGATTTCTAAAAACACTCACCTTGGGTATATGATCTATCTTGTATGGAGTTTGTTGAAAATTCCTTATTTCTCGAATCACGTGAGCAATCTAAAAAAGTATATGTATTATTATTATTACTATAATCCTACTTAAGAAGACAATTATTTTAAAAATATTATGTGTTGTATACCATTCGCATTTTTGAAAAGTTAAGAAGCCCGTCCGGTGTGTAATTAGATGTGCCTTCCTCGATAAAGGACAAATCTGATAAATACATTCCCAAATAAGGTATACAAGGTGGATCACATCTGAAAAAAACAAATTATAAAAAATTAAGTGTAATTAACTTTAAAAATATGCAATCCAAAAATAAATAAAATATATTTACCGATGTAATGCGTCTCGAAGGATTCTAAAGCGACATTCTGATGATATAATAGTTTGCATCCTTTCAATTGTCTGTTTGCTCTGAAAATAAAACCAAAATCGGAATCGGAATAGCAATTTGTTAACGCTTGTGATGAGGTAACGTATAAATTAAATTCTCGTAAACGATTTTTAGCTTTTACTCGTATAAGGGACAATACAATACAGTAATTTTTGCACGATCATAATTGCGACAGTGGCGCCGTAAGTGGTAAATTGGCGCACTAAACTTCCAATAGTTAAGTCTCTTCATATGACAGTAGATGGCGGTAACATGCCCCCGGCCTTGGAAGCACTACTTCCAACAGGAACATGCTGATGCGATGTAAATAATGTCGTAGTAGGTTGAGTGTGGTCGTCTCCATTGGTAGGCTCCACTGGTAATGGACAGATCTTGGAGAAAGCGCGCTGGACTACGCCTGAAGCTGTGCGAATGTCTGCGACCCGCGACACGCCGTCTCCACCCATATACACACGTATAACTCGTCCCAACCTCCATTGTAGTGGTGGCAGGTGCTCTTCCTTAATAAGAACAAGACTGTGAAGTTTGACATCTTCGGCATGCTGCTTCCATTTCGTTCTAATCTGAAGTTCGCTGATATATTCAGTTGACCATCTTCGCCAAAAGTGCTGTCGAAGCTGTTCAACCCGTTGATAGCGAGTAAGGCTACTAGTTCTCTCATTGGTAAGGTCACGTGTAGCCGGCGAGGTCAGCGATCGGCCAATGAGGAAGTGACCTGGAGTCAGTGGTAAAAGGTCGTCCGGATCTGAGGATAAAGGTGACATGGGTCGGGAGTTCAGGACGGCTTCAATTTGCGTCAAAACAGTACTGAACTCCTCATAATTTAAATTTGCATTTCCTATTACACGTTTAATATGGAATTTGCAAGACTTCACCCCCGCTTCCCAAAGACCTCCAAAATGGCTTGCGTAAATAGGTATTCTATGAAATTGGATACCATGACTTGTAACATAATCTGAAATGGTTATGGAATTATCCTCCAAAACTGTAGAAAGTTCTTTCTCCGCACCAACGAAATTTTTTCCATTGTCGGAGTACATTTCAACCGGTTTACCGCGTCTAGAAATAAACCGCTTAAACGCTAATATATAATCGTTACTGGAAAGACTACTAACTAACTCTAAATGTATAGCACGCACAACAAAACAAATAAATAAACAGATATAACCTTTTGTTAATTTAGCACCTCTGCCTTTGCGGTTCAATATCATCACTGGCCCAGCATAGTCAACACCACAACGCATAAATGGATACCCAGGGTTCACGCGAGCACTAGGTAGATTACCCATAATAGGTGTCAATGGTTTCGCTTTAATACGCGCACAGCATACACACCTATGCACTACATTTCTGGCCAAATTTCGACCACCGAGTGTCCAATAATGTTCACGCAAAGTTGATAACAAAAGCTGAGGGCCCGCATGTAACAAAACTTTATGTTCACTCTCGAATAACAACACTGTAAAACGATGTTTTGAACACAACAATAATGGATGTTTTTTGTTGTAGTCGAATTCAGAATTACACAAACGACCGCCAACTCTAATCAATCCGTAATCATCAAGAAATACGTTTAGACTTGCGATTTTATTATACATTTTTTTATTCTCGATAGATTTTAACGATAAATTTTTAATCAAATTATTGTGTATTTCCTTAAACGACTGCGACTGTGCTATACGAACTAATGACGTATGCGACGCATCTATCTCATTCACGGATAATGCTCCCGTTTGTCGCTGATATCTCGCGCTCTTTCTTGCGCGTATATTATTGATGAAACGCAAAACGTAAGCAATTGCGTGCTTCAATTTTGTTAAAGACGAAAATCTATTGAAATCAATTAATTCTATTTGTTTAATGGCACAAAAACTAACTTTTTTTAAATTTAATTCCGGAAGTTCATAATTATTTGTTGAAATTAATTTTTTATCTGTTAAATTATAGTCTAAATAATTGTATTTGTGTAAACAATCTGGACCGCGCCACCACAGTTTTGAATCGATAAGCGAGTTCATGTTAAGGCCTCTAGACACTAAGTCTGCCGGGTTGTCCTTACCTTTTATGTGTAACCATTGTGAATTTCCAGTTAACTCATTTATTTCTATTACTCTGTTCTGGACAAACGTTTTTAATAAATGAGGAGACATTCGAAGCCAACCCAAAACTATGGTAGAATCTGTCCAGAAAATTACCCTTTCGAATTTTAATGAAAGCGATTCGACTATTTTATTATATAATTTAGCTCCTATCACTGCACCACATAGCTCAAGCCGAGGAATTGTAACTACTTTTAAAGGGGCGACCTTACTCTTTGCACACAGTAATTTAACTACAATTCCCGAATCACTGTACGTTCTTATATAAGCACATGCACCATAGGCCTGCTGCGATGCATCCGAAAATATGTGCAGTTCGGTACGCACGTAGTCACTGCGTACAAACCGTGGTATGCGTAACTTGCATAAAGATTGCAATTCGACCATGAAGTTAGTCCAAGTGCTTACCACGTCATCAGGTACGGGATCGTCCCACCCAGTTTTAAGTAGCCATAATCTTTGCAGCAATATTTTGGCAATTATAATCGTAGGCGTCAGTAGGCCTAAAGGATCGTAAATTTGAGCAATGGTTGCCAACATGCCACGTTTGGTTAAGTTTAAATTATTAAAATCTATTTTTGTCGTATAATATAATTCATCTGTGGAATTAAACCAGCCTAACCCTAACGTTTTATTTTGGGTATATTCTCCTACAGACAATTGTTTCGTTGTAGTTTGTGTAACATCGCAACTAAACATCCATTTTCGCAAAGGAAAACAACCTGATTGAAGAATCTGAGATATCTTCTTACATATTTTTTGTAACACAGTAGGATCATCATGACCTGTGATAAGATCATCAACGAAAAAGTCATTACGTATTATACGACTGATATTATCATCGTCGCATTCGTTAGCGAGTTGCCGTATGCAACGCATACTTAGGTACGGTGCCGATGCAGTGCCGTATGTGACTGTATTAAGCTGATAACAATTTAACGTATCGGATGGTTGTTCCCTCCAAAGAATCAGCTGATATTGTCTCATGTCAGCCTGTACCTGTACTTGCCTAAACATCTTTTCAACATCAGCGCACGCGACATGTCTATGTTGTCGAAATCGTAATAATATAGAAAAAATGTCATTTTGAAGGGGCGCTCCCACGTACTGTATGTCATTTAATGACTTGTTTGATGTAGTGACGGCACTTGCGTCAAAAACAACCCTTAATTTTGTAGTTAAACTATCCTCACGATATACGCCATGATGAGGAAGAAAATAATGAGGAGAATCGTATGAATTTATCCGCGTCATGTGACCTAATTCCTCATATTCACGCATGAAATTAAAATACATTTCTTTGTATAGGGGTAGCTTACTTAATTTCCGCTCTAAAGATAAAAATCTATTGTGAGCCATCGTATATGAGTCACCAAGAACGTTAGTGGGTTCTTTAAACGGTATGCGAACCTGGAACCGACCGTTTTTGTCGCGTGTAGTTGTACTAACAAACAAGTTCTCACAATCGATTTCATCTTTAGTGAAAACCTGACCTACATTTGCGACATTTTCAATCTCCCAAAACCTACGAATTTCGGAATCTAAACCCTGAGAAATATTACATGATACCTGCTTTGTAATGCGCAGAGTATCTGTGTAAATGGGGCCTGATACAAGCCAACCTAACTTGCTATTCTGTAGGTAGGGACCGCTTGGTAAACGAATTTTATTATCGTATATTAATTCCCAAAATTTGTCAGCACCTATAAGGAGCTCGATCTCTGAAGGTACATTAAAGTTTGGGTCTGCTAACGAAATATTGTCCGGTAATTGTATAAAATCTCTACTAATATAATTAGAGGGTAAACGCATGGTAATATTTGGTAAAACTAGGCAAGTAATATTCGTATTATAATTACTCAACCTTGAACGAATATGGATATTACATAAATTATTCGACTGTGAGACCGACTGTCCCACACCCGAGACACGAATTGTGGACTGTATAAATGAAGCATTCAAACGTTTACATAATTTCTCTGTTATGATACAATGTTCACTTCCGTTATCCAGAAGTGCCCGTACAGAATGAAATTCTTTTTGATCATCCGCTATTTCTAATAACGCTGTAGACAATAATACCTGAGGGAGGCGTCTCAAGTTATTCGTGTGCGTGTTGTATAAAGCGCTGTCTGTGTGAGTATGGAGCGCTGTAGTAGACGTGCCGCTGCCACCGCTTGCGCCATTCGCTTGTTTGTTATGATCGCTGTTTAATGTCGTATCTGTATGTAATAAGCTATTGTGCTTAGATTGACACTGTTTGCATGGACCAAACAAGCAATCCCCGACAGGGTGAACTCCACGCAAACAGTTCCGGCAAAGTTTATGTTCATCTACAAAGTTTGATCTGGCTTTTACTGGTAAATTAAGGAAAACAGTGCAAGTGTAAAGTGCATGATTACCGCGACACATTAAGCAACTGCGAATACGTTTCTCAAACTTATTTTTATTTGTAGTTACGTAACTATGAACATTATGTTGTGTTGATTGACGCTTAGAATCGTATTGATATTTATCTTGCGTATTTTTTACTGTAGGAACCATAGATTTTGGGTGATTAATATGAATCATTTCTAAAGTATCGGCTCGGTTACGTAAAAATGACAACAAATCGTCCAATTTTAGCTTGGTTTCTAAACTAGTGCTTAAAATCGAACCTTTATGGTTTTCCCACTCGCGTTCAGTGTACACATCGAGTTTAGAAACAATTAAATATATAAGCAATGTATCCCATTTATCTGTTGGTTCTTGCAGCGTTTGTAATGATCGTAAATTACGCAATATAGTATCAATCAATGTTCTTATCTGTCGCGGTGACTCTTTGGAAATAGAATTAATATTAAAGAGTGCTTTAACATGATTGTGAATTAAAAGTCTTTCGTTATGGAATCTACTTTCCAACAACTCCCACGCATGAACATAGTTAGAACCCGTGAATTCCAAAGCACTTATGACTTGCAAAGCACTGCCACTCAATGAAGACCTTAAATAATGAAACTTTTGTATGAAATCTAAATCAGTACGTTTATGTATTAACGAAAAATATGAATTTTTAAACTCCAGCCAATCATCATAAGAACCGTCAAAACATGGTAATTTAATATCTGGTAGCTTAACGTTAGAAATAGCTTTTTGCTGCTGTGAGGCACACTCAGAGCTGTTAGGTCTTTCCTCAGATTTAAGTAATTGCTGAGCTACTGCTAAGACACTGTAATATGAGGTTTCAAAAATATCCCTATATTCTAAATGTTCATCTAATTCATTTTCTTCGACTATTAATTCTATGTTATTCTGAATATTGTTAAATTCTTGAAATGTATCTTTAGCAGTTTGTAGGCGAATTTGCAATTCAGTTTTTTGTAATGGGGTAAGTGTGTCACAATCAATTTTAACTATATACTTTTCTAAAAGAGTAATACGGCCTTTTAATGTACCACGAAGACGTTTAAGATCACTTAGGCTAGGTTTTCGAGGCGATTTTAATAATTCCAAACTAGACTTTTTATCGTCAGCGCTCATTTTGGAGGTAGGAAAGAATAGAGGTTAAGTACTCACGATTATCCAGAAATATATATGCTTGTTTTCTTGAAGCTGGAAAGAAAGCACTGTTTTAACGCAAACTAATATTCGGGAAAGGACACAGAAGGGATACGACCTGGTCTTGATATGCCGATGCTGGTACTTCTTGCTGATGCAGCAATCTCGGTGTTTCGATTATTTTTCCTTTAGGGCTAGTTTCTTTTAATTAGTATCTTGAACTAGTATTCGGAGCGAAGGTCCATATGTTAACGCTTGTGATGAGGTAACGTATAAATTAAATTCTCGTAAACGATTTTTAGCTTTTACTCGTATAAGGGACAATACAATACAGTAATTTTTGCACGATCATAATTGCAACAGTGGCGCCGTAAGTGGTAAATTGGCGCACTAAACTTCCAATAGTTAAGTCTCTTCATATGACAGTAGATGGCGGTAACACAATTGTATAATGACAAGATACATATAAATAAAAATTCACCTTATAAAATAACCTTTGATGTATAAAACAACAACTAATATATTATGCAATAACAAAATTACATGAAAACTACAAAACGATCGTATTAACCACTACAGGGTGAGCTAAACATATACTTTTTTTTATATAAAAAGCTCAGCAAATGACTCGAGACCACCTGATAATAAGCAGTAGAGTATGTGTAGATAGCTAGTGCAGCATGCGACAAACTGCCCTAGGCACTTCCACCTTGCCGGCCGAAAAAGTGCTTTCTCACGCCTCTTTTAAAGAAACCCATGTTGTATGGAAGAGGGAATACGTGTGCCGGTAAGGAATAGACTGTTAGACTTAGACCGTTTGACAATTACACCTAATCTTGAATCAAAATATTGCTATAAATGGGTTATAACACGCATGACATAAACGATCTTAAAATTAAAACTTAACAATTTAAGTCCTAATTATGATGTCCAATGTCTTGATAATTCAAGACATTGGACATCATTGTTACTAAATATGTACTTATTATACACATTGATGAGTGTCTCAATAATGTCAGTATTACTTACGGTTTTAGAAACTTTCTCCCACGTTTTTTTAAGGCGATAAACTGAGGTGTTAGATAATGCAGCACACACTTGGAGTACCCCATTGAAATTATGAAGACAGCGGGCTATATCGGCCACTGCTGCCCACTTCTCAATTGCAGCAACTCGACCTAAGATTAAAATTTTATTTTCAAACTTTAAAGTTAGGATCCTATAGAAATATCTTTCCTCATTCTTTGGAATACACTTACCAGCTAAAGTATATTTCTTTAGGATTTCAGAAATAACCAAGTTAGAAATATGATTGAAATGTGACGTCATCAACAGGATATGAGGTGCTCGATCCGCTTTATCAGCCTTCGTCCAAGCTTGACCCAGAAATTCCCTGAAAAATATTCCAAACCAGGTTGCCATTAATATTATATAATTACAACTTGTCAATTTTTGATTGCACAAAATAAACGATATCTTACTCGCTGTGAATGGAACTAAAGATCTGATAATCCAAGTAAGTCATTTGCTCAGCAATTTCCAGAGCAGATAGGGTTTCAACGCTTTCCTTTGTTGGTATCTGCAGAAAAAATATTATATGGCTTCAATATTAGATAACCAAGTATTTAGTATGCTTAGTTGGTATAAGTAAGAACAAACTTACATGAGGAGGATTAAAAAGCGCTTTCAAGTCCACAGCGCGATCCGGTGCTCGTTCAAGGAGACGTAATAACTGCGCAGCTGCTTTATGTTCAGCTGGTAATAGACCTGGACTACCTTCTATCTCCTTCAAGAAGTCCATTGTCAAACCTCGCAAGCGCTCATCAGCCCAAAAGTCGTGGGAATGTTTTGAGATCCAATGTCTGAAGAAAATTATCAATATTTGTACATATCTCAAGGAAAATGTTAATTAAATTAAAAACTAATTCTCCAAAGGTACAAACTATGCTCGGCGTTTTTCTACTTGATCAAATCAGAAATCGAAAGAAAGAGTACTAGGGTTGCCGAAGAAGCCCAAAGGATCGGGAGCTAAAGTGGCAGAGGGCAGGGTCTATTGCAAAAAGGACTGATGGCCGTTAGCCAATACTAGTAGCGGCCTATTGGACGCATACCGGGAGACGCTATGTTGGTAGGACCAAAGATACGGTAAAGATCGCGGGAAGTCGCTTGATGCGGGTAGGGCAGGCTTAGAGATCCTTGTCCAATAATAGTTCTCGGAATAGTCCAACAGTGGACGTTTCTCGTCTGATATGAATAAATGCATCAAAAACTTAATGCTAAATTTGATCTAATGCTAACATTTTGAGTTTACCTCAGCACATTAAGCACCCTCATAGTAGCTGCTGTGGATATTACTGAATCGCGTCTTGTCGTTGGTGGTGAAGTAGGCGGTGGTGACCTTGGGTTGGATGATGCTGAGGTAGCTACTGCAAAAGCCACTGCTGCAGTCGAAGTACTGCTCCTAGACCAAAACATCTAGTTATTGATGAACAAATAAAAAGCTATTATAAAAAAAAAATATAATCCCCATTTCTGTTTTTGCAAAGTATTTGACTAAAATGAATTTTCAACTTAAAGACGAGCAAAAAGTTTAAATTATATGAAAGTTTTTCAAAGTAACTTAAGATTAGAGAGAACAGAGTCTAGGTATAATATAACAACAAAATTTTATATAGACAGCAATATATATAACGAAAAGAGAGAAAAAGAGTGTTGCATGCAATAACTAATGATAGTGGAACAGAGGATAGATGCCGAAACTAGAAAAATTAATTATTAGGAAACTAAAGTTTTATTGAGTATAATCGAAAGCATGCATAAGTTTTAATGAAAATTTAAAAAATGTTAGGTAATAATTTCGAACCGTCGCCAATTTTGATTCTAACTAATGAACATTCTTTCAACTTCACACCTAAATGTATGTTTGTTCATGATCAAATCATTAGTGCCAATGTCCTAAAATAGATCATAGAACAATTGCACTACATCACTGAAGATCATGTTTTTAATAGTGAACATCTAAGAATAAATATAAATGAAAAAATTTAATAATCCATTATATCGGTGTCGATTGTAGACAGTATCACGCTGCGGGTTCTATTAGTAGTACATTGTGTGCTGAAGAGACAATGATTATAATATATAAAGAACTGTGAGTGGTATTATGACATTAGCGCGGTAATAGTGTTTGTGCTGGAAATATCACAAATTCAATCTGGTATAAAAATGTTCGGTTTTTGTGGAATATTATGTTATGGGGTTATTTTTTTTAAACAAAATTATCAAATAAGGGCAAATACAGACGAATTCTCTAGGTAAAGCGTAATATCTCAAAATATACTCCTCTACGGCTGGTCTACTTATTACCATCTCTACATCGTTTACCTTCACCAATCACTCACCACAACAGGTCTTTTCCAAAGCTGTTAAATGAATATGAATTATTAAAAAACAAATTTTAAGAAGACTAAAATTTTAAAATGCATTACAATAAAATTTGTTAAAAAAAGTTCCTTTACAAAAACCCCATGACACCCAGAACAATTTAACTCAATGAATCGTGTCGTGCATAAGCTGTAATAACGTTAATAAAATTGAGAATAATAATATACGAAATGTTTAACATTATACGAAAAGGTAAGAGATACATGCGACAACACTGAGAATTATGAGCTCCCACTCTTGTGCCATAGAATAAAGGAATTCCCCGGTTAAATTGATTAATGAATGGAAGATGAATTAAGTATAAAAGGCAACAGATTTTGTCTTACCTCCTGTGCGACTGCCTGAACGACGTGATAACTACCCCCGCTTTAGGCTGACTTGTTTCACGTCGGTAATTCTGAAAGGCAACCAAAATAGATAGTACATAATTTATTTTGATTATAAATGCCAAAAATTACTTAAAATTAAGGTTTAGTTACCTGTGCCACCTGTGAGACTTGCGACGTGACTGAGGAGCGAGGTTCGGAGCCGCCCCAGTAGCGGCGCCGCTCGCTGTTGATCGACGCGTTGGTGTAGCGCCGTTCCCTACTTGTTTATTCAAATAACAATTTTGAAACTTAAGAAAGATATTTTTAAATCATTTCAACAAAGAAGTTTATTACATCTTGGTAAAAATTTGGATATACGGATCAGTGTCCTAACACTGATGCCCATTGCACTAACCATTCCAACCACCAAGATAAGTGTCGATATTTGACAAATATATTGAAGAAAGAGAGATACAAAGAAAGATATATAAGTGTCAGAGGCCTAAGCCATGGGACGGTTGGTTAAAAAATAAGCACGAGTAAGTTTAAATAAAAAACCAAATAAACTTTGCATTTTTTAATAAGTTGATTTGTCAAATGTCTTCGCTATTGAAAAAATAAGTAAAATTAAAATATTTTTCATTTCTACCTGAACTGTGTTCTAGTAAAATAAGCTTATTCATTTGATACCCATTACGAATAGCAAAGGTTTTAAACAAATATGAAATCCTCCATTTTGTACGACGGCCACTTTAGATTTGGATTTTTTCTATATTGTCTGTATTCAACTAATCGAGCCTATATTGAGGAGGTTGTGAAGAAATATATGCTCCACCAAATTGTGGCAGCAGTCATTTTACAAAGACAGTTATAACTTTAAATTCTATTGTCATCAGAACTAAAGGTGTGCCACAATTTCAGACCAATCGATCAACATCAATTTGACGCAACAAACACGGTTGGCTTATTAAGTCTACGCAAGAACGGCTATTAAGTTTAAGTTTATTACCTTTAAGAACAACAGATGTTATTGTATGTCACAGAAAAGACGGCCTTAGTAATAATCGTTGTAAAAAGTCTAAACAAAACAGATAATATAATAATAATAATATAATGTTACGACATTGATGGGTTGCAGGACAAATACAATATTATTTTTTGGACTGACTAATACTGTTGGCCGCAGATGGCCTTTACAGCGTTACCGGGGTTTTAAGGAGGCGAGAACCTTGGAGAGTCCTCAAGCCTTAAGGGGCGATTCGCCTCTGGAGGAGTTCTAATCGACAGGCATCACTTCCTGGGGAGGTGTCCCGCTGTCTCTTAGAGTCTCCAGGGCGCTCGAGCCATGAGGGGACAAATACAATAGCTAACAAAAGATCAGTACTTACGCATATCGCGCAGCATTCGAGTCAGAGGCACGCCTGGGCTCAGCGGGTGCGGCAGCAGCGGCTACGCGCGCGCTGTCTGAACGACGTCGAGCGTCCGCCAGCGCGCTGCTTGCGCTCACCGCCGCTGACCCCGCCGCCGACGATGGCGCTAGCCGGCGCGGGCTCTCCGACATTGTGCGAACGCGCTGATGTAAGGTCAGAAGTCAAGATAGTATAACAAGAGCATCGGTAGGAGCTTCGGTACTGTTTGGGTGATCAGACCATCGGCACTAAGTTCAATATATTGTTGAACGCTTTATATTAAATCTTAATAAAATGAAATGAATTTATTTAGCTTTGAATGCTGGTTAGAATGTTAGAATAAGCCTTATCCAGCGTATATAGAGAATTGAATACATAAAGGAAAAAAGGGAAAGTATTTAACCACTATCAGATTTAAAAGTAACTTGAACTAATCTGCTGTTTGCCTTTTCGAGATGATAATAAGCCGGTCACTAATGTGCTTTGTGCACTTAATTCACTCGCACCTTCCTAACGATTTTCAAAATTTTTGACACTTTTTATAATTATGATGCCCATCCACGATTTAGGTTTGTGACATAGTGCCAATATAAAATAATCATTTAAATTTAAAAGAAAAAAATATCATCATTTACTTAGTTGAGATTACTTACGTATATCGTAAGTAATCTCGACTCTGCTTTTCTGTCAGCTTTTGAGAAATTTCAAAGAGGTTACCTCTGAAAACCGTTGTGAGATCTTAAACTTGTCGTCAATTTTATATTTAGTCTTTTCTTGCTCCTCCTCCTTGTACTTGATGTCTTCATCGCTCTGGTCCACTAACTCTATGCTCTCGTCTTTCATTAAGGCCGCCGCCGCGTCGTTGTCTTTGGTCGGGGATTTCGTATCTGTCTTCGTGTCGGACTTAGATGCTGCGTGCTCAGGACTGACTCGCTTTGGACTCCCGACAAGAGTTACTGAGCTTATGGCTCCGGGAGACGATGGAGATGTGCCTGTAGGAAATTCGTAGAAAGCTAGATGAATTAACGAATTACCTATTTTTATCAAAAAATTGTAAACTCCCTTAAAAGAAACTGGAAAAAACCGAACATAATACTAACTATAACTATATCACATATGACAAGAACATGCGAAAAAGGTCGTGGTCAAAGGTCGGTCAGGTTTCACAGACTCAGTATATTTTCCAACCATGCTGTTCCAATTTAAGTTAAAATTATTTTTTAAATTAAAATTAGGTGGATCTGTAGCACTTCACCCGATACAAATCTTAAAGCGCTTATTTTAAGTTTCTCTTGACTCACTAAGTTACATTTTTAACTTTGTTGAAGCTTAATATAAATACCTTTCAGTGTCTCGTTGCTGGACGATGTAGCCATAATTTTCGGTATTGTCAAGTGGCTGTTATCTTCTTCGGCCTTTGGTAAGCGTGATTAATAATAATAATGATCAACTTTAATACTTATATTACATAAATAGTTTATAATAAAAAAAACTGTAATGATCTTTCGATTTGATAAAACAAAGATTTAAAAACCAGCTCTTCAAAAATTTTGTAGGTAAATACGCCACCGACGCATCTATCTTATTAAAAATATAACGTTGCTCTTACAATACTTGCTTATAGTTAATACGTTTTATTCAAAAGTAATGAATGTTATAACAGTGCAAATAACAACTCATGAAAATACTTAACTGCAAATAACAATAAATTAATTTTACCCTTTCATCCTTAACGTGGTTAGTTATATTTCCGCGTGTACTGATTATGAGAAAAAAAACAATATATATTAATTTATTATACAAAAATATTCGTATACCTTGCTGACAGAAGACGTTCTCCTTGAAGGTGCCATCAGATACGGAGATAATTTGTCTTCTTCCTCGCCTATGGTTTAAAAAGGCATTATTTTGTGAAATGGTTTAATAATTGTCATGTCATGTTACAATTTCTAGAAATCAAACAGACTACAAAAAACTATGGCTGTTTCCACCAAACCCTTCATTAGCTTAAGTGACTCAATATCTATATTAAACAAAGCCAAATATCGCTATCTGAAGAATAATTGTTGGAAAGGGGAATCAATTTCTTGAATTAAGCTTATTTTAATTTTAAATTCTTACTTTTCCTCGAAGTCTTCCAGAATCGTGACTGCCAATCTCTATCGCTGTATTCTGATCCGTAACCTGAAATATTATGTATATCACACAAATGGGAAATACTTATTTCGTCCTTCTTTATTAATATGCCAAACAATATCAAACTAAAGGGAGAGACAAATAATAGTTTTTTAATCAGATAAGTAGAGATGTAAGGTTAGGTGCGATAGTCACCTGATACCGAGCTGGCGGCGCTAGTCTTCCTGGTGGCGTCAGGCGGCGGCGCCAGCTCCATCTCCTGCTGCGACTGCTCGTAGAAAACCTGCTTTAGCGCTTCCAGCACCGTCACGCCATCCGTGAACACTCGGTACGTCAACAGGAACGTGTTCAGGAAGTCCACGGACAGGAAACGGAGATCTGGTGTTGTTAGTTCTCTTTCAAGTCGTTCTTGTTCAAGCAGCCTTACTCACGTGACTAGACCTTAGCATTATCGCATAGATACTGTTGACTATACTTTAATATCTTAACATTGAAGTAGCCCTCGTTTGTTTTAACAAACTTCAAAAAAAGAGGAGGTTCTCATTTCCAATATATATTTTTTGGGATATTTGTTACGCACGTTTTCTGTCAATTGTGAAACGATTTTCAAAATTCTATTTTGTTCGATAGAGTATATTCCTAAGGTGGTCGTATAGTCACCATGACAAGGATCTGATGACGGTTAAGGCACGTGGTTTTTCTAAAGCTATTCGAGTTTAAACAAGACTATAAACCGACTTGAAAACACTAAAAAGCTAAATATAATTCAATATAGGTTATCCAATTCTAACAACGCATCTTAAAACATCACCTTTATTAAAAATAGAAGTTACTTCAAGGTTAGACTTACTAAATTGTCATCATGAGTAAGGCAGTCTTTAATATGGCTAAAAAGCTTCTTTAAGCTTTTGTTTTTTAATATAATCTATATAATTACCTAGAAGAAAGGGAACTAAAAGAGAAAGAGAAAATGAAGATTAGTTGTCAATAGACTAAACTAATTTCCAGCCTTTTCATTATACCATATGACATTTACAAAATAGCATAGCATTGAAAGGAGTAACAAAGCAACAGACCGGTGAGTCTCTGCAGCAGGCGCTGCGGCGTGGCCGAGCGAATCTGCGGCACCTTGCAGGAGTTGAGCGTGCGGCTGAAGCGGATGTCCACATCGTCGGTGAAGAGCGCGCGGTCGGAGCGGCACGCCGGCAGCGACGCCGACGCCGCGCCGCACGCACCGCACGCACGCAGGAGCTCCGTTAGCGCTGCGCTCTCCATGCACTGCGCTAACTCGCTCGTCCAAGCGGCTTTCTCTTCTAGAGTTGCTGCCACTGATATATGGAGAAAGATGATGTAGCCTTTTCTAAACTTAATGCTAACCACCTATCTACTCATATGGAAAGAACCACTTTCCAGCGACACATAAGATGTCAGATGATATTGACAAAAGACATATGAATGGTCAATTGTCATTGAGAGATCACTAGTTGGCGGAAACTATCATATGAAATGGCCATTTATGATCTCTCTCTATCTCTAAGAGAAGTAAAACATAAAAGGACAATGGGAAACTGATGAAATTTAAAAAGTGTTTTTTATTTTGGCTCAACAATATGGCATATTACTAAATTTTTTTGATTTCTTTTATAAGAAAATTTTAATTTTAATATGAATGTTTTGCATTGCTTACGTATGGGATAGGGCATAACTGAATAGTAACTTGATTTTTAAGTTGCACTTACCTAAATAAGCACATATTTGCTCCCCCTTCACCTCCACAAGGATCTTGAAGTCCTTGCCTTGATAGATGTCACCTCCAGGAGACGAGCATACAGATGTAGAATCTGAAGAAACATCGTGGCTTAGACTGACATGGCATTTTAGCAACTATGTGAAATTGAGTGTGACAATAAGTTATTATTAATATCATTGAATTATCTAAGGACGCCTGATTTGATGCACTCGAAGTGTCTTATGCAAGGCTATTGTGGTAAACGCAGTGAAGAGCTGATAAAGCTCAGCAGGGGCAACATGGTTGTATTGATTAGAAATTTGACAGAACACTGCAAAATAAACAGACAATGCACCTCCTAATCTATTAACGAAGCCTTCATCTGGCGAAAAACATAATCGATCCAAATGTAATTAAAATCCTTAAAGCTAGGAAAATCCTGAACTCTGAGATCAAAGAACTATTTTAAACTATTGGTGGCAAGTCACAACTTGTAGGTCTCAGTGACAAAACAGTCTGAAATACTGCATAACCCCACACCATAAATAATAAATAATTAAATTCTCACCATCATCATCATGGTTTGAAGGGTCTTCAACAAGCAGAGCATCATGTAAGGGTAACTTTCCCGTGGGGGGTAAGTGTAGGCGACCGCCCGTAGCCCTCGTGGTTAACAATAAGTGGTTGCTGAACAGAAACGCCTGTCGAGATTGGAGTGTGGCCCGGCGACCTTTACCCACAACCTGAGATAGGGTTCCTAGTAATAAATACATAAAAAAATTAAATGTAACATTCTGAAAATAATAAAAATATAAAGAAAATTGTTTGCAATTTTACACTGAAAGCTGATTGAGACAGGGTCTCATTTCTAACAAGCTATGATATTCATATATTTTAGTCACCTTGGCGAATGAAGACTTGGTTCACATCCAACAAAATGTCACATCCTTCTATGATCATTCTTTCTACAGCCAAATTCTTCCGCAAATTCTCTGTCTCGCTAACCTGTGAATTATTAAGAAATGAATGAATTAAGAAATTACGAAATTTTAATTTTAAGCACAAATCCATGTAATAAAAAGTGTTGAAAAATCATCGAATATATCATGTTTATTTACAGTTTTACATTCGCGAAAAGTCCATCCATTAGAAAGTCCTTTAATTTAACACCCTGCACCTGGAGTTACACAGCCCTTACCTCTCATCTTGCAGCTGTAGTGAGAAATCCTTGAGTTACATGCTTTTTTCTCACCTCGTCATGCATCTGTCGCGAGAGTTCCTCAAGCTGTGCGCGCGCGTGCTGGAGGCTGCGGCGCTCCACGTGGTCGTGAGGAGTGTGAGCCAGTAACTCGTGCAATGTAATAATATAGCGTGGGATCTGTAGAGTACACCATTGTTATTAAAAATATATAACTTATTATATATAAATTGTAAGCTGAGAGTGAATGTTGTTTAACAATAAGTCTTTTTGCTATTTTGTACAATGAAGAATAAGTTATATTTTTGTTAGCCGTTTAATTGCAGATTTACACAGTTTTAGATTAAATCTAGGGCGTTTATTATATTGTTCCGATTATTTTAATTAAATAACATTTATTTTATTTTAATTTCGAAGCTATTAGGCACATTACCTGATGCATAGGATACGTGAGAAAGGTCTCCAATGACCGACTCTGACAAGCGGGCTTGCTCTCGAGCCGAGCCAGCAGGTGCGCGAATGGCTGGCTCTGCTTACACTCTGTGAGCACCTGAAGCGAGTAGTGATGGTTGCGCACGTACTCCTGGTAGATCGTCAGCATCGGCAGCAGCATATCGAATAGGTCTCCTATATGAAGGACACGACTAAGTACTTGAGTCTTAATTCAAAACCAAACTCAATGATTTATACACAGAAAATAGGTAAGCATCTAATCACAATCTACCTAATGTTAAATGTCGATGTAGCCGACGCTGTTACGTGCTTACCTAGAAAGTGCCTATTCACTCTAGCCTTGAAGAGTTCCAAGATGTTACGTTCAGGAAACACATTGGCAGGCAGCGAGTTCCACTCCTTAGCTGTTCGCATTATAAAAGAATTATCGTAGCGCTTCGTGTCGATGGTTGGAATTTCTACTACGTGCTTAAGGTAAAAAGCTGTTCTGCGGCTATGGACTGCTACACTACTGATACCTTGATGATGAAAGAAGTTGATTTCAAATAATTGAATGCATGAATACAGCAAGTAAGAGCTGTTTCATCTAAATGGTTTATGATAATAATAGTTCGACGAAGACTCACCTAATACGAGGGTTGGCCAGGACTCCATCCTTGACGTTAGCCCTTTGAAGAATATCTGATGCAGGAACAAAACTGTCTCGCTGTTAAGGAAGATTGAGTTGACGTCCTCGTGAGTGCAAGGTGGCTTTTTCGAGCTAGCAGCCATCTTAAACGGTCTTAGGAAACAAGTTACCTATAATACAAATATTTATGAATTTTAATCACTTAGCCAACTCATTTTTGATCTGTTTTAAAAAATAAAACTCTTATAACATGTACTGATCAGATATAGTTTTCGTACCAATATTTCCATCTGTTCAAGGTACTCTTCTTCGGCTTCAACCATTTTGAAGACCAAGCTGCCAAAAATACATATGTAATTTATAATGACTAACATATCAAGTTGTTGCTTATAATGCATTATTGTTTTTTTAATTTAATTTTGATTATTATAATATGTCACCTATTCCTCTTCCTCATACTTTCGGCGTGTGGACTCTTGATGTACTGCTCAACTATTTGCTTCCATCGACGCCTGCAGAGCCATCCACGGAAGAAACTCTGGGTGAAGAAAAATATGATATATTACTAAAACCGAACAATACGATCACTCACATCACGAAGATCACTGATAATACGATCAGTAACACCAAGAAGGTTGCTGATAATTATTCTTAATATACCTGAACTTTCTTTATCTTTCGTAGCTCGACTGGATCAATCTCGGGGGAAGTTGTCGACGACAAACTCGTGGTAGACGCCGCTCGGGTACTTGGTTCATGTTCTTTCTTGTACGTACATAACTGAAATGATGTGATAAATTTAATTTATCCTCTAATCAAAAAGAACTGCTCATTTAAGAAAAAAACCCTGAACTTATCAACAATCTAAAAATCTAAAAAGGTTGCAGCTACTTCTCTTTTGTTGAAGACGAAGTCCACGGCTCTTTTGCAATCCTTTATCCAATAAGGAAGAAATACTATTGTTACTATTATATATTCTTTTTTTCCTAACACTCTATATTGAAGAACGATTTAAATATGTTAATGACACACACGAAATTTGCGATCCTCTGAAAAATTTAAGCTACCCAATACCACTAAATGCTACAGTAAGTCATTTTCTGTGCAATCGAGCACGAGTGTGGAATGCATTGCCTGTTGAGATAAGACGTGCTCAGACAATAAGTACTTTTGAGAGGCTTGTAAAAAAATACTCTTTGTCACTATAAACCAAAATTTTTTGTAGTTTCAGGTATGATTCTTATATATGTAGTTTTACATATAAGTAAGTATTTATATGTATTTATGAATTTATTAACTTCCTATAAGTATCTCTGTACGTCGCCAACATCCCACTTTCTCTATTTTTATATATATATCCTAAAGTTGCCTGTAAGTGATCGATCTTAACGATACGGCCGACCATTGTGTAAACATTGTCTACTATATAACAAATCTTTTCTTGTGTTATGTTACTATGTTTGTACAAAAAAGTGTTAAATATATAAAGAATATGCCAAATACCTCAGTTCTGAGCTTCTTAACCTCATTGGAGAGCTCATCGCACTGCTGCGCGTATTGCCACCTCGAGGTGCGTTCGCTCTCCACCACCTGGAGCAGATGCAACTGCTTCTGTTCCAACTCTTCCTTCTGTAGCAGGAGTTTGTTGAAACTGTAACAAAGGGGGTTACTTATACGTCAAATAACTACACTTGGCATTTTCGGCGGAACATTTTTATCATAGTTTTATTAGTCTTAAAATTTGGTCCTATGCTTATTTATGTTTATTATTTGTATATTACATGAAGAATAAACGGGAAAAACTACGTCATCGCTGCTTTATCTGTATTGGGAGAATTTTAACACTTCGTGGTGAGAGGTCGACATAACCGAATCAGATGGTGACTTAGCGTTTTGACGCAACAAACTGATACGGAAACACTTTATTGTTATTTGTAGATATAGAAGTCATAATCCATGTGTTTTTGTAATCAGTTCTTGAAGCTTTGCCGCTCAATTTAAAATAATAGATAGTATAAGTAGGTTGATATGGGCTGTTGATGAACAGAAAAAAAAACATAATTGCCAAATTAATTCAACAAAGGTTCGTGACATATTTTACCGCATTACAATTATACGTTATGAATTTATGAATATTAATTATCCATTTACCTCATATGTAATTCTAGTACTGGAAATAAATAAAATATTATTTAATTTTTAATCATACATCATCATATTCAAACATACCGAACAATTGGACTGTTTAGACACTATTGTTTCATTTTTGAGGTCATTTTTCAATGCAGCCGCTGTTTAACATGAAAACGGATTATAGTGGAAATAGAATTTTATGAATATACCAGTGATATGATTCATAGAGCTCTTCAAAAAAATGTGTTTGCTACTTATTAATTACCATCTTTTAATATTAAAACCATTTACTATTTTCATCAATAGTTTATATTCCACAGCTGAGCACAAGCCTAGTTATAGGAGATAAATATAATTAATTACATACAAGGAAATTGGACAACAACATTAGCATGTCCTTATGTGGGTATGAGGGTGAAAACGTTTGTAGTAAGAAAATTAGACCAAATTTATAATAACGATAATATTAATTTGAATTGGCTTAAAGCTGGTAGTTTAAGCATTAGTTATAGATCTACTGCCTTCTTGCTGTCATGTAGCTGGGAATGACAACAGACTTTAATTCTAATTTGAAAAATCAACCAAATAATAACAGCGTAACAGCTATATCTATTTAAAATAATGAATGGCTTGTGGCAACACTCCGGCTAACAGCTGTTTTGTATCAGTCCCGTGTTTAATTTAATTATTTATTAATTTTACGCTTAATTATAGCCCAAAATCGTGTACAAAACATAAATGAGTGTTCAACAAATATAATTAGATAATATTTAGTGTATTTGTGAAGTGTTAGTTACGTACGTGACAAAATCGCCTGACGGTTATTTCGCCACAGTGAATTTGAAAATTGTAAATCATTGTCATCTCTTTAGGTACATAGTATTCTGTATGTCTACTGCATACGAATATCATAAATTATTTTTTACTAATTAAGTTAATTTAGTTTTTACCGACTCGATTTACTTGATTTATCGATATTTACACAAAGAGGTAGAATTTGGTTCCAAATATTCAACCTCAAATTGGTCATTCGGCGCTTTGGAAATTTATCTTAAGATCTCGTTTAATATACATATAATACTATGATGACACGCGGTGCCCTCGCCTGCCAACTCGACCAGGCTTTGAAGGAATTAAGGGCTGCCAAAGAGTCGAATGAACAGTTGCACTTGGAAAGGGATGAAAATGAAAAAGAGATGTTAGAGATTTTAAATAGAAATATATTATTAAAAAAAGAAATGGCTGAGTTGCACACACAATATATGTTAGTGACAGATGACCGAGACCGTTTACAAGGCATAGTGGATGGTTTTGACGGGTGCAGTGAGGACTATGTGCGAGGTCTCAGACGCATCACCATGCTGGAACAGGAACTACACGAGGCCCACCACCACATATCGCACATGGAGTCCGAGAAGACCGATGTGCTAGCGAACCATAACCAGAGCCTTTTTGATGAGCTAATTGGTAGTGCACCCAGCCTGGTTTCTGCTGCAGTTGACTCACCTCCTGAGGTAATTGATTTGACAAATGTCACTGTAAATTCAACCCCTTCTGTGAAACTTGTCAGGTGCAGCAGTAACAAAATTAAAAAATATGTTAAAATTAATAGATATATTAAAAAAACTAAAAAATTAATTAAAACACATAAAAGTTTGTATAGAAATTGTCAATATATAAATGAACGGAGACGGTTAGGTGAGGAACTTGACGTTTACACTATATTATTGGAAAGTAATATAATTGAGCATGATATTTATGTTAAATCAGTTCAATCTGAAATGTGTATTCTTAAGAAAAAATTAGAAAAAATGACTGATAGATACAATAATACAAAAAAAGAGTATGGGGAATACATTTTGGCGATAAAGTCACTTACGAATAATTCAAATAGCCCCACCTTAGCAAGCACATCATGCTCTCTGGGTATTCGCCAAGAATGTGAACCCCCTACTCAACGTAATTTGTCTTCATATAATATTAAAAACTGCAGTAATAGCATAAGTCCTGTAGTGATGTTTAGTGACGATATTGGGAAAAACATGGGCCAATTACTAAGTACATACATGAATTGCCCAGTAATTAATCACTGTTTGCCTGGAGCTTCATATTGTGACATAATGTATAAAATAATTGATTACAATTTTAAACCAAATTCCACCCTCATAATATTTATTGGAAATAAGGGTACAATGAATAAAAAGAGACTTATTACACATTTAGATAAACTTTGTTCTCTTAATATAAAGAAAATTATTTTGTTTACACTCCCCTATTTGACAAATGTGCCACAAGCAGAAAATGACCACAGATATAAATTGAATTTGACATTTGATACGGTCACGTTCGGAAACCGTAGTTTGTTTCATTTAATTGATACAAACAAATTACTGAATAGTAATTTAATTCGAACAAAAGACAAATGTTATTTGTCATATTATAATAAACGTCAGATAGCTATATCGCTATCTTATATTTTTTTTATGTACTCACCTGCTTCTATTGAGCAGGTTAATGACACGGATTATTGTCCTAATAATTTAAATTGAATATTGTGACAAGGGAGGAGATCTCTCGCCATTCTATGACCAAGAATAAGCCTAATAGTTACCTTAATTTTGTTCACCAAAATATACAAGGATTTTCGGGAAAAGAACTAGAAGTAGGTTTATTCTTGGATGAAATGAATATACATGTTTTATGTTTGACCGAACATTGGTTAAGACAACATGAGTGTCTAATATATATTGATAATTTTAGTGTGGTTAGTTCGTTCATAAGAAAGTCGGCTATTCGTGGTGGGTCACTGATACTTTTACATAATAAATTTAAATCGAAGGAACGGAAGGATATAATGGCACTATCTATTGAACGAACAATCGAATTATCATGTGCAGAGTTGGAGCATTTTATAATTGTGTGCGTGTATAGACCTCCATCATCAGACTATGTATTATTTGAAAACACTATGGAAGAGGTACTAAGGAAACTTTGTAATTCCAAAAAGAAGGTTGTTGTCTGTGGCGACTTTAATATCGATATATTGGGTGATTCTCAAATTATTGTTAGATTTCTAAATCTTTTTAAATCTTTTAATTTAGTTCCTCTTTTCTCGGAACCAACAAGAATAACTGCCACTACAGCTACCTGCTTAGATAACATATTCTGTGAAAATGGTAAATTTTTAAATAAGTCTATAATAAATCGTTTGCAATCTGACCATACTGGGCAGTTCGTGAGTTTCGAACACCTTTATGTTCCAAAAAAAATTATTATTAATTGTAGGCCGGTTACGAAGAGTCGCGTAAAATTTTTTAATAGTAACATCAACAAAAAAATTATAAATTTGCCGTTTCATGAGGATAATAATGCCAATCACCTGTACGAAAATCTTTTTAAATTAATAAGAACTGAATTTGATTCAGTTTTCACTGAAAAGACTGTAACAATAAATCCATTTAAAAGTAAATTCAGTGATTGGGCCACTCCCGGCATCTATAAAAGTAGAAATAAACTGTATGACTTATATGATCTTAAATCAAACGCTAGTGATAATAAATTCCATGAATACGTTAAAAAATATTCCAAAATATTTAAGAAGGTTTGTAACAATGCAAAAGCTATATTCTTGCGTAATAAAATTATTAATTCTAAAAGTAAAATTAAAGCCACTTGGAATATTATTAATAAAGAGACTTGCAAACTTAAATCAGAAGATAAAGAGTTCTGTTTAAAATTTAATAATATTATTGCTACAACAGATAAGGATGTGGCTGACGGTTTTGAATCTTTCTTTTCTAATATAGCTGCCACAACCACAAAACATTTAAATTCTAGTACTGATCATGCCATATCATTACTTGAGTCAAGTATTGAGATATGTAAAAGTACATTTAACTTTACTTACATAACTCCAATAGACATTTTTAAAAACTTTAAACAACTTAACATTAAAAGAACAAAAGATCTATGGGGCATATCAACAGACCTTCTTAAAATAATAATAAACAAAATATCACCTTACTTAGCATTTATATTCAATAAATGTATTGATGAAGGGCAGTTCCCTGATCTAATGAAATATAGTAAAATCATCCCACTATTTAAAGCAGGTAATAAGAGTGATCCATCAAACTTCCGGCCAATTTCTATCCTACCTGCTCTAAGTAAAATTTTTGAAAAAATTATATTTCATCAGTTGCTGTTACACTTTAACTTTAACAAATTATTCCATGAAAAGCAATTTGGTTTTACTAAAAATAGAAATACTACGGATGCAGGGGTCGCACTCATCAAACATATATTTGATGCATGGGAAAATAAGCAAGATGCTATAGGTATATTCTGTGATCTATCAAAAGCGTTTGATTGTGTGGATCATCAGATTCTATTAGTAAAATTGAAACATTATGGTGCTTCAGATAATTCGCTACGCCTTATAGAATCGTATCTTACTGGTCGAATACAAAAAGTTAACATAAATGGCACTAATTCTTCCGGCGCGCCTCTGTATATGGGAGTGCCCCAGGGCTCCATATTGGGCCCCTTATTATTTCTAATTTACATTAATGACCTGCCTTATTTTGCTAAAGACCTCTGTGAAATAGTTTTGTTTGCTGATGACACTTCTTTGATTTTCAAAACCGACAGACGCAAGGACGTATCTGACGAGGTAAATAGTACTCTTTCTCAAGTCCTACACTGGTTCACGGCTAATAATCTTGTTTTAAACTCTAAGAAAACCAAGTGTATTAAATTTAGTATGCCTAATGTAAGGCGGGTCAATATTTGTATTAAGATAAATGAGGAACCAATAGAAATAATTAATTCTACAACATTTCTTGGAATTACTATAGATTCCAAACTACAATGGGGCCCACATATTACGGCTCTGGCAGGAAGATTAAGTTCAGCTGCGCATGCAGTTCGAAAAATAAGACGGCTTACTGATGTGGAAACGGCGAGATTAGTTTATTTCAGCTATTTTCACAGCTTAATGTCGTATGGTCTACTGTTGTGGGGCTCCGCTGCTGACATACAGACGATCTTTGTACTTCAAAAGAGAGCCATTCGTGCAATATACAACCTTAGACCACGTGACTCGCTAAAAGAATTATTTAAGGAAATTAACATACTAACCGTGGCGTCTCAATACATTTTTGATTGTATTATGTATGTACGTAAATACAGTGGTTCTTTTCTTAGAAATTCAGACTGCCATAGCTTCAACACCAGAAATAAGCATAAGCTCGCCTTTCCAAGCCACAGACTGCATAAGACCGGTAATTGTTTTATAGAAATAAGTATAAAAATGTACAATATGATACCACAAAGTTTTATTGAATTGCCTCTGCATAAATTTAAGTCAACTATTAAAAGTTGTTTGATGAAAAAGGGGTATTACAAGGTAGAAGATTATTTTAAAGATAAAAATTTGTGGCCACTATAATTTGCTTCTCTGCACTTATTTATTATATTTTGCAATATTTAAAAATATATTTTTTAATGCACTGTAAAACAAAACATGTATATGTTTATAATACTAATACATAATGACATAATTGATTTGTAAATGTCATTATAAATACTAAAGGCTGAGAGTTTCTTGCGCCGCTTCTTCTCTGCAGCTACTAATTCGTCGAAGCGGTAGTAGGGTTGATTGGGAATATGCATACTAGTGTTATTTTTAATTTTAAAATAAGTATTATTTTAAAGTTAAAACTAACAATTTATTTAGTACATATTGAAATACTATAACTGGGACAATTAGTAAATGCCCGGTTGATACCCAGTAAAATTATGAGTATTGCCTTTATAATTATATTTATTTATTTTCTTATACATATTCCCTGTTGTGACGATTTAAAAGAGCTTAGTAAATAAGTCTATTTAAATAAAGTTATTTTTGACTTTTGACTTTTTGACTTAAAATATAAATACTATCAAAAACTGTATAAATACAGAGTACGCACGTGCAACTACTAACAACTTCACCTAATTTGAATAATAACTTTTTGTTGTGTTCTTTTAAATATAATATTGTCAGGACAAGGTTTGAATAAAATATTATTTAACTTTTACTTTTCCCGTGCGTAGCCAGCTTGAATTTGAAATTGAATGAATAAATGAAAAAGGAAACTGATTTTACCTGATTTTTTTACAACAACATGTTGCGGACTGGCTAGTTTTTGTATAATTCTATATTTGAATTTTTATATTTTTTCTTTATTTTCGAAATATACATTTTGTTTTTCTATCAGTTTAAAAAATATACGCTCACGAAGCAGACTGATAGTTTCATTCTTAACACCTAGTTATTCACCGTAATAAAGCACCATTTTCTGTATATTTAAAGCTTTTGTCCAGGAACCATATCGAGTAGCTAGTAAAAGCGAGCTTGAGGATAAACAAAATTCAGCTTAACATAGAAAATGAATTGTTCCCTGTAAAGTTAATATTTTTATGACAGTTCCTTTTACTTGCTAATCCGATTTTTTACAATTCATACATCAATCATATTAATTATGTTATATAGTTCCTAGCCTTAGTTAATAATCTTTAAGAGCTTGTGTTATAGGCACGAAGAAATATAGATATAATAATACAAAATATTCGTTTATAATCATATAAATATCTGGCAATAATTCGAACCGCGACCTCTGGCTAAGTAGACAGAAATACAGAACACTCGCACAAACAGCCGTTATAGTTTACAAGCAGGGAACAAATACTACAGAGGTAATTGCAGATCTAGATATACATCTGCTGCAATCAATATTATGTTGGGGAGCTTTTGATAGTCGTCGATAAAAGCTCTATATACAATGACACTGAATAGTGACGTCACTTGGCATCAGTTGTTACCAATATGTTCGAACACTATTCATGTATATTATGTTAAGGTACAATTAAAACATTTTATTTGTAATACTGTATTCACTTGTAAATACAATCAGGCAGTTTCCTATACCAAAGAATTAAATTATAGTCCATAATTTACCAGTGAGTACACTAAGAATCTAATTTACCATAAACTAAATTTTTTTTATTGCATATAATAAATAACTAATTTCGATATCATATACAAAATATACACTGCAAAATTACTAATAAATTATTTTGAAATTAATGATTTATTTTGTTAATTTTTATAACATGTAACCAACATTAGGTTACATAATATAAATCCAATAAATAAATACTCAAATTACAAAATCTCAAGTTTTTATATTTTCGTAACATTAACCAAGAGATACATTTGTAACTCTGATATTTAATGTTCCAACAACTTGTACAAAGATAATGATCTTGATAAATGCCACCTATCTTTAAGCAATTTAAAACAGCAACTTGTAAGTAAATTGTATTAAACAGTTTTTATTTAATTTAATTAATACTTACTTATAAAATGAGCTTACACTTGTTATCTACCCATATACGACTTACCATTGTAACTCAACGATGACCTTTTTGTTAACCAAGTTATATGGCACTAATTGGTCTGTTAAATACTGTATTGTAATTTCAAGTAATTTTCATGTAAATGACTATTTGCTGCCATAAGAAATGAGAAAAAAAATCTGACTACAGTCCCAATATAAGGAAAGCCTAAGTTCTGGGAGTGAAATGAAATTTTAAATGTAATGTGAACGTGGAAGTCATTACGCTCGCACGCTTCGTTCCTCCGCGTGTAATGAAACGAACCGGTCGAACCACGCGAGTCACCCTTGAAGAAGACTTTTAATTATTCTGCCAACGACAGAAACATTATTATATAAATTAAATGTACTAGTTTTTTATGTAAAATTGTGAATTCTCCTTAAGTGCTATATTGTTTATATATTTTAGTTTATATATAAACAATTGCCTTTCATTTACGTTTACCTTTAATAAACAATAATGATTTATTATTCAAATTACACATAATCCTTTTTATACACATTTCTAGGAGGAATTTATATTTTCTGTTCTAGCCAGCTCAAGCCAAATAAAGTTATCTTGATAACCATGGTAAAAATCATGCCAGCGCCATCAGAACAAGAACTGGATATAAGATGCTTTGCAAAATACCAATATCATAACTTTCACTCCGAGTGTGTATAAAACCAAAATTCTGTCAGATTCATTCTTGACACATTCCAACCATCCAACCCTTACGTAAAACATTTAAAAAAAACATAAGAGACAAGTCATTCTCTCACGTTCAATGAGTCCAACTCCAACCAATTCTAGCTATGATTACCTCATAAGTCGCCTACCCGGGAACAACCTGCAATAAATAGGCTAAGGCCGTGACCCTCACAGATCCCGGGGCAACGTGTAAGGAAATAATATGATCACCAGCTACAACATTCTATTTAAAGTTATTGCTTGATTGATACTAAACAGAGTATCATTGGCCTCTATTCTGTACACTCTTAAATATAAATTTATCATCATAATAAGTATCTTATTTTCTTATTATGTACAAGAAATGGATAGCTAAAATTTAGAACTATCAAATAATTGTAATTTAGGCAGTTTTAAAGATACCATAGACAACTTCTGATACTGCACTGCACATTAAAGAGGCAGCTTCTAAAATTCTTATTATTACTTATTCTCATTTTATTCTTTTTATAAAAAAAATCCGTCTTACTCTAGAGAACTCTATCAGCAGCTTCAAGCTTTTACCGCGTTCTTCACTTTAATACGACAGAACGTATCGGTCTGGGGTTCCGGGTTCAATTCAAGTTCGGGGAGATATTTGTGTAATAAACTCCAATGTTTAAGCTTGGTTCATGATTGTTTATATATTTATGTACCTCTGTATATTTATATCATCAACAGCTCATATACGTCCCCGACGGGGGTCTCAAGCCAACCCTAAATTAGAGGTAGGCGCAAACCCTTCGATAAAATTCAAATATTGTAAACACCTTATATGGCGTGCTGTGCTTTTATTTTTTTACTATTAATTCTTTACACTTAAATTTAGATTTACAGCGTGTACTTCGGAATCTGGACCAATTTTCAGTTTTCCCAAATATAAAAACCAAATACAATGTTACTCAATTAAAAGCTGAGACCCACAAGCCTACAACATCCATGCGATTCAATTATTACACAACAGATTCCAAACTATTATACAAATAAATAATGTCGTGTCTTCATTGATTAACACGAAAACATGGAAGGCACTAAATCTCAAAGAAGTGTATATAATTCGCCAAGAATAAATACTATCTCAATAATAATTTCCAAAATCAATTATTATACAGTGCGGATACAATGCGACATTAGATTTAAATATCGTAGTATTAGTGCATACATTTTTATCAATATTGAACACAATTTATATGTCATTTGATTTCTTAGCAATCAAATAAATCCTAATTATTTGTTAAAATGTAACACTACTACGATATTTGACAAAGAATTTTCTAATTAACACATTTATCTCACGGATTCAACTGTCACAGGCATTTTTTACTTAAAATGTGACTTCAGTCTAGGCTCATAAAACGTAAAATCAAATCGAAAATACTTAATTATTAATATTATCTTTTAACAAAGCTGCAAAGACTGTCTTAGCTCGACATGAGGTTAGAGTCAGTAAGTCGGAGTCCTTATCCTGTAGTTCATAGCACAGAATATTTGTAACTCACTTATTATAACGTATGAGTAAGGTATACATAAAAATAATTTTAATTATTAAGTATATCAGGAGTGCACAACCGTATAAAGCTTGTGTTACATAAAGATAACAATCCTTGATTCAACCAATTTCATAGATATGCAATCTGTGACTTTCTGAAATATCAAAAAGCCGCATATCATTAAGTCCCTCCCTAAGACTGAAAACAGTTTTAGCCTAGCTCAGCATTATGCGGAGACTGGAGACATAATTATTGGTAATAAATAGGCCAAACCGCAGACATGTTTTATCTATAATTGTGTGGTATTGTATTTGTATATGAACTATAAACTAATTAATTTCAAAGTATTCCTTAGTCATATTTTCCATTGCTTAACACACCTTTGTTTAGAGCCGTCCGTCGCAAAAGATAGAATTTCACCGGAGATACAACAATATATCTAAAACTGAGGTAATCACAAGATGACCTCAGGCTGGTAAGTAAGATATATAATAATGTAGAACCTTTAAAAATGGGACATCGTGCAAATTGGATTAATAACATTATTTACCGTTCACTTAAAGTAATACAAAAATTATCATCGCAGCTTATATAAATCTTCGAAATGAATGAACATATATAACTACCAAACGACCAACTCAAATAAGACTTCTATTTTTGTATTCATAATTGTAAGGACTGGGTTGTATGAAAGAATATTTTTTTCATAAGGTACACCACTCGTGTGAAGCCGGAGCAGACAGTTAGTATACAGTAATATTTAGTAAAAGTATAGAAGAATTTCCAAAACGCAACCAGCAGGGACCATAATGTAATCAACCTCTTACCTTAATGTAGGCACCGTTATACAAGCAATATCAATAATACAGGATCTTTCAAGCTAATAAATTATTTCAGGAAAGCAACGGGCTCCGGATCGGCAATCAGGTCACTATGTCAAGGGCGGAAAGGTTCCTTGCTGTTTGTAGCGACATCGCATCAGAAGTGGGACACTGAGATCGCATTTACTTCATTCGTGATAAATGCGAAATTGTTATAGCACGTGTTATACTTGATGTACTGTCGTATATACTTGAATTATTCGAATATTACGAATTGATTCTTATTTTTATTAAAGATTTTCCTTATATCATTAGTAGGAAACACGAGGGCAGTTCTTCTATACAAACGTATTCCTGTCTTCTCCTATTATGCAATTCCTATTAGAGCAATTACTTTTTATTCTAATATATACAGCCACTGTTCCTTTTTTAAAATTTTAAAACGTTCTGAACTTAAAAACATTTATATTAATCGGAAATTAGTCTACAAAAACTTACGAAAGACGAATAAAAAAGTTTAATAATAATATTATTTATTTACAACAAAAGATAAATTTCTACTTGTTGTAATGAATATCTTAGTGTTATTGAAGTTAACCTCGTTGTCATGCATATCTCTAATTAAAATTCTTAAAAGGATACAAAAAATCTCTGTAGTTAGTCTAATTAAAACTTAAATTATTAATTTAATCAAATTCGCTCTTCCGACTGTTCAGCATTTCATCCAATAATACCAATCTCTTTATTACATCTTTCGAGCTAACAGACAAAAGCAGAGTCTCTTTCTTTTTAATACATACTTTGTTGCGAAACATGTTCGCGATAAGTCATTATAATTATTGAGAGGAAACACTTAGGGCGAGAGAATTGAAAAGCTCACGGCGTCCCTAAAACAAAGCTTTCGAGCGAGATTGAGATAAGTGGTTGATTTTTATAAACCAAAGCAATTTTTCACTCGCTAATTAATACTAATTAATGATCGCTATGAATGAAGTTCAGTAAAAGCGCGAATTGTGATTAAATTAATAATTTATACTTTTACTAGACTAGTAGCAGATATTTGGTGAATCTTAAGACGAACTAGAACTTTTAACTAGAGATATGCGTAACAAGAAACTTAGCTGCAATAATATTTAGCTTTATTTTTTTTTTTATAAAAAGCTCAGCAAATGACTTGACACCACCTGATGATAAGCAGTAGACGAGTCCACATGTGAAGATAGCTAGTGAAGTATGTGATATACTGCCCTAGCCACCCTCACCTTGCCGGCCCAAAAAGTGCTTTTTCACGCCTCTTTTAAAGGAATCAGACAGTAACTATTTTATGACAGTAACTAGACTTTTTTGTTTATGTTGAAAGAAATTTCGTAACGAAACAAGCTGATTCGTGCCTATTTGCAATACATACATTTTTATGAATGGTCGGAATCTTATAAGGTTGCCCTTGATTTCTCTTCCATCATCAGATCCTGACTTGGTGTCAATGTGAGAACATATATCGAATAAAAAAATATTTTTTCTAATTTCTGGGGAAAAAAGGAAATGTCAAAGTGAACAAAGGTGAAAATATTTAAACCATTTCAATAATTAAGGCATTTTCCGACCAATAGCTATCACCTCAGTCCTATGTAAAGTCATGGAGAGGGTTTAAATAGGCAGTTAATACAATACCTAGAAGATCACTCTTTAATATAGTTTTCGGCCGAAGCGGTCAATGAGATCTTCTAGCGGTTTTAACGCAAGTCTGGGGTAAAGACGGATCTGGCTATGGCACAAGGCTCTTCTTTCCAAGCTCTTGGCGTACGGTCTACCTGCCCAGCTTTGTGCCTGGATCGCTGGCTTCCTGCATGAACGGAAAATCCGTGTCCTCTCTGGTGGATGCGCTTCGGGGTTCATGTCTACGAATGCTGGTGTCCCACAGGGTTCTGTTATATCCCCTACACTGTTTCTTCTTCATATCAATGACATGCTTTCATTAGGAAGCATTCATTGCTATGCAGACGATAGTACAGTGCATGGGGGATATTATGGACACCCACCACGCGTGGATGTGGAGAGAGAGAGATCGCGAATCTTACTATTGAGCTCGATAAAGTGCTGACCTTGTTTCTAATGGGTATCTAAGAATCTTGTTGAGTTCAATGCTAAGAAAACGCAGGTGTGCGTGCTACAGCTAAAAAGTCGCCGTTCCTTCCCCTTCATTCTTATCAGGACACCACTATGTCGCTACAGAGCAGTATAACCTTGCTCAACATGGAGCTACGCTGTGATTTTAACCCCAGGATATAATGAATTTCTTTGATAATAACTAATTATTACAAACTGTCAACCAAATTTGGCTGGAAGTCTCCAAGTGTAATTTTTTTTGTGAAAAATTTAAGTAAATTTAAATTTAAGTTTCAAGTCTTTAAATTGGTAACCCAGTGATTTTCGTTTCTAATTTGACCAGGCAACGCGAATTGTATAAGAATTACTTTAAAAGATAACTTAACCTTGAATGAAACTAACTCATGTATTATATTAAAGGGAATTTTCCCAACATCAAATTCGCTTCGAACATAATAACTCTCTATTGAATTCAATATTAGTCGTATTTCCTTTACGGAGGCAAAATAGTTTCCAAAATAACTTCGATTAAGCATTCTAATTTATATACGAATGTAATTGAAATTACATAAAATATTATGTTATTTCTTTAAACGCCTCATAATATACTGATATATAATAGATGGTTATGGTTAATATGTACATATATATATAAAAATTCGAAAATTTTAACGTCTCATCACAGTTCAAAGTTCTTTAAGCCGCAATTTTTATAAAACTTGCTTAAGATCTGCTTAAAACAAAACCGTCTAGTACGAGTATTATACCAACACTTATTACTCGCAATAATATAGACTTTAAAACGTAAAATAGATGTTTTATTTAATAATTTAGAAAACCATTTTGTGCTGTGTGCGAGGATTTGTGCGATGTACGATTAAAAATTCCAGTTCTTTCAAAAGTAACGGATCATGTATAATATGTAACTTAAATGTAACAAAAAATTAAATGGAAACAAAATATGCCAAATATAAAATGAGGACAAGGTTGTATATTCAATCTCAGAGGAATGTCAGAAGTAGGTAACTGGAGAAAGGTCATTCGCTGAAGGCAGTAACCAGACTCCTGTGCCATTAACAGGATCAGGATTTGTTCAGAACTAAAGTGCTGTAATTAAAATTAAAGCACTTTTGTAAATAACGACATTAAGTGTCTAGTTCATTTTAAGCAAAAGAAAAATGCGAGTTACTTTAAGTCATAATTTTTCATTATTATTATATTATATTGTTTATTATATTATTTTCATTACTATACATTCATTTCTCAGATAGATTAATTTATTTCCACCTTTTCCATACGAAAAAGGAACCTTTTGTGCCTTTCGCAGCAATAGCGCATTTTGCTCACATGTGAGCCTGCATACATGAAAAGCCACATGAAAGTAATTTAAATTTCGAACCAGGCATTAAAGTATTACGTGGCGTTGATTTTTTTAGTAGTTTACCGACCTACGTGTAGATTCTATATTTCGGAAATGAAACTTGTCACAAAAATAATACATCTTTCGTCTTCTTTTTCTCATATATAAAAGTGAATGATGTTATGTTGTTATTCAAGTTATTTAATGAGCAGCCACATTCAGTATTTTATCAGATAAAATGAGTTTAGTTAGGTTTTTCTTTTCTTTACATTTCCTAATAATTTTTACTAGAAAAATTGTTTTTGGACGAGTTCGTTGACGTAGACAAAAACAAGGCAACTTTCGTCGTGATTTGTATGTCAAGTTCCTCTGTGCTTCGGTAAGTACGTTAAGTCGTTAGTCCCGGATGGATGACAACCGTTTTCACCTACCACACACCACACATACCGAACACCTACCCCCACATACCACCTACCACAACATACCATCTACCACCACATACCACCTACCACCACGTACCACGTACCACCTACCACCACGTACCACCTACCACCACATACCACCTAACACCACGTACCACCTACCACATTGGGCCAGGGTGGTGGTGTTATGGCCACACTCTTAATATCTTTCTCCCATGTAGAAAGACTTGTAGTACTTAATGATGGCCTTACGTGGCTGATGATGAAGAAATTATTTTGATTTTATTTTTACGGATTAAAGTCATTGTTAAAATTTGAATTAAAATTCTAATATTTACGTATATCATAACTACTACATTTAATTACCAAACGAGTCAAGCAATCAAATAGAGCATTTCCAGCTTCACAAAAATAACACACAAATATTATGTTACTCCTATTAGTAATTAAAAGGAAAGTCTGTAATTTAAGGCGATCAACAGATCAAGACACGTGAGGCACACAAGCTATGCATGACAACGGTAACTGGATAACGACGGTATTTTTAAAGTTAACGTAGTTTCAATAAAGAACTAACCTTTTTCTTAACACATGATAACAGTCGTAAAAATTCGATCATACTATCAAGGAACAGTTAAAAACATGGGTGTTGGTTATAAATGAAACTATATTGCATTGTACAACTTCTCTATCACAACTAAACAATACAATATATAAAAATATTAATTCTTAAATTATTACATAAAATTCTGTAAAACCAGTCAGCCCGCAACTCGTTGAGAGAAAATATGAAATAGTGGGCACTATTTCATATTTTCTCTCAACGAGTAAACATATCATAGTTTGATTGAACACCTCATTAACCAATAGGTGGAATTGTCTCTAGATATTTGTACGTTATCTGTTTTTTTTATCGTATTATGAGTTGTTACTTGTACGCATGTAGAACGCTTGTATGTATGGCGTGTACATATATAAAAGGTTGGTGAAAAAGTTTCTTCACTTTTTATATGAAAATTCAAAACATTTTTTTTTCAAAGTCAATTTACATTTAATTACAGTATATGTGCCATTTTGTTCGTAGACTTTCTGCCATCTTATAGGTAGAGACATGGTTCCGTTGCTGTAGAAATTTTGGGACTTCTGTTCAACCAGTAGTTTTGCCAGTCCTCTCTTTATAATAACCTGACACTGCCTAAAGAATCTGAAGGTGTAAAGTCAGGGCTGTATGGCGAATGCTTTAACACCTCCAAGCCAAACTCTCTTTTAATTTTTTCTGAGTAGCCAAAGATCTATGTAGTCTTGCTTTATCGTGATGAAAGATCACACCCATTCTATTAATCTATTCCGGCCGCTTTTTCTCAACTTCTTGCTTTAATATCAACCGTTGTTGGCAGTAGAGATCTGAATCAATGGTTCTGCACGGCGGTAACAGATCATAATGAACATTGCCCTTCCAATCCCACCATCCATCTTATTGCAATTTAACCCAGGTTTTGCCACAGTCTGTGTAGCCTGACCGACCTTTGATCACGACCTATTTCGCACGTTCTTGTCATACGTGATCCACTTCTCATCACCGGTTAGGTTTCATTAAGTCTCAATAAAACATATAAACCTTTATAAAATTAAGCCTATTTCAAGGAAAACTTATTTGTTATAACTTTCCTCTGTGACTCAAAGAAAAAATAGAATACAATATATCTTTATCTGAGTGCAGATACTCGGCCTTTACCTATAGTACAATAATATTCTTATATTCACACCACACTTACTGATTATACAAATCACTGTTTATCACGCATATATTTTAACATAACAATTAGTCTAAAATAATAATACATGAATCATACATAGATGTAAATTAGCAGAGAGAGCAAGACTACGAATCTATTCCTGTCGAGTTTGCGCACAACTTTCTCAGTATTTTCTTCAATGGAAAGAAAATGATCGTGAAATAGAAGACGCTACAGTACATTCATTTTGTATTTGAACATATAAACATATATACAAATGAATAATTTTATTTTCGGACGTTTGAACTGTACGGATCGGAGTTATTGGGATAGTTCTTGCGTGTTTGTACGAGTCAAATTCCTATAAAAATACATTCAAAGTAGAAATGAAAACCGATAAATAAAATTTATATCGATGACATTAAGAGACGGACTGTAATTGAGTGTTGAAAGCGGTAAACCGTCAGACAATATTTGGGTAATTGGACAAGAGTTGGCTAACACAGGATAAGCATATGTCCCAAATTGGACCAACAACAGCTAAAAAATAAAAATAACATAATACTACAGTATATAAGATAAATTATTCAGCTAATTTGGCTCTAATCATTTTGCACTTGTTTAAGCTGGTTGAAATGTTAAGGAAAAAACTAAGGCCTTCCGAATAAACGAGGGTGCGATGTAAACAATTCAAAGGCTCAGAAGTGTATAAGAAATATTTGCATCTTCGCCAATGTAAATAAACCCTCAGCTTGTATACGATCCGGTTCTCTTCGTGAAGTTGTAGCCGCTTATAAACAAGTAAAAAGCGTTGAAAGCAAACTCCAAAGCTTAATGCCTTTAATACAAGAAGAAAAGAAGAAGAATTGAGAAGAATTCGTTGATAATTTCTCTAATTCACCTTATTAAGAACAAAGACACAAAGAAAAAAAAGAATTTAAAAAAATGTGTGAAAGTGATTATCGAAATGCTATATTGTCTAGGGAGCTCATATTTCTTTTATTATTTTAAAGATAAACTCAAATATCATTAGCGTTTTTACAAACGTGATAAAAAGAGGTTGTTTGAAGGTTATATTTTCTTAAGTCTATACAAGATGGTTATCACATACAATAATTAATATGGAACTCAGCTGTTAGCACTGATATTAAAAATGGCTATTGTAAGCATTCGCAATATGTAGACATGTAAAGTGTATAAACTGGACTACAGCTTCCAATGTCGGCAGTGATCGTTTCGCGTAAAATCGCAAATATTACCATGTGTAGGGAGATTAAAAATAAAAAGGCTCGCTTTCTGGGTCACGGTCGGGGCGGACATATACCGCGGCCATTACCTCGGCAACTGCGAATACTTTATTAAAAACGAAAAACGCTTAAGTGATATTTTAGTAATTGATATATTATGTGTACGGTCCGTCCCTTTATTATATAACTTGATATAAAAGCTTCAAAATATAACTTCTTTACAGCTTTTTTTTAATACATCAGGATTGGATAAAATTTAACTATATCGAGTTTCCCGTATGGCAATGCAATTGAAGCAGGGTCCAAAAAAGATTATTTATGTCCTACGATTCTTTTCTTTGAACTCTGCTTTAATTGCACTGAAACAACTTTCTCTTAGGCAATAAGATTGTCATTAAAACTAGTACAGTGAGCCGTACGAGTGATCACTTTCAACAGCATGTAACAATCCTATTTCAAATGTAATAAGAGTCACAGAGACTTTTGAGTCAGTCAAAAGCTCAAAACTTTCAACATGCCAAATCCCAAATTTATAATTCATCATGACGATGATTTTTTTGGTAGAATTCTAATTATAAGTAGAACGGTTGTGAGATTAATGTACTTTGAAAAAGGTTTTGTATTCAGTATGTTGTATGTATCTTTTTAAGTATATTTGCGATTTTGTCCAAAACTACGTCCTCAGTGCTTGTCCTGAAGCAAGGTCTGTACCCAGGTAATCGATAATTATTGTTTCCTTATAATTTGAAAAAACTTTTTGTGTAATGTGATTTTAACCAAATTTATGTACATTACGTTTTAAAATTACCTATATACACTGCCACAAACGCCGCCAATAACAAAACTACACGATTTACGCCTTATTTATAGTAATTACGGACTTCGCTTTTTTTGAAAGAAATTGCACTGCGGAGTCCTTAGTCACTCAATAAATTTAGTTTACAATTGTGTGAGAACCGTTGCTTTAAAATTTTATTTAAGAATCTTCCCTGAATTTCACAGCTACCAAGTCTGCTCCAGGATTAAGTTCGTAAATATTTAAATTTCAATATGGCTTCACGACAATACTTTTTTTATCTCGGTTTAGCTTAGTCAGACTTCGCAGTGGCGAGCTAAGGGCGTGCTAAGAGGCCTTTCTCCAGCAGTCGATATTTGTTCACGAGTCTATTAGTTCTTCTTACTTCTATTAGAATATATTAGTTCTGATATTTATATATCTAGTATCAATAACACAAGCTTTTAATTATGTTTACTTCGGCCTAGATAATATGTGTGAGTGAGAGAAATATTGTTATATTATTATTAATTTGACAGTTTTGTATTTTCCTAAAATGGATCATAAAATAGTACATATACCATGAAAAATGATAAGTAAGCTTGTAGGTCTACAAAAGACCAGAGATTTCACTTATTTATACTGACTTGGTTGAATGTAGTATAATGTATGTACCTAGCTTATATGTAATTCTACAATGCTCAAATAAATAATAAAATAAATACTAATAGGCATTTGATAGTGTGTTTCCATATAGCTACGAAGAATATTTTTTAATCAAACATAACCTCAAAATCTGTTCTGTTGTTAATACGTTCATTCGCTGTCATGCCCAACACGGGAAATATTTTTTCCTATTCGTTTGGTTTTGGCGCGAACTATATATGGACGCAGAACAAACTCCTTTTGTTTTTAATTTAGCCAATATGAATAGCTCCCTGCCACAAGTTTTTTTTAACTCGAATGGCATAAGTAATTCAAAAAATTTCTATCCAAAAAGTTTAAAAAGATACATTTTCACTTATTTCACACATAAAATATGTTATGCTTACTAAGCGATGAATTTCGACGCCTGGTAAGCAAAACCAGCCGTTGCAAGCTTATTGAAACACAACATTAGTCAAATGTTGATATCGCGTGATGGTTACGCGGTATTTTGTTCCAATATATGACACGACACTGGTTAGCTCTCTGTGCTCGGTCATCACAGGGTAATTATAACATAAGTTTAAAAGCGGGAGTGGCTGTTGGTCATGCGTTTTCTTATACATATGACAGCAATGCGAAGGGGGAAAAGGGAAAAAATGCTGTTCAATATACCTACCTCCTTAGTGTATTTTAGTAGATAAATTTTTATATTATTATGTATAATGTAGTGTATACATGCTATAATTAAGTATTTAACTATGTATGTATATATTTAGTACTTGTATGTAATATCATTTATCATGTATGTATTCGTTATATGTCGCCAACTTCCCTCGAGTACTCCTTCGAACTAAATTAGTTAAATGTTCCCTATGTATTTCTCTCTTCGAATTGGCTGATGTACAATAAAGATATATTCTATTCTATTCAATTCTACTGTCACAATAAAATCATACTATTAATAATGAAAACTGAATAGCAGTGTTCATTTCTAAAACCCTATTTATATGAAAGAAAAATGTCGGTAACCAAATAACTCCTATCATAATTAGATGAATATTTAAATGCTTGCCTAACGTTGTAAGTAATTGTAATACTCCTTTCGAAACTCTCCCGTAAGACATTATAAGTTGAATAGTACACAAGGAAATTTAAAAATGGCACTTTAAGTTAGATATATCAAAGTTATAATACAGTTATAGTTATCCTTGAACTATTTTATAATTATAGTACATAAATAAGGATGCTATAAAAACTCTTTTAAATAAATAAATAACGCCTGTTTTCCAAATAAATATAACTTTCCAATAGCATTCTAGAAATTTTAAAAGATCTAGAAAAAAACATATAGTCAAATCCAATACATTTTCCGTTTCGCGATAGTGATAACATTTGATAGATGAAATGTTATATGTTATATGATATGGGGCATTTTATTTGTACTATCAATCAATCAAATTATTTTAAGTCGAATTCAAACTATAATATGATGGACAACATGAGTACCGCGCTGGTTGTCGCATAATTTGGTTTATACAATACCTAAGACTAATTATAGTTTAAAAATTAATGAAATATAATTATCATAATAAAATATAATAATTTCTAAGTTTATGAGATGAGTAAAAGAACAAACAAAAAATATGTAAAATTAAAATATATTTTTTAAAGTAAACTTTTACAAATGTTTATTAATGTTAATAATTACGAATAACAACAATATAGAAAGATATACACAAGAAACATAAAGAAATGACTTCACCTAATAATATAGGTAATAATATTTTAAAATTTGAAAATCAATTCATTATTATCAGCTAACATTATCAACAATTAATTACTTGGAACCTCAGAACTATTTATTATCCAAACCTAATAATATAACCTGTATTGATTGTAGTTCGGCCAAGGTTACTAATATTCATCTATAGACAGATACAAGCTTTGACATTCTGTAAAAAGAGGTTGCGCATCACGTTCGAATATACCCGTCAAATGCAAGTAAATTACAAAAAAATTACCTTATTATTTGAAACGATATTAGTAACAAACGAAAAACGTTATTACGATTGTCATCGAAAATAAAACACAATTTAATGTTTTCGTCAATTATTAGTACAGCAATTACCAAGAACGCTTAATTCAACGACAGGTTATACAAAATGTATATGCATGTCCCCAGTAGATGTAGAACTCACAATGTGCAGTCATGTTTTGCGAGGTCTGAATACGTTTTCGATTTCAATTTTACGAAAATCGTCAACGAAACAACGCTTGCACTCGCTTCCGACGGCAATATCCGAAACGAAAGTGTGTTTTGTTTTTTTGCGTTATGTGTTTCAACATTCAATAATAATACATATTTTTTTCATTTCAGGGAGAATTCATCTTTTGCCCTTACAGCACCATTTCGACCTCATCTAACACTGTTAAATCTGAGGTAAATGGTTAAAAAATCACAAAAGCCCTTTACATACAAACGAGCTCGTTAACTATGTTTTTTTAAGTCTTAGTACTAACATGCGCTCAAAATAAGACTGGAACAGCCCAATTGACGAACTCACCGAAGGTCAACAAACACTCAATTATCACTTACCGTATCTGTAAGATGAATAATAAAAATTTTCAAACTTAGTAAAATATTGATTTTTAAGAAATTCCAACCTTTTTACTGTTTTCTAAAAACTATTCATAATATAAGTAATGTATAATAATAATGAGTAAGTTCAATGCTTATGACGTCACAATTTGTAATCTTTCTTTTGCTCATAAGTAGTTATTTGGTTAAGCAGACTCTTTACCGAATGGTAAGTTTCAACTGTGATTATTAACTACCAACCAAGCCAGTAACCTAACCGAAACCAGTATTAACAAAGGAATTTCAGGTCTTTGTTAATTAACATATTAATGCCTCCCATGTCATGTAATTAAATTCGCTAACTTAAAAAGAGAAAGGCCGTAGTATCTACAGACCACTACCATGTTAACTCGAATACGAAGAATATAGTAAGAAGCAACGAGTGCAACAGACCTGGCTTCCCGGATTGCGTCGACCCAGTGCACGCAGTCCACCTCAGAGGCGGCTCTCAGCTCGTACTGCCGTTGACTCTCGCGCCGATAAGAGATCGTGAAGCAAAACTAAGGGACAAAAGGCTGACTTATTAATGTGAATAATCACAATTACACGCCAAACAATTATGTACTTTATTCGTTAGTGTGTACTTTACTTCGAAGTTGGCGATAGAATTACGATTAGGAACGCTAATCATAATTGAAGAAAAACTATTAATATAATTTGAGCATAGTTTGCAAGGCAATCGGACATCTTAAATTATGATAAATAAATTTTTGTTTATTCTCTGCGGATTGTGTGTCTGGGAAATTAACTGTTTTTTTTAATAGACTTGAATCGGACACATGAATCGTTCCGAAATAGGAACATCGCCACCAAAGCAGAACCTCTAAAAATGGCGACGAGTTCAAGACCCTCAATTAGGATTATATTTGTAAGAAAATAGGCTAAGCAGGAAGTGTGAGAGGGAGAGCAACTAGCTTCTGGGCAGCAGTGGATACAGTATAAGCTAATACTTTTATAATAAATACAACGATAATAACAGAGGTTTGCGACTTGGTAAACCCGTTTCACTTTATAAATGAGTTGAACTACGATATTTTTTCTTAGAACATACCTATAGCTGAAGCTTTTATATTAGTATTCGAGTTCTGAATGCAGTCCGTTGACTCAATCACCCAACTTGCTTCCAAACTCCCCACCTCCCATCTTATTGCGAACCCTCCTAAGCTTTCTACAAAAGTTTACTATTCTTTTGACTAATACACTTTTTAATCAAACATCCAAAGACTATTTTACCCAGAACAAATAAAATATATTTTAGCTTAGACATATACTTATTTTTTTAATTGTTTATAGGAATTTACAATATATTATTTAAGAAAGTGATGTTTGGAAATAAACCAACTCTGTATATATTTTTATAAGCTCGTCCCGTCAACTGCTGGATGTCGTCATCATCATGGCCGCCATCTGCCACCTACTCTAGGTCATCAGCCTACGTAGTGGTGGGATGTTTGCCGAGAGATGGTTTCCAATGAGTCACTGTCTCAGTCATTTGTAAAGCTCCCACAAACCAGACAATAATTAAAGGACAATATTCTATTCTTTTTTTCTAAATGTCAAAGGACGATAATTGTTAACTGCTAGTGAAAGTAACAATGGGTAAAGTCGCTTTAATTTCGTAATCGAAAGCAGAGTATTAGAAATTACTACAAAGAGCTCCTCAAATTGTAATCATAGATGATTTATATTGATTAATAATTAAGTAATTGACTGGAGTTACAAATGATTATGTATAAGGCAACCTTTCTGTAGAATTATACTTACTTTTTTCTTCAGTAACATATTAATTAAAATTACAGAAAATATTTATCCATATTTAGAAAGGACATTGGACATTCAGGGAATAGGAGTATGCTTCACATTATCTGTACACAATGAAGACGCTGGCACTCGTTACATTAGCTTAATAATTATGTGATATCAGTACCGATGCGTTTCTCTCCATGGGTGCTTTGCTCAACCGCTCGCAGTAGGACCCCTCGAGGAGCAGCACGCCTGTAGGCCGGGTGTTGTTCTCCGACTCGTAATAAAATAACAAATTCTGTAAATAAAATTACCTATCAGTCTTATATTTACTCACTCACCGGCCCGCCTATTCGTAATCGGTTACAATAGTTAATATAAAGTGCAACTATGTATATTTTGTTTTTTTATCTTTTTTTATCTAGACAAAATTAAACAAAATATTTATCCGTACTCCCATTGCAACCGTGAGAACTACAGTTCCAACAAGACCAATTTATTCTCAGAAATGTTATGTGCCTTGCTTGAGAGTCTATTTTTACATTATTTTATTAATTTGAATAGCTGCTACCATAGAGTAGACACAAATAAGTTTTATGCTAAGTATAATATTTTTTGCTACAAGTTTTCGAAGTGATTAATTTTAACTATTTTGATGAAGATAATAACTCTATGCTTTTCAATTTTGTAATTATATTCTTCAATCTTACGTAATGTACCTAGACTGTATAAATGTATTTGACTTTGAATTTGCTAATCGCGCGACTGTTAATATTATTATTTACTTGCATGCTTTACTGTTCTCATGCTGGGTTTCAATAATCTACGTATGGATAGATTTGCTTACGAGGCGTAAAATTTTTAAAAAATACACATGTACTTTACATCAAAGTTCAACGTCTCGTAAACAATATTCTGCTTTAGTATCACTAAACATCAACATAAATGAAGATCAAGAGCTACCTAATAGGGTAGCAACCAAATAAGGATAAACAAATTAACAGACGGACACGCGAGTGACAGCAATAGGGTTCCATTTTCCACCGTTATATCTTTGAAATTACGCAAAAAAACCGGCTGATGTGCTCGAAGTAACGCTTTCACAACATAATCAGACTTGCTTTTTTGGGTTCCGTAACCGAAGGGTCCACATCAGCCGGTTTTTTTGCGTAATTTCAAAGATATAACGGTAATGGACTTCTCTGTATCCCCAGTGTGAGTTTCAATCGTATCGAGTCATTTCGTAGTTGCCTTCAATATTAAAAATCGTTTCCAATACAGACAACAGAGGCGCTGCTAACGCTTCCAATCAATTTGACAGCTGACGACAAACAATCGAGCCTGTTCAATTCGATTGAAACTCGCACTAAATGTTCTGAACTTTAATTACTCTCCGACACAGCCCCACAAGAGTATAACTACCACAATTACTAAACAAAAATCAGTACTGATTTAACAATGCCCTTCAGAGTTAGAAGAAGTGCATTGCCTTCAGCATTGGCTTAATCCTCATAATTATATTGTAATAAACAAATGAGTTTACCTGGTACAGTATGAACCATCGTAGCTGCCACTTAGTGTTGTCGGAGCTCCGCTTGTGTAAGTAACCGGCCTGAAAGAGCATCAAAAACTTAAAAATTGATTTTATAAATTCTCTGTAATGAAACAGTTAGTCACATTAAAACTTAGAGGTCATAAAAACTATAAGTCGTGTCAGCAACCAAAGGAGAAATGAGTGTAATGTAAAAAAAAGTATTGGTAAATGTATGATTATTATAAAATAAAATATAGTGTCATATTTATTCTGTCACCCAATATGATGTATATCGCCGTATTATAATAACGTTAATATTTGTATGTTAGTTATATTGGACTATACAGAGTGATCCTTCATAATGAGGACATATTAAAAATGTAAATCGAAAAATATGATTATTATTTTTTGTAGCGGTACGTTAGTCCCTTTTAAACCGTTCTTAGAATATGTTTCGTTTGAGAGTTTTACAATGGGGTAATTGATACGTTGGAGTTTAATGGGGAAACTTAAATGAAAAATTTTACATTTTACATTTTGTTAACTAAGAAATCATACGTTTCAATTGAGCGCTGGTTTTGCCATTGGATTTTAATTTTAATTTTAAATATACGCTTTACAATTTTCGGTCATATTAAAATTAGCTTCATTATAATTGATAATTTAGTTTAAAACATACCCTATTTAAAAGGAGGAACCAACATTTAAAAGTTCCATAATAAACACATATTTATATCATCACGTCTATCTACGTTTCGCTGTTTGACACAGGGCTTCATGGGAAAAACATATGAGGAAATAAACATTTATTCAAAAAAAATAACATGTTTTTCGTTGATAAAATAAGGCATCGTTTCCCATTTAAAAAGCTATTAATTTAAAATCATTTAAAAAGGTTTAACGGTTATTTTCGAATCACCTAGGTTAATATAACCATTTCATCATCATCATCATCATCTACAATCTTCATACGATGCATTGCTAGGCAAAAGTTTTGGACCAAAGCGAATTGGCGGGTGTAAGCGGTTACCGTAACAATCAGGACCAACGGCTTACTGTATGATCCTGAAATTCAAACTCTTTCTCTGAAAGGATCAGATATTCCTTCTTAGATAAAAAATAAATTATGATCACCTGCGAGTGGTCGTACTGCGCGCGGTCCGAGAGCGCAATTAGCTGACCGTCGTTGACGCGGACGGAGCGCTGGATCTTGGGGCTCAACATTCTGCTGCTGTTGAACAAAACAGTTCTGTTGAAATCCCGTCAGCTGGGATTGCCGGGGATCTGGGCGAAAAGCTAGTAACTTCGTCTCAAGTTAAGCCAAAAGTTTTGGGTTTGAATCCCGATAGATGTTTGCATCGAGAAACGAAACAAACATTTGTTGAAGTTTAACTTCTCTTTCTTATCTTCTATCTTTTAACTATCGCTGTGGTCTAGTGGTTAAGATTACCTACGTCAAATTAAGAGATCCGGAGCTTAATTCCCGTGCGGATAGAAATATTCTGCTCGTTTCGATTTGATTGGTCGTACGAATTCTTCTAAGCCCGATAGGCTAGCTACCAACATTGTACCTTAGTTTGACGCCATAACAATAATGTTACAAGCATTGTTGTGTTTCAGCATTTGGAGGTGAAATAGCAAGTTCTTCTATGCTTGCAGTTGTAGCCCACTTCCAACTTAGGCTTCCTTAACGTCACTTACCATAACGTGCGAGAAGGCTAAGAGCTACCATAAAAAAAACTTGTTTATTTTGTTTAATTATTGTTGTGCAGGAGTTTTTTTTAAATGTTCTCGATCCCTTAGGGACACCGACAGTTTTTTGTTTCCTCTCCTCTTCAATAACCGACCAAAAAATAAAACCTTATCTTATCTTATTGTAAACCATAAAGGTTGTTAAAAAAACGTTTCAATTACAAACACACAAATTAGGGCTAGATAGAACGCAACAAATAGTATTTACCTACAGAATAACTAAATGCAAGACTTGTAGATATGCGCCAATTTCTATTATAGACTGTTTGTTTGGTATTAGAATATTAAAAATTAGATAGATACTGTCCTGATATTAATATCTACATAGTTATCTCCAACTCCTGGAAGCTATAATAAAAACTGCTTAGGTAAGCCTATTTTTGAAGATATCAATATCAGTTGGATATAAATTAATAAAGTTTTATATTTAGGTGCTTACTATTTATGTCAGCATCGTTGAATACGTGAAGATGTTTTTATTAATTTGAATTATCCACGTTCACTGTAATCCCTTCAATGTCCACCAAAATCAACACTAGTGCAGCCATAGTTTCATAAATTGAGTTTATTCGTTGAACAAATAACACAGACTTTTCAACAACAATTTTCATATAAAATAACAATAAAATTTTACTTTCTATAAATATTTACGCTGACCGTAACGGAAAACACGCAGCGCCTGTTGAATTTGCAAACGCAACGAGTTGTAGGAACTATTTATTGCCTATGTAAATGAATAAGGTGTTTTTGTTGAAGCGACCGGCAGAAATGTTTGGGTGAGTAATATTGTTGCGTTACTCAGTCATGAATTGCATAGGTTTGAGAGTACTAAGTATTAAGCGCAGAAGAGTTGAGTGTCGTGACAGACGGCGACTGTGCGACTGCCGGGGCACGGACGGCACCTGTAGCTGGATCGACCATCGCGCGCGTGCGTGCCCTTGATGACGTACAAAATTAGCCATAGACCTTTGAATCGTAAAATATACATATTTGCGCGTTTTTCACGATTTCTCAAAGATTTTTGTATTTGAATAATTAACAGTTAACAGTTAAATTAAATTGTTAAATTATCTTTTTAGCATATTTCCTCCGAATATTTAATTTTGATTTTATTTTTTAAGGAAGTTTTACAGCTAATTTGGATAATCTTCATAATGTCTAATAGCCTGCAATAAACCTATATATATGGACAGTAAATATTCCTTAAGTAACAACAGCCAACCCTAAATTATTTATAACCTTAATATTTCATTAGCCAACACTAGCCTCCGTGATGGAGTACTGCTGTAAAATAAGTCGATATCATTGCTATCACTAATCGATAACTCGACTAACAAGGGACGTTTTCGGATCAAGTTACTGTATTGACGATAGTTGGTACTTGCTGGAGCGGATTTTCAATCGCAACTTCTTCCGTGTGCTGCGAGGCATAACCAAGTACATCACGTCTGCGATATCTCTGCGAATCTTAAGAGGGAGTATATATATAGCCTGGTATACAAATATACAAATTCAATAAAAAACATGCACAAAACTAAATTCCTACTTTAATAAACTATAATAGGAAAATGGCTATTTTTGCAAGCAGGAGCAAGAATATTCCCGTTACAAATAGAAAATAAAAATCTAAGATACTTAAGATATTTCACTAGAGATATCATCATAAATAAGCTAATGAAAATTAATATTTTCAAACTATTCACCACAATTTATAGTGGAATAAATCTGCAGTTTATGTAGTTTAATAGAATTAATGTACTATTTGTAATATTTCAACTAATTTAAAAATATTATATTAGCTTATTAGATGCCAAATCTAAAAGCTCTTAGGTCTACGGAGTCAACTCGCAGAAACGCAGTACAACCACTAAGCGCCGCACATCTTTGTTTAACAAACGGTATAAGATTTGCGCGCGGTCTAGGACTAGCTCAAGGCTGATCATTAAATATTTATTTAATCTACAACGGTACTGCAACCGGTCATTTGTATGTTCTTTATTTATAATTACGCTTATATATTCGACAGGGCTAATAACTTTCAGCGGAAAGTTATTAAACTGTGTATCCTGTATCGTTTAATAATTCGTTGAATTTTTGATCATCAAATAAAATAAGTGTCCCTCACTCATTTTATCACCTAAGATATTTTAGAATATAATATAAGATATCTTATAATATTTAAGATATGTTATATTTTTGTTCGCTTTCGTCTTTGGCCTTAACTTCACTTACCATCATGTGAGATTAAAAAATATACAATAATCTATTAAACTCCTATAGAACTTCTCCTTACTAATTAGAATTAATATTTTATAAGGTTTGTATATAAATGAACATCAATCTAATTTCAAATAAAGAACAGTAACGCATGAATACTGACTATAACCGTTAAGATAAATCCAAATACTAATATATATATATATATATATATAAGGCAAGGCCTTCAAGACAAGGAGCTGCCCACAGGTATTATATCCACTACTATATTAGCGCGTGTGTCAAGTGTTCATAGAAACAACTCTCATTAAACAAAGTCTCTTTTTCCCCCAAGAGACCTTAGATCTTGAGCTAAAAGTCTCTGTCAGAAAGTTTTGTGAATAGGTATATTGTGAGATGTCACCTTGAACCGAACGTGAACTTTCAATCACCCATTAGTTTCAAAACAATACCAATAATAATTCGTATAAGATTTTTTATTTTGATAACATTAGATCTTAGAAAAATAATTAGTGTGCTAGACTAGTGATACCATAGCTATAAAAAGAAAGAAAATATTTTTTATTAGCTATAAAATTATAGTATATATTTAATAATTATAGGACTATATGGGGATATAGCCCTATAAATAATAAATATATAATATATTTTTGCGAAGCTGTTCGCTGTAATTCAGTCTGAAAGTTACTAGTATAAATTTTTGCGATGGGAGTCATTGAATTGCAATTTTTGGTGCACATGCAATAGCAAATAATTTCCTATTATTGCATTTGTCCTGAAGTGGACAACCAACCCACAACCTCTCATTGTCCGGGTAACTCCTCTGACCAGTTAGGACTTAAAAATGGAATAAATGAATTAATGTTTACATAAATTTTTTGAACATTATCATTTCATCATCATTTTCTTATCATTTCATCGAAATCATTATCATTAAATTCCATTTTAAGGGCAAAAGGACACTTTATATTAGTATCTCGATGCCAACATAAAAGAAATAAATACATAAGACATAGCTGCATGAACTTTAGTTTTTTTGGGTTTTCTATACCTATAAGGAAGAATTTAATTTAAAAAAAAGAATGGACGGTCCTTGTTTTTTTTTATTTAAATTATAATAGGGAGAATTAAACATAAAAAAGACTATTTGGCGAGTAATGGCGGAGTCGGTTCGGCGCTATATATTTTATTGTGTTGTAATGAAGTTCTTGTTATGAAATTGGTAAAGTTTCATGGCAAAAACGAACGTTATATCGTGCAATATATGAAATACATCATTCAGTGTTCGTTAGTGATGTACGTGAGATTATTCAGTTTTTCATGTCCATTCATTCATTTATAGGGTAAGTTCATTGATTTATCATCTTCGTATCATTCTATTCTCATTTGGGTATTGTGATTTACCATTTTCACCATTAAGTGAAAATGTTTCAGAGATTTGTTTAAGGAATCTTGTTGACCAATTAGACTCTGCACTTGACCAAAAAGGAGAAGAAAATGATGTAGTCTCTAATGAAGGGTCAGGAAATCGTGAAGTAGTCCGGAGGACTCAACGGATTAGAAAAGCACCAGACAGATTAAACTTTTAAAAAAGCTTTAGCCTCAATAACGTTATTCTTTTATTCTTGTATTACTTGGAAATTGTTTAAAAAGGGGACGAATGTGATGTACTATGTTTCACCACGAAACATGATTTTGCTTTTGTAGCTTACCGGTGTTCAAAACAAATTTGTATAGAAGTACTTAGAGAAATGTGATTCGTACGAACTGTGTGTATTATTTCTTGGACATAACAGGTATCATTTCATTGTAATCATTAATATTACATTCTACTTTTATTATCATTTTATCGTAATCACTAATATTGCATTGGCTAAATGGCGGGGCTTAATATTAGTCGCTAAGAACTCCACGAGACAAAGGGATACGTTGTAACGGTACCCCGAAGCCAAAAATTCAGAAAAACCTACGTAAGACAGGTGTATGGGCCTCAGTTTCCTTTGCCTTCCCTTTACTAGTGAGAAATTTCACAACAAAAACGACTTACTGTCATTGTAAATTGTCAATTGTGTATGTCCGAATTCTACCAGCTTCATTCACCTTGTGATAAACATATAGGTATTAACGATATATAAAAATAAATCAACTATATTGTACCTGTAATTTATGAAGTCTGCATATGTGTAAATATAGTCAATTAGTTTTCGCAAATAAATATTTATTGTCGAGATTAAAATTATCTGACAATTGTGATATGTTTATGAGCTAAAAGAGAAGTTAGTGCGTGTTTAAGCGTATTATTATGGCATCGTGCTCCAAAAATGATATTGTAAATAGACTGCTAAACGTGAGACTCGACGATGGCTCTGGTGGCGATGAGCTGCCTCAAAACATGTTGCCATCTAACCAACTGGCTAGGCAGATCGAGCAGCTGCGGGAAGATGAAAATGGTCAGGCTAATGAACCCGCGTCGTCATCATCAGCCATAGAAAACATGCAGCCCACAAACAACACCGGCGGCCGTTTGCACAATTGGCAAGCCACTAAAACTACAGTCAAAGAAAGACTATCCTTTTTATTTAATAACGAAATCCTCTGTGATGTACACTTTATCGTAGGAAAAGAAGCCAATCAGCAGGTGATACCCGCTCACAAGTTTGTCCTCTCAGTAGGTAGTGCTGTTTTTGATGCCATGTTCAATGGTGTTTTAGCCACTAAGTCTGATGAAGTTGAACTACCTGATGTTGAACCTGCAGCTTTCTTACACTTACTAAAGTTCCTATATTCTGATGAAGTAAGAATTGGTCCAGAGAGTGTGATGACAACCTTGTACACAGCCAAAAAGTATGCTGTAGCGGCTCTAGAGGAACATTGTGTAGACTTTTTGAAGAGTAATTTAGGTACAGATAATGCTTTTTTGCTGTTGACTCAAGCTCGTTTATTTGATGAGCCTCAGCTAGCAGCTCTTTGTCTCGAAATGATTGACAAAAATACAACAGATGCTCTCAATGCTGAAGGGTTTACAGACATTGATCAAGACACTCTTAATGCTGTATTAGAAAGGTAATATAACCTGTTATGATTTATTTTAAATTTGTAAATATGTGTTTAATTTTCTATGATTATCACATTACTAGTAAAAATAATTATGTAAATGAATTATATGTTTCTTTAATTATAGAGATACACTGAGGATCCGTGAAGCAAAAATCTTTTCTGCAGTACTGCGTTGGTCTGAAGCAGAATGCATAAGACGTCAGCTACCTGTCACTCCAGCAAACCAAAGAATGGTCTTAGGGCGTGCTTTCAATGCTATTAGATTTCCATTGATGTCTGTTGAAGAATTTGCAATGGGACCAGCACAGAGTGGCTTACTTGATGACAGGGAAATAGTTCAATTATTCCTATATTTCACAGTGAACCCTAAGCCTAATGTTGGTTTCTTAGATACTCCTAGATGCTGCATGACTGGTAAAGAACTGACTGTTAATAGATTTCCCCAAACTGAATCAAGATGGGGCTACAGTGGGACTAGTGATAGAATTAGATTTACAGTAGACCAAAGGATTTTTGTTGTAGGCTTTGGATTGTATGGCTCATACTTTGGACCTTCAGAATATGAAGTACATCTTCAGGTTAGTTTAAGATAATTTATTTGTGTAACATGTGTAGATAATACAGATCTTAGAATTTATAAATGGACATAATGTGTTGTGCCAACTCGTGTTTGGGGTACAAATATAACATTTACTAAAAATTACATACAATAATTAAATACAATAATTTTCAGTAATGTAAAATTTTACAAGATTTATAATGTTTTATAAGAATACATATACAAGGGAATTGTCATGTGAGAATTATTACGTTTCTTGATAGTTCATTTTCCTCTTTACCTTGTAATTTTTGAAACAAAAATAGTCTAATCGTTTTGTAAAATATAATAATAAGGAAAAGTATGACTAAAATATAAACTGTTAAATTATACAATAAAAATGTGAATGTTTATCTCTAGAAACTGCTGATTTATGAATCAATTTTATATTGTAAAAACACAGATCAGATCAATCTCATATTTATCACGGTAACTACGGTTATTGAGATTTACTCTAGTATATTGAGATTCAACAAATTTAGTAATGTCGAAAATATTTATTATCAATATTTATATATCAATTTATATTGCGAAAACAATATGAACTCCACTATAATTTACATTAGGAATATGTTACTAAAGAAATAAGCCTAATATATAATAGCTAATTGTGAATATATAGGTTCATAATGAATCTTATTCTATATATCCACAGATAATTAATGCCTCAAATCTATAATCTGATTATTTGTCTATATGACAAGTTGAGCTTATTGACATCCAACAATGCGAAATCTCATATTATACATAAAAGTTAATGTAGATGAACAGTGACTTCAGATTGCAGAGATATGCTTTTGTTTTTGTCCTCTAGTAGAGATCATAAGTATCATAATCATTCTTATTCTATACGTCCACAGATAATTCATCTAGCTACGAAAAAAGTTTGTGGTTCTAACACTACAACGTTTTGCTGTGACGGCACTGATGACACATTTAGAGCAATGTTCAAGGAACCTGTGGAGATACTACCAAATACATCTTACATAGCTAGTGCTAAACTAAAAGTAAGTGTAACTTCTAAATGGCATCAAATCAAATCAAATAAATTATTGCGGCAACATGGAGGTGGTCGTGGTTTATAAAGATATTATTAATAAAATATAGCTGAACAAATGCATACTGAAAGGAAATAGCAGTGATGCTTCTTCTATAAAGTTTAAAATTTTAATTTTAGACTAATTAATTTGTATATTTACATACTCAAATTAACTAAGTAACGATGATGTAAAATGGTGTTGATTATTACTATTTGAAATTTACTATGTAAATTGATAATATAAGTAATTGAAATCAATTCATCCAAAGCTTATAATGAATATTTTTACAATATTATTGTATTTCCTGGAAGATGAAAACACAGCACTGCTCAATAAAAATTTCTCCATTTCATAAATTCTTCTCCCCTCTTCTATCTGTACTGAGCCTGACAGAGTCCATAATGATGTCATAACATAGCCTTAAGACCTTTTTATTGAAATATTGATTTGAGTTTAGCATTTGCCTGGGAAGTATTATGAATATTTATTTAGGAAATTAAAACGTTTTGTTATTCATTAATTAATTTTATTTAACAATTTATGTACATACACACAACACAGAGAAAATAAGGAAGTAGTCAGTTAGTACTTTTCTCATTGAAAATTTAGCCCAGTGTAAATCCTTAACATTTTATAGCATTTGAAATTTTTCAGGCTGGTTATACATTTAATAATAATATTATTGAAACTTTACCTTTGGCTGATTTTTTATTTCATAAATTGTATGCATACATATAAAAATATATTATTTTATACTTAATCATTTAGTATGTGTATTAGAATTTTTAATAGTAGTTTGTGAAGTCATGTCATATTAATTTATCAATTATTTTAATAGAATTAAATTGTTCACCGACGACTTCAGTCATCTATCGTATTTTTGTGTATTATGTTCAAACTAAGGTTGCCTGGAAAAGATCGCTAATTAGCGATAAGACCGCCCTTGTACAATGTATCTGTCTAACTCAAAAATTACAGTCATATAAAACCTATCGACTTGTCTATCTTTAATTTGATTAAGAATGCTTGTTTACAGGGTACAGACTCATACTACGGAACCAAAGGTCTTCGCCGCGTAACTGTGGACTGTAACAACGGCGAAAAGGTCGTATTCCAATTCTCTTACGCGGCTGGAAACAACAACGGAACATCTGTTGAAGATGGACAGATACCCGCCATAATATTCTACATTTAAAATAATGAATTTCCTAACGTGGCAATGATGCGTACCATAGATAACTAAAATTTCTATTGTAGCTGGCAAAAAGTAGCAAAGACAATTGAATAAAAAAGTATTTATATAAAATTATGAAATGTGTAAGTATTAATAAACATAAAAACATGCTTTTAATGTTTTAAATCGAAGAGTGAGTATAGACCAATGGAAAGTGACTAATTCTTTAACAATATACAGTCACCGTATCTTGTTTCATATATGATTGGAAGTGGATATAACGAAATCAAATCGCTTCTAGTGGCTTCAATCGAACGAGACGTGGAAAGGCAACCGAACGGAAAATGGAATAATATTGACTCTTGCTAAACAAAACTCTTTTGATATACAAATGCAGTAATAATAGCAATACGAAACGAACAGTATACGACAGATATACTGTTCGTATATACACCATAAAACTCACCAAAAAGACATACTTTCGTTGATATAAAAGATGGGAATAAATTATTTTTTTTACAGTAATAACATAAAGCCTTATTTCAGTCATAAATACATCGTATTGTTATTTAAGTAGAAGGGGTTTAGTGCAACAAATATCATTCACACAAACACACACACACAAACATACAATCTCACACACACACAAACCAACGCGCGCGCGCGTATACACTGATTTGAAAAAGACTCCTATTACAACGAATAAAGGTAAAGTAAGGAGGTTACTTTATACGAAATGTTTTTTAAACATTAAACTGAATCTTCTTTATATATTTATAGGCTTCATTTTTAAACGACAAATGTTCATGTTCATTTATTTAACGTATGTTACAATGGGAATGGAACCTGGACGATACAAAAGTTACTGCTTTTGTTGGAACTTAGCCTTAATATTCACACAGTACCTGAGGGTAACTTTATTCACGTAAATTATTATCGATAAGAGAAATGAAATATCATTTTATCAGTCCCATTTATAAATACTCCTAGAAAGTAATAAAAAGTAATCGATTCATTTTGAATTAGCGAATGGGCTGAAGCTCTTTGATAGCACGTTGAATCGTACGTTAAACATCTAAGTTGTTATCCACAAGGATTATTCCATTATCAGTGCTCTTTAGATCGTGGTCGTGCACCATCCACTACCTGCCCGACCTGGCACCGTCGGGTAAAAGACTCCTGTAGACATTTTGTCATGTTTACCTTCAATTAACATTTTGCATTTAAAAAATACTCTTTGGATAATCCTGGAATTAGTACAGCAATCTTTTGTCTTATTTTTACACGTGAAAATCGACATGTGTGAAAAGATACATAAATACAGTTTATCTATTGCGACGAATATCTAATTAATAGGCCCGTACAGTATTATACGTCAGTCAAGGTCTGTGATAGTTTTGTAGAGTGTATATGTAATCGAGGGTCTTATCTGTTGTCTATTATTTATAATACCGTTCGCACATCACTGCCGATCCAAATAATATTTATGGAAAAACTCTGATGTGGGAGAAAATGGTTGGAGCAGAACCGATATCCCGACAAGCGTCCGACATTACATGGTTAGCTAGCACGTAATCAAAGTGTAGGACTACTACTTAAAAAGGAATATCGGTAGCGTAGTGCTTAGTCATTGTCTTGATGGAAAACATCGTGAGGAAACCTGCACAGATATGTAAAGAAATTCTTAGGTTGTATGTAAAGCCCGCATATGGCCAGGGAGGTTCTCTAAGGCCTAATCGCCCTAATTTAGGGTAGGCTCAAGCCCATCCGTGATGATATTTATGAGCCGATGAAAACCTATATAAAGCTATTACAGTCGTACTACTACAGTCGATATAATTCTACAAAAAAACAATTACCTTATGTTACTGTTACTAAATTCATAAAAATGCTAGCGTTACACTTAAGTGAGCTTTTATCGGACGATAAAATATTACAACCGGCCTACCATCCAACGCCGAATCTTAACGACTTGCATACCTTTTTTTTTCGAGATATGACCTTTTTTGTAAATGAAACTGCCCTGAAAACTTCAGAAAACTCGACAGGTCGTGCTATCCGAAGCTTGGAGAGCCTCGCGACCGCTAACTATGATAGAATCTTCCGTAATCTTACCATGACTTGTTTTCGTAATCGGAAGGAAACTTAAATCGCATTCAGTGAGATCATATGGCTTAGCTGCAAACTAGTTACCTTGATTATTTGTTCGTAATCTTGTGTTTTCAATAATACTATAGTGTTGACTGATAGGCGATGATACTGATGTGTGTCCTTTCATTATCTTAACTTTTATTCTTTGGAAATAAAAATTAAAGAAAATAGGGGTTTTCACAGACGGTTTACATTAAGAATAAATTTTCAATTCGGATATTCCATCTACAGGTATCCCTTAGAAAATTAAGTTTCTAAAAATTAAAGTAAAATTATTCTCTAATGGAAACCTGGAAACCTTCGAAATTATGTTTTACGTTCTGACCTGTCTTTTGTAATAGAATTATCTATACCTGCTCTCATATAAATTCGTCCTAATAGATGTAACTTTTTAAATTCTGCAATCGTCGTCAGACCTGTATTAACTGCGTCAAAAACTGCATTCAAATTGTGAATTTGCATATAATTAAATTAAGCTTTAGTATAAGATCCGCCTTTTTATCCGCCGTACCAATTTTTTGTTCGTTGACGCGGTGCCAAAATTATAAATTGTATTTCATGAAAAGACTTCAAGGAAAGGGAAATGGGTTAGTCCATTCATTCACTGTTCGTCGGGTATTCTCTCTCGAGATGAATTTATTTGAAGACCAATAATATAGTGTTGCAATAGTTTGGTTTTGTATACTGCTCAGTTATAATTTTTATTTTCTATAATGGAAAAGAAAGATAATTTTAAAAACTTTGCCAAATGTTGAAAATAGTGAATAATATAAAGGAACGAATTTCAAACACAAAATCTAATCTTCATATTTTTCGAGTAAAATTTTATTCGATATTTTTCAATAATTATTCTATCATTTTTAAGAAATCAAAGGCGTACGGCGTCATCATGGACCCTACGCAGGGTACGTCCAGAGCATACATTACATCATCGCTGTCGTGTGACATCGGGCGTCCATATTTTTCAAATTTATCTTTGTTTATAATAACTCATATTACACGAGCTATATCAACTTATACTAGCCTCTTGGGAAACAACGCGAGGATGAAATGGACTAACCGGACAATGTACCCGAAAGTTTACTATTTCTAAGTATACGTCATTTCAACCTTCATAATATATTGTTTTCATATCATATCTTTATTACTTTTTATATAAAATAGTGTCTAGTCAACCATTATTGATTTTGTATTGAACCATTTAAAAGTATAGTCATATGTATTGATTAAATAAAAACTTCTTTCGACTTAAAATAATCTCATTTTACTATAGAGATTTTACTACAGAAATCGGACCTATTTTTTTACCGAATTAAACGCACACTTCTTAAGTTCTAACGGCGTGCTTGGAAGCAAAATTCCCTCTGGCAAGTTCATGCGTGTTATCAGCATACCGTACCGAAAATGCCATATACCACGCACGGCTAATGTACTTGGCCCGAACATACCATTTTTTCTGTCATTACATGTCAAATGTCAATTTAATAAGTACTACATAACAAAATAATTTTATCTCTTGTTCGAATTCCAAATGACATTAGATAGGGCGTGACAAAAACAAGACACGGTTAATAGTAAAGTGCTAGATACGGAATCTCAAAGTTTTTGCTGTTTCAATTTGATTTGTATTGTAAAACAGATAAAGCTTGCAGATGTAATGGATTCCCCATCAGTTTCTTGATTGGTATAATTGAACTATTTTTGTTCAAATTCCAGCCTTAGCAGTCTTAAAATTTTTAAACAACTGTTTGCGTAACTGTAACTACTATAAAATACATTGGACCGTTTCTCAAAATGAAAACATACATTACGTGCAGGAATAGAGCCGTATAATTTAAGTTCTAAAAGCTGTATGCATAAACTGTATTTTCAAACAAATGTTTTGTATAGAGCAATTGATGTTGGTTTAGATGTCATCAATAAACAACACAAATACAAATAATTTTTTATTTTAGATTTAAGTTAATATTCATCTTTCATTTTATGACTTCACAATATTATTGTCTATTTCAATATTCTCACGCCAGTGTACAAATGTAAACGTAAAAAACTATAAAGGTTTTCCAAAAGTCAACAAATCTATTAGCTATTATAGTAACTATTTATGAACATCCCATCTCGTTCTGCCAGTCCTCGTGTCTTTTAGCCAAATTTTTAGAAACCGGCTTAGTCTTTTCTATGGCCGCAAAAATGTCAGACAAGTTCAGCTTGTCTTTGCGATTTGGGCATCCTGAAACAAGGAAAGTTCCTAGAAATGTAATTTTCAAATTGATTATTATTTCATTATTATAATATTTTGATTATACGATTTAAAATGAAAAATGAAAATAAAACTTATTAATTTTTGTGTGCTGAGAATATTAGAATACGTTTAAAAGATAACTATGGGGGCAGAGAATTTAGAAAAAACTAATAACAGTTGATAAAACTCAGGGTACATTCCCATTAACGCTCAAGGGCACTCACAGTGATGGGAACGCTCCAAAAGCACCAAATGGGACGACTTTTATGCGCTCACAGCTCTATTCATGAGCATAAATGTACCCTCAATTATCTAGGTTAATCTTGACACATCGGAAAATATATACTATAAACTCACCTCTACCTACCATGGTAGGCAAAATCTTCCTAACAGTGGACATCAGAGCTTCTTTGCATACCAATTTAATATCACTACCAGAGTAACCTTCAGTCTTTGCTGCCAACTCCTGAAAGTCCACCTTTGGATACAGTTCTATATTCTTTGAGTCAAGAAATTTCTCGAATAGTTCTACACGCGTTCCGAAGTCCGGAAGGGGTATGTATATTCGCTTTTCCAATCTTCTAAGCATAGCTGGGTCTATTTCCCTGTAATATCAAATTAATGCAAAATTAGCCTCTTGAATGAAATGCTTCATTTAGATTTGAACAGTATTCTTCACCTTTAATTTATGGGAGTGCTTGTATTTTATAAATATGTTACTTAAAACTGCCTCGAAGGCAGCAAGAATATAGCTTTGACTTAATATATGCCAGGTTTTTTATTCACAAACGAATGTTCAAATTATAATGAAGTTAAATATATGATAAAAGTAAACGTTTATTCCCAAATGTTACATAAAGTGTATTTCCTTCCGACTGCTTGTTCAAGTAGGTATTTCAGATTGTTTCCCATACATAGCCCAATACCTCTTACCTAAGTCTGAACTTACCAAGGCATATTGGAGTTAGCCAGTAAGAAGACCACGCCGTCTCGTCCAGTTATGCCGTCTAACTCAGTGAGCAATTGAACCTTCAGTCGGCGGGAGGCCTCGTGCTCGCCGGCTGATGACCTGTCAGACGCCAGCGTCTCCACTTCGTCAACAAAAATTATAGACGGAGAATAGTAATTCGCCATTTCAAAGAGAACCTGTAAGATGATTTTATATACATTTTTTAATGCAGGGTACTCTCCCAATTACGCTTAAATGTCCTCACAGCGCTGTGAGCTTTTGTTACAAAATCGGGAACAGATTTGTAGAATGCATATAGCATTGTGGATATATAATAGATGTAAATATAACCTTAATGATTTTCTCAGACTCCCCTCTCCACTTGTTGACGACAGTGCTGCACGACACATTGAAGAAGGTGCAGCCGCTCTCGCTAGCGACGGCCCGCGCCAGGAGCGTCTTGCCGGCGCCCGGCGGCCCGTGCAGAAGCAATCCGCGCCATGGCTCCAGTAGTCCAGTGAACATTTCAGGATATCTAGTTTAGAAGGTGTCACTTGTGGACTTTCATAAAATACTTAACCATAAGATTTCGTAATCTATGTAGACCTCCTATCGGATAAAAGCCAACGAGTTGGTATAAGAATTATACAGACATTATATAAAAATCACTTTTTGGGCAAGCTCGAAGTGGTTAACCATCAGTGGGTTGACGAGGCTGCCTGGTTTCAGAAACGATATTTGTCTTTATACATTTAATTTACTTTTTCGCTAAACAAAGTTGCTGTTAATTGATAGTGTAAAAGATACAAACAGCAACACATCAACGTAAATAGGAATCTTAATAATATGTGAAACACCCACACCCCATCAGACAGTATTTTTAAGTATCGCGAGATTATGGTACCCCAAATGTTAGTAGATAGCTTGATATTCCACTAACGTGTGTTTAAAGATCTAAAAATCTTACCTTATTGGGTACAAGACTGACTCCATGAGCAGGTTTTTCGCAGATGCCAATCCTTTGACATCGTCCCAAGACACCCCCAACGGTCTGACGATGTCCTGATACACCAGCTCCACTAGCTGCTTCTTCTCCGGGCACATATTTGATAAAAGCCCATTTAAAGGCTTCTTCTCGATGGTTGCAATTCCTAATGTGGGATTTTGGTATTGGTCTTCCTGACAATAGTAGTAAATGAATAATAAATATTAGATCCCGTTTAACAATCAGAACTTATGGTGGGTCAGGGTCCATAATTGTGTCTCACTCTATTTCAACTAACATCAAATGTACGTTATGGAATGCTATCAAGTATAAAGTATTGACGAAGACAAATTTATTGAAGGAATTCAGTAAAATTAAACCCAAAACAAAAACTTTTTTTCCTCCACCTTACTCCTTACTGAGCGTATCGGCGTATAAAGCTTTAGCCTGCCCGACACAGTAGCGACAATAGACAAGTCAGTCTGTCGCTAAATGAGCGCATTTTGGGAGCTATTGTTGCAGGCAGGCATATGGCGATAAAGCTACTTTATTGTAGCGTTATCTCCATATAAAGCTTCAGTCTGTCTGCTTTATCAGTCAAGTTACGCTTTATATGGTATACCTTCGCCAGTTTAGTTACTGTAAACGTTGAAGGTAGATCTGGTTCCCTCTGTTCCCTTTGATCTCGCTCTATCTTTCTCTCCTGGCGGCCCTTCCTTGTTACCGGCCGGCGAACGACTGGCTTCTCCTCCGATTTCCGTAAGAACTGTGGCTGTTTGTTAAATCTAATCAGATAATAACTGCAGTAATCCTGAAAGTGAATGAATAGTAAATCAAATTTTACAAAATAGTTATTTTACCTGATCATGGTGAAGAAAATAATTATAATGTTACAAATCTTGTTGGTTTATTAGCTATATTTATAGGCTTCTTGGTCAAGTTTTCCACGCCTATCGGGGCTAGACCATTTTTTGTTTGGTAAACACGAAAATGTTTCACAGGTCATGGCTGTATTATGTATTCCCATTATCAAATAACTATAACACAAAGCTTTTAATGATGCTTGCTTTGTGCTGGATAATTAAAGTGAGTGTTACAATGCTATTATTTGACATGATCAAGTAGAGCACAGCAAAACAGTTTATGGAATCAAGACGGTTCCTCACCAAGACTTTAATATAAGCATAAATCTGAATATCATATAAAAATAGTAGTTTTAAGACACAAAGGTAAGGTAATTAAGGGGATTAGAAAATATTTTCTTTGATTAATACTAGGTAGTTGACGGAAAAAGAACAAAAAGTGACATTATTTAACTTTTGGTCCAGGGCAGGTGCTCACAATTAATAGGCGATTGTGATTTAGCTATTAGTTTTGACATTTCTTTGTGACGATAAATGTATCCATAAAATCAACGATTTCATCACTATCGCCTGTTAATTTATTGATCAGTCATAAACACCTGGATGCATTATTATTATTTTATCTGTGTTTTTGACATTTAGCGTATTGACGGAATGTCAAAAACTGACGATTAAATAATAAGTGTTGGTGATCACCCGTATTAGTATTTTTATTAGAAAATATAACATTAAATTTTACATTTAACTACACAACGCGATTTTTGAAAAGTTCTAAATTGAGAGAAAATACAGAATCCAGAAAAATTTGTGTTTCTTAAATAATCTCTCCGTGCAAGGTCTCGCGACGCACTTGAACTATGGACTAGACAGACGACCTTGTAGAGTTATAAGATGGACCTAAAATTAGAGTACTTTTTCATTTATACGCATTTATTTATATAATGTACCTAAATAATATTTCCACACTCTCATCTAGCTCAATGTAAGTCACCGTCACAGTGCACTTGAACCTTTGGGACCTTTTGTGCTGTTTTAAATGTAAGCAGCATTAGACACAGCAGATACTGGATAACGTTTCAACAGAATCTATTTGTACAGTATACAGATAGGTAAATATTTAAATCACATCAAATCACGACAGTTTGGCGCCCTCGCGTATTCAATCCATTTTTCGGCACATTTCCAACTTAATTACATTATTCACAAATGATTTATATTTATAATTTCTGCCGATTTCACACGCGCATATTAAATAAATACTAACTTTATTCCAAAATAAGCCTTTGAAGTAAATAATTTACGACATCATACGAGTACATAAACTCGACATAATATATTGATGGCCATCTGGTTAAGTGGTCAGTACTAAAAATGAGGTCCCGGGTTCGAATCCCTGTCGAGGCAGGTTAATATTTTAATTTAAATACTATATATATATTTTCCTTATCTAGTATCCATAACCAAGCTTCTGATGATGCTTAATTTGGGCTAGAAAACGTATTATTTGGGGCTAGTTTTGGACGACACTTTGAGGAACAATTACTGCTGCTGCTGAAGAAGTGAAAATTGTGTAAATTGAGAACAGACTACTCATCCAATTGGTCGAAGGTTCGTCGCCTAAAAGCTCGCCCATCTCTCTACTGAGTAACGTCAGTTTTCTAATTTCCGTTGGTGCCCCGGGATTGTATGTACACATATGCTCGAAACGTATATTTTCATATCCGTATACCTTTGAATTGTCTATATTAACGGGAAATACTACTATGTATTAAGAATATGGAATAAGAAGTTCCGCTTGTTGTAGATACTCCACTATCCCTAATTTGATTTAGAATTTATTTGGATATTTATTTAGATAAACCTATGCTATCTTATCTGGATAAAAGTCACTCACAACTCTGCGTGCGCCGAACCAACCCTCTTTGTGTGTGCCTAGGTCATCTTGCCACCTACTCCTGGGCCAGCCTCGACAGCGACGTCTGTCTTCTGATACCCACTGTGTAGTGATCTTTGCCCAACTGTGAGGATTCATTGGGTTAAGGAAACCCACCCAATCCGATTTGATTATTTGATTATATTTTTTATAATTATTTGATTTGAGATTTGATTATAATTATTTGTTGAAAGCATCGTTTATTATCGTATGTTTCTCTGTCAATTAATACTTTTGTGTTGTGTGTGAACTACGAAATAGCTCTCTCTTTCTTTACTTTTGTCATACTTACGGCGAGCTCAGTGTGTGTATCAATAAATACGGAATAGAAAGTTTGTGATCTTCATCAATAGCTTCCTTATACTGCAGTCCGGTAATCTCCATCATTATTAGAATAGTTACTACATTAGCAGCCAAAAACCTATATTCTAGGTTAAACAATTTTTTTGAATGAGTCTCCACCCTCCACTCCCGTGTCCGCTTTTGTCGCCTTATTTCCGTATATTGCTGTGTGCGTTTCCGCTATATTACTAAAGCATACGCTCGCACGCGGCATTGTAAAACATACTTATGGTTTGAAACTTATTATAATGTTTTTACGACTCGCGATCGTAAATACAGTATAATAAAGAAATGAACATTTTTATTATTATTCTTTAATAATAAATCTTTTTTTTCTTATCTTATCTTTCATACGATAATAGATAATCTAAATTACGTAGTATATAAGGAATCAGAATCACCCTTATATTAAATAGATATACCCAGGGGTACCGCCTGAAAGGGTTTAATATCCACAGTATCTTAAGACGCAACAAGCTACCCAAGTTCTAATACAGTTAAGACAATTGTTTTGGTCACTGCATACTTTTTAATGTTAATCTCTTAGATTTTAGTAGGGTACTAATTTTTAATATGACCAAAAATAACACCTGTTTATCCCATTGCATTCGTTAGGGGTGGTAGGATACAGGCATCCCACTACTAACCCAGCTTAGCAACTAACAGAACACCTTAAAAATGCTATCAACACATATTTTCTTTGCTCCATCCACCAAAGTGATGATCAAATAGTCTAAAGTCACTATTATTATATAGGTATATATACAAAAATACATTGATCAACGTTTAGAGCTATCGGCAAAAACGTTACCCCTAATTACCGCGGCACGTCACCAGGTTCATACTTAATAACGGAATCTACCGCTCCTACTCACGGCAGTTGGCACCGCGCCACTGCACGTTAGCGATACTACCTGCGGCTTTCGGGAACCAGACTTTAGGCTATTACAATGATGATAAGTACCGTGTTATTGTTATATATTTGATGGTTCTTTCTTATATAAGAGATGAGGAGTTTACCAACTTAGGATTTAACCGATAGTCTCGATTAGGAAACAAAGCAAATTGCACCATGGTTGGTCACAGATGGAACAAACGAAATATGTTATTTCGCGTTCAGGAGGCATTGAGCTCCGCCAGCGCGCATTAGGTCAATATCGTAGTGAAACATCTCGTGTGTGTATTCTGTAAACAAAGACTTATGCCCAACAGTGAACAGCAGACTGTTGATTTGTTAATAATGGAGGGGTGTTAGGTAATATCAAAAGGCTATCTGCGAGTGTTGTAGATACCGAGGATATTTTGACTGTACAATTAGTCTATACTTACGCGTTTTTTAGTTTAATAAGGCCATTAGAGTGACTGACAACGTCGAATGAAAATGACGAAGACAACGCTAAAATGGTACACCATGATGTAACGCCAATAAAAAAAAATAGAAACACTTTGTTGATCCTATCATAATTTACAAATATTTGTTAACTTTTTTGTTAACACTTTTAGTTATATACACTTTAAAATTCGATGCATTTTCAACTGATTAATGCGCTAGTTTCGCGGTACAGCTGCCAGCCCTGGTTTCGAGGCGCCAACGAGCTTTACTTCGGGATAAATACGTTAAAGTAAGCGTTCTGAATTTAAACCGGAAAACTGCACTAGGCAAGCATAAACAAACAGGTTAATAATAACGATACTCTTATATTCACACCCTAAGGCCAAACTAAGCATCATTAAGAGCTTGGTATATGGATACTGGATATTATACAACGGAAACACATAGTTTATATACAACTTGTTTTTTGATTTTTGTTTTAATAAATGTAATTATGAATGTACAGGGTCTTTGGTACATACCCTACCAAGTCGAAACGTACCCTGTTAAATTAGTCATATAAATGCTAAAGTAATATAAATTTACAAAAATTGTACAATTAATTTTTCTGATCGTAATAATTGATATCTTCAGAACGTTACGTTCACCCAAACATTACGAGATTGTCAAATGAATGTAAAATATTAACGTTAGTACCTATGTCATACGAAAGATGTTACAGACCTGTAACATGATGTCCAGGTCGATGTTATCGCAGACTTCATACTCTCCAGTGAGAGCAGCCTCCTCCGTTAAAGTGTCAGCTGACTGCATGAACCCCTCCTGTTTTAGGAAGCTCAGCACTAGATACTTTAGGATCCGTTTCCTGGCTCTGAACAATGCTTCTTTCTGTTGATAAAATCGCACTGTTATCGTTTTCATAAAATTTAACAATCGACAAGAAACACGGTCGAAAGTATTCAAATCAAATGAAACTTATACTTGGGTTGTACTGTACAGTACAGCCAAATAAGAAAGTAGTATATATTATGATATTAGTTAAACAAATATCATTTATTGGTGTTTTTTATCACCAATAAATGATATTTGCAGTGTATCCACCATTAATTCTACCTACAAAATTACGACCCGCAACAAATAGTATACCATACAGTATACTTGGGAACAACCAAATATTAGCTACGTTGATTCGCTGATATTTGTCACGTGCACACAGCCCGTGACAAATATCACTATTTGTGGTTCTTTCTTGTTACATAATAAAAATATATTGACAGTAAAGCACTTATCACTTCTATATTATTAAAGTTTACTCTACTTTTTTCAGTTGTTCCCGTATATAACAAATTGAAAAGTATATTTCTATAACCTTCATATAGGTACTACATAAAGTTATAAAAAATAAAACACTAGAATAAAGGACCCATTATTTAAATTTTCGTAAACGATGGCAGAATTATTAAAATGAAACTCATTGGATCAGAAAAACTGGGCCAATTGACTCTCCGCTTAACGGCTCAAATAATAGACTCTGTGTTTTATAGCTACCAAAAATTAATAAAATATGAAGCCATCTATTCCCAAAGCGGGTGTTTAAGTATCTGCATAATACATTTTTGTCTAATACTAGTTAACCCAGTGAACTTTGTATCACCTAAAAACTACCGTCGTAGTAACGCCATCTATTAAAATAAACTCGAAGTATCAATGGAAGAAATGACAGTTTTAATGTCTTGCATGTCTGTTAGACTATGATGCATACTAAAACCACAATTTTCAGTTGTATATTTTTAGGTTTTTCTTTAGAATTTTCCTATTTTTAAACCACCCCTGAATCAAACTGAAATACAAAAAAAAATATTTCAATTGGTCAATCCGTTCTTAAGATTAATTGAGACTAACGAACATTAATTAATTTTTGTATATGAAGAAGATGAGTAAATTAATTAAATGTTACCTATGATTTTTTTTAATTGACTGATCTACAATAAAGATATATTCTACTCTATTTTAAGCACAAACGATCCCATTGGGTCGACGTGCTCCAGAAGTAATCCTGACCCTACATCAAGATAAGATATTCTATTCTATAAGTGTTTCTTAAGCTTTCAACCTAGCACAACATCCCCCATAATATATTCGTGGGACGCGACGCCTTACAACCGCTTACTGCCTACTCGAACTATAATTAAAACTAAAAACTATATTCGATTTTCATAAGTTACATATACATTTAATATAAATAAAATCAAAGGACCCCCGACCTTTGTTTATATTTTATTATATAAAGGTTGGCAGAAATTTTTCATTTACCCAATTAAGAAGTATGCGTGTAGCACAGATATTACTTTATACTACACGATGTAGTCGAAACTTGTCGAAAGTATGGTAAGTTGTCGATTACTCTATCATACGTATTATCTATGACTCTACTATGACATAGTCTTGAACAATCGATTTGAACCGCCTCGATCGTGTTTATCGATCCTGTTATGAAGCATTGGAAAACATTTTTTAAATATACATTTCTCAGCTTAACGCAACTAACATCGTAATGTCTTGATACTTACACCAGAAGTGCAGAATATTTTTCATCCAGCACAGAGAACTCTACTAGACAGATTCTTCTAAACTTATTTACCAGTTCTTAGATTATTACAGGTATTTTAAATCTGTTACTTACTGTTTCAATCTTCCTCATTTGACTCATCGGCCTGTTATTAACTCCACTCATATTTAGTCACTTTAAAGTTTATATAACACAAAAGCAAACGGCTCTACTACTCGTTAAATATCCACTTTATTGACAAAATTATGTGTCAGACGTTGCTAGGGGTTTTTAGGGGTTGTTTTGGTCGTTGCTAAGCAATATAGAACAAAGTGAAGTTAAGTTCAGGTTAATTTCGTCTATGGTCAAATGCTTAATTAATCAAGTTTTGTAATATTATATAATATATATTTGTATATTAATTTAATAAATAATTTATATATTTAAAAAAAATCTGGTTTTCATATAATATTAATAGTGTGTCTCGTCTAAATGACAGAGTTCTATGAGAAACCCATTTAAATATCGTTCGGCTCATTTGAATTTGTAATTTTTTTTTATAAAAAGCTCAGCAAATGTCTCGATACCACCTGATGATAAGTAGTATACGAATCCATATGTGAAGATAGCCACCCTCACTTTGCCGGCTAACTGTAACAGTTATTGCTGATACAGTTATACAATATTTTAGTGCCATCTAGGTGACTTGATGATGGAGACGGAAGGTGGACACAGTAACATCTATGCCTATTTTGGTTAAGCCTTTGTGTTCTGGCTAGTTTGATTTGGTAAAACAGGACATCTCGTACAAACTGGTAAATGGTGGTCTTAATTCCCGAATAAGTACGAAAAAAGAATAGAGTCTATTTCTGCATATTTATTTATTATAATTAATAAATCTCACACTGCATACTGGTTTAAAAGTTTGACCTATAATGATACTGAAGAGTTTTTTGATAGTTGCTTATAAAGATTTTTTCTCTCGCACGCACACACAAAAATAAACACGATTTGTTTAAATGCAAACTTTTTGTAGACTCTTGTATTTATCAATAAGTGAATACGTATACGTTGTATATTTTAGAAATACTTGGACCCCCCTTGTGAAAGCTACAACTTACAGCTAGGCCGTTAGCTACACGTGTTCCGTCACTGAATAGGACGTAGCCCTTGATGAGTGGGGACTCATTAATGAAAACCTGCCTAAATTTAAGTGAAGGCTTTCATGAATTTAATTGCGTCACAAGTAACTATTCGCTAGTACCGTAAGTAATCGTCAGTAATTCGTAATTAGTTTTAATATAAATTGCTTTATGTAACTGCTTTGTAACAAAACAAACATAATTAATTCTATAATTGCCTCCAAAAATGACTATTTATAAATATGTATTTGTTTAATTAAAACATTTCTTATTTACAGTAATAGTACAAATTACATGAATTTTTCAATTATATAATTTAAATTATTATTGTTTTCGTTACATGTTCTGCAATCTTGAATTTTGATTTCGTAATGTCTGATACCGAAATGAGATTTGACTTTGACAGAAAAGCCTACTTTAACCTTAGAATGGTTCAAAGTAGCAAGGTACGGAGGCACTGGTTAAAGACGAAAATCTAATATTATTTATCTTAGGGATAGTAGATTTTGATTAGACTTACAGATTGTATCTTAAGATAAGATATATTCGTAAGATAAGATAAAAGTAAAGATCGTAAGATATATTCTATTCTATTCTATCTTCTTATTTATACGTCTGATGGTAAGGAGCATGTAACACAATACTTATACTGCCACACTTCACTAAAAGCTAGGGGTTGTCAGAGGTCATTTTTAGACATCACTTTTAACCTAAATTGATACTAATGTTTATTCTTTTATGATTCACAAGACAGAATTCAATATCCAAGCTTCGACTGAATGTGTTTTCTACAAACTGAAGTTGCGGCGAAACGTGAATGACAGGTTCAAATATTTCTGTCAAAAGTGCATTTTGTGAACGATTGTGTAAGTTTAAAAATGATTCGGTATTACGTTACATGGTGGACAAGCAATTACCTCACATACTCGAAGACTTACCCAACTGCAGATATTTTGATTTGCTGCGATTTTTTTGAGCTAATTGTGCTCCACTAAGGTAGGAAATATATCTTGACCCTTTTAATTATCATTGTATAAACGATTACAAACACAGGCAACTAATTATTTCACAAGCGAATTTAGAAAGAAATTTTTCACTCCACTTCCGTCCATTTTTCTCATGAAATCCAGTGTAATCCGGTTAGTCACAGTTATAAAGTGACCGTTGTACACGGCTCGCGTAGAATATTTACATATTCTTATAACCCAACTAGGATAAACAGTAAGGCATCTAATTAGCCGACCTCAAAAATAATATTGCCTCTCAACTTTTCAAATAGTTTTATTACCACAGGTGATTATCTCTCTCGTTTCATTAACTTATTTGTTATATAAATTTATATATATGCATCAAATGAAAACTAAAAAGAGAACAAAACTTTCTAAAAAGGATGTATGTAATTCTAATAAGGTCAAAGTCAAAATAGAATTATTCAGAGTAGGTACATTACATACTTTTATGAAAATATAATACTGAAAATAATTGAGTAATAAGCTTAATATTAATAGTTAAAATTAAGCAATTCCAAAACTTCCGACAAATTGTTGTATACTTAGCGGTCAATTAAGTTTTGATTATATATACAAATTATAATTAAAAGTAAAGTTTTATAAAAAGTAGAGTTTATAGATTACAATTTATATAAGCTTTTTGTTCATCATTGCTTTATAATTTGTAATTGTGTTACTAGGCCTTTATGTCCCAAAGCCTTCTTAGTTTTGGAGGTGGGCCTTGACAACAGCTACGTCATTCTGACTAATGCAGTTGTAATCGTTTCACATCTGAATTGATGTCTGTAAAATGGTGGGACCAATATTAATAAATAAAGAATTTGAATTTCAATTATTTAGTACATTTATTTTATTTGATACAGCAGGCGACACAGATGTGTTATTTATATTTTAAAATATATATATAAAATCTTTTTGTTCAATTTTTTCTATTAGATATATACCTTCATTAATACACCTAATTAACCTCGTGCATTTTATGCTTTTCATAATCTTAACATTATGTACGCCATATTGTTCTTCGTGACTTACTGTTTGGTTAATAAATGAAATAAATTTAAGTTATTGGTATTATAAAGTAAAAAAATGGCATATTTATCTCGTATTACCGTATCATAGCATTGACTGTGAGCACGCATGTAAGATTATGTTTGTAAGAAGAGTAATTTTATCGTTTCATTCCTCTCGTATCTCATGGTCCCGGAGGCACGTGGTCGTGTCGTAAACTGGAATATAATGTTAATGTTCAGGAAATCTGGCTGCTAATAAAATCCAATATGATAACAATGGGTTTCAGTTTCAGACAAAAAAGTTCTTCTTTCAATACAATGAATGTATATACAATACTGGTTAGTACCTCTTTGAATCGATGTAAATTTAGACTTTGCTGGTAAACACACGAAATAAAACACGAATACATTTCGTAACGAGAACATATCTTCATGATAATAATAGATTTATGTTAGTATTTTTTCAAATATTATAATTACCATCTATACTAAAGATTAAGTCCGATTTTTGCAAAGGTATTGGAATATAATTATTGAAGGAATTAGGTATAATTATGAAGGTGCACGTTAAACCTCAACTAATTTACAATCCATTCTCTTATTAGAGTTATTTCTTTATTTTTTAAAGCAGCTTACATTACAGATATGTACTACATTATAACACCCCTTACCAACACCGAAAACGTTAAATGACTATAATAAACATTTATGAAAATGTTTTCCTACTAAAATTTCGTGCATAATGTATTTACTTTTACGAAGAAAATTTCTACAATTTTGCCACTTAAAAACCTTTTGATCATAATAGGAGACAAGATTTTTATTCAATATGAATTTGATACACTACTTTTATAATTACACTACTTGGGGTTCCACGTGTTACGTTCAATTTCACAAAAAAAAAATATCATCTACTAATAAAGCAATTACATAATAAGAGAGTTTGAACTTTATATAATCCTTATATATTTGTTATAATAGTGCAGTTTAAAAAGGGTTAATACAAACATATTCTGTTGTTAGTAACATGCTTTAAAGCGAGCTCAGTGTTTTTTATCTGCCTACCCTCATTATAATTTTTAGTAAACGAAACTACCGTCACGTGTTTTTAATGTAATCTAAATTAATATAATTATATAAAACTTGGACCAAACAAAATTATAAAAATTAAGGTTATAATTAATATTGACCCATCATGTATCAATTCTAATTATAGTAAAAGGTTTGTTTTTCTTACATTGGAAATCTTATACTTCCAGCGCTCTTATCCAATTAACTAACTAAGATTTAATTAACTAAGATTTGATAATGTCTAGATTGTAAGACTCAACAGGTTAATTAAGTGTGTATGTATAATTATAAAATAGATTTTTTTTTTAATGTTAGTATTCAATTTATAAATCATTATCAACAATCACCAGCCCGCGACTGGGCTTGCCTTGCTACGTAGCTCAAATACAGTTTGGTGAATAATGCCACGGTATTGCACCATTGTGGACAAAAAACTACCCATCATTTATGGTTTCTGTCCCTAACGAGAACACAACTATCATTAACCACTTTTTAAGATATCTAAAAAACTAAAACAAGTTTATCTAAACGGATGACAGTGTATACCTTAAAGCTGTTACGTTAGCCTGTTGACATAATATGAGATAGCAAATAAACTACTTTCTTACGCTGAAAAAACCGATTTTGTAGCATTGTGGTGTTACCAATGTAGCCAACATAACACGTTCACTTTTGCAATGTTACCGCAGAAAGATAGCAGCGAGTTAAAAAGTTTTTGACTGCGGTCATCTGCAAAGCGGTCTGCTTACTATTAAACAGCCAATTTAACCATTTCTTGGTCTACATTTATGTAATATATATTATTATATAACATCTACAATTCCCTTTGGAAATGCAACATTTTTAATGCGATTCTAACACTCACGGCCGATATGACAACTAGTAATATTAGTAATACACTCACATAAGTAACAAAAATACAACAAAAATATCTTGTTGTCTGTCAGTGGTAGTGTCACGTGTCGCGTCTCGTCACGCAGGTAGCGCGGTGCACGCAGAGTTTAGCGCGTGCAAATTGAATGCGGGTCCGTGCGGTGATCACACGAGAGGGCTCTTCTCCACTGTCACGTACAAAAGGTAGAATAAAAAAGGTTTTTGGATTTGAGGCAGATAAGTATTGTTACGGCGATGACGCTACGGATTCTGTAGCATCGCCGTAGCATCTCCGTGGCACTACGTCGTAGTCATATTTGTAGCACTAAACTGTAGCGTCTGTAAAACGTAGCAGACAGATTTTTGCGGTATGTAACAATACGTAACATTTTATTATTACGGCGTCATACAAAAATGTGTCAGTCATTGCAGTTTTTTATTCAATTCCTTCCAGTGCATCTAGTGTGGGTTTTAATCGAATTGAATCGTCTCTATCGAGTTAGTCGTCAGTTGTCAAATTGTATGGAAGCGACGGCAGCTGTCTCTGTTTTGAAGGATTGCAAACGATTTTTTATGTATGATATAATCAGCTTAACTCAACTACGGTCGAAACATCTCGATACGATTGAAACTACAGAATAGAGCTATTTTTAACATCCAAAACCATATCGCTTACTATATTTGCAGATTAAAGTAATGAGTCAACTTCAAAGGTTTTAATTGGTACTTTCGGGAATTCACAAGATAATTAAAATTTAATTGTGTCTGAACTGTAGACGACTAGGCAGGTTAAAAGAAATTGAATGTCGGAATAAGTGGAAAACTGTCCCGTGAGCGCAGTGCCGCATTCGGGGGCGCGGGGCGGGCAGTGCGGCCGGCGGCGGCGAGGCGGCACTCAGTCATGTCCCGCGTGCTTGCACCGCCGGCTGTGCTCGCTGCCGTACTCGCACTACTCGCCACGCTCGTCGGTGAGTTGCAAACATTATCAAAATCGAACACGATTATTATGATTTGCAGGTGTCATCATAAACAAACAGAAATGTCATGTAAATTCAGATATTGGACATAATGAGACTGAATTAAAGCTTCTCGACTTAAAATTAATAAAAAACAACAACCTTTGAACTTGCTAAAGTGTAAAAATAGTTTAAACCATTGACGGTAGCGTTTAAATTGCCAAGTAGTTAAAAAATTAGACTCGAACAGTTGTAAGAGTTTAATTTGAATAGTTTTCTTTCAATGTAGGTCGTATTTATAATCTGTGTAAGAGTACCGTGGAGCCCGGACGGGATGACCTATCTGCAAGATAAATGCGCCAGTCAAACATTTTAAATGGAGATGAGAATGCAATTCATGCATAACGGAAATGATTAAATTGATGACAACTCTTTGCGTAAAAATTGACTGTTTTTATTAACGGTTCTTGAATATTTCGGTGTTCAGGTAAATGTTGTGGTATCATATGTGTATAAGATGTAGATACTGATAATATTTAATTTCATATATTTTCAGCTTAAAGTTTATAATAAACATTATTGATCCAGATTTTTTACTAACATAAATTATCTTTCATTTAATATATATATATATATATACATATTACTATCTATATTTCTCCGTTATCTAGATCCATAAAATAATGTCATAATTATGCTATTTTGAGTTAGTTAAGTAAGTGTGCATCTTTATTATATATGCAAAATTTATCAATTTACACTCCGACTGTACTCAACAAAAATCTCTGCTAATCAATTAATTTTGGAGTGTTGTATTCTGACAAGGATTAAATCGCTAAAGTTGCGATTTGCGCCACCTTATGGAACTTTATGTTATTTTTATCTTCAAGTTTTGTCCTTTGTGCTCATACAATCTTTACACGGTACAGTCAACAAAATAAGTAACTTAAGAGTATCTTATTAAGATGGAAATAAAGAAACTCATTCAAATGTTATATTTGATACTTTGCCAATAATACCGTTCTAGCTTTATAATTTAACGTTCCTTCTCAAAATATTAATTAACAAACTAATATATAAAAATCTCCTATAGCAGTATTTTTTATTCTTAATGGGGTAACCTTTCATCTCACCTGATGGTAAGTAAAGATATGACCTAAGATGGAAGTGAACCACCCTAACCTCAACTGCCAAAACAACGTCTATACTGTTAACATAATTATCATGGTGGCAGACTTAGGTAAGATGGTAGCCAGGCGGACTTATATAAACCGCTACTACTAACCAGACCGACCAGAAACTCCTCCAACATGGGATCCCTTATATTTATGAATGCCGCAGTCTATTTTTCCGCCTAGATGATAAGGTTGCTCCCTCTAGAACAGTTATAATGTCTGAAACAATTAATATTTCATAACAACCTCTGCCGAGTCAGCTAGATGTCGTATAAATATTAACAATTATATTATTTATCACAGATTAGGTGTAAGACCTATTATCTAGCTCAAATTAAGCATTATTAAGAGCTTATGTTATGGATAGTGAATACAGACAACGGATAAATATTCATAGTAATATGTATATTAATATCAGAAATATACTAAATTAACATACATACATTCATGACTCGGAAAAATGTTCGTACTCATCAATCAAACATCTGCCCCTACCGGGATTCGATCCAGGGACCTCTGACTAAGTAGACAGGGGTACTGACCACTAAACCTGACGGCGATCAAAAAATTTTTTCAACCAACGAAATACCTTACTGCGATTAGTCGTATTAAATATATTTTTATAGTTGCTCATTTAACTTATTAATAATTATCCAAATACAGATGCATAATCATAATCAAATACAAATACATAATCAAAAATAAATCCCTAACTTATAATTCATACCTAATGAATCACCTAGAATTTGTGATACAGGAAGTGTGCTTCAGACAGTGTACAGGCTGGAATCGGTGTATAAAATATATGCCAGAAAAAATATAGATAATAACGTCTGCATAAAAAGTGTGAAAGTTGTGCTTTGAGTTTAATTTGCCAAGATTGAGTCATGCTTAGTTTCAATTCTCGGCTCTGTAACCGCCGTCAGAAACTTAAATTCTAGTTTTGGCTTATAACCAAGGCGAAACGTCAACTGTTTTAAAGAATATGTGCTTCTAATAAATACCAATTTTATTTTTAGACTGTGCCAAAGTAAATTGTATTCTTACATGACCCTGGAAAAATGGATTAAACAACAGCTCTGGCAAATTGATACGTATTCCCTAATGGTACTTCATATCTATAGTCTTAATACACTCACAAATCGCTTAGCATTATAAAGCTCAAGAACCTTCGATGAGACTTGTCTCGTAAGCGTTTTATTGACAGCATACGAGACGATTCTCCCCGCTCACAATGTGACTACGTTTATGAGCGCTGGCGATCGTATTCATCACAGGAACACAAAACAGTAAAACAGTATCTGGATGCTACTGCTACAGAAGTGATTATCCAGCTCTGAAAGTGCGTAAAAATACACTTTTCCCACAGTCATAACTTAAGATTAACGCCCCTGAGTATGCCCTTTCACCCTTAATTACCGGCTACTGCCTGCGCGTAATTACCAGCGCCTTAATATTCCCAACTTACTCTCAAAAGCGAGTGAAACTGGTACAGCTGCAGATATAAAGAAGTTTATTTCTCTCGCTCGTATGTAAAGTAACTATAACAAAAGATGTTAAAAAAAGTGTTAACTGTTAAGCCAGACCTCTTTATAGACAGGTTGAAAATATAAAATAACATATATATAAAAATTTGGAATTAAAAAAATTTCAGACTGATCCGGTCACTATGTCAATTACTAAGATGGGAGAAAAATTGGGTTAATTATAAGTTGATGTATTCAATAGGTTAAGTGGTTAGTTTTCCGGTGTTATTATTGTGATAAGTAAGGTTGAAGATTTTAAACAAATGTTTTTAGTGCCAGCAATTATAGTTCTAGGCATCGTAGACAAAGTCAGCGATGAGCGAGGCGGAGGCAAATGAGAGAAATGTCCCGACATTTCTAACATTCCAACGCATAGATTTCTATAGGGCTGCCCTCCAACACAGCGGCAGATAAGTACACAATTAGCCACATCTTTTGTGATATTTTATGTTAATGTTTATGTGTACACAATAAAATATTAAATAAATAAAAAGTAGGTTCTTAGTTCACAATAAGACTGTCTGTCTCACAACCCAACACTACGCCACCGCACCGGTCCCCCGCAAACTACCCGTTGACTTCTGGTTCAGAGCTGCATCGCAGCGCCCGCACCGCCACCACAACGCTTGTTGCTGACTTCACGCGTTAAGCCTTAGCCACTTCACTGGCAACTGGCTGCGTTGATTCGCAATGGCGCGATTTATTTATTTAGAGACTGCATTGATGTTGCATCGCATTCCGGTGTCAAACATTGTACGCATAGTGATTCTATCAGTTTTGTATAAGCGTCCTGAGGATACAAAATAAGTTATAACCAATTGCAGCAATAGATTGACGATAGAACTTGTCCGGAGTATACCGTTTAATCGTGTGTGCTATAATAGCGCTAAAACCGTAGTAGCGTAGATTGACGGTCGCATGTCACATGACTTGTTAGGTTACTTATTCTTTCATCATATGTTTTGAAGAATGAAGATTATGAATAACTTTTACTTTTACACTTTAAAATTTTCATTGAATGCAGTGTGGTACGATGAGCCCCTTAGTCCTCCTTAGTGCGGTTGTAGTAGTCTTCTGACACATTTAGTGAAAAGCAATTGTTTAAGAGTACTTAAAGGTACCACTAAGCAACGTATCTATAACGTAATGCATTCCTTTCTGAGTAGGTTAGTAACGTACTGCCTTTGTAACAGTCTTTTATCTTTATAATAGATATAACGACCCATTACGGATCTTTGCTGTATCATACCAACGCTGGCTTTAAACAAACCCTGTTTATATATGTGGCTTTGTTCATTTTTACCTACCGTGTAAGCTAGTGGATGGGACGAATCTAAAATAAAGGTCTTACAATAATTACATGTATTACACTATTGATAAGATTGATAAGTTAATATTAACCTTAAGATGCACCATCCTAAACTGCTGATTAATATAAGAAAAGTACGTTGTCTCTTAATAACGATAAGTAGCACTTATATATATATATATATATATATATATATATATATATATATACTTAAGTGTAGCGTGTAAGTATCCTGTCAGTATGGAATCTAAGCTAACAACTTAAGATGACTGATACGATGATGAACAATGGCGAGCGCAACTAATCGAACCCACTCACGATAAAGCACCGCCACAGTGGCTTTTACGAACGTTATTTTATTATATCTTTATGTAAATACTCCATTTATATCGGATGAAATTTTGAAAAACCGAAAATATTCGAAAGTTTATTAGTTATTGCATGCAAAGAAGGGAGAATCAGATTCTTGTTAGTTAATCGCTTTATAATAAGTTTCTAATCGATTGGAGAATTACCTAATAGAAAATTGACAACAACATTGAAAGAAAATAAAAATGATTAAAAAAATGAAAGATAATGATGCTAAAACGTTTCGAAAGTGATTGTAGATCAAAAATAGTATTTGCGATACCTATATAGTACCCTATACACCTATAGGTAAATAAAATTTTGATAATACCGTGATTGTGAGTACATAACGACCCTTCGTTTTGCTGATGATATGGTCATGGCTGACACCCTGGAAGGCCTGGGCACAATGCTCTACGACCTTAGTAGAATTTCCCAACAATTGGGTCTTTAAATGAACATGGACAAGACTAAAATGATGTCGAATTCACACCTACTCCTGTGCAGATTGGAAGCTCATTACTGGAAGTCGAAGAGTACATTTACCTAGGACAAATAGTCCAACTTGGTAAGCCCAATTTCCAAAAAGAAGTCAAGCGATGAACGCAACTCGGCTGGGCAGCGTTCGGGAAGCTTCGCAGCATACTTTCGGCCCATCTACCGCGATCAAGACGAAAGTCTTCAATTTGTGTGTTGCCAGTAATGACTTATGAAACTAAAACGTGGCCGCTTACCTCATAAGAAGGCTCAGTCACCCAAAGGGCAAAGGGAGTGGACTATGCTCGGAGTCTCTACGTGATCGAATCAGAAACGATGAGATACGTAAGAGAACTAGAGTCACCGACGTAGCCCAAAGAATTGCGAGCCTGAAGTGGCAGTGGGCATATTGCAAGGAGGACGGCAGTTAGAGCGGAAAGATACTCAAGTAGCGGCCATGGACTGGGAGACACAGCGTTGGCAGACCTCCCACAAGGTGGTCTTTCGATTTAATAAAGGTCGCGGGAAACCACTAGATACGGTCATTCCAGAATCGAGTGGTTTGGAGATCCTTCTGGGTTGCCTATGTCCTGCAGTGGACGTCTCGTGGGTGATATGATGATTCATTACCAACAAAATTCTAAAAACTGAGGAGTTTTTAGTACAACTTCTTGTCTACAACTAAAGTATTCGTAGAGTTCAATAAATTTCGTTTAAATACTGATGACTTCGTTCAGCGGTCCCAAAAATGGAGGCTCGTAGACAGGTATGTACTCATTAGTAAAGCGCAGTGCAATTTTGCGTGTAATGTGCTAGGAACACAATTTATAGCTAAATAATGTGGTTGTTTTAACTAATATAGTCATTATATCTTACTCTACTCTTCTTTAATTTCAACAATATGTAAGTTTGTAATGTAAGTAATTTGATTATAGACAAAATATAGATGAAGCTTTCTCCTTACTACTACAGATTTTTTTTTATACAATAAAAATATACTTTATTACCAACAAATTACAAAAATTGTTCTAAACTCTTCCAGGCAACATTAGGTGACAGTAAACAAAATCAAAAAGATAGAAGAGATAGGAACTTATAATGTATACTAAACGAATAATATACAAAAAAATTAAATATATTAGAACTACTAATAATGAACTAGGGGCGGACATGAATATAATAACAATTTATTGGCCAATTAATTACAGCATATGAACAAATAACCAACTAAGTACTAGACTAAAGAAACAACAATAAGCATGTATAAGTATGTAAACCTCTCTCATCTCTTCTGTAAACCTGTATTTCAGCATTCAGCGGCATAAGCCTCTACTAATGTCCCCGTCGTATCCAAAGGCAAATTATTTGAGACAGTATGAGTATAAAATATTTGGAACCCAAAGAAAAACAATTATAATTTACACAATTTGGTGAAGCATTTAGTGTTGGGTTGAAAATAAATATCGTTGAATGTGTTTGGGTGCGTGTGTGTTTGCGTACCCATATGTATGATTGCAAATATATCTTGATATGTAATATAATTCATCAAATAGAAATCTTTTTTATTATTGAAATAGTGATACAAAGCCTGACTTTTATAGACATATCTACATATATTGTGAGTCAGATATCTAATTTAAATAAGATTTTGATCGGCACTACCCGATAACTCTCTGCGATCTAAATTACCCCTCCCCAGAGGTATGGACGAGAACCCTATGACGTATAACTGTAAAATATATCCTGTATCGTGTTCGTTATTTTATAGATATATATATATATAGTAGTATCGAATAAAAATATACTTTAATAATAAACAAAGTATGATGTGTAGTGAACTGTGTTGATGTGTATCAAGACTATTATATAAAAACAATATTAATTAGTTTCAGCATTTACTGAATGTTATATTAGGCGATCCTTCCACCTTCAATGTAAAAAGATCATCTTGAAGGTCACCTTTTTAAAAAATCTGTCCTCTTTGTTTGGATAAGCGATTAGTTTGGAATTTTAGAATAATTTATTAGGAGCGGAATCTGTGTAATTATTGATGACTTCAAAAATATACGTTGTCATTGTTAAGGAGATTTTTCAAGAGACGTTGAATGTTCAATGAGTTGTTCAATATTTAAAAAAAAATTATGATGTGATTTTTCTTCGCCACATCGGAGACACTATAATAACTTCAATTTCATTGACATTAGTAGTAAACTATTGATTTAAACACAATATCAATAAAATTTAATCTTTGGATAAAATTGGACTTGTTTTGTACCCTTGTAGTTGTCCTATGATACTATTTCTGAATTCATATTCGATTACTGAAAACAGTTTTAATGTGTGTGGTTTGTAACAAATAGTATGCCATATCCCTCCCTATGCGCGATTTATCCACTGCACTTAAAGCAGTCCTAGTCTACAACTTTTTTGTTGATCAGTAATTGCATTTTTGTATATCCCTTATCTAAACTAAAATCTCGACAATTAAGCGTGTTTCTGAAATAGTGCAGTTTTTCCATACATTACAGATTTTTTTCCATAGAGTCCAGCAAAAGCAAAGTTTCTAAACTAACACTAATACTAAAACTAATCCAAATTTCAAATTATTAGAACTCAATCCACGTAAGCAAACCAGCCAATCAAAATCAAAAGAGTTAACTTTGTATTTATTTAAAATAACACAAGGCGTTAAATGTCTGTTACACTAACGCCCTAACTAGCTGGCTAACGTATTTGCCAAGACAAACCCACACAGGCCACACAACACGTACGCTGTCTCGTTAATCTAAAAGAGAATACCTACATAACGTAAATCATACCATTCAGATCAGAATAATTTGTACCCCATTTAAAAGCCCATCCCGTGTTTGCTTTTATTCCATTCGAATTTAGAATTCGACGGTCTATTGTTTTTAGAACAAGTTCGACTTTCTGGCAGGCTAATATGGCGTTTAAATTGCGAAGAGATTTCTATTACCTTTGTATTAAAAAATGAGTTTTTTTAATAATCGTAGATAGTTATAATTATCTATATTTCTTGTTCTTTTCTCTCAAATGCATCATCTCTTAGACATTAATTAGGAATGCTTAAAGCCACTGAAGTAATTTTACCTACCATTTTATTTATTAAAGGAACTAACCATAAATAACATCAATACGTTTATTAAATTCTAGAAGTGCCCGCCATGTATAGAAAATATTGCGAGGGAAATAGGTTATTTTACTTATTGTTTTCATTAAAACGTTCAAGTAAGGAATGAATATACCACCATTATCTCTTTTATAAGATGGTTTAGTAGAATAGATTTATACGTAATATTAATTTCATCGCTACGAGGAGTTGTCGTCAATGGCTTGTCTAAGTATTGCGAATTGAAAGTTGCTGGATATTTACTCTGTTCTTTTGTAATTTCTAGAATTAAACACATAGGTAAAAATAATCTTAGCACACCTTCTAGTATTATATAGTATGGCGTTAATATTATCATATGTGTGATATCTTATGTTATACGTATTGATTATTTTTCCATTTGCTTAAATAAACTGCTATTTAATCTTTCTGGGGCTCCACTCCCTAATTGACTGGTAGAAAATTCCAAATGGTATTAAGTCTGCCAATGGTACCTTAATATATGTATAAATCAAAAATAAATGTTTACGTAAGTATTTCATTCACAATACATTTTAATTTTTTGTTCATTTTTCATATTTTAGCGATAATAGCTATGATGGGCGGAGCTCTACGGATTTTGTAATGGTCTTTATACCTACAACCATTCCCTGTCCATTGGCACAGAAATTATATATATCTGATTAAAAATTGTATAAGGACTCATAAAATCGTTCGGTGTTGTTTTTAAAAAAACTAAAATTTATAATTCACTTACAATTCGCCATTTCGACTGATCTCAACTACAACTAATAATACCAATACGCTTACAATCCTCTCTATTAAGCTACGGCCGCATTTCGAAATCCTTGATTTTTCATTCGCGTGGTTTCGAATCCGTTATTGGTTACTTTCTACCAAGTGTTTTAGTGTACGAAAGTTATGGATATCTAGTTATAACTAGACATAACAAGATGGTGTCTAGTTATGGATACTAGATAACGTAGAAACATATGTACAGTAAAAAGTATATAAATAACAGAAATATTCCTAGTAAAAATACTAATATGAACTATATACTCATGAATAAATATTTGTACTTCTCATATGATACAGAGATATGAGAAAGCACAGCACACCATAAAAATATCTTCCGTTGATCTGAATCTGAAATCGTCTCAGCCTCTAGACCACAGCAACCACTCCCGGAATAGTTCAACATAACTATATATGCTTTATATACGCAATGTGCTTAGTAATTGAATTTAGTTAATATTCTTTGTAATATTGGATTAGGGTTGCCTGTGGCCTTGTATGTTAACAACACAGCTCTAAACGTGAGGCCGCCATCGCCATGGGAAGGCAGCACGCGGCACTTACCCAAAAACCTTTTATTGAAATTGTATTCGTCAACTTTGTTCGTACGTCAATCGTTTAAAATCTATTTATAAAACCTATCAATTAATTTCATAGTTTTCTTCGTTAGTTATTATTACTAAGTTAAAAATGTCAAATGAATTGATACAAAATTAAATTTTTCCCTTTATTTCTTTGCTAGAAAGAAAGAAGTGTGTTTTAGATCAAGAGAAAAAACTTAGCTTCGGAACCTATCATTTTAACAGTTACATAAAAGTCAAGAACATAAGAGTTCTATTTAAATTATCATTATGAGCGCTCCTTTTGACTTTATAAAAAAAACTAACTTTTTAAATAGCTTAAAGAAACAAATACTCTAAATCTACAAAGTAAAATATTTTAATCGTCTATATAAGTATAAGCGGAATTAGACATAGATTATATAGAATACTTTCAGTAAAAAGGTAAAGAAAAGGACGGAACTATGTATTTTGAAAAACAATTCCAAGGAGTCTTGTACCTACCGATTTATTTTTATCACAGTTCTTCATGATTTATAGCTTCGAGATCTTGACTCACCCGGCGTCGATAATAAATAGATCATTTGATTTCAGGGAAATGATTTTAGGTTTTGTTAATTAATCTTACTTTTAGCTCAACTTATAACATGTATTTCATATATGTATTATAAGAACTAAGATTTGAGAACCACTATTTAAAATCGGAAAAGAATGCTAACTATATTTATGTTTCTTTATATTTATATATTTTTTCATGTCGTCACACAGATACATAGGTGTTAAAAATGTCTACAAGAACATTGAGCACGTGACACCCAGCTAAGTCACTGCTAATTTATAAAAGAGACTATCTAATAGGGATATAAATTTAATTAAGATCATGTTACAAAGTGTAAGATTTTATTATTCGTCTTTCTGCAAAAAACTTAATATTGTGTAATATGGTTTTTGAGCCATTTTTTGATAATAGCTTTACATTTTGTGTCTTGTTTTGTTGGACCTACTATTATAGATATATACAGATATACTTTTAGTTAATTTTATACTTGAATTAATTAGAAATTACATACATAAAATTATGGCACTAATTAGGTAGATTACCTCATATAAGTTACATCAAAAAAATCTCCATGGATTTTACCCGACCCCATGGTCGCCAATCACAAAGTTATTTCTTCAACTTACTTAATATTATCATATATTTAACATTTTATCTTATGTCAACTCTCAACAAGAGAACACCCCGTGTTTAATAGTTCACAAATTATTTAAATATCTGTTCATTTATAAAACCTAAATACAAAGTACTTAAGTTGCTATATTGTGTAAAATAACTATTAGCATTTACTTATCGTATTTTACTCTCTAGCCACCTTTGGCGACCTTACTTACCGCAAGGACAAAGTACTATTCGATGTAAGTACTTATTTTGCCACTAAGTATTTGATTTAAAAACAGCTGCTACTTTATATTTTAAATTTGACATTTAAAGTAGACAACAGTATTTTAATGCAGTTAAAATATTTGACGTGCTTTGAATGGTTGTAGGACACGCGAACATTATACAATCGATACGCCACTGCCGTGTAATGTTTCATATGTTTATATTGTTTATAAAAAAAAACTTTCACTCAACTCATTTATATGAGAAAGTATTTCCATCTTTTGGTTCTGGTAGGAGGTGAGAATGCTAGTTTTTTTGTGGTTGGGGAATCGAGTTTTGCTCGCATGAATCTTCTCGTTCATCATTTACCGTCATGTCAGATGAAGGTCAAGATTTTACCAGTTACTCGTTAAAGATAATTAAATAAATGTTGTATCCAAATAACATTGATGTGTAAGCCATTGGTGCTTTGATACTGTAAGGTCAAAAAATAATGGTTTTTTTTAAGCCTGTGTGAAATTTTATGCACTTATCCAATTTCCTAGCGTTAGAGGAGGGGGGTAGTAGTATTAGACAAATACATAATTTTAGTAGTAAAATTCTAGTAATATAAATGGAGTTAATATACAGTTTCGATCAATTTCGTTGATACTGTTGAAAGGTTTTCGCATACAGTTGAAATGTCAACTATTAAGATTTTTAGCAAGAATTCACAGTTCTGGTACAATTCGTTAACAAACAATTTTGTTATTGATTGTTACAGACTCTTGTATTAAGCTGGCTTGATCCTTCGTTCAATCCACCGTTTACTACTTATGCAAGTTGTGTTCATTACGCAACCGTTCTTAACGTTAGGCGAACAATACCTTACGCAGTTGTCATCTTTAAAGAACCTATTTAAAATAATTAAATGCAATGATCCAATGTTCCTTATTTAAATATGGCGGTTGTTTGCAGTAAGATTAAAGCGGGTCGAGTGCACTCGCGTTTTTTTAGTCAAAGAGCCGTCACGGTTGAGCTGCATTTTGTGAATCGAATCGTTATTGTCAACGTAATGTATCCAGGAATTATTATATCTTTAATAAGTTGAATAACAATATTCTTTTACACTCACTGAGACATTTTTGCAATATAGCCTTAGTAAGTATAATTAGCCGTAGTAGTGTGATTATTTACTGTTTACCCAATACTTTATAAACATTACGAAAGGATACCAGTATCAAATTCTACACGATTATTATATTCCCTGTTTCACTTTCATGCATTTTATGTACGTATAATGTTTTTATAACAAATTTTAAACGTAAATCCTTTAAATCCCCCTAACCGATAGTTCAATTCCTATATGCCTCAATAGAAGCAATGTAAATTCAAATCGAATGTAGTCGCCGTAACCGTCAATCCCAGCCGTCTGTCCGCCGCTGAACCCCCAATCAATCTCCGCGGTAACTTTTACATCCAACACGATCAAAAAGTGGTCATTAGGAAAAAATAGCTCGACTTATTCAAAAATTTCGATTATATATATATAATCGAAAACACGGTGAGTGTTTTATATAATATTGGCTAGTAAATAAAACCGGTCTTTGGAGAATGGTATTTCAATTGATTAAATTTATCATTACCAAAATAAAGACTGACTTGAATACACTAAAAGGCAAAAATAATTCAATTTAGTAAGTAATTCAAATTAATTTTAGTTAATAAATTATTCTATAGACCGGTAACTTCAGTTTTTATTTAAGAGACAGCAGAGAGAGTTTTTTTTGTTTTTCGTTTAAGAGAGCACATGTATTAGAACAGAGAATCCCCAATATTAGTTTTAATACATTTATAACGTTGTATAAATATTGAAGTGTATATATCAATTTGAGTTATGACATACTTGAGTTCGTGAAAACGGGTAAGTTTTTAAAAGGGACAAATCCTTTACCTATATCTTCATAAGACAAATAGAATGTGATATGTCACAGCAAAACGTCACCACTCTGAAACAGATTTATGAAATTTTGCTGTGACAAATCTTCGTGACAGTATCGCGACACGAGACAAAATTTTACGTAATCTTCGTCGTCATATTACTTTGCTACAAAACTTTGTGTGTTACGGTTTTCAGCAACTCAATGCGAGATCTCACTGTAAGTTAAATAACTTTGAGTATTTTATCAAAAAAAGTATTATTTTTTTGTATTTATACAATATAAATTTATTATGTTTTTTTTGTATGATAAGTGATTATGTTTTATACAATTTTATTTCAGCAATTCCTTTTATGCCACAGGGATTCAACTTTCTGGTTGACTGGTAGAGATTCCATACTGGCATTAAGACGGTCAATTGCACCTTCATTGTGCATTAAAGAGTATTTAAATAATATAGTTAATAATTTAAATGTACAACAGCTCGTAACAAAGAACACAAAGAAGTATACCCAGACCTAATTAAAAGTTCGTCTTCAATATAATATAGTTCCTATTTAATAACTATCGGTATTAGTTTAGTAACAACTTTTAATTAGTATCTAGTTATCGATGGGAAAAATATTACTATTGCTTTGTAACTTTTGGTAATTTTAATTAATGGTTACGACTTATGAAACAACTTACATAGGGCCCTTTCGACCTTCCTAGATAAATTGGCTTCGTAATTAGATTACAAAGATAATATTTACATCAATATTTGATATTACGGTGAAGTTTTCCCTAAAAACAAAATTTTAAATTATACTTTAGTATTATTATATGTAATCATTAAGGCCTTTATCTAAGCATAATCATTCCTAGTTACATACCTTTTTCAAATTTGGATGTCATTTTATTAATGCTACAATTGATTTTGTTAAGTAATAAATAAGATCTAAATATTCTTCTACAAGTTTTTGACGCATGATCGTGTTTTTTTAATATATTAATATCATCCCACAAATTCAAAATAATGTGATTTTTCAATCTAACGCTATCCTCCCAAGCATGATCATTAAATATTTAGTAAACTCAATCAAATGTGTCCAACTAGCGTCTAAATAATAAATTGATTTTAATTATACATTATTAACTCGGATAAAAGTTCTTATAGTATAAATATAATACTGGTGCTGACCTATTTATGCGCAAAAAACATATTAAATACTTTAATAAAAAGATAATCGGTTGCGATGATCAAATTATAAAAAGCTTTGATTATAAAAGCAAAACGAGTTAATAATAGGCGACCATAACAGATGCGAAGATAATTTACCTCTATAGCTATTACTCGAATAAGTATAATAATAATAATGAAACCAATTATTGGCTAAATTAGAGTAGGAACGCGGTAATTTAATATTTTATATAAAAAAAGGTTAAGTATGTGAAGTAATGTGAGTATATACTTATATATATTCAATAATTTATTTATTCTGTGTAAATTATATTTTGTATTTAGGTTTCATATAGTTATGCTTTATTATGCACATTTCTTTGATTAATTTATGATATTTCTTTTTTTTTCTCACCTTTTCATCACGAAAATGCCTATTTATATTCTTTTACTGGTAGAGAATATGTTAGGCATTAAGTCCGCTTTTTAAAAAGGAAAAAAAAAAAATATGTCAGCAAATATAATTTACTAAAATATACATAACGCAATATTTGACCCAAATACATCCTCTTGTCTGATTCAAATCTGTACCTAAGTCCACAGTGACGGGAGGTGTTGTCCCCGTAATTGTCTAATCAGGCGTTAGAGCTCGCTCCATAAACCCTGCTCGTAACCCTCAAATATACGACAGACTTAATCCACAAAGACCTACCTAACCACCTACAAAGGAATTCTGAGATCACTAATACAACAATACCTATGTAATATACAGTTTGAGAAGGACAAACCGATATCTAACCATTTCCTGTAGTAGTTCATATAAAGGTTTTGTAACTTTAAATAAATCTTATCCCAATATAGCAACCAATGGCATATTGTCATCTCCACATTATGAACATTATTATTTCTTCATATATTCAAGAAATTAATAAAAGAAACTCAACATAAGGTAAACAAGAGCCACTAAAGAACTTATATATACTCTTAAAATATATAGCTGTATATTAGTATCGCTATAACTCAAAATCGGCTTGACCGATTTGATATTTTATATTGTTAGGTTCATTTCTTTAGAGGTGGTTTAATAAAAAAATACAGAAAACTACACAGAAAAGTAATAAAATATGTAATTTTGAATTGGTTATTCAGTATGGAAAAGCGTAAGCACCAACTTCGGATTACTTTTCATAGATGGCTTTCTTGGCAGGGTGTATGTGTTAAAGTTCACGCCATATTTGTTATCTAAGATCCTTTTCTCGGTCAATTTAGAATTTAATTTTTATCACAAATCCAATAGTGTACTGTATGAGAAAAGCAGCATCTCATGCAGGTATAGAATAATATTATTTCTTTAAAATTAAAACACAGTTTGCTTGTGGCAACTAAATCTATTAAGTTAATAATAAGAATAACACATAGTTATTATAATGTTTCCACCTCGCAGGCTTGAAAGTATTCTATTTATCGTTCGATTCTCAGTACAAATGTGCGTCTTATTCGTTTCCGATTACATAAAATTCGAAGGGTTGTTCGATAATCGTCGACTCCAATACTAACATTCCTCTCAAAATGCATTAATACTTATTTCATGAACGAGTATAAAATCAAACGTTCGACGAGACCAAGCTAACCAACAATCTGGCTAAGTAGACAGGGGTACTGACCACTCGATCAGATGGTCGCCAACACACGGTCACACATTTTACATAAATTGGTCCAACATTTTTTTTAAGCTTTACTGGCCTGGATTTAAGTCCTTTAGGCTATGGTCCAAAATTATTAATAATAGATAGAATAGTGAGGCTCTAAATCAAAATGTTCCTTTTAAAATTACTTAAGTTCTTAAATTGAATTATTTATCTAACCTTGTTAGTGTTTAGAAGACAGATTATTGATTTGTTTTAAAAAAAATCTCAATTTTGAGTAGTAAGTTTCTAATGTCAAAGTAAAATAAAAAACACAGTATGTCAGTGTATGTGTACTGTTTGTGTGTTTGTCGTTAGTAAAAAAAAGTAATTCATAGACACAATCATAATTTAGTGTCTAGATTGTATGGCTCAACAGGTAAAATTATTGTTTTTGTCAAAGTTAAACACTTATCAAAGGGCAAGAGGGCAAACTTTAACTGAATCCTTAAGATTTGAGCAGTTATTAGAGGCGCATGAGAATTTTCCGTTAATCGTTTTCGTGAGTTTGTTCCCGTATCTTCCGGGCATAAGCATTGTTCTAAATTTCAATATTTGTATTATTTCGCGAAATAGTAATAGTAATTAGGCAGTTCATACCAAAATTGAAAATCAATGAGTTAGTGATGTTACTACAAATTTTCAGCTATCAGATTTTGACATGGCTTCGTGCTTCCAAATTACATGATTCCAGGTCAGCGATTGTCAGTGGTCGATATCAACCTCTTGGAGTCGGAATCGGTTATCCAATTTTTTGAATTGTTAAGGATTTTGTATCTTGCCAAAAATAGTTGGAGAATCCCTATTCTAGGTCAACGCGAAAGTACTCTATGGTTTTTAATTCACTTGGCAGTATTAAAATATATGTAGCTTATATAAACAGCTCCAAGTGATTGTATATCTGAGTATGGATATAATCGCTTAAACTTACGACAGATGAACAAGAATAAGGATCTTATAAGTATTTATTTATTCCTTTTAAACCATAAAAACAACGTACAAAACAGGCGGTAATGATCAGTCGCGTTATGCGACCTTGCGCCAATTCTAGGTATCTATCGGAATTATGCTGGTGGGTAAAACTTCCGTTAGATACCTATCATTTTAAAATGATGCGAGCGTCACGTGACGAACGTGACACTCGCATCTGCTTCCGTGAAAACTGCTTCCGTTAATATTCTAGTACTACTTCAGCGACTCGGTAAAAACCGCAGGTTTTTGACTAACAAACACTCACTACCGTCTTTATGCCTATAAATGGGCTTTTCTCGTCATTTTTATAAGCTAGATCAAGTCATAACATCTTCTATTTTAGGAAATGTCTCGCAAACAATTGTAACACATAATAGTAAGTGGTAACCACAGATTTTGGGTACGCTTACTCTTATACTTGCACAAAGCGTGTCTACATGCTAATCATACTTGTTAACCAATCTCTAAGAACAAGCGTTCCTCTACGAAAATCGGCGGTGTCTAAATCATATTAGAAAACTATCAAGGAAGAAATTGGTTCGACAGTTAATATTAGTACCTCCAGAAGCTTTTAACGTCTGTCTATAGCACTATCTGTCACTAACCTGTAAAAGGATCAAAATATATTTTCCAAGGGGGCGTAAAAAGAAGAATTGCAATTAAAAAATAGGTAGTTTAAATATCTCATACAGGCTTGATAATTCTTAGACAGTCAGTCAGATTTAAATAAACAAATACGTATACGACCAGCTAGAGCAATAACTAAAGTTAACTCACGCTAATCTCTCTGTCATATTATCGCTGCAATTGTACTGTACAGCTTAACCCCATATAGCACGATATGTGAGCTAGTAATATGTATATAAATATCAGATATATACTAAATAAACATAATACAAATATCCGTGACTCAATTATGTTATTTGGTATTATTGATATTTGTTATTTCAAATATTCGTACTTATCGTGCAAATATCTGCCACTAACGAGATACGAACTGAACATTCGACAATGAACAAAACAGTTAAAAATGAAAAGTATACATTTTTGGTTCAAAATTTTAAATTCAATCCTATTAAATCTTTAAAACTTTTTAAACATAGCAATGTTAATTATAAATATTATGTTCCAACAAATTCTTGTCAAATTAAACCTCGGTATGGAAGTTACGTTATTAAATAAGTTTATATTAAAGGTTAAATAATGATAAAGGATATTCCACAGGGAGACTTACGTCAACGACTGGCACTTGGGCGACAAAGACAATCTATATTTTCAACGGGTTTTTGCTATTTAAAACCACTTTTGAAACACAGTATTATTAGATAATACTGTGTTTCCAAAGTTGTTTTAAATAAAAATTTGAATAAAAGCATATTTTTATAATATCACTTTATGTAGCGTTTACGTTAACGTGTTTGCAATGAACAGCGCCGTAGCAACGAACGTTACCTAATTTGCCAAATAAACTGGGATGGGCTTAAATTCGTTACACATTCCGTTTAACCCAATTCGGTAACTTGTTATAAAACATTAAACTAACTGGTTCTTAATTTAATAATACGTATTGCATTAAGCAATTGATATTTCCTTTGCGTTTTAATTGTGGATCTTATCCAATCACTTATAATGTAAGGCCTGCGGGGAGCACACCGAACAAATGGAACACATCCTATGTAACTGTGATGCTCTTGCCAGGAAAAGAATGGGTCTCTTTGGACTGGGCTATCCCAGTTCTGAAGATATAAGGCTACTGACTCTGGGTGTACTTAGTAAGTACAACTTGGAGGTATTCCAGGACAGCGGACATTAGGATTGGGGAAGCACATAAGATCCCACTGGGTCGACGTGCTTCGGGATTAATCCTGGCCCTACATCAAGATAAGATAAGATAATTATTTTTACTATCGATAACACAAGCTCTTAATATGCTTACTTTAAACTATATAAAGAGGATGAGTGTTATATAATTTTTGTATCAATATGAATTAACATGTATTATATAGTATCCTTTAACATTAAGGTCCCTTCCTAACTAGCGATATAAGTCGATATATTCTAAGGACAATACCAATTCTTTGATATTAATATTAAGCGCATCAAGGGTACATGACGTTATTATATCTGAGATTATTGGAAAACCTTTACAGCTTCCAACTATTTTGTAACGACATTTTTGCAGTGTAACGTTCACGATTAATCAAAACGGTACGCTGATCCGTACATAATGTAATTAAGTTTAGGGAAATTATTTCATAAAAATAATAATCTAAAAATATTGCAAAGATTTTTAGGTCCGCGCAAAAACATCACTCTCGATTTGGATTCAATTAAGAAACTCACGCTCACATTCCATCTCGCTTTGACCCGCCTTGATTAAAGTATAGAAAGAAATTAAAAGTGACTTATAGAAAGTGATATCATTATTCGATGGATTTCGACAATTATGATGGCCAGAGCAAGTAGAGGCAGCCAACTGATAGCAGAAAAGTATCTTGGAATCTAATCAAAGAAACTATAGAAAATAATCTGTTGGTACTAATGCAAGTTTCAATATTCTATATAAAAATAGTTTTGCTTACGAGGCGTAGTATTTTGATATATAATGCATGTGGAATTCCTTATATTCTCCTCAAATCCTTATGCAGATAAATCCCAAGTCATGGAGTAAAAAGTGAACATGCTAATGTTTTCGTAAAAGGGTTTTTGTGAGAAAGAAACTAATTGGATCGGATTAATGCAAAAATGTTACAAAAAATTTCATTTTCTTTTGTTATTTATCAAATGAAAGTTTCATTTGATAAATAACGTGAATTTAAATAAATAGATGATTATAAAACCACTCAAGATTTGGGAGAACCCTTTGATTTTTCGACCTAGATCGTGTATTTTTTATAGACTAACAAATCGAATCTATATCCTAGTTTGCTTCAAACTAAAGTGTAAAAATATGAGAAATATAATAATGGTACTTTAACCAAAACGTAAGTTAAATTTACTTTTGGTTAAATAAATCAATGTAAAACCAATTTTCGTGTATTTCACTACACGTAATGAAGGAATACACTTATAGAAGAAATTAGGGAAAGTTATTTGTATTTTTAATAATTGATATTATATCAAACCTGTCAAACACAGTTTAATTTTGATTGTCTCGAGGTTCTCGGAGTTAAACGAGGAGGTCGGAGGTCCGCGTTAAACGAATGAAAACTACGGTATCTCGAATGATTAATTTATTCGGCATATGGAATATCCAATCTAGTAACTCTGTTCTAATGATATGCATTATTGAGCAAAACGTATGAATAAAACAAATGTCAGGTTCTTGAAACTACATCTACTGTTGCTATAGAGACGCACGAACTAAGCGAAAGCATCTTTCAAGTCTTCAATGCTTATCATGGTTTATTTTTCTTCATCAGCGTGCGTGGAGGAGGAGTGCATTGACTGGGAGGGCAAGTCGGTGCCGCACGGGCTCCTGTACGTGCCGGGACCCGGAGTGTGCTCGCTCTGCGTGTGCTACCACTCCGAGCCCATGTGGTGCAAGGCCATCTACTGTGATCCTCCATATGTAAGTATAAATACAAAAATCAACGCACGCGCTGTGTGCGGGTCCCTCCTACCAACCAATGTGATGGAAGCTAAGGAGACTGTGTTGTTGTGTGTGTTGGACTTGGTTACTTTTAAAATTATTTAATAATCAAAACATTATTTGACGCCACCAACCTATTTATGATATATGAATAAAACAGCCAATAAGATTATTTCAGAATCAAATATGACAATTTAAATGCGTAATACTTTGCCAAATCGCCTATCAAGTGCAAAGTACCTACGTGTTATAGATAATTAACCATGTTAAAGCAATCGCTGCCAAGTAGGAAATCGGAACACGAATTTAACACATTACGTTATTTATTTATGATGTTGATGTACATATTGAAATAGATAATACCAACCATTATCGCCTCGGATGGACGACTTACACTGCAAGTGAACTGCAGCTATGACATCTCCGTTATTAAAATTAAGCAATAGATTCCTACAGATGCATAGTGCAGCATCGTTTAGTGATGACTACACTAAACCGTACTGAACTATCGTTACGAATTCACTAATATTGTTGTTTTATGATTTAAATTAACTCGTTTAAACTCAGTTAATCTCTTCCGTGAATTAAGGATAAATTTTTATAAGATTCTCGATCTACACCTGACTGGAGCCTCATACCTGAAGTTACGCGTACTGTGTTCGCTTTTGTAAAAAATATAATAAATAAAATGAATAGGCCTCGACCAAATATTTTAGATGTTTACCAATATGAAATATGAAATTCACAATTTAGATTTTCTTGAGTTCTATAAAATTGTGCGAAATAGTAGTGTCATTTTCTCTACATATGTGGTTCTCGATACCTTGGTGCATCATATTAATTATTTCTGGACAGGTACTAAATTTTTCATTTGAACTGCAGGTCAGTTTTTGAAGTCGCAGTTTGATACTAGATGGTTTATTTATGCTTGTTTCTTAGGGACAATATTTTAGGGATAAGAGATACTTTTGACATATATATTCAATTCGTTAAGACTTATTGACAGAACTCAGTAGTTCACTTTATCCGTAGTCCTTCTGTAAATTTCTAATTCGTAAAAAATTTTAAGTAGACAAATTAAATTTATATTCCACAATGTTAATATTGTACGCCCGTAAATGTCAATCAGTTGTTTCTAATGCATGAAATTGTAAGATCTATTATATTATCTTCGCAGAATTACAATAAAATTTTATCTTATCTTTCTTATATATCTAAAGAGTCCTGATTTCTAGGCTTTCTACCTTAACAGTATCTGCTAAATCTTCTTTTTAGAATTTCCTAATTAAAACTTCACTTCAAATTCTTTCAATAACTTGCTGAATCTAGAGTAGATGGTAGTAA